>OU963922.1:4096232-5443340 GCA_902850365.2 Chilo suppressalis | reverse complement strand
TGAATCCGCCCGGATAACGGACAGTGCGGGTTCGAGTCCCGTCTGCTTCCTGGACCGACATTTAAATATCAGTAACAAGTTTATCCAGTATACCAAATTTTATTTCCAGGCTAAGCCGGAAGAGGTGGAAATGGTCCACGAGCTTCTGCAGACTTTCATTGATGAAAATATGGACGTAATTGTTCCTGAGATCGAAGAAGTAGAAGAAGAGGAACTACCGATACCAGATGTAATGTACCGATACCTGACTGAATATTATCTTGATGATCTATTGATTAGTGCAAGAATGAATTTCACATAGCAACAATTTTGTCTGTATGGTTCTGATTTTGTCGTAGCGCTTTTTAACTATCTGGTCAATGGGAGTGTGAGAGTCGAAGCATAGAAGAATAGAAGTAGTGCTATGATGATTGAGTGTACACTCTTAGAATAGATTAACGAAAAGATTTCCAAAAAAAGTATTACCCAACTAACAAGTATTAGTGGCGTGTTGGCAGGTTACATTTGATATTAGATCGCTTATTGATTCGATATTGTAAAGGTTTACAATAACGACGAAACAAGCCATACAAAGGTATCCAATTCGACGTTTTTTGTTGTTCATAGTATGGTTCATACAACATTAAATTTGTCCCTTTTTTAGTGTATATATAAAAATACAGTAACTATATGAGTTGACTTTATGAATTCAATTTAAACTTTTTCTTTGTTTTACTTCTTGTTCTGAGGGCACTCCATAGTTCGTCTATGTATTTATTGTTTTATCTCTCTTTCTAGAGAATTACCAATTTCATACAAGTGTAGCTCAGTGCATTCTCTACGCCTGGGTTCTATCGATAACACGTGTTCATCTATTCCGTGGGTGTAACGGCAATGATTTTTCTTCTAGCGGTCCTAGGCTTTCACCGTGTTAAGGCAATTTTTATGTGATTACTACTACTCATATCAGTATGAATTGTTTGCAGATAGTGCTGGTATACGCTGTGCCCGGAATAGGGCCGGTGGTGGATGCGGATATTGTGAGAGAATTTGTTGACTACGCCCTGGACATTTGCAAGGTGCAAGCCGACTTGTTCATGCCGAGGAACATCAGGCACTTTATGTGTCCGCCGCTCGAGAAGTGAGTGAAATACATTTTAACAATCATCAGCCCCAGATTAATGTCCCCAGACCTTCCCTATGGATGGAATAGAGAGATTGGCTCATGAGCCACGCGGGCCAAGTGGGTGCTAACGACTGCAGATGCAGCCGGGATCAACGACTTAACGTGCCTTCCAAAACATGGCGAAGCTCAAGATAATAAAGTTTTTATCACCCATTCTATGGGCTCAACGTACAATTCGAAGCACGGAGGACTTCGAGATAATATTTTTTTGTTATGAAAGTTGCTTAGCCTCCACAATCGCATATTGCGCCATTGAACGACTCATAGTTTTGTCATTTTGGGCATTTTAAACCCAACCTGCGGAAAAATTCCTAGTGAGCTGAAGTTTTGTATGCAACTTCAATAAGGAGTTATAATGAAGATGTAAAAAATCGACATTGATATCGTGCCGGCTTAAAAAGTAATAAAGGTCAAAAGGTCACGAAAATCAGTTTTTCAAAAATATCTCACGACCGTTGTCGGTGGTCACTAGAGGTCATTATAAAAGTTATTTGTCCTGAAATTATCTAAAAAACGGCCTCTTGCATTTTACAAGTGCAATCTTATGTCAATTACATCCCTGCTTACCAAAATAAATATTTTCTTGTCCGTCTTGGCCTCTTATTGACCTACATTTTGAGGCATATTGTACCGGTGCAAATCTCCTATTACATAACCTCTATTCACCCTAATTATATACAGCCAATAAGCACTCGCAATACCAGAGTTATTACTCGCGGGTTTTCTACCCTGATTGCACAAATGAACTAACAGTAGTCCATTTCACTGGATTTCCTCATTTGATGTTATTAAATAGCAGTATATCAAAAGAATTCTTTTTTCGGTTCCAGATATGAAGAAACCAAGTACGAACTACCAGCACCGCGCGTATCTAAGGAAGAGGTAGCCACTGGTGGAATTATCACTGATTGAAAAGTTTCACGCGATTAGAATAGAAATGTTAGGTTATATTTTGCCTATACCATAACACTATGTTATAGGCAAATCACACAGTTGTAATAACCTATTTGTTTTTAGTCTGTGGTATTGCCTAAAGTTGTTTGGCTTTGTATGTAAAATAGATTTTGATTTAAATAGACAGCACAGTACAGCCAATCCATTTATTGAATTTTGAGTTAATGCTTGTTAAGTGTTATTAACCAAATTTTAATCAAAAAAGGACGAGGTTAGTTATTCGTCGTTGATGTTTGTTTTTTATCTATTGCTTTCACTACGTGCGACCTATATAACTTGGAAACTAAAAAAAAAATGAAACTGAATGATCTTATATCTCTGATTAAATCTAAACAACCAAATATACATGTTTGTTGATGTAACAATTTTCTTGGTTAAATTTATTTCTATGATGTATTAGCACTACTAATACTATCCGTTATAAATGTAGCATAGTAATTGTCAATTCTAATGTTGTTTTTTTTATTAGCCGCTTTCCAGGACTTCGTATTTGAAATGCAAAACAACCAAATAGCATTTCGGCATCTTATCAAAAATCAATATGGCTTCAAGTCAGTTAAAAGTACCGAAGATGTAGTTTTAGAACTTTCAGAATCAGTGATTAAAGCCTTCAAAAAAGTCTAAAACGCTTCGAATATTCCTCGACCTATCAAAAGCCTTTGATGCGGTATCGATTCCTGTTGGAATTGAAAATCTGGAGTATTTGCCCCGCTAATAAATGGCCCAAATACTCCAGTTATACCTATTTGTATAGCGGGGCAAATACTCCAGATTTTTGCCAGTTATTTAACAAAGATAACGATGCAATGTGTTGTCATCAATCGTTTTTCTAGTGATTATGTGTTCCACAGGGGATTGTTTTGGGTCCGACCCTATTCTTGATTAACATCAATGAGCTCTGCAAACATTCGCTGTAGAACACCAAAATGATATTTGCGATTCAACTAAAAATAGGACCGACTGGGCGCCATATTGTGACAATTGACAGCTGTCAATTCAAACCAGTTACCTTCTTCTATTTTTCTTTACGGTCTTTTTTACCTGTATTTATAATAAAACTAATGTTCTGATACTTACCTTATCCAGTACTCATTTTCTATACGTTACATATGATTTATATCCTTCTTTTGCTTACAAATGTTTGGTATATATTCTAAGAGTAGCTTAGTGCTAAATAAAATATTTCAAGATTTTTTTGCAAACCGTACTTTTCAATCGACATTTGACAGATGGAGGTCATTGGTTTTCCTATTCTTATTTGAATCCCATAGTACTGATGACAGCCTTACTGACTCAGGGTAGATCTTGGTTTGAAGTTGTGAAATTTGCAGAATCAACTTTAAAGTCAGTTATGTAATGGTTTACCAGAAATCTGCTCACCCTTAAGGACATGGTAAAGTTTTGTATGAGCGACTGCCCTGGCAATGCATAAATACTGTACTTAGTAATATTTAAGGGTAAATGGCTGAATATTCATAATTTCTATGAAAAATGGCTCAGGAACTTTTGAAAGTCACAATCTGAAAATTATGAAAAGTCCTACGTCATTACCTTACTGCTGTTGATAGAAGATGTTGCCAATTATTTACAGTCATCAATTTCGCATTTTCTTAGAATCTTTCTTCCCATTTCTCTGATTAACTCTTCACAAAAAGTTTTTTTAAAGCACAAATAAATACAAATAATTTGTTATCGTCGGCCTGACAGGAAATCTGTGAAGTTTTATTTTGTCCATTTGCAAAAATTAAAGGGTTAATTATCATACAGCCTTGTCTCAAGCCTGATCAGAATAATAAAATCTTTTATTTTAGGCCTTCAGTGATTTGGTGAATTAAAATTAGGACCAAATATGGCATAGTTTGAAGGAGTTTAGAAATTATATTGTTTATTTCGTTAAACTTACACAAATATTTTTTGTGTACATTTATGGTTCATTTATTTAATGAAATGGAAAATTTTGCTTTTTAAACAGACGAAGTCAATTATGAGAATAATAAACACGTAATAATTAATAAAAAAATATTGTAAAGTTACGGGCTAGTGCGAAATAATAATACACGTTAAGGGCAGTTGCTTAGCCATGTCCTTTAAGCAAAACAAAAATCATTGCGCTTGGTCCAACAAAATATTCCCTACCATCTCATTCTACAGTTATCCAAGGGCAAGCGATCGCAAATCAGCTGCATGTTAGATTATATACCTGCGGGAAAGTTTTAAAATTTAACAAGGATACAGGAAAGAGACAGGAGCTCTTTGGAGCTGCAATAAAACATCAGAAACTTTACATCCGTTTTATTATTATATGGAATAGTAAATTAAACCCCCCCATTGTTACCGTCCTATCACCGAAACACGTTGGCTGCCTTCTGGCTATCCCCGTCTTTCTGAGACTGGGCCACTTCATAAAGATTTCGTATATCCTTAATTTTCTATTGAGGAATCAGGCCAAAAGAATTTACCAACTTGTTACTTGATACCTCATGTCTTTAATAATTTCTGTTTTTGTTTTTATTGAAATAAAGGAAAATCGTAACTTGAAACTTATATCTGTTTTTCTTATCGGACACCAATCTTTACATTTATAAAAACATTCCGGAAAATGTATCTCATCATGATGTTGTTCTTTTTCCCAAAATTAAGTGCGCTTGTTGAATTGCGTATCTTGAGCTTCGAGGTGATTTAATTATTTGTAACGAATCCAAAAATTGATCCAGACTTATTCATGCATCCCAATGTTTCTAAATTAATATTATTATTTATGCCATATAAATCTTTGTAGGCACCATTATTGCAACATAAGCTGTTTTTTTTGTTTGTAGCAGCGACCCAGCCAAATCGAGACGGGGACTATCAAACTTTGAGCATTTTTATAATCCAGCACTAGCATTATCTCTCCCAATGTTTTTATAAAATAACATTTACCGTAGACAAAATGGTGAACGTTGTAAGCACAACAAAATTTCGTTTAAAGCCTAATTTATTATAGGATTTTGAACGAAACTCGCTGCATTTCCTTGAGTGTTTGTCTTTAGGCTTTATGAATGAAGAAACTAAACTTCTGGAAGCATTAGGGACATCTGAAGACTAAACGGGACTTGAAAAATTACTATAATGGCAGGGAATCCAAAAAAATGTAATTATTAGTTATAAATATTTTCAAACTTAATTAATGATTGAAGTAATAATAAAATATCTTTAGCCCGGTTCGAGTTTAGTTCAAAAACCTTCTTCAAACTTTACAACGTTCCAAACCCCTACAATTATTACAACGGCGAAAAAAAACTGAAATGATTTTTTCGCATCATATATTTTGGGTTTTCAACTTCGGGTAACTAAATTCTATATATACACAATTATAATAAATAACCGCACAGACATTTTCCTTGTTTATCTCAAAACAATACTTAAATAGAAAAAGCACACAACGTAAATACTTTACAAGCTCACTAAAATAATAATAATAATATAGATAGACCAAGTGTTTTTTTTAACCTTTGTTCAAAATTTACATATAATTATAATATTACTTACAAGCAAAAACAATCATAATTCACAAACCGTCTATTCAACGTGAAAAAGACATGTTTTTACACTAAGGGTCATTTCAATTTTCACTATACAATCGCTTATTCTGACTTATCTTTTCTAATTTCTCTCGGAATATAGAAACAGAGAAAAAGTTAACACCGAGCAGGAGCATAAGGCGTTTATTCTGGAAATGAAATCGCTTGGAAGTACTAGGTATCCAAAAGATAATTCAGAATAAGTAAAATGGGAACCATTAACTACGCTGGAAGAAATTGGTAGGAATCGAAAATGTTGGACATTTGGGCACTATTTCATTACATCTTGAACGCTATTGACTTTAATATCTGAATAGAAATAAATTACTCCATAAATATCATCTTTCATATGATTAAGCTATAGTCCTTTCACTCTACAAATATACAAATAAATTAAGCAGACATTGTCTAACACTACTGACCAATTTGATACTTAATGGAGTAACATATACTATTTGCCCATTATCCTTCTTGTAAGTGATAAAAAAACTTTCAACAATATCTTCACATTAAGAAATGATTTGATAACTAAGGTAATGGCAAAACAAATCCAAGTTTTGGAAACATTGACCAAACATCCAACTTCTTAGATTACAAGAAAAAAGCATCCGAAATTTATAAGCAGGAAAGCATTCCGACTTCTGACTCGTTAAGAAAAAATGCTAACACTTAAAATAACAATGTCGTATAAACTTAGGCATTATTTAACAAGTAAATCTTACACCAGATATTACGTGGGATATTTAGAAGACCTACATTTCAATTTTGGTAGACGAGATCTAATTAAATACAAATATAGTTCATGCCACAATGAAAATGGATGAAGTTACGTGGCAGTAAGAAGTGAAACAAAGGACATAACATTGAATTTATAGTCTTCGGACGAATATAATATAGCTTGTTAATTTATAAATAAAAAAACTGTATAACTAAAAACAACAAATAAATTATAACATAACCTAAAGTCACTTTCAATAAACAACTTTTATGGTTTTTCTTATCAATGTATCGTAACGGAAGAATTACCCGATTTTAATTATTTCACACCTGGAATCATATTGTTAGATAATTTGGAATCCCTATTAGAGGAAGTCTAATTTATTTGTTCTCTGCCCTTTGGTGTTCAATTTATCCAAAATTTTCATAGTGAGTCCGCTCAAACAATTACACTTATATTTTAGGAAAAAGCAGAGTCCTAACTATCGAGGCAGTATTTTATATTCTGACTGCATAACCATTTCAACGAACAGACTATTGAACACATCCACCAAATTGTAGGTATCCTTTCATCTTAAGGGTCAAGCTTTTCTTTATCGATTCCGGTGTTCTGCTTAACTACGAAAAACTTAACAAAAACATAATTATTATTTGGTTACATTGATGGATTACAGGAATCAAAAGTGATATTTTAAAAAAAAATCACCAACCAAATTTGCAGCATATTTGCTAGCTACGTTCATCTATACACTATTAAATAATACAAAATGATATTTCACGCTTTATAACATACATAATTTATCTTGTAAGAGGTGACTTTCAAGAAATAAAAGATGTTAGAAAATGTATAAAGTAATTCATTTACAACGTTCATTTACTCTTTCATCTCTTAAAAGTTGCACCTCTTCAATATAAAACCACAAATTCGTTGTATAAAAAAGTAAAACTTGTGATGTGCCAAATCTGATAATATCATCCATATAAACAAGTTACAAATTAGTAATATTATAATGAAAATTGTTCATTAATGTGATTTTAGATTGTTTAAAAATCTCTTTTATATTACTTGATATACAAGAGTTTCTGGCAATCACATTAAGATAAACTGCTACAATTTTCTATAAAAATTTCAGGTCATTTGTTGAAAACCCCTTCTGAGTTCTAGTACCATCAAAATATTTGCAAAAAATAATTTATACTTTTAAAGTAGATGAAGTTTTAGGAAGGATTATAGTAGCCATTGAGCTCTTAGATATAGGAAAAATGTGGACATAAATAATGAAATCTGTTGCCTATTATATACCGAATATTATCATATAACCGACCTACAGAAAAAAATATGCGAAAGTATTTTTTTACTAACATTTCAAAGCAACAAACCAATATTTTGAGCAAGCAATGAGTAAATTCCAAAGCTAGTTTACTTAATGTGTGCATCGTAGGTATTAAGCGCGATAAAAATATTTAAAATGTACAAAATACGTCATACGTTTCGTTGACAACCTTATAGTAATGTATCGTGTAGAGACCTACTTACTGAAATTATGATGATCAACCTTTATTATCATTTTACTTGACGTCATGATCACATATGAAATTGGGATAAGTATCAGTTCATTTTCTTTCTGTTTCACAGAATAATTATAAGGTCTCTGATTCTGATTGTCTCTAGCCATTATTTACGTTCGGTGTTAGACTTTTAGAACAATTATCTTCAAAGGGATTCAACACACCTACAGACTTTCATCGCAGATTATACGGGACAAAAATTGGAAACTACACTCCTAGCCTCTATCAAACCGCGCACTCCACATTTCTATATATTTATTAATTATTTATTTTTCATTATTAAATAATTTACTAATAACCTTTTTTTTAACAATTTTAATGGAAATTTGTTTATATTTTACATGGGTGCCTATAATTATCGAATAGATTATAGGTTATTCTTTGACTAGTACGTTATTAGCTATCTGTATTAGTTGAGCTTCCACATCTAAACGTATTTATATGAAATGTTTAGCTATATTTATTTTGATTAATCCAGCTTTGGCTAGTGATTTGCGAATTGTTTGACACAGTACTTTTGTGATCGAATCGATTTAAATGAAATAAATAATGTGCTATCAGAACGATGCAAATAATTTCAATAATAAACGAACCGCATAAGACTGTCCTCGCCTGCAGTCTTTCAAGTGCCTAAGTGATGGTAATACAGAGGGAGTTGGTTTATTTGGTTGGGTAAATGCTGTAAATAATATAGTAGTAATCGCGCTATATCTCGGCAAATTCACTTATAGCAACAATATATTAGCCGTCACTTCCACGAGACAATCACACGCGATTGAAATTTCTTATTGACAGTTAACAAACCATGTTAAAACGTAAGTACGAGTATTTTGGAAACGAAAATTGGACCCAAATTTAACTTCACAAGATATTATTTTAAATAAAGTCATAGAAGATTTAAATATGAATGCAGAAATCTTATATGAATAAAATGTTTCCGTTAGAGGACAAAGCCCGAGGAGAAATATTAAAAAGCAAGGACACAGCGAAAATACTAAATATACTGTATTGCAGTAGTATTAAAGTAGGGAGATAAACTGCAATTTCAAAATTTTATATACAAAGACGATTCTAATAAATATAATAACAATGAAAGTGAAGATTTAATAGAATTCGTTAGTGAATGTAATACATCACACCTTTGTATGACTCAAGAACACGTGTAATAATATATTTTTCGACAATTGTTATTAATTATCATAAGAATTGCACAATCATATAACGTCGCAGGCGAGAACTACACGATTTACTCATTAGACAATCCAAACAATGACAGATACACTTTTGCGCGTACAACTGTAAGTTTTTAAACAAAACATTCGCTCATTAATTGAACACAATACAAAGAACGGTGAATGAAAATATTTATCGAAATACAATTTAAATTTACCTAACGCACATTTCATTAATTTTGGGAAAATGATAACTTTTCTAAAATATATTTTAAAGTCATTTTAGTGCTTTCACCAAAGGAGGGCAATGATCCATCACTATCTAGTCTAATATCGAAGTTACAATTAAACTGCTTATGTATCAAACCGAAGAAGATCTCCACTTCATTTTCATGGAAAGAGAAAGCAATAGTCGCATCATTCATATTAACAACGTAGCGTTAGAAAGAGATGCACAGTGTCTCCCGGCTCGATATATACGCAGTGCTGTTAGTATTACATAACTGGTGTTTTTATAAGTCGGCATTAATAACTATTGTACATTTTATTACTATGCAATAACAGAGTTTTGAACTTTTTACCGTATTCAGATAACCATTGAGCTGTTACATAGGTACAAAAATTATCTGGAATTACAATAACTTACCTTTTAACAATTATTAGGTAACAGAACTATCTTATTGCCTAGCGCTTGGGAAGTGTGTGTCACCGTACGATATAAAGAGCATCATGATAATGTTTTCTTCTCGAAGAATGTTACATCGCACAGTGTCACAATGAAGGAAGCAAAAATACAACGGCCCCAATGAAAGCTTATTGAAAAAATTCACCTAATGTTCATTTGCCGTTGTGATTCTTATATAGGATAAACCACTATTGGTGTTAACTCTCTCTGCCGCGGCCATTTTGGTAATGTCAGCGTGAAGGTATCGAAAGAACTTTGTTAAAAATTTGCGAGTAAGGAAGAAAGCGTTCTATCTGTTTTAGTTTAAAGTTGTTGGGGGGCGTTGTAGTCATTTTTTTTATTATAAAAGCGGTCGGCATCAGGCTATGGCAAGCAGGCGTGCGGCTCTTGTTAATAAATCGAGTATATAACGCCAAATGTTGCGCAACGCGGCTGAACGGGAAAATAAAAATCTCCATAGGAATATGACCGTCGCCACTTGTGTTAGGATGTGAACTATGTGTAATCTGGAACAAAAAGGATGAAGTCAAGAACTGCCAACATTGAGGGAAGACAACGATATTAAATACCCTAGATACACCAACAAGAACAAAATCATGCCCGAAACCTGTCCAATATGTACATTGGCCGCGTCGAAATTTTCCTAGCTTGCTAGGAAAATTTCTTCACACTTTAAAAGTCTTTACACCTTATTTCTTTGACTCTTCAATTCTGAATGCACTGTTAGCAATATAGTAGGTACGGATCGCGAAGAATGGAGACAGCTATATTACCGACCATGCATTTGAATATCACAAATATTTTCTATTAAATCAGTTTATAGTAAGTCATCATCATCAACAGCCTATCTATGTTTATAGTAAGTATTAAAACAAAATTTGCTTCAAATGCGTTAAATTAACAAATATTGATTAGATACCTGTCGGAAAAACGACATTTTACATACTATAAGTATTTATTTCGCATTTTTTCACGGAGGTCAGCGGCATGTTGACTTTTCAACGGTCCGCGCGTGACTGTGAACCAAGAAGTGCTCGAGTCGTGTTCAAGCACTTCTTGATAAGGACACATTTTGAGCGCACGTGGTGTATCTAGGGTATTTAATATCGTTGAGGGAAGATAATTAATCTATACCGCAACATAAAAAATGGATAATTTGAAAAACTATTGCAAATTCTGGGCCTGCAATTACTTAGGCTGAACTAATGATATAAAATAATAAATTATTGTTAAAGTCATTTAAGTAACAAACATTTTGGATACGCAGAAACATTAAAATTTTATAAAACTAGCTAGTGAGGTAGACACTGGCATGATTCTCTGAACTTAAAATTAAATTTAGCATCAGTCTCTCCTTTTTATTCTGCATAGAAAATAACAAGGATGCACTGTTGTCAAATTGAATTCTAGGCATAGAGAATCATGCCAAAATCGCCACCAGTAGCATAAGCACCACAATTTATATTAAATCACCTTTTTATCGCATCTAACTGTAAAAGTCCATAGTAATTTAAAAATTATGCGTGATAAAACCGTTTGATATATCATATCGTGATGCTATGCTATCGGGGGGCTGGGTCAATAATCTATGAACTTTACTACTGTGGAACTCACCTTCGTATCAACGCCCTGGATTTGGGTAGCGTGTCAGGACTCTCTTTGAACAGGAACCGCCTTATTCCCAAGACATAAGACTCAATATACGCATCCCAGTCTATATTTCTAACGTTGAAGTCGAATATTCTCCTGTCTTCTGGTGAAAGGGCAGAGCAGAGAGCTTGTACGTTGTCGTCAGCGAAGGACCATTGGCGTGTCGTAAAGTATTCCAAGCAGGCAGCCGCTTTCTCCAATTTGTTTTGGACACGCATCATTCTGTGATAAAAGGTTGAACTTTGTTAATTAGGTATTAACAATTAGTAAACAATTTATGCACAAATTATACTTATTCGCGATTCCTAACCTTTCTTTCGATGATAATTTTATAAATTGAGTGCAAGCATAAAGCGAATGTTTACCGTTTTTTTTAGTCTATAGATCATCTATACTATGACGTCAATCGGTAGTAAACAAAAACTCGTAAGCACGTAGAAAATAACCTATCTGAGTTTATAATAAAAAAATATGATTTCTAATAAATACCACGAAAATTATTGTATTGTACGAGAATGTAAAAAACACATCCTTGAAGACTCCAGGAAAGTTGTGGATTAACGTGCCAAAAGAAATTAACCTGCGCAATACCTGGTTAGAACTTGCTAAAAGGGATCCTGCAAATTTATCGACTCATAGTAAAATTTATTTTTGCGAAGATTACTTTGATGTAAGTACTCATAGAATAATATTTTAAGTCTCTTCATTTATTATCAGTTTTAATAATACAAGTTTTAAGGTTATGTATGAATGACATTTAGTTGTTTACTACCAAAGAGACGTCACAATCATGGCCGATGCGGCGAACAGCGTTCTTAGTGTTTAAAAAGTATAGACTAAAAATATTTTTTAAAATTAAATTTCTACAGCAATCTTCTGGATTTATGAAGTGAAATCGATATATTTAGGTTCCTTAGATCAAACACTTTAAGAAATAAACATTTATTTAATACCATTCGACATCGAGTCAACTAGCCTATTGCGGGTGCGCGCAACTTTTAGGTTAATTTGAGTGAAGGTATGAGCCGAGGCACGGTAATATTATCTCCGAGGTAAATGCGTAAATGATCGCTTTCGCTCTGCAAAACATCGAGCTGCATGGCGATGCATCGCGAATGCATCAGTGAAAAACAAAACCTATTTATTGAAAATAATTAAAGTTACACGTATAATTTAGGTTCGTTAATAGCTAATATTAGTTTTTAGAACTGTGTTACAGCTATTAGCGTCCACCTCCAGTGGGCCAATCGCCTAACCAGATTGCTTTGGAAAACGCTATCGCTTACGATTTCATTTTGTTATTTCTAACCGCCGAAGGTTTTCAAATACCTCACGCTCATTTTCTTTAACATTGTTATTACCAATGCAAAAGAAAAAAAAAAGAGCGCGAGGCATTTGAAAACCTCAGGCGGCTAGAAATAACAAAATGAAATCGTAAGCGATAGCGTTTTCCATAGCAGTCCAGTTAGGCGATTGGCCCCCAGATACAGAGACGTGTGTTCCATAATACATATAAATAAATAAAAAAATACAGTCCTCATCTTACCATTTACATTACAAAATAAAAAGTATGTATGTCTGTGTGTTTGTATATGTGAGTGTGTGTGAGCCTGTATTAGCGTGTGTGTCTGTATGTGCATGTGTGTATGTTTATGAGAGTGAGAGTGTACGATTGTACTAAAATGATAGTTGCATGTGATTTTACATGTATATCCGTGTATTATTTGATGACCTTGAGTAAGCTCTCCGTTTCGTCATATAAAAGGGAATGTAACCACTGCCTAGCAATCGTCTTACACTTATTAAGGGTAAGTGGATATATGTCAATGATTTGACATATATCCACTTACACAGTGACACAGGAATCGACCGAGACATAACCACGACCACTCTGTCAAGAGTGCACGACTAGGAAGAAGATACACGTATATACTAGAAAAAAAAATCCACGCGGATCAGGCAGCGGACGCGGCGAATAGGGCCGTGGTAGCATAATGGTCAGTGCATTCGCCCGGATTGCGAAGGATGCGGGTTCGAGTCCCGTCCGCTGCCTGGTCCGCGTGGATTTTCTTTTCTAGTAAACTTTTCTTTTGATTTAAACATCTAGCAGTTAAATGCTTAAAAAATAAATAAAAGGAAAATGATGTGGTGTCGTGGGCCACCAGGTAGGAACGAAGTTCCTTCGGCTAATGTAGAATCGACACAAATTGCAAACTCGCTTGTCGCGCCTGCGCACGTCTCATTTAACGGTTTTATTCCACGCACTTTTTTCCACGGATTTTTTCTTACGGTTTTACTATCACAGTTTTTTCAGTTCGGTCGCGCAGCAAAATCCCTATCCCCTCCAAGCCTGCCGTAAGGAACTTCGTTCCTCCTCCTTCCTTACTCCTTCGTTGTATACTTACACGGGTTTATTCCCTGAAGCACGAGCTACTAGATCCATTATGAGGGCGGGTGCTCGATGCTGCGCCAGAGAGAGGGCGGCGTGCTTCAAGCGGTTACTGGTGATGTCGCCGCCGGGGTACCAGAGGACTTCATCTATAGCGAGAATTATAATACTAAAAAAACGAAAATTATATTTTTACTAACTGACCTAGCGAACTTCGTACCGCCATAAAAATAGGGGCAGGTGGTAGAAGAGACAATTTAGGATTGTATGTATTTAAAAAAAAATAGGGGTGTGTAACGTAGTGTTCTATCAATTTCCTGGGATAACATTCCTCCTAACCCATATGTGAACACTACGTTATAATACCCAATAGTTTGAATTTTGGCGCGAAGGCGCATTGTAGGTTTCAGAACACTACGTTACAGGTGGACAACCATTATCACTTAAGGATATGAAAAATAGATAGGTAGTAGCCGATTCTTAGACCCACGGAATATACATATAAAATTTCATAAAAATCGGTCAGGCCGTTTCAGAGGAGTATGGTAACTAACATTGTGACACAAGAATTTTATATATAAGATTTTAGGAATTTAACTGCTAATATGAGTTAAACCTATCCGGAGTAAAATAAGACTCCCCATACACGGCAAAGGTCACCCCAGGTCAAGCCTAATCTTCGGAAGGTCAAGTCAACGGTACAGAACTGAAACATATTGTTTTAAACTTTCATGGTCACTGACATTATAGTAATTTAAGTTATTTGTGGAATTATTACCATGTACCTTGTTTTAGCGAGTTTCCGATATTTCGGCACCATGTTACAAAAGAAAAACATGATGAACAGTGCCGAAATATCGGAAACTCGCTAAAAACAAGATACATGCTAACACTACCGTAAATAACTTATGTTACAATAATGTTAGTGACCATGAAAGTTTAAAACAATATATTTCAGTTCTGTGCCGTCCAGTTGACCTTCCGGAGATTAGGCTTGACCTGTAGTAAGTCCTTTGCCGTCCATGGGGAGTCTTACTTTACTCCGGATAGGTACTGTAACGCCCGTTGCGTTACGGCCTCTTTGCTTGTGTAAACTCTTTGCTCGTGTAATGCCTACGGCTGGCAGTTATATTAAAAAGGAAATATCATTATTTTAAAGATTTGAAATTGGGAATCTTTTGTCTCTTATCTAAGATTCCAGCAGATAGAATTCAGGCACAAAAGCGAATAGTTGATAATACGGATTTTATGTAATTCTCTACCAATTCAAGAATATATAATAACGACTATTTGGTGATAATTATTATTTCGCAACCGTAGCAGAGCTACGCTACCAGGGGGCCATTCGCCTAACGGAAATGCTTTGGAAACGCTAACGCTTTCGAATTTATTTTGTTATTTCTGACCGCTGAAGGTTTTCAAATACTTCACGCTAATTTTTTTTATTACTGTTAATACCAATGCAAAAGAAAAAAAAGAGCGCGAGGCATTTGAAAACTTCAGGCGGCTAGAAATAACAAAATGAAATCATAAGCGTTAGCGTTTACCAAACTTTTCCTTAAGGCGAATGGCCCCTAGGCCTATTCCTTCAGGATAGAGCACCACAGTACTGAAGAAACGCGGCGGAAAATTATAGTGTAATCTCCGGATTGTCAAGCCTAGGCAAGATTGAAATACTAGTTGTCCATCCTTCGGGGTAGATAACGGTTATATTTAACTGCTGCTGTAACGGAGACGGACGTACCGTATTTAACGGAGCAAAACATTGCATACAATATGTGTTGGAATGGGGTTCGAAATTAATATGTCAATTTTCTTTATTCAAACTGGAAGAACTATTTTATCGTATTTCAGAAAAGCTATTGTGTTATTTATTATTCCTACAATAAAAGAATATAAATCTACGCAGACTAAGAGTTTTGCTTATAAACTAAGGCTTTCTAATATTTTACTAATAGGGATGATGAATAATTTTTCTTCGTTTATCAGGTAGATTATCAAAAAGTATTGGACACTTATTTTTTCTTTTTTCACATAATATAAACATTGCAGAGATATATTGATTTGAAAAGTCGCATGACGTCACGTTTGAGTACACTTATAAGTGAAAATTCACTCAAAAGTGACGTCACGAGCCCCCACTACCAAACTTTGACGCGCTATAACTTTGTCATTTTTTGGTTGATTGCCCAAAGAAAAAATATGTGTCCATTATTTTTTGATCATCTAACTGACGGACTAAATAGAATTTCGTTTACTGTACTCCATCATCATTCCTATTGTTTAATGTTAAGCGACATCATACTATTGCGCAACTAAACGCAATTTAAAAATGTCAGTCAGAACTCACTGAACGGATGTTTCCGCATATATTTGAAGCTGGTCTTCACGAACCGCTGCCACGTGATGGGGTTCTGTTGTCCCGTACAGCAGTTGTATACCACCACCCCTTCCCCTCTGAAAGAGATAAAAAAATCACATCATTAGCATCATCATCAGCCTGCTAATGTAACAAGTCCCCTATGGATGGAATAGGAGAAGGACTAACTCTGGATTGGTGTATGTTGGTCCGGAACGAAATTAAATTTCTATCGTCTGTACCACGGCGAGTGTTCTGAAGAGTTATTCACTCTCATTACACCTTCCCCTTTCATTCAGAGGACCACGCGCGCTGGCTTACGTTGTCACCGTCTAACTATGACCACAATCCCAACGCGTACAAAGAAATTTGGTGACTCATTTCTTTGTCGCACTATCCGTAAATGGAATGCTCTGCTCGCTCACGTGTTCCTCCCTTCTTACAACCTGGGATCCTTTAAAAGAGGCGTGAAGAAGCAACATGCAGGCCGGCAGGGTGAGGATGGCTGGTGTGGCAGGTAGAACTGCTGTATCAGCTTTCTTCACTTCTGGAGTTCACCACCACTTAACATCAGGTGGGGTGGAGTCATTTGTCGGACTTATCGATAAATATATATATATATATATATCTCACCGTGTAGCATGAGTCCTCCAGGCAGAGACGATCATGAGGTTGATGACCGTGTCGACGGGCACGAGGTCAGCGACCCTGGACCCGGTGCCGAGCATGGTGCGGAATATACCCTTGCCGACGGCTGCGATGATTCCGTTCGGACCGTTCCAGTTGTCCACCCAGCCCTTTACTGGCTCGCGTAACGAGGAGAGTACTGCAATGAAAAAAAATAGTGTTAAGGCAAAGGGGAAGATTTACAGCTGATTACTGATAGCGTGCATTCGTACAATTCAAATAAAACCATAGACAAAATAAACATTTGCCCCGTATACATTTTTGTATGTGAGATTGCTTTGCTTCGTTATAACAATCAAACTGTAACTTTTAACCTGCCGATTTAAAGATTTGAATCGAACTTTCCTGCAAAATTCTGTAAAAATGCTTTTTCATTAACAATAGTGTAGAAATTGAACTATGAAACAGTTAAAACACTGATGACTCGAGAGGGACGCCAAATGATTGTAAAGCAGACCTAATCAGTACCCCTAGCACGAACCATTATCGAATTCGAATAGTTTGCAAACCGAAATGTCAATGTCAAATTTTGTATGGAAACTTGAACAGCAGCGCCACTTTGGACGTAACGGGAACTAAAAATCAGTACACATTTGATAATGACATTTCGGACTCGCAAACGTTACGAATTCGATATTAGTTTGTGCTAGGGATACAGTAGGGTAGTAGGGAACAGTTAAATGACTCGGAACATAGATAAATGATTGGTCTCACTTCGCTCGACTACATCATAAGCTGAGGCAGGGTCCTGATTGGCTATCTTAGGTTTTTTATGTTCTTTTTTATTTTCTGAGGTTAAGTTTTCTTGTCTTTAATTTTTTATTTTTTATTGTTGTATTGATAAGTTTTTCTTTTGTTAAGATGGCCAATAAAAGGTTTCAGTTCATTTCACTACCTCGCTGTCAAAAACAACAGCTCCGTAAATACGGCAACTCATTATTGTAGTGTTTGTATGTCAATGTGCAATGATGCTATTGTATGTCAAAAATCGTGTAGCCAGCTGCTCAAATGCTAGCCAAGTAATAGGGAAAATATTGAATGCTGTGTTCTACTGGTTAAAAATGTAGGTGGTTATTATTATGTATGTTACAGGTAATAAATATAGTGCCATACTGAAAGTTGTAGTTTCAAAACAATGTAATTTCCTATAGCTTCAACAGTCGCTCACCCTAGGGAATGAGATTATTACCATTTTTAAAACTCGAAATTACCACATCGCAGCTCTCAATAAGACAATACCTATTAATGGTATCGATTCCGGCATGATTCTCTAAACCTAAACTTAAATTTGACAACAGTGTATCCTTGTCATTCTCTATACAGAATGAAAAGGAGAGACTGATGTTAAATTTAGTTTTAAGTTTAGAGAATCACGTCAGAATCGACACCAGTGTAGTGGTAAAGAACTTCTTGTATCTATTTTGACAAATGTCAAAAAATTGCTATAAATCAGATGATATCAGCGCCTCTGGCGGCGAATACAGTTTCTTTTCTTCCATGTTAACACTACCTTTTGGTGATGTTGTGTTACAGTTTGTCCATCAGGTTTATATCACTGTAAAAATCTACATCAAATGAGCCAAATCGAAAGCCAAATGTCTTGTGTATTAATTTTTGCTCTCTTTCCATGATTTTCTGTTAAAAGCAATTAAAGAGTACGAGGAACTCGATAGCGCAGGTGGTTAGCGCTTTCGGCTGCGATCGTTGAAGTTAAGCAACTTTCGCAGTGGTCGGTCATTGGATGGGTGGCCAAAAATCTTCTATCTCGATTTCCTCCGTGCTTCGGAAGGCACGGTCCCGACTGCATCTGAAGTCGTTAGCACCCGACAATCCGCACTGGGCCCGCGTGGTGGGTCATGGCCAATCTCCCTATTCCATCCATAGGGAAGGCCTGTGCCCCAACAGTGGGGACATTAATAGGCTGATGATGGTCAAAGAGTATTTTATTTTAAGTATAGGCCTAAATTAATGTTTTTTTTGGTTATGATTATGATAGCTCTCATGTCACTTACCTATGGAAGGTCTCACAATCGCTACAGGCAGGTTACCGCATTCTTTTATGAGCATGTCCTCAGCCAACGCCTTTGTGAAGGTATACGTGTTTGGTCTGTCGCCTAAAATAATCACAAACAAGTAGAATTAAATAAATAAATAATAAAAAAGAATATTTTCAACACTCACACCAATTAGCCTAGCCCCAAAGTCAGCACTGTAAGGCGTGTGTTATGGGATACTAGGGTAACGGATAGAATACATATGTAAGTATATTTATTTAGAAATACCAATTCAACATCCATGATTGGAGTACAAATGCTCGTATTCATCACACAAACCACTGCCCCCCACCAAATCCGGGACCTCTCGAGTCGACGACACCATGAAAGCCGGCATACAAACCACTCGGCCACGGAGGTCGTCAAAAATTAAAACAGTGTCACAAAGAATGAAACCGCCCGCCCTGTCACATTGTCGATGCGTTTACAGGTATTCTCGCGCAGTTTCACCCAAACATGAATGATTGGTCTCGCTTCAGTCGAGTACAGTGAGACCAATCATTCATCTATGTTTTTTATATATATATTTAGGTAGGCAAATTACTCTACCCCACCTGATGTTAAGTGGTGATAAAGTCCAAACGCGAAGATAGCTGGTACAGCAGTTATAAACTGTCCAACCATCCTCACCTTGCCGACCTGCAGAAATGCTTCTTCACGCCTCTCTTAAAGGACCCCAGATTGTAGGAAGGAGGGAACATGTGCGCGGGCAAAGAATTCCACTTACGAATAGTACGACAAAGAAATGAGTCACCAAATTTCTTTGTTCGTGTAGGAACAGTGGCCACAATAAGTCGGTGGCAACGTAGGCCAGCGAGCGTGGTCCTCTGAAGAAAAGGTAATGGAGGTATAAGGGAGAATAACTCCTCAGAACACTCGCCGTGGTATGGTCGGTAGAATGCGCTTAATGATGCCACAAACGCGGCGTAATGTTTCAAGAATTAATGACGATAAGCGACACGTTAAAACCAAAAGCGGTAACTTGAGGTAATCATTTTAGAGGATGACGGAAGCAATCATCTTCAAGAGGAACAGAATGTCTTTCGTCGTCCGTTCCAGTACAGTATTTACATACTGTACTGTTCTTTCTGTTTACCCGCGTCAAATCGAAATTGGCGTTGCAATGCATTCTAACCCTCTCAGACATGCTGTCAGCAATCATGTGCGAGAGGTACAGAATGTTTTTGGTCGTCCGTTCCAGGAGGCCTACTCTATTTCAACGAAAAACGAAATTTCGATCGACATTTCGCACGTTCCTTACGCTGTTTCCTTTTCATTTCGAAAATTCGTTCGTCCGAAATAGTTTGACAAATAAATTCTCCAAGCCTACTCTAATTCACAAAACTTTCGAAGGAAAAGATGAATTTGACAGATAATTGTTCGAAAATTTAACCTCAAATTGACGAAATGAAAAGTGTTACCTTTTCATTTTAGTTTTGAGATTTTTGTTTTAATTAAACCTAAAATACTTGCAAGAGTATTTTTAATAATAGCTGCTTAGCTCGAGAGACATTTTTAGTATGTAAAATTAACAAATAAACCATTATTTATTGTAATGTCGATACTTCAAAGTATTAAACCACAAATTTAGGTTGACATACAGTAGATTGTATCAACTCTACAAATCAGTCGGCTAACACTGTCAAAGAAGGTTCTTTCAATGTAGTCAAAAAAATTGCCGTAAACTACCTATATTGTTTCCAAGCAAAAAAAAACGTTTTCTTAAAAGTAGAGATAAAAAGAATTCGCAAACATGACTCATTCCATTCGTTCACGAAAACTGTTTATAATTCCGAAGTTAACGTGCCTGTTCAAAAATGAAATAGAGTAGAGTCAAAGGCGAAATTTAGTTTAAAATTCGTTCGTAACCGAAATTTCGTTTCGGAGAAAGAGAGTAAAGCTCCAGTATGTACAGTACCCTTAACACGAACAACTATCGAATTCGAATAGTTGAGTTCGATATATTATATACGTCTATATCGTATTATATGTGTACTGATTTTCATCTATTCGTCAGGCAGGGTCAGGACTAGCACCACCACGTGTTCAGTCAGAATTGACCTGATTATTTAGATACAAAAGACAGTTCCCACAGAGCGCGATTGGATTCAACGTTAATATATCGTTGATTGACTGAACCCAGTGTTTCCTTAAATTCAAAAGAGAATTCCTTTAAAGATGCCTGCTACTGAATCAGGTGTGATCCTGATATATACATGAACTAGTGGCCCGCCCTCGCTTCGCTTCGGAGTAGAATTGATCAAAATCCTTTCTTAGCGGATGCCTACGTCATAACATCTACCTGCATGCGAAATTTCAGCCCGATCCGTCCAGTGGTTTGGGTTGTGCGTTGATAGATCCCTATGTTAGTCAGTCAGTCACCTTTTGAGTTTTATATATATAGATATATTACGTTTCCTCTCCCCTCTCTTCCTCTTACAGTTGCCTATAATGAATGGATGCCTCTAATGATGCTCACCGACTAGATCCGGTGTGATCCTGTCCACCAGCTCTTGGGGCAGGGTCTGCACCAGAGTCACCACGTGTTCAGGGTGCGCTGGAGGGGCGTACACCGTCTCCTCTACCCTCTCCCTCTCGCAGTTGCAGTATGCAGTTGATACGTGAACTAAAGCCTGGAAAAAAAAATCAAATCCGCCATTGTAGCAAAAATAAAAAATCTCAACTGCGATCGTTGAAGTTAAGCAACTTTCGCAGTGGTCGGTGTCATTGGATGGGTGACCAAACATTTGCTATCTCGAGCTCCTCCGTGCTTTCGGAAGACACTTGAAGCCGTTGGTCCCGGCTGCATCTGCAGTCGTTAGCACCCACCAATCCGCACTGGGCCCGCGTGGTGGGTCTTGGCCCAATATTCCTATCCCATCCATAGGCTAAGCCTGTGCCCCAGCAGTAGGGACATTAAAAGGCTGATGATGATAGTTGGAGACCAGGTTTTCAGTTTCAATAACCTTTGCGTTCTCTCCAATAGTTCTCTCTCCCGATCTCTGCTTCCCTCTCCACTGACGGCGACCGTTCGATCTATCCCCACGGCGGACTTTGTCAGGCAGTGGGGACATTAATAGGCTGATGATGATGATGATTATAATAATATATTTATTTATTACCTCCAACCCGAGCATGCGATGGCACAATTGAACCAATTGCTGCGTCCCCAACATGTTGATGGTGACTGACAGTTTGAGCTTCTCGTCGAACTTCACCGTCGCCGCCGAGTGGAACACTACTGACACCTGCAACAAGCAAATTTTCTTTAAAATATCAGAAAAAACATTAGGCAACATCGAAATCATAAACTTCAAAGAAAACTAAAGTTTTAAACGAAAAATGGAAAGAAAAAATTAGTGTGCACGGAACACACATCTGAAGTGAAACTTATTTTCTTAAATAAGCTAACATAAGGGGTAACATAAGGCATAGGGGAGTGGAGCAGCGCACGCATCACTCATATATACCTATATTATATGTGTGTTGTCGCGTGTGACGCTCGTGTTTCAGCCTTCTCTTCCCAACGAGCATGAAAGTTGTGACGACGCTACGCAATGACGCTACGAGTGTCACACGTGACAAATAAAATTCTCGTGTCACAATGTTGGTGACCATACTCCTCCAAAACGGCCTGACCCGATTTTTATGAAAATTTATATGCAACTTCCGTGGGTCTGAGAATAGGCTACTATCTATTTTTCATATCCTTAAAGTGATAATGGTGGTCCACCTGTAACGTAGTTTTCTGAAACCTACAATGCGCCTTCGCGCCTAAATTCAAACTATTGGGTATTTTAACGTAGTGTTCTCATATGGGTTAGGAGGAAATGTTATCCCAGGAAATTGATAAAACACTACGTTACACGCCCCTAAAATTTTTCTTTGGACAATACTTCTATTTTTTTTAAATGTAGTATTAAAAATACATACAACCTTAAATTTTCTTTTCTACCACCTGCCTCTATTTTTATGGTGGTACGAATTTCGCTGGGTCAGCTAGTATATATATATATATTAGTGATGCGTGCGTATCCATCCCCTATGCCTTATGCACCACCTAATGTTAGGTTATTTCAGAAAATAAGTTTCACTTCAGATGTGTGGTCCGTACACAAGTTTTTTTTTCTAGTCTAATTCATAGCTCACCTTTTGACATAGCATTGCCTGGTCCGCAGGACTGATACCCAACTCAGGTTCCGTGATGTCACCAACTATTGGCACGATCTTGTTCAACTCCTGGGGTCTGTCTTTCCGCAAAGTTTCGAAGAGCTAGAGAGACAGAAACATTCTAATTTCATTACTGTATCGTGTCGTAGTATAGTTATAGGTTTTTTTTTATAATTAACTAGCTATGATACCCGGCTTCGCTCGGGAGTTAGAGTAAAAAATCTTTTACATATACCCAATTTAAATCATCGAGAGCAGAACCTCGAATTTTGCAATTTTTATTCGCAATTTTCAGCGTTAACTGCACAGCGTTCGCTCTTAGATTGGATCTTTATTTTTGAGTGTCTATACTGTTGGTCGCATATGACCTTTACAGCGTCACCGGGTTTGGGGACGGCGAGATCCTAAGGGGACCTCAAGCCGAAAATTGCATCACCCCACGGGGGGAGTCTCCTCTCCGTCTGGAGCCTCTCGACCATTCGAACCTGAGGGGGTCGGCTCAACTAGAGGGCGTCTCTGAGACTCGAACCTCGGCACTAGTTAGCCGATGTCGTGGGGGGCGGGGAAAAAAGGCCAAGGTACGTACCTGTACCTGGTATAGCAGGTCGTCGCAGTCTTATCCTACGGGTGCGGTGTCTACCTAATGCTAAGCTAGTGCAAGTATGCTAGCTGTGTAGTGTTGGTGTTTGTGGCCTGTGTGGGAGGAGTCAGCCGACGGCCTCGCGCCTGAGGGGGCCTCGCAAAAAATTTTTACAAGTTACCTATTTATTTTCGTTTCTCCTGGCCTGGCTTAGATAGCCGACCCCGAACAATTCGGGGATAAAGCGAAGCAGATGATAATGACTTTTATTATTTTCGAACACGTGCGTGATGGAAGCGAGTAGTACTTTACGGGTATTCAGAATCATCTGTCTGGCAACACTATTTTTGTAATTAAATTTCTATTTTTAATTTTTTTTGTCATCATTTGATTATCAACAATAAAACTCTTTTACTCATACGTTATTTTATAATTTGGCTCACTTAATTTAACGATTTTTTACTGCGAAGTAAAATAGGCCTCGCGAACTTGATGTCGCCGACGTCCACATGTGGTCTAGCGCCGCCACTGGTTACTGCGCCTAGTCACATGAGTTCCATTTTCTTCTTCTTCGGGTCCGGTCTCTCGGTGTCCTCGGTTGTCCGGGAGACTTTTTGTATGCGGTACTTTTAATCCGTCGTGTTCCTTAATTGATAAAGTTGTAACCGATCTAGTTTACCGGACAAAGTCCCTCGTTTGCGCCGGCCATTAGATTTACAGATTTCAGCCCAAGCCGTTCAGTCACAGTACTGATATTTGTACCGGAAGTAACGGTTGCCTCATTCTACAGCTTAAAGAAAAATATGAAATGATAATGGATGATGTAACCAAGGGAGTTTATAAAAAAAACAAGCAGAAAAAGAAAAGTGACTAGTTTGGTATTTCCACAGAACACAGAAATAGGTATTTCGATCCAAACGTATTGATAATGACTCAACAATCTTATCTACCAAAGAAATATGATAGTTATGATAGAAATATTGCAAAAACTCAAGTCTGTGTAGATGACTAATTGTAGTATTTATAAACAAGAATTAGCCATTACTTCTGCTGAAGAAGACCTCAGATGGGATGGATTATCTTGATTGGGATGATAAACTTATTATTTACCACTGGGGCACAGGTCTTCCCTATGGAAGGGCCATGATACACCACGTGGGCGCACTGTGGGTGGTGCTTACAATTGCAGATGTATCCGAGACCAGCGGCTTAACGTGCCTACCAAAGCACGGAGGAGCTCGAGAGAAAAATATATGATCACCCATCATATGGGTTCACCAAACATATCAACAGTTGCTGCTATGGGTTCACCAAACAAAGCAACAGTTGCTGCTATAGGTTCACCAAACAGCAACAGTTGCTGCTATGGGTTCACCAAACAGCAACAGTTGCTGCTATGGGTTCACCAAACAGCAACAGTTGCTGCTATGGGTTCACCAAACATAGCAACAGTTGCTGCTATGGGTTCACCAAACAGCAACAGTTGCTGCTATGGGTTCACCAAACATAGCAACAGTTGCTGCTATGGGTTCACCAAACAGCAACAGTTGCTGCTATGGGTTCACCAAACATAGCAACAGTTGCTGCAAGTTACTCAATGATCAATTTATTAGTTAGCATATTTTTCCCTAATTATTCATTGTAATTATGTCATTACTTGTTGATAAAACGATTAGTGACATGCGTTCAGACTTTAGATTTCCGATTATTTTGATCATATCTCTATCATCATCTGAATAGGTGTTAGTGTGTCATAATATATGAAACTATGAAAATGTGTATTTAACATGAATATTGAAGGTGATTTCACTATTCTCGCAAAAAAAAAAGGAATTGATAACATTACGTCACGTGAAACGTCTACGATTGGCGGAGCCTAAAATGACGTCACCTGCTTGTAAACATGCTGTTGAAGTGACATCACTTTGTACTGTTTAACGTTTTAATCAGAGTCGTGTGACGTCACTTGCCTGTAAGACGTCATATTTCTAGAGCGACGTTTTCACGGCATACATATTTTAAAAACTTTTTTTTTACTGATATACGCAACAGAAATATAAATATCCACTTTTTTTGGGGTCCCTATACAGTAATAATAAATATATGAACGTTTCAAAAACTTGTGTAATAACCCTTTGTCCATTGTTCAAATGGGATACGTTATCATGAAAAAGAAATCGATGAAAAAGAGAAGGAATTGAATTTTATTGCAGTTGTTTCTTGCTAGTGATATTCCAAATGAAAGAGTACAAATTCTAAATTCAAATATAAAGTAGCTTTTAATAATAACAAAATGTTTAAATAAATGTTAGTCCGACTTGATTTCCATTCTGTTTTTTCCCTACCAGACTTCCGTTATAGAATCTCATCATGTCCGAGATTATATGATGTGATTTTCCCCATCATGAAATAGCACCGGCTACTACTACCCATTATCCCGTGGAATCTCCCAAAATCCCGGTAATAATACAAAAACAGTTCAAGATCCCGTACTTATACATACTCGCTATCTTGTGCTGTTGACCAATTCTCATGTATTAGGTGGCACAGTACTATTACCGAAGTACCAATGTTTTTAAAAACATTGGTACTTAATTTCTTCGTCTCTTGGAACAGAGTTTTTTACTGTTGTTATGTAGAAATAATAATAATAAATAAATATTTTCAACACTGACATCAATTAGCCTAGCCCCAAAGTGTATTCCTATATAACTATACTTATATTATGTACAATATATGTATTCTATCCGTTACCCTAGTATCCCATAACACAAGCCTTATAGTGCTTACTTTTGGCACTAGGCTAATTGGTGTGTGTTGGAAATATTTATTTATAATTATTATTTCTATTATTTAATATATTAAACATCCATGACTGGAGTACAAATGCACGTATTCATCACACAAACATCTGGCTCCACCGGGATTCGAACCCGGGACCTCTCAAGTCGGCGACACCATGAAACCCGGCGTACAAACCACTCGGCCACGGGTCACGGCTACTTCAACAAACACCTTTGTAATATAGGTATTTCTGACAGTCTGTGCAGAGCCTGCCTGGAGGCGGATGAGACGAGCGCCCATGTCCTACTCCAGTAGCCGTGCAGGGGCGTTGCAAGACAAAGGACTTCTCTAATGGGAAGCCCGAAGACAATAGTAGAGGCCTGCAGCAACATTCGGGGACTGCTGAGCTTTCTGGAGGAGCTGGGATGGCAGGACTGATGCCAATCCCCACGCAAAATAGGAACTGGGTGTCGAGTTGCGGAAACAGCCCGCCGTACTACTAAGACTAAGACCACTCGGCCACGGAGGTCATTAAATATAAATAAATAAATATTTCCACCACTCACACCAATTAGCCCCAAAGTAAGCACTATAAGGCTTGTGTTATGGGATGCTAGGGTAACGGATAGAATACATAAAATTAAGGTACAAAAACCTTTTTAAAAACAAGCTTTTATTCAAATGCGCTAAAAAGAAAAAAAAGAAAATTTAGTTAAAGTTTGTTTCTAAATAGATTTTCAAATTTTAGAAGTCCGCCATATTGGATTGAGAGTGACGTCACATTTTTTTCGAGTTACTCTCAGCAAGCCCTTTAATTTGATACCCATATTGTAGGAATGCATTAAAAATGATTGGTCCGCCATTTTGGGTATGCCGCCATATTGGATTTAGAATGACGTCACACTGTTAAGCATGCATTGTCATCCGAACTGAACGAGCATACCAAATTTCAGCTTAATCGGTTGAGGGCAAGTGCTTTAAAATTGAGTTGTAAGATTTGACCGTAACAAACATACATAGCAAGTTAAATAAAAGCTTGTAATATACTGTACATATATAAGTATATTTATATAGAAATAGATATTAAACATCCATGACTGGAGTACAAATGCTCGTATTCATCACACAAACATCTGCCCCCACCGGGATTCGAACCCGGGACCTCTCGAGTCGGCGACACCATGAAACCCGGCGTACAAACCACTCGACCACGGAGGTCGTCAATAGTACGACATAGAAATGAGTCACCCAATTTCTTTGTTAGTGTAGTGAATACCTACCGGTGATTGAGTCAGCTCTGTGAGTCGGGACGCAACATCTTGCCCTCGCTTCGGTCGCATTAATAGATAAATCTTCTTGATTTTCGGACAACTCCTTAATAATTTCTCGACTAGCACCTGCGGTAAAAAAAAACAGAACTAAATAAGTAAAATCATCATTATTAGCTTATAAGTCTCCGCATTGGTGGAGCACAGACCTTCTCTACGGATGGATTAAGGAGACTGGGTCGTGACCCACCACGCAGGCCCAGTGCAGATTGGTGGGTGCTAACGACTGCAGATGCAGCCGGGACCGGCTTCTTAACGAGCTTTAAGAGCACGAAGATGATCTGGATAATAAGATTTTTGGTCACCCATCCAATGACCGACCACTGCGAAAGTTGCTTAACAGCGATCGCAGCCCAATGCGCTAACCACTTGCGCAATCGAGATCCTCAATAAGTAAAATAATTATACTATTAATTATTCTTGCACCTTTGATTTATTTTAGAGTTAAACGTAAGTTTTATACAGTTTTCCATGTAACCGTTCCGTACTACGAGTACCTTTAAAATAGGACGCAATAGATGGCGCTGTGCCAAAATATTGAAACCGCTCAATCACGGTGTCAATAAAAACTACTGCGTTATATAAGAATACTTTGGTATCGCAAGCGTCTATAGTTCTGGAGGCTGCTTGCCAACACAGAATGGCACTATATTTCATTGACACTCTTTTAGCATGAAAATAAAGCGTGTGCGTCTCGGGACGTACGACAGAAGTGATAACTTAAACTTATTTAAGCGGCGCTGCGGGTAACAGTGAGATAGGAGAAGCCTGCTTACCGCTGCCTTAAGCGTAAGAGGAAGGGCAGGCAGACAAGCGCCGTAACGCGTTACGTAACGAAGCTGTTTACGGTCCCATAAGAAATTATCACTTCAAAAATAAAGCTCCATAAAAACTACAACTCCCCGTGTTTATCTATGGATGCCGTCGTCAGCCCCCCCCCCCCCCCCCCCCACACACACACCTCCAATAAGCGCGTCGTTATCGGTCTCGACCTATATGTCTAATTTTCCTCTTTCAAGACAGTTGCCAATTTCATTGAAATGTCGCTCAGTCCACTATGCAAGTTTCGCGTTATATAAGCATTACTTACATTGATGAGATATACAAAAGCCCCCAAATATCCAGTAAACAATTTTCAAAATACGTGAGAATGTTTTAAACAGTATACACATGGTTCCATCATTAATACACGAGCTCTTTAGTCCGTAAAATCTCATTTTCCACAAAAACAAAAAGCGCCAACTCACCTTTCCCATGAACCCCGTGCCACCAGTGACGAAGATGGATTTGTCCGCGTAAAAGTCAGCCACGGGGACATAGTCGTGCCCCTCTGACCCACCGTTGCACCAAGCCATGTCGATTCCGTCCGCACCGGACACAAACTCAAGGCATCAATAAATCACGGCGCGTGATTTACAAAAATAATTATTATTTATATAAAAAAAAAATCTTCTTCTTGAACAATCAAACGGATCTATCGACACCGCACTTCATGGCTGCTCGCTCCTATCTGGAACAAATGAAACTGCAATTGTAACATTGTAACAATAGGTGTAATGGTGAAAACTTCACACGAACATAGAACTTTATTTAAACAAGGATTCAAAACAATGAATGAAATATGTTATTAGAGTTAGTTCACAGAATATGGCTATGGAACCTTTATTACGAGCATGGTAATCGAGAATCGGTTTCCACGTGAAATTTTTGCATAACCTTTTTCACATTTATTAGGTAGGTTGGTAGGTCCTCGGCTAGGCCGGGAGGCTGCTAGGTGCGGAGACAGGAAGAATCCCTAAACGGTGATCCCGCTGCTTCGCGCTAAGCAGCTTAGAGGGTATTCGCAGGGTTTATTAGCGTATATTATGCCGTAAGAGTTACGGGGTCCTCAGTGGGTAGCCACTGCTGGGGCTTGTAAGGCTTGCTGGAGCCAGGTGTGAGGTCCGTTCGGCGGTGTGCCTCTTAAAGGCGCCGTCGTCTGTAAACACTGTTTTTTGCCTGCCTATAAAAAAGGGTAGGTAGGTAGGTACCTATTATTACAAACGCTTCCCATTGTAAATCACATTATAATGAATGAATGATCACATTATTGTACACCATGAAATTTTAAATTACAATTAATAAAGACTATTACATAACTAGCTGTGCGCCGCGGTGTTGCCCGCGGGATATTTTCCCGCAGTAAAACGTAGCCTATGTGTTAATCCAGGGTGTCAGCTAACTCCATACCAAATTTTATTAAAATCGCTCCAGCCGTTTAGGCGTGAAGAAGTAACAAACATATACACTCAGACACTCACAAACTTTCGCCTTTATACTATTAGTGTGAGAGTACAAACGGTGGCCTTATCGCTAAGAAGCCATTTCTTCCAGGCAACCGTAGGTTAACTGAACTGTTGCATAGAGTGGGAAGTAGATAGTGTCATTTAAAGTGAAATTACTTTTAATAATACTTATAAATAATTATGTTGAACAAAAAATAAAATACAATGAATCCTTCATTAAGTGAATCAGTTTTAAGAATAATCAGATTAAGTGCTCCCCAAAGTTCAGGATTTGCGAGACTCCTTTACTGTAAATATAATATCTGTAGCTAATTGAATAATAATCATACATCATAGAGGAGCTCGACGGCGCAAGTGGTTAGGTTAGGTTAGGTTAGGCGTTCGGCTGCGATCGTTGAGCCGTTGGTCCCAGCTGCATCTGCAGTCGTTAGCACCCGCCAATCTGCATTGACACCGCGTGGTGGGCCATGGGCCAATCTCCCTATTCCATCCATAGGGATGGCCTGTGCCCCAGCAGTGGAGACATTAATAGGCTTATGACGATGATGACTCAACATCACCAGATATAAGTAACCACTACAAGTTATCCCCTTTGTAAATCAAATTGTATCTTTCTTTCACTCTCAAAACTTTGAACAAACTTACTTGTAACCTATGAAATAGCTAGGGGTAACGTCTCTTAATAAGTGCAACTAGACTTCTAATTGCATACATTTGCACACGAATTTCGCTTCTATGACAACGTAATAAAGACGCTGTCACCGTAAAATTGCAAACAGGATAACCTCGAGACTTTTTTGGCAATACTGAACTTTATTTCAGAAACTTTTAAGTTTTTTTTTCCGGTGACAATGGGTTCCTTTTCTTTAAAATCTATTAGAATACTTTTAAGGATTGCATTTTCAGTCAATGAAAGGAAATTTACTTTACCTTATTAAATAAAACTAGTTTTAACGGATTAATGCACGAACATTATTTATTTATTGACGTTTCGCAGCCTTTTCAGGTCTGCATCATCAGAATAGGTAACGATTTTTTATTTACTTTGTCGAGCTACCCTCGAAAGACTTTTATTGAGCGCTCGGATATTTCATTGGAAGACTTTTAAAATTTTATTGTCTATGTATGAATTTATTAGTTAATAAAGAAACTTTATTTCAAAGTCTTTTTGTTAATTTTTGAGTTTATTTATTTGACCCTAACTACCGTAAACTACCACCGGTTCTAAAATTGGGAGACCTTTCTGAGAAGAACCGGCGAAACAAACTCAGAGAGGCTTTCTATCTCCTTCTTATGTTAAATCATGCAAACAAAAAGAACTAATAGTATCCGTTGGTCTTGAAGTGTGTGCTCGGGTTTGGGATTTTATCTGTTGTATAATGGGTTTCCAAGCTGGTGGTATATACCAACCATCTTCCCTATTGAAATTTGGATATTTTTTAATCTCAATAGCCTCGCGTATCATTCTAGGAATGAATCGTTGCTCAGTTGCAAGGATCTGTGGTTTATCAAATATAATGCATGTTCACACACTGCATGTGCATTAATCCGTTAAAACTAGTTTTATTTAATGAGTGATGTGCGTGAAAACCTAAGAGACAAATATGTTTACCTTATTATCTTATTCTCAACTATGCTGCTGCTGTACTGAAGCGTTCACAGGTCTCCCAAACCAAATTAAATTGACAACAACGTTCAGATCGCAGTTTCACGGACAAAATCATAATGTTTTCTTCGCAACAGGTACATATTTCGATAAATAAAATCACTAAACAACGCAGACGACGACTGAGTAAGTACTTTTCTTCCGATCATAGATAAAAATTCTTAATGTCTTGTGACATTTTTCTTGTGGGCACTTCAATATTTTTTTTATAGAACCAGTTACATAAGATCTTGGAAAAAAAAGAAGGTTGGTACAAAGAAGTGTTTACGTTTTTACTCGAACCAAAGAATTAACTAACTAATTATGTTAACCACGGACCTGAAGACAACTTACAGAAGATCACAGAAAAAAAATCACTATCTTTTGGTGGTATTGTGTTTCAGTCGAGGAATATGGTACATGGGCTCTACGGGGTAGGGGTTTTTCAAACCAATTTTGTACAGGTTTTAACAGTTTTTTTTTAGCTTAGTATTTTATTTAACTGTTTTTATAACATTTGTCTATTTTCATATATCGTATTTCTATTTTTGCTGTATTCTTATTTTATATCGTGTCTTAGCTGTTGTTTTTTCTCAACTGCTTGCTGCTCTATGTTGGCTATATATTCTAAAACATTTTTTTCTATCAACTCAGATATTTTATTTATTTTTAAACTCTGTTTTATTTCATATTCGAGGTTCAATCTACTTAACTGGTGTTTAGGGCACTCCGTTATCAGGTGTAAATGCTTGGTATATTATGTGGCTGGATTGTATTTCCCTAATTATTTTATAAGCTGTATGTGTATCTGCGAAGAAAGCTTTGGTTGATGAAGCAGTTTGCGCTTTTAAGTATCTTTCTTGCCACATGTCGACACTTCCTTTGAGCAATATCTTCTTGATCGGGGTAGGGGATTGTGTCAGGGTAGGCAACGGCGCGTTTGATATTTTGACATCGCAAGCGTCTATAGGCTATGGTGGCTGCTGACCAACAAGCATCGCAATTGGCGGTCCTTTTGGCCTAACCATTGGCTTATAAGCACTCACTCTTTTTGTGGTAACCTCTGTCTTCTTTCCATCTATCAACTCCCTTTCTTTTCTGTAATACTCTAACTTCCTTTCAGCTACTCATTTTCTTTCCCAGTTTTCCCTTCTATCCCTGACCGAATCCGGAATCGGCCTCGGGTAAATGTGAGGGACTAATACCCAATATACATCTTTCTTAAAATACTTTCACTATTAAAATGTCAAAAGAACTAAATTTCTTAAACAAGAAATATACTCAAAAGATCGTATACTAATCTTCTACCCCATCTCTCTCTCTCCCCATATTTAAGAGCTATGCTCTTCTCGGTGCAGCCTATGCATTGTTTGAGTCAATTTCACAGTCTAAAGAGTTGGCAGAGAACAGAGGGAGATGGCCCCTTGCCATCCTCCAACTCTTTGAGTCCCCTGTACGACTCGACGCCAACCTTTTCCTTAATTTGCTTGGTGTAGGCTATCCTCAGTCTTCCTCTTCCCTTCTTTCCCATAGAGCCTTGAAAACCTACCAAACCGGGAATAACACAACACTGCCAAAAACCAGCCTGGATTCGCCATTCTGAGTACCTACGATGGGCATTCTCAGAACCTTAATGTACTTGAAATTGTAAGGTTGTGACATCACACTTTCCAGCCCAGAGTCTCTTAAAATTTCTAATGTCTATTCAGTAACACCATACATATAGAAAGCTAGCCTTGACGATAATTCTAGTGCCTAAGGGCCAACGCAGACTGGTGGAGTAACCTACGATAGCGACGAAAAGCAATAATTGTTTTTTTCGAATAATCAAAGGTTTTTAAAGTGAAACTTCTTTACGCACGCTTGACTTGTGGGGTAAGCTGGTGGAATGCGTTACGCGTTACTAAAAATGTGTTCGGGCGAGGCGAACGGGAGTTGAGTGGGGGATATAAGCAAGAGCAAGCAGTGCGCGCGCATATTTTCTTTCTTCAGTTCTCTTATAGCTAGTAAATAAAATATGTTTCACTTCAGTCTTGTGGTCATAATAAGCACACTCGTTTTTTTCAAGGTAAGTGTTTTCTGTTGTTCGTAGACATTGTCATCAGAACATACTGAGCGTTTCCAATCCAATTGCAAAGCAAATACGGACAGACTATTTTCAAGCTATTTGTAAAATGTGTGCCCAAATGAAAGACAAGTAGTTTCAGTTTAAGTAATTTAGATGTTTACTGCTCGAAATCCAATAAAGTCAAAGTCAAACATTTATTGCATATCATAATTGTACAAAAGATGGTAGGTATATAATATAATCGACCGAATTATGTTACCCATTTGGGCATAGCAAAGTAAATTGTATTAGCGTGCAACGGACATTCTATAAATATAATTATAAATAGTGGATTATTTATTATTCCTACTTTTACTTGTTTATTACTACTATTATATTTATAATTTAAATTAATTTATTGTTATTTTTTTTCTCTTATTATTTATAATTTTAGTTGAAATACATTAAATTTCTTATTATATAATCCATTTAAAGAATAATAGCACTTTTGTAGCAGGAATTTTATTTAATTAGAAATTGAATAATGTTTATAATTTTTTTTCTAGTTATATTTTCTTTAGATTTGAATAATGTTTGTTTCTGATTGTAGGGGTGACCCCCTACCTAATGATATTAGGATAAGGGAAGAAAGACAACTGTTACTGTTGAATGCATGATGAGCATTGATTTATTAAGAAAAGTAAATGTTTTATATACCTAATACAATGACGTATTATGATGCATTTCTTAGATACATAAACGTGATTAAAGTAGGTTATGCTTGCTCTGCAGATATACAAAATTACTGTATGTGACTCGTACACTGATCTTAAGTTATTAGGTAGTGTAACTAGTATAAATCTGTATTGCACTACAAAATGGTCCAGATCTAATCATAGCCAATCTGCTATATTGTACTTTAAATTTATTTTTATGCATTGTTCTAGGGGTACGCGTATTATTTATGGCATTATTAATAATATAAAAAGTGTTAGAAAGCCAATTTTTGTTATACATTTTAAGCAGCAAGAAAATACTATGTTCGCTAGAGACTTTTGACGTGTGTAGTTAAATTGACGGCACTTCACAACTCTGCGCCCACCCTAAGACAGTATAGTGTCAATACCTCGTACCTAATCCAAGGCTCAATACAAATGCGATTTGACTTGACATAATAACACCTTTTTTCCTTCCCTTAGCAACATCTTACTTACACAAACACAGAATGATGTATATGTCTGATGATAATTAGACAAACGCGATGACATTTCTCAATCTTACCGAAAAAAGATAGGATTTTTGGCGAAAACGCGAGTCACCTCAGTAAGATTATAAAATAAATATTTCCAACACTCACAGCAATTAGCTTAGCCCCAAAGTAAGCACTGTAGGCTTGTGTTATGGGATACTAGGGTTATGGATAGAGTACATATACTGATACATATATAAGTATATGTTATAAAGAAATACATATGAATCATCCATGACTCGTATTCATGACCAAAATATCTGACCCCACCGGGATTCGAATTCAAGACCTCTCGAGTAGGCGACCTGAAGTACATACCACTGGGCCACGGAGGTCGTTGAGTGTGAAAAGATTGGTAAAAGAATCATTGACCTATTTTATTTAATCTTGCGTTTACAATAGGTTAGATTTGTATTGTGACCATGCCGCGCAAGCCGAGCGAGCGTAGCGAGCGTGTCGCGGCAAAGACCGGCGAAGTGCCAGAAAAATTAAATAGTTAACAGTAATTTTCGTGAAAATTCGGTTTATCAGATCATCCTACAACATACAGATAAAATTTTCCAAGAAAATAGTGAAAATCAAATTAAAATGCGTTGCGTGCTTAAGAAGTTAATGCATATACAGATGGACGCTGCAATCGACTTTACTTTATATTCACGAATTAACTTGGTACCAGTACCCTTAGCACGAATCAATATCGAATTCGATTAGTTTGCGAGTACGAAATGTCATTGTCAAATTTCCTATGGAAACTTGAACTGCAGCGCCATAACGGCCGTAATGAGAACTGAAAATCAGTACACAGTGACATTTCGCACTCGCAAACTATTCGAATTCGATATTGGTTCGTGCTAAGGGTACTGATAGGGCTTAGTAAAAAACAGTTATAATCAATTATCTTTGACTCAATTGACTTTATCACCACCTAACATCAGGTGGGGTAGAGTCATTTGCCTACCTCGCTATAAAAAAGAACTACCAACCTACATACCTGATAGATTATATAATTTTGAAGATTATTCACTTCACTCAGAATACTTTTAAATTGAATATAAATATATAAATTACCACAACATTATTCATATAATATAAAACACACACACACGTCACCACATCACCCGAACTACCTGAGCTCACAGAACTGGGTCTTCGAAAAAACTGAATTTACTCAGACGTTGTGCACTGATTGATAAAAAAATATATTTCTGGCTAATCACAAGATAACATAAACGGAAGAGCTATAGGGCTGCCACATAATCTATTTATATCGTGGTGTCGTGTGAGGCGGGTCGTTGCGTTCCCTAAAAAATGGTTGAGCGAAGCGATGGCTGGTTCATGCGTCATGCTCGTGAACGGGTGCTGCCAGCGGAGATGAGTCTGCTCTTGCTTCATTGGATACTATTAATCGTTGTACTAAACTTTAATCGTTCATTTTTTTTGCCTAAACAGCAGGACACGGCATTCCTAAACTTTGTTAAACCAGTTTTTTATATAGTCATAATTTTTATTATATTAGCATTTGTAATGGAAAGTGACTTTATGAGTTACCTCATATTGAAGTCATTTTTCAATTTGACGACTCTGTATACAATACAGGGAGAAAAAAACAGCCCTTGCTGAGTTTCTTGCCAGTTCTTCTCAGTACAAGGTCTCCCGCCGTAGATTTGCGAACCGATGGCGTAGCTTTTCGACATTCACAAGTGCTTGTAACAGCCTAGACTGAATAAACGATTTTGATCTAAAGAAAATATAACTAGAAAAAGTTTTTTCTCCCTGTATTATATACTGAGTCGTCAAATTGAAAAATTACTTCAATATCAGATAACTCATGAAGTCACTTTCCATTACAAATGTAAATGATATAACAATTATAACTATAAAATAAAAAAAAAAGATTTAAAAAAGTTTAGGAATGCCGTGTAATACTGTTTAGGCATAAAAACAAATGTACGATTAAAGTTAAATACAATGATGAATAGTACACAATGTAGCAAGAGCAGACTCATCTCCGCTGGCAGCACCCGTTCACGAGCATGACGCATAAACCAGCTATCGCTTCGCTCAACCATTTTTTAGAGAACGTAACGACCGTCTCACACGACACCGCCAAAGCTCTTTTGACCCTAGGGTCAGAGGTGGCGTAAGGCGTGGGCGAGATTGGGCCAGCGCCTACGGCCTCGCGGTACAAGGGGCCTCGCGGTACAAGGGGCCTCGCTCCTCAAAAATTTTTATACATTGCCTAAAAGCGAATTTCTTTTTTTTATTATTTTATAAAATCCGTCTTAAGGTCGCCACAGAACAGGGCCTCGCGAAATCTGTCTTGCCCACATCAAATTTAGGTCTTGGCCCGCCACTGCCTAGGGTGCCCCTTTTATTTGACGCAGGCAATCCCTCTATTTACAGACGACAGCGCCTTTAACAGGCACACCGCCGAACGGACCGCACACCTGGCTCCAGCAAGCCTTACGGGCCCCCGCAGTGGCTGCCACTAAGGACCCCTTACTCTTACGGGCGCTTTACTGCATAATATCCGCTAAAACCCCTGCGAATATCTAAGTTGCTAAGTGCGAAACCGTGGGATCCCCGTTTAGGGATTCTGCCGCGTCACCCCAGGGCGCCTCTGATTGTACAGCTTATTATTCGATGTCAAAACGTAGGCAAAATAAATTACCATTATATTGTAAAGTAGAGGTGCCTGCGGTTTCACCCGCATTAATTTAAGGAAAAAATTATATAATGGGTCACTCTTAAAAGATAGTAGCTTTGGTTACTACTACAGTTTGTAATTTAAATAATAGAATTTAACAATAACTGCTAATAAATATGTATTCTTGGTGAAGATTACCGTTACTGATATTTTGGTAAAGAATTTCTAAATACCCAGCAATAAATTGCTAAATTTTATTAAAATGACAACATGAGCATTTTTTCGGCCTGGTAGACAAAATATTTTTTTGTAAATCTGAAGATCAACATATAAGTATAATTAGTTTTGATTTTATTTATTTTTTAAGCATTTAACTGCTAGATGTTTAAATCTAAAGAAAAGTTTACTAGAAAAAAATCCACGCGGACCAGGCAGCGGACGGGACTCGAACCCGCATCCTTCGCAATCCGGGCGAATGCACTGATCATTATGCTACCACGGCCCTATTAGCCGCGTCGAAATTTTCCTAGCCTTAAGCTGCAAGGCAGCGCCATCTCTTCGCATTGTAGGTAACCCACAATGTCAAATGAATACTTTTTCAAGTATTAAACATTTTGAAAGAAGAAATAGCAAATTTTATAGTTATGATTTTATTTATTTTTTAAGCATTTAACTGCTAGATGTTTAAATCTAAAGAAAAGTTTACTAGAAAAAAAATCCACGCGGACCAGGCAGCGGACGGGACTCGAACCCGCATCCTTCGCTATCCGGGCGAATGCACTGACCATTATGCTACCACGGCCCTATTAGCCGCGTCGAAATTTTCTTAGCCTTAAGCTGCAAGGCAGTGCCATCTCTTCGCATTGTAGGTAACCCACAATGTCAAATGAATGCTTTTTCAAGTATTAAACATTTTGAAAGAAGAAATAGCAATTATAGTTATGATTTTATTAATTTTTTAAGCATTTAACGCTGCCTGGTCCGCGTGGATTTTTTTCTAGTAAACTTTTCTTTATAATTAGTTTGTTAACATAATAATGCTTTTGACGCCTTTTGTTTTAAAGTAGATCCTTATAATATAATACAAATAAAATGTATAACTACAGAAACTTTCGATAGATGGCAGTTTCAAAATAACCATTAGAAATGTCTTAAAAAATATTTTTGTGGAACTTCATGTTCCATTTCCATGTAAGTCTTCTATCTATGCTGAGATTTCACAACCGACCTGGCTCTACTCTCTTTCTCCGAAACGAAATTTCGGCAAAGAATAAATTTTAAACGAAATTTCGCCAGTGATTCTACTCTATTTCATTTTCAAACACGCACATTAAGTTCGGAATCAAAAACAATTTTCGTGAACGAATGGAATGGGTCATATTTGTGACTTCTTTTTATCTCCACTTTTTAGATTACGGTTTTTACTTGGAAACAATCATTTATCTATGGGATATTCTATTTTATTTACCTTAAGAAAAATTATCATGTAGTTTAAATTCATAAAACAATATTTCTTGCATTAAAACGTCAACTTATTTTTTTAACAAGAAAATTTTTAAAAATATTCGGCATGTATAGGTATGTAACTTTAAACGTAGATTACAAATAAGATAATATCGATAAATTCAACGTATGCAATATGCTGTCGGGGACTTTTTTATAGAACTTTTTAAGGAAAACAATTCGTACATGTTTTTTTTTTATATTTTTTATTGTTTACGCAGCGCACGCAACGGAAGCACTAAAATTGAATATATTTCCCATTTCTGCAAAATTTTTAATTGGTGCTCCGCTTCTCTTGGTTGTGTCCTTATGTTAATGCCAACTCAAAAATATTTTTTTCACATCGAACCAGTAGTTCACCAAACAAGCAACAAGGGTTTTGAAACCTAACTTTTTACCGTGATTTAAAAGTATACTATGTCTATAAGTTTATGATCTCCAAATCTGAGCTTTCCGCATTCAGTGGGTCCATTCGTACCAAATTTCATCCAAATCCGTCGAGTATTTTTTGCGTAATTGAGATACAAACATATAAACTTCCACATTTATAATATTATTAAGATAATAAGCCCTAGCACGAACCAATATCGAATTCGAATAATTTGCGAGTCCGAAATGACATTGTCAAATTTTGTATGGAAACTTGAACAGCAGCGCCACAACGGACGTAAAGAAAACTAAAATTCAGTACACATTTGACAATGACAACTCGCACTCGTACTCGCAAACGATTCCAACTCGATAATGATTCGTGCTAAGGGTACAGATTTCATTACCATAGAAAACAGTGAACTTCAAACCAACTGCCAACCCTGTGACACACCTGTGACACATGTTACATCAACAGATAACAATGTCTCTCCGATAAGATAGCCATTTTCAACTGTGAATTACATTTAATATGATGACCCAAATCCAGGTTGGAACGAAATATAATATTACTAAATGACCCAGCGTAATTCGTATGCCATGAAAAGAAGAGTTGTTGATATTTTGGTGAAAAAAAACGACGGGTTGCACTCCGGGAGTGCCGGCAGAAGTGAAAACTTGAATATTAATGTTGTGCATTTTTGATATTTTGGAATGGTTAGGGAATAATTTTACACGAATTGCTTTAATTATCAGTATAAAAGTACTATCATGTATGTGGTAGAATATAATATTTATTTATTGCGCTATCGTACACAAACATGACAATTTATATAACATTAGAAAGTTTATCTCTCAGAAAAATCAACTTACATGAATCACATTTAAGCGCACCTAGCGCCATCTATTGTAAAGAAATCAACTTACACGAATCACATTTAAGCGCACCTAGCGACATCTATTGTAAAAAATGCTTTTTCTTCGCAATAAAGCGTGGACGTCCTAGATAGAGACTTATTATTATAATACGGTAAAATAAAATTAACTATGTTTCGTCCAATATATTGAAAGTCAACAACCTTGCCAATTTTATTGTGTGTCATGATGCGATCAGCCCACGTGTTTAACCTGACGCGAGTTTAACATTTTTTACCCATACAAAAAAAAGTATACAACGCCGCTAAAGAAGTTTTCACTTCAAAAACAGAAAAAAAAATAAGCTGACGACATTATGTCCAGTGGGATATCATTGTCTAGATAATCATGATAATTTTTAGGTTCCTTACACCAATTTTCATTTTATATGACTATTTAGAATCTACAACGAGTTAAAGTTAAATAATAAGCACTTGCGCTTTTAATTTCAATCTTACTATGGACCTTTGTTACTCCCACGCTCCGCTGTATGGCCCGTAATTTTGAGATTTCGAACAATGTCAAATGTGTACCGAGTTTTAGTTCTCGTTACGTCCGTTATGGCGCTGCTGTTCAAGTTTCCATACAAATTTTCACACTGACATTTCGCACTCGCAAACTATTCGATTTCGATATTGGTTTGGCTAACGGTACTGGTTAGGTTCATCATCATCAGCCTATTAATGTCCCCATTGCTGGGGCACAGGCCTTCCCTATGGATGGAACAGGGGGATTGGGCCATGACCCACCACCCGGGCCCAGTGCGGATTGGTGGGTGCTAACGACTGCAGATGCAGTTGGGACCAACGGCTTAACGTGCCTTCCGAACCATGGAGGAACTCGAGATAGTAAATTTTTGGTCACCCATCCAATGACCGACCACTGCGAAAGTTGCTTAACTTCAACGATCGCAGCCGAACGCGCTAACCACCTGCGCCATCGAGCTCCTGCGATCGATCGCTGGTTAGGTTAGGAGCATAAAAAAGGACTATTTGCTCTGTTAATTAATTCATTTAGAGGTTTCCGAGTTTTCACGTCGCCACCACTGAAATAATGGTTTTTACAACAACCCAAAGAATATTCAAGAGATACCCTAAGTTAATTTAGATTCAACCTAAGTATGCCGTGTCTAATTAATTATTACAGACAAAAATGCTTGAATTGTTCCAATTATTCCAACCGCTTTTTCTACTACTTATATAGCAAGGATTAGCAAGCTGAAGTGGCAGTGGGCTGGCCATATTTGCCAAAGAACCGATAACCGTTGGGGTAGACGAGTTCTGGAATGGAGACCGCGTCTAGGCAAACGTAGTGTAGGACGTCCTCAGGCACGATGGAGTGACGATTAGCGCAAGGTGGCTGGCAGGAGCTGGATGCGAGTAGCCCAAGATCGATCTGAGTGGCGTGCATTTGGAGAGGCCTTTGTCCAGCAGTGGACTAAGATGGGCTGGTGATGATGATGATAGCAGGGATTCCCAGACTGGGTTCCGTAGAACAGTCATCAGGACTCCGCCAAAATTATTTATAGTAGGGGAGCCCAAACGCGGATTTTGCGAGTTACTCGAGCGCGTCAGAAAATCATATGGGGAGAAACCTTTCACCCTGTTGTTTCGGCCACAATTGGCCGAAACTTTTGCCGAAACCGAAGCTGATTTGGGAAGTTGTCGTGCACGCTCGCCGTACTTCGTTTCTTGCACAGCATTCCATATCCTATATCCATAAGTGCAGTTTCCTATATTGAGATAAAAGAGATTGATGATTCTTCTAAGTACAAATACAAACGAAAGTATTAATTAATAAGATTTCTAAATACCAAAGGTATTTAATGAAACAGTAACTAATTTGTGAATTGATTTATTGATAACTGATAAACATTTTGCTATGAGAGCTTAATTTGAAAAAATATAATTAATATTTTTTATATGATATTTAATAAATGATTAACTACAACAAAATTAATATACAGTGTTTCCATTTCATGTCCTAATTAATGCTCAATAATGGGTAAAATGCACCAAATTTCAGTATTTTAAGGAATTTTAATCTTGACCGCGTGAGTTTCGGTTTCGGCCGAAACTGAAGCCACGGCCGAATATTCGGTTTCGGTTTCGGCCGGAAATCCAGTTTCGGTCGGACTCTATTAGATTCATACATCTAGCAGTTAAAAGCTTAAAGAATGAAATATATAATTACTTACAGTTTTTTTCAGTCTAGGTACAAGCTTGCGTGAGTCGCGAAAACCTAGGTACTCCAACGATCGGTTCGTAAACGTGCTTAAACCTTAAGACCTTGGACTGAGAGGAACTGTCAGCAATTTCAGTTATTTTCTCTTTTAAAGTGAAAATTTGATTACACCGCCACAATTTTTACCTTCATCTATAGAATTTAGCATTCATATTTTTTTTTATGTTATAGGTGGCATACGAAGAGACGGCTCACCTGATGGTAAGTGATCACCGTCGCCCATGGACACTTGCAACACCACCAGGAGTATCACAAATGCGATACCGGCCTTTAAGGAAGGAGTACGCTCTTTTTTGAAGGTTTTTGGGTCGTATTGGTCCGGAAACACTGGCGACAACATATTCCACAGTTTTGTCGTAAATTAAATTTTTAATTGTTATTAAATAAATAGATCTCAGTACCCTTAGTACGAGTTTGAGCTCACGAAAACTATCATAGTTTTCGTATATGTAAATTATGTTTCTATGTCCATTTTGGTGATAACTAACCAAATGTACTTAAAATTTAAGAAGACGCAAATGATTTAATGGTGGAATTTAAACACTGTTTATTTGTATTGAAACGAAAACAATGAAATCAGTACCCTTAGTACGAGTGCGAACTCACGAAAACTATCATAGTTTTCGTAATTGTAAAACTCGTACTAACCCTTAGTACGTATATATACACTGTATATATATGTATAATTATCTATACTACTATTCGTATCTTACTTTTCTACACAAATAATATTATGGGGATGATTTACAAATACACTTTTTTTATCTTAATTATCATTTGACCGGTAATTTTACTATAAGGGCCGATTCACACCGGAATTGCAGCGGCCGGCAGCGACGCGGGCGTGCACTTACAGTGTAAAATAATTTTTAACTTTATCTACATATCAAAGGACAAGATCGCTTGAAAAGCTCCAATAAGCCACCTCAAGCAATTTTTAAGTAGTAACTAAATAAATTTATGAAAAAATAATAAACTAGCTGACCCGGCGAACTTCGTAACTCCCAAACGCAATAATTTGCAATAAAATAATATTGCGACTATAAATTAAGATGTTAGCTATCCTATCTTTCAAGATGGATCAAACTGCACACGGTGTGCAAATTTGATTAAAATCGGTTTCGTAGTGCAGGAGTCCAAAATCGCTTATAATTATGCAATAGCCACATTGGTCGAAAAAAGGTTATAATTTTAATCAGATTTCTTTCCGCGTCGATTCTGTTTATGTTTTGTGAAGATATGAGTACTCTTTTGGCGCTTAAGCAACTGATTAAAATCGGTTTAGTAGTTCAGGAGTGACAGCGTGACGCGTAATTTATATATAAATAAATAAATAAATATCTCCAACACTCACACCAATTAGCCTAGTCCCAAAGTAAGCACTATAAGGCTTTTGTTATGAGGTACTAGGTAGTAAGTATATTTATATATAAATCATATTAAACATCCATGACTAGAGTACAAATGCTCGTGTTCATCTCACAAACATCTGCCCCCACCGGGGTTCGTCACCTACACCATGAAACCCGGCGTACAAACTACTCGGCCACGTATATATTAAGAATATGTAGATAAATATAACCCCCCCCCCCCCCCTTCCACTGAAAGTGGTCGCCGCGTCGCTGTCATTACGGTGTGAATTTGCCCTAAAATTACTCGTTTTAACATTTAACTCACTAGCTATCCATTATACGTTACCACATGCCACTGACCTTGGTGAAAGTGACCAAGTGGCCGGCATAATTCTCCGTTCATTCACTCACTCGCTCAGCACTCACTCAGCCGAGCCGGTGCAATGGCGATGATAGTGAAAACGAAAGAATTGGTGTCAACTATGAGTCATGAAAAAACTTATTTTAAGCTACTAATATTTATACAGACTGTCATAAAACATTGGCACATGGAAGGAAAGAAGAGTAGAAATTTGTTTCTTAGGTTTTCACGCACATCATTAATTGAATACAACAAGTTTCAACAATGATTCTTCATGTACCATCCTAGGACTCATCATCGCTTTCTATCAGTCGAGATTTTGGTCGAACGCATTGCCTATTATGCATAAAAAAAAGTAAAGCAGTAATGATTTATTTATTTATTGACGTTTCGCATCATAATTCAGACGATTTTCTTGTCATAATTTTCTTGTATTTGACAAGTTTTAGAGAACGATCTCACTTTATTGACTAATGTTTATGGAGTCCGTAAAAAGTGAATATTCATCATTCTGTTGTGTATTTCAGTAAAAATAACCAAATCAAAAACTCCATTTTCAAGTTGCCGCGAAAACGTTTCTCTCGACAATATGGCGTCTTACTAGTGTGTGACGTCACACGACTGTTATTAAAACGTCATACGATACATTGTGATGTCACTTTTACCGGAAGTTTACTTGTGTGTGACGTCATTTTAGGCTCCGCCGATTCCAAGCGTTTTAGGTCACGTGACAATAGATAAGAAAACTATTATCTTGTTCATGAGTTTTTAGTAAAATTATGATTTTTTTGTAAAAATAGTAAAAATCCCTGTCAATATTCATTCTAAACACAGGTGTTATCAATTGGCACTTTTTTTTAATACTGTCAAATACCCTATTCTGACGACGCATCCTGAAAAGGATGCGAAACTTCAATAAATAAATAAATCAGTGCGTCTATACCGTTGAAACTTATTTTATTTAAGAAGAGTTGACAGAATATTTCACAAAATGAACTGCATTCTTAGAATAAAAAAAAAGTTCAGTAATTTATTTTTTACACTTAGCGGCTTCGATGTCCTGTAAAGAAAGGCGATTTTTAGGGTTCCATAATACGGAAGGAAAGAACGGAACCCTTATAGGGTCACTTTGTTGTCCGTCCGTCCGTCGGTCAAGATCCATTTTCTCAGTAACGCGTTTAGGTATCAAGCTAGAACTTATATCAAATACTCAGGTCTACTGTCCCTTGGAGCTGTGAAAAAATCAAACTTCTAAGCTAACGCAATCAAAACATACAGCCGTTTATGCCGCAAATTTTCGAAACTCGCAAGGGAATCAAAACCTACAGGATACTTCTCGTGAACTCACGAATCTTGAAAGGTACGAAGTAACGTCTTATAGTACAGATAAAGGAAAAATTGCGAAAAACCTAAATTTTTAGTTAGAGTCTGTGCGGAAAGAGAAAGGGATTGAGATTGGAGGGCGCTGTAGTGCTTCTCTATCGTATTTGTAAGGTTTTACCCCTTTTAAATACAAAAAACCGCAAGAAATCACAACAACAAACAAATCCGTATCAATACAAAACTTTGACGTTTTACAGATTGCTGGGTTTGATTGCCAAATAAAAATCTTAATGTAAGTAAGTAATGTAAGTTCCGTTTTTGGCCACGCCCATTCTCTTTTCGCAAAGACTCTACATCACCTTTTTTTTTAATAATTATGGAACCCTCGGCCGCGGTGCGCGATTCCGACTTGCACGTGGCCGGTTTTCTTAATCCATGAATAGTTATAAATAAGTATTTCCAGTTCATTTTGATTGTAAAAGTAATAAAAAATGAAGTCTTCCTTAAGTAAAAGTTTTTATCTAAAGCATCTCAGGTAAGTACTTTCCCTACCTGTGGCAAAGTTTTGGGACATCCTATGTACTTGACCTGCCCTGCGGTTTCACCCACTTTAATTTGAGAAAAAAGGTTATAGTAAGTCAACCATAAAGGATAGACTTTATGCTATCGAGGACTTTTTCAGAACTTTTCATCAGATTATTGCGTAACTTTAACTGTTTACGCAGCGCACGCAACGGAAGTTCTGAAGTAGAATATTCTTTTCCCGTTTATGTAAAATTTTTCGTTTAAGCTCCGCCCAACCCGGTCATATTTTTCTAGAGTGATTTTATATAGCCTTTTCCTTTCTTATAAACAGGCTATTCAACACATAACGTATTGAATTCCGAATCGCAGGCGGAATCTAGTTTTAACTAAAACAATCATACATATTGATTTGACATAATTATTTATTTTATTATAACAATAACTTATAATTTTACAATCGGCGATTTGACATTTTTTTATGGCAGAACACGGTTTGTGCATTGCCAGTGTCAAGCGATTTGACTTTTCTATTTTTTTCTACATGGCTTCGCACGGCTTATGGATTTAGCCAATGTCAAGTGTTAAAATGTTTACAAATACTATAGCACTCGTGATTAAAGTAATAAATAAAGTCAAAGTAAGTGGCAGTCAAGTCAATCCCCCTTTCCCTATGTTTCATTAAGAGTGTGGGGATTTACTGGAACCTCCCCGTGGACTTCTTGAGGGAACGTCGAAAAATATCGAGTGAAGCCCGTCGTTTTTTTTATGTCAAAAGGGTGACAAGCAAGCGTATGACCCGCCTGATGGTAAGCGGCCACCATAAGACGCTTGCGCCACAAAAAATATCATTTGCGCAGTTGCCTACGACTCAATCCCCTACCCCGGAACCCTTAGCTGCTTCGTGCGAAACCGCGGGATCCCCGTTTAGGGATTCTTCTGCAACTCCCCACCCAGCAGCCTCCCGGCCTAGCCGGGGCTCCACGGCAGGGATCTCCCGAGGTATCGCGGGGACCCCGTAGACGTGCGCAGGATGGCCCGCGCATGGGGGCTGAGTACGCGGCCTAGTGCCCACCGTACCGCCCCCCGTCCGCTGCGGAGGACTACTTTTTTTTTGTTGAAGTTCTCCCGTTTAAGGGAAGGCAAAGGGAACAATGCCCATACAGCCTAGTCTTTAATTAAATTTATCTTCTTTTTATTTTTACACTAGAATGTCGGTGTGACGCATTCTAATGTTTCTTGGAGTGTTTGGCACGAAATGTATCGAGTTGGCTTTTGCGATAAGCTTCTGTGAGGTAGTCAACACTACAATAAAATTCTCACGTCCACTTGACCGGAATAGCGTATATTTTAATGATTCCGCTAATTCTTCAGTTACGCAGACAGTTGTTACACAAAACCACACCAATTTTATTTCACAATATCCACTATGAACGAATTTAAGAATAATTAAAATAAGACGCCAACCGCACTCGATGAAATCCCGCCAAAAAAAGCCGCGGAGGACTACTTGGGCGTAGGGTTACTACTTAAAATTTTGAAAAGTCCTGACAAAAAGCCGGACATTTCGATAAAAGTCCGGATATTTTAGTCACAAAATGCAAACATCACCAACTTAGTTACAGTGTTATTATACGCGTGGTAGCAGACGCAGGCATCACGAGGGGGGTCTCATTGTTGATTTTTAAAGATGATTTATATTTGGTTTTAAATTAATGAGAATTTAATAAACATTATTTGACTTATTTGATGTAACTTAATAAATAGTTTAACTCATATTCCACCTAATTTAAAAAATCCGGACAAATTAAAGAGCCGGACAAAGTCCGGTCAAAGGGCAAAAAGTCCGGTCATGTCCGGACAAATTCGGGCGGAAAGTAACCCTACTTGGCCGTGCCCGTGTAGCTCCCTCCGCAACCCCCCTCTTTGAAGGACAGAACTACAAGGGGGGGCTGCCGTCATGGGATCCCTTGGTGGCCACCCCGTGGAGCCCTGGAATAATACTCACCGACAGAAACACAACATCACCAAAAGGTAGAGTTATTTTACTGTGATCTACTGTAAGGCGGGCGCTCCAATACGAGCCGGAAATCTACACGCCGTGGCTCTCTTAAATCATGCTTTTACTATGCTCTTAGTTTACCATGGGAGTAACTAGATTGATAATTTCCCGTATTAATTCATACCATTTTCATCAAATATCTGAATCTTTGCAAATTTTATAAACGTTGAAATACCTAATTACTTAGAAAAAAACTTTTTCTTTTTTTTATATGAAAGTTAAGCATTTTACGCGCAAAGAATACCAGTTAAAAACTATAAGTACCGCTTAAATAGTTCTGAAGAAATTTTGTTTGAATACGGGAGAATCACGGGTCAACGACCGGCCTTGGTCCAATCATCGTTCTGGAGAGAGAAAGTTTACCCGAATCTCTGGGGGCTACTCTGACTCAGCATCCGATAACGTAATCTGAAGTTCCGGCTACAAGACACTCGGTTGACTTTAGCACTTTAATTAAACATGTACAGGCAGCCAAGAGTCAAATCAGCCGAAATTAATAAATATTACAGAAAATTTATAATCCTAACAAAGTTTATTGTACAGCACGTTTTTAACGGGTTAGATGTACTGCATTTATTAAATTATTGACGTTTCGACGAAAAAAAAAACATTATTCTGACGACGCATTCCTACAAAGTGTGCGAAACGTCAATAAATAAATAAATTCAGTACATCTAAAGGTGTTTTATTTAATGAGTGATGTGCGTGAAAACCTAAGAAACAAATATTTATTTTTCATTATTTAAATATATAGAAAATTAAATTACAACAACTTAAAAACTACCTAATGAATAAATCTTTAATGTTAATTACCTTAACCTAATAAAGAATAATAATCTTGTTTCCAAAAAAAAAAAGAATTAACTAAATCTGATTACTCCGCATAACTTATGCGTGGTCGTACATAAAATAAAATATACGCGTCGACTTGAGAACCTCCTCCGTTTTTTCGTCATTTAAAAATAAAAACAAATACAAAATTCATTTCAATTTGAAAAGGTTGCTTTTTGCTTGATTTTGCAGACCAAACGCATTATTAACGCATTCATATATGAAAATTTACTGTATGTTCGTGCTGTTTGTACGACCAACGGGATAGAATAGAGAAAGTGGCTGAGTCACGCATATCGAATACCGTTCGACTGACGTGACGAGGCGACGAAGACGTGACGAAAAAGGTGCTACGACTTAGTGTCACTTATTCATATAGAATCTATACATACATATAATAAAATGGTAGGAAGGTCAAAACTGTACATTGAATATTTTTTTAAATAATACTTGGGGTGTGATCTACAATCGATACCGAAGCCAAAAATATAGTTTTTAGAATTTTTGTCAGTTTGTCTGTATGTATGTCCGGGATAAACTCAAAAAGTACTGCATGGATTTACTTGAAATTTGGCACGAATATTATTGAGAAGTTGGGTCAACATATAGGCTACATATTATCACGCTATCGACTACGGGAAACGAGCAGTGAACCAAAAGTATGTGCAAAAAACTAACTCCACGCGTACGAAGTCGCGGGCGGCCGCTAGTTATAAATATACAAGCAGACCTATTAAACTTCGTTTTAGTAAAAAATAGGGGTTCGTGAGAGAAGGGTAAAAATTTTGGGTTTTAGGGTATTTTTTGATGGCAAATCATAAAAAATATGAAAAGAAGTGTTGTCAAAAATAAAAATATGTTTGGGGTGAAAGTGTACCACCTTTATCTCTTAGGGGTATGAAAAAAAGTTTACGTTCCATTATAAGACCCTCTGAATTCACACACAAAATTTCATAAGAATCAGTCAAGCCGTTTCAGAGGAGTTTTGTTACAAACACTGGGACTCGAAAATTTTATATATTCGAAGATAGATATTTCAGGAAATATCGTCCATTAATCATGTAAAGCGAGGCATGACATGAAAATGACAGAGGGGATTCGAAAAATTCATTAAATAACACGAGGAAATGTCGATCGACCAATCTTGATAATATTTGAAAAAATTTAAGATACTTGTAGACTTGTGGTTTTTTGAGGAGGAAGTTGTGTTACGTGCTTAAAAACATCGCGTGATTAATAACCATCCCCCAGCTGTCACGTGCAAACTTGAATCAATTTGTTCTGCATACAATAACATCAGATCTGAACCGTCTGAACGGACTTCCAATCAAATTGAAGAAATGCAATTGAACAATAAAAGTTTATCAATTTCAATCGTCTCGTGTGAACCCGGTATTACAAGTTACAAATATGTTTTTCTTTTGCAAACGACTGCTCTTTCTAATATGATCACAATTTGCATATCAACATCTATATATATACAAGCCATCTAAAACGCGAAATGACTAAAAACAGTATTATACCTAACAAAGTGAAAGTCTGCAGTAATAAATAAGTTTTGGTAAAAAATAATGACAAGCTTTTCCAAAATATAGAAATTATGCACAATAAATTTATGTATTGCTTACTAAGTAGTATCTCTTATCTATTAGACAAGTCCGTCCGTCTGTCTGTCTGTGGTGCTGTTTCAGCGGCCAAACCGTAACAGATAGATAAAGAGAATATTTAAGTTATAAGTTAAGAATAGTCTGATAAGACTACAAACCGGATTTGAGTAACGTAGCACTTCCGGTTTTCGAGAAATCACGAATTTGAAATGAAACCACACAAAATCTCCGAAGTTCTCAATTAATTAAATACAATTTTTTTTATTTTATTTTTTTAAATCAGGTTTTGGTGAACATTTGGTTCACTGGTTTGCTAGTTCCAAATAATAGTAGGTAGAGTCTGTGCGGAAAGAGAATGGGATTTAGATTGGTGGACGCTGTAGTTAGTGCTTTTCTACCGTATTTGTAAGGTTTTACCCCTTTTAGACATGATTAAATACAAAAAACCGCAAGAAATCACAACAACAAACAAATCCGTATCAATACAAAACTTTGACGTTTTACAGATTGCTGGGTTTGATTGTCAAATAAAAATCTTAATGTTAGTTCCGTTTTTCGCCACGCCCATTCTCTTTCCGCACAGACTCTAAGGCCCGTATTATAGAAAGATTCTCAGTGATTGATCTAGTCTTGAGTATTGTTAGAAAGAGATGTCGCTATATATAGCATAGAGCGACATCCCTTTCTAACTGTTCTCAAGTAAAGATCAACACTTAGTTGTCCTTCTGGATGTCCTTTCATGTTTAAATGAATTAGGGTTTTAATATGATTGACATTAATGTGACTTATTACAATATTAATATTAAATGTTTTTATTATAAAATAATTTGATATTTGCATGCTAAGTTAGCGAATCATGTTTGAGCTTCATATTTATTGTAACATCTATTTAATGTACCATGTTTCTTGTAAATAAAGGTATCAATATGTATGAATATGAATATGAAAAAAAATGTGTGCACTGAGCACTGAGTCAGCATCAATATCGAATTCGAGTAGTTTGCGAGTGCAAAATGTCATTGTCAAACGTGTACTGATTTTTAGTTCTCGTTACGTCCTTTGTGGCGCCGCTGTTCAAGTCTCCATACAAAATTTGACATTAACATTTCGCAATCGAAAACTATTCGAATTCGATAATTGTTCGTAACTGAAGTGAAACTTCTTTTCCTAAATAACCTAACATTTAGGCGGTGCATACGGCTTAGGGAAATGGATCAGCGCACGCATAAGTAAAATAAAATTAGCTCTCTGCGACAAAACAGGGTAATTTTTTTGGCTGTTGATTACACCCAGAACATTATAATAAGAGAGTTCGCACATTTTCATCATATGATGACTTTAGTGATTCTTATAATATAGTATCACCGAAATGACGTTCCTTATAAATTTCATTTCCGTGGACAAGAATGTTTGTTTTTATTTCTCCTTTAAAATTATTGATCAAAATAATGTTTCATACTTTATGTTATCTAGGTATAATGGTTTTCGGTAGAACATTTATTATTATCATAACTGTATTAATTCTTAAGTTATGATCACTTCGATCATTTTATTGTTTTACGTATAAAACGTAATGAAAATTCTGTTTTCTGTTGTGATTATGGTATTTGATTATATTTTGCAAAAAGTAAATATTTGAAATCCAGAAAACCCTCACCTTAATTTTTGTGATTTAAAAAAGGCTATTTCGTATAATGACCCATCACTCACATATTGTCGCGAGTGACGCTCGTGCCGCATTTCCGTTTCATCATTTCCATAGGATTTTCCCATTCACACCCGTCCCAAAAAAAAGTTTCACTTCAAAAACATGTCTTTATCCTCTTAATAGAATTTACATGTTTCGCTTCATAGATATTTTGCAATTAAGACATTGATTTTAATTTTGCTTAGTAACCGTTCTAGAGTTTAGGCTTCTAAGTAATACTATTATTTGTTATAATTAAATCAGATAGTGATAATATCATCTAAATAAAAATCCAATTATCACAATCAAAAATAAACATATGAAACATCTCCATCATCAATATACATAAAACTCAAAGGACTGACTGACATAGTGATCTATTAACGCACAGCCCAAACCACTGTACGGATCGGGCTGAAATTTGGCATGCAGGTAGATGTTATGACGTAGGCATCCGCTAAGAAAGATTTTGATCAATTCTACCCCCAAGGGGTTAAAAGAGGGAATGTAAGTTAGTATGAAACTTTGTCAATTTTAAACCGATCGGGCTGAGACTTTGCATGCAGGTATAAGAAGAATCATAAATGAATGTCATTGTGTATAATACAAGTCTGAGAACAAAAACTGTAGTCTACACTTCAGCTCTACACCGAAGCGAAGCGAGGGCGGCCCACTAGTTTATACATATATGTAAGATAGACAAATAAGGTTCAAAATTGCGAATAAATTGGGCCACAGCGATCTGTGAAAACAGGGCCAGTTTTTTTTTTATTTAAGAAATCCCCTGTCAACCAACCCCAGTAAACCAACCCTCAAGTAGTACAGGGTTGTACAGGTACGAAACCCTTCATGAGCAAGTCTGACTCGCATTTGGCCGGTTTTTATTAATCCGACGAATTTGCACATTATTATTTACTAGCTGTGCCCCGCGGTGTTACCCGTGGTTTTTTAGGGATATTTTCCCGCAGTAAAATTTAGCCCATGTGTTGTTTAGTTCATCCGGGGTGTCAGTTAACTCAATACAAAATTTAATTAAAATCGCTCCAGCCGTTTAGTCGTTTAGCCGAAGAAGTAACATACATACACACTCACAAACTTTCGCCTTTATATTAGTGTGATGTACCTCAAATTTAAAGATTTGAGGTTTAAAGACTTTCAAATAACCAAAATTTTGTGTTTCAATAGATTTTCCAAAACAAAGAACGGATAAAATTAAAAAAATACAATAATTATTTCATAGTATGTCAAATGTAAAAAATAATCTTTTTATTGCATACAAAACCGTTTGTTTAATCAATTTTATATTTCAAATTCTTAACGAATTAAATTCATTTTGAGATGAAGTATAAGTGATTTTTTTTTTCTAATAAGATCAGCAATAAATACATTTTTTTGAACCCATTGAAACTAGTTCAATAAACATTTTAGAACTAAAAACTTTTATAGGCTAATGATGATGATGATGATGATGAAAACTTATAAAATTTTAACAAGCTAAGTAATTATCAATAGGTACTTTAAAATAAAAGATAATTAAATACTTTAGTTTATACATTTTCGTATATTTTGTGAATAAACTCAAACTTTTACTTTAGCAAAAGCGCGGGCTTTTCTCCTACTCGAGAAAAAAAAACAGGATTGCACTTACAATTTCAAAATCCGAACGTCAGATCCAAAGAGTTTGGCACATAAATTCAAAAACACAATTCAACTTTTTTTGAACCAATCCAATCAAGGCAACGGGGTCTAGTTACGTCCGGCCTATACTTCATAAATTCACTTTTGTACCACAAACGCTTTAACTAGAGCGCAGTTTGTACCGTTACCGACAACGGCAGAGGCGTACTGACGCCTCAAACTCACAGCGCACTACCAAGCAATGTATTGTATATATACCTGTATTTCAAGATAGTTTGGACGCTCCTGCGTTCGAAAAACCATTTTTTAAGCGTTTTTAAATCTATTATTAATTTACCTATTATTACACAACAATATACACAATGTTTTATAATAAGAAGAAAAATCAAAAAACCAATTGAGCGTAAATAGATTTTATTTAAAAACTACATAAATTGGCACGTTAATCAAAAACTAAGGAAGTTTTTTATAAGATTTTGCTCATGGAGTACAATTATATCGACAGTGGAAAAACAAAATCGCTTAACGCCACTTTAGTACCTTTACACAAACGAGGATATAAGATTTTTTTTTCACAAAAAAATCGTTACTCTTTGTAAATGAGGTTTAAACCTTTTGCCTTAAAAATAAAAACATATTCATAAATAATATTTTGTAAATATCCTCCTATTAAAAAGTTACATAGAGCCTTTACTTTACGAATTAGAAGCTTAAGCGAAAATCACTCAGCCCACCATAAATTTTTTGACAAAAAATATACGCTAAACAGTATAATAAACATCAACATACGCTAAACAGTAGGGAGTAAGCGCCATTGGTTCAATAAACACCAAAATTTATGTCGCTTCAGCGTTGCGAACAATAAAAATCTTCAAAAATTTAGTTACTTAAGCGCCAAAAGGGTACACAAATCTTCACGAAATATAAAAAAAAAGACGGGTTGCACTCCGGGAGTGCCGGCAGAAGTAAAAACTTGAATTGAAACGTTGTGCATTTTTGATATTATGGAATGGTTAGGGAATAATTTTGCATGAATTGCTTTATTTAATTATCAGTATAAAAGTACTATCATGTATGTGGTAGAATACAATACTTATTTATTGCGCTATCGTACACAAACATGACAATTTATATTACATTAAAAAAGTTTATCTCTCAGAAAAATCAACTTACATGAATCACGTTTAAGCGCACTTAGCGTCATCTATTGTAAAGAAATCAACTTACATAAATCACATTTAAGCGCACCTAGCGACACCTATTGTAAAAAAATGCATTTTCTTCGCAATAAAGCTGCCACGTGGGCGTCCTAGATAGAGACTTATTATTATAATACGATAAAATAAAATATTACTATGTATTGTCCAATATATTGAAAATCGACAACCTTTTCAATTTTATTGTGTGTTTTGATGCGTGCGTGATGATGCGATGCGATGAAAATGATGCGATCAGCCCACGTGTTTAACCTGACGCGAGTTTAACATTTTTTACCCATACAAAAAAAGTGTACAACGCCGCTAAAGAAGTTTTCACTTCAAAAATGTGATTAAAATAACTCTCATTTTCTACCAAAGTGGCGTATAAGCGATTTTGCTTTTCCACTGATGATATAGTAAGTATTTACATTATAAAAGATTCCGAAGGAGTATAGCAAACTTATATATATATAAATTACGCGTCACGTTGTTTGTCCGGAATGGACTCTTAAACTACTTAACCTATTTTAATCAAATTTGCATACCGTCTGTAGTTTGAACCAACTTGAAAAATAGGATAGCTTACATCTCAATTTATAGTCGCAATATTATTTTATTGCAAATTATTACTTCTGGGCGGTACAAAGTTCGCCGAGTCAGCTAGAAGAATTAGAAATAAATGAAATTAATAAAAATTGGTGTAGTTTTATGAGCTAAGATGCAAGAGAGAACTATAAAATGTATAACATAGCCTCAACTTATAAAAAACGGAAACAACGAGTGTGCTTATGACCACACGACTGAAGTGAAACTTCTTTTGTTCCATCTGTATGTATATATACTGTCAGGTCATAAGGAGGTATTGTCACACGGTAAAAATTTTCTTTTAGATAGCTGGCCACAAAAAAGTTTATTGAATTCGAATTTCGAATTGTTCATGAAAATAAAAATGTATACTTTTTAGAATTTTACTCATTTTTGAATATGGAGTGGAAATTGTTTGTCAGAAAAATACCTAAATTTTTAATCCGTACACTTTTATACGTATCTGTCGTCATTTTTGAGATATTATGAAAAAAGTGGGTTTTTCAAAAAATTGAAATTTTGTTTTTGTTATTAATCGTGACTTTTTTGAAAAATATGTTTCAGGACACATATTTTTCAAAAAAGTCACGATTAAAAACAAAAACTGCTACAAACAGCCAAACTGATACTATTTATCAAACTTTTCATAATAAAGTTAATTCTAGGCGGAATACTATTAGTTTTAATTTTGGTGGAAATGGCACTTATGAAACCCATTGATTTAAAAGAAAAAACATTAGATGCTCCCCTTATTTGCAATACAGCTTACTTATTTTACGTGCAAAAGATTTTTAATAGTGCTCATTTTAAAGCTTATTTCAAGCACTACAAAACCCTTTTATATTAGAATGCATAAAATGCATCTGCTCGCCGCTAGATGGCATTGACCACATCGATTAAATTTCAGACAAAATAAAAAACGGCTTTGATCTTTAATATCTAGCTTAATATTGCGTTTAGAATACTTTATAAAAAGCCAAATTGTTCATTATTTTACCTGCTACAATTTTGTTGTTTATAAATTTTTCGATAAAACGTATATTTTTGGAGATATTTACAAAAAACCGATGAAAAACGTGAAAAAATTGCGAATTTTCAATTGCCAATAACTTGAAAAGTATTGGATTTTTTGAAAAACTTTATAGATGATTTTTTGCTTAAAATTAGGCCTTCTATCGATATCTAGTTCAAATCATTTTCATTTTTAAAGTTAAGAGTAAGATAAACCTAATTCCAAAATTGTATGCAATTCGGTTCACAGTATAAAAATTCGGAGCAATAATGCTTCAATGACTGCACTATAAACTATTACCTCATTTATGTAATGAAGCAATCTGTTTTATAATAAGAAAATGGTGCGCATTTCTAAATGACGCCACGTGCGGGTGGTGAACTTAGATTAAAACAAAATGGGAAGATATGGTTCGCTCATACTAACATCAAATAAAATATGATCCGACTCAACTACATAAGCAACTCTCACACGCACACGTCTGTATAATTAAACATTTATTCGAGAGAGTGAGACAGAACTGTACGCTTCAACGCAGCGCGAGCGAAACGGCGAATCCGCTTTCGAGTCCGTTCGGCTGAGCTGTACCCCTAGTACGAACCAAAATCGAATTCGTAACGTTTGCGAGTCCGAAATGTCATTGTCAAATGATGAATGAAAGTGTTCTGATTTTTAGTTCCCGTTACGTCCAAAGTGGCGCTGCTGTTCAAATTTCCATACAAAAGACATTGACATTTCGGTTTGCAAACTATTCGAATTCGATAATGGTTCGTGTTAGAGGTACTGTACCACGGTAATAATATCATACAGTATTCTATCTTCATACAAACGGTCGGAAAGCGAGTCATACCTACGCCACTCGAGTTCGAGGCACTCTCGGCGGGCGCGAATGCGCCGCCCGCGCCGCAACGACGGATTAAGCGGATCACTTTTGAGCCGCGAGTGCCGTATTTATTTTTTATTACTTTTTTCTGTCCCCACTTTCCACAAAGTATTAGATGGGAAAAAAATATTCATCTATCTATCTAGAAAACTTAAAAAGTATAGGGAATGCGGAAGGTAAACACATTGTCGAGTTATAGCGTGGTATGAACGAGGGAAATTTTGATAAATTTTTGTATAGGTAGATAAAGTTTAAGCATTTAATTGCCCCCCACGACAACGGCTAACCAGAGCCGAGGTCCGAGTCTCAGAGACGCCCTCTAGTTGACCCGACCCCCTCAGATTCGAGTGGTCTTGAGGCTCCACGAAGAGGAGACTCCCCCCGTGGGGAGATGCCATCCGCCTGGAATACCTCTAGAGGCACTCGCCAATTCACGGCTTGAGGTCCCCTTAGGATTTTGCCGTCCCGAAACCCGGTGACGCTGTAAAGGTCATCTGTGACCAATAGCATAAACAATAAAAATAAAAATATATAAAAATAGGTTTTTGTTACATTACACAATCTTACTATAAAATATTCAACTCGAGCTAAGTATAGTATAAGGCTGGATGGAACCACCTACTCTCGCAATCCAGGCAAATTCACTAACCGTTAGCACTAACGTACTTTTTTATGTTTAAAGGTTGGCAAACATATAGCCCGTTTCTTTTTCATTGCGCTGAAAAAACCTCTATTTACAGACGTTGGCGCCCTTAAGGGGCACACCAACGAACGGACCTCACACCTAGTCTCTCGCAAGTCTCATGGGTGCGAATCTGAGAAACCGTTAAGAAGTCCACGCGACTTACGAGCGCTTACAGCATACTATCCGCTAAAAAACCCTGCGTATACCCTCTACGCTGTTAAGTGCGTAACCGCTTCCCGTTGAGGGACTTCAACTCGTAAGTATATAGCCGGCCTGATGGTTAAAAGCCACCATAGACGCTTGCGTTACCAAAAAAAATTATCACTCGCGCCGTTGCCAAACCTGACCCAATCCCGTGGAGCTCTGAAACCTTACTCGTGTTTAAATTTATAATTAATTATATTAATTGTGTTTGTTCGTGTTAAAGTTACAATAAACAGTGAGATAATATTGTGTTAGTTATGTGAAATTGAAATCACGAAGTTTCAATACAAGGATTTTGAATAAACAACACATCAAGTTCTCATCAAACTGTCAACGGATGGTTGAAGAAATAACGGCTCTGATAAGCAATATTAGTACCAAATATTTTGGAATGGCTATTGCTTAAACCTGGGGAGTATTGTTCTCATTATTTCATAAATAGATAACAGTTCAAAAAATTCAATAAGTATTATAATATGTAATTCTAAGACAATCTCATCCAAAGTTAAACAGTTTTGTTTTTTGTTTTTACTCTATTTAATTCTATAAGCTATCACGAACATTTCATCAATTGTTTACCAAAATATATGATAATAAACAAATATATGATTTGGCAAAGATTGAATAATTAACTTAAATTTGACATCACTTACTTCTGTCACATTAAGCTGGATACAAAGTTAAAATAAGTGTATTAAATTGAATCTGTTCTGTCTACCAACTTTGTTTGAGCTGTGTAAGCGTATATAGTTGCTTTTTAAAGTATTTAATATAATAAATACTATTAATTAATATTGAGTGCATTAACTTTTCCCATAATTATCTACCCTCTTCATAAAAATGGAATTTTGTTTTCCATATTATATTATATATAAAAAGAATTGCCTTTGTCTCTAAAATATATTAAAAGAAACTTATACAGTTTTAATTATTTCAGATTTTTATACAAACACCAAAAATTATGACCCGCAAAGCTACAGCTCAAAACACTGACCTTAAATTAAGGTAAACCCTGGAAGAACTGAAGTTAACAAACGAAACTTGCAGTCAGCTCCTTCGTGAACGTGATGAGAGTGAAACTGAAATCAAGAAAATCATTGACAAGAATACCCAGCTCAAAAATGAGCTTTCCCAACTACACTCTCAGCATGTAGAAGTTGTTTTACAACGGGATGAACTGAATAGTACTATCAGTACTTATGACCAACAGTTTGGCACTTTTGAGAGGGTCCTACAGCGTATTACAGACCTAGAAAAAGAGCTCTGTGCAGCAAACAAACAAATAGCTAATTATACAGAAGCTCAGCAACTATAAGAAACTGCACACACACAAAGCCTCTTTGAAGAACTAATGGCATCTCCCGGAGGACCCTTAAACTTGAATTTAAATTTAGAGCCTGTAGCTAGTATGAAGGTTTCACATAATAGTGTAAGTGTGAAAAAATTAAAAAAATATATCCGAATCAGTAAATTCATAAAAAGAGCTGAGAAACTTGTAAAAAAAAACAATTGTTTTTATAAAAATACTAGCTGACTCGGCGAACTTCGTACCGCCCAAAAGTAATAATTTGCAATAAATTAAAATTGCGACTATAATTTGAGATTTAAACTATCCTATCTCTCAAGTTGGATCGAACTGCACATGGTGTGCGAATTTTATTATAATCGGTTAAGTGGTTTAGGAGTCCATTGAGGACAAACATTGTGACACGAGATTTATATATATTAAGATATCTCTTAGAAAGGAAAAAATTAACCTCATGGACTCTCTTGACATATATAATACAAAATAACATGAAAGTAGGCAGATGTATGACTGAGATACAAAGAAATTACTATTAGAAATTCAAAATTTACATGAGTCGTTAGAATCAATTAAACATAAATATGCTTGTGCACAAAGTCAAATAACTGAGCACATAAAATCTGCAACAGAATTAGTTGAACTGTGCAATTTCAACGCAGAACGTTATGACTCAATTGATTGGTACTTCAAATCAATCATCATTGTCATTATCATTAGAAGAAAATGTTAATATAGATAATAATCAAGTTTCCCAAAGGAGATTGGTCAAATTGGCCCAAATGCAAATAAAATATTGACATATACAGTAATTCTTGGCGTAATTTATACTTTATTTTACAGTCATTAGATTTTAACGGCCACCTTTAAATAATATATTAATTTTAAAAAAGGACTTCTATTTTTACCGGTTTGGAAAACATACGAATCATTTTTATTGGCTATGGGTGTAGTAACATTCACAAAGACTGATCGAGGTTATTTATATAACATCAAAACAAATCTATTTTGTAAAGATTGATAAAATATTTTTTATTTTTATTACACGGGTGGTATTAATATCCACAACTTTATTATCATTTTTACTACATGCAAATGTGCTAAGACAATTAATATAGATGGTAGGCGACATCATAAAGTCTATTGCCGTACATTTTTTGCCAAACACCTAAATAAACACATTATAAGGTGTGATACACTAAAAATCTAAAATATGGTTATAATAAAAACATAACAAAAATAATGAAGCTGCTGAAGATATGGCTGTATAACCTACAGCTCTTAGCTTTCTTTGATTAACGAGAGTTTAAAAATTCTCTCTAATCTGTGGCTCATTCACAATCATCACACAGTTTCTGTTCGTGTTTTTAAAAACATGCACATATCTGTTATTTTACATGCTCTATATACCTGAATCTAATACATAATATCGGTACTTGGCTTGATTGCCCTATTTTCCTATATAAGTTATTTGGTTTTTATTATTCTAATACCTATGTGCCTATTTGCAAACATAACCTCAAAATCATTCAGTGTATATGGTTTATAGAAGTTCTCAGGAGCGGCCGTCGATAATATTCGTTTCTACGGTAATTTATATATAATTTCGAATGTAGGAAACAATTTTTCATGGTTATTGGTTTTTAGGCCAAACATGTATGGAAGCTGAGCAATCTCCTTTCTGGTCATTCATCAGTCTATTTACAAAAAATTGGCACAACATATAATAATTCTCCTTTCAAGCCAGCGCTTTCTGAAAACTCAAAGTTGAATAAAAATAAAACCAATTATATTCTCAGACAAGTTAGGTCAGGGGCTAGGACTATTAGTAAAAAAATTACAGCGCTGAAAATATTAGAAATATATGTACTCCTGGAAAATCATTTAATGACATTGTTAATAACTTGACCTACCATAATGTGGATAGTTATACTAACCTATTGTTTTTGTGTGGTGACAGTTCCAAATTATCAATACGGGACATTACAAAAAGTGTTGAGCACTTATTAAAAATACAATCTAAATCAAAATGTAAAATAATAATTAGCGCTTTCCCATATGCACATAACTTATCTAGGGAACAGAACAAGCGCGTCTTTAATTTAAATTTAAGTATTTATAATTTAATTAATAGTCATAGTGACGTATGTTTATATTTCGATATAAATAAATATATTACATATTTTAAGTTGACTACAGGTACTATGTATCTAGCAAGGAGATTTAGGACCCATATAGCTAATTTGTTAGCTTTTAATATACAAAATACGGTTATACATGGTATAACTAACCCTATTCAACAAAATAGTGTTAGTATTTCTAGTTAAAGAAATATTAACTCTATTAACAATTTAACCAGCCCAGTTTTAAACTAAGCCTAAAGACAACAGCCAAACCTAATAAAAGCATTATTGATATTATTCATCACAACATACAAGGTTTGGCTGGCAAAGACCTAGAATTAGAATTGTATTCGAAAAGTGAGGACATACACATTATATGTTTAACGGAACACTGGCTCAAGCTTTGTGAAATGTCTTATCACATAAACCATTTTCAGTTCACACGGCGGCTCATTGATTTTTGTCAACAAAAATATTAAATGTAAGGATAGAAAGGATATAGCTGGCCTTTCAATTGAACGTAGCATTGAGCTATCTTGTGGAACTAAATAAGATGATAATAGTATGCGTATACCGACCCCCTCTAGGTAATTTTATCATTTTTGAATCTGTAATGGAGGATGTACTGAAAAAGTTAAAGTCAAAAAACAAGTTTTTGGTTCTTTGCAGTGACTTTAATATTACTATTCTTGAATAAAAATCAATGTCAGTACGTATAATATCACTATATAAATGTTTTAATTTGATCCATCAATTTATTGAGCCGACTAGGGTGACATCACATTCGGCAACTTGTTTGGATAATGTATTTACAGATAGTACTCCTGATAATAAATCTATTTTTAATAGTATCTGACCATTATGGCTTAAAAATACAATATAAAAAAGATGTAAAAAATGAAACCAAAGTGATTGAATTGAGACTAGTAACAGAAAACATGTTAGAAAATTTTCAAAAAACATTCATGATAAGATTTCTTATATCCCATGGACACATGATGATCCTGATATTCTTTTTGGGGATCTTTTTAATCTAATAATTAATGAATTCGATAAGGCTTTTCCCTTAAAAACTTCGAAACTTACTCAGAAGTTACAGTTCTGTGATTGGGCTACGACTGGTATGTATAAGAGTAGAAACAAACTTTATGAATTGTATCATCTGCGAAAATATGATCATTCACAAGGTTTTATTGATTACGTTAAATGTTATTCTAAAACCTTCAAAAAAGTATGTGCAACAGCCAAATCTAATTTTATTAAAAATAAGATATGTAAATCGAATAATAAAATCAAAACAACGTGGAATGTTATAAATCGTGAAACAGGCAAAGAAAGGCCACGTGACGATGTTATTGAACTTAAGTCCAATAACATTCTAATAAAATCTAAGGAACATATCGCTAATATTTTTGATGAATATTTCGTTAATGTTCCTTTGGTGGCTACATCTAATTTGAGCTCTTCAACGGTGGCTGCCAAGACATTGCTCAAGAAATATGTACTTAAGTGTGATAACGTGTTTAAGTTTAGACATATTAGTTTTATTGATGTTATTAAGTGTAGTAAGTAATTAAAAGTATAATACCCGTTATTGCCCCTTATCTAGTTGATATATTTAATAACTGTATTGATCAAGGAGTATTTCCGGATTTGATGAAATACAGTAAAGTCATACCTCTTTTTAAATCAGGAAATAGAAGTGAACCTGGAAATTATAGGCCTATATCAATATTACCGGTTCTAAGTAAAATATTTGAGAGAATTATTCTGGAACAATTAATGCCTCATTTCAACCTAAATAAACTTTTGTATAGGAAACAATTTGGTTTTATCATAGGTAGATCTACTACTGACGTGGGTGTTGCACTTGTAAGGAGTATATTGAAGACTTGGGAGAGGTCGCAGAATGTTCTTGGAGTGTTCTGTGACTTATCCAAAGCTTTTGATTGCGTTGATCATCACGCGCTGTTTGTGAAATTAGGTCATTATGGAGTCAAAGGCACTGCATATAAATTAATACAGTCGTATCTCAGTTCCAGAATTCAAACTGTAGAGGTAAATGGTGTTAGATCATCTGGATCTCATGTGGGAATGGGCGTTCCCCAGGGTTCAATTTTGGGTCCCTTTCTGTTTCTAATATATATAAATGATTTGCCATTTTTTGTAGAAAATTTGTGTGAGATAGTATTATTTGCTGATGACACATCTTTATTTTTTAACGTTGACAGGCGCAAGAACAACTATGACGATGTTAATAATGTTCTCTCGCAAGTTTTGCAATGGTTTAATGTTAATAATCTAAAGCTAAATGCTAATAAAACCAAGTGTATTAAATTTTCTTTACCTAATGTAAAAGTTGAACATATTGGAATTAAATTAAATAATAATAAATTAGATTTAGTAGACTCGACTACATTCTTGGGTATAACTATAGACTCATAACTGCAATGGAATCATCACATTACGCTTTTGGCTGGTAAACTTAGTTCAGCTGCTTATGCCATAAGAAAGATAAGACAACTTACTGATACAGATACTGCCAGGACTGTATATTTTAGTTACTTTCATAGTATCTTATCATACGGCATTATACTCTGGGGAACAGCAGCTGATATTGAAAGTATATTCATTCTACAAAAAAGAGCTGTGAGATCTATTTATCAATTGAGTAGCCGAACATCTCTTAGAGAAAAAATTAAAGAAATTGGCATTTTGACTGTTGCTTCCCAATTCATTTACAATTGTATACTCCTTGTTAAAAGTAATATCAATTTGTATACTAAACACAGTAACGTGCATAATTTTAACACAAGGAATAGAAATAAGCTTGCATTGCCACCCTACAGATTACAGAAGGTATCCCGATCTTTTATGGGTCAAGGTATACATTTTTATAATAAAATTCCTAATTTCATTCTTGAGTTACCCATAAATGAGTTCAAATGTCACATTAAAAATTGTTTACTTAAAAAAGGCTATTATTTTATTAAAAAATACTTGAATGACAAAACTGCATGGCTGTAACTGCAAATTTGTTTTGTATTTGTTTGCAGTATCGTACAGATAAATTACCTTAATTCTAAGTAACTATTTTAGTTTGGTTTGAGTGGTTATGGGTAGTCATGCTCTCTTAAAAATCTCTTCGGCGGTGTCGTGTGAGGCGGGTCGTTGCATTCCCTACAATATGGTTGAGCGAAGCGATGACTGGTTCATGCGTCATGCTCGTGAACGGGTGCTGCCAGCGGAGATGAGTCTGCTCTTGTTATATTGGGTACTATTAATCGTTGTATTTAACTTTATAACTGTAACTAACTTAACGGCATTCCTAAACTTTTTTTATTTTTAAATCTGTTTTTTATATTTTTTATTTTATAGTCATAATTGTTTAATCATTTACATTTGTAATGGAAAGTGACTTCATGAGTTATCTCATATTGAAGTCATTTTTTCAAATTGACGACTCTGTATATAATACAGGAAGAAAAAAACAGCCCTTGCTGAGTTTCTTGCCGGTTCTTCTCAGTACAAGGTCTCCCGCCGTAAATTTGCGAACCGATGGCGTAGCTTTTCGCCATTCACAAGTGCTTGTAACAGCCTAGACTGAATAAACGATATTTAATTTTGAATTTTTTGAAGTTTTTACTCACTGACAGAAACGCAACACCACCAAAAGGTAGTGTTATTTTACTGTGATCTTCTGTAAGGTGGAGGTTACTTCCCCAAACGGGTGCTCTAATTCGAGCCGCTATGCCCTAATTACTCCAGACCAGTGCCTATTTTGCGTGGGGATTGTCATCAGTCCTGCCATCCCAGCTGCTCCAGAAAGCTCAGCAGTCCCCGGATATTGCTATTGATATTGCTTTATTGCAGGCTTCTACTAGTGTCTTCGGGCTTCCCATTAGAGAAGTCCTTTGTCTTGCAACACCTCTGCACTCCAGCAGAACATGGGCGCTCGTCTCCTCCTCCTCCAGGCAGGCTCTGCACAGAGGGCTGTCAGAAATACCTATATTACAAAGGTGTTTGTTAAAGTAGCCGTGACCCGTGAGTATACCCACGATTTGTTTCAGGACTTGTCTAGGTAGTCTGATTAACTTACGTGATAGCTGCTGGTTTACGTTAGGAACGGCTTCCCTAGCTTGCCTGCAATCAGTGTGTTTTGCCCAATATTTTTCGTGTTGTCGTTGACAGCGCTCCCTAATCCAGGTTCTCAGCTGTCGCTTAGGTATGGGTACAACTGGCTCCGGGCCAATGGCCGTCCTGCTGGACCCCTCTCTAGCCAAGCAGTCAGCCGCATCGTTACCCCTTGAGCCGCTGTGTCCTTTAATCCATTGTAAGGTCAGTCTATTGTCATTACAAATATTTGATAACTTACAGTGGCATTCAGAAATTAAGCCATGTAAAGATTTCCAGACCCGTTTATAACCTTTTAAGTTTGTTTTCATGTTGTGTCAAACCGAAATTACGTTCAAAGTTCAACGACCGTCTGACGTATTCCAAACCACGATCATATTGTGTGAGGAAACAAATTGATCCTAAAATTATCACAAATTGAGGATGTCCTGACTTAGGGCGTGCCTATGTTTAGAGTTTTGACAGTATATCTGTATGTGTACACTTAAAAAAGGCAACCGTTACTGACTGATGATCTATAAGCGCAAAATCTTAAACCACTGAACGGACTGCGCTGAATGATTTGGCACACGTTAGTGTTAAGTAGTTCGCACGAACGAACTAACTAGGTCGTCTTTTTTTTGGGTGTGTATGCAGTTGGTCGCAGATGACCTTTACAGCGTCACCGGGTTTGGGGACGGCGAGACGAGATCCTAAGGAGACCTCAAGCCGAAAGTGTCTCTAGAGGTATTCCAGGCAGATGGCATCTCCCGACGGGGGGAATCTCCTCTCCGTCTGGAGCCTCTTATCATTTTGGATTTGGTAGAGGGATTGATCTTTGCCGAAAGCTTGAATCACTGAGTATTTTCTAATTTATCACACATAATAAAATTATTAACTTCTTAAATCTTCGAAGAAAACAATTTCAGGAAAACAAACAACCTCAATTCACTGAAGTCTATGAATTCGCTATCCCTCTTTTAATAAACAAAGAATAGATAAGCTCGAGGATAAACTCGGGTCAGTTACGCAGTGTTTTTTGACAAAACACATTTAATACCTATGCGATAACGATAGCAAACGCAGAATGTTGTCAAAAAACACTGCGTTTGTTATCATTAAGAGGGTTCAAACATTTAAAAGTTCTCAATCGTCGTTGAGAGACTTTCATATAATTTGTCTTTAAAATCTTAATAATAGGTGATGGATGCCTAAGCTTTTGTTATATTTGGCTTCCCTGACAGCAAGTGCTTAATATTTTGCCTCAGTGCTGTACCCCTAGCACGAACCAAAATCGAATTCGTAACGTTTGCGAGTCCGAAATGTCATTGTCAAATGTGTACTGATTTTTAGTTCTCGTTACGTCCAAAGTGGCGCGCGCTGCTGTTCAAGTTTCCATACAAAATTTGACATTGACATTTCGGTTTGCAAACTATTCGAATTCGATAATGGTTCGTGCTAGGGGTACTGGACAACAACCAAACTTGGTTACAAAGACACAGGTGGATTTCCTGTGTATTTGTAGCCATTTGAATACGAGCATTTGTACCCCAGTCATAGATGTTTATTACGTATTTCTTTTGAAGTATACTGAATATGTTCTTCTATATTTCTATCCGTTACCCTAGTATCCCATAACTCAAGCCTACAGTGCTTACCTTGGTGCTAGGCTAATTGGTGTGTCTGTTGGAAATATTTATTTATTTCTATTTTTTATAATGTATTAACTTAATACATTAATATCGCAATAACGCATCCGATATTATCGATCGATAAAAACGCGGCTGTGGGTGGCAGGCCTAATAGTTATAACACCTACTTACTTAATGACCTAAAAATTGGCCCATTAACTCAGTAATTACTATCGGGTATGTGTCCTAAAATACTATGAATTATGTTGACATGCTTATGGGCGTACATTTTTTTAACAACATCGTGTTAATTATTCTGAGTAAAAAATACCATCACAAGGAATTAGAGCAATTTTAAACCTTATGTTTTAAAGCCCGTTGGCTTACACCAACTACAATAGGGATGATGACTAATTTTTTTTTCTTCGTTTATCAGGTAGATTATCAAAAAGTATTGGACTCGTATTTTTTCTTTTTTCACATGATATAAACATTGCAGAGATATATTGATTTGAAAAGTCGCATGACGTCACGTTTTGGTACAATTTTCACTTAAAAGTGACGTCACGAGCCCCTACTCCCTAACTTTGACACGCTATAACTTTGTCATTTTTTGGTTGATTGCCCAAAGAAAAATACGTGTCCATTATTTTTTGGTCATCTAACTGACGGACTAAATAGAGTTTCGTTTACTGTTCCCCGTCATATTGTTCTTCCAAAAACTTGTTTAAAGTTAGACTGTTTTTGCGTATTACATAATATAATTCCTTCATTTATAAAACAACTTTCTACAATACGCCAAATTAACTAGATCATAATTGTTTTTTAAGTAAGTATCCTAAATATTATGCAATTCGCTCACTAATGGTTGTCATAAAATTTTGCGAGTTAATTGCATCAATTTTGACATGATTCTCTTAACTGAAATAAAACTAAATTTAACATCAGTCTAAATAAAACTAGTTTTTACGGGTTAATGCACGAAACTTTATTTATTTATTGACGTTTCGCAGCCTTTAAAAACTAGTTTTATTTAATGAGTGATGTGCGTGAAAACCTAAGAGACAAATATGTTAACATCAGTCTCTTTCAAACAAAATTTAGCAAAGTATTCGAATTTGGTATTGGTTCGTGCTAAGAGTACTGTACCCCTAGCACGAACCATTATCGAAATCGAATAGTTTGCAAACCGAAATGTCAATGCCTAATTTTGTATGGAAACTTGAACAACAGTGGCACAAAGTACGTAACGAGAACTAAAAATCAGTACACATTTGACAATGACATTTCGGTTTGCAAACTATTCGAATTCGTTAATGGTTCGTGCCAGGGGTACTGTTGTCAAATTTAATTTTCGGTTTCGAGAATCATGCCAGTATGGACACCAGTATTTTCATATATGCAGTTTGGTGCAAACCTTGGGTGTAGCGAATTTCCTATGGGCTCAGCTGCCAAAATAAGACTCCTGGGTGCAGGGTTTTCTCTTAGGCCCCCCTAAGGTTTAGTTACACTAACATTCTTTCGAATCCTAGTACAGAGCAGAGAGATTAAGCATGAAAACCTTTTTTTACATCTATTGGGTAGAATATCAAAAAATTTTGGACCCGTATCTTTTCTTTATTTACATATTCAAAACATTACAGAGATATATATATTGATTTGAAATATCGTATGACGTCACGTCTTGGTACAATTCCATGCTCCCAAACTTTGACGCGCTTTATCTTTGTAATTTTTTGGTTGATTGACAAAATAAAATATAAGTGTCCGGTAATTTTTTGGTATTCTAACTGACTGACTAAATAAAATATCGTTTAATTTATTAATTTACCCCGTGCCTCGTCATCATGCCTTCTCTATGGCCCCCCCACCCCCATTCCACCTACGCCCATAAAGACAAGAGCTGGCGCATCCTATGTTTATCTTTCACTCCCAGTCTAATATAAATCACAACACAAATCATTGGGCTCCGAACAAGTACTTAGTTGAGAGGTAGTCCGTAAAGCTTAAACTTGCAGTTAATCCGTTGATAAAAGGTTAAGTGTTCTAGTTACTTGGTATTATCCGATTAATCTGACATTCGATATTGTCAATGAAATAAACTAATAGCCCAAGAGCCCGCCGCACAATGGGTGGAAATTAAAACTAGCAACGCGCGAGGCAGTAAATCTAATCCAAATGTTTTTATTTATACACAGTCAGGTCATAAGTATTGTCACACAGTAAAAACTTTTCTTTTAGAATGCTGGCTACAAAAAAGTTTATTGAATTCGAATTTGGAATTGTTCATGAAAATAAAAATAAATATGAATAGAATTTTAATCATTTTTAAATATGGAGTGGACGCTTAAAGAAGACCGTGTTGTAGTTATTGCGTTGCATCGTTGTGGTTACGCGACAATTAAAATTTTTGGCGTACTGAAAAATTTGAATATAACCAAAAGATTCGTTTATCGTACCATCAAACGATACAATGAAGACTCTAGTGTAGATGACAGGTCAAGAATTGGTCGCCCTCGGTCTGTTAGGACTCCAGCAGTGATAAAAGCTGTGAAGGCGCGAATTCAAAGAAATCCCAAACGTAGGCAGAAACTGTTGGCCCTTCAGATGGGGTTAAGTAGAACCACGGTGAAAGGCTAACAAATGTAAGTATATAATTTTATCCGGATCGGCGATCCATAGGATTTCAAGCGTCGGGCTCTCCGACTATAATGGTCAGTTCACACCGAGACGCGACGCGATACGACGGTACCGCTCGATGCATCATTCTACGCCCTGCAATACACCTCGTACCGCTCTATTCATCGTTCTACGCCCTGCGACACACCTCGTACCGCTCGAGATGCATCGTTCTACGCCCTGCGACATACCTCGTACCGCTCGATGCATCATTCTACGCCCTGCGATACACCTCGTACCGCTCGATGCATCGTTCTACGCCCTGCGACACACCTCGTACCGCTCGATGCATCGTTCTACGCCCTGCGACATACCTCGTACCGCTCGATGCATCGTTCTACGCCCTGCGACATACCTCGTACCGCTCGATGCATCGTTCTACGCCCTGCGACACACCTCGTACCGCTCGATGCATCGTTCTACGCCCTGCGACATACCTCGTATCGCTCGATGCATCGTTCTACGCCCTGCGATACACCTCGTACCGCTCGATGCATCGTTCTACTCCCTGCGACACACCTTGTACCGCTCGATGCATCGTTCTACGCCCTGCGACACACCTCGTACCGCTCGTTGCATCGTTCTACGCCCTGCGACATACCTCGTACCGCTCGATGCATCGTTCTACGCCCTGCGAGACACCTCGAGGCGCAGCGCTGCGTGTTGCAACGTATACAGAATTTTCACAATGAAATGCTTATCTTTTCATGTAGTAAATAAAGTTATTTTTTGATTCGCACTAGTATAGTGTGCGTGCAGTGTTGGGTCTCGGTCTGAGCTGACGCTAAGGCTGGGAGCATACTACAAGGTCTCTCGGCTAAAACTAAGAGAGAAGGTACTCTGTTAACCCCTTATTATTGAGAATAAAGTTCTTACTAATAAAATTAACTTTTAAAGCAGGTATTTTTACATTAATATTTTCTGTTTACATTATTTTTGAAGTTTGTGGTTCTTCACAGGCGCCCCCGTGGATACAAGTCTTGTAATCTTTTAGAGGCTCCATTCCATAGAGTGGCGAAACGTTAAGAATTGGTGACTCATTTCTTTGTCGTACTATTCGTAAGTGGAATTCTTTACCTGCGCACGTGTTCCCTCCTTCCTATAATCTGGAGTCCTTTAAGAGAGGCGTGAAGAAGCATTTTTGCAGGTCGGCAACGTGAGGATGGTTGTTGTGGCAGTTTATAACTGATGTACCAGCTATCTTCGCGTTTGGACTTTATCATAATATAAAAAATAAATAAATCGCGCTTGATACCAGTTTAAAATGTATTTTTTAAAGGATTTGAGTACGTGAAAACGTACGCATTCCTTTGAGAAACCCACAACAAACACTCTTTTCACAGCCTAATCGTATGGGGGAGAAAATGTCTTTGATGCTGGGGCCACAGTAATGAGTAATGGCGTTAATTATCGCGATGATGGATGTTTAACGTAACAGTACGCGCGACGACAGTACAATGTGCCGTAAGCGTTTCTCCGTGTTACTTGCCAGAGGCTAGGTGTGAGGTTCGTTCGATGTTTTGCGCCTTGAGGGCACCAACTTTAAAGGTTTTTTTTTATAGCAAGGTAGGCAAGTGACTCTACCCCACCTGATGTTAAGTGGTGATAAAGTCCAAACGCGAAGATAGCTGGTACAGCAGTTATAAACTGCTACACCAACCATCCTCACCTTGCCGGCCCGCAAAAATGCTTCTTCACGCCTCTCTTAAAGGACCCCAGATTATAGGAAGGAGGGTTTGCCTTCATAATAAAATAAAAAGGCGAAGAAAGCCATGGCTCGAGGCGAGTCTAGCCTTATAATCAAGGAATTTTAGAATTTTCTTGTATGAATCTAACACGAATATATGTATATCGTGTCTGATTCAGGTTAGGTTAGGTTAGTGTTCTGGGCTGTGGATGTATCCGAAAGGGTTCCCATGGCCTCACATAGTGCTGCTGCCTCGTCGGGTGGAGTGCTGCCTGATGGTGGATCCAGTACCCGGGGAGGCCCCGGCCCATCGGTGAAGTGAGGGGCATCGTCAGGTTTTTAGTGGGTAGGGCCCCCTTTCTCTCAGCAGCCGTTGAGCCAGCCCTCGGACTAGCTGAACGGGTGAACGAGAGAAGGTGGGGAGGAGTCCCACATAACCGAACCGCACTCCCAGGGCGGTGAGGGATGCGTAACGCATTTTTCTGACGTTAAAAAAAAACAAAAAGATTAGTGTTCTGCGGGCTATTAGTTGGGCGCCAGTAGCCCGCGTTGTACATGCCCCTGCGACGGTGGCGTGTCTGTCGGAACGCGGATGCCCCATACCTCTGACATGGAGATGAGCCCGCGCAGACTACTGTGCGGCTATCGCCGAGAAGGCCTACGCGAGCCAGCGCCCTGCGCATGCTCGTGGCCCGCTCAATTATGGCGAGGAGAAGTTCCCGGGGAGTTTAGTGAAGTATTATTATAACCAGCTATCCAGTGGCGGATTTACCCTAAGGCCCCTTAGGCCCGGGCGTAGGGCGGCCAGATTTAGGGGCGGCCCTAATCGACACACTAAGATAGATAGATAGATAGATAGATAAATTCTTTATTGCACACACAATAAGAATACAAAATAAGGAAACAGTAGCATAATGTGGGCAAAGGCGACCTTATCGCTTTAAGCGATCTCTTCCAGACAACCTTTGCGGTAAAGAATAAATAAACGAAGAGGAAGTTGCAGTATGCCAGCAAGATAAAATAGAGAAATGTACATATTTTCATAAACATATAAAGATTATATACAAATAAATAACATATACCTACACAAATAAACATATTATGCAATATTATATATTTATAGATACAGCAGACTAGGATTTAAGTAACAGAAAATCATGTAGTATGTTTTTAAAAGTGTGCATTGATTTAGCGTGACAGATCTCAGGCGGAAGCTTGTTCCAAAGCTGTGCAGCTTTTATCGTAAAGGAGTCCATATAATACTCAGAGCGGGTGAGAGGTATCTCTAACACATTATCGTGTTTTGAGCGCAAAACGCGATCGTGGGCTACACCAAGAAATTGGAAACGTTCCTTGAGGTAAGTGGGAGTGCGAGGGTCATACAACACCTTATAAAGTAATAAGAGGAGATGCTCTTCACGACGCAACCTAATGGGAAGCCACTTGAGCTTTCTCCTAAATTCCGAAACATGGTCGAACTTGCGCAGGCCATAAATAAATCGAATGCAAAGATTTTAAAGTCTTTGCAGCTTATCAAGTAGATTTTCTTTAAGATCTACGTTACAAACATCTGCATAGTCCAGAATCGGCATTAAGAGAGATTGCGCAAGTTCAACCTTGGTCCTCACCGGTAGCAAGTTTTTCCATCGGCGCAACGAGCCCGCAGCAGCGAATATCTTCCTACTGACCTCAGAAACATGAGATGACCATGAAAGGGTGGAGTCAAAGAAAACTCCAAGATTTTTGACAACATTGCTGTAGATCAGTGGAATAGAGCTGAGATAAAGAGGAGGCAGAAGTGAATGATGATGGCCTGCGTCTTAGAAAGATTAATTGAAAGGCCGTGGGCATAACTCCATTCGTGAATAACCCTAAGATCGTCATTCAAGTTCACAATTACATTCCTGACTTCATCAACAGGTGCCTGACGGTAGATCTGCAAGTCATAATACAAGGCATACAAGTGGTACTGGCAGGTAAGTAGAGAAGTGAGAAAGATAATGAAAAGAGAAGAGGGGAGAGGGGAAAGCTGACAAAACTAAGCGCGTCAGAAATCAAAGAAAAGACCAAAGCACTTTACTGACTTAGAAGACGATTTTTCAGAAAATGTCCATTTTCGTGCTCACTCTACTATAAAAATGAAGACCGGAAGGCTGTTTTCTATTTTATGACGAGTAAAAAATTATTTATGACAACAATGAAGGACCAAAGGTTAAACGATCTTGCTTTGCTTAACATAGAAGCTGTTTTTTGAAAGAAATTTGATTGCGAAGACTTAATTTATGATTTTGCTGCACTAAAGTGCAGGCGAGTTTTGTTACACATTTTATAACACTTACTATATCTTATCTTGTAGTCTTAACCTGTAGTTAAATGAATAAAATGATTACTGTTTTTTTTCCTAAATTTCTAAATGTATTTAGATAAAAGTTGGCAATAATCTATGTAGATAGATATCAATGGTAGTCTATGGTGAATGCTGAGAAAGGGGCAGCTGATGGCTTGGGGCTTAGGGTGGCCAAAACTGCAAATCCGCCACTGCGGCTATCTCTTTAGCCGGGAGAGTCCCACATACCCCCACTCATTAGCCTAGTAGACGGGGACGATGCTCAAACGCATTCTCCCCGTTAAAAAAAAAGTTAGTGTTGTGATCGTGACGCACAATGACATGAAACCATCGTAGTTGCTATAAGAGTGCTAAGTACTCCTTCGTCGAGTGCTATGTTGGTGAAAACTATGTAAATTACCCGACCTTCACGCTAATATGAGTGATGTAATAGATAGAATTCCATAAATTACCAAAATATTAACATTAATTGAGGCCATGAGAACCATAGTGGCCTAACTCTTTTTTAGATCAAATTTAGATCACAGACTAAAAACCGTAACAGCGATTATGCTGCCATCTAGTGAATATTCGTTGTATCACTTTTAGATCACTCTGGTTCTATCAAAATTATCTATTTGAACTGAAAAAAATATTAAACTCAATATTGTAAAACAAATAGTTAAGCCACTATGGTTCTCATGGCCTCAATTAATGTTAATATTTTTATGAATCTATTAAAATATCTTAACTTAATGATCCATATTATTATTATTTATGTTTGGCAATGCTACAGCAAACCAACTAAACTTCTTTTCAAAAACAACCTGTTATATTCAGCTGTCGGCTGTCAGCAAGGCGATCCCCGCGGGCCCGCTATTTTCAATTTAATTGCCAAAATGTAAAATTTTGAAATGAAAACTTCTTTAGCGGCGTTGTACACTTTTTTTTGTATGGGTAAAAAATGTTAAACTCGCGTCAGGTTAAACACGTGGGCTGATCGCATCATGACACACAATACAATTGGAAACGTTGTTGACTTTCAATAAGTCTCTATCTAGGACGTCCACGTGGCAGCTTTATTGCGAAGAAAATGCATTTTTTTTACAATAGATGTCGCTAAGTGCGCTTAAATGTGATTCATGTAAATAGATTTCTTTACAATAGATGCCGCTAAGTGCGCTTATACGTGATTCATGTAAGTTGATTTTTCTGAGAGATAAACTTTTTTAATGTAATATAAATTGTCATGTTTGTGTACGATAGCGCAATAAATAAATATTGTATTCTACCACATACATGATAGTACTTTTATACTGATAATTAAAGCAATTCGTGCAAAATTATTCCCTAACCATACCAAAATATCAAAAATGCACAACGTTAATATTCAAGTTTTCACTTCTGCCGGCACTCCCGGAGTGCAACCCGTCGTTTTTTTTTCATTACTCACCCATTAACAAAATCGGAAAACACAAAACTATAGAATTATAGATATTTCAGGATGTAGTTGTTGCTGTGAAATAACTGAAACACATTTAATTACCTCATACTGGGTTTATTCGTCGTAGTGGATAATTATTAGTCTTCGCATTCGTACTTATAAATTTGGTGAATCATCCATATGAAATAATCAAAAATTAGTTGGCTTCAATGCCTACAACAAAGTGTCGACGCCATAAGACCACGCGGTAGTGGATGACCTCGACGAAGCTTGATGAACTCCATATCTTCAAGAATAAAGACAATAAGAACATGTCGCCATCGCAATGAGGGCTGTCGCGTATGAATATTTGGTAATAACTCGGCTTAATTATGGAAAATATAAGTTACGTGGCAATGAATGACAGTTATTTAAAAACGGAGCTAAGAAAAATTATTATGTCCTTCTTTTTTTTCGAAAAAACGGAACTGCGCGGCACTGTGGCATTGCCGATAATGTTTATGATACGGTTCTTTTTACTAAAATATGATTTCAATATAAACTTTGATTTAGCGCGATTAATAAACTTTGAAAGTTACAATTCAGGACCACACTCATCAGTGGCGCCATCTGGTGAGACAGAAAACGGTAGCCCTTATTGTCTTCTCAGCGTTCCAGTTTAACATATTTCATCAAGAAAAGTACAATTTAGATTAACAACATCTTGCATTAATATATTGTTTTAAACTTTCATGGTCACTAACATTATAGTAATATATGTTATTAATGGGATTGTTACCATATACCTTGTTTTTAAAACCGGATAAATCACAAAAGTATCATGCCGCGATCCGATACCGTAAGTGTTGTGTGTCGGGAACAGTTTCGAGTGAATAATGAGAATGTGAACAGTGGTACGGGTATCGAACGCAATAAAAGACTTCGTCGGAGGGTAGACCGATATGTCTGCCAATAACAGCCTACCTGCAATTACTTCAGTTACTCCGTGATCATGGCGCTTGCAACAGTGCCGATATGTCGGAAACTCGTTTAAAACAATGTACGTGGTAACAATCCCGTTTATAACATATATTACTATAATCTTAAGGTTAAGAAAGAATGTACATATTTAGTTTGGCTATATAACCTACTAGCGGCGGCATGCGACTTCGTCCGCGTTAACTTTAAAATGTTTATTTCTAAAGTGAAAGATTTTTTCTAAAATAAAAGTATCCTAAGTTACCCCTTATTACATCAGCTACCTTCCAATAAAAGTCCCGTCAAAATAGGTCCAGCCATTTGAGAGATTAGCCGGAACAAACAGGCAAAAATTGTAAAAAATGTTATTTTGGTGTATGTACCGTATATATATTCATATGCATGTAGTAAAAAGCGGTTATTTCAATATTACAAATAGACACTCCAATTTTATTTATATGTATAGATTATTGATTCGCTAAATTCAAAGTTTCATGTGTGGTACCTTGATGACGGAACTATCGCTAGCGATCTTTCAACCATTCTCTGAGATTTTCAACTGATTATTGATAAATTCACAAGTATTAATAATATATTAATAGCCTTGTTTTAAATTATTCAAAATTGGAGCTATTTATTCCAGAATAAAAATTCCCACCTGAACACTTACAACACATTATCATAAATTTTCAGGTATTCCAAATTTCCTTCAGGAATCGTGCCCAAAAGGCTGGCAGCTAGAGTTGCCAGGTCCGAATTATTTTAAATCGGTACATAAGGTCAAAAAAATCGGGACTTCAGGCTGCAGATTGGGACAGTAAACAAAAAACAGGGTGTTTATAAGTCTGGGTTTAATTTATTGCGTTTTAAACTATTAGTGCAAGTATAGAATTATATAAATAACCTATTTTTTTTTTATTAATCGGGACATTTAGCGTCCCGGTCAGGTACAAATCAAAACGCGTCCCCAGACCCCTGAAAATCGGGACGTCCCTCGCAATTCGGGACACCTGGCAACACTACTGGCAACTATCTTGGTCAACGGATCAGCCTTTCCATCCAACGTGGCCATGCTACCAGCCTATTGGACATCTTTCCTGATGGCGGAGCTGGGGGTGACATATTTATCATTTTCTATATTATTTATTTAAGTAGCTAAGTAAGTTAATCTATACCTATATAAGTTTTAAGTTTGTGTTATTTTATTGTATCTTTATCTTATTTCAATAGTTATGCAATAAATAATAATAAAATCTATAAAATATCGATTAATCTAATGGGTTCACAGGCCTAATTTTAAGAAACCCTATACTAGTGTAACAATGTATCCCACCAAAAACATTGTCATGCAAAAATATACGACAATAGACACTAACTTCCTTTTCTTAAAAGCGCCTGTATTTTTTTAACACACAAAACTTGGGTTTGAATTATCACACTAATATTATAAAGGCGAAAGTTTGTGAGTGTGTATGTTTGTTACTTCTTCACGTCTAAACGGCTGGAGCGATTTTAATAAAATTTGCTATAGAGTTAGCTGATACCCTGGATTAACACATAAGCTACGTTTTACTGCGGGAAAATATCCCTAATAAACCGCGGGTTATATAAATCACAAAAGTAATGAACAATCTCATATCGTAATAGATTGTCTTACGAGCAGCTCCTATGTAAGTATAAATGTATGAGTTTGAAAAATAGGTGTAAATTTTTAGAAACAACAATGTTGTATGACAACAAATAATATGTCACACACGTTACGATAGTATAACGTTAACGAATAGATTAAGATATAAGGTACCCACCAGAACTCACTGTCGTAATACCAGTAAATTGTTTATTATTGCCCGTTGTCGAACCAATGCTGGAAAAAGATCACCGTTCTATCATATGACTAATACATATAACTAGCAAACCAGTGAACCAAATGTTCACCAAAACCTGATTTAAAAAAAAATGTATTTAATTAATTGAGAACTTCAGAGATTTTGTGTGGTTTCGTTTGAAATTCGTGATTTCTCGAAAACCGGAAGTGCTACGTTACTCAAATCCGGTTTGTAGTCTTATCAGACTATTCTTAACTTATAACTTAAATATTCTCTTTATCTATCTCTTACGGTTTGGCCGCTGAAACAGCACCACAGACGGACGGACGGACTTGTCTAATAGATAAGAGATAATTTATTTAATTCTGTGGATATGGCAACAGAAAACAAATATACATACAGAAAAGCTTTGCTTGAACTGCTACAAGCTTAACATCGCATATCTCACTTACTCGTCGGTCCATTTCTAGTTTAGAATTTCTTTTTGTAATTTGCGGTAAACGTTGCAGGTGTCACTATTATACATATAATGTATTCATCATCATCAGCCTATTAATGTCCCCACTGCTGGGGCACAGGCCTTCCCTATGGATGGAATAGGGAGATTGGGCCATGACCCACCACGCGGGCCCAGTGCGGATTGGTGGGTTCTAACGACTGCAGATGCAACCGGGACCAACGGCTTAACGTGCCTTCCGAAGCACGGAGGAGCTCGAGATAGTAAATTTTTGGTCACCCATCCAATGACCGACCACTGGGAAAGTTGCTTAACTTCAACGATCGCAGCCGAACGCGCTAACTAGTTACGCCAATGAGCTCCTCCTATAATGTATTATGTACTAATCATTTAAAATGTATTGTGTCATTGTTTGTTTGCCGTAAAAAATTAAAAAAGAAACAGTGGATACATTTTTCACTTTACGTCCATGTGAATGTAGCGAATTGGCTAAGCCACATATTTTGATTACGTTGAAGAGTTTGTGCAATTGGAGAGGCCTATGTCCAGCAGTGGACTAAGATAGGCTGTTGATGATAATGATGATGAGTTTGTGAAGTTAGGCCTTGTAGAGTTAGGACACACGCCCTAACTCTACGAGAGAAGCTTGGCTCTACATACATAATATTATATTCTGATAACTTTTTGACAATATGGGTGATATTGACAGTGAAATAGCAAAATTGCTAATACGCCACGCTGCTTAAAAATTATCATTAAATAATAGTTAAATTAAGTCAATTTTTAAGCAGCACCGAAGTGGTGTTTAAGCACCCAAGGTACCCAAAAAGGACTTTTCGCTCGTTTTTTTTTTTTTAATTTTATGGACCGTTCAAAAGAGTATTGTAATATACTATACATCCAATTTGAATAAAGATAGGTATATTGATTACTGATTTGATCTCGTTGAAACTTAAACCATATTCATCAGATCTACATTCTCTTGAAGCTGTGAAAAAATCACAATTCTAAATTAACGTACAAAAGATACGGACGTTTATGTTGAGTAAGAACACAACACAGTACGGAACCCTTGGTAAGCGAGTCTGTCTAGCAATTGTCCCGTATTTTTCATAAAAAGGATGCGTGTAACTTATGTACGCGCGTGAGAAGTTATACTTCTTTAGCATCATTAAAAATATTTTTTAATTGCATGCAAATGATTAATAATTACAATAAAATAATAAAAGGACTGGAAAAGGATAGTTAACACAGTCAATTAAGTTCAGTTTTAATTTGAACAATTAAATAAATATTCAAAATATTCAATTAAAATCACTACTGAATTTAAGTTATTAGTCCATATGTAATTAGCACTTGTAAGTAACTAAAACACGTTGTGTCTATATAGAAACTAGAAACATGTGGATAAATATTATAAATATGAAAACAGTGATCAGAGGCGACGAGCGTGCCAACATTGTTTTTGACAACGCGATCATCTTATGGAGCTCCGTGGATCGTTCAAAGTACCTTTCGAACAGATGTCTAATAATGGTGGATTATTAACCACTAAGTGGTTAATAATCCACCATTATTAGACACTAACATTCATAACGCGCCCGCGGCCAACTTCATGGTATCACTATTGTGTTACAGTGATGCGCGCGCATCTCGAAATTTCACTCTCATCATTTTTTCATAACGCGCCTAAAGAAGTATAACTACAAAAAAAAAATATTAATACATTATATTTACTCCCCACTCACACACACACACTCATACTCACACGCACGCCTACATACACACACACACACACACACACTCTCTCATACACACAAACTGCCCGTAATTAGTCGATGCTTACCATACAAACCCTTAGAGTATCATTGCCTAGGTGTAATGTTTTCTGTAAACAATGGGGGCCTGGTGATCTGTAACACGAGTCTATGAACCTACACGGACACCAGTCTCACACGAATGACGATATGATTATATAATTCGCCTAAGATTTTTGTAAACTTTTTTTGTCATTTGTGGTGAGAAATAAAGTTATTTTATTTGATTTTTATTATTTTCATTCTCCTTTTTAAGAGAAATTTATTACAATTTTATGTTGCTGACATTAAATTACTATTATTTTAATGTAATACTGTACGCCCGCAATGGGCAAGCGGTTGGCACTACCTAATTTTAAGAACCATTTGTACACAGTTTTGGTCAATAAATGATTACCTTATCTTATCATCATTATCAATCCTTATAAGTTCTTCTATATATACGAATATAATTAACTTCAAAAATCAATCGCTACTCCGGTAAAAAAAAAACCAGATACGTATCTTAGCAACACTTGTTATTTTGAATTAATTAACGAAAAGATTTTGTTAACTAAGTTCTAAAAGGCGTATCGTTTAACTGAGAATAGGTTATTGAAAACCGACCATTATTTAGTGATAAGCAACTCAATAATGCACAAAAAGGTTTTGAAAACTTTTTTTTTTCACATAAAATATATATCTAAATTCCATAGCATCCATTTTAAAACGTTATCCTTGTAGAGGTCTAATAATTTATGATATAGTTTAGTGATGTCATGCATGCTCCATTAGTTACCCGAATGTCAGTCTGGAGGCGTCGAGCAATATAAGTGCTCCGAACACGTAACATTTAAACCGTTTGAAACTCTACTTCTAATATTTTTAACAGCGAATTTAAATTAAAAACCATTGTTAATAACAAAAAAGTAAAAAGAACTCTTTCGTGAACCCTTTTTTCTCGTAACAGAATAATGCCCAGATATAATAATGGTTAGGTGATTTCCCTTCGTCTCCCTAAGCACGGCGCATGCTTAATACCCATTCAGGAATATAAGAAAGAGATAACGCTAGCGGGAGCGAGAGAGACAGCGAGTGGGATTCCGAAAATTCAGGGAAAACTCGTCATCAAGAAGACCGCTCACATAATCTGGACATTATGTCACTGGCACACTAAACTAGCTTGCCTTTTTTTTAATAACCACTTATAGATACTTAAAAAAAAGGTTCAATAACATAATTTCAAAAATCGAGCGTACTTTTCGAATTAGGTTCTTTCACAGCGATACTTTTTTACTCTTTTACGAAAATATTTTAACCGCACGGAGATGTAGTCGATAAGCCGACATGCCTGCTAACTGCATTAACTCTAGATTTTTAGGTCACACTGTTTCACTGGACATCTCAATTAAGGCTAAAGTCAATGTGTGGCATATATGGGAAAAAAATACTTACGTGTCTCCGCTATGCAAACTCGAATACTTCAGTTGAAACAAACACAAAAACTGATCATTTAACGGAGATAGACAATTAACAAATTATGGAAGATACTATTTAACCAACTTCACAGGTTATGATGTGGTAATGGATATTTTTACACGTAGTTTACACGCGGCGACGTTCTATTTTCGAATTTATTTCTAGCCGGCGGGTTTGTACGTTTAATTATATGTGTTGAACTGGTGTGGTGAAAAAAAAAATCAATTTGTAACGCGCTAGGCAATCGCCATTTTGTGTCTGGCCGGGGTTAACAGGGTGTGAGCTAGGACGCATGCGCGATGCGTCGCCGCCCAAATGTCTAGTCTATTAGAGATTATTTTTTTCTATGTAGTGGCCGCTGCGTTTAATTGTTCCCAGAGATCGTTGCCCATTTAAAAAAGGAAAAAGAAAAGATCGAATTTTAAAAAATAACAACGACATACTAAATAACCTTTTTGGAAAAAAAAACAAACTTGTGCAATACTTTTTAAAACAAAACACGATAGATCATGTCAAATGGATATATTTTTTTTACGTTTAGCCATTTAGTTATCCAATGAGTAGTAGATATATATGTTTTTTTCCAGCGATGACTGTTATCAGGCATTTATCTAACATGTTTGTTTATCAATACAGATACCTGTTATAAACAACTTAAGGAAAGCAGGTGCTAAGGAAATGGAACTTTTTTATAATAAGGATAAAAATAATGGTTTTTTTTTAAATCCTTGGTAGCCTGTTGATATACTGTTGGTAGTTCAGTGATCATAGCATTCGCCCGGAGAGCGAAAAGCCCCGAGTTCCAAGACTATATTAATTAGGATTTCGCTACGGTTAAAAGCTCCATCTATGATTAAAAGCTCTTCGAAACTTGTAAAAGCTACGCCATCGTTCGCGTCTCTATGCCCGAAGACCGGTCTGCATAAATAGTTCAAGCTTCATTAATGTCCATAATATTTGTTTCTTAGGTTTTCACGCACATCACTCATTAAAGTTAGCTCTTTAGTTTCCAGCATATTTTGTTGAATGTCAACGTGCAAACGTATTTGTCAAACGTCAATAAATAAATAAAGTTTCGTGCATTACCCCTGAAAAACTAGTTTTATTTAATGAGTGATGTGCGTGAAAACCTAAGAAACAAATATTATGGACATTAATGAAGCTTGAACTATTTATGCAGACCAGTCTTCGGGCATAGAGACGCGAATGATGGCGTAGCTTTTACAAGTTTCGAAGAGCTTTTAATCATAGATGGAGCTATTGTAACCATATTTTGGCAAATAAATGATTATTATTATTATTATTAAAAAATTGATTCCGACGACGCAGCCGGTAAAGGCTGCGAAACGTCAATAAATAAATAAAGTTTCGTGCATTAACCCGTGAAAAACTAGTTTTATTTAATGTCCATAATAACCTACGCAGACAAGGGACAATTGTATTGCATCTTGTCCCGTGTCCAGTAATTAGACCTTATTGTCCCGGATTCCGATAATGTGCTAGTTTCGTAAACAAATAAACTAATAACGTAACGAACTATAGTTAGCGTTGCGCGCTCGATCTCCATCGAAGAAATGAACCTAATATTTATTGTAGTGAAACTTCTTTTAGGACGGGGTGTAAATGGAAAAATCCTTTGGAAAAGATGAAACGCAAATGCGTCACGAGCACGACTATATGTATATACTAACTGACCCAGCGAACTTCGTACCGCCCTAAAAAAAATAGGGGCTGTCCAGCGGACAAAATTGTGAATCTAAACCATTCTCAGATCCCCTTGAACACACACAAAAAATTTCATCAAAATCGGTCCAGTCGTTTAAGAGAAGTTCAGTGACATACACACTCACAGAAGAATTATATATATAAAGATATATATATATATATATATATATAGGTGCGTGCGTGTGTGTGGGATGAGTGCGCAGTCCTCCGGCCCGAGTTTGAAAGTTGGAGGGTAACTCGGCGAAGGCTGAACGCTACGGGCGTCACGAGCGTCACACGCGACAATATACACAGTCAGGTCATAAGTATTGTCACACAGTAAAAACTTTTCTTTTAGAATGCTGGCCACAAAAAAGTTTATTGAATTCGAATTTCGAATTGTTCATGAAAATAAAAATGTATACTTTTTAGAATTTTACTCATTTTTAAATATGGAGTGGACGCTTAAAGAAGACCGTGTTGCAGTTATTGCGTTGCATCGTTGCGGTTACGCGCCAATTCAAATTTTTGACATACTGAAAATTTTGAATTTAACCAATAGATTCATTTATCGTACCATCAAACGATACAATGAAGACTCTAGTGTAGATTACAGGTCAAGAAGTGGTCGCCCTCGGTCTGTTAGGACTCCAGCAGTGATAAAAGCTGTGAAGGCGCGAATTCAAAGAAATCCCAAACGTAAGCAGAAGCTGTTGGCCCTTCAGATGGGGTTAAGCAGAACCACGGTGAAAAGGGTGTTAAATGAAGACTTAGGGCTTCGGGCATATCGAAGAAAAGTATTCGGATGAAAAAATGTTTACCGTAGAAGAGAGCTACAACAAACAAAATGATAAGGACGCACACAGTAGTGAAGAAGCGAGCAACCGTATTCCGCGTGTCCAACGAGGTCATTTTCCATCCTCGCTCATGTTATGGTTGGGAGTTTCTTATTGGGGCTTAACAAAGGTACATTTTTGTGAGAAAGGTGTAAAAACGAATGCAACTGCATTCGTTTTTACACCTTTCTCAAATCTCAATCGTCGTATCAAAATACAGTCCTCACGAACCTTGTGGAACCTGTTTCTCATACTATGTTCAATAACAGGCTCTGGATATTCCAACAAGATTCGGCGCCAGCTCATAGAGCGAAGAGCACACGAGACTGGCTGGCGGCGCGTGTAATCGACTTGATCCAGCACGAAGACTAGTCCTTCTCCTGTCCAGATTTGAGTCCGTTAGATTACAAGATATGGCAACACTTGGAGGAAAAGGCGTGCTCAAAGCCTCATCCCAATTTGGTGTCACTCAAGACATCCTTGATTAAGGCAGCCGCCGATATTGACATGGACCTCGTTCGTGCTGCGATAGACGACTGGCCGCGCAGATTGAAGGCCTGTATTCAAAATCACGGAGGTCATTTTGAATAAACTTTATTATCATAAGAATCTATGTTTTGTTAAGTTCATTTTGGTATATAAATGGTTACATAATGAATAAACTTGTTTCAATTATTTTATATTAAACATGTGACAGAATTTATGACCTGACTAGGTATATAGATACATATTATATGAGTGATACGGGCGCTGCTCAATTCCCCTATGCCTTATGCACCGCCTAATGTTAGGTTATTTAAGAAAAGAAGTTTCAATTCAGATGTTTGTTCCGTGAACACTCATTTTTTTTCTCTTAAACTTCATGTAATTACAACACAACGTAATCTGAAAATATTAACTTCATGGCGTGCGCTTTTCTTAAATTTGTGGGGGCAAAAGTTCGCGCATCGTATACGTTGAGTATACGTAACACTGTGTACGTTATTGTGTAATAAGTTGGACATTTTCTTCTCAATGAGGGCTACCGTTTTCTGTCTCACCAGATGGCGCCACTGTTGAGTGAGGTCCTAAATTGTAACTTTTAAAGTTTATTAATACGCACATGAAATCAAAGGTTACATTTAGATCGTATTTTAACACAAAAGAACCATATCCTAAATATAATAGGTCATGCCACAGTGACGCCCAGTTCCGTTTTATTCGGAAAAAATGGGAACATAATCATTTTTCTAAGCTCAAATTTTTAATAACTGACATTCATTGCCACATAACTCATATTTGCCATAATTAAGCCGAATTGTTACCAATTATTCACAACATTATTTTAATAAGAAATAAACTCGCGTAGTCAACCAACAAGCAATAACATTTGACATTTCGGAGACCTCACGCTACACTAGCGTCTCTAGCGGCGGATTCATACGCGATAGCCCTCATTCAGAGACTCTCGTCAAAAATCCTTCGTCTGCGGTCTTAAGTCTTATAATACTTTGAAATTCAAAAAAAGTAGTACGTAAAGTTAGTTGTAACTATCACGAATAATCTGTCTAAAATAAACAAAGGCTTATAATGTTCTTTTTTACTCGACTGCGCAATGCAAGAGCGCGGAGCGCGACGCGCTGTATTTATATGTAGGTATGTTCCTTGTGGCACAATAGAGGCCAAACGCGTGGACCAATGGACTGGAATTAACAGTCGGGAACCATTATTGAAAAAAAATTATCCATTCTTGAATATCTAATGGGTCCCGACAGTTAAATTAGCTTTGTTACTTACTTCACAGAATTATAGACTACTGGACTTGTTTTTCTTTTCAATTTTTATTCAAGCAGTCGTGTTTTTTTTTTAAATGTACCATTTTTTTATTAAGAAGATGAAGTCTTTTTCAGCAAAACTCTCTATCTACAGAAAAGTACTCTCACTCTATGTGATAAAGTTTTGGAACTATATATATCGGAACTATAGTGGGCACCCGCTTCGTCTGCGTGCAAAAATTAATTTCACATACACACTGCTCCTCCCCCCCCCCCCCCCCCCGTTTCACCCCTATAAAGTTTAATTTCTGGGATAAAAACTATCCTATCCTAATAGATATAGTTTATTTAGTTAGATATAGTAGAATAGATATAGTTTGAGTCCCGGGAAAGGTCCCGGGACTCAAACTATATCTATTCCAAATATCATCTAAATCGATTCAGCGATTTAAACATAAATAGTTAACATTTAGACAGACACATTCATAACATGAGTAGGTATGGATTTTTCACCTTCCAAAGTTGTAAAAAGAAGTCCACGATAGCATATACACCGTGAATTTTAAGTTACCTGAGAAAATCAAAAATCTTTTCAATCAATTTTTTTTTATTTATTTTGGTTACATGGAAGACCAACAGCTTATCTTATTATACTAGAAATGAATAGTAGCGACAAAGAGCCAATTACAGGTCCACACATCTAGACATAACTTAAAAGTATAAATAGGCCTTCCCCATGGATGGAATAGGGACATTGGGCCATGACCTGACACGCGGGCCCATTGCGATTTGGCGGATGCAGCCGGGACCAACGGCTTAACGTGCCTTCCGAAACACGGAGGAACTCGGAATAGTAGATTATTGGTCATCCATCCAATGAACGACCACTGCGAAAGTTACTTAACTTCAACGATCGAAAACGAACGCGCTAACCACCCGCACCATCAAACGAGCTCCTCAACCGTATTACACCCCCATACAAAAATATTGATGTATGAAGAAGTATGTATGTGTGTGTGTATGAAGTTTAAAAGATATCCTAAAACGCTGCAAAGGACATTGGGCAAAAATGTATGGACGCTGCACCCACGTCCGCCACGATTTAAACTACATTTGTTTGAAAGGTATTATAGTCATGATCATTTGTGCTAAAGCGCATCAAATTCCATCTCCCGGGATGTTGTCTTTAGTTATTTTAAGTTAAATAGGTACAAATACTATAACGAACGAACATTAATGAAACAAGGGAATTAATTTAGTGAGTTCGACACTACATAGGGGACTCAGGTATTATGGGAGTACGGATAGGTATTTCACAAGGTTCAAGGGTGCCCCCTTATGTTATTCTGCCTCACTACAGTAAACCAAAAATCCCCGCATGGGTTGGGGTTTTTTCTAACATTCTGTTCGTTATTGTCTTCTTTGTTTATTCATTCATTTATTGCATGTCACATAACATTCATGGTGGTACATTAATGTAAAGTATATATGTGACGCCCTGCAAGCATAGCAAATATCAAAAGCATAATAGCAATAGCAATCTTCTTTGTAAAACGGAGCGACCACAAATCACCCAAACTTGTCCACGCTTCGGAGAAAACATGATTCCAGTTCATTCATACTAATTGACAAAACCGATAATTGCGTTCCAATGTCCAAAGCGTGTAAGATAAAAATCAATCAAGTGACAGGGAGCGCACAATCACAACGAATTAAGACGAGTCGACTATTTGCAACTGCAAGTCCTTCAACCCTCGTAAACCGTTTTGTGGTGGCTCAGTAAGTGCAAGCGCAGGGTGGATCGGCAGGCTTTGTCGTATATCTGGTTGTCTAATACGATATGGCATATTAAAATGGTTACTAATAATATAAAATAAAATGAATTTATTTAGCTACTTAAATATCTTTTGACTACCAGGATATTTTTTACGGTGTCATATCTTTTGACTCCCAGGATATTTTTTACGGTGTCATAATAAAAAAAGCTAGTTTTTCATAGATCTATCGATTCATACTAATTACATTGTTGACAGAGCTGGGTGTGTTTTGCCCATTGTCCTGTAAACATAACATAACTATTACGGTATATAGTTTAAAGTACGTAATGCCGCAATTACAATAATTAAATTATTATACGAACATATTTATAAGTAAATCAAATGTAACTTACACTATGGAACCTAGTTCTGAAATAAATGATTTGATTTGAATTGAATTAATTGATCGTCAGCCCGTATTTTGGGTGGACGAAAGATATTACTCGAATTCAGGCACCCGAAGCAATATTTACACTGTAATACGGGCAGGAAGACGGCGCGGCGTCGGGTAAACAAAAGGAAATCTACGAATACGGGCGTACTCGGCTCCGTTCATTTACACTTAGGCCCGTATTACAGTAAGATTCTCAATGATTGATCTAGTCTTGAGCATAGTAAGAAATGGATGTCGCTATATATAGCACATAGCGACATCCCTTTCTAACTGTACTCAAGTAAAGATCAACAATTAGTAGTCATTCTGTAATACGGGCCTTAGAGCTGGTTCCCACTTGTCGGGTGTCGGATCCGTTTATTAATCGGATGTCGGTGCCTTTGTTCACACACACGATTAATAATCGGTTGTCGGTCACTGTTGAAGCTTTAACTAACTTTAGGCACTCTACGCGAGGCGACTGTTCACGATGGAAGTTGACGAAGTTCTTGTTGTGATGTTCCTATTATTGTTTAAGAAAACAAAGAAAGAGAGCCATGGAAAGTAAATATTCGGTGCACATATTCCTGAGGGAAAGATTCGATTTTGGGTAAATTGGGAAATGACGAAATTAAGTGTTTCATTTATTTTAGGATGTCAATGATGTTGATTCTGGCATGATTCTCTAAAGCTAAACTTAAATTTGACAACAGTGCATCCTTGTCATTCTCTATACAGAATGAATAGGAGAGACTAATGTTAAATTTAGTTTTAAGTTTAGAGAATCATGCTAGAATCAACATCATTGACATCATTTGTAGTGGGGGTAGCGGGGGAGGATAGTCAGCCCCGACACCCGACACAAGTCGTTTACCCGAATTCCATTGGCACTCGTATTTGGACTAACAACCAATTGTAATCGCGCCATTAATCGTAAAAATAGTTATACATATTTCAAATCTAATGTCAAATAAAGTTGTTAATGTTTCATTATCAGATTACTATAAAGGCGAAAGTTTGTGAGTGTGTAAGTATGTTTTATTACTTCTTCTCGTCTAAACGGCTGGAGCGATTTTAATAAAATTTGGTATGGAGTTAGCTGACTAACACATAGGCTACGTTTTACTGTGGGAAAATATTCCTAATAAACCGCAGTGGGTTTCTCGTATAAACTCATTCGATTGCTTTGTAACTACTTCGGGGACCGTCATCAGTGCGTAAGCTACGGTTACTGTGTCAGAACCATATTCAACGCCCTCTGGCGTGACCCAGGGATCCATATTGGGACCTCTGTTCTTTCGTTTTTTTTGCGTGAATATAACTAAAATCGGTTTCTGAAATGACTAATAAAGTTTCTCAGGTAACTCAAAATTTAAAAATATAAACATTTCCAATACTCACATCAATTAACCTAGCCCCAAAGTAAGCACTGTGAGGCTTGTGTTGTATACTAAGGAAAGGGATAGAATATATATACCTACCGTACATATATAAGTATATTTATATAGAAATACATAATAAACATCCATGACTGGCGTACAAATGCTCATATTCATCACATAAACACCTGCCCCCACCGTCATTCGAACCCGGGACCTATAGAGTCGGCGACACCAAGAAACCCGGAGTACAAACCACTCGGCCACAAAGGTCGACAATTTTTTAAATTACTAAAATTTACCTAATTTATATTTAACCAAGAGGGTGGTTAGCCGCATTCGGCCTGCGATCGTGAAAGTTAAGTAACTTTTACAATGGTCGGTCATTGGATGGGTGACCCCAAAATTTTTTATCTTGAGCTCCTCCGTGCTTCGGAAGACACATTAAGCCGATGGCAGCCCAGCTGCATCTACCCTCCAATCCGCAGTGGGTCATCGTGGTGGGTCACGGGCCAGTCTCCCTGTTCCATTCACAGTGAAGTTCTGTGCCCCAACAGTAGGGGGCATTAATGGGCTGATGATGTTGGGCGCTACAATACAATTGATTTTTAAATATAAGTAAATTACCCCTAATGGACATTATAATTATAATTCGATTGGGAAATCCTGTGTCCCTGATTAACAAAAAATCACTGTATGTATATAAATAAGTACTCATAATGATGTTACGGAAGATAAATATGTCCAAATGAAACATATTAGTAATCAGGAAAATATGTCATTTATCCTGTATCGTTTATAACAGTGTGGGGTGACCACACATTGCAATGACAACAGGATATTAATAAATATCTATATATAAGACGACCTCCGTGGCCGAGTGGTTTGTACGCCGGGTTTCATGGTGTTGCCGACTCGAGAGGTCCCGGGTTCGAATCCCGGTGGGAGCAGATATTTGTGTGATGAATACGAGCATTTGTATTGCTGTCATGGATGTTTAATATGTATTTCTATATAAATATATTTATTTATGTACTGTATATCTATTCTGTCCGTTACCCTTGTATCCTATAACACAAGCCTTATAGTGCTTACTTTGGGGCTAGGCTAATTGGTGTGTGTTGTTAAAAAAAACGAGCGAGCCTTACACTAGTCGCGTATGATGTGTAACATTTGAAACCTCACCTTATATTAGTAAAAAAAGAAATAAAACCAACTATAAAAGGAATTACACCATTTGAACATTATGTTCTAAAATCAAATCAAATAGCGCGCGGTTTCGCGACTTCTTACTACACACTTTCATTCACTCTTCACCGTACCATTTATAAATACAAATACAAGTGCTTTATTTCCATACCTTATTATTACATTATACTAGCTGACCCAGCGAACTAAAAAAATAGGGGTTGTCCAGCGGACAAAATTGTGAATCTAAACCATTCTCAGATCCCCTTGAACACACACAAAAAATTTCATCAAAATCGGTCCAGTCGTTTAAGAGAAGTTCAGTGACATACACACTCACAGAAGAATTATATATATAAAGATATAAGTATTAAATATGAATTGGAAAAATGAGTAGGTGCAGCTGGTTTTAAGCCTACCCATCGTCAAATTTTTGTGGTTAGTTATACAATTTAAATTCAATTATTAATAGCCAATTAAATGTCAAATATATTAATTACAATGTCAATTCATTTTGATGTCATTCAGAGCTTAGTCAATTTAAGTCACGTTATATTTAAAATGTCATATTTTTTGTTAAAAAGTCAATTACAATTTATATTATTCTTACACATAATAAATGTTAAATATATTAATTACAATGTCAATTTTTTACTTGTCACTTAATTACAATTTATATAATTCTTACACACAATAAATAATAATATATAATCCAGGTAAATTAATTAATTCAGTACATCTACAATTAATGACTCACATTACTCACCAATAGTTTGAGACCAATAGTTTCATGAAATCACTCCCAAAAATTTGCAAGAAAGCGAGAGGAAAGACGTTCGCATCAAAAAAAACAAATATTTTAAATGATTATTACTCATCTAGGCAATAATACGAACCTACTGTCCAAATTTCATCATTCCAGGTCCAGCCGTTTCGGCAGTTCGTTGATGAGTCAGTCTGTCAGTGTATCCTTTTCTCTCTTTATTTAATAGTACAGATTTTGGTTCCGGTACCATTTTCAATGTAAAAATAACAAAATTAGGTACCTACATATTGCAAAGGCAACGATTATACAATATCAAGCTTATTGTTGGCGAGTTACTTCATAAAAATAATTAGTACCAATTAAAATTAAGAATTAATGTATCTTCTTTACTTAAAAAATACCCCTTTTTTTTTACTAGAAGAGAAAACATTCCTTCAAAATATACATCGAGACAATAAAAAGCTAATGGTTCCAACTGCTCGCCTTAAATTATGCTCATCGAGCACTTATAATATGTCTATAACAATCTATAATAAATTACCTGAAAATCAAAAAAAATAAGAAAATTACAATGTATTTATTAAAAAAAATAAGTTAATTTTATTGAATAAATGTTATTATAGCCTCCAGGAATACCTAAATGATAAAACTACTATGGAAAAAATGGGTGCATGTACTTATTACTTACTTGTATTATGTAGGCGCGTGAGAAGTTATCCTTCTTTGGCATCGTTTAAAATTAGTTTTTAATTGCATGCAAATAATTAATTACAATAAATTAATAAAAAGTCTGGAAAAGGACACAGTCAATAAAGTTCAGTTTTAATTAGAAAAAATAAATAAATAATCAAAATATTCAATTAAAATCGCTACTGAATATAATTACAACATATGTGATTTGCACTTGTATGAAACTCAAACACGTATTCCGAATATACAAACTAGAAACATGTGGATAAATATTATAAATATAAATACCTATAACTGTTACTTTATTACAAAAAATAAAGATGTGGTTTTTGGTTCTACTACACCAATGGTCAAGAGATGTCGCTGTAGTCTCCTGAATCGCGCTTTGGTTCCGTTGTTCCAGATTAATAAATACTTTTGATATTATAAATATGAATACCTATAACTGTTACTCTATTACAAAAAATAAAGATGTGGTTTTTGGTTCTACTACACCAATGGTCATGAGATGGCGCTGTAGTCTCCTGAATCGCGCTTTGGTTCCGTTGTTTCAGATTAATAAATACTTTTGATAGGCCTTCACAATGCAGTCGTTAGCACCCACTAAATAGAGATTCTATTTCTATTTTGATGGTAGATTTTCTTAATGTGCGGTAAACACAAAAGTAAAATTTTGTGTTACAGTGATGCGCGCGCATCTTAAAATTTCACTCTCATAATTTTTTCATAACGCGCCTAAAGAAGTATAACTTCAATAAATATAATTAATACCATATTATTATTTTTACTATTAAAAGATATAATATAATACTTATATGAATAAATAAATCGTAAATCTCAGTCAACAATATCTGGAGTAGTATGAATAGATAATTTTTATAGGTTTTTAATTCATTGGATATAACAAATTATATCACAATAAGGAATTATGAATAAGACGTCCTCTCTTCTTTCAATTGCGATACCCTGCAGGGTCCATAATGCACTTTTCTGAAGTGAAAACTTCTTTAGCGGCGTTGTACACTTTTTTTTGTATGGGTAAAAATGGTAAACTCGCGTCAGGTTAAACACGTGGGCTGATCGCATCTTGACAGACAATAAAATTGGAAAGTACCAATTAAATGGGTCAATATATTGGACAAAACATAGATATATTTTATTTTACCTTATTATAATAATAAGAAGTCTCTATCTAGGACGTCCACGTGGCAGCTAGGTGCGCTTAAATATGATTCATGTAAGTTGATTTCTTTACAATAGATGTCGCTAAGTGCGCTTAAACGTGATTCATGTAAGTTGATTTTTCTGAGAGATAAACTTTTTTAATGTAATATAAATTGTCATGTTTGTGTACGATAGCGCAATAAATAAATATTGTATTCTACCACATACATGATAGTACTTTTTTACTGAAAATTAAAGCAATTCGTGCAAAATTATTCCCTGACCATTCCAAAATATCATAAATGCACAATATTCATGTTTTAACTTCTGCCGGCACTCCCGGAGTGCATCGTTTTTTTGAAGTTATACTTCTTTAGGCGCGTTCTGAAAAATTGTTGAGAGTGAAATTTTAAGATGCGCGCGCATCATGTAACACAAAAAATTAACACCATGAAGTTGGTCGCTTTAGCGACCAACTTCATGTGCCGCGCTGCCATTACCGCGTCGCCCGCCGCACCGTACGCATGCGCGGCCACTCGCGGTCCTAGCGCGGGAAACACGTGCAACAAACATCGGGAAAAGTTACGAGTTTTGAATTTAGAACAGAGACTGTTTTCATATCTATATAATATAAAAATGAAACCCGTTTTCCGTTGTCACGACATAACATGAAAACGGCTTGACCGATTTGGCTGTTTTTTTTTTTGTAGTTTTCTAATACTCTGTACAAGGTTCTTACGGAAAAAAATATAAAGAAAATCCCAAGGGGATAAAATAAGGAATGAAAGTTTGTATGAAACTTTATCAATTTTAAACCGATCGGGCTGAGACTTTGCATGCAGGTATAAGAAGAATCATAGATGAATGTCATTGTGTATAATACAAGCCTGAGAACAAAAACTGTAGTCTACACTTCAGCTCTACACCGAAGCGAAGCGAGGGCGGGCCGCTAGTTTATAATATTTATCCACATGTTTCTAGTTTGTATATTCGGAATACGTGTTTGAGTTTCATACAAGTGCAAATCACATATGTTCTAATAAATTATATTCAGTAGCGATTTTAATTGAATATTTTGATTATTTATTTATTTTTTCAAATTAAAACTGAACTTTATTGACTGTGTCCTTTTCCAGACTTTTTATTAATTTATTGTAATTAATTATTTGCATGCAATTAAAAACTAATTTTAAACGATGCCAAAGAAGGATAACTTCTCACGCGCCTACATAAGTACACGCACCCATTTTTTTTTAATTATCACCATTATGGGCTGCAATAAATGTTGCATTGAATTAAGTGTAAATATAGTACCTTTATAGTCAAATTAATATTTGGTGTCCGTGCCATGCTAACCCAAGCAGCAAAATGAAAACTTAGATGTATCTATGAGACATGCATGGCACCGACTCCAGATATTAATTTGACTATAGTACTTTCGGGCTGGCTGAGCGGGTGGGCGAGAGGAGGAGCGGAGGAGTCCCACATAACCACGCCGAACTCCCAAGGCGGGTTATGCGTAACGCATTATTTGTGTCGTAATTTTTTTTTTTTTATTAAAAGAGTTTTTTCTGCCCCTGGTTTATTTTTTACACAGAGTCACCAAGACCCGAATCCTCACTCACTGACCCGCGTGGTGAGTCACGGACGAGTCTCCTCCATCCATAGGGGAGGGGTCTTCCTCTGCAATGGGGACATTAATAGGCTGATGATGATGAAGACCCGCATGCGGTAACCACTACACCTATGACACCATAGAGTTCCATAAAGAATTTTAAGTTGTCTATTGCTACGTTGCCAAGGAAGGATTAAGGATAGGTAATCCAAAAATTCAGTAATACAATTTCAATGACGCAAATTATGACAAAACAATTACGGTTATGATTAATTCATAATAATATTAGCAACGAACGTGACGGATTGTCACCCTTCTGGCACTCCTTTGTTCCTTCCCTATCGTTACAATGAAAACAGGAGTGATCAAATACACCGTGTGAAGTGTCTGTGAAAATGTTCATCAAAACATTTTATATCACGCTGTCAATTGGATTTTTCATTGTGAAAGTGTGCGTTGGACAAACTCAGCAAATTCAACAAACACAGCAAATCCAACAAACTCAGCAAATTCAACAAACTCAGCAAGGTACGAATGTCAATATGTTTATGTAATATAAAGGCTAATTGGTGTAACCAAGTCAACAACATGGGACAGTGCGTCATGCTAGTATAGTTGGGGTGGGTCATCTAGCTGGATGCTGCAAAAAGAAAAATTCCGATGCAACATCACTCCTGAGCATTTTCAAAGCATTGCTCTGTAAAGTGTTAAATTATTGGAGTGTCATGCCACGCATAATGGTGCCCCAACGTAAATCTAATTCATAATCATAGATGAATGATTGGTCTCGCTTCACTCGACTTACATACAAACCATGTGGAGGATTAATTATAACCGTTTTTTCGGAGGACTGCTGAAATTTGGAAATTTGTTCATCAATAATAATCGGAATAGCATCAAACCTAAGAGACGGAGTCTTTTAAAATCAAGAATTTTATGACTAGCTAAAACAGCTTTGGTAATAATGTATTGTAACTGATCAGGAGAAAATTTTGATTCTGGAATGAATAGCTCTCATTTTGAATAATTTAGATCAAGGCCTAACTATATTTTTGAATAACCAATAATAACATGAATATCTGAAAGAACTGTTATAATATCACCAGCGATAGTCTCGTCATCAAGGTGCCACACATAACATTTTGGATTTAGCTATTCAATAATGGGTTGTATTACAAAACTAAAATAGCAGGCCGGAGAGGATCGCCTTTAAATAAAGAGTGCATAAAAATTATAACGAAGTTAAAAATAAAACATATAAAAAACTATTTTTTGGTACGAAAGACTTTTACTGAGAGTTCGGTCTTAGCTCGACAAAGTAAATAAAAAATCATTATTCTGACGATGCAGACCTGAAAAGGCTGCGAGCCGACAATCTATACTTATAATAAATCTGTAGAGATGTCAATTCTGTACATGAAATATATTTTTAAAATGACTATCAGGGGGTGATTAGTGATCGATACTGATGCCAAAAATGCAATCAGTAAAATTTTTGTCTGTCTGCCTGTCTGTCTGTCTGTGTGTATGTTCCTTATAGAAACAAAAACTACTCAACGGATTTTAACGAAACTTGGTACAATTATTCTTCATACTCCTGGGCAGGTTATAGTATACTTTTCATCACGCTACAATCAATAGCAGCAGAGTAGTGAAGGGAAATGTTGGGAAAACGGGAGAAGTTACTCCATTTTTTAAGCTTCCGTCGCGGGTGCAGCCTTAATGGTTAAAGTTACATAGAAATCATGTATGACGGAAATATTCTACATAAAATTGTCTAAAAAATATCCCGGAACAGCATATGTCTATCTTTTATGGTTGACTCACAATAACACGTGTAATTATATAAATAAAGTCATTCTTTATAGCACAAGCCTGAGAACAAAAACTATAGTTTGCACTACAGCTCTACACCGAAGCGAAGCGAGGGCGGGCCACTAGTAAATAAATAAAGTTCGGGCATTAACCCGTTATAACTAGTTTTATTTAATGAGTGATGTGCGTGAAAACCTAAGAAACTAATAGTATATTAATGTTCCATTAGTAAAGTGATTAGTTTATTAATGTCTTTAAACATAAAGCATTTTTTAACTTTTTTCTTTTATTAAGCTATTATTTATTTTTCGAAACAATTTAAGTATAAAATCATTTAAAGTCAAAATATTTATTTTTGACCTAGATTTGTATTTTAACACAGGTGTTGTCTTTAAGACGTACCTAGTTATGAAGGACTTATAAGTATGTGTTTATATTTTTGTAGGTTTCAACTTCAAAGTGCTAATTTTTGATCGAGTAGAACGTAACTCTTAAAGCTAAACTATTGACTTGAAAAACGTGGAAAAATTCATGATAGTAGGCTTTTCATGAACTTTTAAGGAAAACTATAACGGTTAAGATAGTTTTGTTCGTACAGTGGATCCCCGGTAGTCCGACAAACATTCTGCAGGGCAGTGTCGAACTATCGAATTTGTCGGATTATAGAGTACTGCCTAAGACCTCCTATAGTTCGAATATTTTTACAAAAGAGTACCTTGTAATCCGACAAATTACAGATCCAATGATAAGATTACAAATCATACTTCGTTATGTATGTCAAATTTAGTAAATTAAACAACACAATAGAAAGATTACGTTTTATTATAAAAGTAATATTAATAAATAGTGATTGTGCGTACAAGTTGTAACTTGTTCAATCGTGAATTACGAATACTTGTATGTAATAGACGATGTCGGATTATAGGGGGTGCCGCATTAGCCAGGGGCCGGATTACCGGGGCTCCACTGTATAAGAGTAAGAGTTGTTCAACTTTGGTTAAAGAAAATTCCTTACCAATTTCAATAGGAAATTCCTTAGAAGAAAACATTAACTGTGACATAAATGAAGTTATTGTTGCGTTTAACCTTGCATTGCAGAAAAAAAATCTGACAAAAATTGGCAAGTGCGAGTCGGACTCGCGCACCGAGGGTTCCGTACAAAATCAATTTAATACCTCTACGCGTTCATGAGAAAAGAGGTAGTAACTTTAAATTTTTCAAAAATATTTTATATTATATGATGTAACTAAAAATTTACGGTTTTCGCAATTTTCCCTTTATCTGTACTATAAGACGTTGCTTGGTACCAAATTTCAAGACTCTAAGTTCACGGGAAGTACTCTGTAGGTTTTGATTCCCGTGCGTGTTTCGAAAATTTGCGGCATAAACGGCTGTATCTTTTGGTTCCTTTGGCTTACAAGTTTGATTTTTTCACAGCTCCAAGGGACAGTAGACCTGAGTATTAGATATGAATTACAGTTTGATACCTCCACGCGTTCCTCAGAAAAACGGTCTTGACAGACGGACGGACGGACAACAAAGTGATCCTATAAGGGTTCCGTTTTTTCCCTTTGAGGTACGGAAGCCTAAAAATATGTTTTAAGACCACATTAGACCCCTTCTTGTTCCTCTTATTTATTTATTTCACTGTCATGGGTTGCCTCGAAGAGATTGCTGTTTAGCAATAAGGCCGCCTATTGTGTACGTTTTCACTGTCATGTTTAATGTCTTGTATTTCCTGTGAGGTGTATGTCAATAAAGAATATTATTATTATTATTATTATTATTATTATTATTATTATTATTATTATTAAAATAAAATTAGTTCCACAACTCTACCGCGAGTACCAACGGCAATGGCTTCTGAGTCGCGCTAATGTTACGTTTTTTATAAAAAAAACTAGCGGCCCGCCCTCGCATCGCTTCGGTGTAGAGCTGAAGTGTAGACTACAGTTTTTGTTCTCAGGCTTGTATTATACACAATGACATTCATCTATGATTCTACTTATACCTGCATGCAAAGTCTCAAAGGTTTAAAATTGACAAAGTTTCATACAAACTTTCATTCCCTATTTTATCCTATTGGGGGTAGAATTGATCAAAATCCTTTGTTAGCGGATGCCAACGTCATAACATCTACCTGCCTGCCAAATTTCAGCCCGATCCGTCCAGTGGTTTGGGCTGTGCGTTGATAGATCACTATGTCAGTCAGTCACCTTTGAGTTTTATATATATATATATATACAACCACTTGAAAAGATCGGCGGTTATATCATATCGGTTACCTCATAATCCCATTCTCAGGGGATGATCGCTTCAAATGAAGCTTGTAAGGCCCTTCTGGCCATAAGCATGAACCACGGGTGTGTTTTAGTCAGTTAGAGTCTGACATAACCTAGCAGCCGGCTGTAGGGTATCCATGTGAATTTTACATCCGCTCCTCGTGGAAACAAAAAAAAACGGCAATTAGCATTCGTATTTTCAATAATGTTTATCCACTAACATATATTAAGTGTAAAGAAAAACTCAGGGACTGGCTTCAAAAGCTTAACTATATGGAGTCGGAAAATTGTCTATCTGTTGTTAAATAAGTCACCCATATGCTATGTTGCTTTGCCACTCATGAGAACAAACATGCATAATCATATATGACATACAGTACACTCACTAATATGCACCGTACACACACAAACACACACTCACGCACACGCGAGCGCGCGCAAAAGTACACAGTCGGTTTAAAACAAAACAAAATTGAAATGTTTTCTTATTTTTGGTTAGTTAGATATTTTAGATGGTTTAAATAAGGTTAATTTTTTTGCATCCCCATGACAAAATATCATGGAAGGAGTCGCTGACGGTTGTGACACAGTTAATACCAGTACAGCCGTCAACGAACCTCTTATATGTGAAATATATTTAAGATTTAATTCCTCTAATTAGTATATAAGAGTTTGACATTGATTTAGATATTTTAGTTGAGATACATAAGATTGATATTAATTGGTTTATCTAATTTCCGATATGGAAAATAAAGAATTCTGCTCAAATATATTGTGGTAACTACAGGCAACTACGGTACCCTACACTGCGCGTAGCACGACACGCACTGGCCGGTTTACAATCGGGGTAAAACATAAGCAAAAATATTTAAAAAATCTATTAAGTGTGCTAAAAAAATAAAGTATAAAAACTAAAGCAGGCAAATAATAAGGTAAAAGCTAAGTGGAGTATAGTTAACGAGAGAACTTATTAATAAAATAAATCAAAAATACCTTAAAACAAATGTAACATACAACTAAGAATAAATAACTGATTAAGTAAATATCCAAGGTGAATTTTTATTATTTATAACTATAATTGCTATTTCTTCTTTCAAATGTTTAATACTTGTAAAGGTATGCATTTGACATTGTGGGTTACCCACAATTCGAAGAGATGGCGCTGCCTTGCAGCCTGAGAAATACTAGAGAAAATGCGACACAGGTCACATAATGGTCAGTGCATCCGAGGGTGCGGGTTCGAGTTCCCTCTGCTGCCTTGTCCGCGTAATTTTTTTTCTAGTATAATTTTCTTCAGATTTGTGTTATGTTTTATATTTTATTTTTATGTTAGACCTGAAGGTATATATTTCTATGTACATAAAGATAAAATACATAAAGACTAAATAAATAAAGATAAAATTAAATTGGGTAAACGGTACTGGCGCTTTAATTCAGTTAAAATAAAATTGTATCTGGGTTTAAACTTACTGAGCACCTATTTTTCACCAGACAAAATTCACCAGCCTAAAAACTTCACAGTGTATTACATTCTCACAATGGAGAATAATCACACGCAATGCACTCAAGACGGGAATCAAATCAAAAACATCGCCGCAGAAGTTGGAAGCGTCATCACAATTGGAATAAAAAAATCGCTACATCGTGTAAACGGTTACAGGTAAGATTCTGACAATATTCTATCACTCCGAATAACTAGGTTCTCCTTTTTTTTCTTTCCAACGGGAGTTCCTGCAAACTCAACGTTCTCATGGCGCCGCTTTTGCGTGAGGAGGGTGTGTTGCCGGAGTCACTCCACCCAGTCCAGCTCCACCAGGAACGTCCCAAGGGCCTTCACATTGGGGATTGCCTCTTGGAGGTTTCCCGGTGAGCCGAAGTATTTCACCTGTAACTGTTTCTTCTACCTCCATGCATCCTTTGCAAAGAGAGCTATCCATTACACGTAGGCTAGGTTGAAAGGATGTCTGTTCAAATTGCTTTATCCGGTAGTAGCACCTGAGGTCCAAGTAGGAATTTTGATAGCTTCGTAAAAGTATCGTCATTAAAAATTTGTATTGAAGGAGCCAGTTTGTAGGTAGGACCTGAGAAACTGACGATGCGATTCGATTACGGAGCTGTCCAAATTCGTGCTTGGATCTCTGTTATCATGAGCAATGTTGGTCTACTTAGCTTTATGAGAGTCTTGCTATCATCGCTTGGATACCATAGGATCCTCAGACATATGAACTCTGCCCAAGCCAGTATTAAGTTCACCAGTCACTTTTTGGCAACCACAAAAAGCTATGGTATTTGTTCCTAATAAAAAATTGTTACTGTCATGTCATGATAAAATTTCCGTGAAATTTCAGTTGCACTGTGGGCACCAGCGAAAAGCAAAGAAGTAATTTAAACGCTACAGATTTTCCTAGTGTAAGTTGAACAAGTATTATCATTAAACATCGTGTTCATCGATAGCGTTCTTTTATGTAAAAAGGGTGGCACACAAGTATATGGCCCTTCTGATGGTAAGCGGCTGCCACAACCAGTAGAGAGTGTAAACGCTTGCGATACCAAAAAAATTCCTTGCGCCATTGCTTGCGTCTGGAAACCTCCTTCTTACAGAAGATAACAGAGAAATAACAGTACCTTTTGGTGGTCTATTCGTTTCTTTGAAGGTTCCAGACACATGCCTCTCTCTATACTTATTCTGCGGTTTCAGGACACCACGGGGGTAGGTTCAGGGTAAAGATTACAGCTCCTTAGACCCACCCAGCATCCGTTCTATACCGCCTCAACTCGTGCGGTTGATATTCTTTCTATGGATATATACGCTACGCATTTCATTTTCTTCTTCATAAAGCGCGACAGCTTTTGACAGTCTGTTAAATTAAACATTGTGAAAACACACGTGTAAACCTAGTGACAATCTGTAATACACTGTGAACACACTACTTAATTTTCGCTGGCAATGCGGAGTCAACTACTCAGCGGCGGGGCGTTCACTTCACCCGTCGACCACTTGACATTCCCTCATTGGCAACGAGGCGGGCATCCGTGGCCAACCCGACGTTAGCTGGTTGACAACGTGGCGTCCACCTTTATTAGTTCGCTCGTCGACTCAACGCATGGCATGGACATCGCATGACGAGGCAGTGCCGCGAATCTGGTGAACTGTAACCTTAACTCGGAAAGACACACTGGTATCGCAGGTGCCTATAATATAGGCTATGGTGGCCGCTCACCATCAGGTATAGCTAATTCGAATCATCTTCAGTAGAAAGTACAGGTGACTTCTTACAATGAGCAAAATTTTGCTTCTATACCAACGATATTAAATACCCTAGATACACCAACACGAACAAAATCGTGCACGAAACCTGTCCAAAAGGTACATTGGACGATCCACGGAGCTCCGTAAGATGATCGCGTTGTCAAAAACAATATAAGGCATTATTTAAACATGGAAAGCCACCTTTAATGCCTACTGTATAAGGTCTTGATTAAAACGCATGCGTCAAAGAGTTGTGACAGTTCGAAATGCAAGTTTGTAAAATTTTACGACTTATTGCTGTATGCGGATCAATATAGACTTTATTTCTTTGACTCTACGCGCAATTTTGAATGCCCTGTTAGCAATACAGCAGGTACGGAGCGCGAGGAAAAGAGATGGCTGTTTAGCCGACCATGCATTTGAATATCACAGATATTTCTATTAAATCAGTTTATAGTAAGTATTACAACAAAATTTGCTTCAAGTGCGTTAAATTAACTAACACTTATTAGATACCTGTCGAAAAAAGGACACTTCACATACTATAAAAATGTTTTTTCGCATTTTTTCACGGAGCTTCGCGGCAACTTGACTTTTCAACGGTGCGCACGTGACTGTGAACCAAGAAGTGCTTGAGTGGCGTTCAAGCACTTCTTGCTTGAGACACATTTCGAGCGCACATGGTGTACCTAGGGTATTTAATATCGTTGTTCTATACAGACATAGTAAGTAGTAATTAGTAGTGATGGTTGGAAGTTTGGAAGGAGCAGAGTCCTTTGAAAACTAGTTTTCGAGGTTATAACACAGCGGACTCCTTTTGACTCGCTCAATCCGCATCGCTGACTCGTTTGCAGTGGAAGCACATCTATGAAGCTTTGTTTTGCAAGTAGAACGAGCTTTTACTCTGTTAATCCGAACTGCTCACTCTTATACAGTGAAAGTGCTTCTATAAAATTCACTTGTGAGTTCTACGGTGTCCGTAATGTTCCCCTCGCAGTGGAAAGCGGGTATGACAACATTGACTCGTTTTTAACATTATTTCAGCCAGATATTTTAATAGACAGTACTGATATGAATGGAGACTGGATTTGTATATTTTACACCCTGAAGGATACTCCAGACATGAAGAATCAAGTTACTAGAGACGGTCATTCTTATACTGAAACCGTGTGCCGTCTTCATGTCACTATTAATGAAGGTATAATTAAAAGTTATTATGTGATACTTATTTATTTCTTACTAGCTGACCCGATGAACTGTGTACCGCCATATTTTATTGGGTTCGCTTTGCTAATTTTTTTTATATACAAGCTGGAAGTAAAAATTTGGCGTGTGCCGGAGTCTCACTACCACCCTCCATACAAATTTGAACCATTTCTTTTCTTCTATTATTTTTTATGCCGCAAGGCAGCGCCATCTCGTCGTATTGTAGATAACCCATTATGTCAAACGAATACCTTTACAAGTATTAAACATTAGAAGGGACTTTTTGGCGGGATCGGAAAGCGTCACTTTAGCAGTTTTGTTTTTCTTGTTAAAAATTGTGTTGTGGCGAATGTTAGTGTCTAATAATGGTGGATTATTAACCACTAAGTGTTCGGGAACATGCACAAGTGTTGGCAAGTGAAACAAAATAGCGGAAAGTGTTTTTCGACGTTTCCTCAAGAAGTCCACGGGGAAGTTCCAGTAAATCCCCCACACATTTACTGAAACATAGGGAAAGGGGGATTGACTTGACTGCCACTTACTTTGATATGATTTATTACTTTGACCACGTGTGCTATAGAATTTGTAAACATTGTAACACTTGACATTGGCTAAATGCACAAGCCGTGCGAAGCCATTTAGGAAAAAAAGAAAGAAGGTATAGTAATTGTACTTATATTTTTATTTTTTAAGCATTTAACTGCTAGATTTTTAATTTAAATGTAAAGACTCTTTTGTTAAGGGAATTCTTTTGACATTGTGGCTTACCTAAAATGCGAAGAGATGGCGCTGCCTTGCGGCATAAGAAATATAAGAAGAAATTCGACAAGGCAATGAAGGCCGCGGTCAGTGAATTAACCTGGATAGCGGAGGGTTCGAGTCCCGTCTACTGCCTGGCCGTGTGGAATTATTTTTATCTAGTAAAATTTTCATTAGATTTCAAAATCTTGCAGATAAATCATCACCAGCCTATTAATGTCCCCACTGCTGGAGCACAGGCCTTCCCTATGGATGGAATAGAGAGATTGGGCCATGACCCACCACGTGGGCCCAGTGCCGATTGGCGGGTGCTAACGACTGCAGATGCAGCCAGGACCAACGGCTTAACGTGCCTTCCGAAGCACGGAGGAACTCGAGATAGAAGATTTTTGGTCGCCCATCCAATGACCGATCACTACGAAAGTTGCTTAACTTGGACGATCGCAGCCGAACGCGCTAACCACCTGCGCCATCGAGTTCCTTGCTCCTTGCTCCTTATGCTGAGCAGATAAATGCTGAATCAAATAATAATGTGTATAATCAAAGTTCGTAGCGTAGCGCATCTGTATACTGTGTACATAAACTTATGTTTATTCTTAACTTTGTTCGTAACTAGTGCTCCACGACACTCACGTTTGCTTTCTCTTTATATATAATTATCTAGTATTGAATTCCTAGCATAACATAATTATATTATTTTATTATCACAGTACCAGGGAAAAATACCACCGCTAATCTCGACCCAAGTAAGTATGATCCAAGTTATTTTTTTTTTTATTTTTTTTTTTTGTAATTTGAGTTTGGAGCTTTGAGATCGGTAACCTTAGCACGAACCAATATCGAATTCGAATAGTTGCAAACAGAAATGTCTATGTCAAATTTTATATGGAAACTTGAACAGCAGCGCCACAAAGTACGTAACGAGAACTAAAAATCAGTACACATTTGACAATGGCACTTCGGACTCGCAAACTCTAACTCTCAACTCTATACTCAAATTATGAAGAAACAAACACGCTTTGCACTCCGGGAGTGCCGGCAGAAGTGAAAACTTGGATATTAACGATGTGCATTTTTTATATTTTGGAATGGTTACGGAATAATTTTGAACGAATTGCTTTAATTATCAGTATAAAAGTACTATTATTTATGTGGCAGAATATAATATTTATTTATTGCGCTATCGTACACAAACATGACAATTTATATTACATTAAAAAGTTTATCTCTCAGAAAAATCAACTAACATGAATCACATTTAAGCGCACCTAGCGACATTTATTGTAAAATACATGTTTCACATTTAAGCGCACCTAGCGACATCTAGTGTAAAAAAATGCATTTTCTTCGCAATAAAGCTGCCACCTGGCCGTCCTAGATGTTTCGTCCAATATAATGAAACCTTTCCGATTTTATTGTTTTCGTCTTACGAATTTTCAATCAGGCCACGTGCCCTGCCGCGAGTTTAACATTTTTTACCCATTACAAAAAAAGTGAACACCGCTACTAAAGAAGTTTTCACTTCAAAAACAAGCGAGCCTTACAGCAGTTGCGTAAGATGTGTAACATTTGAAATCTCATCTTATGTTAGTAAAAAAAGAAATAAAACCTACTACAAAAGGAATAAGCCATTTGAACATTATATTCTAAAATCAAATCAAATAGCGCGCGCTTTCACGACTTCCTGTTACACACTTCCGTCCCATTTCACGAAATCACTCCCACAAATTGCAGGAAAGCGAGAGGAAAGATGTTACACATCAAAAACAAAAATCATTTGAATAAATGATTTTTCTTTCAAAACAAAAGCCAGATAGCGCACGGTACACACAATGCGTGGCACAATAGCAAATACGAAGTAAAAGCGACTATCACTTCCCGTCGCATCGATACACCACAGCCACAGAATATATAAACTACGCGAAAAGAAGCGACACTTAAGCATGTGTGCTCGTAAAATCGCCCGCGGCTATGTGTGAGTGTCTGGAGGTGCGCGGGGGCGTTGCGCGGCGTGCGGGGCGTGGAGAGGGCAGTCGCCGACTGCCTCGACCGAAGGCATGGCAGTAGCGAAATAGTAAAATAATAGCGTTGCACTGCATTGCACGCACAGACTGACTACGCTACGCAATTATTATTTGGATAATAATAAGAATTATAAAACGAATCGAAAAAGGAGAAAATATATAAAAGTTAGCAATTTGTTATAAATGAATAAATTACATTAAATGATTAAAAATTGATTATAAAATCAAACCTATCCTTCATTATTTACCCCAGTATCCTTGAATCACTTTACATTTAATAACTTACTATGCATAAATATTCATTGGCACAAGTCTAAATTCCAAGTTCAACCCTAGCGCATACACGCTCCTGCTCAAGGTCACTGACGCTGGAACTCTCACGTACAGAGTGTCACCGCTGTGCCACAGCGCATCGTGTTGTGAATACGTTCCCGTGAATATTAAGTGTTTATCAAAACTGTGCCGCCGCCCTGTTCATACATCGTAAAAACTGTTCACAAAGGTAAAAAAATCATATAGAAACATTTGACTTCGTATTTGCTTTGGTGGCACGCATTACATATACCATGCGCTCCTTACCATACCTTTTGTTCTGTAATCTGGAGCTCCAACATTTCAGTAATTAACTATTTTAATTTATGTTATTGCATTTTTTCGTAGGATATTAATTTATTTTAAAAGTTTTTAATCCTATCCTTTTTTTATTTATATATTTCCAGATTTATTGATTTACATAGGGATCGGCGGTATATGTTTATTCACTGTCATTATTGTGCAAATGGGAGTAATTATCTACTTCAAACTAAGAGGTAAATTATACACATATTTGTGCTTAAAGAAACAAAAAAAGTTTTACTAGAAAACATAAAGTACTGGTGCTAATAAGGTATCCAAAAAGTTAGTATAAGCAATAAATCAGAAGGACTGGAGATCCGATGATCCAAGTGGTTAGCGCGTTCGGCTGCGAACGTTGAAGTTAAGCAACTTTCGTAGTGGTCGGTCATTGGATGGGTGACAAAAAATTAACTATCTTGAGCTCCTTCGTGCTTCGGAAGGCACGTTAAACCATTGGTCCTGGTTGCATCGGCAGTCAGTAGCACTCACCAATACTCACTGGGCCCTCCCATGTGGTGTGGGTTATGGCTAGTGTTGCCAGGTCCGATTTCTTTTAAATCGGTTCATGAGGTCAAAAAAATCCGTCCTTACCTTGTTACCTGAACCTAATCTTTTACCCCGTGGAGCTCTGGAAACACCCCACCGCCGCAAGGTAATGTTATGTTACTGTGCCAAAAGGTGAAGGTTCTTCCCTTAACAGTCGGGCGTCTAATTCATGCAAGAAATCTGCAATGCCCTTTTCTTCAAACAATTTCGGAACCAACAGATACTGAATAGTATGTACAAAACCACAAAAAGAGGTGTAAAACTTAAAATATATTCGACAAGACTCTACTGACATCGGAAGCAATTAAACAAAATGTTGAAAAGTCTCAACTGTTTTTATTACAGCTCAAAGAATTACGAGGTTGGAGTCATTATCACTCAGAGTACGGAATCCTGAAAATAACGATAACAGTAAGTAAATTTCTTAATATTTACCCACATTCACTAGTCGCCGCCCCTGAGGCCACAGTCCTACCGCCTCTATGCCCAGTCACTGCACTGGACCTCGCGCCTTCCACAACGATATAGACGCTTGTAACACTCGTGGCATCACTCGCGTGTCGCCGCCCCTGAGGCCGCAGTCCTACCGCCTCTATGCCCAGTCACTGCACTGGACCTCGCGCCTTCCACAACGATATAGACGCTTGTAACACTCGTGGCATCACTCGCGTGTCGCCGCCCCTGAGGCCGCAGTCCTACCGCCTCTATGTCCAGTCACTGCACTGGACCTCGCGCCCTCCACAATGATATAGACGCTTGTAACACGCGTGGCATCACTCGCGTGTCGCCGCCCCTGAGGCCGCAGTCCTACCGCCTCTATGCCCAGTCACTGCACTGGACCTTGCGCCCTCCACAATGATATAGACGCTTGTAACACGCGTGGCATCACTCGCGTGTCGCCGCCCCTGAGGCCGCAGTCCTACCGCCTCTATGCCCAGTCACTGCACTGGACCTCGCGCCCTCCACAATGATATAGACGCTTGTAACACGCGTGGCATCACTCGCGTGTCGCCGCCCCTGAGGCCGCAGTCCTACCGCCTCTATGCCCAGTCACTGCACTGGACCTCGCGCCCTCCACAATGATATAGACGCTTGTAACACGCGTGGCATCACTCGCGTGTCGCCGCCCCTGAGGCCGCAGTCCTACCGCCTCTATGCCCAGTCACTGCACTGGACCTCACGCCCTCCACACCGGGATAGACGCTTGTAACACGCGTGGCATCACTCGCGTGTCGCCGCCCCTGAGGCCGCAGTCCTATCGCCTCTATGCCCAGTCACTGCACTGGACCTCGCGCCCTCCACAATGATATAGACGCTTGTAACACGCGTGGCATCACTCGCGTGTCGCCGCCCCTGAGGCCGCAGTCCTATCGCCTCTATGCCCAGTCACTGCACTGGACCTCACGCCCTCCACACCGGGATAGACGCTTGTAACACGCGTGGCATCACTCGCGTGTCGCCGCCCCTGAGGCCGCAGTCCTACCGCCTCTATGACACTGCGCTCGCACCCTCCACAAATTATATATAATTTGAGAAAAAAACACGTATTCACAAGCGTTTATTCCGGTGTGGAGGGCGCGGGCACCCAGTGACTGGGCATTGAGGTGGTAGGACTGCGGCGCCAGATGCGACGACACGCAAGTGTCAAATTTCTTTAAACGGTTAAAGCTTAATCATTAAGTTTAAATTGTCCTTTTTGCACAGAACGATACAGCACAACGCCCAATCGTAAAAACAGAATAACCCAATTCTTTTCGAAGAATTATAGAGAGGAAAGCAGAATTTACGAGACCTTAGAAGAATTGCAGAACAGTAAGTGTTAAAAAGAATATTGATCGATTCAAAAGAGCTTTAATGCAATTTAAGTAAAGTATAAGTACATTCATTATTTTTTTTAAGAGCAAAACCCAACGCTTTATTGTCGTTGGCAAAAATTGAATTAATATTTCGAACGCACTGGATGTTTTTTTTGTACCTTTAAAAAAATTCACACCTGCAGTGCTATTTTGAAACGTGTGTGTGCGTGCCTGCTTGCGTGTGTGTGTGTTTGCGTGTGCGTGGGTGTGTGTGTGTGTGTGTAATTTAAAATCAGAACAAGAATTCCATATAAATTTCGTTATTCCTCGTTGCTCGTTGAAAAGTAAATTATCCTACAGACGATTTTACTTATTAGAATGGTATTAATCACAGAACACAGTGGTATTAATGATATTTCTTATAATATTATGTTATGTAGACATATTAAGCACTTACTTATTATTAAGTCAAATTTTCAGATTCAACAATCAAATTTAAATGTCAAATTTTCAGATTCAACAATCTCTCCTCCGACTCCACCCATAGAAAACATACCAACTTTAAGTAAGTATAATTATGTAAAATGTTTCGAATACGAGACCATAATATCACTCGTACTGTCAAAAAGTTATCAGATCTCGGTTAGAGCCGGGTTTCATGGTGTCGCCGACTCGAGAGGTTCCGGATTCGAACCCCTGTGGGTGCAGATCTTGTGTGATGAATACGAACATTTTTACTCCAGTCGTGAATGTTTTATAGGTATTTTCGAGCATGGATTTTTGTTTTAGTAAAATTTCCTTTACATTGAGACATCTATCAGTTAAATATTTAAATAAAATGATGTGGTGTCGTGGGACACCAGGTAGGAACGAAGTTCCTTCGGCTAATGTAGAATCGACACAAATTGCAAACTCGCTTGTGTATGCGACTGTCGCCTGCGCACGTCTCATTTAACGGTTTTATTCCACGCACTTTTTTCCACGGATTTTTTCTTACGGTTTTACTATCACATTTTCACATTTTTTTCAGTTCGGTCAGCTAGTGTTCGTAAAGATTGCTAGGCAGGACTGGCCCACACATTATAATAAACTACAATGTCACAATAATCCAGTAATGCAGCCCCGTCGCTCTGCCACCCTCTGGACTTAAGCACAGTTTAGTATAATATACGACAATAATCCAGTGTTGGTATAAGGCCACAATAATTTGGGATTGCACCCCCGTCGCTCTGTCACCCCCTGTTAAGTACTGACCTTGTTATTATGTCTAGCTTAAGTTTACAGCAGATGATAGGCGTTCCTGGTCTTCAGCTCGGTATAACGTCACAAATATCCAGATTTCGTGTAATGTCACAATATTCCAGTGCTGCACCCTCGTAGCTGTGCCACCCCCTACATACGCACCTTATTATCATATCCCGCTAGCGTTCGTAAAGGATGCTAGGCAGAACTGGCCCACAGTTTAGAATAAACTACAAATGTCACAATAATCCAGTGATGCACCCCCGTCGCTCTGCCACCTCCTGATAAGTACTCACCTTGTAATCATAATCATGTCTCACAGGCGTCACTGGTCCACAGCTTGATATAACTTCACAAATATCCAGTGTTGGTGTAATATCACAATATTTCAGTGATGCACCCTCGTCGCTCTACCACCCCCTATAACATCACACATATTCACTGTTGGTGTAATATCACAATATTTCAGTGATGCACCCTCGTCGCTCTACCACACCCTATAACTTCACACATATTCACTGTTGGTGTAGTATCACAATATTTCAGTGATGCACCCTCGTCGCTCTACCACCCCCTATAACTTCACACATATTCAGTGTTGGTGTAATATCACAATATTTCAGTGATGCACCCTCGTCGCTCTACCACTCCCTATAACTTCACACATATTCAGTGTTGGTGTAGTGTCACAATATTTCAGTGATGCACCCTCGTCGCTCTACCACCCCCTATAACTTCACACATATTCAGTGTTGGTGTAATATCACAATATTTCAGTGATGCACCCTTATCGCTCTACCACCCCCTATAACTTCACACATATTCAGTGTTGGTGTAATATCACAATATTTCAGTAATGCACCCTCGTCGCTCTACCACCCCCTATAACTTCACACATATTCAGTGTTGGTGTAATATCACAATATTTCAGTGATGCACCCTCGTCGCTCTACCACCCCCTATAACTTCACACATATTCAGTGTTGGTGTAATATCACAATATTTCAGTGATGCACCCTCGTCGCTCTACCACCCCCTATAACTTCACACATATTCAGTGTTGGTGTAATATCACAATATTTCAGTGATGCACCCTCGTCGCTCTACCACCCCCTATAACTTCACACATATTCAGTGTTGGTGTAATATCACAATATTTCAGTGATGCACCCTCGTCGCTCTACCACCCACTATGCGCACGTCTCATTTAATGGTTTTATGCCACGCATTTTTTCGTACGATTTTACTATCACATTTTTTTCAGTTCGGTCGCGCAGCAAAATCCCTATCCCCTCCAAGCCTGCCGTAAGGAACTTCGTCGCGCCTGCGCACGTCTCATTTAACGGTTTTATTCCACGCATTTTTTCTTACGGTTTTACTATCACATTTTTTTCAGTTCGGTCGCGCAGCAAAATCCCTGTCCCCTCCAAGCCTGCGCCGTAAGGAACTTTCGTTCCAAAAAATACTTATATACAGGGTGAAATTGAATGTTTCTATGAAACTTCGTGAGATTGATGGGTTACATGTATAGAGTATGCCTGATTTTTTTCGGATTTTTTAAAATAATTTTTTTCGTTTTTTAATTTTTTATTTGGTTATTTTTTTGTCATTTCTTCCTTATGAGTAATTATTCATTTTAAACACGTCTACATAGAAGTTATAAAGCAACTTAAAATAAGCACTAATAAAAAAACGGAAACTTAATGAATGCCTTCATTATGCCTACAGTCGAGATCAGCGCCGGTCGGGGCGACGACCGGCGGCCGCCTGTAGGTACCTAACTACACGCACAGATGACTCGGCGCTTACCTACTCGCTTTGATCCACACTATTTAAAAACAATACAATAAAATAGTCTTAGATGCTATATTATAATTATTTATTCACTGATACACAATACCTTTGAATATTATTTCATAAAGCACAGGTAATTAATCAATAATATAAATCTTCTTAAAATTAAGAGCAAATCGGTATAACTTACGAGCTTAGGGAAGGAAGGAACTCTTCGTGTCTGATTTGCCCACGTCATGAAATTCCGAACACATTTAATCACAGCCACAGTCACACATACACACACACACACATAATAATATGTTGTTTTGCGGCAAGCACGGGCGGGCGGCGCGCCGCACGCTGGCAACTAGCGCCGGTTGCGGCGTCTTTGATGATGTGAATTCCGCCCACCTCCCCTCTTCCCCGCACGCGGACGTTTGCTTTGATTGCATGCAAAACGCAGTCGCAAGTATATTAATCGCGCGTGAGCGTGCGCATCTTTTGACTTGGTGACATACACTGTGATAATTTCATTATGCCTCGGTATACAAACCAAGAATATTTAGAGATGGTGTACTGCTATCGCGAGTGTGACGAAGTAGGTTTGGTTTACGAATGAGTCCCTAAACCATAGAAGTTGCATTTTGTGCAGTGAGTAGTGATAGGGACACTTTAAAAAAGGTGAAAAGACACGTCCGCAAACAGGCAACCTTTGTTTGCAGCAAAATGGTGGTTTAGAGCAACAATTTTGCAGATAATAATTTAAGTCTCTTTTTATTGCTAGGGTAAATACTTTTTGATTAGAAACAACTAATTGTGTACTACCAGTGTGATTGATTTGATAAAAAGTTCTAGTGAAAAAAATAAATATGTTCCTCGTTCCTCGTTGTACCTACCTAAATCGCCAGTCTCGTAAGTACTTTTGAATACCTGGTTATAAATTTCATTCTTGGGGTATTAAGCAATAAGTATTTCTTTTTGTTTAACATTTGCCTATTTCCAATCGTGACAAAATTATTATTAACTTTTAAAGTTTTTCTCTGCTTAAGAAAAGATGACATTTGTGCTTATTATTTCAATTTCAATAAAGGCATCTAAGACGATTTTATTGTACCTATTGTGTGGAATCAAACGAGTCAGTTGAGCTCTGGTTAGAGTTAGGTAGCTACTTACTCAACGGCTGGCGGGCGCGGTCGGTCGTTGACCCGCGGTGGAATTTCAATGTTTTTCCGTTTTTTAGAAGTGCTTATTTATTAGTTGTTTTTCACTGGATATGTAAGTTTGTTTGTTTAAAATGAATAACTACTCAAAACGAGGAAAGGACATAAAAATACACAAATTATAAATAAATACATGAAAAAAATATACTTCAAAAAAATCCAAAAAAAGACAGGCATACTCTATACACATAACCCAACAATCTCACGAAGTTTCATAGAAACATTCAATTTCACCCTATATAACAAAATATACTCATCCAAAAAAGTTAAAGTATATTGTACGGTTTTGAACGGTTTTTAATATTGAATAATTATACTTCAATACTAGTGGCCCGCCCTCGCTTCGCTTCGGTGTAGAGCTGAAGTGTAGACTATAGTTATTGTTCTCAGGCCTGTAATATACACAATGACATTCTTCTTATACCTACCGCCGCCGCGACCCGTGTCGAGCGCGGCAACCGTTACACAAAAATAATCCTTATAGCATGATTCAGTATTCACGTGCGACGGCGCGATGGCTTATTTCATGTATAAGTTTGGTGTTTCTGTACCGATTTCTATGATTATTTTTTTATTGAATAGGTAATAATGTTAACTTTTTAAATTAGGGATGAGTGAGAGTATTATAAACGTAAGAGTAAACAAATATAATCAGAATACTCCGAACTGCTAAGCTATCAGGAGTTACACGTGTTATTGTGAGTCAACCATAAAAGATAGACATATGCTGTTCCGGGATATTTTTTAGACAATTCTATATAGAATACTTCCGTGATACATGATTTCTATGTAACTTTAACCATTAAGGCTGCACACGCAACGGAAGCTAAAAAAATGGAGTAACTTCTCCCGTTTTCCCAACATTTCCCTTCACTACTCTGCTCCTATTGACTGTAGCGTGATGAAAAGTATACTATAACCTGCCCAGGAGTATGAAGAATAATTGTACCAAGTTTCGTTAAAATCCGTCGAGTAGTTTTTGTTTCTATAAGGAACATACACACAGACAGACAGACAGACAGACAAAAATTTTACTGATTGCATTTTTGGCATCAGTATCGATCACCAATCACCCCGTGATAGTTATTTTGAAAATATATTTCATGTACAGAATTGACCTCTCTACAGATTTATTATAAGTATAGATTATAAACACAATTGAAAATTTTCAAATTTTTAAATCAATCAATTAATTACAGAATACGAAAATATAGTTTATATTTTCGTATTCTGTAATTAATAAAACATACAGTTTCTGTAAATGATGAGTGTTGGTTAAAATATTTTATGTGTGTGTTTAATATGGCTTAGCCGTTTTCGTTCGCTATGTTTCAAAGGTTTAATTAATTATAACAAGAAATGTGAATGGAGCTGGATACCGCAAGTGCTTAGCGCGGTCGGCTGCGATCGTTGAAGTTAAGCAACTTTCGCAGTGGTCGGTCATTGGGTGGGTGACCAAAAATTTACTATCTCTCACTCTCAAATACGGAGGGTATTTCGGAAGGCACGTTCAGCCGTTGGTCCCGGCTGCATCTGCAGTCGTTAGCTTAGCACCCACTAAGTCGTACTGTCCGGTCCGAGTGGTGAATCATGGCCCAATCTCCCTATCCTATACATAGGGAAGGCCTGTGCCCCAGCAGCATTAATAGACTGATGATAATGAAGAAATGCTGGCAATATTTTTAACTACAGTTGCATTTTATTTCCATAGAAAGAAAGAAAGCCGAAATTAATATGAAGAAAAGGCCTCCAGCACCATTGCCAGAGCCACAGCCACAGCAGGATTTATCAGATGATGGTACGTAACTTCAATTTAAATAATGAAACAAAAGTCATCCGGGACTAGAGTTGCCAAGTCACCAAACCTTAATAGCCGGACAAAACAGCCAGTTTGGCTGGACATTTGAGTAAAAAGGCCGGACACCCTACATTATTTAGGATTTGGTGGCTTATACTAGGTACGACATTAATCGCTTGCGCACATCGCTCGTTTGTAAAATGTAAATAGCCTAACAAAATCCGGACAAGCCGGACACCGTTTATTTTGTCCGGCTTCATCTGGACGCCTGGCAACGGTATCCGGAGCTATTGTCATAATTTATTATTGCCAGGGGGAAATGTAGTTGTTTCAAATAACTATTTACTGAACTGTCATTTGTGGCTCTGCTCACGAGGAGCTCTGTTACGAATAAAACGGCACATCCCTAACTTCCCTGCCGTGCGGTGTCTCATAATTTTAATTATTTTCGTGCGCGGGTAGTGGAGCGTTTTTTGGCGCTGTCATGGCGCCTAGAAACTTGAGAACTCGCGAGGTTTTATGTTTGATTTTATCGCCGATTATATTTTGTTTGATTCGTTTGTACCGTTAGGCGCTTTGCAGACGACGGGGCGGGGAGGGCTTTTTGTCCGCGAAGCAATAAAAACCGCGTCTGCCCGTCGATGTCTGCGGCTGCCCTCGCCGCGTACACAAAGCACACGACGGGCAAAGGCAGTCAGTTCAGGACGTTCGTTCTAGTGAATAGTCCATCACTAAAAAGCGCGTCTGAGCTAGCCGCCCCGCGCCGCCGTCTGCGTTACTGCATATAAACTGGTTTGTATGATCCACGGCGGGCAGCCGCGGACATGCCGCGCCGCCAGTGCCCGCCGGGCACCCAAGGCGCGGTCTTTTTGCCCTCTGTGTGCGTTTGTAGTATAGGATTCACTTTGTGCTATCGTTCGCAGCGAAATTGACCGGCCCGTTCCGCCCCGCCGTCTGCAAAGCGCCTTATAGGTGATATTCCATTGATATATTGTGAAAATAACTTAAATTAAAAGACTCCTGGTGTTTTGTTTGTGTAATGTACATGTTTATGTGAAATTGGCTGTGAGTGCTAACCTATTTTGGATCGCTATAAGCGTGGTTGTTGGATGAGAAGAGCAAAGAGGAATCGTTCTGCCTTCCCATCCCTTCCTATCCATTTCTAAGGCAGATACCAAAGCCACAGACGACTTTACTTACATACAACTTGGTAAACTATTTAGTTAGTTAAGAAAACCCTGCGACATCGCAGGAGCTATTGTGTTCTAAGCCCCAGCTGGAGTATTTGTTGGGACAATACAATCATTCCTTCCACTGTCCCCTCGGCTTGGGCTGGTAGTGAACACAACAAGCTCGATAGCGCAAGTGGTTAGCGCGTACGGTTGCGATCGTTGAACTTTCTTGGTTGGTATCTTGTAGGTAGATAGGTCTAGGAGACCATATTTTGACGACCTCCGTGGCCGAGTGTTTTGTACGCCGGGTTTCATGGTGTCGCCGACTCGAGAGGTCCCGGGTTCGAATCCCGGTGGGGGCAGATGTTAGTGTGATGAATACGAGCATTTGTACTCCAGTCATGGATGTTTAATATGTAATTCTATATAAATATACTTATATATGTACAGTATATGTATTCTATCCGTTACCCTAGTATCCCATAACACAAGCCTTATAGTGCTTACTTTTGGGCTAGGATAATTGGTGTGAGTATTGGAAATATTTATTATTCATTCATATTATATATCGTCCATCCTACTCTAAATTACATGTTTCTTCTTCTTATATTTTTTCAGAATCTACTATTGCTCTACGGGAGATGGTTCGTCAGCAGTGCGCAGTTAAAAAAGGTAAAACACGTTTCTAAGTGTTTAACAAAAAAAAATCATATCGCCACCGCTGGGGCACAGCCCTTTCCCCAGTATGAATATATAGGTACTATAGTAACGGATTTATTTCTATCCGTTACTCTTATATACTATAACACGATCTTAACGTGCTTGTTTTGAGGCTAGACTATTAAGAATCAAATTCTAGTCAAAAATTGTTTATTCAATTTAGGTTTTTACAAGCACTCATGAATGCCTAGAAGCTAACCGTGGTAAATCTATGGCAGGAGACCTTAAACTGAGAAGAACCGGTAAGAAAGTCGTCAAGGGCTGTTTTTCTCCCTGTATCTATTATTTATATGCAGCTCGTCAAGTTGAAAAAGGACTTCAATGTGAAATGATTCATGTCACCTTTCATTACTTATACGATAATTATTCAGCTGCATTTTGATGCCTGTGTCATACACTATAAATACAAAGTGTTTTTTATATTAAATATAACTAACTAGATAACATTTTTATAATGACGAAGCGTAGAGCAGACTCATCTTTCTGGGAGCTGCAGAATAATACGAAATATTAAATTTATTTTAAATGTTTCTTAGGTTTTCACGCACATCACTCATTAAATAAAACTAGTTTTGACGGGTTAATGCACGAAACTTTATTTATTTATTGACGTTTTGTCCAAAGTCTTTCGAAGGTAGCTCTGTATTCTGACGATGCAGGCCTGAAAAGGCTGCGAAACGCCAATAAATAAATAAAGTTTCATGCATTAACCCGTTAAAACTAGTTTTATTTATTTTAAATGGTTTATGTCACAACCTTTTGCTATATTCCATTTTTTTTTTGCTTGCAGAAAGCCCTCATTTAATGGAAGAGACAATACGTCCAGAGCCTTACATCAATAAACCTAATCTACTGGCTCAAGGTAAAAAAATCATCCCCATATCAGTCTATTAATATCCCCACTGTTGTAACACAGGTCTTCCATATGAATGCAACAGAGAAAATGGGCCATGACACATTACGCGGGCCCAGTGCGGATTGGTGGGTGCTAACGACTGCAGATACAGCTGGGACAGAACACTGAGAAGTTTTGACGTGGCGTCTTATAATTCGATGGAGCCGGCTGCACGCACGAAAAAACATGACTCTTGCGACGTTACCTCGCTCTAAGGCGTTCCATTTAAGGCTTGAAGTGCAAGCGAGAGCGCACAACGAGCGGCAAAGAGGCACAATCGACCTCCGCGTTCGGCAGCGTTCGACATCTGTCCCTCTCCTACTTGAGTGAGCGATGCGTCCGCGTGGACAGCGGCTATACAATAATACATTTACATGTTTTCGTCAAGTATGTGCAGTGAAAAGTGCACATTCATACTTGTAAAAACTATGTACATTGTAAAAAAACGTTGTCACGTTCAACTATCGTCAGTAAACCGACTTTACAGACAACCGGTTTTTTTTATATTAAAAAGGTGACAAAAACAGGTATATGGCCAGCCTAATGGTGAGCGGCACCATAGCCTATAGACGCTTGCGATATCAAAAAAAAGAAATAGCACTGCCACTGGTCACATTCTCACAGGTGCGAGCATGGAGGTTAGAGAGAATGGGAACGATCGCTGTAGAAAATAGTGTCCCAGAAATATGGACAAAATAAGTGAGGCGCTGCGATCGCTAAGTTGTCTCAATAAAATCGGGCTGTTGTTCGCTAATTTAAAATAACCAATGCCGCGAAGAAAATTTGTACATTATTCAACTAACTTCATATACTTGTACTCATAAACAGCTGACTTCACAGATACTACTTACCGACGGCAGCGCGACTGGTGGCTGAAAAATGAACTATAAATTCTACAAATTTTCAGGGACAGGCGGGCTAAAGCTTTAGTAAGTAGCGATCGTTCTCCTTCTCTCTAACCGCCGTGGGTGCGAGTGAGTAGTGAGAAAAATTGCCTATAACATTTTTAAATCAATGATAAATTGATTTAAAAATGTTGAGTATTCTCATATAAGTTTATTATATTGAGATATCATATTATGTTGAGAATTTCTCATATAAGTTTATTTTTTGTATAGTCCTGTAAATTTTTATCCGGCTCGAAGGGCCAATTAAAACATGTTTTAAAGACATAGCTGCTGCTTTTTTTTATTTTAATTAAATATACGTGGATTGCAGAAGCGACGTTGAAAGCATCCAGGGCTCCACCTCCTCATCCAAAAGCTACGGTGGCTAAAAAACTGGTCCCGACGCCTCCAGGAAAAATAAACAAGATGGCACAAGGTGATTTGATTATCCTTTGACAAAACTATTGAGTTATTTCGACTTGAAAATTAAATATTAGGTCCACTAGATATAAATCGTCGCGCATCAGTTAAAATACATTTTATGTATTAATAAATTATTGACATTATGAGATAATAAAAGCACTTTTTATAAGATAATTACCCTATTAGTTTCCATTTTACAGGATCGTCAATTGTTGCTTCGGAGTTAGACACCATCTTCAAGAAAAAACAAAAGAGTAAGTTTTTTTTTTAATTTTGTGACAGATAAAATAATAAAAATCTTAATAAAAGTAAAACCTTAAAAAAAAGTATTGCTTTAAGTCGCGGCATTTCTTCTAGTACGCGACATCTAACGTAAGCGGCGCGGTCCACACAAAATTTACTTCTTCAACACATTTGCTAAAAAAATGCATTTACGGATTTAAAATGTTGTTTACATAGAAAGTTCAAATTACGCACCATACAACAAAGCGTGCGGTAAAATTTTACCGCACCCTTCCGTATATAGCACCGTGCGTATGCTTTACGGTTTTTTTTTTATTTAGATCGAACCTCCTTGGATGCACTTTCGATCCATACGTTTGGCTCGCTTTAATACTAAAAAAAGAAAAAAAGAGCCGAAAGATGTAGTTCTAATTTTCAAGTTCAAATGCGCGCCATTTTCGCCTTAGAAAAAGGTTGCTTCATTACTTAAAAATTATACTGTTTTCTTGCAAATTTGTTGAAAAACTCGTTCGTGACTATGGTAAACCCTTGATTTCGTCTCCTGCTTACATTAGTCTACTAGTTTGTAATAACCAACTTACCACACTAGTATCATAAATATAGGGTATTTGACAGTGTTAAAAATAAAGTGTCAATTGTTAGCATCTGTGTTTAGAATGAATATTGGCAGGGGATTTTACTATTTTTACAGAAAAAAAAACATAATTTTACTAAAAACTAACGAAAAAGATAATAGTTTTCTTATCTATTGTCACGTGACCCAAAACGTTTGGGATCGGCGGAGCCTAAAATGACGTCACACGCAAGTAAACTTCCGGTTAAACTGACATTACATTGTATCGTTTGACGTGTTAATAACAGTCGTGTGACGTCACACACTAGCAAGACGCCATATTGTCCAGAGAAACATTTTCGCGGCAACTTGAAACTGGAGTTTTTGATTTGGTTATTTTTACTGAAATACACAACAGAATGATGAATATCCACTTTTTATGGAGTCCATAAACATTAGTTAATAACGTGAGATCGTTACCTAAAACTTGTCAAATACCCTATTATCTCATTCTCTCGCATAGATTTACTTGTGTGTTTGTTTCTTTCAACTGTCGCTTTTGTAGTGAAACTTCTTTGTTGCCACGAAAAAGGGTTACGGCCATAGAGGTATAAGAATAGAGTAGGGGAGATATAGACTCTACTACAAGTGGAAGTGTCCAGAGGGACTATTAGAGAACAGAAAGAGAAAGAAGATGAGAAACCGCTAGCTTTCTCTCTCTAATCGCGCATGCGCATTGGCAACCGTAGGCTTCTTACTATTTCGATGTGATGCTTGGACCAACTATTGGACAGACGACTGCGCATGCGTCACAGGAGAAAGATAGCTAGCGGTCTCTCATCTTCTTTCTCTTTCTGTTAGACGGACACTTTTAGAACCTTTCCCACTCTATTCTTATACCTCTATGGTTACGGCCGCGTGAAGTCGGTAGTCGATATATCGCGCGGTGAGAGATTGTGGGTTGAAGTATCACTTCTACTACGTGTCCCAGCCAGACCCATCTTTCCCAGTGGGCACTTTGGGCAAATGCCCAGGGCCCCGCGATCGATAGGGGGCCCCCTCAGAACAAATACAAAGTCCCTAATTCCTGTTAAATCACCAAACGGAAGTCATAGGGGCCCATTATCCTAATATGCCCAGGGCCTCCAATAGGTCAAAAACGGCACTGGTCCCAGCCCAGCACACATTTTTCGTTTCATCCAGTTTCAAAATTTAAAACCACAAAGATGTTATCAATAAGTTTGCACCTCAAATGATGCTTCATTTTTTCTAGCTGCCGCTGCCCCATTTCCTGTCAATCAAATCCCGCCTTCTGCTAAGCCCGTACCGGAAAATCTTATCCAGAAAAAGGGAAAACAAGGCAAGGAAAATTTTACTGGAAAAAATTCCATGCGCAGCAGACGGGACTCGAACCCACCGCATCCTCCACTATCGGGACAGTTACACTGCACAATTATACTACCGCGATCATAATGGCCGTGTCGAATTGCTACTAGTTTTTCTCATGCTAAAAGACAGTCGGATTCGCAAAATTTCTTTATATCTTAATATATATAAATCTCGTGTCACAATGTTTGTCCTCAATGGACTCCTAAACCACTGAACCGATTATAATAAAATTCGCACACCATGTGCAGTTCGATCCAACTTGAGAGATAGGATAGTTTAAATCTCAAATTATAGTCGCAATTTTAATTTATTGCAAATTATTACTTTTGGGCGGTACGAAGTTCGCCGAGTCAGCTAGTAGGTATATAAATCTAACAGTAAAATTGTTAAAATAAATATAATAAAAGTTATAATTTTTATTATTTTAAAGCATTTAACTGCTTAATGTTTAATTCTAATGAAAATATAACTAGAAAAAAATCCACGCGGACCACGTTTGCTATTTTGTACAATAAATGAAAAATGTTTTTTTTTTTCATTTATACTTGCAGCGCCTCCGCCGCCGACTGCCTTAAAATCGGTTCCTGGGCCTCAGAAACTACCTAAGCCGGACTCTACTCTTACAGTAAAACAAAAGACACGTAAGTTGAACACATTATAATAATAATTTTGCCTTTTATTTGATTTCTTTTGCATTTCTCGCTTTCATCTAAGGAGAAATGGGTGTGGCTGAAAACTAGCGCTGCCCGAGACATTCTGTAACGAAGCAGTTTATGCTGAGCCACATCCATTTGCTCTTCACGCTGTCATATCGCATTGTACTATGTATTGAACTATGTATTACTGTGAGAGCAATAAAAATATTTCAATTCTATTCTTTTAGCCGAACATCGACCTTTTTAGTTCCATTAAATACATACGCGTTATAAAAAGGTTATTTCTGACCTATCCAAATATCAAGAACTCTGTCAACCTTGCACTACATAATTATTTTTCTACCTTTATCTTATTATATTATTTCCATTGATTTATTTTTCTCTCTTAATATGTGATAATAATTAATAATGCTGTGTACACAATTCATGGATTATTGTTTAGTCTACTGAAATAAGCTACAAAATTTATTATGTATCGACAATAATCTGACTGTGTACCTTTTTCAAATAAAATAACTAAATAAATAGATACTTTACTTCTTATGACATTTTGTATAAAGTTCGTCTACAAAATAAAAATACACAGAAGGACGGCTCCCGCCATCTTCGTAAGTATCAACCTAAACATAGCTATTCATTTTTACGTGTCAACCATGGTCGCAATTTAAATGTGCTTCAAACTGTGTGAGAATGCCTGATGCACAAGTACGAACTTTGCTAGATCCGTAATCGTATCATCATCGTCAAATTTTGTATGGAAGGAGCCAGTTTGTGCTTACGACCGGTAGGGGCGCTGTTTAGTTTTCATAGAAACTTTGACGATGCAATACAATCACGGAGCTGTCAAAGTTCGTGCTTAGGCCTCTGTGAAGGTAACGTCAATGTGTCGGTGACAGAAATGGCATTTTTTTCTGTTTGGAGTCCCTCAACAGGGATCTTGCGGTTCCGCACTTAACAGCGTAGAGGGTATTCGCAGGGTTTTTAACTGATAGTATGCTGCTCGTAAGCAACGTGGACTGCTTAAGGCCGTCTCCGTTTCGCACCCGTGAAACTTGCGAGAGGCTAGGCGTGAGAAATTATCATATTTTCAGACTTACTGTATAATTGTATGGGGAGACCACAGTCCGACATCCTGTATTAAATAATTTGCTACTTACCAACATTTCAAATGTGCGTTTTTTTATAATTCCAGAATTACTAAATCAACATGCAATGTCACCCCAAGCTCCAGCACCGCTTGCTCCCGGGCCGCTTACAAAAGGTATATAAAAGACTACAGGCACACATACAGTACTTATGCTAAGATAAAATGTGTATATGCCTTGTGAACTACCTACGAAGAGCAACGCAAATGCAGCAACTTTAGAGTTTATATTTGAAGATATTTCATGAAATATCCAGTCTAGCTATTTAAGAATTCCAAAAGAATTAAATTTACATATTACATTTCGCTATTTAAGGAAACCCCCAGATTCTTGTTTTACTTTTTATTTTTTGCAGTTCCTGTAAGGCCGACCCCACAACTGCCGCCGATTCAACAAGGTAAATACAGTCTGTTTTTTTTTTTATGCAATTAAAAATTATATACGACGTCCTAAAGATGAACAAAAAATTGTGGCGATGTGATAAAAGTATCACGTAAATAAACAATATAATTATTGAAAATCTTAAATCAAACCTTAACTGGTGGCAGTTAAGCTATACTTTCGCAATGGATTCAGTTACTTTTTCCCTAGAAAAATTCAAGGTACCTTGTATTTTAAGAATTTAACTGCTTTATTTATAAACCTAACTAAATAATTTTGCTTCAAGTAAACAAGTTTTGTAATACTCAAAAACCAAAGTATAATGTAGTAAGGTAAAGTACCTATATTAAATTACTTTTTTCAGCCCCATCAGGAAAGGCGCCTCGACCCCCACCAGGTGTACCAGGTAGGAATTTACAATAAAAACTGTTGTATTTCATAAATTCAATACAATATCTTAGCTTAGTAGTAATTCTCAGTACAAGGTCTCCCGTTCGATTAGTATACAGCGGTCTAAGTTTGAGCGGTTTTGAAGGTGTCGTGTACTCGGAGTGTAGATCTATAAAAATATACTTATCTATGAATTCATAGGTTAGAATAGGTTACTTTATGGATTTTTTATCCTTTACCCTATCGTTTCTTTAGTATCTTATCGTTTAAAACATTGAACTATTTAATATCCCTGTTAGCTCAGTGGCAAGAGCAGACGCCCAGATGGTAACTACAGATATAACGATTAGTGTTGGAAAAAAAGGATTTTAATTTTGTATGTGTGATTAAATGAAAAGAGATGCGTAACTAGTAAGATTGAGCAATGTCGTCGCCACTGTCTAATCATCTGTATTTTCGCAAAATTCCTATGATTTTCACGAAAAATCCATTTATCAAATCATCCAACGGCATATATAAAATTAAACACACAGAACTAGTCTAGTTCTTACATATATAATAAAATGCAAAAAAAATAATTACTTTGATGTTGTTATAATAAGCAAAAGATATGGACGTAACACCGTCATGTATAAACAATATTTAGTGACACATAATTGTATTTTGCCAGAATCAGTATATGAAGAATATGAAGAGGCAGTTTACAACGGAGATGAGTGGACGTACGAACAACTGCCGCAGTCATCGGAGTACAACCTGTATTCTATATAAGAGTGAAAATTAAGTGTCAAAACTTCGTTGCCTCATTCGGTTAGGTGTAGAATGACAAAATATTACGTGCCAAAACTTCGGGGCTCGTTGGGTTAGGGCAGGGATGGGCGAACTTTTTTCTTATAGTGCTAATCTTTATCGAACTATCAGAATCTATGACGGGCCAAGTTTTAATCAGGCCTCTTACGATTTGCACCCCAAGAAACTTGCAAATCAAATAAAAATAAGGGACAGTAAAAAATGCCCGCACACTGCAGCTTAGCAGCAAATACTACTAAAAAATTTGCTGAAGAAGTAAATAAGTAGGTACCAGGGGGCCATTCGCCTAACGGAAATGCTTTGGAAAACGCTATCGCTTACGATTTCATTTTGTTATTTCTAGCCGCCTGAGGTTTTTAAAATGCCTCGCGCTCTTTTTTTTTTCTTTTGCATTGGTAATACGATATTAAATAAAATGAGCGTGAGGTATTTGAAAACCTTCGGCGGTCAGAAATAACAAACTGAAATCGAAAGCGTTAGCGTTTTCCAAAGCATTTCCGTTAGGCGAATGGCCCCCCTGGTTCGGCAGCGGGGTGGCCTTGTAGGAACATGTGATAAAATGGTACTTTTTTAATGGTGAATCTTTAATTTTTGTTTGATGGTCGCGGGCAGGGTTTCAGTCATTCAATGGCCGGAGATGGCCCGTGGGTCGTAGTTTGCCCATCCCTGGGTTAGGGGTTAAGAGTTTTAAGTTAGATTGCCTATAGAGGATTTCTTTTTACATTAACAAATAAATATGGCTTCAACCTAGCGTATCAACTGAAATGGAGACTACTTTTGTTAAACTGTTATTTGTTCCTTTTTTTTATTGAATAGATCCTCCGTGTTAATTAAGTATGTAAGTAAATTATATTGTTCATTTTGTCCTTATTATCTCTAGATTTACAGTATCAGACTTTTCAACGCCTACTCTGGAAAAAGCTCATGAAATAATATGATACAAATATATTGCGATTGTAAGTAATTTCTTTTACATTTTTTTATTGTTATTATCTTATTAATTAGAAAAACAAAGAGGTATTTAAATTTTAATATTTCTGTAGATTTTATAATAAATAATTAATAAATCATTTTTGTTTTCATATCATAACATCAATTTCAGAAAAAATGATAAAATCCCAGTTTTAGACAACCCAAGATGTAGTACATACTTTTTGGTTGAATCTTTTCGAAATAAATACAATATGATAATTTCAACACTTTATTATGACAACAATAAATTAACAATCATTAATGTTTTTTAACAATGTTAACAATAAATAATTTACATAAAATAATATTGAACTAAGTTCTAAGTCAAACATAGATGCAGACAGAGCTTATTTAAAATTATTTAATTAATAAAAAATAAACGCGTTGTAATTTCATGTGTTTTGTTTCTGTCTTAGCTTTACGGATAGGCAGGTAGAGAATCCTTTTTTTACTTTAGTTTGATTAACATCTTCATGAGCAGTTTATTAAAATATTTACTTTGAAATACTGTCACAAACGCTCTCGAAACAAAACCGGGAAAATACTGGAGACAGATTTTACCAGAATACCGCAGGTCTCGACGTGAATATTCGGGACAAAGTTTGAGTGGTGCGGCTCATTCTAATATGAGCTTTATGCAGTGCGGCATTAGGGAGACAGTTCAACGACATCTGCACTTATTTACAACTTATGCGCGTTACCTGCGTACAGTATGGTACTACGCACTCGCGGGTGCTAGTTAACTCACAATTTAAAGGGACTTTTCTAGAAAAAAGAAATATAGACAACACAGTTGAGTTTCAACAGCGATTTCGGAACGAATACAAAGGCGATCAAAGTGCAAGTACAGTGTTCAAGTGCGATTATATAAAGACTTGTATAGTGAAGTGTTTAGTGAGTGTATTGTGATAAACATTGTGTGTTAACTGTGTGGTGAATAAAGCACTGCCATGCATGAACTGGCATATAATTTCGAACCCCATCCTGACACGTAACTATACTAAAATATTTCGCTTTAAATTTCTTTAATTATGTGCTCTCTAGACCGATGAAATCGAAGAGTATATAAAAGTACATAAAGTATGGAGTAAAACTCCCACAGATTTAGAAATTACTTACGGTCTAAGCGTTAGGTTGAACAAAGTCGCCTCATCATAGTAATTATTTAGTTATCACACCGCTTAAATCAAAATTGTTCTTCCGAGTATTATTGGGATACATCAATGTGTAAATGGTCTTTCTTTAATTGTTGCTGAGCCGACCTTCTGTGACTTTTTATTTTGTGACTTTATTGTGATTTTCTTATGAATCGATTTTCATTTCATGTCTTCGTCGCGTAATTCAACTTTTTTCGTATCTTTTATGATCTCGTCGATCCTGTGAAGGTCTTTCAGTGACATTTCTCCAGTACCCCTCTCCATTGGCTTGGGTTGCGTGGGATCCGGTTTCCAACCAAGAAAGTTGATTATCTGAAAGGTGGCTGGAACTCCCCGAGACTTCCTGTCTGGTACTTCCTGGAAACATTTTTTTTTATTTATTTATTTTTTTTGGAAGACCGATAGCTCATAAAAACATACATATATTGACTAACGGTCTTTATAACATCTGGACATTATGACTTCTTGGACATTTAGAGACTTGTACATATTGACTAACGGTCTTTGTAACATCGGGACAGTATAACTTCTTGCACACTTTCCGGTAATCTCTTATCTATTAGACAAGTCCGTCTGTCTGTGGTGCTGTTTTAGCGGCCAAACCGTAAGAGATAGATAAAGAGAATATTTAAGTTATAAGTTAAGAATAGTCTGATAAGACTACAAACCGGATTTGAGTAACGTAGCACTTCCGGTTTTCGAGAAATCAGGTTTTGGTGAACATTTGGTTCACTGGTTTGCCAGTTTACTATAAATGGAGCATTGCAAAACACACTTTTCCTAATTAGAAAACAGGACTAAACATGGACTTAAATGAAACGCTTACCTTTCCATACATCTCGTCGTATATAGCCGCCGTGGCGAACTGCACTTGTTTGTTTAACCGCAACGGGCGGTTAAATGCCGCGTTACCTTCGCCTAGTGCGCGCACGTCCCTCATTACCTCCCACGCGGTTGGGTACCATATGGTAAGAGTGTCTATATCGACTGTTTGTAACGTGAATCCGCTCCTGTTGGTGGAAAAACAACACATTAGTATCAAATGTAAGAACATTTGATAGGTAGATAAAATTTTAATATAAGGTTCAAGTGGCAAGCGACCTCTGTATTATACCCTGCCATTTCACGTCATGATGAAGTGTTTAAGATTTTTTTTTATAGCGAGTGTTATGGTACCTATCTGATGCCGCTTCCTATATACCAAATATAAAGTTAACAATAAAATTTATTGTAACTATATATCTATATGCTAAATGATGTAATGGAAGGTGACTTCAGACGTATCTCTGAAGTCATTTTTCAACTTGACGACTATGTATATAACAATACAGGGAGAAAAAAAACAGCCCTTGCTGATTTTCTTGATGGTTCTTCTCAGTACAAGGTCTCCCGCCGTAGTTTTGCGAATTAATGCCGTAGCTTCTTGACCTTCACAAGTGCTTGTAACAGCCTAGATTGAATATATCATTTTTGTTTTTAATTTTTTGACTAATAAAACACGTCAAGACAGATCATAGACAAATAAGAAAAGGGCAGAGCTATTCCCTCTATTACACTATGCCGCTTGTTACACTGTCCCCCACTCGATCCTACCATTGTCATGGAAAGAAAATACAATAAGAAAGAAAACACAATTTACATTACAGACTCATACGAGCATTTTTTTGTTTTACTTTATTTCTCATGAGTATTTTATTAAGAGTCTAATACTTGGCAGATGAAAATATATTGATTTTAAAAATTGAATTTAAATAAAAATCACAGATCCATTCATGCTCCATATATTATCCCACGCAGTTATGTCACCGTACTTCACTTTACCATACCTACTTCGAATTATTTATTTATTTATTTGCCCCAACATTTTTACATAGTTAAAACATAACAATTGTTTTCTTATTGTTTAATAGCAGCGGCAATACTACTTAAAACGAAAAATACAATAAAAAATACCTACTTCGATGGTGGAACTTTAGCTTATGCATATTAAAATTTCTTGGTAATGACACTCTTATTTAGTTTTTTTTTGAATGCACGGAAATATAAACCAACAATATTTTTTGTTCATACATTTTTGCACAAAAATGTGCACAGGCGCATGTCTAAAGCGGTTGGTACTCGCACTTATCCCAACCAGTCCGAGATATCATGCTCGTCAGCGCTGTCTATGTGTGCGTTGCATGAGCGCACTTTGCATGAAGATTACCTTCTGTACCTAACTGTTTTGTGTCTTAACTATGACAATGACTTAAATATGTCTCATCAGCCTATTAATGTCCCCACTGCTGGGGCCCAGGCCTTCCCTATGGATACAATAGGAAGATCTGGCAATGACCCACCACGACGACGAATATAACGAGGGCCCAGTGCAGATTGGTGGGTGCTAACGACTGCAGATGCAACCGGGACTAACGTCTTAACGTGCCTTCCGAAGCACGGAGTAGCTCGTTATAGTAAATTTTTGGTCACCCATCCACTGACAGACCACTGCGGAAGGTGCTTAATTTCAACGATCGCAGCCATCGAGCTCCTAAATAAATAATATAAAAAATGTGACTTACGCAGTAAGTAATCCCCCTATATCCCTGATCCTAGTGAAGGGGGACACATGGGAGAAAACTCCACCCATTCTTTCCAACTCGGCCAACTGAAGGGCCTGTCTCAATTCCATTAACGTGTCGCCACCGAAAACTGTCGCCATAAAAACCTGGAAACGTTGCCTAATAAGTTTAATTCATTATCAAAATAAAAAGAGGAGCTCGATAGCGCAGGTAGTTTGCGTATTCGGCTTGCGTTCGTGAAAGTTAAGAAACTTTCGCAAAGGTCGGCGATTGGATGGGTGACCAGAAAGTTATTATCTCGAGTTCCTCTGTGCTTCGGGGGCCACGAAAAGCCGTCGGTCTCGGCTGCATCTGCCGTCATTAGCACTAATCCACACTAGGCCCGCGTGGTGGGTCACGGCCAGCATTGCCAGACGTCCCGATTTCTAAAGCAAAATTAAATATCCGCCCAGTCAGGCTCAATCCCGCTTTTCGCGAATAACTCGACCGTGCGTGCAGCGTACTGAAGAAGAAAGCGCGGGCGGCTAACGATAGGATAATCTGATTTAATATATTATATTTTAATTAAAATACAAAAAATGTTTATGGATATTTTTACTAGGTACTGTAACGTCCGTTACGATACAGCCTCCTTGTTTGGGTAAACTCTTTGTTCATGTAATGCCTACGGCTGGCAGTCATATTAAAAAGTTAATGTCATGATTTTAATATTTGAAATTAGGAATCCTCTGTCGTTTGATAGAAGATTTCATGAGATAGACTACATTCACCAAACCATGCGTTAATAAGATTAAGCTCATATATTATATTCGCCTGACTTAAAGTCAGTCAATATGAATATATATAAAAATATCAAATCAAAGTTGTTTCAATTATATTGTTACGCTCCCAGAGCCTCAGCCTCAGCAGCTCCCTTCAGAGTAGATCGCCGCAGTACCTATTTATTGTCAGGTAAACGTAATTAGAACTCAAATAAAAAGACTAATATTCAAAAACTTTTGATTATATATGTTCCGCTTACGAGGCAAGAATCCCACTTTTTTCACTCAAAAAGTTTCTGCTTTTTAGTTTTTTCAACGGTTTCATTTTTAGCTAAAAAGTTTTTGTTTTATTATTTTTGTGGCTTTAATTTTTGTAATATACAACTCGGCATCAAAATCTGTGATCACCCCTATTTCACCATTAGGGTTGGATTTTTGTTTACTAATTTATCTAGGACCAACTTCGAGGTTTTTCCTATCCAATAAAAACCGGCCAAGTGAGTGTCGTGCCACCCACCAGTGTAAAGTTCCGTAGATATTTTATTATAAGGCTACGAAACGTCAATAAATAAATAAAGGTTCGTGCATTAACCCGTAAAAACTACTTTTATTTAATGAGTGAAGTGCATGAAAACCTAGGAAACAAATATATTTTATTATGATTTTTATTTAGTTTTTTTTCTCAATCTGAATTGCCATCAGTCCTTAAGGACTTTTATCAATTTTGTTGCATGCTTGCCAGTTAAACAACATTACTTCTTGCGGGACTGTGAACCAAGAAGCGCTTGAATATTCAAGCACTTTTTGATTGGGACACAATTTTGAGTGCACATGGTGTATCTATGGTATTTAATATTGTTGTATTGGGATGTATTTTTTGTGAAACTGTATGTAAATATATCAGCCTGACAATTTTTTCGTGATTTTTATTATTTCTGGTGCAGCTTCAATTACCCACAATATATTAATCCAACATTTTTTTTCATATAAGTTACCTAAACTATGTTGATTGTTGTACTTACCCCGTCCGGTTGCAAACACCTCATGATCTTGTCGAAACATCCAGGCAGGTTGTTGACCCAGTGCAGTGCCAGTGAGGATACAAGGAGATCCACCGAATCATCTGGAAACTGAGAAACTTGGTACAGGGGTTACAGTTTCATGGTTTTAGTTTTTCTTCTCTTTATGAAAATATGGAGCTCCGGAAATAATATATTGCATCATATTTGTTTCTTAGGTTTTCACGCACATCACTCATTAAATAAAACTAGTTTAAACGGGATAATGCACGAAACTTTATTTATTTATTGACGTTTCGTAGCCTTTCCAGGCTTCGTCGTCAGAATAAAACTTTTGTTTAATTTGTCGAGCTACCTTCGAAAGACTTTTATTGAGCGTTTGGTTATTTCATCGTTCGATTTTTAAGTTTTATTGTCTATGTATGAATTTATTATTTAATTTACTTAATAAAGTATTTTATTTAAAATTCTTGTTTGTAATTTTGCGTTTATTTATTTGACCCTAACTACCGTAAACTACCACCGGTTCCAAAATTGGGAGACCTTCCTGAGAAGAACCGGCGAAACAAACTCAAGAGAGGCTTTCTATCTCCTTCTTATGTTAAATTATGCAAACAAAAAGAACTAATAGTATCTGATGGCCTTGCAGTATGTGCTCGGGGTTGGGATTTTATCTCCTGTATAATAGGTTCCCAAGCTGGTGGTATATACCAACCATCTTCCCTATTGAAATTTGGATATTTTTTAATCTCAATAGCCTCGCGCATCATTCGAGGAACGAAACGCCGCTCAGCTGCAAGGATCTGTGGTCTATCAAATCTAATGTAGTGGTTTGGTCCCCCTAATGCATGTTCACACACTGCAGATTTCAACGTCAATAAATAAATAAAGTTTCGTGCATTATCCCGTTTAAACTAGTTTTATTTAATATTGCATCATTTATTATCAACCTAATAATGTCCCAACTGCTGGGGTACAGGCCTACCCTATGGATGGAATAGGGAGATTGGGCTGTGCGTGACCCACCACGCGGGCCTTGTGCGGATTGGTTTGTGCTAACGACGTCATGGAGACGGGACCAATGGATTAACGTGCCTTCTGTTGCACGGAGGAGCTTGAGACATAAAATTTTTGGTCACCCATCCAATGACCCTTCATTGCGAAAGTTGCTTAACTTTCATGATCCTAGGCTTTATGCGCTAACCATTGTAACGTGTTAAAAACGTTACATGAATCTCCTTCGCTCGAAGAGCGAGATAGAAGACTTTCTTAGATTGTCTCTCTCTGTTCGTTTTTATCTCAAGTCCATTTTCTTTAATCTATGTACTTTTGAATAATTATTCTGCCTTAATCAAGCAGTATGCTGTTTGGACGTTGTTCTCTTTGCCTACCCGGAAAGAGAAAACGAACTTAAGAAAAAACTAATGTCACTTCACTTCACGACGAAAATCTAGACCAAAAAGATGGTCATATATTAATCTAAATTTTTAACTTGACAATCCATTAGATTATCGATTGTTTTTAATGGTAAGTGTTTTTCCAAATTCAAAAAGTGTTTTTATTCATATATTTGTTTTGTTTTCAGATGAAACATTTTGCATCATTCATACAAAATGGCGAGGGCCATGACCAAGCTTAATTTGTTAATAAAACGGTAAGAACCTTAGTGATTTCCTTAGTTTTACATTTTTTCCTGTGTTGTGAGCCATGTGCTAATCTACGGAATGTTTATTTCCAGCGAAAAGCGTTTTTTTATTTGGATTTTATTTTTACTTAAATTTCAACATTTCCCGTGATGGGAAAGTGAACAGCCCCGTGATGTAACAGCGGCCACCCTTAAATATTTACAACACCAGACATATACTACCCAAATCAGATGCAGCGAGGTCGGTAACATTCTAAATTCATAATTGTACCAGCACCCATGTTAAAGGTAAATTTTCATTTAATTCTTGGTAGAGTCATAGTGTAGAATAGTTTTTAAATTTAGCAGTAACCCTTTTGGACGTAGGTAAATTTGTAGTAAATTTCAATATATAGACAAACCAAAATGAATATGGATTTGCATTAAACCCCCTTTGCGATTAATAGTTCGATGCTTTCCCGGCTAATATGGTTTAATAATAATGTGATAGGTCTGGCGCCCGAGTATTCTTTTTAATTAATTTCGACCTATCCATTTAAAAAAAATATTTTCTACTATTACATTTGACACCATTTCCTTTATTTTATTATTACACCATCAAACCTCAAACCAAATAACAAAATATACTCACATCTATATTTTCCTCATCCATGATAATTCTGTCGACCTTCACTCCATCACCGACTATTGCCTTATCTAGATGGGTTTGTGAACTATCACATAAGGTGACCTTTTCTACGCTGTCAGGAAGGAAATGACGAGAAACATAGCCTCTACAAGCACCTGAAATTAAGATATTATATATGTAAGAAAACCTCTGTGGTCAAGTGGAATGTACAATAGTAGGTTTCAAGGTGTCACCTACTCAGAGGTCCTGGGTTTGAATCCAGGTGGGGCAAATGTTTGTGTGATGAATAAGAGCATTTGTACCTAAGTCATGGATGTTAATATGTATTTCTATATACATAAATATACTTGTAAACATATCATTCTACTTCTATTATGTAGCATGAATGTTCTATTCTAGCATGTTGGTGGGAATAACCCAGCACTGCAGGTAAGGCACCACACTTATAAAGCACTACACTGTGATCTTTTATTTATATTATTATTATCAATATGTGTTGGGCGGAGTAGCCCGCTCCACGCAGAGCTTCCAAACACATTAAAACTCTTAACGTTTAGCATCTCTATTCATTATATGAGGTGATGATACGATGATACGAAAAAGAATGCATTTACTGATGGCATTTTGGTTTGTTTACATGACACAACAGTCAACATTGTTCAAATCTCGTAACAAAGTGTACGAGATTTCTATTTACCTTGTATAATGTATAGATACTGCTAAATCTCGAACGTTAGAGTTCTCATACGTTTGGCAAACCTTCGCGGCGCGGCTTCGCCCACGACAACACAGATCGTGGGACAAAGCCACGGTTTAGGTCAAGTTTACATACTTATAGCAATAACTAGGATAACTCTTACCTAATTCAACTGCATTCTTAAACGTCCTTTTAATATCAAATACTCTATCGGCAGTTCTCCACCCGACCTCCTCTTTAATGTATTCAACTAAGTGGTAATCATCTCGTTGAGCTGACCTCTCTCTTTGCAAGATCTTAGCTTTCCTATCAAAAATATTCATAGTTCTGTAAACGGAGCTAGCAGTCTTGATTTTCGTAGATTTATTTCTGAATTGTAAACATTTCGATTCGGAGAACAGATGCCTGGACAGCACAAACTTTGCGGACAGATGGAAAACTTTTGCTTGTGCCATATTCTAAGGATTTTTTTACAAATCGGTACACAAATCACAGGGCGCTACAGTTCATTTTTACTGAAACTTTTCTCTCAGCTAAGAACTATTTTAAAAAAGCAAAATAAAATCTCGATTATTCTCGACATAAAATGTAAAGCTCCGTGGGCCGTGGATGCTCAATTTTTTTTAATTATTCTTGACCCTGGAAAAAAGTTCTTCAGTCGTATACATAAATACAAATCTTAATCTTCTTTTTTTATTGACATTAGATTATTGGTTGATGGTGGAAAACTATCGTCATATTTTCATTATTCTTTAAATTCGTTCGTAGTGGATATTGAGAAATAATATTGGTGTGATCTTGTGTTACAAACGTCTGGGAAACTGAAGAACAATAAAATATTCGCTATGTTGTTCAAGTGGATGTGAGAACTTTATTGTGGTGTTGACTACCTCACAGAAGTTTGTCGAGAAAGCCGACTCGATACATTTTGTGCCAAACATTAGAATGCGTCACACCGACATTCTAATGCAAAAAAAGAAGATTAAGAATTTATGTATAGGTACGACTGATGGACTTGTATCCATGGTCATGAATAATTAAAAAAAACGGTCATTAAATTTGACAAACATAGTGCAAAAATCTTAGGTTATTCTAAAAGAAAAAGAATAAAAGTTAAGTTTTTTCCTGCATCTACTGAAGTAATAATGTCGTTTAAAAATTGTCTTATTTAATATCTTTACATTTATATTATTTAAACAACTGTTTTAATTTTTTTCCCCCCCTACCGGGAATATCAATGTAAGTAGCATTATAAAGCCTTAGCAATTAAATTGGTTTTCAATTACCACATATAATTAAAAGGTTTTCAAATAAATACCTCACAGTAAATAGTGAACAATGGCTTCAAATAAATTCTAATAGGTGACTAAGTAGTGCAAATAATTTGGTAAAATTGCAATTTACAGATGTGGCCAATATTAATGCAATTTCTAAGAACAAATGCTCCTTACATAACTTTGCCAGTTGCTGCGATAGTAGGCATAATAGGATACAATTTAGAAGGACTTCTTTCAGATAGATATACACCTTACAACAGTAAGTAAACATTGTACCTAAAATGGAAATTCAAATATTTATTGCAGATAGTGTTCTGTAATAAAATTTCATTGATTCACTTTATGAACTAAGTGTAGAGATTATATTATAAATGATATTTTTATTATGATGCTGCTAAATATGAGGAGTGCGATGACCCAGGTGGTTATAGGGTGTTCAGCGTTTGCTAATTACAAGTTAAGCAACCAAACCTTCGTGCTTCGGAAGGCTGTTGGTCCTGGCTGCATCAGCTGCTGTTAGTACCTACCAATCCGTGGCCGTGGGCCCGGACCATGCCGGGCCGCCCACGGGCCCCCGTGCATTACATGGGCCCGTATGGTGGTCACAGTCTAGTCAAAAGGAAAGGCCCTGTGACCTAGCAGGACATTAATAGGCTGTGATGATGATGATGATGAAATATGTGTACTTATTAATAAAATAAATTAAGTCGTGTAAGTCATCAGCTGTCATTTCATTAAAATTCCTAAACACTTATTCGTAATGTAGAGTGAGCATAGTTAAAACTAAAGTGCAAAGTGCTTCAGGCCCATTGGCTGGTACTTATATTTGTTTAATGTATTACTTCTTATTCATTAAAAAAAGTGCAAGAAACAAACTTTTGACTTTTTTGTAAATGCATATTATATCTCCACACTGTTTATTGGTGATACAAATTTGTTTATTTTTGGCCTTTTTCGAGGGCTTCTTGCTTCTTTAAAACACAAGTTACCAAAAAAGGAAGACATAAGAGCATAGAATGAGTAAATTTATATTTTATGTATAGAAATAAATAAATTCTTTAGTGATAAAAATCAAGGAGCAATCAGTCGAGAATGTTTGTATGGAAAAACCATTGCCTGCATCCCCCCTTCAGCAGCAATATGAAATATATTTTATTATGAACTACTATGTTAGAAAATATACTATGTATTTTGTTCCAGAGCCCATTCAAGATCAAAGAGTAGATAGACAGATAGATGAGGATGTCCTGAATGACCCTACTAATGTGCAGAAGTTAAAATATAAAGAAAATGTTTTAGGCAAAAATGTTTCACCATCTCTTCAAAACAAAAACTAGTCTGTTATGTACTTACTGTTAGTTAAAGAAATAAAGTAATTTATCATGTTTTTTTATTATTTTACAATGGCCATAGTTTTTCAGGGCGGTTTCCGCATGCAACACGCACAATGGTACAATAATTTTTGTTACTACTACTATTTTTTGTACTCAATTGTGAGCCAATGGCGCAGGTGGTTAGCGCGTTCGGCTGCGATCGTTGAATTTAAGCAACTTTCGCAGTGGTCGGTCATTGGATGGGTGACCAAAAATTACTATCTCGAGCTACTCTGTGCTTCGGAAGGCACGTTAAGCCGTTGGTCCCGGCTGCATCTGCAGTCGTTAGCACCCACCAATCCGCACTGGACCTGCGTGGTGGGTCATGGCCCAATCTCCCTATTCCATCCATAGGGAAGGCCTGTGCCCCAGCAGTGGGGACATTAAGAAGCTGATGATGATGATGATTTTTTGTACCATTGTGCGTGTCTCAAAAACATTCCAGTTTACTCCAGTCGGCCTATATTGGTCCAGAAGGAAAGCACCCTTGGTAGACTGCTGCAAGCTTCCGGAAACGATTCTGGCGACTGGAGAAGACGTGCCTGTTGGTCGGCCACGCTCCTGCATTCCATGATGACATGCTGTGGCATTTCTTCTGCCTCCATGCATCCACTGTATAGGGGGCTGTCTGTTACTCCTATTGTTCAAAGGTGTTTGTTTAGGGGACAATGACAATGACCAGCCTGGGTTCCTATAATCTTGCGAAGTTTGCCCTTTTTAGTCTGGTAAGGCGTTTTGCAGACGACGGGGCGGGACGGGCATTTTGTCCGCGAAGCAATAAAAACCGCGTCTGCCCGTCGATGTCTGCGGCTGCCCGCGCGCGTACACAAAGCACACGACGGGCAGAGGCGGTCAGTTCAGGACGTTCGTTCTAGTGAATAGTCCATCACTAAAAAGCGCGTGGCGCGGGCTGAGCTGACCGCCCCGCGCGTTTTATAAACTGGCGCGTAAACTGGTTTGTATGATCCACGGCGCGCAGCCGCGGACATGCCGCGCCGCCAGTGCCCGCCGGGTACCTGCGGCGCGGTCTTTTTGCCCTCTGTGTGCGTTTGTTATATAGGATTCACTTTGTGCTATCGTTCGCGGCGAAATTGACCGGCCCGCCCCGCCCCGTCTACTGCAAAGCGCCTAAGTGCTTGGCCACGGAGACGGACTAGGAGCGGTTGCGGGTGGCGGCAGCGGTTGGCTTATTAAACAAATGTATGAAGTATGCCACGACTCGCGCGCGGCGGGCTAGAGCGGCTGCGGCTGGCGGCGGCGGTTCGGGACAGCGGTAGCGGGCCAGCCGGGCGGGTGGAAACTAAGCTATGGGCTAGTTTGCGCATGGCCACGGTCCACAGCGGTTTTTCGGGCGGTTGAAAACAGCTAGCGTGGGACGGATCGAGTCAAACAAAATTTTTTGGACGAATCCACGAGCGGCAGCATTTATTATGGACACCGAAGCATTTATTACACAAATATTAAACCGACCATCTATATGGATGTCTAAGCATAACACAAGTATAAAAATGTAATTAAAAGACTATGTAATTAAATAAATAAGATCAGGACAATAACTTTTATTAGATAATACGTAATGACTAATAAGTAGGTACAAATATAGTATAGTATTCGCCATAAAATACGAACTGCTGTCAAGGCAACTACACATCACTTTAGTTAGAGCCATCCTCAATACGTCCACTTTAGTCAGCCGCTGTAGCCGCTACTGAATGTACGTGGCATGCCACCCGCACCCGCAGAAGTCACCCGCGCTTAGCCTAGCCAGTCTACGTGGCCAAGGCGTAAGGGTGCGGGCGAGTCTTGTTTGCCGCCGGAACCGTGTTTTTCGTTTGCCGGCATTCTTCACCTGTTTTCCACTCTGTCAAGTGTGATTTCTGAGTTATTTCACGCAGCTACGTTTTAATTTGGGCCTGAGGTATGGGCAGCAAAGGTTTCGGACCATACACTTTTGTGTCTGCTCCCCTCTTAGCCAGTTCGTCTGCTGCGTCATTTCCAATTGAGCTGCAATGTCCTTTGTGTGCCTTGTGGCACACAAGAACAGAGTTTATTGTGTTGCTACTTAGGGCTTGAAGCACAGATGCACTGTCAGAGATGATCTTGATGTTAAACTCTCTGATATCTCTGGCTGCAACCGCCTGTGCCGCTCTGGTAATGCCAATACATTCCACCTGGAAGATTGTGCTTTGTTTGCCTAAGGTTGATATTTTTATATCCATTTCGTTTGAGAAGACACCGGCTCCAGTACCACTGTTGATTTTGGTGCCATCCGTGTATATCCTAACTTCCCCGGCGCCAGAGTAATCTGCCTTTTCCGCGGTAAGTTGGATGTTGTATCTTCGATCAAAGACGTGTTGACTCAATATTCTATCCATAGATCCATAGGTGCCTCCAGCTGTGGGATCTCCTTCATGCACTTTTGTAGAATATGGGAGTGTGATATTACAGTATTTAATCTCCATAAGCTTAGAGACTTTAGACTCAAAGCTGCCTTCGCCTGTTCTTGTATGACCAGGTCTAGTGGTCTTAAATTTATGAGGTACTCACTCTAATGCAGCCGAAAGAGTTGTTCTCATGCATCCAGTTGCTGTTACGCTCGCCAAGACATCCTCTAACTACCTTCGCACGCGTCACTACACACTTCCCCACTATCTGAACCGCACTTTTGCCGACCAGGGGGCCATTCGCCTAACGGGATTGCTTTGGAGAACGCTATCGCTTACGATTTCATATTGTTATTTCTAGCTACCTGAGGTTTTCAAATGCCTCGCGCTCTTTTTTTTCTTTTGCATTGATAATAACAATATTAAAGAAAATGGGCGTGAGGTATTTAAAAACCTTCGGCGGTCAGAAATAACAAAATGAAAGCGATAGCGCTTTCCAAAGCAATCCTTTTAGGCGGATGGCCCCCTGTTCGGTGATCCAACCTCTGCTGACATGGTCCACCTTGAGTTTTCTTAGGGCGTGATTAATGCTGTTGTGCATCGTTTTGCCAAAAGCACCTTCTATCTACAATGGCCATATTAAATTACACTTCCGTTGGTATTTATGAAATAAATAGAAATGTTAAAGTGGAATAAATTTTCTTATAATGCCTATTCTTCGTAATTTTGATATGGCAACCAACTCATTCTATTATTGAATAATCTGTAAAATAGTCATTAGAAATGACACGTTTTTATCAAATTTAATTGCAATATATTCTGAGAGTTTGCTAATAAACATCAAATCCAATGCCATTTGTACAAAATATGTAATTATGATCATAGAAGATGCGTTCAAAAGTTTTTATTTTACAAAATTTTTAAACATTGTAAAGTGTATTATTTGAAATAGATAGTGTAAATATTTTAAATAAATCCCAAGGACACTTGTATTATTTTTGACAATGGCAAGAAATTGTACGTCAACTAACAATTAAAAAAAAGTAGCTTCTGTCATTAGCCGCCAGAAAAAAACGATTGCGCTCCGCTTCTCTTTTGGAATTTATGGTACTGTAACAAGGCTCCCTTTTGTGTTACCGTGTCATTTTGTGGTAAAATATCCTCGGAAAACTCATCAACAATGCGCGATTAGGACTTGTATCGCGGAAATAAGTGGTTTTCTCGAATTTGGGAATCAGCGGCCGTGTTTTATGGATCAATATCGTAGTTACTATTATGTGCGTATAGCGTCCACTTAGCGTCATCACGAATCTGCAAATGGAGACTAAATCCGGCGTCGGCATTCAAGATCACTGGATGAAAAGTATGATGGAGCCGGCTGGTAGCGACAAAGACAACCGTAATTGTGTCAAACGCGAAAAAATGGGTGAACCATACAATGGTCCGGAAACTGTGACCTACGAGTTGAAACAACAGCAAAGCGACGCGCGGTACAGATGCGACGTTTGCGATCTGACTTTCGAAGGTATGGAGTACTTGATGTTGCACAAAAAGTTTCATGGCAATGACAAAGAACCACCTATCATTGAGCCAGAGCCAACAGTGGTCAAGGAGGGCCCGAAAAAGCGGCGTAAATTCAAATGCGACCAGTGTGATGTCAAAGTCAATTCTCAGTATCACCTTGACATTCACCACAGCAAGCATGAAGGTGCAGCTTCCAAAAAGTACATTTGTCAAGTGTGCGACCGCAGTTTTGTTGCAGCTCAGTTCTTGAAAAGCCATATGCAAACTCACTCTTCGGTCAGCACAATAAACTGTGAGATCTGTAACAAAAGTTTTACCGGACAGGCATATCTGAAACTCCACATGCAGTTACACAATGATGTTAAGAAATTCAAGTGTTCAAAATGCGACGAGATGTTCCCCACAAAGAATTGCCTTAAAATTCACATGAAAAAGCACACAAAAGTGAAAAACTTCAAGTGCGACTTCTGCCTTAAATTGTTTGTGTCCAAAATAACAATGGAAAAGCATCGACAGACACATGAAGGGCAGCCTGTGGATTGCCAAGTGAAATGTCCTCAGTGCGACAGAACTTTGCATGCTTCGTTGCTGCGTACACATATCGCTAGATCACACCCTTCCATCATAGAAGATGACGTGAAGAGACCACACAAATGCCAGACGTGTGGAAAGAGTTTCATTGTAAAAATCAATCTCAACCTTCACATAAGGGTTTGCCATCCTGATCTCGCTGAACCGGAGGACGAAGATGAAGACGTTATGACCGATAACTCTTAGTTTATAATTACACATATTCTCATGTATTATTATGGATAATTATACTTTTTTATGCTAACCGATAATTTGATATTTTATGTTTATAAACAAGCTTTTAGTTAACCCATATTATAATTAAGTATTCATATTGAAAAAGTTAAGTAAATATACACTTTAATCAACAATTGTTAAGGCTTAGTTTTGATGGCAACAAATAAAGATTTTTACAAATAAAAGAAATTGGTATTTGTTGTTTTATCTTGTCATGATGAAAAGGAAAGATGATTTTTTAGCATCTGATGGGTTAATTTTTCATTAAATTTTATGATACCTCAATTCATAATAAATGTTATATTATTCAGGCACCCTATTTTTTTTACTATACTTTAAAATCCAGTGAACCAGGTGCTGCAGAATTTGTGTTTTTGTGGGGCTTTTTAATGGTTTTTATGGTTCCATAGACAACAAGGAACCCATAGTCATGAAATTATATAACTATGTATGTTAATTGTGCTAGAAAAAAACCACGCGGACCAGGCAGCAGACCTAGCCATTCTTAAGCTGCAAGGCAGCGCCATCTCTTCGCACTGTAGGTAACCCACAATGTCAAATGAATACTTTTACAAGTATTAAACATTAAAGAGATGGCGCTGCCTTGCAGCTTAAGAATGGCTAGGAGAATTTAGACGCGGCTATCAGGGTCGCGGTAGCATAATTAGTCAGTGCATTCGAACGGATTGCGAAGGGTGCGGGTTCGAGTCCCGTCTGCTGCCTGGTCTGCGTGGATTTTTTTCTAATTATATTTTCTTTAGATTTAAGCATCAAGCAGTTACATGCTTAAAAATAAAAAAAATATAATTTAAAAATGTTCTTAGTACCTACATAATTTCATCAAGATCAAAACACTACAGCCGTCTAGACTTTTTACGCGGTACTAATATTCTTTTACCTTTGCTGAACGTGTCCAATATGCTGGGGGAATTCCCGTCTTTGTAGCAGGTACTTCCTCAGGAATCCCTGAATGAGTGAAGTGCAAATAATTCACTTTTACTTATACAGCCTACTGATAAGAGGCTGCTGGTGGGTCAAAGGTAGCAAAGTATTTATCAAATGAGTCAAATCAATAAATTCGTTCATATAGAGAATGACATAGTGGAAGTACGAGAATCTTTCTTGGGTTTATTTTTAAATCTGGAAAAACTACTGAGGAATTGAGGATATGTCAAAAGACATTCACCAACAGCTGGAAAAAGACGGACTGGATATTGCGTTGTGCAGGGCTCAAGGTTATCACAATGCCGCGTCAATGTCAGGTGTCCATGGACGGGTGCAACGAAAAATCCGAAAAGTCCAAAGGCACTGTTCAGTCCTTTTTCTAAATTGAATCTTTGTGAAGTTCATGCATTTGTATACGTTCCTTCCAGCGTCACGTGTTTTGGAACTGTAGAGATTATTATATTCGTCCTTTTCGTCATCTACACAGAGATGGCAATTGCTGAAAGAGAAAACTAGAAAAAATTAACACGTTTATCGGATACTTGCTGGAGCTCTCATTATGAGTCAGTAAAAGTTGTAAAAGAAAACAGAGACAATTTTAAGTAGTTTGGAACATTTTCAAGATCCAACAAAAGCAAATCTAGATACAAGGTCCTGCTCCTGCCGGCTGTTTGTGATTTTACCTTTCTAACGTATTATACAATTCTGGCTTTCTATACTGGAAGAAGTAACTAAGTTCAACAATATTTGCAGTCTCCAAAAATGACTCTTGATACAGGAATCACCAAATTAAACCCATGAAAGACTGATCATTTCACCCAAGAAACCGATGCCAAAAGGAAGAGAACACATTATAAAACCATGAATTAGCGACTGTCGTGTGAAACCGTTTTTTTTTGTTTTATAGATGGGTTCGACAAATGACTTCACCCCAAAGTCCTTGTGTTGCTTCTTCACGCCTCTTTTAAAGGATCCCAGGTAGTAAGAGGAAGGGAACACGTGAGCGGGCAGAGCATTCCATTAACAGATAGTGCGACAAAGAAATACGTCACCACCAAACTTCTTTGTACGCGTTGGAATAGTGGTCACAGTTAGTCGGTGGCAACTGGCAACGTAGGCCAGCACGCGTGGTGCTTTGAAGAAAACGAATTTATTAAGAGAACGGAAACAAAGGTATAAATGCCAAGCATGCATTAGCATGCGAGCATTGTTGACCGTGAACCTTAGATTAATTCATTAATCCGAGCCGTGTTTTTTTCCATAGGAGTTGTAGTTTTCGCAGTGGTCGATCATTGGATGGGTGACCGAAAATTTACTATCTCGAGCTCCTCCGTGCTTCGGAAGCCACTTTAAGCCGTTGGTCCCAGCTGCATCTACAGTCATTAGCACCCACAAATCCACACTGGGCCCGCGTGGCGTGGTGGTCACGGGCGGGGCCAATCTCCCTATTTCATCTATAGGGAAGGCCTGTGCCCCAGCAGTGCGGACATTAATAAGCTGATGATGATGATATCGTAATCCATCCTACACTAGCTTACACATAGTCTTACTGCCGTTTAGAGACTATTGTCCATGAAACATCGAATAAAAAACTTTATGTAATGTGACATGCGAGTGGCCATATAATTAAAGTTTCACTTTAATAATAAGATAAATAGTTGTTTTCATTCATAAGTAAAAAATGCATACACATAGTACAGTTTAAATCCTACTTCGTTGTGAGAAGGTATTTTCCTTTATATCCCTGTGATACTGTGCGTGGTCCCTTGGTCACACGCAAGTCACACAATAAAACATAAGAAAGGGTTTAAGAATTATAATAATAAATAATAAATAAATAAAGGCGGCTAGAAATAACAAAATGAAATCGTAAGCGTTAGCGTTTTCCAAAGCATTTCCGTTAGGCGAATGGCCCCCAGGTCTTTATGGAAAAAATTAAGAAAGTTTTTGAACTTACAACTCGGGTTTAAGATAAGGGTTTTTAGTACACCTCTCAACAATATTTTTCATTCCTCTTTAACAAGTTGCATTACATTTATTATTGTTGGGTACTAAAAAAACAGATCTTATCAACAACAAGCATCGGTCGATAATTCAGTGGTATTGTAGAAGGCTCGCCTGCCACGCGGGCGGTCCGTATTTGATTCCCAGGAGGAACTTTTTTTTATTTATGATTGTAAAATCTTCACTTGCATTGTGGTTTCATAAAAACCAACCACACCATTTTTTTATTTGAAAGAAATTAGTATGATATTTTGGTTACAACCAAGTTAGAACATCAGGTCGTGATATTTAATATTAGGTACATTGGTATAAACTACTATAAACGCTCTCCTGTGTGGGTGATAGGTGTTTATGTAAAATAATTAATGTCTGTAGACAAATGCAAATAAATTAATTTAATTTAAATAACCATTCGTAAACAAAAACAGTATTTTTTCTATGCCTCCTTTTGCTGTTGCTGTTCTTCAGTTTTGTCTGCTGTCTTCTCCTCTGCTGTCTTCTCCTCCGCTGCGTTCTCCTCTGCTGACTTCTCTTCTTGCTTATCTTCTTCTTTTTTGATTGCTGCTTCTGCGTCAGCTTTCTGCAAAAAAGTGATCAGCATTTTTTTTTCATTTATTTCCAACCAAATCACAATTAACGACATAGTTTCTGTTATTACATAGTCCCACAAAAACATACAAACTGGTCTACAATGTGATTGTTACTTTAAAATGCTTAGATAATTACTTATTTGCTATTTATATTTATTATATAACAGGTAATTATATAGGGAAATTATTTTTTAAACATTTACATAAATAATATTTCTGTAATTTATTTTTAAATATGTTTTTGTTTGGTTCATTGTTAATTTCAGCAAGCAATGTATTGAACAAGTAAGCATATTATGAATGTCACCGCCGCTGAGGCACAAGTAGGTACAGTTGCCAACTCTACTATATAATAAAGGGAATCAAATACTATATTTCTAAAAAAAATATATAGTAAGTGAAACTACTACTTATATTTTGCTTAAAGCAGATATTTGCCAGTAAAAGCTTTCTTAAAAAAAACATTTAATTATTAAAGCATAGAGTATCAAAAATGCATTCATTTCAAAAATAAAGTCAATAATTTGAACACACTATATTTTTTCCATTTTTGCCCTTTTCTATATTTTATTTAATACTTCGAAAAAACTATATTTGATAGAAACAAATTGTAACCCTAGGCACAAGCCCATGGATGGCGGCCATTAGATGGTAGGCTTTGTTGTCAGTTTGCTCGCAGTCAAGGTTATGACTATAACCTGTCGTCCAAAGAGGTAATGACTCTTTCAGTCACGGACGAAGACTGGTGGTTTTTTATCATTCATGACAGAATTGACTGACGGCTGCATGAGTGTCAAATGGCCGCTTATCAACCCAACCCAATTCAAAAGACTGGCTCTTTGAGTTCAGTTCAGCTCCTATTCAAAAGACGTGCGATTTGCGCGACCAAAACCTTTTTTTATTTGTGTCTAGAAAATGCCTTACGCATCCTTCAACCACTGGGGGAGCGAGAAGAAGGTATGTGGGACTCCTCCCTGTCCTCTTCAGCCAGCCCTGGTGCTCGCTGATGTGAACAGGGCCCCACCTACGCCCTGAACAGGGCCACTAAAAACCAGACAATACTACTGCACCGTACCCGACACGCACTATGAAGACCGCGGTCCCCCTAGTGCGTGCCGAGAGGGCGGGTGTGGTCGCGGAACCCGTCTCCGAATGGCCGCGCATCGAGACCAAAACCTTAACCTAAAGTATTACAATATTAAAATAAATAACTACTATATTTAAATATTATTGATTTTCTGTACATATATAATTAAATAAAAAAGAAGTAAATAAAATGTACGATATTAAAAAAACTGTTTTGAATGAATAAGTAAAATTAATAAGTTGTATTTTTAGTGTCATGTACCTTTTTCTATACTAATGATTATGAGTTATGTTGCTCGAAATGAATGATTTTTTTTTTATTTTATTTAAAAACCACGGGCGTTTGTTGTATTTTTTTTACAGCCCTAGACACCCTATAGAAACGGCTCAGGTATGGTGCGAGTACTTCACAAGGGGCAAGGTAGCCCCCTTATGTTATTCTGCCACGTTGTTCGAGTAAATCCGAAAATCCCCGCTTGGCAGTAGGGGTAATATTAAGGATACTATTAAGTTTTTTTTATAATAAAGATAATTTTAGTAATTCTACTGGAAAACATAAAAGCAGATGACAATCTTACGGCCTTATTCATATCGTCTTCTTTCTTCTTTTGCAGGTGCTTGGACACATCCCTAATCAGTTGCAGTTCTTCTAATTGCTTCGGCTTTAGGTTGTACACGGATATGGGTGTAGTGGTCGGGTCGCCCATGTCCTTTATGAACTGCCTGTACTTTTTGTGGAGCACGGCGAAACTCTTTTCGGTAACTTGAGAGTACACATATTCTGAACGCTGGTCCCTGTTAAGAGAATTTTTTTAGTAGAAATTAGAAGTAGTCAGAAGGACCATGAAATTATTCAACAAATACACTTTTGCATCTTTTAAAAATTTCGTATATATTCGTATAGTTTTGTGTATATTCGTAAAAAATAGGAATCTTTTAGAATTTAAAGAAAGAGACAAAACATAAATCCTTACCATACAATCTTTTCCATTTTTCTTCTTTTAAATGTACTTTACTTTAATTGAATTTTGTAGAGGCGGTTTGTGTCTGTATCTTTACAAAAGTTTAATGTCATAAATTGATTGCATTTAACATTGAATCGTAGGTGGTCGTGAGTGCTTCTCAACCTTTTTTTAATATTTGTTGTTTTATAAAAATCACGTTTGTTGAATGGGAGCCAGTCCGTATTGGGCCCGCGTGGTGGGTAATGACCTAATCTTCCTATTTCATCCATAGGGAAGGCCTGTGCCCCAGCAATGGGGACATTAATAGGCTGATGATGATGACCTAAAAGCTTGATGTTGTAGTTGCTTTGCATACTAATCTGAGACTTAGAAGTCTATATATATTTTTTTTAAATATTTGTTGGATATACAGCAAAAGTCCAAATGCTCATTCGATTCTTTACTCATTAAATACTATTTTTATTTCGCTTTTATTCCTTTATCTGTACATGACATTATATCAAATAGGACTTTCGTGAAGTGAAAACCGCGTGTAAATCTGTTCGTACTTAGTTCTTCAGATCATATGCCCATTTTTTGCCTATATTCTGCAATATTAAACAATATTAAATGTCAGCTATATGACGATGTGGAGCTCGATGGCGCAAGTGGTGGGGGGGTTCGGTTGCGATCGTTGAAGTTAAGCAACTTTCGCAGTGATCGGTCATTGGATGGGCGACCAAAAAACTATCTCGAGCTCCTCTGCGTTCCTCCTCCGTTCGGAAGGCATGTCATGCCTTTGGTGGGCCCAAAGGCTGCTTCTGCAAACGTTAGCACCCACGAATCCGCCCTGGGCCCGCGTGGTGGGTCATGGCCCAATCTCTCTATTCCAGCTATAGGGGAGGCCTGTATCCCAGCAGTGGGGATATTAAAAGGTTGATGATGATGATATCTTGATTTTTTTTTAATCAAAATACAAATTGCTTATTTCGTAACATTAAAAGTTGTGAATCCCTGGAGTCAGAGTGCGGATTAATTAATAAACATTAATTTGAAAAAAAACTCTGTCCATTGTTTGTATTAATAGAAATGTTGATTGTTCATATTATACTTGATAATGAGTTTACAGTAAAACCCCGACCAAGTGCGAGTAGAACTCGCGAGCGAAGGGTTCCGTATTATTATCTTATTAGAATCAGAATTTTATTTGTGAAACATAGGTTAGTATACATGGTATATAAAATTTTTGTTAGTATCACTACCTACGACGACCTCCATGGCCGAGTGGTTTGTATGCCGGGTTTCATGGTGTCGCCGACTCGAGAGGTCCCGGGTTCGAATCCCGGTGGGGGCAGATGTTTGTGTGATGAATACGTGCATTTGTACTCCAGTCATGGATGTTTAATATGTATTTCTATATAAATATACTTATATATGTACAGTATATGTATTCTATCCGTTACCCTAGTATCCCATAACACAAGCCTTATAGTGCTTACTTTGGGGCTAGGCTAATTGGTGTGTGTGTTGGAAATATTTATTTATTATTATTATTTATTTATTTATCACTACATTTCCACCTTAATTAAGGTATACAAATAGATATGGACCTATGAAAGAAGTACTATTATTTTTACATTGGAATCACAATTTATGAATATAATTTCTTATCTACATACAACACATAGAATGCTCTAAGATTAGATTGATAACAATAGATCACATCACCAGCCTATTAATGTCTCCACTACTGAGGCACAGGCCTTCTTTATGGATGGAAAAGGGAGATTGGGCCATGACCCACCATGCGGGCCCAGTGCGGATTGGTAGGTGCTAACGACTGCAGATGCAGCCAGGACCTACGGCTTAACGTGCCTTCCGAAGCACGGACGAGTTCGAGATAGTAAATTTTTGGTCACCCATCCAGTGAGCGACCACTGCGAAAGTTGCTTAACTTGAACGATCGCAGCCGAACGCGCTAACCACTTGCGCCATCGAGTTTTTCCGACATTAAATACTTTAATATAATATTGAGCAAAAAACTCCGTCTGTTGTTTAGAAGCCCCGCTTAAATATTTATTATATTATTTTAATTTGGTCAAATATTTTTAAATAGGTATTCTGTGAATATTTCAAGTGTCTACCTGTACTATATTAGATAACCACTGGTTTAATTATGATTTAAATAAAAGACTTCTATTCCATGTTGAATTTATTAATAAAAGTGCCTGTCACAGATTAGTGAGTATGACCTAATTAACTTAAGTGTCATAAAATGTTACCTTACATATATCACACACTACCTGCCTGCCTTTCCGTTATTAATATCGAACAAAAGATGACATATGAATTTATTTTTATTGGCAAATATTTATTAATTTTAATTATTGACAAATTAGCGGTGGACAAGTAGACAAGGTAGACAAGGGGTTAGCGCGTTCCGCTGTGATCATTGAAGTTAAGCAACTTTCGCAGTGGTCGGGCATTGGATGGGTGATTAAAAATTTTCTATTTTGAGCTCCTCCGTGCTTCCGAAGGCACGTTAAGCCGTTGGCCCCGGCTGCATCTGCAGTCGTTAGCACCCAACAATCCGCACTGGGTCCGCGTGGTGGGTCACGGCCCAAACTCCCTATTCCATCCATAGGGAAGGCCTGTGCCCCAGCAGTGGGGACATTAATAGGCAGATGATGATGATGATGATTGACAAATTTAATTTTATAAATGTTATTCTATAATAATAATTACAAAATTAAAGTACTAAATTAAACTATACTACTGTAAATAATATCAATTGAGTAAGTTATATCATAAAATTAATGAAAACAGATGACATTAATTATGCATGATTTGAGAAATAAAGTAATACAAATTAGGTTCTCCGATTATAGATAGAGTCTGTGCGGAAAGAGAATGGGATTTAGATTGGAGGGCGCTGTAGTGCTTTTCTACCGTATTTGTAAGGTTTTACCCCTTTTAGACATGAATTAATACAAAAAACCGCAAGAAATCACAACAACAAACAAATCCGTATCAATACAAAACTTTGACGTTTTACAGATTGCTGGGTTGGATTGCCAAATAAAAATCTTAATGTTAGTTCCGTTTTTCGCCACGCCCATTCTCTTTCCGCACAGACTCTAACTGTTTATTAATTAATTTCTCTTCTGTATTTTTTATCTACAAGACACTACTATATTGCGATACCCTGACAGGGTTCATGTTTGGTACCTACTTTATACATTTTGTAACTTGTAACCATATAAGTAACCACATGAGTGCAATAAATTGAATTGAATTGACGGCAAGAAAAAAAAACAGGTTTGTTGAATGGAAGCCTGCTTTAAGTATTTGTTGTTAAAGCAGCAGAAATACATTAACTGTGAAAATTTCAACTGTCTAGCTATAACGGTTCATGGGTAATAATAATAAAAGCATTTATTTCAGACACGAGATCCATATCAAAATTAGAAAAAAAACAATACAATAATTACATTAAAATAAATAATAATAGCAATAAAACAATACAATTAAAAAAATGATGTGGTGTCGTGGGACACCAGGTAGGAACGAAGTTGAGTATATACTATGCATTGGCGGGGTGGAGCGGTAATAGAAAGAGAAGGGATAAGAGAACGAAAAGAAAGAGGGAGAAAGAGAAAGGTATTATACACTACTCGCTTGTGCATGCGACTGTCGCGCATGCGCACGTCTCATTTAACGGTTTTATTCCACGCACTTTTTTCCACGGATTTTTTCTTACGGTTTTACTATCACATTTTTTCAGTTCGGTCGCGCAGCAAAATCCCTATCCCCTCCAAGCCTGCCGTAAGGAACTTCGTTCCAAAAACACATATGTCAAATTAAATGGAAATGAAACATTGAATTAAAAATAATTAAATTAAAACAGAATAAAATAATTTAAAACATTTAGTCAAATTTTGTTCAATAATTAATTTAAATTCTCAATTTATCTGAAATTGTAATTTGTACCCAACGTTTCTACATATTGGTCGCCATCAATCCGGCAAACTAGTGATATAAAGCCTGGTGTCAGACAGCCAAACAGACATTGGTGTCGATTCTAGCGTGATTCTCTAAACTTAAAACTAAATTTAACATCAGTCTCTCCTTTTCATTTTGTATTGAGAATGACAAGGATGCACTGTTGTCAAAATTAAGTTTAGCTATAGAGAATCATGTCAGAATCGACATCAGTGGAGTCTTAGTAATAGAGTTGTTGCCGCCTTTTGGGTACGGAACCCTAATAAGTATCTACGTAAGTAATTAAATAAATACATATTGATGACCTTAACAACACCCGCCAGTCCGCACTGGGCCCGCTTGGTTGATCATGGCCTAACCTTCCTATTCCATCCATAGGGAAGGCCTGTGCCCCAGCAGTGGGGATATTAATAGGCTAATGATGATGACCTGAAAGCTTGCTGTTGTAGTTGCGTTGCATACTTATCTGAGGCCTAGAGGTCTATACTTTGATTCCCATTTGATTTTATCCAATTAATAACGTAAAAATATTTATTTCGTTCCCTACCCAATTAAATAAAGAAAGTTTTAGCAGAAAACAATCTACTCGGTCCAGGTTTAAGACGGGATTCGAACCAGCATCTTCCGCTTTCCGAGCCTCTTCCACCCGGGTAGCGGACCTGGGGGCCAATCGCCTAACGGAAATGCTTTGGAAAACGCTAACGCTTACGATTTTATTTTGTTATTTCTAGCCGCCTGAGGTATTCAAATGCCTCGCGCTCTTTCTTTTTCTTTTGCATTGGTAATAACAATATTAAAAAAAATGAGCGTGAGGTATTCGAAAACCTCAGGCGGCTAGAAATAACAAAGCGTTAGCGTTTCCCAAACCATTTCCGTTAGGCGATTGGCCCCCTGGGGGGCAATCGCCTATAGAGATTGCTAAGGCTATCGCAATCGCTTCCGGACCATTCCGCCCATGCGTGATGCGTGAATCACGTCTAAAACCTTCAATAAATCATTCCATATTTTCACCGAGAAATCACCAATTTTAATTTTTTTTTCTTGCGAAAAAAGAGTGTCTTGCATAAATATTATCCATTCAAGATAGATTAATTAGTTAAAACTTTCGTTTAATCAAACCACTTTTATTTATAAAGTAGAATATGTAAATGAAATTTTGCACAAAGAATAATAAGTAAGCAGTTATACTATGCATCTATGGTTAGATTTTTTGTAAATGATAATTAAATTTCCACACTAGACATCTTCTTTAGTGGTGATATTTTTATTTTTATTTTTGGCCTTATTCTATAGATCCTAGTTTCTTTGAAACACAAGTTATCGAAAAAAGGAAAACATAGGAGCATAGAATGAGTAAAATTGAATTTTTTTGTATAAAAAGCATTTTTTAAGTAATATAAATTAAGAAGGAATCATTAGAGAATGTTTGTATGGAAAAATCATTGCCTGCCTCCCTCTTAGTGGTGCAAGTTCATTACAACGGCGGGCAACGCGCGAATCAGATTATGCTAAGGTGACCGGACACTGCTATCAAACGGTTAGGCCCGCCCAACAGGTTTGTCAGTCTTTGTAAGATATACAATAACTGCAGAATACCCAGCTAATTGCCATCTAGCATACAAAACACTAATACATAAGTATCTTATATTATTTGAATATGTAATGAATACTTTCGAAGACATATAAAATGATGAAATTAACTAATGAATGGCTGAAATGAAAAGAAATTCACGGCCGTAAAACTTTAAAAAACAAACACAGTCTGTATTAAAAAAAACGTGTTAGATTCCCCTCCCAATTATTAATATCAGATGGTGTTATAACGCCAACTTTCTTTATCAAAAACATAATAGTAATATTGAAAAGAAATATCTCGATAAATTGTTTAAGCTGACTCTGCTTAGTATGCCTCGGGGCTCAAAGGGCATAAAAGCAAAAAGTATTTTTTTCAGTGCAGCCAAAAAGCCGTTTGTTTTTCGACTCTGCAGTGAAATTGACTTTCGGGCCTTTGAACCTTGGTACCGATAAATGTGAAAGGAAATAAGAAATTCATTGCCATTTAGAAAAATAGTAATGGAAATTTTTAATAGTTATTTATTTCCAAGTGTATCATTAAAATAATTGTGTTGGTAATACAATTTAATCAATCTTTTTCTTTTTATGCCACGTTTAAAAGACAATAAAATGCGAGCGTAAATATATGCTCCATGTGCGAGCGTGAAACGGAACGCAAATGCACCCCTAGGGCGAATGACTCACTCACCCCTATTCCGAATGTTACCGAACAGTGCCGAGCGCCCCGGCAGCCCGCGTACGGCCACGGAAAACATTTCCACACAGTCCTCAATAATTATATTATGTAACACTTTACAATTTTACACAGTAAAATTTTCAAAAAACGCAAAATGCTCACACGGCATTCATTAAATAGGAAAATCGCGCGCGAACTTTGCTTTTAAAGTGATACAAATGTGATGTTAAGACGGCAAATATTGATTTTCCCGTGACGTGTTCAAGAAACGTTGTATGCGGATTATACAGTGTTATTATTAGATGTGTAGTGTTTTAATTTATTTAGTAAGTGCTTTACGGAATGGTGTACTTTATCCAAAACTAGTAATTAAAAAAAACAAGGATTTCGAATTTAGAAGAAACTCTTTCGATGCCTCGTTTTTGAAAAAAAAAAAACCATTAGAAATTCAGAAATGCAGCTTATTAAAAAAGTATTTATCTAAAATATTTGCAGATATGATCAATTTAAAAAATGATTTTATTTTAAAATTACTACGTGACCACCAATAAAGCGTGTCAATAAGGGCGCCATATTATTTACCTTTTGCCATTTATTTTGTTTTATAAAAATATATAATGTCTTTAGTTAATTTCCCAATAGAGTAAATTAATACCATTCATAATAAACTCATACTCGAATACGTGTAGAACTATTAATACGAAGTGCGAAAACAGCACCTATTACCAAATAGGCAATATAAAATTGTGTTGGAAAATTTCAAAAGCTTATTTGTTAAAGGACGCTTAAATTCTTTTTCCTGCTGTAATTGCTAACATATAAATGAGGTTTTTTTTAAAAATTTGTGTGATTTATTTAGGGCTGGCATAAAGAATAATTTAAGATTTTTTTGCTAAAAGTAATTATTTTACCCTATGAACATTTGTCTCTAATTTCACCCCCCCTAAAGTTAAATTTTCGACAAAAAGTAAATAACTTACTTTTTTCCGAAGTCCTCTTACTCGTTTTACTAATATTCGTTAAAATGGTTTCAGTTGATTAGACGTGAAAGAACAACAGACAGACAGTTTCACTTACCCAAATGGGTAAGTGAAACAATATTGACATTCATCCTAATACTATAAATATAGTATTAGGATGAATGTCAATATTGATAGTATTTTAAGTTATAGTAGGTACAAACTTATATTAAATATGGGGGCCAATTGTATTGTATTTTTAAACTCTTTCTGCGATCGCCTTTAGAGCTTAAGCAAGTTTTAATGTGACATTAAATGATCCCTTTCCCAAATAGAATATGAAAGGCACGCAATGAAGTAAAAGTTATATTACAAATTATAATCAAGTCCCTGCTATTTAATTGTTTCTACATACCTTAATAAAAATAAAGTTCCTGTTTATTTTTCATATTAATCCACGAAACTAGACTTCTTGGCGCCCAACGTGTTACAGGAACAAATGAATTATGTTTTTTTATTTACAAGACTAATTAGTAATTATTGTCATCTCTGCAGTCACAAGTTTGAATACTGAACCGTTTCGACAAATTTGACGACCTCCGTGGCTCGAGTGGTATGTACGCGGTTCGAATCCCGGTAGGGCAAGTGTTTGTGTGATACATACGAGCAATTTGTACCTATGTCATGGACGTTTATATGTATTTCTAAATAAAAATATAATTATATATGTATCAGATGTATTTTATCCGTTACCCTTGTATCCCATAACACAAACCTGACAGTGCTTACTTTGGGGCTAGGCTAATTGGTGTGTGTGTTAGTTTTTTTTTATTTATTATTTATTTAAACTAGAAATGTCACAGTTCACGTAGGCAGTAGAGGTAAGCCGTGGCAAATATTCTTTCCGATTACCATATTTATAGGCAACAGCTTTATCTATTTTAATGAGGATTAAAGCGATGTGCGTGATATTGTGTATTTTATTTCAGTTAAGCACGGTTCAATGTATAACAAAAAGCACTTCTTATGTTTATGTAATTTTGTTTGATAGAATTGAAAATAAGCAGTAACCATCCTAGACCATCCTAGACATCTGAGCACTCAAAAATACGATGTATCATAACTTTGGTCACCCATCTTATGACCGGCATTTTCAAAGTTACTTAACCCTCTTTGCGTCATCGGGCTTCATGCAGAGCTTATTGTTAAGAGAGGATAACATAGTATTGGCCTCTTACTGCTGTTCTTAAACTGCAGCACTATGCAAGTAGTTCTGGCATGAGTCCAAGTATTACCAAACATATATTTGACCCGAAAGTCTAGTTGTTCGATAGAAGTGATTTAGCTAGGAAGATAAAATATATTTATATCTATATATATTATTTATGTATGGTTTATACATATGTATTTTATGTAATATATATATTTTATCTTGTTTCCATAGATATACTTTAATTATAACAAGTACCTAATGCGGTGAATTCTTGTTGCACTACCATCACAAGATTTTTGCTATAATTCTCCGGTTGACTGGTAGAGAATGCCTTATGGCATGAAGCCCGCCACTTGTACACTAATTTGTGCAATAAAGTATAAATACAATAAAACTGGTGATGAATAGCAAAACTAAACGAGTCATTCGTCTTGACCTACTTGGTTTTTGAGTTGATTCATGACAGGACTGTGAAGGATTCTCTTTACTCTAGAGAGTCGTTAATTTTATTTATTCGATATTTCTAGACAGTTTTATTTTATAGTTGAGGATTCAAAACCTTAAATAATAATTAAGATTATGATTTATTCATCATTGTTTGTATGCTTGTGTATTTTTATTGATCAATAAAATGGTTCTCTCTCTCTCATTGTTCCGTTGAGATATTTTTCAACTCTAAAGAGTCGTTGATTTTTTATTTTGACCGATTAGATTTTCGAGTCATTATTACAGTTGTCGTGAAACTCGGTTTCTAGATAATATATTAGCTAATATTTCAGCTACATTCGTTCAGTAATACTTCACTGAAACAATTTTTATTTACTAAAGAAAGTTGTTTCCTGGTCACGTTACTATACGGAATTTGCAGTCACGATCGATAATGGTCGATGATGTGGCTAAAATGAAAACACGCTTCCCCTTATATTAAGCCAGCCAAAATAACAATCACTTTTCAATTTGGTATGCACTTAATGATACGCTATTTCAAAATACTCAAAAAAATTATAAGGCGCCGAAAGAACACCAAGAAAGAGATTTTAAGGATAAATATTCAAATAATCATAAATGTTGCAACTTATTTTCTAATTATAATCTTAAATACCACAGTCACGTCACAATACACAATTGGTCACTAGCAAAATAAAAATCACTTTTCAATTTGGTATGCCTTTGATGACATTTCAAAATCAATTCAAAATACTTAAAAATTCAACGAGGCATCAAAGGAATAAATACCTACCTAAAAGAAAGCTTAGAATTCAAAACAATCAAAGACAATTCTTTGTATATTTTCAATCTTAAAACACAGCACTCACAAATGCTCACAAAATACAATTAATTGGTCACGTTGTTCTTATTTACAGTACAACGCTAGTGAGTCGGAACAATGACCGTCCCCGTTTTTCGGATTCGAATTGCAAACGTCGTCGTGTTGTCGTCGGTTCGGTCGACAAGTTGTGTTTCGCGAGCGTGACCGCTGACTGATCGCGAGATGTATCGGTCGACCCGTTGTGTTTGCGAAGCGCCTTGAGCGGTCGAAGATGGAGAGTGGCGGGGCCTCCTCGGCCACCGAGGCCTACCAGTACGTCGGGCCTTTCAGATTGGAGAAGACACTGGGCAAAGGGCAGACTGGTAAGTTTTCTACTCATTAGGTTAGCTATGATAAACAACTCAGGGCCGGATTTAGTGCAGGGTAGGTGGAGCTGTGGCCCACGGACCCCAGAAATAAGAGGGCCCCACAACACAAAAAAAAAATTAAAGGAGATGTTTCATTGTAGGCCAGGTAACTAAGTACATATTCCAAAAAAATGGGATATACAATAAGCATTCCCAGTAAAATAATAATAATTACTTTCTTTACCCAATTTATTGGATTATGAATAATGCGGCGATTTTGCCGATATCTTTATTAAGTCTGTGGTATATGTATATTAATAATGGAATCATAGTAAGTTCAAAAATGTTATATATGTAAAATAAACGTAACTCAAGCATGCTCAAAAAGTCTCTGAACAAGCTTTAATAGCTCAAAAAATATTATGGGTAATATTTTTTATTTATTAAATATATTAGGTTAAAGAGTACTGTTAGCGACGCGCTCAATTATATTATGAGATTATATTTTTTATTAAAAATGTAAGGTAGTGCAATGTCACTGTCAATCCCGCGGAGAACCGTTACAAGCCGTTGCACGGGCTCCGTACTACTTTGCGATCCAGAAAAAACACGTGACGTTATCTTGACTTGATAAACGCCAAACCGACCTTGTCGCTATTGTAGATGGTGAATATCATAATTAATTAAAAAAAAATCTGTACCGCAAAATTAGGCATAATATGGAAATTTAATGGTCGGACTCGGCTATGTTCCTGATTGCTTTTGTTTGTGCTTTATGTACCAGACCTATATCAAGTCCCATACAAATATGAAATATCTCCTTTCGACCGGTAACGAACCAGGGGGTGGGGGAGCAACCGTAAGTGGCCCGGTGTTCGTACATGTGCCGTGACTCGTGTCACGTACAGTAACCTTGTATATCTGCAGAGCAAGCATAACCTACTTTAATCACGTAGCTGTATCTAAGAAATGCATCATAATACGTCATTGTTCTAGGTATATAAAAACTTAACTTTGCATAATAAATCAATGCTCGTCACGCATTCAACAAGATCAGTTGTCTTTCTTCGTTAACCTAATATCATTATGTATAGGGCCCTACAGTTTGGTCCTTGGAGCCGGATTTGAACCAGCGACCTATGGATTACAGTCCACTATTCCAGATTTACAAAAAGAGGCCCCCACACCTTCGTTGCACCTCTAAATTCTGCTCTGAAACAAGTAAATGATTTGCACCGCGCCAAGATAGCTGTACAGCAGTTATAAACTGCCACACCTACCATCCTCACCTTGCAGGGAACCGTTTGGAGAAGAAACCTCCACCTTACAGGAGACTACAGTGAAATGTGTTAGCTACTTCTTCACGTCTAAACGGCTGGAGTGGTTTTATATTGAATTTTTATTATAGAGTTAGCTGACCTGACACCCTGGATTAACACATAGGCTATGTTTTACTGTGGGAAAATATCACACTAATATTATAAAGGCGAAAGATTGTGTGTGTGAGTGTGTCTGTTTGTTACTTCTTCACGTCTAAACGGCTGGAGCGATTTAAATAAAATTTGGTATGGTGTTAGCTGACACCCTGGATTATCACATAGGCTACGTTTTACTCCGGGATAATATTCCTAATAAATCGCGGGTAATACAGCTGGGCACAGTTAGTAATACATAAAGATCTGCCGACAAGTCAAAAGCACAAAGTCTAACTGAGATTCCGACCAATGAATTTTTTAGCTGCGTCAACCCCGTGCCCGACCGCACAGGCTTCAATGCGTGTCGACAAATTGCGGTTTTAAATTATTGCGGACGAAATCCATTTTGCGCTCCACCGTTTATAAGTTTCTGGTCAAGAATAATCACGTAATGGATCAATCGGTAGAACGGTTCAATGTTTTGTGTAAAGCCCTTGTAAAATGGCGGGTCAGTCAATCCCCCTTTCCCTATGTTTCAGTAAATGTGTGGTGATTTACTGGAACCACCCCGTGGACTTCTTGAGGGAACGTTGAAAGACACTTTCCGCTATTTTGTTTCACTTGCCAACACTTGTGCATGTTCCCGAACACTTAGTGGTTAATAATCCACCATTATTAGACACTAACATCCGCCACAACACAATTTTAACAAGAAAAACAAAACTGCTAAAGTGACGCTTTCCGATCCCGACAAAAAGTCGGCGGGAAAATTTTGAGCGGGACGTTTTTTGTTTTTTTTTTGACTTTAGCCAATGTCAAGTACAAAACGCGGGAAGTTTAGCGATAGTGATTTCGAATAACTTTCTCGCTAACTATATTTTATTCAGTAAGTAGTTGTTATATAGAACAGATAAAACTGGTATAAGTAGTTATTGAGACAGAGAACTAAATATTTCCGGAAAAGGGGTCTAAAACATAAAGAAATGTACATTCTTTATTACCAATGCTTTATGGTAGGTAGGGTAAATAGATATTAGATGCATTGTAGAAAATCGTAATTAAAAAAAAGCGAGGGTGCTTGTGACCACACGACTGAACTTCTTTAGCTCCAATGGCAATGATCTGAAAATCTTAAACTACTTACCTGAAGATATGTTGTTAGCAAAAAAAACACCTTTTGTTATCACCCACCAATCCGCACTGGGTCCGTTATCACCCACAAATCCGCACTGGGTCCGTTATCACCCACCAATCCGCACTGGGTCTGTTATCATCCACAAATCCGCGCTGGGTCCGTTATCACCCACCAATCCGCACTGGGTCCATTGTCACCCACCAATCCGCGCTGAGTCCGTTATCACCCTCCAATCCGCACTGGGTCCGACATCATCCACCAATCCGCACTGGGTCCGTTATCACCCACTAATCTGCGCTGGGTCCGTTGTCACCCACCAATCCGCGCTGAGTCCGTTATCACCCTCCAATCCGCACTGGGTCCGACATCATCCGACAGTCCGCACTGGGTCCGTTATCACCCACCAATCCGCACTGGGTCCATTGTCACCTATCACCCTCCAATCCGCACTGGGTCCGACATCATCCACCAATCCGCACTGGGTCCGTTATCACCCACCAATCCGCACTGGGTTCATTGTCACCCATCAATCCGCGCTGGGTCCGTTATCATCAACCAAGCACGAGATTCATGTAGGTATTTTGTGACGGATATTGTTCATTGTTTACCGATGAGTCACCGAAGACACAAATCGTAACACATTCGCCAGTTTACCCCCCAGGGCAAGCGTGCCTAAAGAAGTTTCACTTCAACAAGTCCCTCCTCGGCTGGGAACCCAACCCGGGCCGCCGCGTCACAAGCACGCTTTTACCAAAATTTGCATACTAGCTTAGCATTAGGCAGACACCGCGCCCGTAGGATAAGAGTTGTGACGACTAAAGGTTTCACTTTAAAAAACTTCTCTTAGGTAGATAGATTTTAAATTCATCGAAATAATATAGCTAAGTAAGTACCTACTTATATCGATCATTTCCCCTCACAACTCAGCTGTTTGCGTTATTGTTGGGGTGTGCTCTAGAGGGTCAATGGTTTGATGCCATTTACGTAATTGAGTTTCGTATATTCGAATGTAGCGAGCTACAAAAACTATCGTATTGAGACCAATACGGACCCACATTTATCATGTATTGTAATGTAACACGAAAAATATTATCTACGTCTTTCTTTTTTCTTTTAATATTGATTCAGCAGCAGTATATATGTCGTAAAATGATGTGATAAATTAAATTATCGCGAAATTTCTAGACTTTTTGTGAAAACGTGGATAATTAGATAATGGCGATGACATTGCTCAATCTTACAGTTAGTGATTCTTTATCTGGGGCTTCGCCAGGCGCTGCCGCGGCACGCTCGCTGCGCTCGCTTCGCTCGCACGTCATGGTTACAACACTAACGCTAAAACCCATTTATGTTCATAAGAAAAAAGGTTAAATTTAGTTTTAAGTTTAGAGAATCATACCAGAATCGACACCATTGTCTAATTATCCGCGTTTTCGCAAAATCCCGCGAAAAAAGGATTTTCGCATAAATTCATATATATATCAAATCATCCTACCACATGTTACATTATAATATTTATTTATTTATAATTATCAAAATGTGACAAATTTGACCATTAAAAAGTTAGAGGTCGGGTAATAATAGAGTTTGAGAATCGTTGATGTAGAGAAAAGTTGATACTTTATTAAAAATAAATTATATTAAATTATATTTTTATTTCATTACGACATTTTTAATAATAATTAAAAGTAAAACCCGACGTCCCGGTATCGTTGGATACGTCTCTTGTGTTCGGAATCTTCAGCCAGCGCTTGCAGTAATGAATTCGACAGGTACTGATCTGAAATTAACGAAAAGCAACAAAATAGTTTTATACAAATGATATTGGAGGAGCTTGATGGCGTAAGTGGTTATGCGGGATTTACACTACCCAATTTTAAGGGGTCCCTTTTTTTATAGCGCGGTAGGCAAATGACTCTACCCCACCTGATGTCCAGTGGTGATAAAGTCCAAACGCGAAGATAGCTGGTACAGCAGTTATAAACTGGTACACCAACTATCCTCACCTTGCCGGCCTGCAAAAATGCTTCTTCACGCCTCTTCTCATAAAGGACCCCAGATTGTAGGAAGGAGGAAACACGTGCGCGGGCAAAGAATCCCACTTAGGAATAGTACGACAAAGAAATGAGTCACCAAATTTCTTCGTTCGTGTAGGAATAGTGGCCACAGTGAGTCGGTGGCAACGTAGGCCAGCGAGCGCCGTCCTCTGAAGAAAAGGTAATGGAGGGATAAGGGAGAATAACTCCTCCGAAACCTAACGAAGGGTGCTGTAATGTGAGTTAGGGAGTAAGGGACCCGATCTAGGGCGTTCGGTGCGTGCTTACCCTAGCTAGGGGCCACGCCCACCCTTTCGATTGGGCCCTTAAAATTGGGTAGTGTAAATCCCGTTTTAGCGCGTCCGGCTGCGATCCACTTTCGCAGTGGTCGGTAATAAAATTTACTATCTCGAGCTCGTCCGTGCTTCGGAATTCACGTTAAGAGGAAGGCAGACAATATTTATTCCATACAAACGTTTTCGACTGATTCCTCCTTAATAAAACGATGTTTTCTTTCAGTAAAATATCCTATCTTCTTCTATATTTAGTATACTTTCCCTCCGTGTGACAATGCCTTGGGACGCCCTGTATATAGTCGTGTGCAGACCCGTCTTTCCCTTTGGACACTTTGGGCAAGTGCACAGGGCCCCGCGATCGATAGAGGCCCCCTCAGATCAAATACAAAGTCCCTAGTTCCTGTTAAATCACCAAAGGGAAGTCATAGGGGCCCCATTATCCTAATATGCCCAGGGCTTCCAATAGGTCAAAGACGGCACTGGTCGTGTGACGCTCTAGAGGCAGTCCCGTTTCAATCTTTCCATATGATTTTTTCATTCAAAAATAAATTTCACTTCCAAAATTGTTTGGTTTTGGTTTGTTACTGGATTGGCCATACCGTGCAGTGGCGGCGCTAGGCGTCGGCGACGTCGGCCACCGCCGGCGGCCTCGCGCCTGAGGGGGACTCGCAAATTTTTTTTACTAGTTACCTATTTATTTTCGTTTCTCCTGGCCTGGCTTAGGTAGCCGACCCCGAACAATTCGGGGAAAAAGCTAAGCAGATGATAATGACTTTTATTATTTTCGAACACGTGCGTGAAGCGAGTAGTACTTTACGGGTATTCAGATTCGTCTGTCTGGCAACACTATTTTGTAATTAAAGGACATCGGCGAAATCGGCCCTAGCATGCCCAAAAGAATGTCCTTCACTATTATCTTTCTATTATTTTTTTAACATATTAGCAATTAATCATAGTAAACGGACAATCTGTGTAAAAAAATAAAAAAATAAAGTTCTGTTACTAGATACTACAGTCTATTCATCCAACTTGGCACTCCTTTTTATTGAAAAAACAGCATTAAAAATCAACTGATAACTGGATTCAAAAGGTTTCAGTCTATAATAACGATTTATTTTAATAGTTTATTGGCTTCGTTAATATTTTATTATTAAATGGGTGATTCTGTTAAAAAGTTGTGCCAAGATTGTTTACTTTAATAAATGCATTAGAGGCGACCATAGGTATTTATCAAAAGAAAAATAGAGAAACCTTAGTTAATAATACTTATTACTAGTATTATATTTATAAAAAGATTATTTTTGAAATTATGTAAAGATAGTTTATACTCCCATCCCATGTAATATCTGTTTATTTTATGAAAATCATAATGATAATCAGGTACATACCTAATTACCGATAGTAAAATATAGTAACAGGTAAATGGAAAGACTGAACATTTCATTTGAAAAGAAATCTATTATTACTACAGGTATAGGTATCGTAGGTGCCAACTGATTACACTCATTAATCAATATGAATATAAGCATTTATTATTTTTATTATTAATTGCATTTTATGTTCATTTAATGCATATTATTTAAGTGCTTTATATATTCTGAATACACTAAATGTATTCAGAATATATAAAGTGTACATCTTTTACGATTAAGTATAATAATTATAACCTCAAAATCAAATACATTCTGTAGTAGGCCACGGTTCCTCAAGTTGTCCGTATCTCAACAAATGCCTAATTAGAGTTTATGAATGATTCCGAACACAACTATAATTTTCTCATTGCTGGGCGTTCTAGGGCATTCAATGTATGGGGAACGAGCAATGTCCTTTCTATGTTTGTATTTATTTATTGTCATCATTTGATTATCAACAATAAAACTCGTTTACTCATACGTTATTTTATAATTTGGCTCACTTAATTTAACGGTTTTTTACTGCGAAGTAAAATAGGCCTCGCGAACTTGATGTCGCCGACGTCCACATGTGGTCTAGCCCTGCCACTGATACTGTGTATATACACTTATTATTCTAAGGGGCTGTTCATTAACCACGTGAGGCTCGAAAGGGGGGGGGGGGGGGGTTATCATATATCACGTGTATTTCCGTTAATTTCTTTCATTATTTTTATGTCAGTAAAAAATAACTTGCAACCTACTTTATATGTACCTGTATTTTATCAATATTTAAAAAATAAGATTCATTGTAGGTACTAAAAATACACGTGATACGGAGGGGGGGGGGGGGCGAGGGGGGTTATCTTTACTCTAAAACCTCACCATGTATCACCAAGGGGGAGGAGGCTTCAAACAATGCCAAAAACAATATCACGCGATTAATGGACGGCCCCTAAGCTGGACAGCAAAACTACTTTCTTCATGTAATAAACCTTCCGTGAAAATTACATTTAATTACTTACTTACTAATCATAAAGCTGGAGAGTTTGTTTGTTTGTTTTTTTTTTGGTTGAACGCGCTAATCTCCTAAAATACTGGTCCGATTTGAAAAAAAATTGGGCTACCTTTAACATCGCGATAAGGACGTGTACTCCTAGCTCCTAGCACGAACCAATATCGAATTCGTATCGTTTGAGAGTCCGAAATGTCATTGTCAAATGTGTACTGATTTTTAGTTCTCGTTACATACTTTGTACCGCTGCTGTTCAAGTTTTCATACAAAATTTGACATTGACATTTCGGTTTGCAAACTATTCGAATTCGATAATGGTTCGTGCTAGGAGTACAGTAGGATCGGAGCATCGATTAAAAAATGTTGCAAAACAGGTAAAAATAGTCCATTTGTAAGCTTCCGTAGCGTGCGCTGAGTAAACGGTTGAAGATACAAAAAAATCATGTATTACGGAATTGTTCTCCTTTAAAAGTTCTACAAAAAAGTCTGTGACAGCATATGTCCATCTTTTAAGCTTGACTTACTATAACCTTGTTCCTCAAATTTACGCGGGGGAAACCGCACAGGACCTCTAATTTTGGCATAAATGTAATAGTTAGACATGTAGCATCGCGGACTTTTTATAGATATTTATGTTCTCTATAAAAAATTAGTACATCACTTTGCTCTATTGTCAATGACTTCCGCGGAATACGCGATATAACGTTATTTTTTGGTATTTATTTCACACATTGGCTTACATTATTGAAGTTGTCATACGGAACCCTATATTCATCAGGGATAACGTAGTAATCTAAATGTGTTTTTTTTTTCAAATCGGTCCAGTAGTTTCGAGAGCCTATTCAATACAAACAAACAAACAATCAAATCTTTCCTCTTTATAATACTTATAAGTAAAGAATAATTATGAAATTATGAAACGCACTTTCTGTAATATATAATCTTGTAAGTTCCAAGGTAACTACTAACGGGTGACTCATTCTCTTTGCGGTCGAGTGTATACCACTGTACTTACTGAATCTCATAGCTGGCTCCAATCCCATAGGCTTGTCTCTGAGTGGCGACATCGAAACTCCTGGTGGGACCACACTCAGTGCCGCCGTCTCCGTTTCCATGGCAACGACAACGCTTGTTAATTCTAATAGGAATACTGACATCATTAAACTGAAACAAAAGACAACCTACGTTTACTCGATCAATGATATCCTTTGATTCAAATGACAGACGTCTTTAGAAAAATGTAAGTATAAATAATACCGACACTCGGTATTCAAAAATTTAATACAGGTTTTTCGATATCAACTTTTTAGCACGATATTTCCGGTTTTTCGGTATTACCGAAAATCGGTATCCATGCTCTAGTGGTAACGATTGGGAAGCAGGCGGAACCAATAGCTTAACGAACCTTTCAAAGATATAATACAATACAAAAGTATTTGTTTTACACCACAGAAAACAAAATATTTAGTCTATAAAGGCTGGATACAGTGCAAAAACGGCCAGTCTTAAGATGGAGAAGATGAGAAAGAAGCTGGAAAGCCTGGTGTAAATAACTACAATTAAATATGGCAATCAGTGATATAAAAATATGTACATAAAACAATATACATATACACAAAGTATATATGTTAGTGGAAATCAATAAAAATGGAAGAGTTACAAGGACAGATACTAAGATCTAAGAAGACTTATGAAAATGTGACATGATTCTTTTTTATAGACATAATATATAGCCAGGTAGGCAAATGACTCTACCCCACCTGATGTAGTGGTGTTAAAGTTCAAACGTGAAAATAGCTGGTACAGCAGTTATAAACTGCCACACCAACCATCCTCACCTAAAAAGACCCCAGACGCACGACCATTCTGCACGTCTTATGGAAACTTGAAGAGAGTTCCAAATATGGAACAGCTTCTACTCGAATGAACGGCCTTAAAAAGTTGTTCCGTGTACAGGAGTAATAAGGAGCAAGGATTTTCTGACAACCTTAGGGATTATTACTAAAAATCTCCAGTTTTTGGTTTCCCAAGCTATGACCGAACGTTGCTAAAGTTTAACGTTTATGATCTTAGTCCGAAACAGTTCATTATCGAACTTAAGTGAACGAACACAAGGTTCAAAATCAACCGCAGACTCACCGATTCAGCAACACCCGCCGCATTTTGTTTGTTAATTATTTATTTGAAATTCCGTTCCGACGCGGTCAGGTCAGGCCACCTCACACCCCAGTCAGTCTGTGTGTCCAACACTTTTGACTTGCGAATTAATAATGCCATTCGAGTCTGTAATCTCCGCTTGTATGGTAACACCCGATCCCGTATTTTGCCATTTATCGACAATATCCTAGAGAGCTGCTATAACCGCAAAGCGTTTTTTTTTTGTTGCGCGAAGACTGTTAACGATTTATCAAGCTTATATTAATTATACGTCAGTTCAAAACCGCTTCTCTGCGGCAAGCAACTAAAATTTAAGAAAGAAATAAAAATGTCAGCGACCATAGCGTCTGTAAACTCGCCTACGCCCTATAACTAGGGGTGCATCAAGTGAATGGAATGATACTTTAGTCAAAGAAACTTATTGAAACTCTTTTGAATTGTCCAATGTTTTTTCCGACTAGGGTATTCAGGATATCTTTTAGCTGATAAAAAGAATGGACGCAAGAAACTTATCAGCAATTTGCAGAAATAGCAACATAATTACCAAGTACGACAAAACTGTTGAATACATTGTCGCCAGCAGCGTTTCCAGACCAATACGATCCGAGAATCTTAAAAAAAAGAACATACGAGTAAAGGTAGCTTAAGACATGTTGGCTTGTGCAATATAATATTGTCCAAGCCGACATCAAAATTAGCCATTAAATTGGGTAATATTATAATAAAACTAATTAAGCATAGATTATAATATTAATTAATGTATCATCATGGGGCTGACATAGTCGCTCAGCGACAAAAGCCTTCTTTCTACTGAATAAAGATTATAAATAAAAAAAAACCTTAAAAAAAAGCAAACTCCTTCCTTAAAAGTCGGTATCCATCGCGTCTGTGATGCTCATGGAAATGCTTGTGTCTTTGGACGACAGTGACAACTCACAATAAAAACGCCAATTGGAAGGTGAAAAAATAGCATATTACCAACATTCACCCCTTTATTGATAAACAAGGACTAAGTTTAGACTAGTTACGCTTTGTTTTGTTCATGTCACTTAAATGCCTCGGTGAACACAGACAAAACATGGAGTAACAAATCCAAGCTTATTATTCGTTTATTATTAAGGGGGATAATGTGTAAGCTCTCTTATAAATGGGTATTATCGCAGATAACTATCAGAAAGTTAATATATCGGTCGCTCTTTAATGTAAAGGCCTTAATTTGGCTTACATTTAAGCCTAAAATGTTCCCAGGAAACAATAATTACAAATTGTTCCTAGTGCCTGAAACAACCGCTATCAGTAAAAGAAAGTTAGCTGCTAGCACATTCCATGTTTTATCAAGATCATCATCATCAGCTTATTAATGTCCCCACTGCTGGGGCACAGACCTTCCCTATGGATGGAATAGGGAGATTGGGCCATGAACCACCAAGCGGGCCCAGTGCGGATTGGTGGGTGATAACGACTGCAAATGCAGCCGGGACCAACGGCTTCACGTACCTTCCGAAGCAAAAGCCAAGTTTTATACTCACTCCCAATCCGGCACTGATGGATGAATATAAAAATTGAATTATATCTGGTTTAGATGTGGTTAACGATACAAATTATTGCCGTATTGCCGTATTGCCTTATAGTTTTAAATATGGATGTTAGATAAAAAACTTCTTTTAACGAAAATAAAACCGACATAATTAAAACAAAACAACTGAAAATTAAGAAAAGATACAATTATTTACTAACTTATATCTTAAGTAGTTAAAATTAAAGTCAAATTAACATTGTGCGCCGAATCCATTACCTACTCAAGCTAATACAATTATTTAGAAAGAAAGAAAAGAAAAAAATCATTAATTGGTTACACAGCATACATTAAAAACAAAACAAAATAGAAAAACATAACAACAAAGAAAAAAAACAAGAAAACTAATTTAAGGTGCTGCTGTGCAGGGCTAACAGGTCGCTGCCTCAGCTATGCTACTGCGGTAGAACTTTCGCAATACCATAGCAGCGCTCATTTTCAGCCAGCGCCTAGTGACGCCCGTACTTACGCGCAATAAAACGCGAGTGATTATACAGGCAATAATGCTGAAAATATAAATTTTTCATATAATACGTCTATATTTATGTTGTTACAAAACGCGAACCAACTTCGCTATTCTGGCAACATAAAGTGAAAACATAAAGTTCAGGTACTGTGGTCTTTCGCGCTGGGTACGTTTTTTTGTGGGCCTGTGTTATAAAAAAAAAAATAAAAAGGAAACATTAAATAATAAATTTCATTCCATAAAATTAATAAATAAACATAATATCAATAACTAAAATACGCTACACCTATGACAGAACTGTTGTTCTGCCATAGGTGTAGCGTATTTTAGTCTAACTTATATCTAAAGTAGTTTCATTTATAGTCAAATTAACATTTGGTGTCGGTGCCATTGCCTACCCAAGCAGTAAACGGAAACTCAGATCTATCACCTTGCATGGCCCCGACTCATCATCAGCAGCCTATTAATGTCCCAACTGCTGGAGCACAGGCCTTCCCTTTAGATGGAATTGGGAGATATGGCCCCGACTCCAAATGTTAATTTGAATTTAATATATGCGCTACCAGATGTGCCCCACGGTGTTACCCGCGGTTTGTCAGGGAAAATAAATACATCGATTTTCCCATGGGAATAAGATATTTTCCCGCAGTGAAACGTAGCCTATGTGCTAATCCAGGGTGTCAGCTAACTCCATACCAAATTTTATTAAATTCGATTCAGCCGTTTTGACGTGAAGAAGTAACAAATATACACACTGACAAACTTTCGCCTTTATAATATTAGTGTGATATTTGCGCTATTGTATGCACCAACAACAATATTTAAAAAATACTGACAAAAGAACCTTTTCTTTTTAAAGTCGGTTAAAAAGTGTCTCAAACATCCAAGTATAGATCACAGTGTCAGCTCTATAAATATGTTCTTACAGTTTAGCACTTGCACGAAAGCGTTATTCTCGTATTTCTTTTGAAATGTTGATTGTAACTCGATCACACTATAGGAACAGACAAGACAATGCAATGGCTTGAGCTCTAGAGGTCTTAAATAACGAAATTATGAACTCTTCAATTTCACATTGATGTCATTTCATCTAAGTGGCCATACGAGGGGTACACTCAATGCATTCTCATACAAATCTGGCAAAATAAACATTGATTTACTTATGAGGTACACGATGAAATATATTTTCATTTTATAAGAATAAAAAAAACTAAACATATTACAAACAATATATAAAAAATACTGAGAGTGTACTGTTCAAAACTACTTAAAATATTTCTCAGATTTCTCATTAAACATACAGTTTCGTCGACAATGTGATTTATTTAGTGGCTGTGGCTGTTTCAGTTAATGGTAAAGATAACAATTTAAGCTGTATGAGAAGCCTGGTTATAGCATAAAATAGATACCAATATAACCAGGGCCGGATTTAGGATTGTGGAGGCCCCGGGCCACTTAGGATTTGTATGCTTATTGACCCATCGAAATGTTGTTATTTCTTAAGCTGTTGTGGAGGCCCCTGGACCACAGCCCACCTGCCCTGCTTTAAATTCGGCCCTGGGTAAAGGTAAAAGAGCAAAAAAAAATCAAAGGAAAAGATGTTTACTAGTGTTTACTAGTTGGAATTTGAAAGATTTTTTTTCCGAAGTCTCTATTGTGGGGGCCTCCCGTTTGTGGAGGCCCCGGGGAGGCCCCGGGGCTTTCGCCCCGGTTGCCCTCCCCTAAATCCGGCAGTGAATATAACAGAAGGTTATCTACATACAAAGTGCGTTCGAGCTACGCACACATAGACACTCTCACTGACAAGACGGCTGGCTGACCGGCAGTGCTGATCTGTAAAATTTTCACGCGCGGATCCGCGCGTTTCCCATATATATATTATACTCGTATATATTACAGAATAGTTAAAATTTTTCAGAATAGCACTGCAGTTCACACCACTGCGAGCGCGAGTTTCACCCGCTTGATACACGCACCTGTGATTTTTTTTGTGCATAAAGGAGTCTTAGTCTTAGTAGTACGGGCGGGCTGTTTCCGTAACTCGACACCCAGTGCCTATTTTGCGCGGGGATTGGCATCAATCCTGCCATCCCAGCTCCTCCAGAAATCTCAGCAGTCCTCGGATGTTGCTGCAGGCTTCTACTAGTGTCCGCGGGCTTCCCATTAGAGAAGTCCTTTGTCTTGCAACGCCCCTGCACTCCAGCAGAACATGGGAGCTCGTTTCCTCCTCCTCCAGGCAGGCTCTATACAGAGGGCTGTCAGAAATACGTGCATAAAGGAACATACATCGTGGCCTGAAACTCTAGCGCTGACCGTTATTGCGCAGAAGTAAAAAATTAAGATGTGTTGGGGGGAAACGAGGTGCGCGGGTGGGCGTGCGTTGCGCCGATTGGCTCTCCAGTCGTATCCAGGCGCAGCTATCCCTGACGCGTTTTGTTCAGCGCTAGAGTTACGTGCCGCGACCTGTACATATGAACTACATATTATTATATAGACTGTTAAACACTATATCTAATGCGATCTTGCATTGCGCAGTCAGGTTAAATGTCTGTTCAGTAGACGGTTGTTTGAATTCAACATGAAGCAGTTAAATCAGAGGCGGCGTAAGGCGTGGGCGACGTAAGCCACCGCCTACGGCCTCGCGGTACAAGGGGCCTCGCGCCTCAAAAAAATTTATGCATTGCTTAAAAGCGAATTTCTTTTTTTTTTATTTATTTTATTAAATCCGTCTTCAGGTCGCCACAGAACAGGGCCTCGCGAAATCTGTCTTGCCCACATCAAATTTAGGTCTTGCCCCGCCACTGCAGTTAATTGTCTTTTTTTTATTTGTTATATTACAACAAGATTTAAATTGAAATATTTTGATTATTATTGGTTTTTATTTCCGTTTCATTCTCGACATTAAATAAAATAACTAGATGAGTGCCACTATAGTTATAGTTATTTGTGCATAGGCCAATGTTGACAATCCTAGCGCGACCGCCAAGCGTAGGCATGCCAAGTGAAGTACTTATATGAGATTACCTTCTGTTATGCCTATTTTGTGGATATATGGTTAGGTTTGTTACCTAATCAAACATAGCAAATTCATCACTATACAACTTAAATACCAAGTTTATGAATATAACTAAATGACTACACAACGTTGCGTTTAATGAATGGCATAGGCCTAGACATCCAATTGGCTGACTAATTTATCCAAAATTAAATGGCTGCGAAAAAAAGTTTAACGTTTATAAAATTTTCATAACGTATTACTTTTGTTCATTTCAGGTTTGGTGAAGCTTGGCGTACACTGCGTGACAGGCAAGAAAGTGGCCGTCAAAATTATCAACAGGGAGAAATTGAGCGAATCTGTGCTTATGAAGGTATGCTTATTTACCCTTTTTCTTATTCTTCGCGTCATTATTACCTTTTTATACATACCAAGGGTGTCTGGGGGGTCAGGCGGACCTCTTGACCTCACCTCACGCACACCACGAAACGTTGAACTAACGTGACATGAAGTCACATAACGTGACTCGTGACATGACGTCATACTTTTTAGTGCGTGCTGCCGGTGTTAATCGATTTATCAGACGTTATCACGACGATAACAGCCCTTGTTGAGTTTCTTACCGGTTCTTCTCAGTATAAGCACATGAGTAAAATACGTGGTATAAGGTCTCCCGCCGTAGATTTAGGAACTGATGGTGTAGCGTCTAAACATCCATGAGTGCTTGTAACAGCCTAAACTGAACAGTTATAAGTTATAAGTATATGATAAGTTAGTTATTACAAACGAGTAGTTTGTAAATTATACCAATTTCGCACGAATGCCATAGAACGTTTTTACCTATATCAAATTTAATGTATGTTTTTTGAGCAAAGGTGTTGTAAACATTTTTCTTTATTCAGATCTGTCGCTTTTCATTAAATTTCTTTCATTTATCTTTGCAGGTTGAACGGGAAATAGCTATAATGAAACTAATAGAGCACCCCCACGTACTAGGCCTCTCTGATGTGTACGAGAATAAAAAATATTTGTAAGTATTTCCTTTTATATTAATTAACTTATTAACATAGCCATCTTTTGTTAAGTTTGTGAGTGGGTGTTGTCCATTTACGTAAGACCGAAGGAGGTAAGACGATATTGATTGATATTATTAAGTGCTTCAAACTCAAACGAAGATTTTAAGTATGATTTGATATAGATGATTAATTTTATTTAATCTGAGCCCTAGTTCAGACATGGCGAAATACGCGGATCAACCGCGTGAAGTTTATTATAAATGGCTTGATAGACTAGTACGTTCATACTACACCTCACGGACTTTGCATACGTGATCCTCACGGTTTGGAACCAAGCTCTTTGGGGTCATCCATAAAGTACGTCACCTAATTACGTGATTTTTTTACCGCTCCCCCGTTCTTGTCACAGTTGTTCACATTTGTGAGTCCCCCCCCCTCCCTAGTGTGACGTCATATATATTGCTCTTTTGAATTTAGAAATATTATTAATACAGCAGTTCTGAAATAAGTTCCGGAAATTTACCCAACAAAACAAATGAAACCACATACAGATAGAGAGCTACATATTTAAAAGATTTTTGATAATAGCTCAAAAGTAGGTATTCGATTTTGAAATGTGACGCCACGAAACTTAGGACCCCTCCCACCCCTTGTCACATAATGGTGTCGATTCTAGCATGATTCTCTAAACCTAACTTAAATTTGACAGCAGTGTATCCTTGTCATTCTCTATACAGAATGAAAAGGAGAGACTAATGTTAAATTTAGTTTTTAAGTATAGAGAATCACGCTAGAATCTGCACCAATGTCACACTTCGTCGACCCCCTCCCTCCCCCTTAACATGTGACGTATTTTATGTATGGTCACTTTACATCCGTGCGGATTCCGCCATGTGTGAACTAGCTCTAAGAGGCTGAATGAAGAATAAGAGTAAATGTACTTATAATTGATATACCAATAAGTACAAGATCTCAAGAGTGGCAGACCTTACTTATTTTCTGATGGACAAAATATGGATAATCGAGTAGTATTACTGTGTACAATGAACGTATGCATGCTTGCTAACTTGTGCTGTGGGCCAATTTTTTAGTAACAGGTGGCACAGGCACGTAAAAATTTTACTTACCTAACTTACAGTCTGAACCTAAATTTAAAAACAGTGTATCCTTGTCATTCTCTATACAGAATGAAAAGGAAAGACTGATGTTAAATTTAGTTTTAAAATAAGAGAATCGTGCGATTGACATCACTGGTTAACTGTCCCATTTGTGAATTCACTACTGTACTTACCGAAGTGTCAATCAGCCTGAATCAACTATATACAGTGGAGCCCCGGTAATCCGGCCCCTGGCTTATGCGGCACTCCCTATAATCCGACATCGTCTATTACATACAAGTATTCGCTAATTCACGATTGAACAAGTTACAACTTGTACGCACCATCACTATTGTGCTCGACGCGTAGGGTATTGTTTTTTTAGATTTTTTTGTAAATGCTATAGCATTAATGACGTTACTTTTATAATAAAACGTAATCTTTCTATTGTGTTGTTTAATTTACTAAATTTGACATACATAACAAAGTATGATTTGTAATCTTATCATTGGATCTGAGATTTGTCGGATTACAAGGTACTCTTTTGTAAAAAAAATCGGATTATAGGGGGTCTTAGGCAGTACTCTATAATCCGTCAAATTCGATAGTTCGACATTGCCCTGCAAAATGTTTGTACCGGGGATCCACTGTATCTATTTAACTACTAAAGAGTTTTTTTTTTAATTATCCCGTAATTTTTCAGGTATTTGGTATTAGAGCACGTGAGTGGGGGAGAGCTGTTCGACTACCTGGTGAAGAAAGGCCGCCTGACGCCCAAGGAGGCCAGGAGGTTCTTCCGGCAGATCATCTCCGCGCTCGACTTCTGTCACAGTCATTCCATTTGGTGTGTATTCCAATATAGTTGTCCAATATGTTAGATCTCTAGGCTCAGTATATGACTAAGCCTCAGGGGCTTTAGTTGTGGCAGTTTTTACAAAAATATTAAAATGAGGTTTCGTTGATTATTACTTGTCCGGAGTCCCAAGTCACAACCCACTAAATAAAACTAGTTTTTACGGGTTAATGCACGAAACTTTATTTATTTATTGACGTTTCGTAGCCTTAGCCTTTCGTAGGCTACGAAACGTCAATAAATAAATAAAGTTTCGTGTATTAACCCATAAAAACTAGTTTTATTTAATGAGTGATGTGCGTGAAAACCTAAGAAACAAATACACAACCCACTAAGATGAACATGAGTACCATTACCCAGTGGCGGACTAAGCCCGTCCGAGGCCCGGGGCGGCAAAGCTGAATGAGGTCCCCAGCTTTAAAAAAATGTAGATTCTTATGTTTATTTCGATAAAACCAGTCTTGTTAAATTCACCATAACTTTGTATCAGATTGTCATCTACTACAGCCAGAGTGTCATCTGAAGTTTCTAGCATAAACTTTGTTTCAATAATTTGGAAAATATTTTTGATTTGTTTAATAGCCCAATTCCTGAGGGATTCCTGAGGAAGTACCCGCTACAAAGACAGGAATTCCCCCAGCGTATTGGACGCGTTCAGCAAAGTTAAAAAAATATTAGTACCGCGTAAAAAGTCTAGATTACTGTAGTTTTGATCTTGATGCAATTATGTATTAGGTTCTAAGCACATTTTTAAAGTCTTGTTTAGGATTTGATCAGGGTAACGCGGAGGCATTTGGGGGCCCCCCAAGATCGGAGGCCCGGGGCGGGCCGCCCCTTCCGCCCCCCTGTTAGTCCGCCACTGCCATTACCTAAAAACACATCTTCTTTAACAGCCACCGCGATCTGAAGCCAGAGAACCTCCTCCTCGATGAGAGGAACAACATCAAGATAGCAGACTTCGGTATGGCGTCTCTGCAACCAGCCGGTTCTTTGCTGGAGACGTCTTGCGGTAGCCCTCATTACGCCTGTCCAGAAGTTATACGGGTGAGTTGTGGTTGAAGATCGGTGAAACCGAGAAACAAGAGGACACGGAGAGACTAAGGCCGTATACAGAAAGAAATAAATAAATAAAAAAATGATGTGGTGTCGTGGGACACCAGGTAGGAACGAAGTTCCTTCGGCTAGTGTAGAATCGACACAAATTGCAAACTCGCTTGTGTATGCGACTGTCGCGCCTGCGCACGTCTCATTTAATGGTTTTATTCCACGCACTTTTTTCCACGGATTTTTTCTTACGGTTTTACTATCACATTTTTACATTTTTTTCAGTTCAGTCAGCTAGTGTTCGTAAAGATTGCTAGGCAGAACTGGCCCACAGATTATAATAAACTACAATGTCACAATAATCCAGTAATGCAGCCCCGTCGCTCTGCCACCCCCTGGACTTAAGCACAGTTTAGTATAATATACGACAATAATCCAGTGTTGGTATAATGCCACAATAATTTGGGGTTGCACCCCCGTCGCTCTGCCACCTCCTGATAAGTACTCACCTTGTAATCATAATCATGTCTCACAGGCGTTACTGGTCCACAGCTTGATATAACTTCACAAATATCCAGTGTTGGTGTAATATCACAATATTTCAGTGATGCACCCTTATCGCTCTACCACCCCCTATAACTTCACACATATTCACTGTTGTTGTAGTATCACAATATTTCAGTGATGCACCCTCGTCGCTGTACCACCCCCTATAACTTCACACATATTCAGTGTTGGTGTAATATCACAATATTTCAGTGATGCACCCTCGTCTCTCTACCACCCCCTATAACTTCACACATATTCAGTGTTGGTGTAATATAACAATATTTCAGTGATGCACCCTCGTCGCTCTACCACCCCCTATAACTTCACACATATTCACTGTTGGTGTAATATCACAATATTTCAGTGATGCACCCTCGTCGCTCTACCACCCCCTATAACTTCACACATATTCACTGTTGGTGTAGTATCACAATATTTCAGTGATGCACCCTCGTCGCTCTACCACCCCCTATAACTTCACACATATTCAGTGTTGGTGTAATATCACAATATTTCAGTGATGCACCCTCGTCGCTCTACCACCCCCTATAACTTCACACATATTCAGTGTTGGTGTAATATCACAATATTTCAGTGATGCACCCTCGTCGCTCTACCACCCCCTATGCGCACGTCTCATTTAATGGTTTTATTCCACGCATTTTTTCTTACGGTTTTACTATCACATTTTTTTCAGTTCGGTCGCGCAGCAAAATCCCTATCCCCTCCAAGCCTGCCGTAAGGAACTTCGTCGCGCCTGCGCACGTCTCATTTAACGGTTTTATTCCACGCATTTTTTCTTACGGTTTTACTATCACATTTTTTTCAGTTCGGTCGCGCAGCAAAATCCCTATCCCCTCCAAGCCTGCCGTAAGGAACTTTCGTTCCAATAATAAATATTTCCAACACTCACACCAGTTAGCCTAGCCCCAAAGTAAGCACTGTAAGGCTTGTGTTATGGGATACTAGGGTAACGGATAGAATACATATACTGTACAGATATAAGTATATTTTTATTTAGAAATACATATGAAACATTCATGACTGGAGTACAAATGCTCGTATTCATCACACAAACATCTACTCCCACCGGGATTCGAAACTGGGACCTCTCGAGTCGGCGACACCATGAAACCCAGGCGCTTCTCAGCGCTGGTCCTTACTGGTAACAGTTACATAAAGGAATCAGATTAAGGCGTAGTTGTTAATTAATTTTAAAGGGCGGTGCCAGCCAGGGGCGGTTTACGAAAACGGGCGCCCTAGGCCTGACGAAATTAGCGCCCCCTCTCCCCTCTCCATAAAATAGTTGAAAAAGCACAGGCTAGAATAAATGATTTTTATACACTCCCGCTCAAAAGTATGGGTTCACGTCTCGAAATTTTCAGCTTCGGTATAAGTTCCATATCTTGGTGGAAAAAGGTCGTAAGAGAATTAAATGAGCACCGTTATGAAGGGGACAGTTTTAGCTTCACTTTGCCATTTTTTATAATTTTTTACAATTTTTTTTATAGTCCCCACGCGCTTTTGAACATGGCAGTTTTTCGATGTTTTTTTGTCCTCTGGGAATGGGCTGTCTGGCTGTTAAAAAATTTTCCTTGCAATTTTATCCATCGCAGTTTGAAAGAGGATATTAAACACTGCATTTTCGTTTTTGAAAAAGTATCGTGCGATTTTTTTACCTAAAATATTCTAATTTTTGACAAAAATTGATAATTTTATTCAATTCGGCGTATCTTGAAAACGGCGGGTGATCGAAGAAAATAGCAAGAGGGTGAAAAGTTGCAAAAGATCATGATGGACATGGTAGATTTATTTCAGAATTTTTTCCGACATTTGTTTTTCCATACTCGTGGAGTCGAAATGATTTTAATTTTCCCATGATTTAGTCCAGTCAGTATTGTCGCGAAATCCGTTTTTCCTCAAACAGCTGGAACTATGCTAAAAAGTTTCTTAAGATAGTAAAGAACACTTTACATAGAGAAAAAAATGTTTCCAACCCCGGGCAAGGGTGAAAACCACCCTTAATAATCTATTTTTCCAATTATCTCAAAAAGTATACGAGATACGGAAAAAAACTTCAAATGAAAATTGTAGATCTTTTTGAAATCTACAAAACATTATTCCACCCTCTTGCCCCTATTTTCAATAGGGGAGCCAATAATCGAAGTCAAAGATAACTTTTTTAACTAACTTTAACTTTTTAAGTATTGAATCTTTGACTTCGATTATTGGCTCCCCTATTGAAAATAGGGGCAAGAGGGTGGAATAATGTTTTGTAGATTTCAAAAAGATCTACAATTTTCATTTGAAGTTTTTTTCCGTATCTCGTATACTTTTTGAGATAATTGGAAAAATAGATTATTAAGGGTGGTTTTCACCCTTGCCCGGGGTTGGAAACATTTTTTTCTCTATGTAAAGTGTTCTTTACTATCTTAAGAAACTTTTTAGCATAGTTCCAGCTGTTTGAGGAAAAACGGATTTCGCGACAATACTGACTGGACTAATTCTTTCTTTTTTCTAAACGGCTGAGGCATTGCTTTTATTGGTTTCATCTTCATCTTGACGTAATTTGAACTAAAAATTAATTTTTTTAAATGAAAAAAACGTACAAAAAATTGTGCGGAATTTGATTTTTAGTAAAAATTACGTCAAGATGGTTATAAAACCAATAAAAGAAATGCCTGCGCCGTCTAAAAAAAAGAAAAAATCATGAGAAAATTTAAATCATTTCGACTGCAAGAGTATGAAAAAACAAATGTCGGATGATCTATTGCAACTTTTCACCCCCTTGCTATTTTCTTCGATTACCCGCCGTTTTCAAGATACGCCGAATTGAATAAAATTATCAATTTTTGTCGAAAATTAGAATATTTTTGGTAAAAAAAATCGCACGATACTTTTTCTAATTGTAAAAAATTATAAAAAATGGCAAAGTGAAGCTAAAACTGTCCCCTTCAAAACGGTGCTCATTAAATTCTCTTACGACCTTTTTCCACCAAGATTTGGAACTTATACCGAAGCTGAAAATTTCGAGAAGTGAACCCATACTTTTGAGCGGGAGTGTATTTCAAAAATAATTTAACGGAAACAGAATTTCAATCATACATATATTACGTAGGTTTGTGGGTAGGAATGGAGCACATATATATTTTATATTGGCGATATTGACGTTTGAGTGGACCCGATTAAAACGTTCGCTTTCTCGCTTTTAATCTTTCAAATTTATCGGCCCGTGGCGCCCCCTTCTGCCACGGCGCCCTAGGCTCGGGCCTAGCGGGCCTAGTGCATAAACCGCCCCTGGTGCCAGCGCGTGTCGGCACTTGTCGGCGACGTTCGGCACTTATCGGCGCTAGTCCATAAATAAATGCCTGCGCCGGTTACCGGTAAGGACCGGCTTCCAGCTTTCTTTCTGTATACGGCCTTAGAACTTAGGGAGCGGGTTTTTCCTCAAAACTGTCACTGTGTGTGATAATACAAGGAGAAAAGAAAGCCCTTTCTGAGTTTCTTGTCGGTTCTTCTTAGCACAAGGTCTCCCGCCGTAGATTTAGGAATCAATCGGATAGCTTCTACTATAGGTTCGGTACGGTGGGCACTAGGCTGCGTACTCAGCCCCCCTGCGCGGGCCATCCTGCACACGTCTGCGGGGTCCCCACGATACCCCTGCCGTGGAGCCCCGGAGGCTGCTAGGTGCGAAGACGCGGAAGAATCCCTAAACGGGGAACCGCGGCTTCGCGCTAAGCAGCTTAGAGGGTATTCGCAGGGTTTTTTTTTAAAAAAGGGCTCCACGGGGTTGGGTATTTGGTCGGGGTAGGCAACGGCGCGAGTGATTTTTTTGTATCGCAAACGCCTTTACTATAGTCTATGGTGGCCGCTTACCATCAGGCGGGCCCTATGCTTGTTTGCCACCCTTTTAACAAAAAAAAAATATTATAATTTATTTTATACACAAAAATATCTACCTTTTATTCCAAAACCTGGATTACATATAGTGTCGCCGCACACCACAGCCACAAACGCCGCCACGAGAAGCTAGAAGCGGCTATTAATGCTAATGCATAAAAAAGATGTCGCCAAAAGTAAATATAAACGCCGTCCGACCGACTCAAACAAAGCTCACTATGCCAGAGCCCGTAACCACTGCAATTTGGTGTGTAGGCATGCCTTACGTCGCCATATCCATGTCTCAGTCGATAATAAAGATCCAGCAAAAGTCTGGAATTTTCTCAAGTCACTTGGAATTGGTAAGCCTCGAAAAGAATCCGTTCCCAGTAGCTTTGACGTCAACTCCTTAAACCTTCATTTCTCATCTTCTTCTGGTCTTAGTGATTCAGATAAAACTAATACTTTAAATTATCTTTCTTCTTTACCAGTTCCAGACTACTCTCCTTTTGTTTTTGCTCAATTCTCTGAATGTGACGTTAAGAAGAGCGTGCTTTCTATCTCATCCAATGCAGTGGGGAGTGACAGCATAAGTCGCAACATGTTAATACCAATCTTAGATATCATTCTCCCCGTTCTAACATTCCTTTTTAATAGCTCTATTTCTAATACTGTTTTTCCTTTAGCTTGGAAGCAAGCACAAATTATTCCTTTGCCAAATAAATGTAGCCCACAATCCGTCGCTGATTTCCGCCCCATCTCCATTCTTCCCTTCCTATCAAAGGTACTTGAGCGCCTTGTTCTTAATCAGTTCAATATTTTCCTTTCTCGCCACGATCTCTTTAACCCTCTCCAATCCGGTTTCCGTCCGGGACACAGCACTACAACTACTTTACTTAAAGTCACAGATGACATACGTCTTGGGATGGACCGCGGTTTCCTTACGGTATTAACATTGTTGGACTTTAGCAATGCATTTAACACTGTCAACTTTGATATTCTTTTGGGATTGCTACGCTCACTTAACGTATCTCCATCGGCGATTGAGTGGTTTCACAGTTATTTATATGGACGCAGGCAGCGTGTCCGCCTTGAGGACTCGTTTTCTTCATGGTGTGACACGTCTGCTGGCGTTCCTCAAGGCGGCGTCATATCTCCTCTTCTCTTCGCTGTATTGATTAATTCAATCTCAAATAATATTACTTCTTCCTACCACCTATACGCAGATGACCTTCAAATTTATCAACAAGCGCCCATTGATCAACTTGGTGATGCAGTGCTAGCCACAAACAGTGATTTGGATAAAATATTGGAGTGGAGTAAATCTTTTGGGCTGGAGGTAAATCCGGCTAAATCAAACAGTATCATTGTTGGAAGCTCCAGGATGATCGCCAAAGTTGACTGGCAATCACTCCCCAAAATTCATCTCGCTGGCACCATCATTCCATTCAGCATCTCAGTAAAAAACTTAGGGTTAACCATTGACAATTGTATGAGTTGGTGTCCCCAGATGCAAGTGCTCAGCCGTAAACTGTTTGCTTCTGCAGCTTCGCTGAGGAGACTACGCAATTTTCTACCCACTACCACCAAAATTTCCCTAGCACAGACTCTGTTGCTTCCTATTCTCGATTATGCTGACGTCTGCTATCTAGATCTCACGGAGGACCAGCTTGATAATCTTGAGCGGCTTCAGAACTTCTGTATTCGATTCATATTTGGCCTGCGCAAATATGATCATGTATCTCAATTTCGTTTACAGCTCAAGTGGCTACCTATTCGCCTTCGCCGGAATACGCACATCCTTACTCTTCTGTATAACATACTGTTCAATCCTTTGTCCCCACGCTATCTTAAGGAATGTTTTAATTTCCTTCACACTTCGAACACATTGTCCCTTAGGTCATCAGAAAATCTCGCTCTAATTACTCCTGTTCACTCTACAACTTTTTATGGCCGTTCTTTCGCAGTACAAGCCGTTCGTCTATGGAATGCTCTTCCAGTTTCCATAAGACGTGCAAAATCACTCCACATTTTCAAAAACCTTGTTAGATCTCACTATATGTCCTTGTAACCCTTCCATTTTTGTTGATCTAAGCTGAATGAATTAGACATAGGTATGTATGTATTTGTGTATATATTTATATATATGTATGTATATATATTTATGTATATGACTATGTATGTATTCTTGTAGGTATATAATTATATGTATGTATTGTTTTATATACTTATTTTGATTATATTTGTTAGAATGATTTTATATTGTTTTGTAGTAATTACACCGCCGTCTCTCCAGCTTCTTTCCTGTCCTCTCCATCCTAAGGTTGTCTGGAAGAGATCGCTCTTAGCGATAAGACCGCCCATTATTACACTGTATTCTTTAATTATGTACTTCATGTTTTATGTTTTCTGTGGTGTAAAAATAAAGAGTTTTGTATTGTATTGTATTGTAAAGTGGCTGAAGCGCGCGACACCGGCCGACTAAGGCAAGGGAGAGAGGGGTGGGGAATCGCGCGAGTGTCGTGTGGCGGCGTTTTGTATCGGCGCATTAAGTGGCCGGTGCGGGCCACAAGAAACGAGCAACGACGGTTTGTAGCGTGTGGCGGCCGCCGACGTACCGTGTGTGGCGAGTCCATATAAAATGTATGAAAACTACAAGAAATATGCCGGTGGCGGCGTTTTGTGGTTGTAGTCGGTGGCCCGTGTGCGGTGACACTTCGGTTTCGTTTAAACGTACTTACAGCATAATTTTTATGCCTCCTCTACAAGTCGGTGGATGCGTCCGCGGACGTCGCCAGATGCATCAGTAGATGGATCGACGACGAGCCGACCACATGTCTGAATGTCATTCAGTCCGTGTTCATTCTCGACAGACGCAACTCGTACGCACACAACATTAAAAAAAATGTTGAGATTATTCGCTGCCGCAATTTATTTATTTAGTAATTTTAACTACTACTAGAGGTACATCGCAGTAGAATTCTTAAAAAGAAATAGAAAAGAAGAAGGTGGTGGCTGCTGGCTATTTTTCGGATTCCACAAATCGTTTTCTGCTTGAATACTACTCAAGAAATTTAAATATTTCGTTAGTACTCATAATATTAGCCATTTCAACAAACGAGCAAAAAATAATTGCAAGCACGCGTCCACTCTCATACGCAACTCCAGTACTACTGATGCGTTGTGAGACGTGTGGACAGTCACGCCGGACGTCCGCCTTGAATCTCTTTGTTGAGTGCCACAAAAACCGACAACTATCAGATTGATGGAGGACGCATCTGCGGACGTTAAATACAGGTCGCGGCACGTAACTCTAGTGCTGAACAAAACGCATCAGGGATAACTGCGCCTGGGCACCTCGTTTCCCCTCAACACATCTTAATTTTTACTTCTGCGCAATAACGGTCAGCGCTAGAGTTTCGTACTGCAACTTATACCTACCACAGATGTGAAAACTACCCCGTCTATACGTAGGCTAGGCGGATGATTCCGCAGATGGCATCTGCAGATGCATCTGTCGACGTGTAGAAGGGGCATTACACAGAGCTTAACTTTAGTGGACGTTTTGTAATACGTCGGCTTATATTTAATAGAACGATTAAGCTGAATAAAAACAAAACACTTTGCCTAAGTATAGGTAAGTATTTAATACATCCACAAGATAACTAAATACTATTACAATACAATAAAGTGTAGGAAATTACATGTTCAACAAGTATATCGTTACAAAACAAACCTTAGTCTACATCACGACACCGATAATAAGGACCCTCAAAGTTTTCATATATTATTAACTAATTAAGTACTTTATTTATAGTATTAACAAACAAACAAAACATGTCAGAGAGTTAGAAAAATTTAGGCTGCCACAGAAATGCGAAAATTTAATTAGTGGCTTGGATTAATCACATCACGCTAATCACGCTAATATTATAAAGGCGAAAGTTTGTGAGTGTGTATGTTTGTTACTTCTTCACGTCTAAACGGCTGGAGCGATTTTAATAAAATTTGGTATGGAGGTAGCTGACACCATGGATTAACACATAGGCTACGTTTTACTGCGGGAAAATATCCCTAATAAACCGCGGGGCACAGCTAGTAAGAAATAATTATACAGTGGTCATATCAACAGGACATCTTATTAAATGATCGTGTACATATTTAAATAAAATATACTTAACAGATTTATGACAAGTACATAGATCAACTAATTATAAAAACTTCAGACCGGAAAGTTGGTAATTTTAGTTTTATTAATTATAATGCAATAGTGCTATACCATGCCATTTCACCTGTTATCCTAGTTTTTTAACACCTGTAGGTATAGTATAGACTATAGAAGATCAGTTCAGATTTTTTTAATGTTCATTAACGCAAGTCTGTGGCAGCCTAGTCAAAACCTATTCTAATTTGTGATTGGATAATAGTCTATTACAAAAAGCTAGTTTTAATACAAAATTATTCTTAAAAAAAATATTAATTACTAAACAAAAAATAGGTTATTTTAATAAATTAATCACAGTCAGACAAAGAAAAACTCTAACTACATGTAATTAATTCGGGGCTTTTAAAAATAATGTTAGCAGATATGTATACCAATAGTTTGACTTACAAATAAATGGTATGAATTTGAGCAAATTTTATACACAAAAAATGTGGTACATATCATGATATGGCCATCCCAGTAATTCTATGCTATGGTTAGTGCATTTATGAAGTAACAAGCAGGAGCTTTTGTGATATCAAGTAGTAGGATTCTAAGTTAAATTATAAACTGTTTGCTCACAATCTACCGACAGATTATGATCGTACTGGATAGGTATAATATAATAATAATTTGTACAATATGGTGACAAATACAGTAGGCCCGCGGTAATCCGATAAACGCAGGGCGATGTCGGATTATAGTGAACAGCTTTATACCACTCTACCACTAACAAATCAAAAAATCTATTTGAATTGATGTTTATGTACAATCAGGGGCGCAGGGCCAAGAACCATAAATAAATGCTCTTGGCTCTAGGGTAAAAGCCATTTAAAGGCATTCGTTACTGCCCTTTAATTTGATTTGATATACTAATTCTAGGGTATATTTACTATCAGAATGTATGGCGGGCCAAGTTTTTGCTCAGGCCACTTATGATTGGTACCTAGAATTTGTAAATCAAATCAAAATATAGCTCAGTAAAAAATTACAATCACCTTGGAGCTCAGCAACAACTACGCCCCTGAGTTTTCTGCGAAGTAAATCGGTAGTATCATAGAACACAGAAAGAGGTAAGAAGCAATGATATTAAATACCCTAGATACACCACGAGGGCTCAAAATGTGTCCCAATCAAGAAGTACTTGAACTCCACTCAAGCACTTCTTGGTTCACAGTCGCGCGCGGACCGTTACAAAGTCAAGATGCCACAGAGCTCCGCGAAAAAATGCGAAAATAATACATATAGTATGAAAAGTGTCGTTTTTTCGACAGGTTTCTTGTCAATGTTTGTTGATTTAACGCATTTGAAGCAAATTTTGATCTAATACTTACTATAAACTGATTTAATATAAAATATTTGTAATATTCAAATGCATGGTCGGTTATACGTCACCATATAGCCGTCTCTTTTCCTCGCGGTCCGTGCCTGCTATATTGCTAACAGCGCATTCAGAATTGCGCGTAGAGTCAAAGAAAAGGTCTAAATTCTTCCGCAAATAGCAATAAGTCGTAAAATTTTACGAGCTTGCATTTTGAACTGTCAAAAGTCCTTGACGCATGCGTTTTATTTAAGACCTTATACAGTATGTATTAAAGGTTACTTTCAATATTTAAATAATGCCTTATATTGATTTTGACTACGCGATCATCTTACGGAGCTCCGTGGATCGTTCAATGTACCTTTTGGACAGGTTATCATTTACCGTTTTTACGGGAACCGATGTCGCTGGCTCGCCCCTACTACACTTCCAACTAAAAGATAATAGCCAATCAAACGACGCGACATCAAACAATCGAACCAATCAGCGATCACACCCGAGTTGTAACAACGCAATCAGAACCAAGTTTTTGTTATGAGCATTTGCTCACTCATAACTGTGGCACGAATGCCCCGCCCACAAGGCCCTTCAAACCTTTTTCTGTGTTCTATGGGTAGTACCAGGTTCGGCAGCGGGGTGGTAATTGTCGGAACATGTGAAAAATAGTACATTTTTGTTTGATGGTTGCGGGATTTCATCTATTTGAGGGCCGGAGATGGCCGGTCGTAGTTTGCTCATCCCTGGTCTAAGCCGTCGCTAATAGCGGCACGGCGCGGCGTGGTCGAGCCGTAAAGGGACGTAAAGCCTTTAGAACATACAGCGTTGGGTGTATTCCGTAATATATAGCAGTATACTGGCCAGTGCTAATGACGTCATGAATCGACGCTAAACTGGTGAATTGTTCCGAAATATATTGGCCAGTGCACTGTCGGCATAAATCGACGAAATATTCAAAATAGTGTCAATAAAGAAGATTTTTTATTCACCTCATCAATTAAAAGGAATTATTTTTGTTCAAATGCCATTATCGTTCTTTAAATAAAAAAGAAATAAAATTCGAATGCATCTCATTCACGCTCGGTCATACGTCATATCCGTTTTCCCGGTAAAAATATGGTAGCATACCAGTACAATATGGCGTCAGATTCGTGACGTCATTACCACTGGCCAATATACTGATGTATATATTTCGGAATACAACCAATATCTATCAAAACAAAAGCGGAAAAGAATTCAGAACGACAGCATTACGTTTTAAATAAAATATACCACCAAATTTAGTACCCTGATAAAGATTGTTTTATTGTACAAGAAATCCCTTGCCCCCTAATTAACTGAGGTAAAAGTAGTCAGGCCACTCCTACTTGGTGGATTTTACAATTTAGCTGCTGCTTTTTATATGAAATCTAGTATTTACAAAGTGATAGTAAATTTGGGAATAAGGTGTTAGCTAGGGTACATTATGGAAACTATATTAAATAAAATTTGCAGTTTCCTTTCATAGTACATACTGAGAAAATTTTACAAATGCTATTATAATAGCTGAAATGTTTTAACAAGGCAACATTTGTAAAAAAAATCATGAAATAAACAAACTTTTAATATGTGAATATAAATGTAATAATTGATTGATTGATGTCGGAAAGTTTAAGTATTAAAGTCTATAAGCAAACATCAAGGTTGGAAATCTTAATAATTTTGTTTATTGTACTCTGTTACTTTGTTATAACAAATAACAATCTTTATTTTCATGAAAATAAATATTGTTTTTCTACTGTTTTAATCATCATCTACCCTTTGTTTTTTACTGGTATTTGAGGGTGTTTGGGGTGGGGAACAAGCAGTGTCTCTTCTCTTACCAGAATGCCTTGCGCAAGTGGTGCCCGTGGAAACTCTTGACTGCGACTCCCTGTTCGGTGAAAACTGTTTCAGCATTTCCACATCGTTGAAAATGACTTGAGCACCTCCCCCGCTAGTCGGAACAATGTCTCCTTTATACAATTTAGTTTCCAACTCACCATCTGTATCCTGCTCTTGCGATATCAAACAGTATTTGGAGGTTTTCGAATTGGCAATGTCCTTCACCGACTTCAACTTGTTCACGACCTTACAGTTTGTTATACTCGGTTTCATTACTGTGCCCATTGGTACAAGTTTGTTTGGAGCGTGCTCGACCCAATTTCGCCCGTCGGCGGATAAAGACCGCCTGTGCCTTGGATTAGCGACAGCAACGCCACGCCTAGACGACGCTGGAGTGTCTCTAGTTTCTCTAGTATGAGGAACAGAGCTGAATGGTGTGAGAAGATGGGCTGGCAACGCCCTAGGCGTCGAACCAGGAGTGAAATCTCTTGCTGTTTGTGCTCCAACATCTCCTGTACTTTTCGGCATAACCAAGTCATTATCACCCCTTTCCGAATTCAAAGCTTCAGCGATGATCCTCAAACGATTCTCCTTCTCCTCTATAGCATTTTTCAGTCGCCTTTCTTTCTCAGTATGCATTTCTTTTGCTTTCTCATGTTCAACTGCGATTTTGTGGTTGTACTTCCGCTCCAGTATCTTTTTCTGCTTCTCTTTGTCAAGCTTGTTCTGACTTAATAGTAGGTCCTTTTCTTGTAATTCTCGTTTTAAGGATGACGAATATTCTGTCAACTCGGCAAGTTTACGTTGATGTGATAACGAAGCGTTCTCTGTAGCTGTCAAGCGTTCCTCCAAAGCTCTCACGCGACGTTCAGCAGCTGCCAGTTGACCTCTGAGTGACACATTTTCACTTCTTACTTCTAAAGAGTCTTTCTCTAATTCTAACAAAGCAGATCTAAGCTTTTCATCTTTTAGCGATTTACTTCTTTTCAATGCTTCCCTTCTACTTATACGCATTTCCAAATGTGCCATCAGTTCTTTTATGATATGTGCAGCTTGGGAACTATTCAATTCTAGGCTCGGAAAATCAGGTCCAAGACTGTAGACCAACCCTAAGTCTAATTCCAAGTCTTTAGCTTCTGGACGGATAATGTTCTCCCTTGCTGTTGTAAATAGTCTATTAGCTTTACGCCTTCCAGACATAAGTCCAATTGAAGCTGCAATGTTATTTATTTGTGGCTTAGCCACTTCGACTTCGGAGGCCATTTCAGCAAATCTCATCACTTGCAATGTCTCATCGTAATCGTCTGCACGAGGGTTAGCACAGACAATCATACGGACCTGCCCTTCACCTTCAAAGAAGTTTTTAAACAAGTGTGTGATCTTTGACTCACGGTATGGCACCATTGATTTCATGTCTCCAGACTGATTTTCTCTCAAAATTTCCAAACAAGTCCTTAATGTCATCAGAGACTTATTGATGTTCCCAGCTTCTCTTAGCCTTTGCCCAGTATTTTTTGTACGGTTAGTACGTTCGCTGCCAGCCAAATCTACTAAACTCAACTGGCTTATTGACAGAAACTTCTTATTCTGTATAACAGCTTCACCCATTTCGTCAACTGGTGCCTGCACCAATCTTATTGTAAAAACAGAATGACTACGACTTGATTCTGCATTTAAAGTTGTATGTGCCATTCTTTTCCTTTTGAGACCCAAGTAAAATGCTTCGAATGCTTCTTCTGCTGATTTTATTTCAATTTCAGTGACACCGTGCACATACATATTGTGCGCTCCGTCTTCTCTTATAAGTTTAACAGGTAAGTTTTTACTAATGGGCCCATCTTCTAGCAAATCAAATACACTGTTATTGTAAATTTCAACATAAGTCACAAACACAGCGTACTGATTGTCTTCATTAATGCCTTCTACTTTAGTTATATCTGTAGAGGACATGGCCAAATCGGGGTTTGAATTATTTTTTCTGTTACTTTTGAACTTGTGCAACTCTTGCTGTCTTTCTAACATGGCTTCAGCCTCCGTTTGAATATCGAACATGTTCATTTTGTCTGGTTTGAAGACGTATTTGTGTGCTTGGAAGTCATTTATAGATTTGAAAATTATGTTTAAAGCTCTGGGTAGTATACCACAATTTAGAGGCTCCCCAGTCATTGTGAACGTTTTCCCGCTACCCGTCACTCCGTATGTAAATAATAAGCCGTTTTTACCTTTGATTAGTCCTTCAACCAGCGGTAACGCGACTTTGTCGAATACTTCTTGTTGCAAAGTTTCTGGTGGGAAAACTTCTTTGAATGTGTACTCCATGGTCTTGACATTTTCGTTTCTGTAACTTATAGATGAGCTTGGAGGCGTCAAGAGGACAGTTGTAGGCGAAATTATCTTCATACACGCTATATCAGTGTCTTTTTGCATAGGCCGCAACCGACAGTAAACATGAACAGGATCTCGATCTCCCGTACACAGATTTTGCTTACTTCTAGCCGGAGTCCGCATTTCATTCAGTCTTTGCTTGGATTTTGCGGATCTCATGGTGATTTTTTACAATAAACACACACGATAAACTCCTGTTTCGGCGTAACACACAATTTTTATTTCCAGCGGACGGTTGGTCGACAAATCAAAGCAACGGTCGTTCGAAAATTATAATGTAGCACAGCCAAATTGAAAATCTAGACCACTATCTTTTATCTCTCCCACACGCGCTAAAAGTTGAGAACAACGAACAGCGACGACAAGAAAAAAGTCGTTGACAGTGTTGACTGTTTGAATTTGGTCGGGTAACGTATGACCTTCAAATTTAAATTGACATTAAATAATGTTGCAAGTTTATAAATTTGTACTCCACTAAAACTTCATGGTATTTTTTTGACCTAAAAGTACATACCGTAATCTGGGGTGTCTAACAACTGCGGGGTAAAAAACAACATTTTAGAATAAAAATACAGACTTCCTAAATGTGTTGTATTTATTGAATGAAAACTTTTTCTAGACTTCGAACGAATTTCATTTATTTTTCATTTAATGTCAGTTCAGTTTTAAAACGTGCAACTAACTTCTTGAGGACGAAACGTTAGGAGGAAAAATTTACAATTATTAATGCCTAAGACTTTAACAACTAGCTTTTTATAGTTTTAATTTTCTAGATTGGTAGTTTTTATGAAAGAAAACAACAAAATGTATTGGTTATTTCAAATTCTTTAAATGCGATGTGAATTTATAATTTTAGGGTTAGAATTTATAATTAAAATGGGGCGGATAACAGCAACCTAAGGGTCGATGCACAACGACTAATAGGATGATTAACAACAACAGGTGGGGTTATTCACAACAATGTAAGATAATAAAATTTTTATGGTGTTATTTTGTTCCAAAAATAATTATGGAACACACTATGAACGCTGAAATAAATAAAATAATTGTTATCTACTTTTTTGTTCTTATTATAACAAAATAAAGAAGTTGTTTTATTTCACCCCTTATATCGTTGCTTATGACTCCACACAAAATGTCATTTGCAACAAGTCATATTTCATTGAATCGCATTGTATTTCAGTTACAGCTTCTTCTGGGGTTAATAAAATCAATAAAAAGACTAGGTTCATTATTACCCAAAATTACTTCTAAGATATTGTAACAGATAATGCGGAAAATAATAAAATCTACATTTGAAATGTTGTTGTTATTCACCCCAGTTTACGGTACTGAACTTTTTTTAAACCCTAATCTTATGTATTTTCATCTCAAAGACAAAAAAATGTATTAATTGGACATTGACGTAAAACATCAATTGCGGCGGTTGAGTGGCGATGCAATGACAAATACTTAAAAGTTTGAGCTTCTTCAGTTCACTACTATTTATACAAAAAAAATGAATTCAATGAACAAAATTCAAAACTCAATTAGAACAAAGTTAATAGTAAATTGTTTACCGAGGGAGGAGAGAACTATTTTAAAGGCGAGAGCGTTTTTAAATCCACAGCAGATTTTGTAAATAAAAGAGTTAACTTTCATTCTCACTACAAGAGGACGACAATATTTTATTTATAAATCCGAATTTGAGTACCTTATAAACAGAAGAATAACAGGTTAACTAAGGCAAAATGTATTTAGCCCGTTTGAGTTTAATCTTAAACTTTTTTTTAAATTGGCGAGCTTATTCATACAATTTTCGTGGTTGTTGTCTTTGGTGTTTGGAACTTTTATTGACAATATCAAAATTCCAAATTAAAATCACTTTGAGTCCCTAGGGATTAAAACGTTACTTCGGTCCCTGTAAACAGGGAACAAACTAGCTCTTTTAGAATAGACGTCACAAAAGAATATTTATACCACCCACCAATCCTCACTGGGTCAGCATGACGAGTCATGGTTCAATCTTCCTATTCCATAGAAAAGGTATCCTCAGCAAAGGTATCCGCACTGGGCCCAATACGGATTTGTCTCAGTGCGAAATGGGCCCAGTGACGAGCAGGCACAGTACGAAATGGGCAAAATGTGGAATGGGCCCAGTGCGAAATGAGGCCAGTGAGAAATGTGACGCTCCCGGTTCATCGCCACCGCTCGCGGTCCATCCCCATCACTCCCGGCCCGTCACTCACCAAAAGATCTTTAAATTAAGTCCACAACCACCATCGTCAGTGAACCTTACTGCACATTTAGCTACCGGCCCAGCTGCCTAACTAGTTGCTGCGCTAGGCTGTGACGATAAATTTTCGCCTAGCCGTATCCGGCAAACCGTCCGAAAAGGAACTTCGTTCCAATTTGCACACGAACAAGACATGAAATCCATAAAAGGTTTTAAAATGGATACCATTAATGTTTTGTTTCAACTTTTTGATTTTTATTTAGACTTGGTAAGTTGAAACAAACTGTGTCGTTTTCCTTAAAAAAAGGGAAATATTTCTAGTCTGCTCTTCTAATATCCAAAACGTTCCGTTTCCTAGAATTGTGATTGATTGTAAAATTATGTTTTTGAATAATTATTGACAGAAAGCGTAACTAAAGTATTTTATTTAGTTTAAGTAAAAGTTTTATTGTCTTCTAATATGCTTTGTGTTTAATATATGATTAAACTTATTTCAAATGAAGTGCTTACAATATTTTTTTCCTTTATTCCGTAAACCGTATCGTATATGTCATTTTTGTTTTGTTCTACACGTTTGTTGACAAAAAATGTAAACAAACTTTTGAAACAAGGATTTCTTTAAAATTATATTTCAGGGCGAGAAATATGACGGTCGCCGTGCAGACGTCTGGTCCTGCGGAGTCATCTTGTACGCTCTGCTGGTGGGAGCTTTGCCCTTTGATGATGATAACCTCCGTCAATTACTTGAAAAGGTAAATCAACGTGTACAACTATGGAATTAAAACGTAGATATTACTTTCTTTATGTACTTTTTGAATATTAAGAGCTTTGTTCGTGTTTTGTTGAGTTTTGTCTACACTATAAAATCTAGATTTTCGTAGAACAGTCATAAGTATACACGCTAAAAAGTGTTACTAGAAATAAAATGTAGGTAGGTTTCAGTCAGGCAAAATAAAGAAATTAACTGCTTAGATAATACAAAAAATGTGAGAGAAATATGTATAATACCACTTATAATTAATTATTATTAGAATTATGCATTTAAGGCAAGAGCTTTGAAACAAACTTACAAAATCAATTTATATGTAACTCTAAATAATATATTTCAGGTCAAAAGAGGGGTGTTTCATGTTCCCCATTTCGTACCGCCCGATTGCCAGCAGTTACTCAGGGGGATGATTGAAGTCAATCCGGAAAAAAGAATGACGGTGAGGATGCACTTATAAATTACCAATAATGCTAATTGGATTGATTATTCTTTTTTTGGAACAAATAGTTCGTAACATAAAGACAAATACATAGGTTGCAAAAATCACTAAAAGAGATTCCAGCCAACCTAGGTGGCGTCGGAGATTCCGAACTTAGCAGGAAACAGAAAGTGCAATAAAATTAAACTAAAAATATTTTACAACTGTCATTATCACACTACTATTATAAAGGCGAAAGTTTGTGAGTGTGTATGTTTGTTACCTATTACGTTAAAACTGCTGGAACGATTTTAATAAAATTTGGTATGGAGTTAGTTGACACCCTGGATTAACACATAGGCTACGCTTTACTGCGGGAAAATATCCCTAATAAACCGTGGGTAACATCGCGGGGCACAGCTAGTAAGAAGTATAGAGAAATAATAAGTAACTAACTGAGCAGTGTTAAGCAAACTTTGACCAATGGGTATTTTTGAAGCTAAAAAAAAATTGTTCTGTTTAACAATGTTAAAATATGATTGTGAAAGTAGATAGTGACCATTGGTAATTTTTGGGATATAACAAAACAAATTTTGATATGGGTTTGCAAATTTTTACAAATTTTCTCTTGCTTCACAAATGCCACTTTCTGCTTAAGAGCGCTCAACTAAGGTCTGCTATTTACCTTATTATTCTAATAAAGTTAGGATCTAATCCTCTTATTGCATAAATTCAAACTCAGTCAGAAAATTATAGCGACAATTTTTTTACACATTTGCTACACAAAAGACAGAGACAGCACTAGCTTTTAGCCAAACCTCCCTTTATTTAGTCCACAAATCACACTAATATTATAAAGATGAAAGTTTGTGAGTGTGTATGTTTGTTACTTCTTCATGTCGAAACAGCTAGAGATATTAATAAAATTTGGTATGGAGTTATTTGACACCCTGATAAAATATACCTAATAAACCACAGGTAACACCGCCGGGCACAGGTAGTCTGTAATATGGGGAAATGGGTTTGCCACATATAAACCTTCCTCTTGAATACTCGTATCTATTGCTAAAAACTGCATAAAAATCCACTGCAGTGTAAAAGATCTAGGAGTGCTGAAAGTACAGTTTATCCACATAAAGTCAATCATTGGGATAAACAGTACTTTCTAGGCCCAAGAGTAGAAACTTCACAATTTTGTTAGTTGCAACTTCACAATTTTTTATCGAAAAGGTTTCTGTTATCCACATTATTAAACAATGTGTCCACATTTACGCACTGGTAGTTATTTTTTTATGTTATACTGTATACAGGGTTAATTTTAAAACACCAACAGCCTCTTAGAGGGGGATTCTACCCATCAACAGGAACCACTTTTATTATGGGACCAATGCTGAAATCGCGAAAAAAAACAGCTGTTTCATACATTTCGGTTGATTAGCTGATGCACTTTTATATGAAACAGCAGATTTCTTTTTCAGCATTGGTCCCATAATAAAAGTTATTCCTGTTGATGGGTAGAATCACCACCTAAGAGGTTGTTGGTGTTTTAAAATTAACTCTGTATATAACGAAGATAATGTGATCATAGTTGGCTGAAATCACGAGGCATCAGTGGGTGACGGCCGGTGGTAGAGGAGAGCTGGAACAAGAGCTACCGATGATGGAGGTGGTCCAGACGAGAGTGCTGCCTTCTGCTGATGCTATAGACCCTGATGTATTACAGGTGAGTTTCATTATTTAATTAAAAATATATTGATTAAAAAAACGACTGGTTACACTCCGGGAGTGCCGGCAGAAGTGAAACCTTGAATATTAACATTGTGCATTTTTGACATTTTGGAATGGTTAGGGAATAATTTTGCGCGAATTGCTTTAATTATCAGTATAAAAGTACTATCATGTATGTGGTAGAATACAATATTTATTTATTGCGCTATCGTACACAAACATGACAATTTATATTACATTAAAAAAGTTTATCTCTTTGAATGAATCACTTTTAAGCGCACCTAGCGACATCTATTGTAAAAGATTGCATTTTCTTCGCTATAAAGCTACCACGTGGACGTCCTAGATAGAGACCACGGAGGAAAAACAAAGAGGAGCTGGCCTAAGCAACTGTGCACTGTGATTTTCAACTAGGTCCTGACGTCATCATTGTGGGCGGGGCCTAAGTCAGTATGCTTTCAGCGTTCGTCAGGTGCACACTTAACGAGACTCGCATTATAAGTGTTTTTTTGCGTTTTTAACAAGAAAAGGATGAAGTTTTGTGTTTTACTATGTCAAAGTTACTCAGACAGACGTTCTGATAATATGGATGGCATCACATTTCATTTGTAAGTAATGTTATACGTAATTAAATATATAAGTTCTAGAACATTCTCAGCCTCAGCTATCAGCGTTAAAATTCTACTACTTGACACCAGATGGCGACACTTTTAGGAAGAAAATACACAAGTTTACGTATAATTTTGCAGTAGTATATTGTAATAATCATACGTAAATACTGAAAACTGTTATACACTTATTCCTAAATAACTTTTAGTATCTAAAACAGTAATTTTATCAATATATTACTAACTGGCCGCCATCTGTCGTCATATAGAATAACTTTTTAAACGTTACAAATATCCAGGGCGTACGTATTAAATTATTTTACCAAGTAAATAAATTTTAATAATTTTTATGTTCGTTTTAGATTTCCATCCAACGATAATTTAAAACAGCAATGGATTTCAAAACTTAATAGACCGGATTGGACACCATAGAAGAAGAAGATATTTCCATTTTAAATGAATCTTCTGTGCAAAAAAATAATATTACATCAGAACGTTATCGCATTTTAAATAAAATGAGTTTCGAGTCTTCGGATAGCATGGATGTCGAGCCTATGCCTGACGATATGTTATTGGAATTTGATGAACAATTAAATACAACTATAGGTGACTATTTGCGCCGTCATATAGTAGCATATATTTCTGGGTATGTGGTCAAATATTTACATTCCAAGATCAAATGTGAGAGCTGTCTCAAATATGCTGATAACTACGACGATAGTGACCTTGATTTGATAAAAACTAAAAATAAGGGTGGTCTTACTTTCCCATCTAGCGATGTCTTAAAAATATGTATACGGACCGAAGGCAGTATTCGTTGTGTTAAATCGCAATCTTTGAATACTCCTAACTTTCGTCAACATAAAATTGTATCGAATACATTAAAATCACTTATTGGACAAGATTGTTTCAAAAAATCGGCCAACCATATGTTTGACCAATCACCTACAGTTAATCATGTTGTATTTCTGATGAAATCGATTGCAGAAAAATATATATAAATAATATATATAAACTAACCAAAACTATTATTTACAGGTAATTGATGTTTTTTAATAAAATTATGTTTGTAATAACATTTTATTATTTTTAAACTACCTTAAAATTTAAATCTAAAGAAAATATAACTAGAAAAATATCCACGCGGACCAGGCAGCAGACGGGAGCGGGTGCGGGTTCGAGTCCCGTCTGCTGCCTGGTCTGCCTGGATTTTTTTTCATCAAGCCGTTACATGTTTTAAAATAATAAAAATTATACCTTAAAATTTTTAAAATCGGTCAAATTTGTTAACGTTTATTTTATTTATTTACCTACATATTTCATTTTTTTGAAGCTTCAAGTTCTGAGTACGTCCCATTATATACAAAACTTTTGAACATCTAGTGTTAGATAGCTGAACTACTACGTAGTAACATAAATATCAACCTAAGCTAGTTTTGCTATTAGCCGATAGATGAAATATTGAGAAGTGGGCGGAGCTGAACACCCTTTCCCCACCCATCCCGCAAATTATCACGCGTCGTTTCTTGAGGAAATTTAATCACCACACCTCCTCTTTGTTTTTCCTCCGTGATAGAGACTTATTATTATAATACGATAAAATAAAAAAATACTATGTTTCGTCCAATATATTGAAAGACAACAACCTTTCCAATTTTATTGTGTGTCATGATGCGATCAGCCCACGTGTTTAACCTGACGCGAGTTTAACATTTTTTACCCATACAAAAAAAGTGTACAACGCCGCTAAAGAAGTTTTCACTTCAAAAAACAAAAAATTGGTTGTCTGTCAAGTTGGTTTACGGACGATAGTTTTACGTGATAACGTCATATAGAAACATTGATGAGAAATTGCATATTGCTAGCTCTGACGTCACGCGAGAAGAGAGATAAATGTGTACAAGCTGACAGCAGATGTTTTTGTGATGAATACGAGCATTTGTACTCCAGTCATGGATGTTTGATATGTATTTCTATATAAATATATTTACATATGTACAGTATATGTATTCTATCCGTTACCATAGTATCCCATAACACAAGCCTTACAGTGCTTACTTTGGGATAGGCTAATTGGTTAATAATGAGTATTTAAAAAAAGAAAAATATAGAAAAATATACTTTCCTGCGAGAAGATTGTATCCGAAAAGCGAAATCCGAAACCGAAGCTATAGACCCTGATGTCTTTCAAGTGGGTTTAGTTGTGTTATTGATACAAACTAGGTTGCTGAAAAAAGATTGACATACAGTTTCACAATGCACATGAATATTACCAAAATTATATATATATATACATATATATAACTCTACTTCCAGGGCCCAAGAGGTGATATTTGATGTTTTTTTGTAGAAAAGGTCTGTTTTAATAGATTTGCTGCCGCGGCACGCTCGCTTTGCTCGCTCGGCTCGCGCGTTATAGTCACAACACTAACCTAACCTAACCAAGTGTGAAGTATTACCGCTTGGGCCCTGGAAGTACAGTTTAGCCCAATCTCGTTCAGTGCATTTTTAGATAATAGTTAAATTTATATTTTACAGGCTATCTGCAGTTTAGGATGCTTCAAGCAAAGAGATAAGCTAATACAAGAGTTGCTGAGTCCACAGTGAGTAATATGGCATTTTAATTCAATAAAATTTATTTCATAAGACTGGTAGGACATTGCAAAATCTGCATAATACTTATATATATATATATATATATATATATATATATATATATATATATATATATATATATCTCTTTCGAAGTGGTCAACTGAAATCAATGCCTGAACTATGCAATTGTTAGTCTATATGAATATAAAAAAAATATTTGGTTAAATAAATATTAGAACGTAAGCGACTGGGCTCAAGGGCGAAAGACCCAAAATTGGGTCGAATTGACCATATGAATTTGCAACCTTTTTGCTAACCTAATAAAAATTACAATGACATTTTAATTTTATTGGTGAACTTTAGGCAGTTTTGTCAATATCTCTGACCACAAAATTATAATAGTAAAATAAAACAAAATCAACAAATCAAACTTTAAAATCTGTTAATTTTGGAAATGAAATGTTTAAAAAGTCATAGTTGCTCCATTTTATAGGAATAAATATTATAACTCTTTTATTTTTGTCGTGATTAACCCTAAATATTTCTCTTTTTCTATTCAGAGTTCTTATATGACTATAATTTTGTTATTCTAAATTAAAAGATAGCTTTCATGTTAACATGCTATTTACTAATAACTGTTTCTTTAAGAGTTGTCGTTGATGAGAGTTGTCCAGAATTTATTTATACTTTATACTAGTCATCATCAGCCTTTTAATGTCCCAACTGCTGGGGCACAGGCTTTCCCTATGGATGGAGTAGGAATATTGAGCCATGGCCACCACTACGTGGGCCCAGTGCGGATTGGTGCGTGCAGCCGGGACCAACAGCTTAACGTGCCTTCCGAAAAACGGAGGAGTGAGAGTTAGTAAATTTTTGGTCACCCTTCCAAAGACCGACCACTGCGAAAGTTGCTTAACTTCAACGATCGCAGCCGAACGCGCTATCCACTTGCGCCATCGAGCTTCTCACTTTATACATTATTTAAACTAATGATCGCATAATGGCCGAAAATAGACCTTTTAGTTCTTCTGTCAAAGAATGAGTCCTATGTGAGTTTCTTTTGTTAACGAGTAATTGTGTACATCAAAAGCATGTATAATATTTATTTAATTAATTTTATGTATTCCTAATGTATTATTCCACAAACAAACAGATTTTTTCAACATCTCACTTTCCATAAACAAGATGTGCTTTAATGACTTATATTACGAAAATTTGTCTTCAAGTTATAATATATTTGATTTATTGTTTAGCCTTAATATATAGTACATTACTGCAGCGGCCAGCAAAAGAGGCCAATGTCTCACCATCAATATGGACGAACGTGTAAATTTATTTATACTATATACAAGTTTTGTTTTTTATCATTTATACTAAAGATTTCCCAATGGTTTAGCCTTAATATAATATTGTTATGTATCATTCAGCCACAATACAGAGAAAGTGATATACTTCCTATTACTGGAGAGAAAGAGACGTCGTCCAGCCAGAGACGATGAACCAAGGCCTCCGGCACCACCAGCTCCTGCTGATCCGCCTAGAAAACGGCTGGATACATGCCGGGTAAATATAGAATAATATGTTCTTATTTGACATTATTACATACAAAGACATATTTTGGTTCATGCGTCGTGCTCGTAAAGGTGCTGCCAGAGGAAGTATATCCAAACTTCCTTGATATTGAAGATGTTAATGTCTAGTTGCACTCAATATAAATAACACTATAGCTATTAACGGGATTGTTACCATGTTCCTTGTTTTTTTGTTCTGAGTATAAGTTCTCCCGCCGTAGATTTACGAACCGATGGCGTAACTTCTAGACATTCATGAGAGCTTGTAACAGCCTAAACTGAATAATTGATTATGAGTATGTAAGCATGCATATTATATGGTTTTTTATATTTACAAATTTTGACATTTTCAACATTCATAAAGACAATTTAATAAGGTTTGTGTTTTTTTTTTTAATTTATTTGTGCTCTTTTTGTTAATTCAGGTGAATGGTCAATCAGCACATTTCGGTCAAATAAGCGAAGGTTCCCCAATCACACCCCGAAGATCACAGTTCAGGTAATGAAAATTTCATTAGTAAATTCAGATCATAGTATTTTAAACATTGTGAATACAACATGACCCTTTCCAATTATTTATCGGAGAGATTTTTCTAATTAAGAGTCTTAAAGGGCTGATTTTTTCTTTTCTTGGATAAATAGTATCTATTATCTAAATTATTATAGAAATGGCTCCTGCAATCCCAAAAATTACATGAGCAACGAAAACATTTTTAACCTGTCTGTATTTAAGGATATCAGACGTATAAAATTTACAATTTGCTTGTAGGAAATTTTGTTCTTAATCCTTTAAATTGTATCATTAAAGAAAGGAATCCAAAGTGCCGACACTAGACATTGCGTCTTTCGTACGTTCTTGGAAGAGCATGTGCGGGGTACAGAATATCTTATATCGACATTTGCGATTCCTTTCTTTAATGTCTTGCATTATACTCAGGCGTCGTAATATTTAATTATTATTGTAATCGGAATCTTTAGTTAAAATAAAATATTAGTGTAACGTGCACATAAGCACATTTTTTTTTGTATTTGTCGTGCTTATTAAGCCGTTTCCGTTGAATTTGTTTTCGACTGATGTTAGAGGTGTAAAAAGGAAAACTCGTCCGAATCAAAAGTCGCCCCAATTTCTGTCTTAAATCATTTGTTGATTTTTTTATCTAAAACTATTACCTTATGTAAATTACAAATCAGATATTTTTCGGATTCCTGAACAAACGGAATATTGGGGCAACTCTTGACTGAAGCAAGTCATTCTTTATTCCTCGCGAACTGACCTTTTACTTGTTGCAAATCGACCCTTATAAGGGGCGAGTAGTCCCTTACTGGGGGCGAGGTTACTCATACTTGTGTGAATTGAGTTAGAAATCTTATATGATGCGAGTCGACCCTTTTATAAGCCAGCCGCACTATATTTGAGGCGAGTAGACCCCTACACCGGCAAGTTCATCACTACTGCGAATGTGTACACCATACTATATTTACGGGCGTGTTGACCCCTGATATGAACGAGTTTCCCCATACTACATGTGAATTGAATTTGAAATCTTATATGATGCGAGTCGACCCTTTTGTAATCCAGTCGCTCTATAATTGGGGCGAGTAGACTACTACATGGGCGAATTGACCCCTACTACGAATGGTTATCCCGAGTCAACATATACATGGGGAGAGTTGACCCCTGATATGACCAAGTTTCCCCATACTTTATGCAAGTTACCCGCACAAAGGGTCAACTCCCCCCTCCCCCCATCGTTTCTATGTAACATAACACGCACTGAGGGCAGGCTTGCCCGCAGCAGATCTGCGTCGAGTCGTCGAGCTGAAGGGAGGAGTTCACCCCAGTTGCCAGCCAGTCCGCCTTGTAAGTTTTATTTTTTTATTAATTTATTTTTAGATTACATGTCAATGAGTATAAAATATAATAAATTGAGGAGCTCGATGGCGCAAGTGGTTAGCGCGTTCGGCTGCGATCGTTGAAGTTAAGCAATTTTCGCAGTGCTCGGTCATTGGATGGGTGACCAAAAATTTACTATCTCGAGCTCCTCCGTGCTTCGGAAGGCACTGGGCCTGCGTGGTGGGTCATGGCCCAATCTCCCTATTCCCTTCATAGGGAAGGCCTGTACCCCAGCAGTGGGGACATTAATAGGCTGATGATGTTGATGATGATGAGATGGCGCCACTGTTAAGCGAGGTCCTGAAGTGTAGCTTTAAAAAGTTTTGTTAATACGCGCGTGAAATCAAAGTTTACATTTAAATCATATTATAATACAAAAGAATCGTATCGTAAACATAATCGGTCATAACACAGTATTGTGCAGTCCCATTTTGTTCCGAAAAAAGGAGGACCTATTAATTTTTTCTTAGCTCCGCTTTTAAATAAATGACTTTAAATGACATGTAACTCGTATATTTGCCATATTTAATTTGAGTTATTATCAAAATTTAACAACATAAACATTATTTAAATTTGAAAACTCGCGTACTCAACCTACAAGCAATGACATTTGATATTTCGGAGACCTCACGCCTACACAAGCGCCTCTAGCGGCGGATTCATACGCGATATCCCTCACTTATAACATATTCAAATTTATAAATTTATTTTGTAAGTATGTAACTGCTCGTAGTTTAAATGTAAAAAAATATTTCTAGAAAAAAATCCACGCAGCCCAGGTAGCAGACGGGACTCGACAGAAAGAATTCGAAACGGCCATCAGGGCCGCGGTGCATAATTGGTCAGTGCATTCGCCCGGATAGTGAAGGGTGCGGGTTCAAGTCCCATCTGCTGCCTGGTCCGCATGGATTTTTTTCTAGTAATATTTTCTTTAGATTTAAATATTGAAATAGGGATGATGACTCGTTTATAAGGTAGATTATCAACAAGTATTGGACACGTATTTTTTTCTTTTTTCACATAATATAAACATTGCAGAGATACATTGATTTGAAAAGTCGCATGACGTCACGTTTTGGTACAATTTTCACTTAAAAGTGACGTCACGAGCCCCTACTCCCAAACTTTGACGCGCTTTATCTTTGTCATTTTTTGGTTGATTGCCCAAAGAAAAAATACGTTTCCATTATTTTTTGATCATCTAACTGACGGAATTAATAGAATTTCGTTTACTTTACCCCGTCATCATGCCTATTGGTCAACCTATGTAGGTACTATTGTTGTCATGACGTATTTATTTATCGTGTTCAACAGCAGGTCATACTCCCCATCGGGTTTCATCGTTGGGTGGGACGCCTGCCACCCCAGGGTCACCTTTAGGTAAGTATGAAAACTAACCTTAATCACCGAGATTTAAAGTTGAAAGTGACAACTTCTTTTTTCTATAATGTCTACAATAACGAACCTTAACTTTTGTGCCTTAAAGTCGAAAGTAAATACTTTTTTTTATTTAATCTTAACTCTCAAAATTTTATCAGACCTATTTTGCACAGTACAGTCGCTTTGGTCACACTCACAGATGTTAATGATATAGAAGATTATGGGTAATTGAAACGCTGATTTCACTGATGAAATTAACTGTACTATATTAATTTCGTCACCAAGAAGGTATACGTCTGTTCCCTAGTACTGTCCGACACAAAGTGAGAGCTGCACTAGTGAAAAATCACTAAAGCAAGATGGCGCCTAAACTACAGACACAGCCATAGACACAGAGCCTTAGACTTAGCCATACTATAAACTAATATTTAATAGATTAATTTTTGCAAATTGTTAATTAAAATCAACAAATAATCAATTTAATTACAATTGAGGCTAATCACTTCTCTTCCGATAGCAATAGAATGAGTCAGCACGTTGCAATAACAAGCATTAAGTTTATTTGACGTCTTTGAGTACGGCAATAATTATGTTGGTATGTAAAATTTTATTTTGTTTCAACTGACAGCCGTCCTGAGAAACGTCAAATTAATTCAATGCTAAATGGATTGTATATAAGTATTACCAACACTCACACCAATTAGCCTAGCACCAAAGTAAGCACTGTAGGCTTGTGTAATGGGAAACTAAGTAAACGGATAGAACAGATATAGTGATACATATTTAACTATATTTATAAAGAAATACATATTAAACATCCATGACTGGAGTACAAATGCTGGTCATCATCACACAAACATCCGCCCCCATCGGGATTCGAACCCGGGACCTCTCGAGAAGGCGACACCTTAAAACCCGGCGTACAAACCACTCGGCCACGGAGGTCGACGATTCTTGTGTTATCTCATTCTTTTGTTATCGCAAAGAAAGAGACAGCTGCAACTTGAGAAAAACTCAAAGATTGATTGACTTCTTTGAATGCGGCCGCAAAATAGGTTAAAATTTCCTACTAAAATTTAGATATATTTGCATTTATTAGACAAATATATAAAAATGGTGGTATTTTTATGTACTAGCATCACCATCTATGAGGGAGCATCATCATCAGAGAGCGAACTCAACGGGGCCTACGATAAGCCTCAACATAAGTAAGTTCAAGAAAAACATTTACTAGAAAAAAATCCTCGCCACCTTTCGCTATCCGGGCGAATGACCTAACCATTATGCTACCGCGGCCCTAATGGATATTGTATGCGCCCGGATCGCGAAGTGAGGCAGCAGACGGGACTCGAACCCGCACCTTTTGCTATCCGGGCGAAAGCACTAACCATTATGCTACCGCGGCCCTAATCGTTAGTGCATACGCCCGGATAGCGAAGTTTGCGGGTTCGAGTCCCGTCTGCTGCCTGGGCCGCGTGAAATTTTTTCTAGTAAAATTTTCTTTAGATTGTAACATATAGCAGTTAAATGCTTTAAATATATAGCATTTATTATGCTTTTTAAGACTTTACTTTCACTAAGTTATAGAGCTAAGTATGTAGGTACACACAAAGGAGACCCGGCACTTTTCATAGAAAAAATGCTAAACTTGTATACAATTGAATTTGGTCTCAAAATAAAGCCAAAAATTAATTAAAAATTATTTGCTACATAAAACTACTTTTGTCTTATTTTTAGTGAATCGTGGAAAGAAGTTATATAATAATTAATATTTTTTGATATGGAAACCCTAAATCTTCAAGCGACAGAATTTTACTTAAAATATTACTCAAATGACTGTAAAAACCATTATTCCTTTGCTTTTTCTAAATAAAAAGCCAAATGTTAATTTGACAATCCTAAAATACAAACAAAAAAATCATTCGCATCCGCTCCCGCGAACTGTGATTGCGAATGTTCTCTGCTGTGATTGCCTTTTTATCCGTTATTTCTCTTGATGACCCGGCTACATATAGAGGTTATATTGACAAACCTACGCATTTGACATTGACAGCTAGCTGCTGATGACAAATATTGCCACACTACGTTATCCAATTATGAAACACAGATAAAAAAATTAAAAAAGTATACAACTTTGGCACAAAATGCCGGGTGTCCTTTCTTCAATAGGAAGGCTCCATTGCCTCCATTTCACTAACAGCCGTCATGGCCGCCTTTGATGTTGTGATGCTCTTCTGTTGTGTTACAGTTACAAACTTAGTAAATTCCAAAACTTGGTAACAAAACTGGGAAAGTCCATCTTATACTTAAGGTTTTACTCAAAAGTATTGAAGTGAAAGTGATGAACACTTGTATTTCCATAATGTATTACATTCTGCATATAAATAATGCTTAACATTAGAACCTGCCATTATTAAAATAATCATTTTTATCGTTCACTGAACATTTTGCCAATGTGGACTTTACCAACTTTGATTGTATACCCCTCAAATACAGTTTACGATCTTGCCAGACAGATTATAAACTAACTGTTCCCACAATTATACGGTGGCATTGTATTTAAAATATTTTGGTATTTATTCATAGGTGGGGAGCCTGGCGAAGCTGTGATTATAATTAATGAATCGCCCATAATGGGCTCCTCCGTGGCTCACAGGCCGCATAGTCCTTCGCAATCGAGTAGGGGTAAGTCGAAAAGTTATTTATTACTAGCTGTGCCCCGCGGTGTTGCCCGCGTTTTATTAGGGATATTTTCCCGCAGTAAAACGTAGCCTATTTGTCAATCCAGGGAGTCAGCTAACTCCATACCAAATATTATTAAAATCGCTACAGTCGTTTAGACGTGAAGAAGAAACAAACATACACACTCACAAACTTTCGCCTTTATAACATTAGTGTGGTTATAATAATAATTAATTACCAGATTTGTATTAGTTTTTGTAGTAAGATTTGGATATTGAGGTGGAATTCTATCTTATTAACAAACTTTGTTTGTTTTGGTTCAAGTATGGAATGTGTTTGCATTATTTTGGGTAGAATGCTAATACTGGATTCCTCAACGATATTAAATACCCTAGATTCACCAACATGAACAAAATCGTGGCCGAAACTTGTCCAATAGGTACATCGGACGATTCGCGGACCTCCGTAAGATGATCGCGTAGTCAAATACAAAATAAGGCATTATTTAAACATTGAAAGTCACCTTTAACGCGTACTGTATAAGGTCTTAATTAAAACGCATGCGTCAAAGACTTATGACAGTTCGAAATGGAAGCTCGCAAAATTTTACGACTTATTGCTATATGCGGAAGAATATAGACCTTATTCCTTTTACTTCTACGCGCAATTCTAAATGCGCTGTTAGCAATACAGCGGGTACGGACCGCGAGGAAAAGAACCGGCTATACGGCGACGTATAACCGAACATGCATTTGAATATTACAAATATTTTCTATTAAATCAGTTTACAGTAAATATTAGAACAAAATTTGCTTCAAATGCGTTAATTTTAATAAACACTGATTAGATACCTGTTGAAAAAATGACGGTTTACGTACTATAAGTATTTTATTTCGCATTTTTTTTCACGGAGCTCTGCGGCATCTGGACTTTTCGACGGTCCGCGCGTGACTGTGAACCAAGAAGTGCTTGAGTGGAGTTCAAGCACTTCTTGATTGGGACACATTTTGAGCGCTCGTGGTGTATCTAGGGTATTTTAATATCGTTGGGAGGCCTACTCTAATTCAACGAAAAACGAAACTTAGATCGAAACTTCGCATTTTTCCTACTGTTTCTGATTCGTTTGTAATTATAATAATATTTGTCGTCGGAATAAAGATTGAGGTGTATTATAATAATATTCGTCGTCGGAATATAGATTGAGGTGTATTATAATAATATTCGTCGTCGGAATATAGATTGAGGTGTATTATAATAATATTCGTCGTCGGAATAAAGATTGAGGTGTATTATAATAATATTCGTCGTCGGAATACAGATTGAGGTGTATTATAATAATATTCGTCGTCGGAATATAGATTGAGGTGTATTATAATAATATTCGTCGTCGGAATAAAGATTGAGGTGTATTATAATAATATTCGTCGTCGGAATAAAGATTGAGGTGTATTATAATAATATTCGTCGTCGGAATATAGATTGAGGTGTATTATAATAATATTCGTCGTCGGAATACAGATTGAGGTGTATTCTAATAATATTCGTCGTCGGAATATAGATTGAGGTGTATTATAATAATATTCGTCGTCGGAATAAAGATTGAGGTGTATTATAATAATATTCGTCGTCGGAATACAGATTGAGGTGTATTCTAATAATATTCGTCGTCGGAATATAGATTGAGGTGTATTATAATAATATTCGTCGTCGGAATAAAGATTGAGGTGTATTATAATAATATTCGTCGTCGGAATAAAGATTGAGGTGTATTATAATAATATTCGTCGTCGGAATAAAGATTGAGGTGTATTCTAATAATATTCGTCGTCGGAATACAGATTGAGGTGTATTCTAATAATATTCGTCGTCGGAATACAGATTGAGGTGTATTCTAATAATATTTGTCGTCGGAATATAGATTGAGGTGTATTATAATAATATTCGTCGTCGGAATAAAGATTGAGGTGTATTATAATAATATTCGTCGTCGGAATACAGATTGAGGTGTATTCTAATAATATTCGTCGTCGGAATATAGATTGAGGTGTATTATAATAATATTCGTCGTCGGAATACAGATTGAGGTGTATTCTAATAATATTCGGCGTCGGAATATAGATTGAGGTGTATTATAATAATATTCGTCGTCGGAATAAAGATTGAGGTGTATTATAATAATATTCGTCGTCGGAATAAAGATTGAGGTGTATTATAATAATATTCGTCGTCGGAATAAATATTGAGGTGTATTCTAATAATATTCGTCGTCGGAATACAGATTGAGGTGTATTCTAATAATATTCGTCGTCGGAATATAGATTGAGGTGTATTATAATAATATTCGTCGTCGGAATAAAGATTGAGGTGTATTATAATAATATTCGTCGTCGGAATAAAGATTGAGGTGTATTATAATAATATTCGTCGTCGGAATAAAGATTGAGGTGTATTCTAATAATATTCGTCGTCGGAATACAGATTGAGGTGTATTCTAATAATATTCGTCGTCGGAATAAAGATTGAGGTGTATTATAATAATATTCGTCGTCGGAATAAAGATTGAGGTGTATTATAATAATATTCGTCGTCGGAATATACATTGAGCTGTAGATTTTCTAAGCATACCCCAAAAGGCTTCAATCTGCTAGTTTATCGTTCATATTAGGTATAACCTTAAATTGACGAATTTAAATTCCGTTTGAACTTCGTTATCGAAACTTCGATTCGGAGAAAAAGAGTAGACCACCTGATCTTAGCAAAAGACGGGAATGGAACCCGCACCCTCAGCAGCCTAAGAAATACTATAATAAATTCGACACGACCATTAAAATCGTGGTAGCATAATTGGTTTAGTGCATCCGACCGGATAGCGGAGGGTGCACGTTCGAGTCCCGTCTGCTGTTTGGACCGCGTGGTTTTTTTTCTAGTAAAATTTTCTTTAGATTTAGACATAAAGCAGTTAAATGTTTAACTAATAAAATAGTTTTTCTCCTCCCATGTTTATTAGACACTATGTGTGATAAATAATAGTGGAAATTACCTAGACAATTGTTTAAACTTAATGTGCTTTTTAATTTGTGAAATAGGTATGTATACTATTTATACTATGTATGTAATATAATGATCGTAATCAAATCAAAAGTAAATTTACGCGCAAATGCACACGCAAATACACACACACACACACACACACACACATAAACACACACAAACACACACTTGCTAGTATTTAAAATATATAGACATTTAAGCGTTATCCTGTAACCCGCATTTACTGATAAATGGCGATAACTTTCTTTTTCTTTTGCTTATAATTTTGTTATTAAATTCACTATGGTTCTGTAACATTCAATGAAACATTAACTGATATGTACTAAAGGATTCATGTAATGCATAAGAATCTCTAGCAAACGGGCGTTAAGAGGATTTGAGCCTGGGGGTCGTAACACAGGTTTTGTAACCTAGTACAATCTCCAGCTCTCCCAAAGAACTGCATTGTTATTACTGTTTTGTTTTTTTTTGTATATTTTTATGTGTAAATTAATGCTATTATTTCCCTCAAAATAAATAAATCAATGCTTAAAAATTTTTTTTTTGTTGTAGTGAGAGAAAGGTCATCTCTCCCCGGTCCGACGAGCAGTAGTCAGTCGCCAGCGCAACCTTCACTATTCCCTAACTTAGGAACAATTACAGGTAAAACTTTATTTTATTTACTAGCGGCCGCCCGCGACTTCGTACGCGTGGAATTAGTTAGAAATAAAGGTTCACTGCTCTTTCCCCGTAGGTGATAGCGTGATAATATGTAGCCTATATGTTGACCCGATTTCTTATTAATATTCGTGCCTTTGAAGTAAATCCATGCAGTACTTTTTGAGTTTATCCCGGACATACATACAGACAAACAGACAATTTTTTTAAAAACTATATTTTTGGCTTCGGTATCGATTGTAGATCACACCCCCAGTTTTCTTTTAAAAAAATATTCAATGTTAAGTTTTGACTTTCCTACCATTTTATTATATGTATAGATTGAGTAATCTAATTTTGTTACATAAACCCAAGTTGTTAGTAACAATAGGGTATTTGGCAAGTTTTAGAAAACGATCTCACTTTATTTACTAATATTCTTGGAGGCCCTAAAAAGTGGAATCATCATTTTAGTTTAAAAAAACGAGTGTGCTTATGACCACACGACTGAAGTGAAACTTCTTTAGCTCCATCTGTATATATATATGTGTGTTTACAATATATACATGTATGAACTTATACATATAATATTTACTAGCTATTAGAGAAAGCGAGAAAGAAAATGTGCGCGCGCACTGCTTTCTCTTGCTTATATCCCCCACTCAAATACCGTTCGTCTCGCCCGAACACACTTTTCGTAACGCGTAATGCATTCGCCAGCTTACCCTAAGTCAAGCGTGCGTGAAGAAGTTTCACTTCAAAAATGGACTTATTAAAAAGCCTTTTGTCTCAGAGGGTGTTGAATGAAGTATACGTTTTCTTCTCTGTCAGTTGTGTTTTTTCTTGCTCTTTCACTTTCAACTTTGACTTTAAACTTTTCACCAGGTGTCCCACCAGGTAGTTCTGCGGGTAACGCAGGCGCCTCAGCCCCATGGCGAGTTAGATTGGCGACAATTAAGAATTCATTCCTTGGATCACCCAGATTCCATAGGAGAAAAATGCAGAGTGAGTAGATTAATATATAATAATAATAATTTCTTTATTTCTGGCAAAAGACCCATATGACAAAATTGATAATAAAAAATAAAAATAAAACTGTATATATTATAATAACATTAATACATACTAAAATTACCTAAAAAATAACATAGGACTTGCTGATATATGTATGTAACGAACTGCACCGAAAAGTGGTTCATTTTCAATAATATGTTATGGGATTCTTATTTGAAAAAATATGCTGATATGAATCAGCTGTTTGTTACACAGCTTTTTAATTGGATGGCGGCATTTAGTTAACCGCCTAGGCTGTTAACTAAATACCTGATTAGGCGACAAAATTTATTTTTAACAAAGTTTCTACAGTGAATTTTGTGGATGTATTACAATAAAATATAAATACATTCTTAAGGCTAATTACAAAAACTTATCTATATCACATTTTTTTTAAAAAGTATAAAAATCATATTACTTCAATCGATCATATTAAAAATCATAATTTACTAACATTAAATTAAATTAAGATTGGATAAGACATGATAAATGACAAATGAAAAGAAATACAAACACTAAACACCCATATAGAAGGGTTTTCAGGATATATTTAGAGAATATAAAGGGGTATATATATATATATATATATATATATATATATATATAATCAACCTTTCACGGTAAATGTTGATCCAGTACTGATTTAGAACAAATGTTGATCCACCTATTTCGTGTGTACATTCAGCTCTGGATTCAGATACGGCTGTATAGATCGAATATATGAATTCAGCGTCTGACGTCAGTGGATGTGCTCTTACCCGTTTTCAATTTACTCGTCATAAAATTTTAAGGTTTTTGTTGATCCAATAACGGTCAAAAAAATGATATGCAAGCGCAAAATGTGGCTCCGATTTATATCCGACTTTTAGTGGTAAATGTGGCTCCATAGTTGAATATGAAGAGTACGGCAACGTCGCGCTATTGGGCAAATGAAGCAAGCATACGTTCCATTAAAAGTGAATGTGAGACAACATTCTGTCGAGTATTTCTGCATTTTGAATTGTAGAGATGTGTTTTACACGAGTCCAGCATAAGCACTTCTAATAGATTTCTACTTTTTTAGTAAATTTGAGGCAAAGAGAACGATGTTATGTCATATGGCCTTTTCTTGTGGGGCTCAGCTGCCAATATCGAAAGTATTTTCATACTGCAAAAGAGGGCTAGCTGTTGCGCCATATACAACTTAAAAGCAAGAGAATCTCTTAGGGAAAATTTTAATCAAATTAATATTTTAACACTGGCATCGCAACACATTTATAAAAATATGTATAATATACTAGCTGTGCCCCGCGGTGTTACCCGCGGTTTATTAGGGATTTTATTCCGGAGTGAAACGTAGCCTATGTGGTAATCCAGGGTGTCAGCTAACTCCATACCAAATTTTATTAAAATCGCTCCAGGCGTTTATACGTGAAGAAGTAACAAACATACACACACACAAATTTTCGCCTTTATAATATTAGTGTAGGTAATATAAGAAAAAACTATGACGCATTTGCAAAAAAAGTCAAACCCATAACTTTAACTGGAGATTTAAGAACAAGCTTGCCGTTCTATGTTTCAGACTCCAAAATCAAGAGGTTTATTTCTGGGTTGTAGTATTGCACTGCTTAAAAAAGTTCCCCAAGATCTAATTGAGCTTCCACTGACCAAAAGATCTCAGATCAAGAATAATGTTATAAATGAGGGCTATTATAAAGTTGATGATTATCGAAATGATCTTAATGCATGGACATAGTGTTTCTTGTAATTTGATGGGTATTAGTAATTTTTCATAACAGTAATATGGTGCCTATCTAATGCCGCTTCCTATATACTAAATATAAAGTTAACTATAAAATTTATTGTTACTATATCCTAAATGATGTAATGAAAAGGCGACTTCAGAAGTAGCTTTGAAGTAATTTTTCAACTTGACCATTCTGTATATAACAATACAGGGAGAAAAAAACAGCCCTTGCTGAGTTTCTTGCCGGTTCTTCTAAGTACAAGGTCTCCCGCCGTAGTTTTGCGAATCGATGGCGTAGCTTCTTGACCTTCACAAGTGCTTCTAACAGCCTAGACTGAATGAATGATTAGTAGTAATTTCAGTAGAAAATCGGTATAGTTTAGTAGATTCGGTAGAAAATCGATTTATTTAGGACATTCTGAAAAATGGTCATCCAAAACATTATACCAGAAAATGAAATTCAATAAATGAAACTGGAGCAATGAATTTGAAGCACTGTAACTTGACATATGCAGCGTCGGTCAACCTTAACTGGCTCATTCTTCCCTGTAGGGGGGGTAAGTTCTCGAGGTCTCCTGTTCCCAGCACCGTCGAGCCGCCCGAACCCCTCTCGCTCGGAGAGGAGCGTGAGACACAGGGTGCCGGGGACGCAGGGAAGCACAGAGTCAGGTTGGGTCGTGGAGAGCCGGCGGAGGCGCCACTCGGGGCAGGCCACGCGCACGGCGCACTCAACCTCGATTCGGTCATACATAGGGATTGAGAGAACTTAGGATGTGCCAACCACCTATGGAGGGTACCGCGCATACAGGCATCTTCTCCTTCTTTCGCTCCGACGGCGCAAGAGGTCAGCTCTAGCGTCCACCTCGTGAGCTCTCTCCGTTGCCTCCTTTTGCGAGATTACGTCCTCACAAAAGGAGACCACGGCACGCCAAGACCTGTCGCCGCTCAGCATAGCGTTGACTTGCTAGGCAGAGAGTCGTCGTTAGGGTGTGACACCGCTGACCCACGCGCTTCGCACCTCTAGAGTAAGCTGCGCAGCGTCCTCAGTAGCGCCGCCCTCATGACACGACGGGGTCGCCTTCCTTCGCATCATGTGCAGGTAATTTCCAAAGCAGCTATGCCCGGACGCATCTCTTCCTGTCCTCACCAGAGCCTCAATGGCGGGTAGTTCACCTCGCTCCTTGGGGTCGGCGCGCTCATTGTAAACAACCGTCAAGATCTAAGCATCAAGCTTCCAAGACGGGTTGGCGGCTAGGATACATGTTACAGCCCAGGCGATCATTCGAGAGCCATCAACTGCGCAATTGGCCACGGTTCTCACGGTTCGCAGCATAGCTCTATTCTCTGTGTTAAGGGCGTCCACCCAGAACGGCGCACCATACAGGGCCATATTGTGGAGGACACCCACATATAGCCTTCGACAGGTGGCATTAGATCCTCCCAAGTTGGGCACAGGTCTGCCTAGGGCAGCTGCCGCTCCCTCTAGCTTGGGGCCCAGGCGCCGGAAGTGCTCACTACCTTCCAGTAAGAGTCAAGCCAGAGCCCCAAGGTACTTGATTGAGGGTTTTAATGGAACCGTTACCTCGTCCACTTGAATGTGGATGTTAATCCTGCTCTGGCGAAACTGGTCACCATACGGGGCAATAATTATGCAGACAGCATAATTATTGCCGCGTATGGTGACCAGAGTGTCGTCTGCATAGCAGATAACCCCTTTATGGGGCAGCAAATCTCCGCGAATCGCCCAATCAAAACCCACGTTCCACAGGAGCGGTCCGAGGACCGACCCCTGTGGAACCACGTACGTCGTATTGCGAACAACTGCTCGCCTAATAGAATCTGTATAGAACACTTCTCTGTCTTGGAGATAGTGCTCCATTATGACCATCAAATATGTGGGGAGCCGATGGTGGTAGAGGGACTTCCTAATACAGCTGTAGGGAAGGGTGCTAAATGCGTTTGCTATGTCAAGCGATATCGCTATGACAACCTCCCCTCTGCTAAATGTCTGTTGGGACAGCCGCTTTAGTCTGAGTATCGCGTCTACGGTGGACAGCCTTCTTCGGACGCCGGTTGGGCCGGGAGCCTTTATCTTCCCTCTGAGGCATTCCATGGCGTCCTGTCTCTTCGTCAGTCAAATCCTACTCATGTAATAACTGACCGCATTTAAACTCAATTCAAACGAAAACGTTCTTATGTTAAAACTAGCTGTCCCAGCGAATATCGTACCGCCATAAAAAAAGGGGTTGGTGGTAAAAGGGAGAAAATTTAGGGTTGTATGTATTTTTGTATGATGTATCATAAAAATATAAAAATAAAAAAAATAAAAAAAAATGTCCAAAAACAAAAAATATATTTAAGAGTGGACCACCCTTAACATTTAGAGGGTTGAAAAATAGATTTTGACCGATTCTCAGACCTACTGAATATGCATATAAAATTTCACGAAAATCCACATATTTTTTGTTGTATGTGTTTTTGTATGCAGTATCATAAAAAAATAAAAACAATAAAAATATTTAAGGATGGACCTTAAAAAACTCTTGACATTTATGGGAATGAAAAAAAGATGTTGTCCGATTTTCAGACCTACTGAATATGCATATAAAATGTCACGAAAATCGGTGGAGCGGTTTCGGAGTAGTTCAATTACGCACACCGTGACACGAGAATTTTATATATTAGATTAAAAGTTAAATTTTCGATTCTCAATGGACCAACTACTGTAGTAAGCGGAACGGCAACGTTGTATTGACCTCCATCGGCCAATCACGGTGGAAGTAATAAAGTGCTTTATCCTGATTGGTCCGTTTGAATCGGATCAACATTTATCGGAGCGGATTTGTATATTGGAGCCACATTTGACAAGAGTAATTTGCAGCCAAGTCACGTGACAAAAATACCAAATGTTGATCCGATCAGAGCCACATCAGTATGAGAAATAGCGTAATGGATCAACATAAAGCCTCCGGATCAACATTTGTTTTCGGATCAACAATTAACTGATCGTACGTCTCGAAAGATCAACATTTACCGTGTTGGTATCTCTATATATATATATATATATATATACTAGTGGCCCGCCCTCGCTTCGCTTCGGTGTAGAGCTGAAGTGTAGACTATAGTTTTTGTTCTGAGGCTTGTATTATACACAATGGCATTCTTCTTATACCTAATTACAATAGGCACGCGCCGCCAGGCCCCCCGACGCTACCGGGCTAGCGTCGGAAGCTCTATGTCCCTGCATTTTAAAATCGGTAATATCTTCGAAAATATTCATTTAAATTCTTTGAACAGCCAAATTGATCTGTATTAAATGCACAATGTATTTAAGGTACTTAATTGGTTAAGGATGAATATTATATTGCTGAAAATCGCTTCGTAAATAAGCTACTATTTCTCGTAAAAAGTATAAAATAAAAAATGGTTATTATGGGTTATCCCTAAGAGAAAGACATATACCATCGCGAACTTTTTTGTAGACCTTTTTAAGGTGTAGAATACTGTAGTGCATTATTTTGATCTATCTCGTAGGGTGCAGCCAGCGTTTGCAATGTAAACGCAAAAAATGTGTTTATTTACGACCTTACATTAAAAACCTCTAAAATTATCAGTGTTTCTCTACTATATTATGCATGTAAACCTTCCTCTTGAATCACTCGTATCTATTAAAAAAACGCATAAAATCCGTTGCGTAGTTTTAAAGATCTAAGCATACATAGGGACATAGGGACAGACAGCGGGAAGCAACTTTGCTTTATACTGTAGCGTCAGCGTGTACTTTGTATCTAGAACAAGCCGAGCACGGAAATACTATGTAGTGATAAGGGATGGCTGAAAAACTGCACAATTTATATTATATCACATTTTTTATCGCGTCTAACTGTCAAACTCCATAGTAATTTGACAATTGAGCGTGATAAAAACGCGTTATATATCATATCGCGGTGCTCATTATAGGGAGGCAGGTCCAGGCATGACCAACATTGGCTGAGCCATTCCCTGTTGTCCTGTTTTTAATAAAATATTATTTAAATATCTGTTACCATGTAAAAAAGACAATAAATTATTACAAAGAAGGAGATAGTAAGCCTCTCCGAGTTTGTTTCGCCGGTTCTTCTCAGAAAGGTCTCCCAATTTTGGAACCGGTGGTAATTTACGGTATTAGAATCAAATAAATATACTCAAAATTACAAAAAAGATTTTTAAATAAAGTACTTTATTAACTAAATTAACTAATTAATTCATACATAGACAATAAAGTTTTAAAAATCTTCCAATGAAATATCCGAACGCTCAATAAAAGTCTTTCGAAGGTAGCTCGACAAAGTAAATAAAAAAATCATTATTCTGACGATGCAGAACTGAAAAGGCTACGAAACGTCAATAAATAGAGTTCGTGCATTAACCCGTAAAAACTAGTTTTATATGAAACGTTTTCTTCCCAGCATCATCTGAAGAAGTCCATTTAACACCGGAATCATCACCGGAGCTAACTAAACGATCGTGGTTCGGCTCCTTACTGCTCTCCGCGGATAAGGAAGAGACGTTCACAGCTCTAGTCAAAGGGAAACCCTTGGCCACTGTGAAAGCGGACCTTATACACGCGTTTTTAAGTGTGAGTGACTTTATTGTAATATGTTTTAAAACTATTTTATTTAATGAGTGATGTGCGTAAAAACCTAAAAAACAAATATCATATTTATTAGTTATGAATGTAATGGAATGAAGCACTTGTATTTGTATTTGTAAAATTATTCTTATTTGATTTCCCTCACAGATAGCAGAGTTATCTCACAGCGTGCTCTCACCGATGTCTTTCCGAGTGGAATACAAGAGGGGTTCCAACGCGCCTGCGATGTTCCAACGGCATGTTAGATTTCAAGTGAGTTTAGAGATGGGCGTTTATATAGTGCGATTCAAATAAGAATAGGAAAGCCAATGACCTCCATCTGTCAAACGTCGCTTGGAAAGTACGGTTTGCAAAATAATCTCGGAATACTTTTTTAGCACTGAGCTAATCTTGGAATAAATACCAAACACTTGTAAACAAAAGAAGGAAATAAATCATATGTAACGTATAGAAAATGAAAAGATGATGATGATGATGATGATACTGGGTATATGAACTTTAGTTTTATTATAAATACAGGTAATAAAAATACCGTTTTTATTTTAAATAAAGTTGTCGTTTTAAAACGATATTTTATTTTATAACCAAAAGCCGCAGTGATGATCATGACGATAATGATGACTACTCCGACGGTAGTGCAGAGATGAGCGGAATTAAAGCGTCTTAATAAGTAAATATTATTAAGACTGAGTGAGGAAAAACTCTGATATATTTTCGCACTTAATCTTTGTAAATAAGTTTTATTACAGAAAACTTTTTTGCTCACTCTACCTAACTGGTTTGAATTGACAGCTATGACGTCACAATATGGCGCCCAATCGGTCCTATTCTTAGTTGAATCGCATTATAGATATTTTTTAAAACGATGCGCGTCGATATCAGATTAATCGCATCCAATGCGCGCATAGATGCCGGCATCGATATCGTAGTGTCGCAGGATGCGATGCGATACGAATTACGATAGATGCGTGTTTTGTGTGAGTTTTCTTCGATTCCATGAATCATGACTTGAAAATGTAATCGAAACCATTTATTTACTTTTCGGCATGGTAATTGAAAATATTGGCAAAATTATTACCTAAAAAGTTGCACTCAGAGCGTAGGTTTTGACGCAGTCCAGTGGCACAAACTTTTCTGTGCCGGTGGCAATAATTTGAACTACAACTTTTCCATAACATTCTGTCATTTTTGTTCACCGCTAGCGACATCTCCACCGGCACAGATAAGTTTGTAGCACTGTAGCTATATAGTAACGTTGGCAAAAACTAGAGGGAGGTTAGGGACAAGGAGAATGATCGCCGTAGAAAATAGTGCCCCAGAAATATGGACAAAATAAGTGAGGCGCTGCGATCGCTAAGTTGTCTCAATTAAAGCGGTCTAATTTGAAATGACCAATGTCGCGAAGAAAATTTGTACATTACTCAACTAACTTCATCTACTTGTACTCATAAACAGCTAACTTCACAGATACTACTTACGAACGACAGCGCGGCTGGTGACTGAAAAATGAACTATAAATTCTACAAATTTTCAGGGACACGCTGGCTAATGCTTTAGTACGTAGCGATCGTTCTCCTTCTCTCTAACCTCCATGAACTAGATGGCTTCGGCATCCAATAACGGTACCCAGTCGCATCGTTATCGCGCATCTAAACCTGACATCGTTATCGCGCTTCGTTATCGCGCATCGTTATTCTAAAAACGCCCATCCCTAGTTATTTATAATAAATAATAAATATTTCCAACACTCTCACCAATTTGCCTAGCCCCAAAGTAAGCACTGTAGGCTTGTGTTATGAGATACTAGGTTAACGAACAAAATACATATACTGATACATATATAAGTATCAGACCCCTCTTTCCCAGTGGGCATTTTGGGCAAGTGCCCAGGGCCCCGCGATCGATAGGGGCCCACCTCAGATCAAATACAAAGACCCTAGTTCTGTTAAATCACCAAACGGGGGTCATAGGGGCCCCATTATCCTAATATGAACAGGACCTCCAATAGGTCAAAGACGTCACTGATAAGTATAATTATATAGAAATACATATTAGACATCTATGGCTGGAGTACAAATGCTCATGTTCATCACACAAACATCTGCCCCCACCGGGATTCGAACCCGGGATATCCGGAAACCCGACGTACATACCACTCGACCACGGAAGTCGTCCGAAAGCAACAGTATTTTTCTTATTTGGCAATCGGTTTCGAAAACAGCTGAAGTAAAAAGTTCTATGTTACGTTAACCACAAATAAAATAAAATAAATATTTTTAACACACACCAATTAGCCTAGCCCCAAAGTAAGCATTATAAGGCTTGTGTTATGGGATGCTAGGGTAACGGATAGAATACATATACTGTACATATGTAAGTATATTTATGTAGATATACATATTAAACATCCATTATTGGAGTACAAATGCTCATGTTCATCACACAAACATCTGCCCCCACCGGGATTCGAACCCGGGACCTCTCGAGTCGGCGACACCATGAAACCCGGCGTACCCACTCGGCCACGGTGGTCGCCAATTTTATTTTACTGAATTATTTTTTATTACATCTTTGCTATGCATCTATAATTTAATGGCATTTTACTAATTTTAATTCCAGATGCTAACCACTATGTAAATTCGGAAAAGTTAATCGTGTAAATATTTATTTTAAACTAATGCGAAGTCGCAGGTAATAGCTAGTATTAACTCATAATACGAACACTTTCAGGTGGACATCTCTACGATAACGAAAGCGCCCGGTGAGAACGGGAAGGAGTATCTGTATGCTATCACTTTCACACTATTATCAGGTAAGGCCACTGTAATGTTTGATTTTGGGCAGGGCGTGACACTGACACTCATATTACTGACACACGTAGGACAGCTGTTTTCTTCTTCTTCTTTCTTTTTTTTAATGGCTCAACGGGGATATACCCACAATTCTGCCAATTTCATGTAGATAGCCACTACACGACAAGGGATTTTTAATAAAATTAATTTTAAATTAGAGAAGTTGAAAATACTATTTTAAAAATTCTGTCACTTCCTATGTTGATTTAACGACCCTGTAACAAAACACAACACATTTTATGGCATGCACGACAAAACACAAAACATCACAATACACAGAATTAACATTTTAGTGGAGGTTGAAAGCGTGTCTAATTATAGTTTTAATTTGTTACATTGTATAAATTTAATAATTATTTTTAGTAAGGGTGAGTTAACCAATTTTAGGACGTTTTTAACATTTAAAGGTCGAGGTACATCATGTGGAAGGACATCATATAAGGAATATCGAAGTTTGGGACAGTCAAATAACAAGTGTTCCGCTGTTCCTTCGTCTATACCACATTCACAGAGAGAGTTATCTCTAACCTTAATTTTCTTCAGATGTACCGGAGTACATGAGTGGCCTAGGCGAAGACGACATAGGACTGACACAATCTGCTTGGGAACATTTTTTTGTTTGAAATACCATGGCTTAGCTGGGATCGTTGGTTGGATGTCGAAATAGTGTCTACCAGTACTGTTTCTAGTATTTTCCCAATTTCTTTCCCATGACTGTAGCAGATGGGATCGAGTAACAGGAAGAAGATCGTGATATGCGAGTTGTGAATATTCAGGAGAACCTGTGGATATTGCATTTCGGGCACATGAATCTGCTGACTCACTACCCTGTATTCCACTATGACCTGGGATCCAACCCACTATCAGTTCTATACCTTTTAACTTGCATCTAAATAGGGCTTCTCTAATCTTAAGAATTATTGGATAGCGAGATTTGGTCCGGAACGGGTTGGCGGATATTGCCTGGAGGCAGCTTAGTGCGTCGGACAGAATAATGGTTTTATTGAGATTGTGTGATTCACAGTATAGAATCGCCTCTAAAATTGCGATGGCTTCGCCTGTAAAAACAGATGAGGGTGGAGGAATTTTGAATCCTAAAATGACTCTAAACCTAGGTATCCATACGGCAGCCCCTACACTACCAGTGTCTGTGGTTTTTGACGCGTCTGTATATACCTGAAGCCAATAGGGCCAGTTTTTGGCAATAGATTCGTTAAAGACTTGGTTTGCGCTAAGAGAGTGTTTTTCTATACCTACATTGAGAACGACTGGTGGGTTGAATACTAAAGATTCGAAACTGTTTAAAAACAAGGGATTACCTGGGTATTTTTCGATATCTATGGAAGGACGGCAGAATTTCGAATAACTGGATATTATACACGGTAATTTGTGTCTAGAATTTGGGTTAGTATTTAATGCTTGAGACAACTTATGTAGTATGCCTAGAAGTGGGTGCGAATTATTTTGTAAAATTTTGAGGAAAAATCTATCACTGAGATACTGTCTCCGGAGAAAGAGTGGAGGGTCCGCACCTTCTATTTGGAGGGCATTAATAGGGGAAGACTTCATTGCGCCTACAATAATGCGTAAACATTTCGACTGGATTTTGTCCATTTTATCCAGTGCCGCTTTATTGCAGGGATCAAGAAGGAAGGAACCGTAATCGAAATGACTGCGGATAATGGCGTTATAAATCAGCTTTTGAGTTTCTGGGTGTGCACCCCACCAAACGCCAGAAAGCGCTCGCAGGACATTGACACTCTTTTCTGCTTTATTAGCGACATTATTGAAATGAGGGACACCTGTTAATCTGGAGTCCAATATCATTCCTAAGAACTTAACCGAGTCTTTAACCTCAATATGAGAGTCTTGGAATTCAATGATCGGAACTGATACATTTCGCTTCCTGGTGAAGACAACCGCGCTACATTTTGGGGTGGAGATGGATAGCCCGTGATGCTCCAGCCATTCGCCGAGATAAAATAATGCAGAATTCAGTCGTGATGTAGCTTCCGAAATAGATTTTACTCGAACGTAAAGAGCTAAATCGTCTGCGTACTGTAGGGTTTGGCAAAAAGAGTTTGTGGAAAGTTCCATGTCATATGTGTATATCGAACCGCTTTATGTCAACGTAGCTGTCAAACTTCATTGGTTGGGTTGGTAGCATTGAAAGATTAGTTTATTTTTTTCATTCGACTTAAAAATCGACTTCAACTTTTTAAAAAAAACCTACCTTCAATCGGGATAACTTGTTTCCACTGGTAATCACCACTGAGCTACTTTTCGGGATGAATTTCTGAAAGGAATTTAAGATAGCACCCTTATAGAATTAGTAATAATTTATTACTCAGAACAAGAACTAAAGCATAGTAGTAATATTTGAATTAAGATATTTTAAATTGAATTGAATTATATACATTTTTGTAGTCGACTGTACCAATACCATATGATACTTAGATTAAAACAAAAAGGGAAGATACGGCACTGGCGGGTCAAAAGTGATCCGCTTAAATTGTGGTGCATGACCATAATTCGCTTTAGTCACAATTGGACATTCAAACACGCTGCATGTGCACTCAATATAACAATATTGCGTATATTCTGTGTTTTGAAGATTAAACAATGCCTTCGATGCTTTTATAAAGTACACAAATACTTCAAAATCAAATGCCTCGGCAACACTTTTCATTCGTAAAACTGTAAAAACATATTATTCTCAAAAATCACGGTTTGTCGTGAATGTTATTGGCGTAATCGCCATTTTGTTATCAAGAAAAGGACAACAATACGTTGGGTTGAAGCGTATAGTTCTGTCGCGCTCGCTCGATTGAATGTTTATATACTGACGTGTGCGTGTATGAGAGTTGTTTATGTAGTTGAGCCGGATCATATTTTATCTGATGCCAGTACGAGCATACCGTATCTACTCTTTTTGTTTTAATCTACGTGTCGCCGCACACGGGCCACCGACCACAACCACAAAACGCCGCCACCGGCATATTTCTTTCAGTTTTCATACATTTTATATGGACTCGCCACACACGATACGCCGGTGGCCGCCACACGCTACAAATCGTCGTTGCTCGCTTCTTGTGGCCCGCACCGGCCACTTATGCGCCGATACAAAACGCCGCCACACGTCACTCGCGCGATTCTCCACCCATCTCTCCCTTACTGTAGTCGGCCGCTGTCGCTCGCTTCAGCCACTTTAGTAGCCACTGCTAGCTTCTCGTGGTGGCGTTTGTAGCTGTGTCGTGTGCGGCGACACTAAGATATAAAAAAAAATGGGTGCGTGTACTTATGTAGGCGCGTGAGAAGTTATCCTTCTTTGGCATCGTTTAAAATTAGTTTTTAATTGCATGCAAATAATTAAAAAGTCTGGAAAGGACACAGTCAATAAAGTTCAGTTTTAATTTGAAAAAATAAATAAATAATCAAAATATTCAATTAAAATCGCTACTGAATATAATTTATTAGAACATATGTGATTTGCACTTGTATGAAACTCAAATACGTATTCCGAATATACAAACTAGAAACATGTGGATAAATATTATAAATATGAATACCTATAACTGTTACTTTATTACAAAAAATAAAGATGTGGTTTTTGGTTCTACTACACCAATGGTCAAGAGATGGCGCTGTAGTCTCCTGAATCGCGCTTTGGTTCCGTTGTTCCAGATTAATAAATACTTTTGATAGGCCTTCACAATGCAATCGTTAGCACCCACAAAATAGAGATTCTATTTCTATTTTGTTGGTAGATTTTCTTAATGTGCGGTAAACACAAAAGTAACGCATGAAGTTGGTCGCTAAAGCGACCAACTTCATGCTGTTAATTTTTTGTGTTACAGTGATGCGCGCGCATCTTAAAATTTCACTCTCATCATTTTTTCATAACGCGCCTAAAGAAGTATAACTTCAATAATTAAATCAATGAAATGTATAATACAATTTGTTAACAATAACAATGTGATCGCAGGCAACATTCGTCGTTTCCGGCGCGTCTGCGAAGTGGTCCAAGCGGCCGTCTGCAGAGCGCCCGGCGCCGGCAGAGCACCCGCCCTGCACCCGCCCGAGCCCCGCGCTAGGAGGCGAGCGATGCCGGCCAGGGGTAAGCATATAACATACTATGTGACAATAACTGTTTTTGGAACGAAGTTCCTTACGGCAGGCTTGGAGGGGATAGGGATTTTGCTGCGCGACCGAACTGAAAAAAATGTGATAGTAAAACCGTAAGAAAAAATCCGTGGAAAAAAGTGCGTGGAATAAAACCGTTAAATGAGACGTGCGCAGACGCGACAAAGTTCCTTACGGCAGGCTTGGAGGGAATAGGGATTTTGCTGCGCGACCGAACTGAAAAAAATGTGATAGTAAAACCGTAAGAAAAAATCCGTGGAAAAAAGTGCGTGGATTAAAACCGTTAAATGAGACGTGCGCAGGCGCGACAATCGCATACACAAGCGAGTTTGCAATTTGTGTCGATTCTACATTAGCCGAAGGAACTTCGTTCCTACCTGGTGTCCCACGACACCACATCATTTTTTTATTTAAAGTTGGCCTTCAAAGGAGCATGGCCTTCCATGGTCCACCCACCTTATATATCATACTATATAGGGAGAAAACCCGCTCAAGCCCCGAGCTAGGAGGCGGGCGATGCTGGCCAGGGGTAAGCATATAACATACTATATTCAAAGTCTCTTCGGTGGCAGAACCCGACACGTTGAGCTAGTAAAATTCCATCCTTAAAAGATAATGTAGGAAGACCAAAGGGGTAGATCTTCCTCCGAGCTGGATGATGGTAGCTCGGGGGCCGTGGCCCAACTGATGTTGGTCGGGCATCGTATATATCGAGTGTTTCGAGCCTCCGAATTTCATTTGCGCGATGTGGGCTTCCATACTATTGTGATCGCAGCGCAAGTAGCGCCATCTCTTGAGGAGGCGAGAAATTATTTCCTCCATGTTAGTTATATTTGGGGCATATAGATGTCGCCGCCACACATTTAATAAGTGGGTATTGTGAAAACTAAAGAAATAAGTATGAAATAAATACATAAATAACTTGTCATTTTTCTTTATAGGTACCGGAGAAATACCAGACAGTCCAGAAACGCCACACCAGCAGTCCGACCACGACAGCGACTCTTCAGTGTTCGACACGCACAAGAGTCCAAGTCACGCTTCCATAGAGCAACTGGATCAAGTGAGTGCTTTAGATGATCTAGAAAAAATCCACGCCGACCAGGCAGCAGCCGGGACTCGAACCCGCACCCTTCGCTCTCCGGGCGTATGCACTGACCAATTATGCTACCGCGGCCCTGATTGCCGTGTGGAATTCTTTCTAGCCTTTCTTAATCTGCAAGTCAGCGACATCTCTTCGCATTGTAGGTAACCCACAATTTTATTGATTTAATTCTAATAATATTTTCTTTAGATTTAAACGTCCAGCAGTTACCTGCTTAAAAAATAAAAATTATAAATATAAATAAAACTATTTTTAACGGGTTAATGCACGAACTTTATTTATTTATTGACGTTTTGCAGCCTTTTCAGGTCTGCATCGTCAGAATAATGATTTTTTATTTACTTTGTCGAGCTACCTTCGAAAGACTTCTATTGAGCGTTCGGATATTTCTATGGAAGATTTTCAAAACCACTTTTATCTATGTTTGAATTTATTAGTTAATTTACTTAATTAAGTACTTTATTTAAAAATCTTTTTAATAACTTAAACCGTTAAAACTAGTTTTATTTAATGAGTGATGTGCGTGAAAACTTAAGAAACAAATAATAGCGATTCAAACAAAAATAGGAAAGCCAATGACCTCTATCTGTCAAATGTCGCTTGAAAAGTACGGTTTGCAAAAAAAACTTGGAACACTCTTTTAGCACTCCGCTAATTCAAGTTTGGACTTTATCACCACCTAACATCAGGTGGGGTAGAGTCATTTGCCTACCTGGCTATAAAAAATATACATTTTTTTTGACAACACTATTCTGTTTATAATCGCTAATAAATCCTGCTCGAATCAGCGTGAATTCGTAAAATCATAAAAACCTTATGACTTCTTACTAACAAAACGAAACTATTGCCACTTTAGTCTAAAATAAAGTTTAGTATTATTAATAACTAGTGGTCCGCCCTCGCTTTGCTTCGGTGTAGAGCTGTAGTGTAGACTATAGTTTTTGTTCAAAGGCTTGTATTATACACAATTACTTTCTTCATAATAATAATAAACCTTCCATTCCAAGTAAAAAATTCGTTGCGTAGTTTAGGACCCATTGTACCGAATGCAACATTGCTCTGCAGTTCCGATTTGATTTTTTTTTGTATTGAACAGTGCATTTATCGAGAACGCTTAAAGGCTATATATTACCAGTAGCAGCGGAGCATCGATAAAAAATGTTGCAAAAACAGGTAAAAATATTCCATTTGTGAGATTCCGTTGCGTGCGCTGGGTAAACGGTTAAAGTTACACAAAAATCATGTATGACGGATTTCTTCCCCTTTAAAAGTTCTGTAAAAAAGTCCACGACAGCACATGTCCAACGCGGGTGAAAACGCTGGGGACCTCTAGTTGACTGTAATAGTTAGACATATGGTATCGGGGACATTTTTGTAGATATTGGTATCCTCTATAAAACTTTAGTACATCACTTTGCTCTATTGTTCATGACTTCCGCAGCGTACGCGACATAAGGCTATTTTTTGATATTTTTTACATACGTTGGGTTACATTATCGAAGTTTTCATTCGGAACCCTAACTTTTTTGAAAATACACTATAGCTTATATTAATCAGTGATAATGTAGCATTGAAATGGTGAAAGAATTTTTAAAATCGGTCCATCGGTAATTTTTGAGCCATTTCGTTACAAACATACTTACATACAAACTTTACCTCTTTATAATATTAGTATAGATGACACAGCAATCAAAATGAGAGTGGACATTGTATTAGTAGCGACATGTTTTGTTTGTACACGGTGCTACTTTTGTGCAATGCTGATGAGTTTCTTATGCCCATTCTTCTCATCAGCTATGTGTCGGTGGTAGGAAAAAATATTCGAGGAGCTCGATGGCGCAGGCGGCTAGCGCGTTCGGCTGCGATCGTTAAAGTTAAGCAACTTTCGCAATGGTCGGTCATTGGATGGGTGACCAAAAATCTTCTACCTCGAGTTCCTCCGTGCTTCGGAAGGCACGTTAAACCGTTGTTCCCGGCTACATCTGCAGTCGTTAGCACCCGCCAATCAGCACTTGGCCCGCGTGGTGGGTCATAGCCCAATATCCCTATTAAATCCAAAGGGAAGGCCTTTGCCCCAGCAGTGAGACCGTTAATAATAGGCTGATGATGATGATGATAATAATTTCATTTAATTTATTTCTCGTTCACAGAACGGCACTCATCCATTGGGCTCCAGTTCTTCTGTCACTAGCGGTTCTAGCGGATACAAGGTAAATATATCTATCTTTATTCTTCAATACTTTGAATCTAGTCATATTTGGTCATAGAAAGTCTATTTAGAAATATTTGGTCATAAAAAATTACACCCCGCCACTTTTTATAAACCTACCAAATAAAATATTTTAATAACATCAATTATTATTAGCATTGTAGTAGGTGTATAATCGAATTACCATTGTCTAGTTGTAAAAAAAAACTCTAATAGAACTTGTTTATTTACATAATTTATTATGTTTTCATATAAGTTCCAACAAATTACTCCACATCTGATGTAAAGTTAAAGAAAATTATGCAATCCCCGAGCCCGTGGACCACCTTTAATACGAGTGGAAAATATTATATTCTATTTCGTTTTTAAAGCGCTATTCCCTATGGAATAGCGGATCTGCTATTCCATAGGGAATAGCGCATTTTAAAACTAAAAAGTCGCTAAAGTGAGTTTTTAGTTTGTTATCACGGCGACTATAACGAAGATAAGAATATCTTCTGTGTAGTGTATGCAAAATTATAATTCCTCTTTAACGGCTGAACCGATTTTTACAAAATTTTCATTCGAGCCCTGAATGGTCGAGATTGACAACTGAACCCGTTAGGTGGCGCTTCAGTCAAGCTTTAGGATTTTTGTATGTTTTTAACAGGACAACGTCTGTCTGGTTTACTTGTTCGTTCAAATATATATAAAATATTAGGACAGCTTATGGACAGGGATGATTTGTATCGAAAATACAACGGATTTGAACATCTCTCAACTATTTAATTAGCAAAATTGAGGCTGTCAGCGCAAAAGTCGCCTAATCCTCAATTATTCGTAGTCTGATTCATCTTCTACAATTCAAAAAAACAATGTTAAAATTTAATTCAAAATCGTCATTCAATTCAGGCGTCAGTAGATGGCGCTGCAAAAGTTATTTTTGCATTGATTTTTTTCTCTCAACGTAAACTTCATAAGAGGCCTAAGCCGCTTAATTGCGTTGACCGCCTCAATTAAGATAATGATAAAATACTAATTGACGTAGTTATTGCGTGAACTCATAATTTCTACGTAGTCAAAGTTATTTGATTTGAATTAAAATAACTGACGGTCGTACTTGGAGACGACAATTCACTATTAAATTTGATTAAAGTTATTACTGTCACTTCCTTTGCTTTAACTATAGAATAAGACAACACTCAATTAACGATCATTAAATAGGGTATTTGACATGTTTCAGAAAACGATCTCACGTCATTTAGTAATATTTGTGGAGTCCATAAAAAGTGGATATTTTTAATTGTTTTGTGTAATTCAGTAAAAAAACTAAATAAAAAAAAACAATTTTCAATTCGCTGCGATAATGTTTCTCTGGCCATTATGGCGACTCACTGGTGTGTGTCGTCACACCACTATCATTAAAACGTCAAACGATACAATGTAATGACACTTTGGTCAGAAGTTTAGTAGCGTGTGACGTCATTTTAGTCTTGGCCAATCCCAGGCGTTTTCGGCCACGTGACCAGGGAGCCTAAATATTATTTCTATTTAATGATTTTTATAGAAAAGTTATTAATTATTTGTTCTTTCAGAAAAGTAAATTCGCTGCTAACGTTCACATTTAATACAGATACCAACAATTGGTACATTATTTTTCAAATTGTCAAATAGCCTATTTACATGACGTCTCCATACCATTTCACCTTTTGCCCCATTGATCCAAAGTGCGGCCAACGAAAGAAGAAGATCTTGACAGGTAGTGTCAGTTCCCAGAATAAAGTACACTTTCGCTCAGTAAATAAAGATCCGAAAATAAACCTTATTTCTATCGTCACAAGGAACTAATGGCCCAATTCCATTTGGTCGTTACCCCGTATTTGGGTACACGAAAGACTTTTTTCGAATTCGGGCACCCGAAGTAATATTTACACTGGAATACAGGCTGGAAAACGGTATCCGGAAAGTCGGGTAACCAAAACGAGATCTACCAGAATACGGGCGTACTCGACTCCGTTCATTTACAATTAGTCGTTTACCCTAATTCCATTGGTACTCATATTCGGGCTAACAAGCAAGTGTAATCGCGCCATAACATGACCTGTCAGGATCTTATTTTTTCTTTGGCAGCACATTAGTGTATGTGACCTTGAAGTGCTCATAGTCACGGGTTCGATTCTGTCATGATTCTCTAAACTTAAAAAGTTTTCAGGGCTCCACGTGGTAGGGGAATGGGTCAGGGTAGGCAATGGTGCGAGTGATATTTTTGGTATCGCAAGCGTATATAAGCTATGATGGCCGCTTTTGATATAAAAATACCTAAAATTGAATTTGACACCGCTCTCTTTAATAGGGTATTTGACAGTATTAAAAATAAAGTGCCAATTGTTAGCATCTGTATTTAGAATGAATATTGGCAGGAGTTTTTACTATTCTTACAGAAAAAATATTCATAATTTTACTAAAAACCCACGATAAAGATAATAGTTTTCTTGTCTATTGTCATGTGACCCAAAACGCTTGGGATTGGTGGAGTCTAAAATGACGTCACACGCAAGTAAACTTCCGGTTAAAGTGACATTTGATTGTATGTTTTGACGTTTTAATGACAGTCGTGTGACACACCAGTGAGACGCCATATTGTCCAGAGATACGTTTTTCGCGGCAACTTGAAAATAGAGTTTTTGATTTGGTTTTTTTACCGAAATACATAACATAATGATGAATATCCACTTTTTATGGACTCTATAAACATAAGTTAATAACGTGTGATCGTTATCTATCGTTATCTAAAACTTGTCAAATACCCTATTCGTACTTTATAAAGCATGACAAGGACAGTTTCAATAATAAAACCTAAAGAGCTCCTAAAAAAATATATGTAGATTTAGATTAAAACAAAGACGGAAGATACGGTACGCTCATACTAGCATCAAATAAAATATGCTCCGACTCAACCACATAAGCAACTCTCATACACGCACACTTCTGTAATTATAAACATTCAATCCAGCGAGCGAGACAGTACTGTACGCTTCACCGCTTGGCAGCCGACTGTGTTTTCTTTTTTCTCTCTACAAATAGCTGAGCTGTACCCTTAACCCGAACCAATATCGAATTCGTATCGTTTTCGAGTCCGAAATGTCATTGTCAATTGTGTACTGATTTTTAGTTCTCGTTACGTACTTTGTGCCGCTGCTGTCCAAGTTTCCATGCAAAATTTGACATTGACATTTAGGTTTGCAAACTATTCGAATTCGAAAATGGTTCGTGCTAGGGGTACTGTATTGTTGTCATTTTCTTAATAACAAATGCCGAATAAGTAAATAACATTCATGACAAACCGTGATTTATGAGAAATAAATGTTTTTATAGTTATACGAGTGGAAAGTATTGCCGTGTATTTTGTTATTTAATCTTGAACAATTTGTGTTGTTTATAAAAGCATCGAAGGCATTGTTTTATCTTTAAAACACAGAATATACGCTATATTGGTATATTGACTGCACATGCAGCGTGTTTGAATGTCTAATTGTGACTAAAGCGAATAGGGTATTTGACAAGTTTTAGAAAACGATCTCACGTTATTGACTTATGTTTATGGAGTCCGTAAAAATATTTAGATATTCATCATTCTGTTGTGTATTTCAGTAAAAATAACCAAATCAAAAACTCCATTTTCAAGTTGCCACGAAAACGCTTCTCTGGACAACACGGCGTCTTACTAGTGTGTGACGTAACACGACTGTTATTAAAACGTTAAACGATACAATGTAATGACACTTTAACCCGAAGTTTACTTGCGTGTGACGTCATTTTAGGCTCCGCCAATCCCAAGCGTTTTGGGTCACGTGACAATAGATAAGAAAACTATTATCTTTTTCGTGGGTTTTTAGTAAAATTATGATTTTTTTTTTGTAAAAATAGTAAAATCCCCTGCCAATATTCATTCTAAACACAGATGCTAACAATTGGCAATTTATTTTTAATTCTGTCAAATACCCTATTGTGGCCATGCACCACAATTTAAGCGGTACACTTTTGAACCGCGAGTGCCGTATCTTCCCTTTTTGTTCTAATATAAGTATGTAGAATATAATAACAACAGATTGCTAAGAAAAAAAACCTGGCCAAAGCACGAATTTTCAACAGCTCCGTAACGACACATTTTTTATGGAAAGCTAGTTTGTTTGTACGATCGATTCTGCTTAGTTTTCATAGAAACTTTCACGGTACGATACGTTACGAAGCTGTCAAAAATTCGTGCTCACCAACGAAGTCACCAACCTCAGATTGTCATTACCCATCAAAAATTCGTGCTCACCACCCTCGGATTGTCATTACCAGTTTCTGGAGTTTGTTATTTGAAAATAGTCGTTTGAGAATCATAGCAGATTGGGGCCCTGTCTCTACATTATTATATTGTTTTAATATAGATATATATGTAATGTAATGTCAGTCGTGCGATTATAGCAAAGCGTGCGTCGCCGGAACGCCGAACCCGGATCCGCGTCCCTCGACCACGAGATCATGAGTTGCCCTCGCGACCTGCCAGGTAAGAGGAAGTACTCGCATAAAAAAGGAGTGTGCTTATGACCACACGACTGAAGTGAAACTTCTTTATCTCCGTATGTATGTATATATATATATATATATATATATGTATGTTGTGTACAATATATACATGTATGTACACATACATATTTCATTTACTAGCTATAAGAGAAAGGGAGAAAGAAAATGTGCGTGCGCACTGTTTCCTCTTGCTTATATCCCCCACTCCCGTTCGCCTAGCCCGAACACACTTTTCGTAACGCGTAACGCATTCGCCAACCCCCAAATCAACCGTGCGTAAAGAGGTTTCACTTCAATATATATAAATATTTATTTCTCAAATATGCTTGGAAATGTGAATATTAATTTTGACAACCTTCTTCGTGATAAATCGACATTGCTATACTAGCCGAATACATGCGAGCAGCAGCGGCTGGCAAAAGTCATGTGAAAATCCATATCTGTCGTGTTTAGCGGCAAAATAAAGTATAGTCTGTTTCTAAGAATTTAGACAAAACACACGAAACAAAGAGGTAGGCAAATCTGACCATAGACAGTTTAGTGACGGGGATTCCTAGAGCCTTGTCAAAATCAATTGATCAATTGAATGATCATATTCTTATTAAATATCTATAAGGCTTAATTTGTAGCAATAATAATTTTTTATGGTCATTACTCAAAAAAGAGCTCTGGTTGATGACTGTATTCGACAATATAGTTGACTATATTTCGATACTTAATATAACTTTTGAACGATTGGTTTGCGCTATTTATTAAATATCTAGGCTCGTCGGCTAACGAGCTCCCAGTATCATCCTGTTGAAAGTCCTGCATTCACTTCAGTTTCTTCTTTCGACAGTAGTCAACTTTTACGTTTATTATACAAATGTGATTAATTGTATTTATTTTTATACAAAAAATAAAAATAAAAAGTCACTTAAGTATATCAAACAAATGAATTATGCATATGTTGGATTAATGATAAAAAATGAAACGTTTTTTTAGCCTATAACCATTTATTTAATCGATTCACTATTCGATTATTAACGTCACTAGAAATCATTTTAAATAGACTTTTCGGCGCAACAAGAAATCCATTTAGTGGGTCATTGCGTGTAGAGTTACCATCCGTCCTTTTCATTTAGTCAGGACTTTGTACGGCTTTTTATACTGTCCGTTTTCTTTAATTAAATGAAATATGAGTAAAACTATTATGAAGTTATATCAAAAAAGCCAAATAATCTTTATTAGGTTCTCATTAATTTAAAACAAAATATAAATCAGCTTTTTGAAATCAACAACGAGACCCCCCCTCGCGATGCAAGCGTCTGCTACCACGCGTATAACATCACTGTAACTAAGTGGGTGATGTTTGCATTTTGTGACCAAAAAGTCCGGACTTTTATCGAAATGTCCGGCTTTTTGTCAGGACTTTTCAAATGTTTAAATAGTAACCCTAATTGCGTGGGAATTGTGAGGGAAAGTGTTTGTTTACCTTGACTCTAAATTCGTTTGCAATAGACTATGCATAGTAAACCTAAACTCATATCTGTCGTGTAATTTAAAAATGAAACATTACACGTTGGTCCATCAATGTCTCTTTTGGTAGCCGCTGCAGTAATATTACTATAACAATCATAATATTATAACAATTTTAATCTAGCTATCATCTACCGCATACAATTAGGGGTCATCTATAAAGTATATCACATTAATTTCATGATTTTTAACCCCTCCAGCGTCCTTGCCACATTTATGAGTCCTCCCCTCTCTAGTGTGACGTCACAATCACATATTTTGCATCTAGAAATTAGTTAAATTAAAACAAAAGTTCCAAAATTTGAGCCAACGACTGGAGTTTGAGTCGAGTGGTTTGTACGCCGCGTTTCATGGTGTCGCCGACTCGAGAGGTCCCGGGTTCGAATCCCGGTGGTGGCAGATGTTTGTGTGACAAAGACGAACATTTGTACTCTAGTCATAGATGTATAATATGTATTTCTATACAAATATACTTATATATGTACTGTATATGTATTCTATCCGTTACCCTAGTATCCCATAACACAAGCCTTACAGGGCTTACTTTGGGGCTAGGCTAATTGGTGTGTTTCTAAGAAAAAAAAATTGAAACCCTTACAGACAGAGTTCTAATTATTTAAAGTTTTTTGATAATAGTACTACAAAAGTATTAGATTTTGAAATGTGACGTCACGAAAATTAGGACCCCTCCCCATAGAGGTATAATAATAGAGTAGGGGATATATAGGCTCTACTACAAGTGGAAGTGTCCCTCTTATAGAAAGAGAAAGAAGATGAGAGACCGCTAGCTTTCTCTCTCTAATCGCGCATGCGCATTGGCAACCGTAAGCATCTTACTATTTCGATGTGATGCTTGGACCAACTATTGGACAGACGACTGCGCATGCTTCACAATAGAGAGAGATAGCTAGCGGTCTCTCATCTTCTTTCTCTTTCTACTAGACGGACACTTTTAGAGTCGCCTTCCCCACTCTATTCTTATACCTCTATGCCCCTCCCACCCCCTTAACGTGTGATGTACTTTATGGACCTATAGAATAACAATACTCGGTTACAGGTCGCGGCAAATTTCTTGAGCAAAACCAGAGACAAGTAAACTTGCGCATTAGACGTTGTTGTTTGTAAAATTGTTCAGCAGCTTCCTTGTCTATGGTCTTTGCCCTAGAACTTCTTGATAAACCCTTTTAACGGATAGAAAGCACTTCTTCTCTTTGATTATTGGCGGTGCCCCTATGGACTTCGCCAGGGTCGAGTTTTATGGCCCACTTTATAGACATTATAAAGCTCCTGTTTATGGGATACTAGTGCGATGGGTTGACGATTTTTGGCCGAGTGGTATGTACGCCGGGTCTCGTGATGTCGCCTACTCGAGAGATCCCGGGTTCGAATCCCGGTGAGGCAGACGTTCGTGTGATGAAAACGAGCATTTATAGTTCAGTCATCAGTATCACCAGTGGATGTTTAATATGTATTTCTCACAAATATACTTATGTATGTATCAATATATATATTCTATCCAAAATCCTAGTATCCCATAACACAAGGCTACTTAGCTTGCTTACTTTTGGGCTAGGCTAATTGGTGTGTTGGAAATATATATTTATTTATTTAATGCCACAATACAAGCTTTACAATGCTTACTTTGGCTAGTACTATTGAAAAGCCAAGCCGACCATACAGGTAATAATAATATTTTGTTTTCTTCCCAAAGGAACTCATACTAAGCGTTCCTCCTCCGAATGTCGGGAGGCCAATTCCTCCCCTCGAAGGGGCCTCGATTCAAGGGACAGTTCTATTAAAGACGAATTACGAAGAAACAACTCGTTACGCGAGACAGGGAGGGCACTCAGGGACAGGGACCCTACGACGTCTGTTGCGTGAGACCTTGAATACGGCCCTGTGCGGACTGTTGCGGAAATGCTGCGGTTTAGAGCCAATTGATATTGATAGTGGCTTTAGCTACACGCGCTTTTAGGCGGAAATTAGAAAATGGAAGCCTCAAAGTTTCGGATTTCGAATATGAGTAAAATATTCTTGCAAATTTGAAAATGGAAGCCTCAAAGTATAGGTTTTAAAAATGAGTAAAAAATGCTCTTTGGAGAATTCGAAAGTGGAAGCCTAAAAGTTTCGGATTTCAAATTATGGAGTGAAATGTTCTTTCTGTTCGAAAATGGAATTCTCCTACTATTAGTTTTGATTTGAATGTGTACTTATACATTCCGAAAATCTTCTTGAGCAACGACCATAGACAAGCCTGCGCAGTAGAAATTTTATATACAAAACGACTACTACGCAAGTTTATTTGACTGTGGTTCTGTTTAAGAGGTTTATACTTGAGAATAGGAAATTGGAATTGGTCCTTTGTCTGAATGTTGAATATATGCAGAAAGAATCAAAATGAATTTTATTAATAATTGTTAATTGTTCAATTTAAAAACTCCGGTTAAAAAAAGGCTTTTAAAATCATAAATTCGTGTAGGAATCAAATCAACCGTATTCCAGTTTTCGATTGCAAATTATCAGAGTACTAATTTAAATCGACACGCTCTATTAGAGAAATAAAATGATTTTGAATGTCTCTGATATGTTTATTTATTGCGTATTTTGGCATTGGTCTATTGGTGTGTTGTAAAGACTATTTTGTTTTATTGAAGATACGTTGACTTTGTGCAAAGTATTAACTGATTTTTTTATGTTAAAAGGATGGCAATTCTTAGCAGAAAAAAATGAAAACATCAGGCCCGCCTGATAGAGTCTATGCGGAAAGAGAATGGGCGTGGCGAAAAACGGGACTTACATTAAGAATTTTATTTGGCAATCAAACCCAGCAATCCGTAAAACGTCAAAGTTTTGTATTGATACGGATTTGTTTGTTGTTGTGATTTCTTGCGGTTTTTTGTATTTAATCATGTCTAAAAGGGGTAAAACCTTACAAATACGGTAGAAAAGCACTACAGCGCCCTCCAATCTAAATCCCATTCTCTTCCCGCACAGATTCTAGTCGGCCACCATAGACTATAGACGCTTGCTATACCAAAAATATCACTCGCTGTCGCCTACCCTGACCGAATCCCCTACCCCGTGGAACCCTGGAACCTAACTCGCCGACAGAAACACAACACTACCAAAAGGTATTTTACTGTGATCTTCTGTAAGGTGGATTACCACATAGTGTTATAAATATCCCAGTTTTGAATCTTATATTAACCAACATAAGGGGGCGTCCATAAATTACGTGAGGTGCTTTTCTGAATTTTCTGTCCCTCCCTCCCCCCCTGGTGAGATGTCGTGAGATTTTATTCAACCCCCTCCCCCATCCCCCAAACTCACGTGTGATTTTTCAAAATGTGGGTTTCTAACGTAAACGCGTTGGATTGTTATTGTAAAAAGAAGAAAATGCGTGCTTTTATTTACAACTAAGATTAAATCTTAAGCAATTACAATCTGGATTAAATGGACCAAAATGGTATATCTTTTTTGTTTCAATCAGAAAAAAAATTGCGTGATATTTGCCGAGACTCCCCCTCTCTCCAACGTAAGATTAGATGAGATTTGTCTCGACCCCCTCCCCCCTTAAACATCTCTCGTAATTTATGGACGCCCCCTAACGTCTAAAATCACTTAAGACGGAATATATTGTACTCTTTGCACAATTTCAACGTGTCTTAACTTGTTATAGAATGTTTTATGAAAAAGAAATATTCCACAAAACCAATATAAAATTATTACTTTTAGGAAAATGTAAATTAAATTTCGCAGTTTTAGCTGACCTTTTTGTGTGTTATATTGTTTTAATAAAATGTGTAAGTATTTGAAATTGTGTTGTGAAAAAAAGGTTAATTCTTGGCTTCCATTTTGCCCTTTTCGAGACATTCATGATAAATGACAAAAATGAAATGATGTATGAAAATATGTAATTAATTCCATTTGTAAGTACCTGGCAGTGTTTTCTTATGGTGCTTAGGTAGGGTCTAGAGTAACAGTGTAACAAGGGGCACAGTGTAACATAAGAAATATCTCTGCCATTTTCTAATTTGTCTATGGTCTGCCTTGACGTGGTTTTATTAGTTTCATATGCCCCCATCTTATGCCCCCCGTAGATGGCATGTAAAGACGGGGTAGTTTGCGCGTCTGTGGTAGGTATTTGACGTCCGCAGATGCGTCTGCCATCAATCCGATAGTTATCGGTTTTTGTGGCACGCAACGAAGGGATTCAGGGTGTCAACTGCCTAACGGGATTGCTATGGCTGTCGCTATCGCTTACCATTTAATTTTGTTATTTCTGACCCCCGAAGGTTTTTAAATACCTTACGCTCATTTTCTTTTCAAGAGGAGCTCGATGGCGCAAGTGGTAAGCGCGTTTGGCTGCGATCGATGATCTTAAGCAACTTTCGTAGTGGTCGGTCATTGGATGGGTGACCAAAAATTACTATCTCGAGCTCCTCCGTGTTTTAGAAGGCACGTTAAGCCGTTGGTCCCGGCTGCATCTGCAGTCGTTAGCACCCACCAATCCGCACTGGGCCCGCGTGGTGGGTCATGGCCTAACCTCCCTATTCCATCCATAGGGAAGGCCTGTGCCCCAGCAGTGGGGACATTAATAGGCTGATGATGATGATGATGATGATTTTTTTTATATTGTTTTTACCAATATAAAATTTATCATTCATTTCAAAATCTTCAGCGGTCAGAAAAAAGAATAAAAATCGTAAGCGATAGCGATATAGCAATATAGATAGGCGATTGACCCCCAGGGCGGATGTCCGGCGTGATTGTCCAACTCCACACGTCTCTCTATGCATCAGTAGTACAGGAGTTGCGAATGAGAGTGGACGCGTGCTTGCAATTATTTTTTGCTCGTTTGTCGAAATAGCTAATATTATGAGTATTACCGAAACATTTAAATTCCTTGAGTAGTATTCGAGCAGAAAACGACCTGCGGAATCCGAGAAATAGCCAGCAGTTTCTATTTCTTTTTTTTATAATTCCACCTCAACTAAATAGTCAAAAGTTCTAAATTAATAAATAAATGAGGCAGTAAATAATCTCAACTATTTTTTTATGCAAATGTCCTGGATTGATAAGCCAGCATCTGGCAACCCTAGGGATAATACAGAGATGTTCCTTTTGTTACACTGTGCCCTACTTGGCCCTAACCAAAGATAATAGGGAAGTCTTGAGCATTTTTATTATTAACTAGTGGCAGTAGGTGGGCACCTTCGCTTTGCTTAAGTGTAGAATATGGTTTTTGTTCTTATGCTTGTATACAAAATACATATAAAACTTTCACGAAAACTTATCTTACTGATTGTAAAATAACCACATCAAAATCCGGTCAGTAATTTTTGAGACCATCGACAATATAGACTTTTTGGTTAGACGTTAATGCCACCGTTTGCCAATACGGCCAAGTACTTATAAATGCGTGTAACAAATTCATCATTGCGCAAGAGTGCAATTAGAAATTATATATAAACATTTTTAATTGAATAATAATTAACAAACAAAACGCCCAACCTAGTAGCGAATGATTTTTTACAATTATTATACATATATAGGCTGTAAACTAGTAAGCTTAAAATGTGTTGTAATAATATTCATTATTTGGAAAATATATTATATATATTGTGTAATATTAATTAATAATTAAATGAAAAAAAAATGGTATGTAAAAAATCGGAAACCGGCCATGTAATTTTTAAATGTTTAAAAAAAATTGCTACCCATTGTACTGATTTTTCGCTGTTTAATGTAAGGCCTGAGAATAAGTTGTATTTTTGCAGAAATAGAAAAATAAATGAATATATATTATATTATTATTATGATGTATTGAACATAGTATGTACGTCTATGTTTGTATGCTGTAAACAAAAACCTTTCCGGTAACTGCCACTATATTTAAACCGATATATTACCAAAAGAGTGTTAAAGGTGTAACTCAATTTAAAATTTAATAACTCCATATAAATTATATAATAATTAAAACATTTTAACAGGATTTTGAACCATATTGGTCACGACATAGTAAACAACTTTAAGATCAAATCCTGTTTTATGATTTCCTGCATTTATAAATGCGAGTAAAATGCTATGTTTGTTGACGAAAAATTCGTATATTATAACATCTTAACTTAAAATTCTGTGCGATTTGTAAATGGACTAAAATTCATTACTATAAAATCATTAAAAAAAATATTGTAATCTTTGACGTATAAATGGTTGGAATTTTGAATTTAGTTACACCCACGTGACATACGTAGCGTATATGTATTATATATGTAGATTGCGCAGCTGTCTGTCTATCGTATTTTCAGAATCATAATGATTGTTGTTATTTATAATTTGTAAAAAATCAGATACCTTTATTCACATAATATGTCTCTCTTTAACACTTAAAAGTATTGAAAATATTTGTTTTACGTGAAATTAGTAATTTTGTTTTTTAACATATATATATAATAAGTAATGACAAAAAAAAATATTAACGTAATAACTGAAGAAAATTCCCTAAAATTAAATAACAACACAGTAGGAATACACCTTTCTGTCCCTGTTCTATTCATAGAGAACAACTACTGTAAACATTTTTTTTTTTATTATTATTATTAAATTTTTTTATTATTATTATTAAACTATTATATGAACTGAAATTGTTGCAAATTTGTGTTTACTATGTAAATAGCTATGTAATAGAAAATGTGTGATTTAGTACCGTTCAATTTATATATACATATATTATTATATATATGTATCAGTATGAATGCAATATGAAAGCACGCTATGGAAATATTTGTACATAAAAGTATCTTATCAAAGCATGAAACGTGTTGCAACATGATGCCATTGAAATCGCGAGAAATGTATGAGCATTCGAACATTTTATATAATTTTATATTTATCTTTCACAAAACGTGAGTGTGCCGCACTCACTTGTTAGATTTTTGACCCAACTGAAATTTTAAGGTTTTTGATGCAGGTCTATACTAACTAGCGCCATCTATTTGTCATATTTTGACCGATAATGTTAATAGTCGCGACACGAAACTCTAGCTCTGACCGTTATTGCGCAGAACTAAAAAAACGACGGGTTGCATGCACTTCGGGAGTGCCGGCAGAAGTGAAAACTTGAATATCAACGTTGTGCATTTTTGATATTTTTTAATGGTTAGGGAATAATTTTGCACGAATTGCTTTAATTATCAATATAAAAGTACTATCATGACTGGTAGAATACAATATTTATTTATTGCGCTATCGTACACAAACATGACAATTTATATTACATTAAAAAAGTTTATCTCTCAGAAAAAACAACTTACATGAATCGCGTTTGAGCGCACTTAGCGACATCTATTGTAAAAAATGAACTTACATGAATCACATCTAAGCACACCTAGCGACATCTATTGTAAAAAAATGCATTTTCTTCGCAATAAAGCTGTCACGTGGACGTAATAGATAGAGACTTATTCTAAAGAAGTTTTCACTTCATAAATTAAGATTTTATGGGAGGAATCAGAGGTGCGTGCGCGTAATTCAGTTATAAGAATAGAGTGGGGGAGATATAGACTCTACTACAAGTAGAAGTGTCCCTCTTATAGAAAGAGAAAGAAGATGAGAGACCGCTAGCTTGCTCTCTCTAATCGCTCATGCGCATTGGCAATCGTGAGCATCTTACTATTTCGATGTGATGCTTGGACCAACTATTGGACCAAGAATAGGATTGACTGGACGCCATATTGTGATGTCATAGCTGTCAATTCAAACCAAATAGGTAGAGTGAGCAAAAAAAGTTTTTATTTAATAAAACTTATTTACTAAGATTGAGTGAGAAAAAGCATCAGATTTTTTTAATAACATTTATTTACTGAGATTGAGAAAACAAAAACCACCGATTTTTAATAATATTTATTTATTAAACTGTGAGAAAAAACATTAATCAGAATCTAGCTCTTCTATTCTGCTCATCACTGCATTACCGCTGGAGTAGTTATGAATAATTATTCACTATTACTAGGTCACATACGAACATGCATCCTTTATGTAAACAAAAGTTTGAAATCGAGTTTCTGAAAGCAACTTAAAGTGACATTTGGTTGACGATTTAGGTTCTTAACCATTTACGGCCAAAGCTCATTAAGTGAAAAAAAAATATCAACCGATATTAATTATAATTATTTGTTATTGTTTGTTTACAAATGTTTGGTTTTTATTCTTGAATTAGCGGAGTGCTAAAAAGGGTTACAAGTTTTTTTTTGCAAACCGTACCTTTCAAGCGATATTTGATAGATAGGGGTCATTGGCATTCCTATTCTTATTTGAATCGCATTATATTGGAACGGACGACTGCGCATGCGTCACAAGAGAGAGATAGCTATCGGGCTCTCATTTTCTTTCTCTTTCTACTAAACGGACACTTGTAGAGCCACCTTCCCCACTCTATTCTTATACCTCTATGGTGCGCGTGCGTTGCTTGATTGGCTCCCCAGTCGTACCCATGCGCAACTATCCCCTCCGCATTTTGTTCAGCGCTAGAGTTACGTGCCGCGTATTGTCTTTTACCGGCATAACGAGGCATAGGTTGATTCTGACGGGATTTATTGCAAGCAGACGGTGATGCCCCCTAGAGGTACTTAGCCACCCTGGCCTTACATTGAAACGGTTCCCGTCTACTCTTTTGCGATTTGTTCTTGTTAATCATTAATTGGTAGAGATTGGTTAAGATTTTACAGTTTATTTCGTCGTGGTTTCGTTTCGCAAACACGCAAGTTTTGCTTCTGCGTTTTACCTACAATAAGGTATTTGACAAGTTTAAAAAAAATATCTCATGGTCTATCTCAGTGTTGCCAGGTCTACCGAATTTACAGATCTCCCGTTTTTCGAAAATTTCTCCTGTTGTACTGTTTTTCTACATGAATCTCCTGTTTTTCTTCATGAATCTCCTGTTTTTCTTAGAATACAATTTTCTTTTATCTTTGCCAATGTACGCCTCTATACTGTTTTTTCTTGTAGCTCTTTCCATACATCTACTGTTTTTATTCTGTAACATCTCCCGATTTTTTAAAATCGGACCTGGCAACACTGGTCTATCTTATACTAATGTTTTTGGATATTCACCATTCTCCATAGGGTATTTAACAAGTTTTAGAGAACGATCTCACGTTATTGACTAATGTTTATGGAGTCCGTAAAAAGTGGATATTCATCATTCTGTTGTGTATTTCAGTGAAAATAACCAAATCAAAAACTCCATTTTCAAGTTGCCGAGAAAACGTTTCTCTGGACAATATGGCGTCACACGACTGTCGATAAAACGTCATCCGATACAATGTAATGTCACTCCGACCGGAAGTTTACTAGCGTGTGTCATTATAGTGTTCGCCAATCTGAGGCGTTTTCGGTCACGTAACCAAACGAAAGAATCCATCAATCACGGCTGCATAATTTCTATATTTCACTGTGTTTATAATTTTTTGGAAAACCCAAAAAACCCTTAAACAACCGATATTTACATCTAAAGAAAATTTTACTAGAAAAAGATCCACGCCGACCAGCTAGTAGACGGGACTCGAACCTGCGGTCTTCGCTATCCGGGCTAATGCACTGACCATTGTGCTACCGCGGCCATCAAGGCCGTGTCGCATTTTCACTAGCATTTCTGAGGCTGCAAGGCAGCGCCATTTCTTCGCATTGTAGGTAACCCACAATTATTTTTTCTAGTTATATTTTTTTTAGATTTAAATATCTAGCTGTTAAATGCTTCAAAAATAAGAATACAACCGATATTTGCTAAAATGTCATGGGAATGTGTAGGGCGTGGGAATAAATGCTTTTTTTCATGTGGTGTATTTATAGATAGGTAAATTTGTATAGAATTCGTCAAGTGCTTTTGTATAATACGTACAATGTGTGTACGGGAAGACAATTTTATTATTGCTTGATTCGCGGAATCTACTATAGTTTTTGTTTAATAATCAAATATTTGGAATGAATTAATATTGTTTTCATTTTTAAGTTGGTCCCTGGATAAAGTACCAGAATCCATTTTTAAATGCAACTAACTACCCGGTCCATACAGTAACATGGAAGGTAGTATTCATAGTGACATATAGTAATCAAATCATTCTGTCATTTCTTGCGGGGGAAATATGTTTACAAACGCAGTTTAACGTACACGCATATAATACAAAACTGTAATTACGAAAAAAATACACATATTGAATGAATATATTATCTTCAAATCCTGCACACACGCCTCGTTTGTATGCCCAACCCGACAGAGGGAAAAGCTGTGTATGCCTCCTCTACAGTGTGGCCCTATGACCCGGCCCTACCAATTATTATAGAAGCAAAAAGACCCATATATATCAGGTATTTATGGTACATTAAAGACATTTATAAACTTCCATCGAGTTTGAAAGAAGTATATAGAAATAATATCTCTGCCCTTTTCTTATTTGTCTATGATCTGTCTTGGCCCTTGACGTCGTTTATTAGTTTCATACTCCGCCATTTTAAGCACCAGGAGGTCTACTCTATTTCAAGGAAAAACGGATTTTCGATCGAAATTTCGCACGTTCCTTACTCTGTTTCCTTTTATTTCGAAAATTCGTTCGTCCGATTTCAGGATGTGAAATTAACAAATAAACCATTTTTTTATTATTTATTGTAATTCCAGTACTTCAAAGTATTAAACGACAAATTTGGGTTGACATACAATAGATTGTATCAACTACAAATTAGTCGGCTAACACTGTCAAAGAAGGTTCTTTCAATGTCATCAAGAAAATTGCCTTAGACTACCTATATTGTTTCCAAGTAAAGAAACGTATCTTAAAAGTAGAGATAAAAAGAACTAACAAACATGACTCATTCGATTCGTTCACGAAAACTGTTTGTGGATCCGAAGTATATGTGCCTGTTCGAAAATGAAATAGAGTCAATGGCGAAATTTCGTTTTAAGATATACATAAAGGCATGTGAGTAAATGTCCTCCGAACAAATGTAAAATTAGAAAGATTTTCACAAACTTCACATAAGTATTGTAAGGCATCGTGATAAATTTGCTTTTTATCGGTTCTCTAGTTAATTAGATCTCAAATATTGAGTCACGCTTCGTCTTAAGTTTATTCCTATTGTGTTACGTTGGTTTGTTATATAACTTATTGTGATTTTTGTAACAATACGTTGTTTTTATTGATACCGTAATTTATAATATATTCGCCTTATTATATACTAGAGGTCACCCGCGACTTCGTCTGCGTTAACTTAGTTACTTGAAAATCCCTCTGGAACCTAACATTTTTTTCGGGATAAAAGTAGCCTATGTGTGAATCTGGGGTGTCAGCTAACTCCATACCAAATTTTATTAAAATCGCTCCAGCCGTTTAGACGTGAAGAAGTAACAAACATACACACTCATACTCACACACTCATAAACTTTCGCCTTTATAATATTAGTGTGATATCTCATAAATATCTACGCATACTCTCGCGCATTTTGTGACATTATAAACGTTTAGTTAAGTCTAACTCAGAGCAGAGATGTGACATAAATAAATTGTTTGTACAAGTTTTGTATTACCCATTGCTATGAAAGGAGTGAGAGCATCAACATTTTTTTGTTAAAGCTTTTACAGATTTATATATAAAAAGGAATCTAAGACTAATTGATTTATCAACGCACAGCTCAAACCCAGGGCCGGATTTAAGACAGGGCCCCACAACAGAGATTACAAAACCAGGGGGGTGCAAATCGTAAGTGGTACTGGACAGATTTGGGGCTCTACTCTATCATTGCCCCAGTGCCCCCACACCGCTAAATCCGGCCCTGCTCAAATCACTCAACGGATTGCACTGCCACACATATAGCATTTTTTTTTCTTAAGCATTATACTGCTTGGTTTGTTTAATGGTCAGTACATCCGCCCGGATAGCGGAGGGTGCGGGTTCGAGTACCGTCGGCGTCCTGGTCAGAGTGGTTTTATTTCTAGTAAATTTTTTTTTAGATTTAAACATCTAGCAATTCAATGCTTAAGAAATAAAAAATATAACAGTACTGCTATTTCTTCTTTCAAATGTTTAATACTTGTCAAGGTATTCATTTGACATTGTGGGTTACCTACGATGCGAAGAAATGGCGCTGCCTTGCAGCCTAAGAAATACTAGAAAGAATTCGACACGGCCGTCAGGGCCGCGGTAGCGTAATGGTCAGTGCATCCGCCCGGATAGCGGAGGGTTCGAGTCCCGTCTGCTGCCTGGTGCACGTGGAATTTTTTCTAGTAAAATTATCTTTAGATTTAAACACGTATAGCTATTATGATGTGTTCTACCGATAAAAAAGGGTTTTCCCAAACTCAAAGTTTGTAATGAGCAATTTTTCCACGCAGATGAAGCCGCTGGCACCCACTTGTCAAAATTAATTCTAAATTGGCATCTTTGAGTCAAGGTTCCTTTATGTCTCTGCATTGTTTTAATTTTTAACTTATCACCGATTAACTTTCACAAAAAGTGATAATTAACAAATAATTTTACCTATTCGTTTGTCTATTTTTCTAATATTGCTGTGTTGCTGCACTAAATAAATATCAACATATTATGTACATGTATATTTATATCTTATACGACCTGATTACTGACATATCACGGGAATGTAATATGTATAATTTCGTTTTGTAAATGCAAAAATATAATATGGAAAAATATATGTATGATGCCCATATAGTCGCAATTTATAATGTGAACGTCGTTCTTTTTATTGAGGTACTTAACTACATAATGGTCAATTGTGAAATGAGCCATAGCCTTCGAGGAATCCATTAATAATATGGAAGGGAAAACAGTCTGTCATTGGAAAAGCTACACATAGGGTGTATTCCGAAATATACACCAGTACGCTGGCCAGCGGTAATGACGTCATGATTTCGACGCCATATTGACAACACTACTTCTACACCAGTGCAATATGGCGTCGAAGTCATGACGTCATTACCGCTGGCCAGCGTACTGGTTTATATTTCGGAATACACCCTAAAATTCTACCTTGTAAATTTCCGAGTACCAACATAATATAAAAATACCCGACCTGTTTATAAAAAAGTATGCGACTTGTGTTTCCATAATAAAATTGTAACAATAAAACTTAGTTGTTTGTTAATTTAAGCGAAACTGATGTATATCTATAATGCAATAAATACAAATAATAGCTAGTTCATGTAAAAAAAAATGTCTTGAGATGTCATAATAAATAATATATTTTAAATTGAATGAATAAATAAATAAAAAGCGAGAAATGTAATTTTGTACTCTGAATAATTTTAAGCTTATATAAACTAAATCATTTTTACCATACACATCATGATAATTGTATATTTCGAAAATTGTTAATGTATTTTCCACTAAGGATGTTGCCATGGGGAAAAAGTAGCTGTGTCAAATAACTCGTAACTGCATCATTTTTAAAATAACAAATATCTGTGGCTCTGTAGAGCAAAAGTAACTGTTTAGTCAGTCACAAATGTTTGTTATTTTAAAAAGAAACGATAACGAGTTATTTGACACCGCTACGTTAGCCCCATGGCTACAATTACTCTGGGTGACCTTATTCATTATTTGTTTAAAATATTGTTATATATGTTCGTAAGGATAAATTGATAAATTTGAGTTTTGTTTGCTTTTGTATAAGGCTGTAGGAAAATTAATCCTTTGCAGTGTTTATGGTCAGTGAAGTTAGATAAAATTTTGGCGGGAATTTCAGTAATGACATAAATGATGCTGGCCGTTTTGATATTGATACTTGAGCATTTGTAAAAAAGCATTTGTTGGTATTATTAATGGTACTTAATAGATATGAAAATTCCGATAACAAGTTAGTAGTTTGGGTGGGTTAACTAATAAACAAAACGTGTTCCATTAAATGTTAAATAAGGCTCAAAAGCACTGATAACCGGAGCCATCAAATTTTCTGGAGTATTTAAAAAAAAACGGAATTTAAAATATTGTTGATTTTCTTTTTTTTTAGAAAAAGAAGCAAGCTATTTCTACTGACCATACGTTAGTTTTTGTTTTTAGTCTCAATGTTCGTTCTTTTATAAATGCCAATGCTGTACATGGAAATACTATTTAAGTACCTACTTATACTACGCTACCTATATTATAACTGCTTAAGGAACTTACTGGTTAATATTGAAAAATAATAAATTTGAAAAATTATGTGGCCTTTTCTCTTTTTTTATTTTTCTTCTACGTTTTTTAAACTATTATGTGGCAAAAAAGCTTACGCCGCAGCCGCTTTAGCCTATAGACGCTTGCGATACCAAAATATCACTAGTGTTTTTCTTTGAGTGTGTATGCATTCATTTCGCATATGATCTTTACAACGGTATCGGGTTTGGGGACGGCGAGATCCTAAGGGGACCTCAATCCGAGAATTGGCGAGTGCCTCTAGAGGTATTCCAGGCGGATGGCATCTCCCGGCGGGGGGAGTCTCCTCTCCGTTTGGAGGCTCTAGACCACTCGAACCTGTGGGGGTCGGCTCAACTAAAGGTCGTCTCTGAGTGTCAGTGACGTCACACATTTCGGCCGCCGGTGAATATTGGCTACCATAAAATCCTTATACTATAAATATATATATATATATAAAAATCAATTGCTGTTCGTTAGTCTCGCTAAAACTCGAGAACGGCTGAACGGATTTATCTTATCTTGGTCTTGAAATGTTCGTGGAGGTCTAGGGAAGGTTTAAAAGGTGAGAAAAATTCGAATTCTACACTACAGCTCTACACCGAAGCGAAGCGAGGGCGGGCCACTAGTTAGTAATAAAATAGCAACGAATCAACCGATTTCGATGATTTAAAAAGTATATTAATTAAAAAGCTTATAAAATAATTATACTGTTGATTTTGAGTTGATTTGCTGACCTAGTAATGATCTTCATTGTGTTCGTCATATTAATCAGGTGAGTTGATATCGTTCTGAAGTCGTTTTTGCTTCTTGGATTTGTGTGCCTGCGCGAAGTTAACGCTAGCGCTTGATCGCGACGTCGACATCTTCCGACGACATTCACGTTAATGACTTCTTAATTCGGGGATGATCGTCCTACGCGCGCTTCATTTATATATCGTAAATAGTTGAATTGTTTCGCCGCTTCGAGGAACTCGAAGGCGCTGCGCTAGTGGTTAGCGCGTTAAGCTGCAATCTTGAAGTTAAGCAACTTTCGCAGTGGTCGGTCGTTGGACCAAAAATTTACTTTTTCGAGCACCTCCGTACTTCTGAAGGCACGTTAAGCACTTTGGTCCCGGCTGCATCTGCAGTCGTTAGCACCCACCAATCCGCACTGGGCCCGCATATCTACTACAGCCTACCGCGTAAGTCTTTTTTTAAAGATAGGTCTGACATATGACTCCACCCCACCTGATGTTAAGTGATGGTGAAGTCCAGACGTGAAGATAGCTGATACAGCAGTTCTACCTGCCACACCAGCCCTCCTCACCCTGCCGGCCAGCATGTTGCTTCTTCACGCCTCTTTTAAAGGATCCCAGGTTGTAAGAGGGAGGGAACTATCGAGGATATTAAATATTTCAATGAACCATATACCTACTAGGTCCTTGTGTAACTTCAAACTCTCCAGTCTGGAAAGAACTTTCCTCAACGGTGTATCCTTTAAGCTATGGTATGGCGGGCATCAAAAGGCGAGTAAATAAACCATTCCCTTCAGAGCAGGCAACGCCTGAGCAACCTACTCTTGGTGCTGCAAGTGTTCATGGACGGCAGTGACCACTTCATCATCATCAGCCTATTAATGTCCCCACTGCTGGGGCACAGGCCTTCCCTATGGATGGAATAGGGAGACCGGGCCGGTGGTGGGTGCTAACGACTGCAGATGCAGCCGGAACCAACAGCATTACGTGCCTTCCAAAGCATGGAGGAGCTCGAGATAGTAAATTTTTGGTCACCCATCCGATGACCGACCACTGCCAAAGTTGCTTAACTTCAACGATCGCAGCCGAAGGCGCTCACCACTTGCGCCAACGAGCTCCTCAAACACTGACCACGTGACCGCTTACCATCTTAAAAAAGTGTCGAGTATTGTATTTCTGGTTGCGCCAGTATGGCATTTTGAATTGACCGTATAAAAAACCTTATAATCGCTCATCGTCTTATTTTGGATTAATAGTTAAAATTGGCACTTTACTCATTTCCTTTTCCCACCTCCCTCCTGCACATACCTATCTCGCATGCAAGAGTGAGTCGATGAATGTCATCTAAGTGAATGTCCACTGGGGACATCTCGCGGGCGTTGAAGTAAACAATCAACATCCCTTTTAGCAAATCCGCACCTTTTATTAATGGCTGCCGTAAATCACGCTCTTCATAATTAATTCCTTTGATAAACAATAACCATAGTTCGAGTGATTCTAATTGTGAAAATAGAAGTGCAAGACTACCCATTTAGTGTTACCCATAAGAATATCAACCGGCCACGAACCCAGGTTCGGTTTTGGATAGCCGGCTCGACGCGTCCACCTTAGGAGCTTCTGGGCTGGCCGTTAATGCAAAGTATTGTGCAACCTTCCTTATAGGTTTTGAACTATTGCCCTTTGTTTAAATCCACGCAGTTCGAAATCTCCTTTATTTGATTATCGTGCCAATTTTAAAATTTATGGTCCATTTAAAAAAACAAATATTTAGCATCAGCGCGCAAACTTCTATCTCATCATAAAAGTCTAGCCAACATGTTCTAAGGTTTAGAACGTTTGAAAGATTTTCACTATTGAAAATATTTATACTAAAACAACCGAAAAGTTCCTATTATTAAAATCAGCCAATTATATTTTCGAGAACAAAAAGATTGTATACCAATCTACATTGCTTAGAAAAAAAATATCAATAAAATTTATAAAACAGACAGTGATGTCGATTCTGGCATGATTCTCTAAACCTAAACTTAAATTTGAGAACAGTGCATCCTTGTCCTTCTCTATACAAAATGAAAAGGTGAGACTGACCTTTAATTTAGTTTTAAGTTTAAAGATGCACGCCAGAATTGACACCAGTTTCTGTAAATTATGCGTGTTGGATAAGACTGTTTATATTTCCCACTATTGAATCTGTCATTTTAAGTTATTTCTATAAATAAAACAACAAGCATTTGATTTTCAAATATATTTCAGTAATCAAAATATAATAATAGGCTTACACATTAATAGTTACGAATCGTATCTCATGACATGACCAAGGTTTTACAAAAACAAAAGCAAGACATTTCAAAATAACCACAATAAGACCACGAAGCTAAAAAACATTGTAGTATTTTTTTTAATATCACAAAAAATTTAAACATTCATTTCGCCCTACTGCACGAAATTAAAAATTATATTTACAAGCCTTTAAATTTAGAGTATCATAGTTTTTTTTACATAAATTGTTAGTGCACTTTATTCACATTGTGAATATTCCGCTTATTTAAGAATTAACGAAAAGCCCTTAAACACTAAATCGTGAGTTATGTACCTTTAACTTGTTGTGCACTTAACATTGTTTAAACAAGACCAAACTAAGAATAATTTTGTCCATTTTTTTTTCATTTCAATGGCTGTATGTTACTTTTCCTTGTTCATCATTAAAAGACTATTAGCTACCTATTTATTATCGTCGGTTATTTCAAAAATTAATACTTCCGTCCTGTATTTGTATTAAAATGCATTAAATTCTATAAAATATCCAATATATAAATTATTCAGCTAAATTTATTTACAATAGTCTTTTCGGCTACATTTTTTAATATTAATTTTCTTTTAAAACAACTAGGTTCTTTTTAATAGGCAAGCATTGTCGTTTTTCAATTCACGGAGACTTAGATACTAACAAAAACTGCTCGAGAAGGTATCACAAAAAGTCAGAAAAACAAATTAGTGCGTTCAGGAACTTCTTTCTAGAATATTTACATATTTTTTATAAAGGTACAATATCCTTAGAAATAATTTTATATCACAAATAAAATTCCAAACTATTTTTTTTTCTTTCGTATGAGCAATTATATTTTTTTAAACTACTATTGGTCAATATTGATACAAGAATATTAATGAAAACAATTAAAAATACATATTAAGTTTTATAAAATGAATAGTCACTTAAATACAAAATAAATATAGATTACGTATGTATGCGTAATTTTTTGTTCAATAATAATAGATATTTACCAAATTTTCGTTGCCAGCTTTTTAAACATTAAAAGTACTTAACACTGTTAGTTGTAAAGTATTTTTTTTTGTTTTCGCAGTTTATCAATTTTATAGAAATTATATATAATATTATCGTTTTAAATATATATAGATACAAAATCACGTATACTTATTTACTCATAAATACTATCTATTTTAAAAAAAAAAAACAAGTGTTTATTTTATGATTATTACAAATATCTATAATTATTGAACAAGAGAACAAAACATTCTTAAATTACTAAACAAAGGAATTATGGACGTATCGAAAACAACGAAAAAAATAAGAGAAAAATAATGCTGAGCATAATTTCTTCTACATTATTATTCTATCTAATTAATTTAATCTTAACTTTTAATCTGTATAATATTTTTAGCATACAGTACAAATTTTATGTATACTTCAAAAGCGTTTTTTTCTATAAATAATGTTATTTATAATTTTAAATGTATTGTACAAAGAACTGCGCCGTATGTATACAATGTTCATTAATTTAGGGTTTTTATTTTTAAATAATGGCAGAAGCGTCACTTTCATACGTCCTCTAGAAAAGAAAATACTTGATGTAATACGGCATTAAAATTATATAACTAACTTTATTTAAATAGCATAATATTTATTTTTCTTTTCATCTTATACCTTTTATTTACAATTCAATCACGTTTTCTTCGTTTCTTTTAACATTGTTTTGTTGTATCCTATCCTAAAAATTATAATTCTGAACAAAACATACATTCCGAGAGATATTTGCGTTATATAAATAAAAAAGAGTTATTATTAAGCTTATTTTTTAATTTGAAACGCCTGACGCTTTGTTATATGAAAAAGATACTTCATAAAATGGCAATATTGCTTATTCATATGTACACAAGCAACAGAGCTACCAGTTAAAAAATAATTATATTCTCGAAATGAATGTAATGTCCAATGAATTTTATAGAAAAAAAGCTGCCTCCTAACTAAATACTGGGAATCGAAAAAGTTGCCATGTCTCGAAAATAACCTTCCTACTGCAAATAGTAGTATTTACTCAACGGGAAAAATAGGAGTCCCTATTTTCTTTATCATGATTAGGTTATTTTTAATTACATTTTACAGATAAAGTCAGCGCTTAATTCCACTATTTTGAACCCAAATCGGTAATAAGTTTTTTTTGATTGATTATATAAATAGTATTAAATTACCCAAGCAGATTTCAAAATAGTGGAATTTCCTTAGATTTCAAGTCTTACCTCACTGGATGTTGTTATCACAATACAAGCAAATTCTAATATATAATCAAGTACATACAATTATTTTAATGATCTAAACAAAGTTCGGCAGTGGTTTTCGTAGAATGTGTTGCCACGTTAACACTATACTTAAGATATTGGTAGAAAATCTGTGTATGTGAGTAGTTTACAGTGGTAACTTTGAAAATGTTCGATTCATTTATAATTTATGAGCTTAGTTAAGTGTGTCTTGTAAACATTTTTGTGAAACAAGAGAATATTATGTCATTTATAATAATAAAATTACAAAATCCATAGATCAAAATATTTTTTTTATTCTCCTTGGAGCAACTTTTTTTTAATATATCCAATAACCCTTAACCAAACAGACAGTCAGGCGGACAACAAAGTGATCCTATACGAGTTCCGTTTTTTGGATTTGAGACAGTGTTACCAGACTACATAATATTTTCTAACTGTTCGGAAAATTTATTTTCTTTTTTCATGTCCACCAGGATATTATAGAAATCAAATCAAATGCCTGATCCTTAAGGAAGTAGCAGGAACATTATCACGGACCAAACCTCAACCACCTTAAAGTTATAAAAAAAAACCATGCCATTTTAATTTCTATTCACTCATTCTCAGACTGCGGTTTTCAGGCCTACAAAGTAAAATCGAACATAAGTTACCACATGTCCCCTTTAGTATCATAATATCGAGTTGACTATCTAAACGCAAACCACGGCCGAACAAGTCTTAACAAGACATCATCTGACGGCGAGTAGAGTCACGAGTATAAGTGCTGTGCTTGTAACTCGACTGGTGCCGCTATTATACTTACTGCTCTGCTCGCATGTACCTGTAAAGAATATCTTATATTAAAAAAAGAATATATTATTATTATTATTACGATAAAGTTTTCATTGTGAAAAGAATAAAATTTATGCTGAACATTGGGCTGTATGGACTTGGTAACCTTATCCAATTATGTATAATAAAAAAAACGTGGTATTGGTTGGTGGGATTTCGGTGACATATTGTAAAGCAAAGAAAATAATACTGAAAATTAGTGCAAGGGAATAAAATTTCACAGTATAATAATAATTGAGGAGCTGGCGAACAAAATGGTATAATAACCAAAAAAAACAGGAGCTGTATAAACCTAAATAAATACCTACGGTGAGGTTTTGGTATGGCTTTTAATTTATAAATTTAGTAATTTTAACACTGTTTTAGGCGGTTTTTGTGGCGGATTGAAAATTATTTGAGATTCAAATTCAAGGGGCCGGAACCTCGGGACTGTAAAAAAAATAGTTTGACCAGATGCGTAATAGGGTATTTGACAAGTTTTAGAAAACGATCTCCCGTTATTTACTAATGTTTATAGAGTCCATAAAAAGTGGATATTCAACATTATGTTGTGTATTTCGGTAAAAAAACCAAATCAAATACTCTATTTTCAAGTTGCCGCGAAAAACGTATTTCTGGACAATATGGCGTCTCACTGGTGTGTGACGTCACACGAATGTCATTAAAACGTCAAACCATACAATCAAATGTCACTTTAACCGGAAGTTTACTTGCGTGTGACGTCATTTTAGGCTCCACCAAGCCCAAGCGTTTTGGGGTCACGTGACAATAGACAAGAAAATCTTTATCGTGGGTTTTTAGTAAAATTATGAATACTTTTTCTGTAAAAATAGTATAAACTCCCGCCAATATTCATTCTAAATACAGATGCTAACAATTGGCACTTTATTTGTAATACTGTCAAATACCCATTATACCGTTTTGTTCGCCAGCTCCTCAATTATAATTAATATTTAATATTATGATATATTTACCATTAACGGTGAGATTGTAGACAGTATCGGCGGCTGTTAGGGCTCGATCACAGGAACCGCCTGCGACGCTCAGCCACATGCGGCCCGAACGAGTTTCTGTACGAACAAACAAACAAATGTTTTTAAAACTATAGTAATTCATGGCACTTGCAACAGTGCCGAAATATCTGGGTGTGGACTGGAGTATTCCAGCCTTTGGTTGCAACTTCGTATTTTTGTTGAAAAGGTTTCGTAGTGAGAAGTGCCGCGACTTGTTTTTCGAGTGTATAAATTTTGTGAAATTATACTAAACTCGTGAAATTAAAAATCATAACAGGCGGCACCCAAATTTCCAATCGCTGTATTAAAAAGTCGGATTGCAATAAAGCTTCTGACTTTAATGATGCTTCCTTTCCCTGAGATGTCCCCGAAGTCGCTAGTATTGCGTTTGTTGGAAATTTGATATTGTCAAAAACGCTCTCGAAACGTAACCGCGAAAGTGCTAGAGATCGAATTTGCCAGATCACTGCGGGTCGCGATAGAGGTTGAGTAATGCGGCTCATTCTAAAATGAGCCTTATGCAGTGCGGCGTAAGGGTGAAAGTGTAACGACACCTGCACTTGTTTATAAGTTATGCGCGTTACCTGCGTAGGTATAAGTAGGTACTTCGTACCCGCGGGTGCTAGCTAATTCTCAATTTAACAGGTACTTTCTAGAATGCGTCGATCGGCGAATATTAGCGCGATTGGCGCCGCGCAGAGACAGTTGAGTTTCAACAGCGATTTCGGAGCGAATCCAAAGGCGATCAAAGTGCAACCAAAGTGTTCAAGCGCGATAGTTTAGAGACTTGTATAATAAAATACAGTGTTTAGTGAGTGTTTTGTAATAGGCTAGTTGACCCTTTTTGGAAAAAGGTTTTAAATGGTTAATAAATGTTCTATTAGACCGAAAAAAATGTATTGTATTTTTTTATAAACCTAGAAAGCTACAAATCTTTAATTTTAAAATAGACTTTTCATGGACATACAAAAATGCTGTCGGCCATTTTAGTCTATATATTATCTATGCTATGACGTGAACTGTGGTAAACAAAAACTCGTAAACACGTAGAAAATTACTTTTAACTGAGTTTATAATAAAAAAAAACATGATTTCTAATAACACATCCTTGAAGACTCCAGGAAAGTTGTGGATTAAAGTGCCGAAAGAAATTAACCTACGCAACTTTATTACATTTATTCATATGTTGTATCAGTTTTATGTTTATTACTACATTGTAATACTAAATGCACTGTACTTACATAGATGCCTTATCGTTTCTCTTCAGAGCAGCCTTCAGAGCAGAAATCGGTTTAGTGCAACAAATTCACCAACCATCAATGCGTCAATTCTTGGCAGATTTGTGCTTTCTGCTTTCACAAAGCCGGCATCCATAATTAGTTTTGTCAAAAAAAATAAGTTTACTGTTTTTTTCTTTCCTAAAGTTAAAAGTGTTTTAAGATAAATTTAGTCGGACGAAAGAATCCACCTACAGTAACACGCGAATGACATTTAGTTGTTTACCACAAGAGACGTCATAATCATGGCGGATGTGACGAACAGCGTTTTTAGTGTTTAAAAAATATAGACTAAAAATATTTTTTTAAATTAAATTTCTACAGCAATCTTCTGCTTTTATGAAGTGAAATCGATATATTAAGGTTCCTTAGACTAAATACTTTAAGAAATAAACATTTATTTATACAATTCGACATGAGTAAACTAGCCTATTAACATTGTGTGTTAATTGTGTGAACTTTGCGGTGAATAAAGAACTGTCAAGCGTGAACTGGCATATAATTTCGAACCCCATCCCGACACGTAACAATATCACTTAGTCTTATTCTTTTCCATACATCGTTAACTTTGTTTTTTTTTTGTGGTTATGATATTTCGGGTCCCGTATAATTGCTTCCGCTTGATATGATATAACTCCATTTAGTGCCAAGAGCTAGCTAAAGCATTTTTTTTAGTGTGTATTCTGTTGGTCGCCTATGACCTTTACAGCGTCACCGGGTTTGGGGACGGCGAGATCCTAATGGGACCTCAAGCCGAGAATTGGCGAGAGCCTCTAGAGGTATTCCAGGCGGATGGCATCTCTCTACAATATAAACATTCTCGGAGCTCAAGATGTTAACGTGATCTAGCAAGCTATAACGTCATCTTAGTTTGATTTATAAAACTAATTATTCTTTCTATCTCTCTCCTCTAAGAAAGAAGCTCTAGCAAAAGGAGTAACAGACTGGCAGGCAGACACGCTTACATTTGTAATATTAGTAAGATTATTTGTTTGTTTCTTACCTTTAGTGCGCGGGTCTTTAAACGGCTGAATAGATTTAGATGAAATTTGGCATATACATAGTTTGAGTCCCGTTAAAGGATATAGGGTAGTTTCCATCCCAGAAATCATCCTTTAAGAGGGTGAAAAGTAGGGTGGAATTTGTCTGGACAAGTATTATTTCCACATTGACGAAGCTAGTACACTATAATTTCAGACAATTATGATTGTACTATTTTTATTTTTTAAGCATTGAACTGCTAGATGTTTAAATCTCAAGTGTCTTGCAGCCTAAGGCTAGAGAAAAATCGACACGGCCGCTAGGGCCGCGGTAGCATAACGGTCAGTACATTCGCCCGGATAGCGAAGCGTGCGGGTGCGAGTCCCGTCTGCTGCCTGGTCCGATTTTTTTGATTATGATTGTTTGTCTGCCTGGTCCGCGTGGAATTTTATCTAGTAAACTTTTCTTTAGATATAAATTATGATCGTTTAACGATGTTTATAAGTGACAGAACTTACCGTTAGTGCGCGGGTCTCTATACACGAGGCAGGCGGTGTGAGGATGAGTAGAAGCTCTTGCTAGAGGGGCTGCTACTAGGTACCCGCTGCCTGATGAGGACCAACTCCCATAGCAGGTGTACACTGTGAGAAAAAAAGTTTAGTATTAATAATGGGTGAAGAAAGAAAGAAAAACATTTATTGACGACATACATTAACAGTTACAATAAAACACATAAAACATAAAACAAAAGGTCCATCGTCAACTAGGTCCCACCTCAGCATAATGTTGCAAAGACAAAAATGGATTGCCGCTGCAACGCTGATATTCTGGAGGGACCTAATTTGGGCATCAACGGACGGAGACACAAGACAATCACTTAATATATAAATAAGAAAAGTTATTAATATAATAATATTAACACTAAACAAAAACATAAAGCAAAAACAATCATCCCTTGCCCAAGAATGTGAAGTCCATCACAAAAACAAAAAACTTAATCTAAGAGGCTGTGTGGGCTAAGCTCTTTGCCTTCGGATACACAAAAAGAAGAGGAGGAAAAAAACCATTACTTGTGATATATGTCCATCTTATGGAATAAATAAAACAAAATGGAGACAAGACGACACGTAATAAAACCACGTCATCGGACCATTTTACAACGTGGCACAGCATTACAAAATAACGTTGTTCATTATGAACCGGGCCGAGAAAGACACTCTAAACTTAAAACTAAATTAAACATCAGTCTCTCCTTTTCATTCCGTATAGAGAATAACAAGGATACACTGTTGTCAAATTTAAGTTTAGGTTTAGAGAATCGTGTCAGAATTGACACCATTGTTTACCGAACGAAATTCAGATTCCGTGGCCCGAAAAACCGTTCGCAGAATGCCGGAGCGTCTTCACCGACAAAAATTGTTTTTTGTGAATATCCCGAAAGTATGTTTAATTATACCACTGAAGGAAATTTCATTTTTTTTGGTTCGTTCGCAATTTATAGTAGTTAAATGTAATTATAACCTCCTTCTTATTCCAAAAAGCGGACTAAACTTTTAAACCCTAATGTTGTCTGTCTTCTTTTTAGTAATCAAAAGTGACAGCATCAGTTTTTAGTCCAGGTTTAACTGTAGTCTACAATTCAATTCAATTTATTTTCATTAAATTGGGTACAAATAATGGTGTTACATTTGATCTAAAATTGTATCTTATTCTATTTAGTCATGGCAAGCATTAGATTCATGTAATTTGTGACGGTGTGTTCATTGTTTACTGATAAGTCACCGATGACACTAATCGTAACGCGTTATTGTAACAGATTCACTAGTTTACCCCCCAAGTCAAGCGTGCCTAAAGAACACTTCACTTCAAAAAGATAACAAGCAATTTTTATATCAATTTATCAATTACCTATTTAGTAATTCTTTTTTTGCTCTATGGACAATTTATTAATTTTGCAATAACTGCTATACTTAAAACTTTAAGTGATCTATACAGAAAATCAATAATATTTAAATACAAATTACCTTAACCTACTTATAAATAACATGTTATTTACAAAATAAAAAATAAGTCCCAATGGTGCCCAATAGGCTGGCAGCATTGCCACGTTGAATGGCAATGCTGATCCTTTGACCAAGATAGCTGCCAGCCTTTTGATCACCAGTAACTTCGGTGAGTCTCTTTGATATTTCCTTAAAAAGGAACGAGCGCTCGGACCCCATGGGCCCATGGTCTCAACACCAAACGGCACAAATATATAGTTCTCATTGAGAGCAGGTCTCTTGCCATCGTCACGAAAGATGCCGCTAGGCTCAAGGACCGCTGGCATGTTGACAGCGACAAGAGCTCTGCGGATGACGTCATTGGTGCAGGCAGTAATTCTTATTATTATCTTTATTTGATGTTGTCAATTTATTCATGCCAATAATTATTACGTTTTGTAATAAGGCGGATTTTGTTACTATTTTGTTACTGACCTGTGGTAGCACAATGAGATGAAAATTCTATGGTGTCCTGCGAATTGCCGCATCCGAAACTGACGCTTTCATATGCGCCGGCGACGCATTCCGTCGCCACTTCGCTGCCTGCAAACGATAATAATTAGTCATTAATGAGATTAATTGCCGTGTTGTTCGTTTATTGCCGTTATAATAAACTATTTGACAGTATCTATACATATAATAAAATGGTAGGAAAGTCAAAAAGTGTATATTGAATATTTTTTTTAAATAATTCTTGGGGTGTGATCTGCAGTCGATACCGAAGCCAAAAATATAGTTTTTAGAATTTTTGTCTGTTTGTCTGTATGTGTGTCCGGGATAAACTCAAAAAGTACTGCATGGATTTACTCTAAATTTGCCACGAATATTATTGAGAAGTCGGGTCAATATATAGGCTACATATTATCACGCTATCACCTATGGGGAACGAGCAGTGAACCTTTATTTCTAACTAACTCCACGCGTACGAAGTCGTGGGCGGCCGCTAGTGAAAAATTCATCATTCTGTTGTGTATTACAGTAAAAATAACCAAATCAAAAACTCCATTTTCAAGTTGCCGCGAAAACGTTTCTCTGGACAATATGGCGTCTTACTAGTGTGTGACGTCACACGACTGTTACTAAAACGTCAAACGATACAATGTAATGTCACTTTAACCGGAAGTTTACTTGCGTGTGACGTCATTGTGGGCTCCGCCAATCCCAAGCGTTTTGGGTGACGTGACAATAGATAAGAAAACTATTATCTTTTTCGTTGGTAATTAGTAAAATAATGAATATTTTTTTTTGTAAAAATAGTAAAATCCCCTGCCATTATTCATTCTAAACACAGATGCTAACAATTGGCACTTTATTTGAAATACTGTCAAATACCCTATTGTGTAAAGACATGTATAATGTACATTGAGTGTAGTACTGTGAGTTTAAGTAAGAACTGTTTGAACTATGTAGTGAATAAAGATCTGTTAAGCGTGAACTGGCACAAAATTTCGAATCCCATCCCTGAAGGTAACAATATTATAAATACTGCTTAGCACGAACCAATATCGAAGTCGTTCGTTTGCGAGTCCGAAATGTCATTGTCAAATGTGTACTGATTTTTATTTCTCGTTACGTACTTTGTGGCGCTGCTGTTCAAGTTTCAATACAAAATTTGACTATTTGATTTCGACAAACTAATCGAATTCGATAATGGATCGTGCTACAGAAGTTACCCTATTTATAACGTTTATAAACCTAAGCTGCTGGACTGAATATGACGAATTTTGACTTGAAGACAGAAGAAGGTTCTTCGCGTAATTATCTCATTTCAATAATTTTCATCGCGCTGTCAGGTGCTTTCAAGGTAACTAATAGGGACGATGACTATTTTTTTTTCTTCGTTTATCAGGTATTCGTATAAAAAGTATTCGACAAGTATTTTTTCTTTTTTCACATATTAAAAACATTGCAGATATATATTGATTTGAAAAGCCGCATGACGTCACGTTTTGGTACAATTTTCACTTAAAAGTGACGTCACGAGCCCCTACTCCCAAACTTTGACTCGCTATAACTTTGTCATTTTTTGGTTGATTGCCCAAAAAAATACGTGTCCATTATTTTTTGATCATCTAACTGACGGACTAAATATAATTTCGTTTACTGTACCCCGTCATCACCCCTATTGTCAATATTAATCCCAATTTGGGAGTACTTGAAGTATATTTTGTTCCGTACCTATAGTCGCCTGCTGTCTTCTTCTGCGACGATCTGTGGGCGAGTTCACGACGTTGTACCGACCCAGTATCGGACAACGCATCGGCACCAAATTTGTAGCTGAAAATAGATATGTTCGGATTAATTTTGGATTTTATTTAGGTAGGGGAATTTATTTGGGTTGTGTGTGAGCAACAATTTATTCCCCAAATGGTGAACGCTTATATCAGAATATATTATTATGCTAGTTTGCCAACCTATTTTAAATTGACAAAAGTTTCACAATTAGGTTCCAGATGCTTGAAATGGGGTTTAAATGGCATAGTTTATTTTCGAGTCCCTTTTGAGAAAATAAGAAAACCTATGGCAATATTTTTGTATTTTTAGGCATTTAACTATTAGATGTTTTAATCCAAAGAAATTTTTACTAGAAAAAATTCACGCGGACCAAGCAGCAGACGGGGCTCGTACCCGCACCCTTCGCTATCCGGGCGAATGCACTGAGCATTATGCTACCGCGGCCCTGAATTTTTTCTAATAAAATTTTCTAAAAATTTAACCACGTGCTAGTTTAATTTAATTGTATGTCATCGAGTTTCAAGCCAATTAATTATTAATTTTTAGTGTCTTTCAGTGAACCTTTTTTTCTTTTTTACATTGTTTGGTACTCCAAATATTTATATTTTATATCTATTTATATTATTTCCAAATAAAGCTTAATCATAATAATAAACTTTATTGGCTTGAACAATAATGTGATCTTAAACTAATGATCAGCATATCCTTTTAAGCTTGAATAGCCTATTTCAGGCGATACTGCTTAATTACTATAAGCGTTATGATATTATTTGCTGATTGAATTTCGGTGACGGATCTACTATTTTAGAAAAATAAATATTATTATTTCTCAAGTGATTAAGAATGCGTTTGATGTTTGATAACATCACACCCATTACCTTTTAAGGGTATCTCAAATAAATATTAAGAGAACATCATGTATTTCTTACATATGAGGGTGAGATACGGCTCGGGATCTCCCCTGGCAGTGCAGGCGTCTTCAGGGCTGTCCCATAGAGAGGACCCCTGTTGTAGTTCTAACACGCCGCTGGAACGACGGTAGAACTTGAGGCAAGCGTGGCCTGATTCGCTGAAATAAACAAATTAATATATCTAATCTAATATATAAAATTGTCATGTCACGGTGTGCGTAATTGAACTACTCCTAAACGGCCCGCCCGATTTTCGTGAAATTTTATATGCATATTCAGTAGATCTGGGAATCGGACAAATTATCTATTTTTCATCCCCCTAAATGTTAACTCTTAAACTTTTTTATACAAATGTTTTTGTTTTTATTTTTTTATGAAACATCATACAAAAATCCACACAAACTTAAATTTTCACCCTTCTACCACCAACCCCTATTTTTTACGGCGGTACGAAGTTCGCTGGGACAGCTAGTATTATATATAAATCAGTTTAAAAATATAGCAAGTAAAATATATAAAGTCTCGTTGCCGTGTATACAAAATGTTTTATCTCTACTAAGTTTCAAAAAAGTACATCCTGCTAGGTTGAAAGAAACAAAATTTTGATACCTGCGTACTCTGTTACTATCTATAGTGAAGGCCTGTACAGACCCCTCTTTCCCAGTGGACACTTTGGGCAACGACCCAGGGCCCCGCGATCGATAGGGGGCCCCCTCAGATCAAATACAAAGTCCCTAGTTCCTGAGAGATCCCCAAACGATAACCAATATTTATTACCAAAAAACTTATATAATTCTATGAAATCGAACCTAAATTACTGACTTCAATACAAACTTACTAGCTTTTACATAAGCGAAGCTGTGCTACTCTCTCGGTATACTAAGCACATACACATTTTAAAGAAAAATCATCAGTAGTACACTCATCAGTGTGACTCGCTCCATTTCAAGTCATAATCCACATCAAAGTCATAGGGGCCCCATTATCCTAATATGCCCAGGGCATCCAATAGGTTAAAGACGGCCCTGCCTGTGCAGCATTAGGAACATTAATGCACTAATATTACCTTATGGTAAAGAGCTAGGTAGGTACTATATTATTTTCCAAAATAGATAAATGATAAAGAACTACTTAATTATTTAAAAAAAAACGGTTGTCTGTAAAGTCGGTTTACTGACGATAGTTGAACGTGACAACGTTTTTTTACAATGTTCATAGTTTTTTACAAGTATGAATGTGCTTTGAGCAATTGTTTTACAAGTTTTAAACATGTGTGATATCATTACCTTTATCGCCGCAATTATGGTTGCTATAAACAATTGACACCACATTCACTTTTCACTGCACTTCATACTTGACGAAAACATGTAAATGTATTATTGTATAGCAGCTGTCCACGCGGATGCATCGCTCACTCAAGTAGGAGAGAGACAGATGCCGAACGCTGCCGAACGCGGAGGCCGATTGTGCCTCTTTTTCGCTCGTTGCGCGCTCTCGCTTGCACTTCAAGCCTTAAATGGAACGCCTCACAGCGAAGTAACGCCGCATGAGTCATGTTTTTTCGTGCGAGCAGCCGGATGCATCGAATTATAAGACGTTGTCACGTCAAAAATGTTTTACTTACCATCCCCTAGTCACGTGTGCGACCAGCTTTATGTGTTTCTTCTCTTTCTGTTCCAGTATAGAGTGACACACCAGCCTCTTCTCCTCGTAACTGCCGTCTGCGTTCATAATCTGAATAAAGAAAAACATTATTTATTAATTCTTAAGTTTTCACGTACACCAAACAACGATATTAAATACCCTAGATACAACAAGACGACAAAATCGAGGCCAAACCCTGTCCAAAAGGTACATTGGACGATCCACAGAGCTAAGTAAGATGATCGCGTTGTCAAAAGCAAAATAAGGCATTATTTAAATATTGACAGTCACCTTTAATGCATATTGTATAAGGTCTTAGTTGGATGGGTGATCAAAAATTTATTATCTCCCACTCCTCCGTGCTTCGGAAGGCACGTTAAGCCGTTAGTCTCCCTATTCCATCCAAATGGAAGATCTGTGCCCCAGCAGTGGGTACATTAATAGGCTGATGATGATGAAACAAATACCTTAAGTGTAGCATTCTTCGTAGTAAAGTGGTATTGGTGAGTATGGTCCAAACTAAACCATTTGTGGTGCTCCAAGATCCACGAGGGGAAATGGCAGCGGTTGTGCTCGTCGTCACCTGGAAATTAAAAAAGTAAAAATTAATAACCATAATATTTCCAACACACACCAATTAGCACAAGGCCCAAACTGTACATATATAAGTATATTTATTTAGAAATACACATTAAACATCCATGACTGGAGTACAAATGATCGTATTAGTCACACAAACATCTGCCCTCACCGGGATTTGAACCCGGGACCTCTTGAGTCAGCGACAGCCATGAAACCCGGCGTACAAACTACTCGGCCACGGAGGTCGTCAAAGAAATTATGACGATTAATTAAATTTAAAGCAAATTAAGCTTTATTGTATGGGGTATACAGTGTACAGCGTGAGAATGTAAGTATCTCACTTAAGAGCCATTTCACATTTTTTGCAAAACATCGTAATTTTTGAGCGCCTCGTTTCCCCTTAGAAAAGATTTTGACTATTTCCAATAGGAGTAAACAGTAGATTTATTCTTCCTTTTGTAAGTTAATGTAGAATATTTGCAAATACTATTTTCCTGTTCTTGTACTGGTCGTGCTACTGCAGCTAGTTTACGGAAAAAATGATAATATGCACAACTTCAAACGCTTCAATCTCTCAATAAATTAGATCAAATTACTCACTACGACATCAGAAATATGTTTTTGTTGTAACATTTTCCATCTCATTAATTATCAAAAAAAAACATCTAAATTCCGTGAGTTGTCCTAAAAAATAAATAATGCAGGTTTACCTCGTCTTTTGATATTGAATTAAATAGAATAACTATCAAAAACTTTCATAAAACTAATCTACCATCATTGAAGTACTGAAATATGTACATATTTTTATAATTAGTTCGTTAATAATTATTTTATAACACTTAAAACATCACCCGTAAAGTGCAATACATACTAGTGCAAATCTACCTACGCGCCGATCAATACGGCATCGGCGGAATTTTGTAAAAGGGCTCTTAAATAAGACAGATAAATAGCAACATAATAAATAAATAATAATAAATAAATATTTCCGACACTCACACCAATTAGCCTAGCCCCAAAGTAAGCACTATAAGGCTTGTGTTATGGGATGCTAGGGTAACGGATAGAATACATATACTGTACATATATAAGTATATTTATATAAATACATATTAAACATCCATGACTGGAGTACAAATGCTCGTATTCATCACACAAACATCTGCCTCCACCGGGATTCGAACCCGGGACCTCTCGAGTCGGCGACAGCCATGAAACCCGGCGTACAAACCACTCGGCCACGGAGGTCGTCAAATTTCACATGATTCAACATGATTTCATCCAAATCCGTTCAGCCGTTTTTGCATAATGATTTACAAATATTCAAATTTTCTCAATTATACTATTACTAACGTGCGCACGCGATATCGCCTGCATGGAAAAATTGGTTTCCCATACAGACTTTCATCTCCCATTTCACTTATTCAAATTTTATATTTCCACAAGAAAAACAGCCAACACCCGGCTTCAGGGTCTCATCAATTTTTAGCTGGGTTTAACAAACAAACTTACTTTCGCATTTATAATATATATATATATTAAAACTGGCAGTTGGTTAACTTCATGATGCGACTACCGTCAGTGAGTGGAAAAACTATATTGTATATCATACACTTAACATTGCGCTGTAAGATATTAGTAAAGATATAGGGTGAAAATTTAGGGTTGTATATATGTATATGGAGGAGCTCGATGGCGCAAGTGGTTAGCGCGTTCCGCAGCGATCGTTGAATTTAAGCAACTTTCGCAGTGGTCGGTCATTGGATGGGTGACCATAATTTACTATCTCGAGCTCCTCCGTGCTTCGGAAGGCACGTTAAGCCGTTGGTCCCGGCTGCATCTGCAGTCGTTAGCACCCACCAACCCGCACTGGGCCCGCGTGGTGGGTCATGGCCCAATCTCCCTATTCCATCCATAGGGAAGCATGTGCCCCAGCAGTGGGGACATTAATAGGCTGATGATGATATGTATATGTATGTTGTATGATGTATCGAAAAAAAAAAATGGTTGCCTGTAAAGTCGGTTTTACGGGCGAAGATTTTACGTGACAACGTCTTTTTCTCGGTAGAATATTTATTGATATGAATATAATTAAATTGCACAATAGGAACAAGGAATTGAATGAAAATAAGAATTGCACAAATTTTAACTATAGAAATATATTTTGTTTACTAAAACATTGTACATGTAAACTTAAACTTAACACGAGAGACTCATCGTAACGTTACCGAGCGTTACACTTTTTCATAAGTGACTCCCAGCCGCAACCTAATTTAAGACGTTGTCACGTCAAAAACAAAATATTGATACAAAAAAAAAGAAATTTAAGGGTGGACCACCCTTAATATTCAGGGGGATGAAAAATAGATGTTGTCCGATTCTCAGACCTTCTGAACATGCATATAAAATTTCACGAAAATCGGCCGAGCCGTTTCAGAGTAATTCAATTACGCACACCGTGACACGAGAATTTTATATATTAGACTAGCTGGCCCAGCGAACTTCGTGCCGCCATAAAAATAGGGGCAGGTGGTAGATGAGAAAATCTAGGGTTGTATGTATTTTTTAATACCACATTATAAAAAAAAAGTCCAGAAAATATTTTAGAGGTGTGTAACGTACTGTTCTATCAATTTCCTGGGATAACATTCCTCCTAACCCATATGAGAACACTACGTTACAATACCCAATAGTTTGAATTTTGGCGCGAAGGCGCATTGTAGGTTTCAGAACACTACGTTACAGGTGGACAAACATTATCACTTAAGGATATGAAAAATAGATAGTAGCCGATTCTCAGACCCACGGAATATGCATATAAAATTTCATAAAAATCGGTCAGGCCGTTTCGGAGGAGTATGGGTAACTAACATTGTGACACGAGAGTTTTATATATAACATATAATAATATACATATTATTAATACTGACTGTTGGTAAGTTTCATAATGCGACTGCCGTCGGTGGGTGACGATACGCCATTACAAGTGGCGTCGCCGGACTGAGCTATGTTGTATGTCATACTCTTATCACTATGCTGGCCTTTGTAGATGAAGCATCTGTGAACAATTATTGTTGGAAAATTAGTTAAACGCACCATGTGCCACCGTAATTAATAAAAACTATGGAAAAAACTAACTATATAGGTAATAACTGATAAATACTTGCTAATATAGGAGCTCAGTGGCGCAGATGGTTGACGCATTTGGCCAGCGATCGTGAAAGTTAAGCAACTTTCGCAGTGGTCGGTCATTGGATGGGAGACCAAAAATCTTCTATCTACAGTTCTTCCGTGCTTGGGAAGGCACGTTAAGCCGTTGGTCCCGGCTGCATCTGCAGTCGTTAGCACCTACCAATCCGCACTGAGCCCGCGTGGTGGGTCATGGCCCAATCTCCCTATTCCATCCATAGGGAAAGCCTGTGCCCCAGCAGTGCGGACATTAATAGGCTGATGATGATGATGAATGTAGGTTAATATTTAATATACCTGTAAGTATCTTCATCGGAGGCTATTGAGTTCCGCCTCTGCACCTGTGATATTTGGCCGACCAAGTACCGGGTGGAACCCTCCTTCCAGGTCGCTAGGCAGACCAGTTCTTCCACTGAAATTATAATAATAATATATAATATTTCCCACACATACACCAATTAGCCTAGCCCCAAAGTAAGCACTGTTGAGGTTGCGATTAGCAGTGGCTGGCCGGTTAGGTTTTTTTGAATAGAAATACCATTTTTTTCTGTTCGTTGTCATAGTATTTTTTTTCAGTTACTTCATGTCATGATTTAATTTTATGAATACGTAAAATATTTCATTTGTGTGAATTTGTATTTCTAAAGAATATATTTATTGTGTCCTATCTTCGCGGTTTTTATTTGAAGATAACACGATCATCGGGCTTCACTTGTACGAACCTTCACAAGCACTGTAAGGCTCGTGTTGTGGGGTACTACTACGGTAACAGTTAGAATACAATAATTTGATACATATATAAAGTCGGGGTATTATATGTATGATACATATAGAAATATATATTTAACATCCATGACTAAGGTACAAATGCTCGTATTCATCATACTAAAATTTGCCACCCACCGGGATTCAAACCCTACCGCTTAAGAAGGCAGCACCACCACTCTCACCAATTAGCCTAGCCCCAAAGTAAGCACTGTAATGCTTGTGTTATGGGATACTAGGCGAACGGATAGAATAAATATAACATATTAAACATCCATGTCTGGAGTACAAATGCTCGTATTCGTCACACAAACATCTGCACCGGGATTCGAACCCGAGAACTCTCGAATCGGCGACACCATGAAACCCGGCGTACAAACCACTCGGCCACGGTGGTCGTCAAAATCAAAAATGAAAATGATGTTTTCAAATATGCCACGTAAACGTTTCTCTAACAAATATGAAGTCTCACAAGCAGATGACGTCACACGGCTCTTATTCTGAGTTATTAAGGCCCACCTGCAGCAAATTTGCTAAATCTCGGATCAACTAAAACTAGCTTCGACCCATAGAAAATGTCAAAACTTCGATGTCAATTTTTCATTATTGTATAGACTGAATTTAGTTCTAGTTAAGTTCTAGGTGGTCAGGGGGGAGCCCCTGACCACGTTTACGTAACAAAAAACATATAAGTCACGTAGTATGACTACGTTCAAAAAATTAAAAACATAAGTCACGTAGTATGACTACGTTCTCTTTACTCTATTCGATTTCCTCTTAGACAAAAGCTAAACCAATAAACCAATGTTTCTTAAACTATTTTATCCAAAGCGAAGATGGCCGGTGTGAACAGACTAATTACAAAATTCATACTTCAACGTAAATTATTAACTTTATCACAACTCTTTATTTTGTTGTATTATGATGCATTCAAAGTTTAGGAATTGCTGCAGTATAAGGTATTTTTAGTAACGATATTGGTTTTTTCACACGCTTTTATTAGTTTCACCTGTATGTTTGTTTGTATGTAACTGACTCATTTGGACTCGATTTTGCTCAACTTTAAACGATAAGATTTACTTTTAACTTGGCAAATATATGTAGATTAGATGACAATACAATATTATGGTACCACCGAGATGATCTGATGATGGGACAGGAAGGTGACTGATGGAACCTTGGAATGCCTACTAGTAAACATATCGAGTTTGGGCTCATTAGATTCGTCTTAACAAATTCTGTTCATTTCTCCTGATGACGAGGACCTGATGATGGACTGGAAGGTAGTTGATGGACCCTGGCCTGCCTACTAGTCAACATATAAACATGGCTTACTCTAAAGCCCTAATGAAGTAATCAGAGAGTATATTTTGTTTATTTTTGACTTTTAAGTGCAGTATGTAAAAGCGTGTTTTTAGTTATTTAAACTATTAATTATTGTAATATTTTGACCCGGCTGCACGCACGAAAAAGTGTCACGTTAGGCCTAAGCCTGAACGTGCAAGCGCGAGCGCGGCACAAGCGATAGAGGCACGATCGGCCCCAAGCGTCGCCTTGTACACATTTATCTCTCTTCTCGCGTGACGTCAGAGCTAGCAATATGAATTTTTCATCAATGTTTTCTTTTAAACGTTATCACGTAGAACTATCGTCCGTAAACTGACTTTATAGATAGCCAATTTTTTTAAATTATAATTTTATATGTGTACTAGCTGCCCGCCCTCGCTTCGCTTCGGTGTAGAGTTGAAGTGTAGACTACAGTTTTTGTTTTCAGGCTTGTATTATACACAATGACATTCATCTATGATTCTTCTTATACCTGCATGCAAAATCTCAGCCCGATCGGTTTAAAATTGACAAAGTTTCATACAAACTTTCATTCCCTATTTTATCCTCTTGGGGGTAGAATTGATCAAAATCCTTTCTTAGCGGATGCCTACGTCATAACATCTACCTGCATGCCAAATTTCAGCCCGATCCGTCCAGTGGTTTGGGCTGTGTGTTGATAGATCACTATGTCAGTCAGTCACCTTTGAGTTTTATATATATAGATTAAATTCGACCTATTGTGAAAATGATTTTTCATTTTTATGATTTGTTTATCGTTTGTCTAAGCGGAATTTGAATAGAGTATAAGTGAGTGAATTCACCATTGCTCTCAGTTCCCGGTACATCGGGACAGGCCATGTACCGCAGCAGTAGTCTGGAGTTGTCTGTGCACGCCTCGGCCCGGGAAGGTGGATTTGTGCAGTCGCCTGTGCCTCTGGAACGAAATAAACAAATCATTAATAAATTGGTGGGAAACTTCTTGAGCTAAATTATAGAGCAAGTAGCGGCTATCTTTAGTTTTTTGAGTATTCCACAGAATACTAACATTTTTTCGTGGTAAAAAGTATGTCGATATCTCAATCCAGGTCATACAATGCATACCAAACATCCAAAGCCGTTCAGTATTTTTTGCGTGATTGAGCAAAAAACATATAAACATAGAACAAACTTTACATATTTATGATATACCAGGTTACCAGGCCACTCAGAAAGTTTTGCGAAAAAAAGTTTTTTTTGTATAAGACACTGACTACTTGTAATTATTTTGAAAACTTCGATTATTGTGGGTTACCCACAATGCGAAGAGATGGCGCTGCCTTGCAGCCTAAAGCTAGAGAAAATTCAACACGGCCGTCAGGGCCGCGGTAGCATAATTGGTCAGTGCATTTGTCTGGATAGCGAAGGGTGCGATGTTCGAGTCCCGTCTGCTGCCTGGACCGTTTGGAATTTTTTCTAGTAATATTTTCTCTCGATTTAAACATCGAGCAGTGACATTCTTAAAAAGTAAAAATTATAACTAAATTATTCTTTATCTGGCACCTAGCTTGTACTCGCCAATCACAGTGTCAACTAAAGCGACCATCTCTTTAATGTTCATATTACTTTTTTTCTTACGGTCTTACTGGTAGACTGCGACTGGTAGAGAATGCTTTCTGGCATTATGTCCGCCATTTGCTTTGTTAAATAAATAAAATTATATTTTGGATATTCCGGTTAATAAAAATCGGACCAGTAGTACCTGCCTGTAGCCATCCGAGTTCTGTTGACTATTAGTTTGTATTTATTCAATATAGAGGTTTATGTGAGAATACGCCACTTTGGCACTTGATATTATAGTCCAAGCGCCCAAGGAGCAAAATCGGAGATTTTTGGATTTACTCGAGCGCGGCAGAAAAGGGACAAACTTGTACCTTGAGAGGTACTAATTTTTTTCGGAGCTTCCGCGGCATCTTGACTCTTCAACGGTCCGCGCGTCACTGCGAACCAAGAAGTGCTTGAGAAGTGTGGTGTCCAAGCACTTCTTGATTGGTACACATTCTGAACGCACGTGGTGTATTAAATATCGTCGTTTTAAGCATTCTTCTGTAGATTCTCACCTACTGGGGTGGAAAGCGACAGGTACAGGTTTGAATTCTTACCTATCTATACCCTAACCACGTACCAATATTTAATTCTAATAGTTGAATTTGATCTCATTACGCGTCAAATGTCAAGAAGTTTTGTATGGAAATTTGAACAACGCCACTACGGATGGAAAGAGAATTAATAATCTTCCATTCAAAACTTCTTGACATTTCACGCGTATCGCGATCGAATTCAACTATTCCAATTCGATACTGGTTGGTACTAAGGGTAGGTAGGTACTGATGCGTGGACCGCGTGGAACTTTTTCTAGTAAAATCTTTAGAAAGAAAGAAAGAAAAGCTTTTATTGACCTTACACAAGTATGTAAAAAAAATGGGTGCGTGTACTTATGTAGGCGCGTGAGAAGTTATCCTTCTTTGGCATCGTTTAAAATTAGTTTTTAATTGCATGCAAATAATTAATTACAATAAATTATTAAAAAGTCTGGAAAAGGACACAGTCAATAAAGTTCAGTTTTAATTTGAAAAAATAAATAAATAATCAAAATATTCAATTAAAATCGCTACTGAATATGATTTATTAGAACAATTATGTGATTTGCACTTGTATGAAACTCAAACACGTATTCCGAATATACAAACTAGAAACATGTGGATAAATATTATAAATATGAATACCTATAACTGTTACTTTATTACAAAAAATAAAGATGTGGTTTTTGGTTCTACTACATCAATGGTCAAGAGATGACGCTGTAGTCTCCTGAATCGCGCTTTGGTTCCGTTGTTCCAGATTAATAAATACTTTTGATAGGCCTTCACAATGCAGTCGTTAGCACCCACTAAATAGAGATTCTATTTCTATTTTGTTGGTAAATTTTCATAATGTGCGGTAAACACAAAAAGCGACCAACTTCATGCTGTTAAAATTTTGTGTTACAGTGATGCGCGCGCATCTTAAAATTTGACTCTCATCATTTTTTCATAACGCGCCTAAAGAAGTATAACTTCAAAAACATAGCAACAAAAATAAAATAACAACAGTGAGCAACAATATGGAGAGAGAAAAGGCCAATCAGGACCCTGCCTCAGCTTAATGCTGTTATAGTAGGAGTGGAATATTCCCACCATAACAGCGCTGGTATTCTAGCAGGGCCTGTACGAGATTGCTAGAGACAACTGTATACATTATAAAATGGAGTAAAATACATATAAATATAATAGTATACATAAACCGAGACATAAATAATGAGAGTCTATAAGATAGATAATTAATTATATTAAATAAGTATTAAGGCCGCAAGTGCTATCCACGCGCCCAACCAAACAGCGACAGCCGCGCACAGAGTGCAATAACTGAACGCAACCCCCAGCGGCCCGCCTGACATTGACACTGACAATTAAAATGCTAAGAAGTTAACCTGGGAGTTTTTGGCGGGATTTCATCGAGTGTGGTTGGCGTTATATTTTAATTATTCTTAAATTCGTTCATAGTGGATATTGTGAAATAAAATTGGTGTGATTTTGTGTTACAACTGTCTGCATAACTGAAGAATTAGTAGAATCGTCAAAATATACGCTATTCCGGTCAAGTGGACGTGAGAATTTTATTGTAGTATTGACTACCTCACAGAAGCTTATCGAAAAAGCCAGCTAAGATACATTTCGTGCGTTTTCGTAAGACACACTTCAAGAAACATTAGAATGCGTCACACCGACATTCTAATGTAAAAAGAAAAACAGAATAATTTAACTTAAGATTAGGCTGTATGGGCATTGTTCCCCTTGCCTTCCTTGAAAAGGGAGAACGTAACCAAAAAAAAAAAGTTAACCTGTCTATTTTGCCACGTATCACTTGCACAACAAAAACGCGTTTTGATTTCTGGTGATTGTCTTATGATGATGATCTTTAGACTTGATATAGTATCTTCACCCACCTGTTGTATGTGAAAGTGAATGGCGCCGGATGGAACGGACACTCCTGTGGCACCGGCCGCGGCTCCTTCCGGAACATGGAGTAAAGGGGGGCGTCGCCGCTGATTTGCTCGCATATCGTCGACAGAGAATCCTTGGGCCAAACCGGACCTGTGACGAAATTGTAATAAAATAAAAATCGTTTATTTCCAGACAGAGTCCATAGATATGTTAGTATGATTGACTTAAATGCTATGTTAGTAACAATATGACAATACAATAAAATTTAACAAATATTGGCGTGGAACCACATTTCTTTGTCGCACTATCCGTAAATGGAATGCTCTGCCCGCTCACGTGTTCCCTCCCTCTTACAACCTGGGATCCTTTAAAAGAGGCGTGAAGAAGCAAATTGCAGGCCGGCAGGGTGAGGAGGGCTGGTGTGGCAGGTAGAACTGCTGTATCAGCTATCTTCACGTCTGGACTTCACCTTCACTTAACATCAGGTGGGGTGGAGTCCTTTGTCGGACCTATCTATAAAAAAAAATACAGCGGGGTGGATTCACACACATAAACGCAGCACATGCAGCTCAGTGAACAGGCACGGTTCCCAACTTAGGGGTTTTCCCCCCAGATTTTGGGGCTAGAAGTGTTAAAACGGACTTTTTTAGGGGCTGGAATTTTTTAGGGGATCTTTTATGGGCTTCTATCAAGACTTGCAATGAAATCGAAAAACAAAGCGCGTGTTTTCTTTCAGTTTTGTGCGTAGAATGGAACGTAGTAGCGTAGTGTGTGGCGGGTTGTTTTCTAAGGGTGCGGCCAGAGTGTACTCAGATTCAGATTCAGATTCCGAAAACAAGCGCGAGAAATAAACAGTGTAGTCGAAGGGTACGGCCAGAGTGCACTCCTGATTCAGATTCAGACTCAGAAAACAAGCGCGAGAAAAAGCAGGCAACCTGCTTAGACTACACTGTTTATTTCTCGCGCTTGTTTTCGGAATCTGAATCTGAATCTGAGTGCACTCTGGCCGCACCCTAAGGCTGTATGGACTAAAGTTAAAGAACAGCTAAATAAGATTTAACAGCCTGTCAGTACATTTTCGTTTGATTGTCGTTTCGAAAACTGTATTTATTCAATATAATAATTTACTGTAACTAAATATGTAACGTTTCAACTTATGAGCAACGAAAGAATTTGGGTAATAAGTAGGTACTTAAAAAAATGTATATTTAGGGGATTTTAGGGAAATTTAAAAAATACTTAGGGGAAAATTTTGGTAAGGGTTGGTAACACCGGCCTAGCAGCGCGGAGTCAGTCCCCTACCATCCTCAGGACGCTGTTCGTGCTCTCTCTCACTCTTCTAACTAATGAGCCAACTTTTTTGCGAATAACCGCATAGAAGTCGTCGACTCCTGCATCGGCAAACATGCCTGAGCAGTAGCGCGGAAGCTTGAACAGAGCCCTAAATACATTATTGTATGAGATACGCAGAGCATTATAGGCATTAACATTATAAAATAATGTTTGCACCAATGACCTATAATAAATATATAGATAGGTTACGCTATCATTATTGCATTTTAAAATGACACAAGTAGTCCCCCGCCCTAACTTCCCTTGGCAACAGCCGCCAATAGAGTGCACAAAAGTAGTTTATTTCGCTCTCGTTCATAAAGCTGATAACATCTGGCTGTTTAACCTCTATGTGTCAACGGTGTCAGCAACTGTCAAAATAAGTAATCACTAAATATTTTTACATAAATTTCTTTAAAACTGTACTTACGAATGAAATGACACGGATTTCCTGTCTCTAATAGTTCCCGCGTATTTTTGTACTATATAAAAACACACATACTGCTTTTTGACTTGAAAAACGTAAAATAGTAACTCGTTGTAGCAAAGTGTAGCAGCGGCGAGCGAGCGTGCCTGACTGAATGCAAGTTGGGCAATTACCTGCCTTTCGTATTAAAAATTTTTGAAATGGTTTTGGAATAAGATTATTTAAATCGATTTCGTTGACATTTTGTGTTGCGTATACGAAATAGTGTATCGTGCCGGGTGGCTATAATTAGCTGTGACCTTAAGGCTATTGAGCTATCGCCATCAAGAGGAGCTCAATGGCGCAAGTGATTAGCTCTTTCGGCTGAGATCGTAGAAGTTAAGCAACTTTCCCAGTGGTCGGCCTTTGGATGGGTGACCAATAGTTTACTATCTCGAGCTCCTCCGTGCTTCGGAAGGCACATCAAGCCGCACATTAAAATCTGCTGTCGTTAGCATCCACCAATCCGTACTGGGCTCACGTGGGGTATCATGACTCAATCTCCCTGTTCCATTTATAGGGAAGGCCTATTACCCAGTAGTGGAGATAATAATGGGCCTTTATGCCGGACAAAACTTGGTCAGCATTCGCCAATTTACTGGATATTGTCAGCTTGTAATGCAGTTAGACATGGTGACTCTATTGCGGTAACGAAAAAGAAACTGAGAGCATTGTTACAAATGCTAGTATAAGGGTTGTATTATGTACATATATTTGCCAATATATAGAAAAAATATTAAGATTTAAAAAGGATTTTAACATATTTATAAAATTCGCATGTGTTTTTGTATTGGTAAGATTTGTGATACTGTTAAGGTACATTGTAATTAGGATTGCCACCTTTTTTATGTCCAAATAAAGTACATTGGAGATTTGAGGTAGAAAAAACAAGTACATTGTGTCCAAAATAAAGTACTTTTTATTTCACTTTATTAGTAAGCTTAAAAATATATTTTACGTTGCGTATAGCAACTTTTAATGCATAATTTGTGGCTACTAAAAATCTGTGGTTCTTACCCGCAATGGAAAAGGCCATTGTCCAAAGCCATACATACAGCCGCGACAATGTTGCAGGAATGAGCTAAGGGTGACATATTATACATACTTACTGTTGTTCCGTTTTACGCTAAAAATCTTCTTATCCTCTTTGTGTATGTTTTATGTAAAATTAATCCCCAAGTAATCAAATCACATTAAATAAAGTATTTTCGCGTACTTTATTGTTGGCATAAAGCAGAGTTCCCCAAACTTTTTTGTGTCGTAGACCCCTTGCCATGTTTTTCCGTGTTGGGTAAACCCCCGACTTATCTGATATTGATTTTTTTTCGCTGACGTAGACCCCTTGCAGGTTGTCATAGACCCCTAGGGGTCGATATAGACCACTTTGGGAATCACTGGCATAAAGTATAAAGTACAATTCCCCGAAATAACGTACAATACTTTATAATAAAGTACGGGTGGCAACCCTAATTGTAATTATTTTGTCATTTTCACAATTCGGTTTTTCAAACCAAATAATACGGAAAAAACTACTCACTTTCTTTGTACTGCAGTACATATTTGTGCTTTTCATGTATCACCATACATCTGTAAGAGTCATCACTCCTGAAACGAGAGAATTCAATTAAAATTACTCCTCTTTTTAAATTTCTAGTAACCTGTGGCCTGCGGTGCGTTGCTATGGCAACGTATACGAGGGGTCACGCGAGGTCAGACAGTAAATGTTTATGGCAATTTGCAATTTCATCTCATTAAATTTCAAACGTATATTATGGCAACTTCATGTTATTAAATGGAATTTTTGGCGGGATTTCATCGAGTGCAGTTGGCGTCTCATTTTAATTATTCTTAAATTCGTTCATAGTGGATATTGTGATATAAAATTGGTGTGATTTTGTGTTACAACCGTCTGCGCAACTGAAGAATTAGTGGAATCTTTAATAAATACGCTAGTTCGGTCAAGTGGGCGTAAGAGCTTTATTTTTATTGTAGTGTCGACTACCTCACAGAAGCTTATCGAAAAAACCAACTCGATGCATTTCGTGCCAAACACTCTAAAAACATTAGAATGCGTAAAAAAGTTAGATTAATATACGACAACTTAAGACCAGGGGGCCAATCGCCTAACGGAAATGCTTTGGAAAACGCTAACGCTTACGATTTCATTTTGTTATTTCTAGCCGCCTGAGATTTTCAAATGCCTCGCGCTCTTTTTGTTTCTTTTGTATTGGTAATAACAATATTAATATGAGCGTGAGGTATTTGAAAACCTTCGGCGGTCAGAAATAACATAATAAAATCGAAAGCATTAGCGTTTTCCAAAGCATTTCCGTTAGGTGAATGCCCCCCAGGTACCTGTGACGGTTTTGGGACTATTCCCAAAGTTTATTATAACGGAGTGAAAAAATATTTCTAGTGACTTTGTCCTGTTCAATTTTGCATGAGTAGCTCGTTGGCGCAGTTGGTTAGCACACTTGGCCTGCGATCGTGAAAGTTAAGCAACTTTCACAATGGTCGGTAATTGGATGGGTGACCAAAAACTTATTTTCTCGAACTCCTACGTGCTTTGGAGGGTACGTTAACCCATTGCTTCCGGTTGCATCTGCAGTCGTTAGCACCCACCGATTTGCACTGGGCCGGCGTGGTAGGTCATGTCCCACTCTCTCCATTCATAGGGAAGGCCTGTGCCTCAACAATGGGGATATTAATAGGCAGCTGATGACGATTATGAATTTTGCATGAACTAATGAAATACTTAAAGGCCAATTTCACCATTGTTCTTAAAGAAAATAAAAAAAACATGTTTACAATTGATTTCATATCTTTTGAATTTTGTTACAGAAACATAGATTTAGCTTATTGCAAGTTGCTCATTAATAACTGTAGGAAACATTCATAGATGAAAACACATTATATATTTCTTAATGTATCTCCAAAATTGTATAGATAATATTTATAATAGTAGTAATTCCTTAATAAGCCACACAATATTTGTAACAGTGATTTTCCGGTCACTTGATACTATAAGAATTATTCTCCTGTGTTACAAAATAATTTATAATAAGCCATTTTAAAGCATTAATAGTTAACTTTAGTATTGTCTTTGTTTCTGTATTTTGAATATGTCAAAACAGAGAAAATAAATTACTCTTTTGCAACCATCATCCGCCATTTTATTAATAATGACATCCATTCACCTTATAGTAATATAAATTATTTACGGGATTGTTACCATGTACCTTGTTTTTAGCGAGTTTCGTTTCGTATGTGTAAAACCGGAAATAATCAAAAAAGTGTCGTGTCGCGATCCGATATTGTAAGTGTTGTGTGTCGAGAACAGTTTCGAGTGAATAGTGAGAATGTGAACAGTGGTACGGGTATCGGACGCAATAAAAGACTTCGTCGGAGGGTAGACCGATATGTCTGCCAATAACAGCCTACCTGCAATTACTTCAGTTACTCCGTGATCATGGCGCTTGCAACAGTGCCGAAATATCGGAAACTCGCTAAAAACAAGGTACATGGTAACAATCCCGTAAATAACTTATATTACTATAATGTTAGTGACCATGAAAGTTTAAAACAATATATCCATTCACCTGTCATATAAAAGAAACTTGTCGGTCGATTCTCTCTCAGAACACTCCCCCTTGGACTGTATGTGTGTAGAGTTGATTGCTATGAGGCTTGGGTAGCCGGACAAGAACCAGCTACCGGTCCAGCTATCGGGGAACGTGCATCCCCCGCCTGGAAAACAAAAAAGAATCTGTTAAAAAATCACTGCGTGCAATACTAGGTATACGTATGTCTGTCATTATGTGGTATTTCATTTTGGTGTATGTACCGTATATATATTCCGTATATACACACATCAAAAGTGTCTAGGGATCAAGCATTTTTATGCGGATTTCTTGAGATTGAGATGTGGCTTTGTAATAAATTTATGATTTTATAAATTTATATGGATCCTTTTTGGTGCATTTCATAATTTGAATCAGGAACTGTGAATCAAATTCGAGTAAAAGATGAAAATCAGCTGTCAATATTTTCCCTATAAAAACATACAACGCATTGAAGACATTATTAGTGCTACTGTTTCCCTACTACTGATTAAAACCAACGTTATTATGGAGCGGCGACGTCATTTAAGCAGGGAAGAAATGCTCAGAGCCGTGGGAATGATAGAAGCTGGTTCCCGGCAACGTACTGTGGCTTTAGCTCTGAATACAAGTCAGAGTGTTATCAGTCGACTTTGGACACGATACCGAAGCACTGGTACCGTGGCTGAGCGCCATGGAGGACGGTATCGCTGCACCACACGGAGACAAGACCGATACATTCAAATCTTAACTCGAAGAGCTCCAACAATAACCGCCATGATGTTAGCCGTGAGGCTTCATCACTCTTCAGGGAACTTAATTAGCGACCAAACAGTCAGAAACCGCTTGCATGAAGTGAACCTTCATTCCCGAAGACCGCTACGGGTACCACCTATAGCAATGCACAATCGTAGGATTCGATATCAATGGGCTCTTGAACACAGAAATTGGGCAGAAGAACAATGGCGTTTCGTGTGCTTTTCTGATGAGTCTCGTTTTGGTATGAGACCGGATACAAGACGTATACGACACTGGAGAACCCCTGGACGCCAACAGCGATTAAAATCCTGCCAGGAAGTCCATCCTTATAGTGGTGGAACCATCATGGTATGGGCGGGTATTTGGATCGGCGGAAGAACTGAGTTGATTTGGATCAGAGGCAACCTCAACGCTCAAATTTATGCTGAGACGATTGTATCAGACGTCATCGTTCCTCTACAAGTGCAAATCGGTCCCTTATTTCAGTTAATGCATGATAATGCACGACCGCACACCGCAAGAGTTGTAAGACAGACTCTCGCCGCAGCTAACATCAATGTCCTGCCCTGGCCTGCTCAGTCGCCAGACTTGAACCCGACTGAGCATGCATGGGATATGCTACAGAGAAGAGCTCTGCCGAATATGGAGGGTATCCAGTCGCAAGAAGACCTTTTTTTGTTGTTGCAACGAACATGGGCGGCCATTCCACAGCGTGATTTGGATGAACTCATTTTGAGTATGCCAAACCGATGTTCTTGTGTTGTTAGTGTTCGCGGTAGAAATACGGATTATTAATTGTTTAAGTTACCCAATAAAATTTTAGAGAAAACTGTTATTTCAGTCTTTTTTTCGAACTTTTGTGTTAGTGGTTCAAATGTCAAAAATCCCTTTATTAGGAAAATGGCAAATTTCTTTATTAATGCAAAGGTGACTTGGTTTATCGTTACTGTGACAAACGAAAACACTTTATTTGATGAATCCTTAAAGAAAATTTTAATTAATATCAATCAGGAGAAAAGTTATTGCAAAAATATATGTTGATCCCTAGACACTTTTGATGTGTGTACATGTAGTAAAAAGCGGTTATTTCAATATTACAAACAAACACTCCAATTTTATTTATATGTAAAGATACTTTTATGATACGATCGCTCTGAAAAAAATTCTCTATGAAGTGATTTTATTATATTATGAAACATTTAAAAAGGCATGCTTCTGGGTTTAGTGCACTCGTAAAGTGCAGGATAGGAGATGCTTGCTCGTAAATCTGTCTTTATACGAGCCACAGTACAATAGTTTTACGGGGTCAAGTTGTTAAAGCTTATCAATTTCATTTTGACAAAGTACCCAGAGTAGAATTTTGGCCGTCCAATATATGTATATTAGTGCATTTTGGCTAAACGGTACAGTATTTTTTTTGACATTTGAGAGTGATAAAAACGCGTTAAATATCCTATCCGGTGCTCATGCTAGGGGGACAGGGGGCCATTCGCCTAACGGAAATGCTTTGGAAAACGCTAACGCTTTCGATATTATTTTGTTATTTCTGACCGCCGAAGGTTTTCAAATACCTCACTCTCAAGCATTTCCCTAAGCAAATGGCCCCCAGGACTGGGTGACCCAACATCTTCTATCTCGAGTTCCTCCGTGCTTCGGAAGGCACATTAAGCCGTTGGTCCCGGCTGCATCTGCAGTCGTTAGCACCCACCAATCCGCACTGGGCCCGCGTGGTGGGTCATGGCCCAATCTCCCTATTCGATCCATAGGGAAGGCCTGTGCCCCAGCAGTGGGGACATTAATAGGCTGATGGTGATGGTGGTGGTGGTGATAGTAATTATCATGATTTTATTATACGAGAATGTGTGTGTGTGTGTAAAACATTAAAAACGCTGTCCACCATGAGAAACTCATGGTGGACAGCGTTTTTAATGTTTTAAAAGGATAGTAAAAAAAACTATTTTTCAAATTAAATTACTACAGCCATTTTCTAATTTTATGAAGTGAAATCGATGCATTTAGTTTCCTCATACCAAAAATTATAACAAATAAACATTTGTATAGTACAAATTGATATGAGTCAACTAGCCTATTTCATGAGGTTTGCAATATTTGATTTAACCAATAACTAAAAACAATACAACCCAATAAATGATTTTTGCACTTCGCTGCATTGCATTTTAAAGTAGATTGTATTGTTCTTCTTGTTGAGCTCGGTTTTTCCATTGAATGAAGAACGCCAGGTGTTCTGAATATAATAATAACGCCGGAAACGAAATGCGACGACCTTACGTGAATGTACTGTCGCTTATTTTATTTATTTATTAAGTGAGCCGATGGTGTGTATATTATAAACGACTAGCTAATGCCCGCGATTGCCTCCCCGTTTCGATACTCTAGTTTTGCGCAACTTTTTTGCCGTTCAAAACAACAAACGTGATACAACACATATCAGCGTATTTGCATTTCTAAATATATATTAATATCATTCATCTAAAGAATCTTAACGAATAATAAAAACATTAAGAGCGCATGCGAGCTGAGAGTCATTTGAGAAAACTATTGCTGTCACGCATTGGCAAATACCGTGCGATAGGGACAACAGTAGTTGGCTCTCGTCGATTTCCTCTTCGAAAATTAAACATATGTAAAAGATATTTTACCAATAGAATAACTAGAAATTATACTATGCCTCTATGTTTTGCTTTTTTTATGAATGCTTATTAAATGTCCACATTAGACATCTTTTGTGGTGATAAAAATTTGTTTATTTTGGCATTTTTCAGGGCTTCTAGTTTCTTTGAAACACAAGTTATCGAAAGAAGGAAGACATAGGAGCATAGAATAAGTGAAATTATATTTTAAACTAAAACTCAAACTTATTTATTCAGTCTAGGCTGTTACAAGCTCTTGTGAAAGTCAAACGCTACGCCATCGGTTCGTAAATCTACGGAGACCTTGTACCGAGAAGAACCGACAAGAAACTCAGCAAGGGCTTTTTTTCTCCCTGTTTTGTTTTAAAATATCAGCAAGGTAAGGGGCTATAGAATATTCTTTCTAATATTCTTTATGAGTTTGACAGATATACCCCAATAAATTCAGATGCATTTTTCATTACAATTTAAATGGAAAACTTTTATTATTATAAAAGAGCTAGAGTGCTTAAAATTAAATAATATACCACACGGTTTTTGTTTGAATATCAATTCTTTAGTGATAAAATCAAAGAGGAATTACTCGAGAATGTTTGTATGGAAAAAACATTGCCCGTCTCCTCTCTTAAAGGTCTGTATTTTTTTAAGTTAAATGTATACACTCAAAAATTACTGAACCGATTTCAATCAATTCATTCGCCATTGCTACATTATCCGTGGATAACATAGGGTCGGTGTCAAACCATTATATCTGCTGTGTGCCAAAAATAACTTTATTACAAAAGCATAAGTTTCTGACATCAACACAAACCTATAATTATTTATGTTATTTATGGAATTTTTACCATGTACCTTGTTTTTAGCGAGTTTCCGATATTTCGGCATAGTCACTCTGTGATCATGGCGCTTGCAACAGTGCCGAAACATCGGATCTCGCTAAAAACAAGGTACATGGTAACAATCCCATAAATAACATAAATTACTATAGTATTGAGTAGGAGTAGAGAAGCGCGATAGTGCAAGTGGTAAGCGCGTTCGGTAACGATCGTTGAAGTTAAGCAACTTTCGCAGTGGTCGGTCATTGGATGGGTGACCAAAAATTTTGTATCTCGAGCTCCTCCGAGCTTCGGAAGGCACGTTAAGCCGTTGGTCGAAAAAATCAAACTTCATCTTTAAGGCGCTATTTATTACGTAAGACTATTTTCTCTAGTTTTTGAGTTGACACCCTGCCTATCCCTATTACAAGAAAATTAAGAATAGGCCGACTCACTTCCCCCCCCCCCTGTTTTTAACATTTATTACGTAAAAATCTGAAGGAAAAAAACTGAAACAAGTTTGGTTTGTTTTAATGTTTAGTTTTAAGTACGATTCTTTTTTCTAAATGGCTTCGCACGGCTTGTGCATTTAGCCAATGTCAAGTGTTAAAATGTTTACAAATACTATAGCACTCGTGGTCAAAGTAATAAATCAAGTCAAAGTAAGTGGCAGTCAAGTCAAACCCTCTTTCCCTATGTTTCAGTAAATGTGTGGGGATTTACTGGAACCTCCCCGTGGAGTTCTTGAGGAAACGTCGAAAGACACTTTCCGCTATTTTGTTTCACTTGCCAACACTTGTGCATGATCCCGAACACTTAGTGGTTAATAATCCACCATTATTAGACACTAACATCCGCCACTACACAATTTTTTAACAAGAAAAACATAACTGCTAAAGTGACGCTACCCGATCCCGCCAAAAAGTCAGTACGATTCTTTTTCAAAAGGCGCAGTGCCGGTGGCGTGGTTCCGTTGCCATGGAAATTGAAATTGTTTACGTTATAGCTATAGATACTACAGATACTACAGCAACACCAGTACCCCTAGCACGAACCATTATCGAATTCGAATAGTTTGCAAACGAAATGTCAATGTCAAATTTTGTATGGAAACTAGAACAGCAGCGGCACAAAGTACGTAACGAGAACTAAAAATAAGTAAATAGTACACATTTGACAATGACATTTCGGACTCGCAAACGATACGAATTCGATATTGGTTCGTGCTAGGGGTGCAGGGCGCTTGAGCAGCCCTGGTGTTGCTGTAGTATCAAGCTGAGGCAGGGACCTACATGGCCAATTTTTTTATTGTTTTCATTTATGTTAACAATACTGTTTATGGCTCATAAAATTTCTTTCTTTCTTATAATTTTTATTATTTTAAAGCATGTAACTGCTTGATGTTTAAATCTAAAGTTACTAAAATGTGGGTTACCTATAATGCGAAGAGATGGCGCTGCCTTGCAGCTTAAGAATGGCTAGAAGAATTTCGACGCGGTCCGTGAGGGCCGCGGTAGCATAATTGGTCAGTTCAGGCAGCATTCGCCCGGATTGCGAAGGGTGCGGGTTCGAGTCCCGTCTGCTGCCTGGTCCGCGTGGAATTTTTTCTAGTTATATTTTCTTTATTTCTTTCTTTATACTCATCCGTGTGAACCTCGACACACGCGCGGTTTCTCACGCTTTTTCACGGTATAATTTTATCTTTACTCATTTTTGTAATCATCATCATCAGCCTATTAATGTCCGCACTGCTGGGGCCTGCCCTATGGATGGAATAGGGAGATAGGGCCATGACCCACTCAGGCTCAGAGCGGATTGGCGGGTGCTAACTACAGCAGATGAAGCCGGAATCAACGGCTTAACGTGCCCTCCGAAGCACCACGGTGGAACTCAAGATAGAAGATTTTTGGTCACCCATCCAATCGCAGCCCGCCAAACCACCTTCAAGCTTCTCATTTTTATAATCTTACGTAAGAACTATCGAGACGCCCTCAAGGGAAGCCCTCGCCGAAGGGAGTGGCCCTTGTAAGAAATAGGACATGGTCGACCCCTCTCCCCCTAAATCGCCTTACGTAATAAATGAATGGTCCCTAAGCGGCTTTCTACCTGGTTCAGAGGTAAAAAGCCCGCCAGGCATGCGGGCGGCCCGGGCTCGATTCCCAGTCGAGTTTTACCATTATTTTCCACTTTTTGTAACATCAAATAAGTATACGCAGAAAAGCCTACATTATCTATTTTTATTTCTTAAAATTTGTGACTTTAAAAAGTTTCTTCTGCATTGCATCGTGGTTTCGTAAACCACACCATTTTTTGTGTATAATTTATTTAAAAAGTTGGCTCCGTCTCAGTGGAAAGCATCCTTAAAGCCAGACAAATTCATCGAGAATTTGACATCAAAGAGATGTTCCGACTGCGATGCTCGCGGAGAACAAAGGAAAATTATAAATTTATAATTAATATTAGACGTCTCGACGCTAGCGAGCTAGAATATCATGAATTAATTAATTACAGAATGTATCATTTAATCATTTATTCCAAATTAATTATCGGCTCTTTTACTAGAATGAAACTGCTCGGGGTTCAGGCAAGGGCTGTCTGTCCGTCTGTCACTTGAAAGAAGTCTGTTTTGAAATTTCCACCGACATAAAACTGGTTATGTGACTTGGATTTATCACGGCGAAATATCAGTAGGAAAATCGTAACTAGGTTTTAGAAATACAGCGATTGTGATGTCGGCGGTTCACTTGGATATTCGTGATTGCTATTTGTAAACTTGACATCAGCCTGTCCTTATCATGCTCTACAATGAGTGAAAAGGACAGACTGATGACTTGTTCACAAATAGCAAATACGAATAGCCAAGTGAAGTGTTGGCATTTAGGTGTAAACAAACATTTCGGGTCGCTAAACGTAACATGGTTTTCTAAAATTTTCAACTTATTTTTATTATTTATTTGGCTTCTTGTAGTATACTAATTAAATATTTATTCTGCAGTAACATAGTTTAATAGACGGATGGATGGAAGGACAGATAAACCGAAGAGGATTTATCATAAGTACTTATCCAATAAGCAGACGGACAGAAACTACAAAAACTTACTATTTCTGGTTCCTTGTTAAGAATGATTTTTTTTCATTGGTAAGAATACAAGAAACCTTTTTCGGAGGTTGTCGAACGATCCACGTCGGAGGATATGTGTGGCGGCGACATCTATATGCCCCACATATATATACAACGGATGGAGGAAATCATTACTCACCATCCTCAAGAGATGGCGTTACCTGCACTGCGATCATAATAGTATGGAAGCCTACATCGCGCAAATGAAATTCGGAGGCTAACTCTTCATATATATACGATATGCCACATATGTTTATTTCGAGTATTTTGCTCGTCTTTAACATGTGTTTCAAAACTATATTTTTTTTTAATAGAGACGCAACATATAACCCCACTCCACCGGATATAAACTGCTAGTGGAGTTCAGTCAAAAGATAGATAATGCGGCAGAAGGTGCGCCGCTCCAGCCATTCAAACCTTGCCGGCCTGAACCCCATCTCCTACCACTCAAGAGCCCTGTAACCCTTTTTTTGTGTCTGGTAAATGCTTTACGCATCCTTCAACCACTGGGGGAGCGAGAAGAAGGTATGTGGGACTCCTCCCTGTTCATTTCAGCCAGCTCTGTGGCCGGGTGAAATCAACAGGGCCCTACCTAACGCCCTGAACAGGGCCACTAAAAACCAGACAATACTCCTGCATCGACATCCTGAGAGCTTGTGCAATGCGAAAAAAGGATTTAACAGAGTAATAAATAAATTCATGTCTTTTTTTCTCCATTAAACCAATAAAAGTTGAATATATTTTTAACTAGTGGCCCGCCCTCGCTTCGCTTCGGTGTAGAGCTGTAGTGTAAACTATAGTTTTTGTTCTCAGGCTTGTGCTATAAAGAATGACTTTATTTATATAATTACACGTGTTATTGTGAATCAACCATAAAATATAGACATATGCTGTTGCGGGATATTTTTTAGACAATTTTATGTAGAATATTTCCGTCATACATGATTTCTATGTAACTTTAACCATTAAGGCTGCACCCGCGACGGAAGCTTAAAAAATGGAGTAACTTCTCCCGTTTTCCCAACATTTCCCTTCACTACTCTGCTGCTATTGATTGTAGCGTGATAAAAAGTATACTATAACCTGCTCAGGAGTATGAAGAATAATTGTACCAAGTTTCGTTAAAATCCGTTGAGTAGTTTTTGTTTCTATAAGGAACATACAGACAGACAGACAAAAAAATTACTGATTGCATTTTTGGCATCAGTATCGATCACTAATCACCCCCTGATAGTTATTTTAAAAATATATTTCATGTACAGAATTGACATCTCTACAGATTTATTATAAGTATAGATTAAAAAAAAGTTAATAATTTGACCTTCAGATGATTACATAGCTGACGTCATTCAGTCTGTCGACGTTATCGAACCGAGAGTTTCGGAAGTAATTTCAAAATAAACCATTCAAAATAAATTCAACTTTAATTGTCTAATGGAGAAAAAAAAGACATTAATTAATTTTATTTTTCTGTGAAATTGTCCCAATCTTTAAATATAAGCAGTTTTCAAACATTTGAAAAATACCCTACTATGAATAACAAAAAATAAAATAAAATAAAATACATAAACATAATATATCTCTAAATAAATACACTAACATAGTATTTCCATCTTAACCTGGCAACCCTAAGGAAAAGAAGTCAAATAGCAACCGAACCACCGCAGCGGGTCGAGCGCCATTCAAACGCCACATCACAATTGAATTATTAAAACCGTTGAACAATCAATTTTGATTTTGCGTCATTGAACGATTCGCTTGCTAGAAGGAGTAAGGAAGGGGACACCAAACGGTGATTAGTGCTGCAGAAGTAACGAAAAGATACATTAACCCGTATGTACTTATTACTAAGTGTCGTCGCACACGGGCCACACGCCACAGCCACAAAAGCCGCCACGAGAAGCTAGAAGCGGCTACTAAAGTGGCTGAAGCGCGCGACAGCGGCCGACTAAGGTAAGGGAGACAGGGGTGGGGAATCGCGCGAGTGACGTGTGGCGGCGTTTTGTATCGGCGCATTAAGTGGCCGGTGCGGGCCACAAGAAGCGAGCAACGACGATTTCTAGCGCGTGGCGGCCACTGGCGTACCGTGTGTGGCGAGTCCATATAAAATGTATGAAAACTACAAGAAATATGCCGGTCCGCCGCCGGCGGTCAGGTCAACTTTTGTGGTTGTGGTCGGTGGCCCGTGTACGGCGACACTAAGCTACTGAGAAGTCGTTACAAAAGTATCGACTTGCCAATGGTGTCTATTCTCATAATCATAATCAAAATCATTTATTCAGTTAAGGTTGTTAGAAGCACATATGAATGTCTAGACTAGAAGCTACGCCATCGGTTCGCAAATCTACGGCGGGAGACCTTGTACTGAGAAGAACCGGAAAGAAACACAGCAAGGGCTGTTTTTTTCTCCCTGTATTATATACAGAGTCGTCAAATTGAAAAATGTCTTCAATATAAGGTAACTAATAAATTGATTGTTAATATATGAACATTAAGGATTACCTTCATATACGTATTTATTTATCGTATGAATATAACTACATTATACAATAGTTACCTATAAGGACGTAAGCCAGGTCTCCAATGCGGCACCTTGCGTCGTTCAATGTAATCAAGTTTACTTACGACAAAGCTATTCTTAATTTTATTTCCAGCGCTTATGCCGTACGGTTTCAAACGAGAGAGCACCAAGTAGATTTCCCATACAGTAATTTGAACACAGTTTTAACCTTTTTAAGGGGTGATTTCGGAAAATCCTTTCTCAGCGCACAACTCATCATCGATCATAATCATCAGCCTATTGATGTCCCCACTGGTGGGCACAGGCCTTCCCTATAGATGGAATAGGGAGTCTGGGCCATTACCTACCACGTGGGTCTAGTGCGGATTGGCGACTGCAGCTGCAGCCGGGACCAACGGCTTAACGTGCCTTATGAAGCACGGAGGAACTCGAGCCAGAAGATTTTTGGTCACCCATCCAATGACGGACCACTGTGAAAGTTGCTTAATTTCAACGATCGCCACCGAGCTCCTCAATTACAATAACTTTAAGTGTGTCTAATTCCAGCGCAATCCGTTCAGTGGTTTAAGCTGTGCTTTGATAGATCAGTCAGTCTGTAACGGTTTTATATATACAGATTGTGGTACATCCAACCAGCAATTTACCTTTTTCAACACGGTGGTATGAAGTTACATTTTAGAAAAATCAAAAATACAAGAAGCGCTCGTTTATTGTGTTACAGACACAGTGAACAAAACAACAAACTAAGAAATATAACACAGCAAGAAACCAAATATACAATACTACTATTGAATAGGGATTTAAAAAGAAAAACAGCAAACAACATTTATATTTACTCATCAAACTCTTGTGAGTACTTATTCTTACAAAATCTTTTTGTTTTTAATGTCGCTCAATAAAGAATTATTTTGATTAGGTAACTATTAAAAGGTTGCGCCAAAACTAGTGTTGCCTGGTGTCCCGATTTGCGCGGGACGTCCCGATTTTCAGAGGTCTGGGGACGCGTCCCGATTAATCAAAAAATTAAATTTAGTTAATTAATATAATACTATACTTGCACTAGTAGTTTAAAACGCAATAAATTAAACCCAGACATAAAAACCCCTTGTTTTTTGTTTACTGTCCCTATCTGCAACCCTGAATCCCGATTTTTTTGACCACATGTACCGATTTAAAACAAATCGGACCTGGCAACACTAGTCAAAACCCACTTTTATATTCCACGGTTTGTATGGAAGGTTCTAGATGGCACATTAATCTCACCAAATGTGTCTCATACTAATTAGCCTAGCCCCAAAAGTAAGCTCGGTAAGACTTGTTTTATGGGATACTTAGGTAATATAATGATAAGCATATTAATCTAAGACTTTGGTACAAATGCTCGTATTCGTCATACTTACTCTACGCCTACTCAGAGCGACACTTTGAAACCCGGCGTAGATACCACTAGCGGTGGGCATTTAAACGAAAAGCGCTTACATAAGCGCGCTTAAAATATTAAGCTTGTAAGCACGCTTTTAAGTATAAGCTTTATAAGCTTATCACTTAAAAAGTGTGAGTAAGCTTTTCACTTAAAAAAGTGCAAGTATATTTTTTACTTAAAAAGTGCAAATCCCGCCATCTATGTCTTTGCCAGGAAACTACATACTTCGATCCTTCTAGTCCACTACAGTATCGAAAAATGGGTACGCGGAATTCCTTGGTACTAAATATTTCACAATATCACAGACATAGAACGCGCGACTACAGCGCCGCGTCGGCGTGCCATCTTTCGTGAGCCGGTTAATACAGAATGCGAATTATTATAATGCGACGTAAAAAAATGCACTTTTTTAAAATTTGGTCGGATAACCATCGCTTTTTTCGTTAAAAGCGTTTAATTAAACGAAGTCGAAAAGCAGTACGCTTGTCACTGTGACGGGGTACGCGTGGGTGTTGTACGGTGTGTTTGCATGCTTGCTTGACGTGTTAATGCGTTTCGTGTATTGGTTTAATGTGCATATAAAATAGTTAAAAGTATGTATATAAAATCAATGAATTTTTAAGTACGCCTGGATCACGAGTATATTAACTCCAGACAGTCCTAAGCTTGTAAACTAAGAAGGAAAGTTCATTGACTATTATATAAATGTTTATTATAAAATCTAAATTCAATTGAAAATCTTTCGTTTTTAATGCCAATCAATTCATTAGGTTTAAAAAAAAATTTTAATAAAAATTTCATTAATAAGAAGAAAAAACGCAATAAAACACTTAAACACATTAAAAACGACAATAAACTTTTCACGCTTTTTTAAACGATATACCTAAACGAAAACACAACACAACGTCGCGCTTTTTACGCATGCTTTTAAACGTTTAAGCCAATAAGCGTTTAAACGAAACGACAATAAACTTTCACGCTGTTTTAAACGATATACCTAAACGAAAACACAACACAACGTCGCGCTTTTTACGCATGCTTTTAAACGTTTAAGCCAATAAGCGTTTAAACGAAAAAGCTTTTTTTCAAGCGCGCTTATTTTAAAAAGTACAACGTTTAAACGCTTTTAAGAAATAAGCCGTTTTTTCCATCTCTAGATACCACTCAACCACAGAGGTCGTCAAAGCATCGAAGTAAAAATACTTTAAAAAAAAGTATAAATGCTTTTTTGAATATTTTTGATAAATGCTTCTCTAATTCATACCACCATCCCTCTCTAAGCGAAGCGGGAAATATATTATGATCGAGTTTCATTTTCTGAATACCTAATGAACGTTGCTCATTCACACACAACCGTCTCGCTCGCACTTACGACACATAAAAAGACAGAACGTGACAAATATACGCGAGTGCGTTGTTTTTGCAAACTGCCAATGAACGAGCGCGCCATAAATAAGGTGCGTGTACACTGGAGCTATACTCTTTTCAACTTCCTTTGAGCCAAAAGCTTGACAAACCATAAAAAAGTTATCATTATGTCGTATTTTATACACACGAGAAAAAACATAATTGAAAAAAAAGTGACATTAAAAAGACTTAAAATTGTACCTATTCCCAAACTTCGAAAGCGTTATCTTATAATACTACTAAATTGAAGATTAGTGATAAAGCAAATAGTTTACGTTGAAATGTGAAATGTTGAAATTTTGTAGTCAGCCCGGTAACACTGGCCATCTTTACTCTCTATAAAAAGATCTGGAAACATTGGTTTGTTTGTTTATCTTTTGGCTTTAGAGCCAAGGCTTTAGAAGGCTTTAGAGGAAGTTGAATAGAGTATAGTGATTTTTCTTAGAATGGAGCAGCACATTAAGTGCCGCCGCACACGGGCCACCGACCACAAGCACACGCCGCCACCGGCATATTTCTTGTAGTTTTCATTCATTTTATATGGACTACGCCACACACGGTACAAATCGTCTTTGCTCGCTTCTTGTGACTTGCACCGGCCACTTAATGCGCCGATACAAAACACTGCCACACGTCACTTTCGCGAGTCGAAAAGCTACGCCATCGGTTCGCAAATCTACGGCGGGAGACTTTGTACTGAGAAGAACCGGCAAGAAACTCAGCAAGGGCTGCTTTTTTCTCCCTGTTTTATTTCATAGTGTCGTACAATTGAAAGTTGACATCAAACTTGCAAACATGTGTTAAGGTCAACTTCCATCACATAATGTCATTATTAATAATCGTTAATAATAATCACATTATAAAAACAGTTATTAATAATCGCCAACTCCAATGTGGAAACAGCTTTACATACCTACTACTCTCATTGTAAAAATTTAAACGGAATCGAATTAATTTCCAATTAAAATCTTGGATTTTTATTATTCGAGCTGCGAAAAAATCAATGTTACCGAGCGGGGGAGGTACAATAGCGCCCACGATGAAAGGTAATGTAAATATTGAAACTTTCGCAATGGCTATAATTTGGATGGATGACCTATTAGTCCCTCATATACACGAGCGCTTGTTTTTTTTGAGACGTGGACTAATTTGTTTTTTGCTAGGTTGGCATGGACTGTGACTGTGAGTCAAGAGTTCCAAAATAGCGAGCGTTTATAATGCTCGTCCAAACCGGCAATTTTAAAACTTTTTTCGAGAAATCGAACTATTTTTTCGACGTTGCGTATTTTTATGCTAATTTTATTAAGGAATGTAAGGTATGAAGTAAAAATAATTAAAAAAAAAACATGCATATTCCCTATTGACAAAAATGAAATCTTACGTTAAGAGGGGAAACGGTCAATGGTTTTATCCATAAAAACGCTCTCGACTAATTCCTCCCTTCATTCCTCGATTTTTATCACTAAAGAAATGATTTTTATACATAAAATATAATTTTATTCATACTATGCTCCTATGTATTCCTTTTCTCGATAACTTGTTATTCAAAGAAATTAAAATCTCCCAAAAATTACAAGAATTAACTATTTTCTATCACCACTAAAGACGCCTCGTGTGGAGATTCAATAATCATTTACGAAAAAGGCAAAACTTAGAGGCCTAGTATAACTACTTATTATTCTATGGGTAAATTTTCTTCCAGATATATTTAATTCTCAAAGTGTCAAACCTCGAATGTTGCAATTTTTATACACAATTGTAAGCGTTAGCTACTGTTGTCCTTATCGCACGGTATTTGCCAATACGCGGCAGTAATAGTTTTTTGAAATACCTATTTCTCAAATGTATTTCAGCTCGCATCCGCTCTTTAACATGATAAATAAAAGCCATAATTTGTATTAAAAATCTTGATGCAAGTGGCCATCAGATGAGAAAAGAACGATGGGTTGCACTCCGGGTGTGCCGGCAGTAGTGAAAACTTGAATATTAAGGTTGTGCATTTTTGATATTTTGGAATGGTTAGGGAATAATTTTGCACGAATTTCTTTAATTATCAGTATAAAAGTACTATCATTTATGTGGTAAAATACAATGTTTATTTATTGCGCTATCGTACACAAACATGACAATTTATATTACATTAAAAAGTTTATCTCTCAGAATTTCTCCTTTAAGCGCACCTAGCGACATCTATTGTAAAAAAAATGCATTATCTACGCAATAAAGCTGCCACCTGGACATCCTAGATACAGCCTTATTATAATACGATAAAATAAAACATTACTATGATTCGTCCAATATATTGAAAGTCGACAACCTTTCCAATTTTATTGTGTTCGTCTTACGATCAGGACACGTGGCCTGTGATGCATCAGCTCACGTGTCATGACAGGAGTTAAAACAAAAAAAAGTTTTCACTTCAAAAAAAGGAAAAAATAAATAACTAAATTAATGCAAAAACAAAAGCAATAAAATAGTTTGAGATTAATTAACCTAACACCGATTGAGAAGTTCCAGTTCTCTCGAACCCGTAAACAACTGAAATCCAATAGCTGTTTGAAAAACACTGCTGGCAGTAAACAAGCCAACCATCTTCGGGATCAAATTATGTGAAAAAACAAGTGCTCATAATTCCTAGACCAGAAAAACAACGCTAATCTTTCTCGTCAACCTACTATAAAACATTTCAGGAGCTAATGAACAAAACGGTACAATTACATTACAATCAATTTAGAATGCAGGATTTCGATGGCGCAAGTAGTTAGCGCGTTCGATTACGATCGTTGAAGTTAAGCAACTTTCCCAGTGGTCGGTCATTGGATGGGTGACCAAAAATTTACTATCTCGAGCTCCTCCGTGCTTGGGAAGGTACGTTAAGCCGTTGGTTCCGGCTGCATCTGCAGTCGTTAGCACCCACCAATCCGCACTGGACCCGCGTGGTGGGTCATGGCCTAATCTCCCTTTTACATCCATAGGGAAGGCATGTGCCCCAGCAGTGGGGACATGAATAGGCTGATGAGGATGATGATGAAATTTTACAAGAGCTGTAAAAAACTGAATGACATACCTACAGTGAGCTTTTGGCATGGTTATTAATTTATAAATTTAGTAATTTTGACATTGTTTTTGATTGAAAATGAGTTGAGATTCAAATGCACTGTAAAAAAAGTAGTTCGACCAGTACGTAATTGTATCATTTTGTTCATCATCATCAGCCTATTAATGTCCCCACTGCTGGGACACAGGCTTTCCCTATGGATGGAATGGGGAGATTGAGCCATGACCTACCACTCGGGCCCAGTGCGGATTGGTGGGTGCCATCGACTGCAGGTGCAGCCGGGACCACCGGCTTAGCATGCCTTCCGAAGCACGGAGGAGCTCTATAGTGTAAATTTTAGGTCACCCATCCAATGTCCGACCACTGAGTAAGTTGCTTAACTTCAACGATCGCAGCCGAGCGCGCTAACCTCCTAGCGTCTAGTTTAACCTACCAGTACAATATTCTATGTCAAAACGACAGACTACAAAGTATTTTTAGTCAAAAGGGTTAATTAAAAAAAAACATTCCCAACAACTTTCGATCAATAGGCATTGAAAAATCTACTCATTACGAAGTGGTATTACACCGAATGTTGAACAAATCGGACTATTGAAGGGTCAGTACAGACGGTGGAGTATCGATAAAAATTATCGATGTTGGTGTCGATTCTGGCATTATTCTCTAAACCTAAAATTTAAACTGACAACAGTGTATCCTTGGCGTGCTCTACGAGTATCTCTCAGAATAAAATGGAGAGACTGAAATTTAGTTTTAAGATTAGAGAATCATGCCAGGGTCGACACCAGTATCATCGATATTTATAAACAAAAGTAGCGACCTGCCCCGTAAAAAATAACTTTAACGCAATAAAAATAGCTTAATATCACCGAGGAATAATGTAGCTTTCTGATGAAATTAACTTCCCCCAAAGGCGATCCGATGACTCAATCATCATCATCATCAGCCTATTAATGTTCCCCTTGTTGGGGCACAGGCCTACCCTATGGATGGAGTAGGAAGAATGTGCCCATCGCGGATAAATGGTAATGACCAACGGCATAAATTACCTTCCGAAGCACAGAGATAGCACATTTTTGGTCACCCATCCAATGACCGCCCAATGCAAAAGAGAGAGAGAGAGAGAGAGAGAGAGAGAGAGAGAGAGAGAGAAAACCATTTTATTGACCAATAAAACACAAACATAAAAATTATAAACTGCTAAAATAAAAAACATATATAAAAAGTAAGCATTACACAATTTTCTAAACCTAACAGCCATCATATTGGTCAATCAGGACCCTGCCTCAGCATAATGTTGCCGTGACATGTAACTAAACGTGTCACGACAACGCTGGTATTCTGACAGGGCCTGTATGGTGCACGGTTTTTCGGTATACACATAACAATATAATAAATTTAATCATGAATACGAAAAAAAATCTAAAAAATAAATAAATATATATGTAACCCAGTATTATAAGCTGTTTATGTTATTGTGTGGTTAATCTGTGACTTGGCTTGTCATTTTTTGCGATATAAATAATTAGTAATCAAAATGAGGTGCGATTGTTCGCCCATGGTTTAATGTCTCTGCGTGTTCCCTTTTAATGAATTTGTAATAGATGTAATGATATACAGTAGATGGAAAGGTTGAGGTATGTATTTCAGAATCATTGCATGCATTGTAATTTCAGTAGGTGTTGCTTCAATTTAATCTTCAGCGTATGTTTTGATTTTAGATCTCGCATCGGAGGAGGAAGGTCATTCCAACACTTGGAGGCAGCAAATCGGAAAGACCCACGAAAGGCTGCGGTTTGGTGTGTCGGAGTGCAGAAGATGCGAGTGCAAGATCTCTGCTGATATTTGCTACGTTGTTGTGCCCATACTAATTTTGCTTCTAGGTATTTCGGAGTGCCCGTACGGATGATACCAAACATCAATGTGGTCAGATGCAAGCGCCTACGGGCCTCCATCTTTAGCATGTTTGCTGAGTTCAAAAGTTGCTTAACATCCACGATCGCAGACCGAACGCTTACCAAATGTGCCATTGAGCTCTTCAGAATTCCGATGATGATTAATAGAAAACTTATAGCCAAACCATTGACAAATAAATTTGCACAGTAAATTTTTTTGTATGTAAAATTTCTACTGATAGTAATACTACTATTGATAATGCTAATTCAACAATAATAATTGTAACTGTAATTTTCTATAGAATTAAACTGCAGAGTTGCATTAACGCAGCCCTCACATTATTTCATCTACTCCCACAGTCAGTTAGACTTTGGCAACAAGAAAGAACGGTCCATCCGGGCAGTTCAGGACCTGGTACTCGAGTTCGCGTGTGTAATTAATGTCCATTAAATTCGTATCCAGGATTTTTTTTTAAGACGAACAGCGCTGGCCTCCTTACAGTACGCAGTCGATGCTGAAGAAGTTTGCCGGGATGTGTACCTACCTTTTTTGGGATTATCGACCACATTGTAATTGCGCACCCGCCCTTCCCTAGCTTGTAACGAGCCAAATTGACCGGTCGCGCGGCAGTTAGAGTACACGTAGTAATTTTAGATTCATTTATTGATAAAACGCCCCTATACGTTACAACACCCTAATGGATCGTAATTATACTATTGTCTAGAACACCATGGGGCTTGATATCGATTTCGTTTCATGAATATTCTTTGGTACAAATGTCCTCAACACTAAAAATGATTAAATAGATACTTGGTGTCGAATAATTACAATGAAATGGCGTGGCCTCTATTGCCACTTAACATCTGGTTGGGCTAGAATCTTTCGCCTAATTACATTTTTTTTTCCAACACACACTAATTAGCCTGGCCCCAAAGTAAGCACTGTAAGGCATTGTCCTAATACAACGCGATAACGCGAATGAGCGATGCGATCATCGTACGAGTCGACGATCAAACATATTGATCTAGAATAGGTGTCCTAATAGGCGATCGCGCGATGCATTCGCGCGACTAAAATGTTTAAAAATCTATTCGCGCGATCTTAGTTCGCGCGAACGCGCAATCAAACCTATTAATGATGAATAGGTGTCCTAACTGAAGTTCGCGCGATGGTCGCGTCGCATCGATAGGAAGCGGGGAGAGGGGCAGGGCTAACCCGTTCCGTTTTCGCGTTCTATTAGGACACCCAGAACGCGATCACGCGATGGTTGCATCGTTTAAACGCGCGATGATCGCGTTATCGCGTTGTATTAGGACAATGCCTAAGGCTTGTGTTATGGTATACTAGGGTAAGAATACATATACTGTACATATTTATTTATATAGAAATACATATTAAACATCCATGACTGGAGTACAAATGCTCTCGAGTTGGCGAGGACACCTTGAAACCCGGCGTACAAACCACTCGGCCACGGAGTTCGTCAAATATATTATATAAATATTTACTGCGGCGAGAGACCTTTTACTAACTGAGATGAAATAGCATGTAAACTTAGCGAGGACATTTACTTTAACCCTAGCACGAATCAATATCGAAATTCGAATAGTTTGCGAGTGCGAAATGTCATTGTCAAATATATATACTTATTTTTAGTTCTCGTTACGTCCGTTGTAGCGCTGCTGTTCAAGTTTTCGTACAAAACTTGACAATGACATTTCGGACTCGCAAACTTTATCGAATTCGATAATGGTTCGTGTTGAGGGTACTGTTTTCGTCCACGTATTATTATCACCAATCATTTCCACAACAAAATTAAAAAATATGCGATTTTTATGTTGAAAATTACATCAAGATGAAATTACTCAAGGAATAATATCAGACTATATAAGAATATTTGCATGACAAAACGGCGTGGTCGTGATTTCTCTATTGCTTTTGTAATTGTTTGCAGTGTCCTACAGATAAATGACCTTCCTTTTAAGTAAATATGTTGTAGTTAGTAAAGGTAGTCATGTTCTCTTAAAAAGTCTCTCCGGTGTTGTCGTGTGTGTCGGGTCGTTACATTCCCTAAAATATGATTGAGCGAAGCGATGGCTAGTTCATGCGTCATGCTCGCGAACGCGTACTACCAGCGGAGATGAGTCTGACCTAACTGCTTTGCTAACTATTGAAGATGTTAATGTCCAGTTACACCTAATGGTGATGATGATAACAGGGTAATTTAAACGAAAACTTATTAGTCCGTTAATTTAATTATTGTCAAAAAAATAATGGACACTTACTTTTTTCTTTTGCCAATCAACCAAAAAATTACAAATATACGGGCGTCCGAGTTTGGGAGTGTGCTCGTGACGTCACTTCTGTGCAAAAATTGTACTAAGACGGGACATCACGCGATATTTCAAATCAATATATCTTTATAATGTTTTGTTTGTGTGAATTAAGAAAACATACGAGTCTTAGACCCGTATTAAAGAATGACAACTAAGTGTTGATCTTTACTTGAGTACAGTTAGAAAGGGATATCGCTATGTGCTATATATAGCGACATCCCTTTCTAACTATGCTCAAGACTAGATCAATCACTGAGTCTGATCTTTCTATAATACGGGCCCAAGACTTTTTGATAATCTATCTAATAAACGAATAAAAAAAGTTATATTAGTCAATTATAGGCTCATTGAAATGTCAAACCCGACGGAAAAGAAATTATTGTAATAATACGCGGGAAGTTAAAAAGATTGAGATGCACAAATCGGTTGGGTTAAGCCTCCAATTCGAATAATGATACATATTTGAAAGTTTGAACTTAGGATGTAATAGTTTACTTCATCGAAAAGCAAACCTATAAAGGTCATATTCCCTTGAGACATTTACACGAATCCACTCAATGGTATTACTTAAAATATTTCGCTAATACAAGCGATAACATCGCATATCAACGTACAAAGGAAACAAGCACGTCTCATTACACAATTCAAACTGTCAAACACAATTGTAGTTGGATCAATTTAAATGATACTCGAGCTCGATTTAGGGATTTATCTTCGAGTGGTTTCCCACGCCAATGCTAGATCCCAAAATAGATAGTACAGAAGGTATTTTCAAGCATGTACTTTACTTTTTGAAGAGAGGTTAAGGCATAGCAATTTCCCGCTAGAATTGGAGCGCCCGTCTGGGGAAGCAACCTCCACCTTACAGAAGACCACATTAAAATAACACTACCTTTTGGTAGTGTTGTGTTTCTGCTGGTAAGGTTCCAGTTCCAAACTTTCTGCCGCATCATTTATCGGCATTGTAAGTAAGTGTATGTGGACCAATACTTACAATTCCCATCCGAAAATTAGCCATCCCCACCATGAATGGGGTAATTTGTTGCACCTCGTATCGTATCGTAAAACCTACGCTCGGCAGTCGCGCTAGGATTGCGAACTTTGGCTTGTGTACAACAATAATCGTAATAGTGGCACTCGTACGTATCGTATTTATTTTTGTGAATGAAACAGAAAGAGTGGAAATGTAAACTAAAATAACTACAGTGAGTATTTTTGATATTTTAATATTTTTGTTATTTTAGGTACAATTAAAAAAAACGACAATACACCGTTTAATGTTGAATTCTAACAATTGTCCACTAAACAGTTATAAGTAACAACTTTTTTGTTGTTCCATTTTTGCACAAAAAGCAAAAACGTCCACAGATGCGTGTCTCGAGCGGATGGAACTCGCGCTCGCAGTAGTTCTAAGCGGTCCGAGAAATCCTGTGCGTGAGAGGTGTCTATGTGTGCGTTGCTCGAGCGCACTTTCTATGTAGATTACCTTCTGTTCTATCTTTTTGTGGTTAGGTGTACGAAGAATGAGTAGTTCGATGGCATGGCGCGGTGGTTAGCGAGATTGTGGAAGTAAAGCAACTTTCTTGATGGCCGGCCATAGATGGGTGACCAACAATTTTTTATAGCGTGTTGGTCCTGGCTATAACTGTAGTCGTTAGCACCCACCGATCCGTATTGTTTATTCTCCTTGTGTCTCTGTCTATTAAAAAGACGATCTCGCTGATTAGACATAACTACATCTGTAGTTATATCGTGCATCTGCACGCGATATAATATCAATGCCTTTGCTTTGCTTCCGACATTTTAGTTTTTCAGACAAAAAAAAAATTGTCGGTAACAATTCAATTAAAAGTCAGATAGTTTGAAATTAATGCAATGTTAAAACTGTCAACATTTGGTACAAACAAAGTTTCTTCTAGTATCCAAATTTTAAGAATTATAACCAAAAAGTAAGACCAAATCTAAAAACTTTAAAAAAGCAGGATAAAGTATGATCTACTAACTCACGCATTTGACTGAGCTTTGATTAAAACAGTACCGATCTAGCTAAAAAGTTATTACTTTAGAATTTCTTCTAAGTTAATTACTATAATATATTGTAGGCCGCAGCCTAAAAACGTCTGAAGGCCGGAATCATCACAAGATAACTGCTGTTTATCCCATCCCTCCAATGTCAGAGATCCCTCCTTTGACAGGAACAGAACACCACCAAAGGTCCGTGATATTTCACTATGGTCTTTATATGTATGGTATAGGTTAGTGATACAGGCGGTCGCTCAATTTTAGTGAAATATTCTACAACTTAACTAGCCTCCTTAGGAGGCTTGTTTCAGTTTTAGAGCCAAAAGGAATTTGGCTCGTTACTAGTTATCATCCCATGTTCTTCTACAAGTACATATTGTACCAGAATAGTTACCGCCCAGACGAAAAAAATTTCATTTTTACAAAGTTACCGACTTTTCTTGAATGGAATCTTTTTTTTCTACAATAAGGGCCATGATAAAGAATAGATTAAGATAGTTTTATAGTCGAAATCTTTTGTTCATGTCGGAGGACATTGAGCTTTTACGTTTTATAAATATATCTCTTATGTTCTCTGTGCGGAACATTAGACTGACAAGCATTAAAAATTGTTTTTTTTTCGTGAATTATTTTGTAACATATCTTTTAAAACTTTAATTTTTGCCAGCATATTAGCATTCATAATTAGAACCCTAAAAATAAAATTCGAAAGGCCATCAAAAATCAAATGAAACTATTTAACCAATAGATCATTTTTTAAACAATCAGTTATCGTGATTATAGATCAAAATTAATAAATAGAGATCTCTCTAAACCAAGCGAGCGCACTCCGTTACTTAGTAATTAAAAAAAAATACGAATTGATTTCTAAATAAAATTGCGATTTGATGACAAACATAAAAACCGGACGAGCTAAATATAACGGACAAACTTCTCAAAAAAGTAACACTAATTGAAAATTTAAAAACAAATATTGTTTATGAATGAAAACAATATCCATATACTTTATTGCCTCAATTCAGATTGCGATGGCGTCATTTAAATTCGGGACGAGCACAAACGTGAATAAAATAAAGATCCAAAATAAATATAAATTAATAATACGCCCGTAATTGTTTTCTAGGTGGCTTTGGTAGGCGCACCTGTGCTGTACTGCGCTGCAACCAAGTTGATACTTGAAAGTAGTTTAAACAAAGATTTAATAACAAAAAATATTATAAAGGCCAAGTTATTATCGTACTAATATTATAAATGTGAATGTTTATGTTTTTGTATGTTTGTTACTCAATTATGCTGACCACTGAATTTGATGATTAAATTTGGATGAAATTTTACACATAAAGAGAATTGAGAAATGGAATACGTTTTATCCCGAAAAAGTGTTAGGTTCCTGAGGGATTTAGGAAGAAGTCGCCGGCAACTGTTAGTGATAAATAAACGTCCCCCACAAGTTTTAATAAACGATTATAGTTCACGTAAATTTAACAAATTTACGCTTAAGAATAAAATTTTTCGAATTAAATGTAGTACATGTCGAATTGATTTATTAAATCGAAGAAAAGGTTTCTTTAATTTCCTGATGTTTTAAATTTCGTAAAGTTATCGCTTTTAAATGAAGTATTTTTCACGTTTTTTACACCTATCGACGCTAAATTTATTTATTCGCCACATCACAATAGTATTCTTTAGTATTGTGTCTGATGTTTTCTGATTGCTCTAAACCAGAATTTCTCGAAAACAATTATGAATTTAAATACTACTCCGGAAGTAATTTCTCAAAAAAAATACTTCCGCTAAATGCGCAGTGAAACTAGTAACCGGCGCATTTTTTAATATTTTTTCATTCTCTAGACTGAAAACGCTCAGTCTTGTACCGAACCAACCACGTCAGAAAGATGGCACAATAAATATGGATATAAAGCTTTTAAACTCAATATATTATAAGGAAGGCGCAAGAAAAGTAAAATATGGAGTGGATGGAACTTAGACTGCACCTGCACGAGATTAAAGTATCAAGTCGGTGTAGTCGTGCAGTCGGGGTCCCAGGTGTGTCGAAGACGTTTTTCTTGTGTCGCGGTCGTAGCCAGCCCAATAGTGACGCAAATTATGGCAGTAAAAGATGAATATCGATAGACTTTAAATTGATTTTTGTTTCGTACAAACACAACGGTTTTTTTAGTTTTCAGACCAGCATGGAATTATCAAAATTGGATAGTAAATCTCGAAAACAACCACAAAAACGTTAAGTTTATGTAACATAACTAAAAGGATTATATCGCAGTCAAAATACAGCTTAGCAGCAACTAAGTGAATAGCCCTACAGCGTTTACATCTATTATTAATCATGAACTGTAAATTTATTAAAAAAAATGCATCTTAAAAAAAATCACTGAACATCGATGTGGTATTTCATTAGATTTATCGATAAAATAACACTGCGTACGTCTCTAAACAGCAGGCATCTATCAAAGTATGACAAATATTGTTTTTACTGTGCACCAACCGCGATACCCGGGATTCTCAGGAACGCCAACTACTGGGAATACAAATTTTAAATTTCTTTAGAATTAAATAGGTATAAGTGACAAACCACAACTTGAATGGATTCACTTTATAGCATATAAATTAAGGTTAAGCCTAACTTTTACATTTAAATAAAGTTTTATTAAATGTTCTGAGTTGTGCACAATAGCAATACTCATATACTACCGTCACTGCACTGACTTACACGGGGATAGACGATTGTAACACGTTAGGCATCACAAGAATAATCTTTATTTAAGACATTAAAAACATGCACACAAAAAGATTTGTTCGTTAATAACTGCATTAGTTAAAGATTGTATCGCAGATATTAGCGCCCACCTCGAACACTACAATTTGTCATTGCCACCAATAAAGTTATATGATTAAACGTTATATATATATGTATATATGACTAAACAAATACAGTCACTTAATAAATGACTCGACATCCCTACAATCTAGACTCAGCAACCAGTCATTCAGAACTTTATTAGATTCTCGAGAACGTAGACTATAAAATATATTTAATTTTATGTTAACTTGATTATACAGTAAGGGGCTTAGTTAGATTAGAAACTGATTTCGAATAAGATGAATTCTGCACTTTTCCACTTTACGAACTCTGTCTAATCTTCTATAGGATAGAACAAAATCAGAATTGTAAGAGTAAGATAAATGTTACGTTGTATGAAATTAAAAAGAAATAATTTGCGAACGGAAAGTACCTTCCACAGTAGTTGGTATATTGGGAACCGAATTGGTAAGAACGCCATAACCTTTAAAACCGCATTTTGTACTCTATGGGCAAGTAGCTTGAAGTAGTTGTTCCCGGCTGTGATTGTAACCTGGGAGCAAAGGTAAAAAGGATTTTTTGACATTTAGTGCCAAATGATTATTTGAAATCCATGTCAGTACCAAACGTAAAGGACCCTCAGCAAAAACGCGAGTTTCCTCCTAACGTTGCCTATACACAAAAAAGCAGTATCATGCTTGGGCATGAGTTACAATTTTGCAATTAGGAAGAGAAAGACCACATAAATCGTTAATAAATACTAGAAATAGGGTAGGTCCGCGGACCCGGCCCTGAGGAACACCAGATGTGCTTTTGAGTACTTATAACTTCACCTATGATGACAAACTGAGATCTGTCACAAAGGTAGCTCTGAAACATATCCAACACAAGGCCTCGAATACCTGAACGTTTAAGCTTATTCAACAAAAGAGAGACGGAGACAGTGTCGAAGGCTTTAGAAATATCAAGAAACAAGCACAGTTTAAATTTTTAGCTATTGAGCCCCTGAGTTCAAGAACTGCATCTTCGCACTTATGTGACACAAAACGTAATTGATTTGCAGAAATTATATTGTTAGAAGCTAATGAGGACACTAATCTAGTTTTTTTTCTAAAATTATAGATAAAACTGAGGGATTTGATATAGGTCTATAATTTAACGCTGTCTCGGTCTCCATCTTTGAATATTTAATGCACAATAGCTTTCTTGAAAACTCCTGGGAAAGTACCTAAGTAGACAAAATACCGAAAGACGTTGAATACATGGCTCAAAATCAGGACTAGGATATGTCTGGCAGCAATGAAAAGTGAACTAGGTAGTCCCGCTTGAGTTTCACTATTATAGAATCTATTTAGATAATGACCTGACATATCCAATATTATTTGCATATGATATATCTATCTTAATTAAATGTAGTAAAGACTCCGATTCTAATAGTGACATACTTTGTACATTAGTAAAATTTATAGCGCTGGCTTACAGAACATAGGCTGGAAATGAATTTAAAAAAACTAATCTAATAGTATTTAAATCGTACAAAATCAAATCTTTAAGACGTACATTTTGATGATATTCAAATAGATTCAAAGAAAGTGAAAATTGTTCAATATTTGTAATGGATAGCGAGCAATATACTGCTAAGATGATAGCAACATTAAAAAAAATATGAGTAAGCAATTGCCATCATTAATGACGGACTCCACTATTGATACTTTGACTGTCTTGTTCACATATACCATCAATTTGACTATGAAATTTAGTACTATAAGCAACATTTATCCAGGTATTGCCGGCAGACTCGGACATTTACATAACCAACAATCAGTTCAAATAATAATATTGATTTGAATTAAAGTTGATCCAATAATATGCATTAGGTTTCAAATCTAGCCGTCTTACCGATATTTCCTAAGTTGACATGTAAGATTTTCAGTGAATCAAGTGACTCCATTAAACCGCCTCTTTGCCCCGTCACTGCGCTGCCTGGACCTCTCGCCATCCACACCGGGATAGACGCTTGTAACACTTGTGTGCTCGATTTATAAATTACAAAAAAAATTCAAAATTCAATATCGTTCATTCACTCCAGGCTGTTACAAGCACTTGTGAATGTCGAAAAGCTACGCCATCTTTTCATTAATCTACGGTGGGAGACCTTGTACTGAGAACTGGCAAGAAACTCAGCAGGGGCTGTGTTTTTCTCCCTGTATTATATACAGAGTCGTCAAATTGAAAAATGATTGCAATATGAGATAACTCATGAAGTCACTTTGCATTCCAAATGTAAATGGAATAAAAATAATGAATATAAATTAAAACCATATAAAAAACTGATTTAACAAAGTTTAAGTTTAGGAATGTTTAGCAATGCCGTGTCCTACTATTTAGGCATAATGTACTGACATGTACGGCAAATACGAAAAGGGTCGAATCCTACAAACATTAATTTAAGCGTCAGTTAGTGAAACGGACATCCGAGTTGTCTGATAAACATCACGACGTCACACCCCAATCGATCATTTCAAATAGGTCAATCTTTCGGAAATTTCCTAGTCGGTGACGCACGACTAATCAACCACTACTCGGAAAATGCTCGTCTGACCGATGCGTGGCATATCCAATCCAGCTTTGTCAATCACACCATGAGAACCGTCGGGATACGCAATCATAAATAGCAGCGGTCCAATGACACGACCGACATCACCTCTCAAGTGTTGGTGGTCGCTTCAAATATCCGATATATATGGACTCCTACATTCGTTTTGTAATGCACAACTACACTAAGTATAATGGTATATTTTTGTTGGCTTACAGTTTTTTCCTATTCGAGACCCGTAAAACCAAAGTCAAATGTGGCTATTTAGAGACTTGATCAGCAATTGGTCAAAGAACTACATTGACATAGAACATTTACAGAACATTATAGTAATATAAGTTATTTATGGGATTGTTACCATGTACCTTGTTTTTAGCTATCTTCCGATATTTTAAAACAATATATTTACATTCCTTATTTTTATCAAATATGATTTCTGTAATAATATAAGAGAACGTAGCGACAATATGCAAATTGAAACATTTCGTTAAATGTCTAATGGAGACTTTTTCACCACTTCTTTTCAGCTTTAATTATTCCCAGTTTAAGTGGCGGTAGCTACCCATTAATAAGTATTTGCGTCTCAGAAAGGCTTCTGCTGGAGAAAAATAACGCATTTTTATTTCAATTGTGAAATTTTACGTTATTAATGGTTTGAAGTGGGAGCGCTTTCGAGAACGGTGAGAAATGTTAGTGATAATATGACTTAGTTATGCAAGAATAGAATAGAATATTACCGCCAAATTACATGGTAGCAATCCCGCTAATAATAAAAAAAAACTGTAATGTTAGTGACCATAGTTTAAAACAATAGGGTAAAACCGGGATAGATGCCCCACTTTTCGAAAGTGTTTCATTATTTGAATACCAAACATATTTGCTTAGATTGACCCTGTAATATAGTTAGTTTAATCATTCATAAAGCTTTAGAAACTGTATTTATTTACCTAACCATTACTGGTTTTGCAAAAATGTAATTCTTGCGAAACACATTTTTTGGGGATAGGTGCCTACCTATATGGATAGATGCCCCACTATGAAATCACTTAGGAGGATAGATGCCTGTGATGCGGGATAGATGCCTTTTTAAATAACTAAGAAGAATACGTAATCAAAATGTAATATTTATTTATTATCTTAGGTAATATAAAATGCTTAACCATATTTATATTTAGGCATGTCTACAAAATATATAAAAAAATCTGTTTAAGCCATAACATATTAAAACTATCATATAGAATCATCTCAAACGAAACATTCCCGTTTTAACGTAGAAATAATTACTTTACATTAAAAAAAAAATCAACATTCATATGAATCTCTAACAAAATAAAAAATAATAATTTCGTTTAACCTTAGTTATTATTTAAACATTTAAAAAAATCAACATATTTGTAAGGAATTATCCTTCATTAAGTGGAACCGGACATTTTAAGTTTTCCACATCTTGAGCAATAGTTCTTAAAAAGTGTGCATGTCTCGTGCAGCCACTTCTGACACATAATGCACTGGATCCAATCAGATTTGGACTTCGTGTTATTATAGGTATCGAAGCATTCTACGCAAACATTTTCATCTATAGAATTAGTCTCTTCAAATTTTTTTTTTTTTAATTTTTTTCACGGGTAGTCCTATGGTTTTTTTACCTTTTTCAGCATTAGGTGAGAGGTGATCTTCATTTTCACTGTTTGAGCTATAAATAGCTAGTCTTTTACGTAATCCACGATTCTTGTTTACTTTTAAATAATAATCATTTTCTTTATGACTGCAATCAGTCACATCACCATCTGTTTCTTCAGTTGAGTCATAGTTTTTCTTTGGTTTTCCTTTCTTATTTTTATTTTTTTGTATTTGTTCTTTGGCTTTTTTATTTGCTTTTTTTATTGTTTGTCTTTTTTTGGTAGCTTCAGTCTTGTGTATCTTAGATTCTATTTGTTTCTTTTTCCTGTCAGCAATATCCCTTTTTTCTTTTATTTTTTCTCTAGAATTGAGAATATCTGCCGATTGTTTAGCTCTCCTTGCTAAAGTCAGAGGAATTTGTGGTATTGGTGATGCTTCGACTAAGAGAGTTAGAAGGTGTTTCTTTTTCTTCGTTATCTAGAATCCGTATTAGTGAATCATCGCCTATATCAACAATATCAATAATCGTATCTTCTTAAATCTGAGGATCGATCAAAAGGCTGGGTGAGTTTCGGTTGAATGAAGTTGTTGGCATATTGGGTGGTGTTATGTTCAGGTCTGCGACATTCAAATATTCGTTTTCAAATGTAGTTGGACAATCAATTGAAGAAATCGGAGGTATAGTTGTTTGTGTTCTGTGTTCAACTTCAACATGCTCACAAGGTTCTGCATTTTCGTTTAAAGATGTTTGAAGAAGCGCTGTTGCAGTTTGATGTAGCACACAGGGTTGATCAGGATTATTGTCACTGCGATGTGCAATATCAGATATAGTGAAAATAGAATCGGGCACAGCATTAGGATTTAGTGGATAAATCCCACTTCTTCGAAAGCCAGCAAGAGCATTTGCAGGTGTAGTAGCGCGTACCCATGCGTTGCGTATAAGGGTTCCAGAATTATAACGGCTTATCTTTTTATTTGGATTTGCGCGCATAAACTGATTCGTTTCATGGTTAAAGTATGTTTTAAACGGCCCAAACACCGCTACGTCTAATGGTTGTAAAGCTGAGGTAGTGTGGCTGGGTAAACATAACAAAATAATATCGTTATCAGAAGCAACTTGCAGCATGTCTGGTGCGGATGAATGAGATGAGTGCCCGTCTAAAATAAGCAGAACCTTACCTTGCGGTTTCAAAGCTATGAAGTGTTCCGTAAGCCACTTATAGAAAAGATCGGTATTTATGTATGCCGACTTTTTGTTCATGTATACTTTTGAGCCCAGTGGTAGAGTGTTCTCGAATTCTGGTTTCTTATTTACACCTTTAATTATTACTACTGGTGGGAGAAAATTACCAATGGCATTGCAACAGGCTACGATAGTCATTGATTCACCTTTCTCCGCAGATGTAACTGAATTTACTACTTTTGCACCTTTCTTTGCAACAACTTTGCCAGGCTTATTGTTAAGCTGAACTCCTGATTCGTCCATATTATAAATCCTTTCAGGCTTATCCAAGAGATCATTATCGGCCAGGACTTTTGTCAGAAGTTCATGAAAATTATTCACTTCTTCTCTGCTAAGACCTTTAGCCCTAGCGACAGATAAACCTTCTGCTTGCCTAATAGACAACTCTGGATTTCGCTCTATAAAACTTTTGAACCATTCATTCCCAGCCATCTGGTTTTCATTATCAAAATTGTGTTGAATCTGTAGCTTTTCGGCAAATTGGTATGCTAACATACGTATAGCTCGTCTATCTGGGGGAAATCCCGCGTCGCTAAGCTTCAAAATGTGCGCTACCAACCTTTTTTCGTGTTCAAAACCCAGGACAGGATGTTTTCCCAAAGTCAGCTTAGTTTGGTTTTTAATAGCGTAACGCCTTCGCAATGTTCTGGATGGAATCCCAAATTGTCTGGATATTTCATTGATCCCCAATTCTTTTTTATCCAATTCATGGAAAGCTGACTGTAGCTGCTCTGTTGTCCAAGAAACTACTCGAGCTCGTACGCCCTCTTTTCTTTTGTATTTCCTTGGCATGGCTCACCTACAATAAGCAAATTTAGATAAATAAAACACTGTATCTACACTCATTTCATCATATTCGAATTATGAAATTAAATTTGGATACATTTTTTTTGGTGTTTTCTAATATTCTACTATTAGGAAATACGAAAATATTCACGACTATGACTTTTAAATACTTCGATAAGGCTCTTGCAGTATAGAGGGATAGATGCCCCTAAAGTCAACTATCCCTTGTAAACTCGGGGCAACTATCCTTTTCACTAGGGATAGATGCCTCTCAATATTTTATAAATAAAATAAATGCAAACATCAGTGATTGATTCTTAAATGTGTTCTCAAAGAACCAATGTATTAAAACAATTCAAATAAAATGTAATTTTTTTACTGTTTATAAAGATATGGAATAGTGAATACTTACGTTTGAAATTTTGAAGCATTCGTTGCATCCGCTGCGAATGTAATTCAACACACAAGCGAGAAACGTCCGTCTAGCACAACAACTCGCGCGTCACTGAGGTGGGGGGTGCATGTGGCGCGTATGTAAACAACGAATTTGCTGTTTTGTTTTCTAGTAGTTGAGTTTTTAGAAACGAGGCATCTATCCCAGCGCGGCATCTATCCCGGTTTTACCCTATATACAACTGTATTTGCGTTTAGATCTATCCAAAATAATTAAACATAAAAAGTAATCATTTTACAAAATAGTTCTATATTTCAGGGCTTGGGTTATTTTCTGTGGAGAGAGAATAAAGATAGAATGCTTTTAACGTCGTAGTGATTTTCCTCGTCTTAAGTTTACGGCGGCCACGTACTATCAGGCGTATCGTATATTCATTAGCTACACACTTTAAGAAAAGCATAGCGTACATCGGGTCTTGTCCTAGTTTATTAGCTACGATTTGTAAAATAAGAGAGTAAAGGGAATACATCGGTTGAATTGTAGCCTGCGATCCGTCTGACGAAGTTACCTCTTCTTAAGGAAAACTACAGCCAAACAAAAGTATTCTATTGTGTTATGTTACTGAATTAAGTAAGATTTCCAGAGCTCCATGAATTGGGAATTAGATTTCATAAGTAGCATTACATCAGGCAAAACAGCAATTGAAGCCGAATGACGTTCTACAGTGCTTTATAGATACTTCTTTATTTTAATAGACTTTCACAGCAACGAAATGGAATGAATGAAATGAAAAGTCATTTATTCAGTTTAGGCTGTTACAGGCACCTGTGAAGGTCAAGAAGCTACGCCATCGGTTTACGCCAACCGATGACGCCAACAACTTTATTCTTAATAAAAACAGATAACCTATGTTACGAAGAGCGGTCACTATAGACACCAAAATAGCTAAGGGCGTCAATAAGTCAAATTTCTGCCTAACGGGATTGCTATGGCTGTCGCTACCACTCGCTATCGCTTACGATTTCATTTTGTTATTTCTGCCCGCCGAAGGTTATCAAATGCCTCTTTTTTTCTCTTTTCCATTGATAGTAACAATATTAAATGAAACGAGCGTAAGGTATTTGAAAACCTTCGGCTGTCAGAAGAACAAAATGAAATCGTAAGCGATAGCGATAGCCATATCAATTCCGGTATACAATCAATCAGGTAAAGGACTCTGGCAGGTTCTTCTGGAGGGGAAGCACAACAGCATGTGCTAGATAAACAATGACATTGCTACTGAACACACTTAACATTATTAGTTGGAGTGGTGCACGAAAATTTCGTACAAACTTATGAGTATGTAAATAGTTCATTACTATTCATTCATTATTTGCGCTTCATGGCATTGCTTCTTACCAAACATCATGATTCTAGGTCATCGGAATATATTTTGATTCCCTTGTAAGCATCAAAATATGCAATACTAAATTTGCTTCCACTGTCATATCTCTTAATAACCTTAACTTAGAAATAAGATCTTTCACTGATTCTAGTGATTGAAGTCCCTGATTCAAAAGGACAACAGTGATCCTATAAATGCGTCGTTTTTTTCTTTTGTGGCAAGGAATAACTACAAATCTGTCAAGGACAGCCTAAGTAACATCAACATATTCAATCTTAACATAATATAGTCAATCACTGTTGGACCTTTATAGACATCATTAATAAAACCGACCCGCATAGCATAAAAGCGGTAGGTTAATAAATTGTAATCGCGTGTGTTTTTTATATATTATTGATGGCTCGTTTGTGTGACACGTTATCAATTCAGATTAGTGTGACTCCCTCTTTTTAAATATATAATAAACCTTCTGCTCAACCAAAGTACATGTACTACTAGATTTCGAAAGAACTTATTGATTTAAAAATATATACATGAACAATTTAAGTTTCTCGTTTGAAGTGAGAGAGACACTAAATTCTGTAATATTGGATTGAATTTATTCGTAGTGACTTTTTCTCTTTTCGCTGATTCATCAGGATATTGTATTAAGAATGCATACATCGTACTTATTGATTTAAAAAAAATGAACAGTTTAAGTTACTCGTGAGAAGTGTGAGAAGCACTAAATTCTGCAATATTGGAATTCATTTATTCGTATTGACTTTGTCTCTTTTCGTTGAATCATCACGATATTGTATTAAGAATGCATACATCGTACTTATTGATTTAAAAAAAATGAACAGTTTAAGTTACTCGTGAGAAGTGTGAGAAGTACTAAATTCTGTAATATTGGAATGAATTTATTCGTACTGACTTTTTCTCTTTATGCTGATTCATTACGATATCATGTTAAGAAAGCATACATCGTATTCGATAGCTTTGAACAAAGATGCCGAACTTATTGATAAAATAATATTGGGCATTATGAGAGTGAATTTAGGATATTTTAATTATTTTCATTTTCTCAATGTATGTTTAAAAAGCTAAGAAAGTATTGGTTAATAAGGCAATAAGAATTCTCCTCCTGAAATCTAGATAGTTAACAGCTAAAGGTACTTGATAAAAGAAAATGAGTCGCTCACATAGCGAAAGATTACGGTTGCAAGAATCTCCAGTTATCTGAGGCTAGATCTTATTTTGTAAAGCAAAAGCCATATATTTCTTTTTACCTTCCTGAAGAGTCGAAGAGTTAATTACACCAAACAAAATAAGTGCATACCTGAAACAAGGTAAAACATATTATTAAAATTTGATATTAAATTGAAATAATGAAGCTTTTACAATAATACAATATCATTAAACTATACATCCTGTATATGTATAGTTTAATGATACTGTATATGTACTGTTTTTATAAATAGTTATAACTTCGTGAAAATATTTTAAGAAAATTAGAGAAAACTCCTTATATGATGTACTTTAACGCCCTTCAAGCTTTATTTGTATTTTTGTAACACCTGTATAACAAAAAAAAAACATAAATAGAAGTAACAACCAAAATGAACAATGTTTACGGTCAGGGTATTTTTGTTACCATGATTATTTACTTCAAATTTTCATCACACCATACAGTAATAAAGCTTCTTAATATTTAATTAAAACAATATATGTTATTGTAAACAATTTTCAACAATAATTGGTTACGTCATCGTGAAGGCTGCGAGGGTGTTTCTATATAATTGTAACAAGAATTTACTTGTATCGAACGTACACGAAATGGGCAATTCTGTGAATATTAGTTTTAGCTACCTATTTACGCGAATGTCAACTTCCATCGGAATTTGTGACGAAAGCAAGAATCTGTCACCAGTTTTTTCCGCAACTCATCTTGTTTTTTCCTTCTACTAGGTATTAGAAAATGTAATAAAAAAAGTATTTTTTCTCTCTTTGTTTGTGGCTACAAACAGTCATACATTTTAATATAATTGTTCTGTGGTTACAGTGAAATTATAAGAGACGACAGTGCCAGTGCCAGTAATTTCATAATGTGTCAATAAAGTCTTAAGACCAAGGAGATAGGGGTAATTTTATTTATAGATATTATTTTAGACATTTGGTCGGTCATTCGATGGGTGACCAAAAATTTACTATCTCGAGCTCCACCGTGCTTCGGAAGGCACGTTAAGCCGTTGGTCCCGGCTGCATCTGCAGTCGTCAGCACCCACCAATCCGCACTGGGCCTGAGTAGTGGGTCATGGAACAAACACCCAACTCCATCCATAGGGAAGGCCTGTGCCCCAACAGTGGGGACATTAATAGGCTGATGATGATGATGATTTTAGGCAATTTGAACAAAAACAAAAGTTATTATATTAACTGCAGCATAGAGCAAAAGGCATGTTTGAGATTGCAAAGGCCAGTCAATGGATGGATTCTTGTAAGCCAATTTACTGTTGCGAAATCCTTTATGCAATATGAGTTTATACGGGGAGGGCAGAAGCGTAACATCTAACGATTGGACCAATTGGATGCCTATTATGGTAGGGTTGCCAACACGATAAGAAAATATCTTTCAGTAGATACAGCTTTCCTATTTGTAAGTTGTTTTTTATTGCGTAATAATTTATTAATATATACCTATATACATAGAAATATTTAAAATTACAAAACCTTTAAACTACTTATTGTCTAAAAACTTAAAAGCCAGAAATAACTAAGTTCTTAAATAATAAACTACTCAAAACAAAATAGCGCCCACCCCGTTTTACAGCTAAAGTATATTTTATTTTTCCTTTAACTTAAGTATTTTTTTTTATTGAGGTGTTTAAAATTGGCGTTTGGAAAATGTGTTAACATGAACAACAGTGAAAATGTAAAGGTTTATGTGAATTACACAGTAATTTTTAAGAAAATTAACACAAAATAACTAAGAAAGTAAAGTTTGCACATTATCAATATTTTCACACAATTTTTATTCAATTTTATTTTTGCACTCTCTTAGTCTATCTGGAACGCTTTCGATTAAATGGATAACGTTTCTAGTCGGTATTTGCTCCGAACTGACTTAAATGGCGTTTATGAGATCTTGTCGGCTATTCACATGACTGAAATTTAAATTAAGGCTTCTTTTTAAATGATCCCATGTTCGATAGGATTAATTTCGCGACTCATGGCTGGCCACGGTAGTACCGGAATATTGGCTTCTGAAAGTGCTCTCTGTGTGATACCATAATAATTTAACAATTTTTAAACGGTATTAATATTTGAGAGAAAGAGCAATAAGTTTTTTTTAATGCATAACAGGTAAGGCGCTTGGCCATAATCTTGGCCAGGAGATCTCCGGTTTTACTGTTTTTCAACATGAATCTACTGTTTTTATTAGAATACGATTTTCCTTTTTAAAATTGCATGTCGAGTTGCATTTTCCTCCATTAGTAATGTAGGTAACCTAAATTATTAAAATAAATGTTATTTTCTAAAAAAACCGAGCTTTGAGGGGCGGCTGAAGCCACAGAAACATTCGTTACTGGCTTATATCTTCTAAAGGGGAGGGGGGGGGGGGGGAATCGGAAAAAGTACGCCTCTGTATCTGTTAATTTCTGTTACTGTTACTGTTTTTTCTTGTAGCTCTTTCCATACATCTACTGCTTTTTTCTATAATGCCTCCCGATTTTTAAAATCGGACCTGACAACACTGTACACGCCTGTCTAGAAGATGCCTGTTCACTCTGGCCTTGAAGATCTGCTATGCTTATATTTAATAAGCAATCTGAGTAGCCTATTAATGTCCTACTGCTGGGGCACAGGCCTTCCCTATGGATTGAATAGGGATATTTGGCCATGACCAAGCGGGTCCAGTGCGGATTGGCGGGTGCTAACGACTGCAGATGCAGTCGGGACCAACGGCTTAACGTGCCTTCCAAAGCACGAAAGAAGTCGAGATAAAAGATTTTTGGTCACCCATCCAATGATCGACCAATGCGAAAGTTGCTTAACTACAACGATCGCAGCCGAACGCGCTTACCACCCGCGCCATAGAGCTCCTCTGACTTCTTACTGTTCAGTTTCGCAAAACGTATATAGGAATAGTTATTTTATCACTTCAATCTTTTTGTAGCTTTCCAAATGCAGTAAATTTTTAACGTATCAAGTTAAAAATCTATAATTATCATATACTGGATTCCATTGCAGATGTGGAAAATATAAAACTTGTCGGTAAACGCAATCAAACGACAACGCGGTTTAAATATTGATAATTATTTGTTCAAGTGTAACACGTGACCTATCGTCGACAGTACATCAGAAACACCAGTAATAATGTTTATGGAAAGCAGAAATGTACCAGGAAACGAGGAATGGCGGGAAAACCGGACGCGACGGACCGAACGACTATTTGTCAGAAGTGTGTAGTGCGCCCGCCGGTTTTGATACTAGCGACAATTAAACTGGTCTGCCAGCAGTGTAATTTTGACAATGCCCTCTCCTAACGACTGGCATTCTAGTTCTTAACATTTACAGCAATGTTGGTGTATCAATTTTTACTACAGGTACCTATGGTGTGCAATAAAGTAATTTAATTCACGCCATTATTGATTATTTGTATCTTTGACTGGGTAAAAGCGAATTAAACAAGCGATATTAAAACGCATTAATTACAATTTTATATTTTCGTCAGAACTATTTCTTTTGAGGACGACTATGCAGTGAGGATAATAAATTGGCATTACATTTATAAATGTTAGTCAGATATATTTTTTAATTAATACATCACATCACACACACTAAAAACACAACTACTGAATGAATGATATCCAAGTTCCATCAGTATATACGTGGAAGCTTAAAACGGCCCGTACCTAAAATTAAACACCTACTTTAGTAGAATTACTTCCTTTTCGGTGAATTAGTACCAAAACCAACATCAGCGTAACTAGCAAACTACAATATTATTCACAAACTGGGGGAGATAAGGCCAATTTGCTCTTTTACTGAGATTAAAGTTAAAAAATATGTATACCTGTGCGGATAAATTGTAGGTAAATTATGAAAGTTTATCGAATTCTATAGATTAAAGTATTAAGTGGATTCGGTTGCTCTACAACACTTCCCAAGTTTTGATCGTTACTACGCGTCGTTAAGTGATTGGCTCTGCGACGAACTGACAAAACGATTTTTTTATTTATGTAAGCAACTATGCATAACACGGATAAAATATTTCTTGAAGTCATTATTGTATGATTATTACAGCGAGAGGTCCAGTGCAGTGACTGGGCCCAGAGGCGGTAGGACTGCGGCCTCAGGGGCGGCCACACGCGAGTGATACCACACGGTTTTTTCTTTGAGTGTGTATGCCGTTGGTCGTAGATGACTTTTACAACGTCACCGGGTTTGGGGACGGCGAGATCCTAAGGGGACCTCAAGCCGAGAATTGGCGAGTGCCTCTAGAGGTATTCCAGGCGGATGGCGTCTCCCCACGGGGGGAGTCTCCTCTCCGTCTGGAGCCTCTAGACCACTCGAACCTGAGGGGGTAATGCCACACGTATTATAATCTATGCCACAGGTAATCTATGACTACGAAAATAAATCACCCGTTTATCAAATCAAAGTGTTGAATAAAATCAAAGCCGCTTTATACAAACTACTTTTATATTAACCTACTTTTAAAACAAACAAAAAAATTGACTCACGGACTGACTATTATCAGAAAGAGAGGTCCGATAAACAGACTGGCTCCCTCAGGAGCGTCCCTCACAAATGGAAAGCCCATGTTCTATCCCAATGGACCACTGTAATATACCCAGAAACGGACAACGCACAAAGAATAAGGTTCCGAAACAGTAATACAACTTTTTGGAGTTCTCTAATGGGGCCCCTGGTAGCGTAGAGAGGGTATAATTTATCCCTTTTTATTAAGTTATTTTGACACCATTCATAATCCAATGTTTAATTAGAATACAAAAAAAAACTTTTTCTTTTTCTTTTTGTGGCGTTCTCCGTTTTACACAGAAATTTCGCCAATGTCCAGTAGTGAGAGAGACACGAGAAAGACTGCTCGGTAGAAACAGATTAAGGTGATATAAATAACCGATTATACGTTCTTTCTAAAAAAAAGCTTGCTCTTGTAGGTAAATCTTTTTTTTTTATATTAAACTGTCAAACATTACGACGAACCGTACCCCTAGCACGAACCAACATCGAATACGTATCGTTTGCGAGTACGAAATGTCATTGTCAAATGTGTACTGATTATTAGTTCTCGTTACGTACTTTGTACCGCTGCTGTTCAAGTTTCCATACTAAATTTGACATTGACCGTTCGTACTCGCAAACTATTCGAATTTGATATTGGTTCGTGCTAGCGTGCAAGGTGCGAAAAATATGTAGCTTGTAAACAATTACCATAAGTACTTTATTTTTTAGGGTTCCGCACCTTAAGGGTAACGATAACCTATTGCAAAGAGTCTACTGTTCGTCTGTCTAGCAGACTTAGATAGTTGAAAAACAGAATAAAATAAATATTTAAAGAGGGCTCCTGTACAACAAACTTTTTTATGCCGTTACAACTTGAAATATTCACAGAATATTTAGTTGTATCTTTATAAATTAAAATAAAAAACAACGACGGGTTGCACTCCGGGAGTGCCGGCAGAAGTGAAAACTTGAATATTAACGTTGTGCATTTTTGATATTTTGGAATGATTAGGGAATAATTTTGCACGAATTGCTTTAATTATCAGCATAAAAGTACTTTCATGTATGTGGTAGAATAAAATATTTATTTATTGCGCTATCGTACACAAAATGACAATTTATATTACATTAAAAAAGTTTATCTTTCAGAAAAATCAACTTACATGAATCACGTTTAAGCGCACTTAGCGACATCTATTGTATAGAAATCAACTTACATGAATCACATTTAAGCGCACCTAGCGACATCTATTGGAAAAAAATGCATTTTCTTTGCAATAAAGCTGCCAAGTGCATTATACTACGATAAAATAAAATATTACTATGTTTCGTCCAATATATTGAAAGTCAATAACGTTTTCAATTTTATTGTGTGTCATGATGCGATCAGCCCACGTGTTTAACCTGAAGCGAGTTTATCATTTTTTACCCATACAAAAAAAGTGCACAATGCTGCTAAAGAAGTTTTCACTTCAATAAATATTGAAGGTAATTACTCCCACACAACATACGTAATTAGATTGCTGTTTTTTCCTTGATATAATAATATAGATAATGGCACGGAACCCTTTGTTCGCGACTCCGACTCGCACTTGGCCGGTTTCTTTTTAAATAAGCTAGGCAAATGACTCGAAGTTTGAAGTAGATTTTAATGCTTAAAATAAAAATATATTTGAAAACTAATAACACTATCTTTTATTACTGCTGCTCCTAAGTGCACTGTGTCAATTTCAAGAAAGACTTTTGACTGGTGGCATTTTAAAGTTAGGGTTATGAAACGATCAGCCCCACAGAACAGAGAAAGAGGTTAGAATGCTTTCTACTTTTTCCAGCTCATTGGGTTGTCTGAAAGAAATCGCTGTTGTGAAATAAAGTATTATTATCTTATCTTATCTTATCTTATCTTAGAATGGTGATTATAGACCGTTTGTATGTACCACCATCTATACCTAATAGATGACGCGACATCAAACAATCGAACCAATCAGCGCTCACGCCCGCGAGCAACGACGCAATCATAACCACGCTTTGGTAAAGTTATGAGCATTTGCTCAGACATAATTGTGGCACGCCTGCTCCTTCCACAAGTCCCTTATAACCTCTTTCTGTGTTCTGTGAGCTTTTCCCACAATTGTGTGACGAAGCTTTGGTACTAAAATTTGCGATGGAACTTGGAACTTTGAAGCTGCACATACAAATATATCGTCTCCACAACCTCTTTTATGCGAGTCAAAAATCGCCAGTCAAGCTATAGTCCAGCATCTATATGATGTTTTAAAGTTATAGAAACGTCATACACGCTTCTAGTTTGGCAATACGAAAGTCAAGGTAATTGCCCGGCTTGCATTCAGTCGGGCACGCTCTCTCGCCGCGTCTACGCTTTGCTACAAGGTGTAAATATTCTACGTTTTTCCAGACTACGCCCTGTGTGATTTTAGATAGTACACAAAATACACGGAAAGTATTAGAGAGAAGAAAAAAAACCTTTCATTCGTTAGTACTGTTTTAAAGAAATTAATGTAAAAATATTTAGCGATTACTAATTTTGACTAATTTTGCTAGAGGAGCTCGATGGCGCAAGTGGTTAGCGCGTTCGGCTGCGATCGTTGAAGTTAAGCAACTTTCGCAGTGGTCGGTCATTGGATGGGTGACCAAACATTTACTATCTCGAGCCCCTCCGTGCTTCGGAAGGCACGTTAAGCCGTTGGTCCCGGCTGCATCTGCAGTCGTCAGCACCCACCAATCCGCACTGGGCCCGCGTGGTGGGTCATGGCCCAATCTCTCTATTCCATCCATAGGGAAGGCCTGTGCCCCAGCAGTGGGGACATTAATAGGCTGATGATGAAGAAAATGAAATGATGAAAACTAATTTTGACAGTTGCTGACACCGTTGATATGTGGAGGCTTAAGAGCGAGATGAAATCTGCTTTATGCATAAGAGTGAAAAGACTACTTTAGTGCTCTTCTTTAGTTTTATCGCCAAAAAAAATGCTGTTTCATACATTTCGGTCGATTAGCTGATGTGATGCAATTTTGTAGAAACAGCAGATTTTTTTTACGCGATTTCAGCGTTGGTCCCATAATAAAAGTTGTTCCTGTCGATGGGTAAAATCAGTCCCTAAGAGGTTGCTGGTGTTTTAAAATTAACCCTGTATAAATACATACATTATTATGCCTAACTATCTATTTCTGTATGTATTCATTTGTGTTTATTTGTTTTATATACTCGGTTTGTACAAAGATTTTCTCACATTACACCGCCGTCTATCCAGCTTCTTTCTTGTCCTCTCCATCCCAAGGTTGTCTGGAAGAGATCGCTCTTAGCGATAAGACCGCCCATTTTTACAGTGTATCCAGCTTTTATGTACAATGTTTTGTATTTTATGTCGTGTAAAATTAGTTTTTTTGTTATTATTATTACGTCAGGTCAGTGACAAGACAAAGCCGCATTGCTACGTTGGCAGGCGCAGCCAAGGAATTTCTAGACGAACTTGTAGTTTTCCATCCTTCCTTCCCGTGTCGGTTATTACCGCTCGCGGATTAAAACATAAGCGACAGCGGTAATCTAATATATAAAATTCTCGTGTCGCGGTGTCTGTGGTTAAACTCCTTCGAAACGGCTTTCCCGATTCTCATGAAATTTTGTGAGCATTTTGGGTAGGTCTGAGAATCGGACAACATCTATTTTTCATCCCCCTAAATGTTAAGGGTAATCCACCCCTAAATTTTTTTTTTCATTTATTTTTTTATGATACATCATACAAAAATACATACATCCCTAAATTTTCAACTTTCTACCACCAACCCCTATTTTTTTATGGCGGTACGAAGTTCGCTGGGTCAGCTAGTATTATCTCTTATCTATTAGACAAGTCCGTCCGTCCGTCCGTGGTGCTGTTTCAGCGGCCAAACCGTAAGAGTTAGATATAGAGAATGTTTAAGTTATAAGTTAAGAATAGTGTGATAAGACTACTAACCGGATGTGAGTAACGTAGCACTTCCGGTTTTCGAGAAATCACGTGATTTCTATTTCAAACGAAACCACACAAAATCTCCGAAGTTCTCAATTAATTAAATACATTTTTTTTTTGGTGAACATTTGGTTCACTGGTTTGCTAGTATATTATATTAATATTATTAGGTATATGTGTTTCTAAAACGCACAACGTTGTAGTTAATTGAAAAAGTTACAACTTCTAAAGAAAAGTTTACTAATTTCTTTAGTTTCAATTTCCGCGCATTATTTCAGAAATTTACGAAGTACTACACAATCCTTGGCCACAACTAGGCATTGATAGACTTATGTATTTACATGTCCGTCCATCAATACCTCATTTGCTGGCCGCGGCAGTAAAGTACTATTTCATGCTATAAATAAACTATAGCTAAAAAGGCTTTTAAAGCTAAATGTTATTTTCATCATCATTTAAATATATTCATCCTTTTAAATGGCCAATAAAGTATTTGAATTTGAACCGAAAGTAAAGTGTCAGGATTAAGTAGGCGACGCACGTAACGTAATTAACAAAATTGTATTCTTTGTTTTATTTTTACGAAATGTCGAGGGCCGAGGGGTACCTTTTTTAACGAAAGAATTAAAAGAAAAAAAGTCAATGTAGACGACTGGATTAGGTAAACATTGGTAGGAAAATTAGTTATTATTGCATTGACGACCTCTGTGGCCGAGTGGTTTGTACGCTGGGTTTCATGGTGTCGCCGACTCAAGAGGTCCCGGGTTCGAATCCCGGTGGGGGCAGATGTTTGTGTGATGGATACCTACGAGCATTTGTACTCCAGTCATGGATTTTTAATATGTATTTCTATATGAATATATATGTACAGTATATGTATTCTATTCGTTACACTAGCATCCCATAACGCAAGCCTTACAGTGCTTACTTTGGGGCTAGGCTTGGTGTGAGTGTTGGAAATATTTATTAATATTTACTTGAACTGTAGAACCTTTTGAAATAAAATAATAAGCGCTTCAAGTGCATGCATTTTAATCACAAAAGATAGCGATTTACGTTACGGCGGGAGACCTTGTACTGAGATGAACCGGCAAGAAACTCAGCAAGGGCTGCTTTTTTCTCCCTGTTTTATTTCGTCAAATTGAAAGCTGACAGCAAACTTTTAAACTGTATTCATGTATTGAGGTCATCATTGAGATCAGCACTGTGGCCGCTTTAGTGCTAGTAGTGATCGTGGCTAAAATCTCAGGCACGCCATCAAGTGCGCTACTAGAAATAACTATTGTATCTGCGTTTAAAAAAAATTTGGTTCTTTGTTAACACAAGTTCGGACCAAACTCTTATGATTTGCACTACAACACCAAATAAATATATGAGGTTGAGTTCTTACTATTCTCGCCACGGCCGCTTGTGATGTTTGCTAAGGTTCCGAGACACTATGGCTATATTCCGCTAATATTGAAGATATATTTTTTCTGTTTCATGCGTCATCAATGCCGCATGTTCAGTGTTACTTACATTACGGGTGAAAAGCGATTTCGCAGAAAAAAACCTAAAAAAAAATATAATATAACTAGCGGCCCGCCCTAGCTTCGCTTCAGTGTAGAGCTGAAGTGTAGACTACAGTTTTTGTTCTCAGGCTTGTATTATACACAATGACATTCATCTACGATTCTTCTTAGACCTGCATGCAAAGTCTCAGCCCGATCGGTTTAAAATTGACAAAGTTTCATACAAACTTCCATTCCCTATTTTATCCCCTTGGGGGTAGAATTGATCAAAATCCTTTCTTAGCGGATGCCTACGTCATAACATCTACCTGCATGCCAAATTTCAGCCCGATCCGTCCAGTGGTTTGGGCTGTGCGTTGATAGATCACTATGTCAGGCAGTCACCTTGAGTTTATATATATTTGGCGGAGCCTAAAATGACGTTTGATCATAGTCAGCATATAAATGTCCCTACTGCTGGGGCATAGGCCTTCCCCACGGATTGGTGGGTGCTTACGTCAGCAGATGTAGCCAGGATCAACGGTGTAAGGTGCCTTCCGAAGCACAGAGGCGCTCGAAATAATAAACTTTTGGTCACCCATCCAATGGCCGACTACACATCACAGCCGAATGCGCTAACCACTCGCGTTATCTTGTAAATTCTCATCACTTGTAAATTCTAATGCCTTGATCACACGTACCGAATAAAAGAGCGAGACACAGAAATGTTTCTCGGCCAAGACAGTGATGGAAGCAGCGTTGCCATACGGCAATTACCGCAACATACGGCAATTTGAGCTCATAATTTCAGATTATACGGCATACGAAAGGTTTGTCATTGCCGTATAATAATACTAACTTCCTATAAATTTTAATAAATAAAATTAGGTAACACTACAAAATTATGATTTTTATTTAAAAATACGGCAATCTGATGTATCGAATACGGCAACTCTTTCAAACTTGATGGCAAGACTGGATGGACGTTAAAAACTCATATAAGAGCCCACGGCCGAGCACTCGGCGCTATGTTTATTCTCGTATTCTATACTAAAGCACTATCTCGATCGTTTGCTCGGTACGTGTGATCAAGGCTTAGGTAGCTTGTAAATAACTTAAGATATTTTCCACAAAACTTGTCAACAACCCAAACTTTTCAAATAAATACCCAATTCCATTCCCACGTTATTTCAAGTATTTTTTTGCCACACTACCAATTTGAATTACCAAATAGAGTTACAGTACAGCATACAAATTCAACCAGATTTGCCCTGTATAAGCTCCGAAGCATTGTTGGCCAAGCAAACAGCCCACAGTTACAAACGCGTGCAGTTAACTACGCCCCTCTGGCGGGTCAAATGAAAGTTGCCATCGGGGCAAACACGAGTGCGCTTAATTAGGCGTCAGGTACACTGCGGGACAAACTAATGGTACACTCACAGTCCTCAGATTTAATTTGACGCCACATGAACTTCAAATTGTATGGAAACCGAACTTCTCAGATTTTGAGTACTGACGAGAACAAATGAATGGTGAAAAAGAATGGGCCCAGTCATCTATTTCAATTATATCGTTTTAACTGCTAAATATGACGTAGTTACATATTTTTTAAACATTGCGATTGACGTCCGGTACCGTCGTTTCTGGCTAGTATAGCTCGTGAAGTACATACACTTGCGTTATATATGTTGTGATAAAATTGCTCAATGGATTGTGAATCGTATATCAAGCAACATAAAGCTCAAAGTCTTTGGGATAAATTTTACAATTATGTGTAACTTCACTTAAAGTGTGGCTGACTACTTACGATGGTGTAGAAAATCGGCACAGGTATTTAATATGCAAGCTCGTGAATTATTATTTATTGATTTTACAATGTACGTTATATTTCTTTGATGAAATTCTCATGATTAATATATTTATGTAATTATATTTCTTTGATTCACGCGTTTTCCATCTAAAATAACGTACCTATATTGTTCAGAAATACTGTGGTGAAAAGTAAAAAAGTGATCAATTGGCTATGCTTACTTAAACATAATTATATCGATACCCACCTCCTTAAAAGATTATTAAAATTACTCCTAAAGATATTAATGAAGACATAACGCATTTTTAAAGTTTAATATAGGTATAAACTTTTTTCGCATTCAAAATTTCTCGAAGTAAGAGAGTATATTAAGTAGCCATTTGGAAGACATCCAAGAAAAAAGCATAAATCCAAAAATTTTAGCATTTACCAACCTACATCTATTAGGTACTTTGATAGGTTTTTTGTCTATCTACATGATTTATTAATCAATTAAGCACGTATTACTAAGGAAATTTCTTTTAAAGATGACTTCAAGTAAAAATGTTGCGTTATTGATATTGTATATATTACTTTGAACATATCTTTCGGCTACGAGTGTGTACATTAAAGCGAGTAAAAACATCCAGTGTGATATTAATCTCTATATATATATATATATATAAAACTCAAAGGTGACTGACATAGTGATCTATCAACGTACAGCCCAAACCACTGGACGGATCGGGCTGAAATTTGGCAAGCAGGTAGATGATTATGACGTAGGCATCCGCTAAGAAAGGATTTTGATCAATTCTACCTTTTAAACCGATCGGGCTGAGACTTTGCATGCCCAACATAAGAAGAATCACAGATGAATGTCATTGTATATAATACAAGCCTGAGAACAAAAACTGTAGTCTACACTTCAGCTCTACACCGAAGCGAAGCGAGGGCGGGCCACTAGTATTGGTATAAATTATGAATAAAAAAATAGGTGAGTGCGATATTAATTTCGGCCGGCAATGTACGCGCACGCATTAAGTACAGTGCACCGCATATTACTGTTTGTCTGAGTTTTAGAGGCACTATCTTTTAAGGGGTCAATTGAAGCGGTCCCATGAACGATACTGAGGGCCCTAAACAGTTGTTTACTAATGATCTTATTCCGACATTGCGTCGCCGGCCTACGTCACTACTGACAACTCTTTAGGTTAAGTCATTATTTTTTTAATAATTTAACTGCTCTTAAAAACTAAAGAAAAGTTTACTAAAATAAAAATCCACGCGGACCAGACAGCAGACGGTAAACGGTTTTTCTAGTTAACTTTTCTTTAGATTTAAACATCTAGCAGTTAAATGCTTAAAAAATAAAAACAATAACTGCTTTTTGTTTAAATCTAAAGAAAAATTACTAGAAAAAATCCACGCGGTCCGGGAAGTAGATGGGACTCGAACCCGCGCCCTCCGCTATCCGGGCGGATGCACTGCCCAATAATACTACCTAATTAAACTACCTTATTGACCGTGTCGAATTTCTTCTGGTAATGCGACGAGATGGCGCTTCCTTGCGGCCTAAGAAAGACTAGAAGAAATTCGATACGGCCACTACGATCACGGTAGCATAATTGCTCAGCGCAACCGCCCGGATAGCGGAGGGTGCGAGTTCGAGTCCCGTCTGCTGCCTAGACCGCGTGGATTTTCTTCCAGTAAAATTTTCTTTAGATTAACTCACGCATGACGAAATATAAAGGAGAATGGGCAAATCCGCCTAGATTGCGCTTGACGCATTTATGTATCAAAAATCTTCTTCTGAATTATCATTTCATATGTGTGTTTATTATGTAAATATTATGCGGATATTTAAAATAATAAATAAATGGCTATTAAACTGAGTAAATAACCAATAACCATAGATAAAAGTTGTATCACCTGGTCGATACTATCGATCGTAGGAAAAAAAATCGATTATATTTCTTTATTTAAATATTCTTAACATAAAAAAACGAGTGTGCTTATGACTACACAACTGAAGTGAAACTTCTTTCATTTACTAGCTGTAAGAGAAAAAGAGAAAGAAAATGCGTGCGCGCGCTCTTGCTCCTACACTGTGATACAGGCAAAAGGCTTGCACTGTGCTTAGATATACGGAACGTATTTGGCTATGAGAGGAAGAGAGAAAGAAAATGTGCACGCGCACTGCTTTCTCATGCTTACATCCCCCACTCAACTCCCGTTCGCCTCGCCCGATCACACTTTTCTTAACGCTTACGTTCGCTAGCTTACTCCCCAAGTCAAGAGTGCGTCAAGAAGTTTCACTTCAAAAAGAAAAAATAAAACGTTTATTATAATTGAAAGCATAGAACAATTGTAAATAGCCTGAAACATTTTTACCAAACACTGTAAATGACTACGAAATAATGATCATTCGTTAATTCGTAGTCATTTTTTGTATTGAGGTCTTCGATGCGAGTTGTTTGATTTTTGTATGGATCGATGGTTAGATTATTTTCCCCAAATCGCCTATTCAGAGGGCCTGGTTTCGAATTCCGGTGAGGCAAATGTTTGTATGATGGATACGAGCATTTTTACCAATATTATATCATGATAAATAACATTAAATTCATAAAGTTATCATTTGTAAGACCTGTGTTGTGACAATGTCACTGTACCTACCAGGGATTGCTCTCTTTCATTGCATCTAAAAACTAAAAGGAACTTAATGGGCTGCGCAAAAGTGGATTTTTTGTCTGCGGACTATTTTGTTCATCAAATAGTAGATCGCATACAAAAACTTTTATATGTGTACTACATATTCACATCTTAGATTAAAAAAAAAAATGGTTGCCTGTAAAGTCGGTTTTACGGGCGAAGATTTTACGTGACAACGTCTTTTTCTCGGTAGAATATTTATTGATATGAATATAATTAAATTGCACAATAGGAACAAGGAATTGAATGAAAATAAGAATTGCACAAATTTTAACTATAGAAATATATTTTGTTTACTAAAACATTGTACATGTAAACTTAAACTTAACACGAGAGACTCATCGTAACGTTACCGAGCGTTACACTTTTTCATAAGTGACTCCCAGCCGCAACCTAATTTAAGACGTTGTCACGTCAAAAGGGAATATATTTTGACGTGACAACGTCTTAAATTAGGTTGCGGCTGGGAGTCACTTATGAAAAAGTGTAACGCTCGGTAACGTTACGATGAGTCTCTCGTGTTAAGTTTAAGTTTACATGTACAATGTTGACGTGACAACGTCTTAAATTAGGTTGCGGCTGGGAGTCACTTATGAAAAAGTGTAACGCTCGGTAACGTTACGATGAGTTTAAGTTTACATGTACAATGTTTTGACGTGACAACGTCTTAAATTAGGTTGCGGCTGGGAGTCACTTATGAAAAAGTGTAACGCTCGGTAACGTTACGATGAGTCTCTCGTGTTAAGTTCAAGTTTACATGTAAAATGTTTTAGTAAACAAAATATATTTCTATAGTTAAAATTTGTGCAATTCTTATTTTCATTCAATTCCTTGTTCCTATTGTGCAATTTAATTATATTCATATCAATAAATATTCTACCGAGAAAAAGACGTTGTCACGTAAAATCTTCGCCCGTAAAACCGACTTTACAGGCAACCATTTTTTTTTTAGTAAACAAAATATATTTCTATAGTTAAAATTTGTGCAATTCTTATTTTCATTCAATTCCTTGTTCCTATTGTGCAATTTAATTATATTCATATCAATAAATATTCTACCGAGAAAAAGACGTTGTCACGTAAAATCTTCGCCCGTAAAACCGACTTTACAGGCAACCATTTTTTTGTTTAAATTATCAGTTATGTTATATATAATTACTTAATCATATATAAATTAACTCATGGTTTGAACATTTTAAGCATTTGCATTGAAAAATAAAACATTTATTAATCGATTGTGTAGGAATCGATTCCTATAGAATCAAATCGAAATATATACCATAGGCAAGTGAAGTAGGTAGCTGTCAACTTGTTGTCAACGTGTTTGTTGTTTGTTCCGGTGCAGTTTTCAATTTTGAAATGAATTTGTGTTTTCAGTGGTCTATTGTGGCAGAATAGTTTTAATGTTGAGTTGAGTAATCCTCCGTTAATAACTGTTTTTGGGAAAGAGAGCATTGGACTCGTTGATTTAGTGTTAAGTTACCTTTAGTGATTCTAACAGAGATATTTGGACTCTTAGTTTATTGTAATTATTTTTGTTTACAATGGCATCTGGTGTTACACAAGAAAACGCAGGCAGTATGCAACGACGTTGTATTAACTGTTGTATATCAGTGCCACGACGACAGCCAGTACATTCTTTGGACATGCTATCCAATTCAATGCTTAATGTTTTAAGCTCATGGATCGCACCTGATTCTGTAAGTAATTATTTACTTATATTACTAAAAATATATCGTAATACAATCGCAACCGTGAGATAATGTTTTAATTTCATTCACATGTTCAAATAAATATAAATATTTTTGACTTGTTATAGATATTGAATGGGGGCATAGTGTGCAACGAATGCTTTATGCTACTACAAGCTAGTAACACCACCGAAGAAGTACCTGCACCACAATATGGCCATCAACAAGTCTGTTTTGGTTGTGGAAAATCCATATTAAGAAGTCGATCGTACAGGGTTTCACTACACTGTCCAGAAAGAAATATTATTCTTAGATGGACTCCAGCACATCAGGTATGGTATAAGATATTATTATCAATAATAAATTATTAAAATTGATTTCAATGCTAATTAAAACATGACTGTGACATTATTATTATTATTGCATTGCATGATTGAAATGTTATATTAATAATAATTTATTTAAATTGATTTCAATACTAACTGAAACATGACTGACATTTTTTTTTTACATTGCACAATTGTCATGTAGTATATTAATGAAATTGATTATATAATAACTAACTCAATCATGACTATGGTATATAAATAATATATATAGTTTTTAAAGATTGAGTTCTGGATAATACTGCAACTACCTATAAGTATTTGCATGTTGATAAAAGCGACAGGTCATGTTGGTTATATTTTTGAGATCTGTATAATTTACCATATCTTGTCAGATAAATGATTTATTATTATTATTATAAGAAATATATTTCTATTGCATAAAATAGTTGTAGATGGTTTTTCATTAAATTCAAGTTCACTTATCTTTTTTTTATAGGTGTCAAGAATTTCAAGAGTTTGTGCTGCCTGTTGGCAAGCAGCTAATAGGCAAGTGCAAAGGCAACAGTTACATGATGCGAATCGGGCATCAATTGAACAAATTGATGTAGAACCAACAGAGTCTGTACCAGTGATCCCAGTACCACCATCATTTCCCGCTGGTCTATTACCTGTTCAGCGCTCAAGACCTGTTATACCTAAGATACAGTCATCAGTATATAAGCGTGCTGTAGCCACTTCATCGAGTTGTCTGTTTTCAGGATGCCGGGAACAACAATGTTTATTAGTACCCAGAGTAATAAGAGAAATGTTATTAATACATAAAAATTCTATGTTCCCACATGTTGTAGAATATGTCAACATCACTTGAATAATGGGCGTTGGAGTGATTTAACATCAAATCTGCAAGATTTTACTGGTGTACAGTTTGATGCCATTTTGAATATAATGCAGAGAGCAGTTTCCCATTGTTTCGACTTTGAAAATATTTCTGCAATGGCTCCTTTCTTATGCCATTATTGGCTGGGAATGAATGCTGAACAGTTTGATGAACTCTTGGCATGTGTACCATGCTTATTACAGAGTGTCAAAAATCCCCGTTTAGCACTCTGTATTTACATAGTCAAGTTAAGAACTGGGGACAGCAATGAACAATTAAGTTCCCTCTTTCAAATGTCTCGTAGGACCTTGGAGAGAAAAATGAATATAGCTAGAAGTTGTTTAGTTGAAGATTTTGTGTCAAGACATTTGGGCTTTGGTCATGTAACTTTGTAAATGTGGAGCAAGTGGCCAGCAGAAATAAAATAATCCCGGAGGGATTGTTTGGTAATCCAATCTTACCAAATGATATTAAACCCGCTGTTGTTATGTGTGACGCAACTTATATATTTATCCACAGCAGCAGCAATTATCGTTTTCAAAAAGAATCATATAGTTTACAAAAATCTGATAATTTAGTTAAAGCTTTTATGGTTGTGTGTTGTGATGGATATATTATAGATTGTATGGGTCCCTATAAAGCAACCACTAATGATGCTTCAATAACAAGGCATGATTTAAATAATGAAAAAGGAAAACTGCGTTCATTTTTCCGGCAGGATGATGTTTTTATTCTGGATAGGGGGTTTCGGGACGTAATTGAATTTATGGAGGATCTTGGTTTTAAAGCTTACATGCCTGAATCATTATTAGATGGTGAACATCAACTCACTACCCTTCAGGCTAACAAATCTAGATTTGTAACAATGTGTGGCTGGGTGGTTGAAATAGTAAATGGACGTATAAAACGAGATTTTAGATTGTTCAGGCATGTATTTAATAACAGAGCTGCAACTCATTTAAAAGATGATTTAAGAATTGCATGTGCTCTGTTAAATAAGTTTCATCCCTTAATACAGGATCCTCCAGAAGCAAGTGAGTATGTAGCTATTGCTCAAAATCGGCTTAATGAGTCCAATCATTTGGCCGAGTTTGTAGAAACTCAAAATCTTAACAGAAGATGTGCAATGTTTTCTGCAATTGATGGCAATCATCCTCACTTGGAAACCTTTCCCAGTTTAAGCATCACTGATTTAAAACGCTTTGCATTAGGCACTTATCAGTAAAAGCAGGCGCGATCATATTATGGGGAACATATTCGATCGTCTGGGATATATTCCATAGAAATAAATACAGAAATAGATGAAGATGTTCCCCTTGTATTAGGTTTAAACAATTATCTGCTTAGAGGACGTATTAAGTCTAGACATGTTGGTGGACGCACCTATTTTGTTTACATTTTAGTCAGCCGTGACACCAATATAGCCAACTCACTAAGTTGTTTAGTTGGCTATTGCTGCAGTTGTATTGTAAGCAAAAGGACAGTAGGATGTTGCGCACACGTAATGACGGTAGTTTGGTACCTTAGCTCGGGGCGATTTAACGATACACATGCTCCAGCTACATTTTTAGATGAGGTATTTGAAGAAGGTATATAAGTCAATTCTTTTTTAAAAAAAGGCAATATATAAACCAGGATTAGAGCACGCTTAATGTATAAACTGCTGTGTTAATTGAACTTAGCAGAGCTTTAACTGGATATTTCAAACTCAACAGGACATGGTGGCGAGTTACAAAAGATTACAGTTCCACTGGATACGGCATAACCCCAAAAATATAAAATAAAAATATCACATTAATAATGTCGATTTGGATAAATGTGTTATCAATAAATGATTATCATTATTAAAATATTTTGTCTTATTTATTTTTGATTCCTAAACCTTAAATAATATTATATCCATTGTTGGGTTAACAGAGCATCAAAGGTGCAGCTTGAGCGTAAAGAGAATAAGTATAAATAGCACTAATATAACCGCACCTCAACAACGCCACATTTATTGAATCTGAGATGTTTGGAATAAATAGAGATAGATAGCAGCTCACCAACGCAACAGTTAACAAATATACGCTGCCCGTTGATAAGATTTTACGAAGTGCATTCAATTTTTGTTTCACTCCCAGTCCAAAATAGAAGACAAAAGGTCACAACCTAATTAAATACAGTTTAAAGTAGTATACCTAGTAATAATTAAGTATGGTATAAATATCGAATTTAATCGAATCTAAATATGACATAACCTTAAAATGCTTACGTAATTTAATATTTTCTTTAAACCACTACTTAAGTTTCTAATGATATTTTTCCTACGCAATATACACCTGATTCCCTATTGTTGTACACTTATTCCAATAAGACGCAATGAAAAAAACTTAGCCCAACTCCCAAAGTAAAATGACCATTCTCCTTTCAATTTTCAACTCTAGAGGTCCCGTGTTCGAATGCCGGTGGGGGCAAATGTTTGTGTGATGAATACGAGCATTTGTACTCCAGTCATGGATGTTTAATATGTATTTGCATATAGTCATAAATATGTATACTTATATATGTAACCTATCCGTTAATGCCATAACACAAGCCTACAGTGCTTACTTTGGGGCTAGGCTAATTGGTGTGAGTGTTGGAAATATTTATTTATTTATTTTATTGTATTCTGGATTGTACAACTAACCTTTATCATAAATCCGTATCAACAAACGCGTACTACGTGTAGTAATACTAGTTGAGAGTGAGAGAAAAATAGAGATAACATCCAAATGTAAAAGGTAAATCAAGTTAGGGAGCTTTCAGGCTACTCACAGACTGCGGTGGCACGGAGTGGTTATCTATTGACGTGAACGGCCGGCACAAACGAGCGGTCGGAACGCTGAATAACCGCTCAACTTAAGGTTTACTATACGATAGGCAAAAATAAAAATTTACTAGGCTATTTGACAATATTATAGCTTTTAACGGGATTGTTACCATGTAGATTGTTTTTTATGAGCCTCCGATATTTCGGCACTGTTGCAAGCGCTATGATCACGGAGTAACTGAAGTAATTGCGGGTAGATGTTATTGGCAGATATAATAAACCCCCTTAATAGATATAATGTTAGTGACCATTAAAGTTTAAAACAATATATTTGACAATATATCCTCAAGCTGGACTTTGTCTGTTTTTTTTATCTATTCATTACTTTGTATTGTACTTTTTACCTTGCTTATATACTTACTACATTTTATATTCTTATATTTACGTTTAATTATTTATTTTAACAATGCACTAGCTTGCTGTTTCTTCTATTCTTATATTTTCCTACACATAAATGCATGATAATACTTGAGGTACAAAATTGGGCAGAGTTGTATGGAAAATAGAATGGATCTTTTGTTGACGATGGGTAGGCTTAAAACCAGCTGCGCTGTGCCTAATCCTACTTCCTATTCATAATCATTAGTAATTTATAATTATGTAATACGATATAGATATAAAGCACATGTACTTGTATTTATTTTGTATTTTTGTCATATTTTTCAACGGTTTAATAAAACGCCCGTTTGCATCGCTCCTTCTCGCGTCTCGCGCCACGTCTGGCCCTTAACTAAATCACACGGGGTTCCATCTATGCAGAGGCCATAGCCACATTCAATATGGTACTTAGGCGAATTGGCTAATACTATCAGTTAATTTTCTTGGCGTTCGTACTCGCTTCTATAGATGTTTCTTTGAAACGGTTTTTGGACGAAAATACCCATGGTTTAGTTTAGTGAATTTGGCAAATGTGTTTCAAGGTTCTAGTATTCTGGATTGCTTGCACCGATGCTTGTTGTTAAGATCTGTTTTTTTTATAACAATTAATAATGTAATGCGACCTGCTTAAGATAAAACAACAAAGAAATTGTTTCGATGTAATCAAAGTGTTACTTTAGTAAGTGGAGCAAAATCATAGGCGCCTGGCTGACCTATTGCAATTATAATGTTCAAATCATTCTGATTTTGACGTGACAACGTCTTAAATTAGGTTGCGGCTGGGAGTCACTTATGAAAAAGTGTAACGCTCGGTAACGTTACGATGAGTTTAAGTTTACATGTACAATGTTTTAGTAAACAAAATATATTTCTATAGTTAAAATTTGTGCAATTCTTATTTTCATTCAATTCCTTGTTCCTATTGTGCAATTTAATTATATTCATATCAATAAATATTCTACCGAGAAAAAGACGTTGTCACGTAAAATCTTCGCCCGTAAAACCGACTTTACAGGCAACCATTTTTTTTTGCGCTGGCGGGGCGGGGGCGGGGGGCGGGGGGGTATTAGTTTAACGTACACGCATATAAAACAAAACTTTACAACGACACTCACACATAAACAATGACACAATGCATCGCTAAATTCTGCACACATGTATCGCATTGTGTGCCCAATTTATATGCCCAACTTGACAGAGGTGAAGAAAGCTGAGTATGCCTACTTCCCTCTAGGCCGCGTCGGCTCTGCTCAAGGGCGGATCCAGCTTTGGCACCAGGGGGGGGGGGGTCATATAGTCGTGGTCAAGTCACAGTGGGTACAGATTGTGAAGTGGGTACAGATGGACCCAGCCCATGGGGGCGGGGGTCATGACCCCCATGACCCCCCCCCCTGGATCCGCCCTTGGCTCTGCTTGTTGCTCTATGACATAGTTAGATATATTTTTGACAATACGCTTGACGTCTTGTAGCCAAATCGGTGCCGCGAATAAACGAATTATCGTACAAGGAAATCCATTCATTGGTCACGTTATGTATTTCAACCTCGACAAACAGATTAACAGACACACTGTTTACGTACAGTGAGACATTACGAAATTCATAACACATTATCGATTTTAAGAGATCAAGCTCGAAAATCTCGGCGAATCTATTGTGTTCTCAGAGAGTTATAAAAAAATTTACGCTTCCATAAAAAATTCTTATGTATGGGGGCGCGGTGATAACTATTTGTTTTATGGGACATAAAACCTAATCCTGCCTAGCCAGAGCTGTGAAATTGGAAAGACGAATATCTATGTATGAAGAACCACTTCGATAATATTCTAAGGTTTTAAAAATTTTAGATTTTACGTCTGGAGTGATATGAGTTCGTTAGGTAAGGGGTGCCTGACTGACTGACTGTCTATTTACTTCACCAAGATTGATCTAAATTACTCTGACTCCAAAATATAATGTCTATTTTCTAACTGTTATGCGTACTATTACAATGACTTAAGAATGAACCTGACGGGATCGGTGGTTATGTGCGACTGGCTCGCGTCACCGCGGACCGCGCGTCGACGCTCATATCAAGTCAGCATTCTTGGAATCCAGTCGCCACAAAGCAAATAAATAAATATGTATTTCCAACACTCACACCAATTAGCCTAGCCCCAAAGTATGCACTGTAAGGCTTGTGTTATGAGATACTAGGGTAACGGATAGAATACATATATTGTATATATATAAGTATATTTATTTAGAAATACATATTAAACATCCATGACTGGGGTACAAATGCTCATTTACTCGATTGATATTATTATAAAGAATAAAATAAATCAATTAATTTTTGTCCCAAACCCGTCCCAATTCAGCAAAGTGCTGATGTTGCCATTAGCGCTGGTCTTCCGTTGAAACCGGTCTGGTGTCGCCCGAAACAATAACAAGAGAAACACAACAAAAAACTCACAAACACAGTAGTAACAAAAAATAAAAGCAACAATTAAAAAGAAACAAGAAACCGCGTACAGACGTACAGCCAAACATTTTAGTTTGGCTGTATGTCTGAAAATATCTCCGCCACAACCATTAAAGAAAAGAAAGAGGAAAAATAAACCCCACCTCCTCTCCCCACACACTATGGCAAGGGACATTTCCAGACCCAATCTCACTATTCTAACCTGTGCTACTGACATTTATTATCACGAAGTGATCCTAAGTGATTTACAGAAATAACCTACGTTACTACATACGTTGTCTGTATCAAATTTTACAATAGGGTAATTGACAAATTTTAGAAAAAGATATCACGTTATTTACAAATGTTTATGGAGTCCATAACAAGTGGATATTGCATTCTGTTGCGTAATTCATTAAAAAAAAAACTATTTTCAAATTGCCGCGAAAACGTTTCTCTGAAAAATTATGGCGTCTCACTAGACGCCGCTGACAGACGAATGACGTCACACAGCTGTCATTAAAACGCCAATCGATATCACTTTGGCCGGAAGTTTACTAGCGTGTGACGTCATTTTAGTCTAGGCCAATCCCAGGCGTTTTCCGTCACGTGACAATGGAAAAAAAAATTCTATTTAAGTAATGTTTTTTTAGAAAAGTACTTTATTATTTATTCTTTCAGAATAGTAAAATCGCTGCCAATATATTTAGATTAAACACAGATGCCAACAATGTGTACATTGTTTTTTTACTGTCAAATAGCCTATTCTGTCCGCATTAACCAAAAAGTAGAACAAGAAAAACACTTAGGCCCGTATTACAGAATGACAACTAAGTGTTGTGTCTTTACTTGAGTACAGTTGCTACATCTTTACTTGACATCTCTTTCTAACTATGCTCAAGACTAGATCAATCACTGAGAATCTTTCTATAATACGGGCCTAAATCTCTTGAGTGGATACTGGATATTACAATTACGGATGTTTTATGAAATCAACAAATTACAAAAACAATACAAGCAAAGGTGAATACACTAAATTGCACTAGTGCCATGTAACAGCGTTTCCTGTGATTTTTGATGCACATTTAGTAAATTACGAACTTTGAAATTTTCATCATCATCAGCCTATTAATGTCCCCACTGCTGGGGCACAGGCCTTCCCTATGGATGGAATATTATTCCTCCGTGAGATCGTTGTTATAAGGTTCAACTTAAAATGTTTTAAAACATTTATCTTTGTTCATTGGGCACGAATGTAACTGCATAAGTTTAAACATACGCGGACAGTTTTTTACTTTTGATTTTGTATGCAACGCGTTATCTAAAGAATTGTTGATCGAAGCTTGCGCGATATAAAAATATCATACGGGCCGCTGCTTACCCTGACTCAAATTCCTACCTCTTGGGAACCTTATCAACACCACCAAAAGGTAGTACATATTAATTTTACTGCAGTCTTCTGTAAGGTGAAGGTTACCTTCCCAGACGGCCGCTCCAATTAGAGCTATGCCCTACCTATCTGTCTTACCACTGTGGTCTCCTGTCCCCTTACTATGAGCACCACGATATGATATATAACGTGTTTTTATCACGGTCAATTGTCAAATTACTATGGAGTTTGACAGTTAGACGCGATAAAAATCGTGATATAATCTAAATTGTAGTGCTCGACGCTCATGCTACGGGAGCTTGCAAGGTGAATGTTTCGTGTCCCAAAGAGGAGATGGAACTAACCAAAAGAATCAAAAACTGTTCCAATTTCAAAAAGAGAGACAATTTGTGCCTTCAACGTAAATTACTTATGTTTCCCTATAAACAAAACGATAGCGTGTTTCAATAAACCATTCCTGCCATCTAGTATACAAAATGGAAATCTGATTGCACAGTGCATTTTAAGGTGGTCTTGCTTCCTATCACAATCCAGCATTGGACAACATATAATTATATACGTATTGTATAATTATATTTATACCAAAGTACAAGCCGTAATAATTTCGCAGGGCCACGCGCACGTTCGGAATATTAATTAGGACGCGAACACACTGGGCTAATCAGCGCCACTGCGTACGTGCCCTTATGGTTGTGTAATTGATTTTGAATACGAATGCGATGGGATTGCTTTGGTTGTTTCACCGAATGAAGGAGGAATTTATATACGAACGTGACGAGACCGTGCCGTGAGTCTTCCGAGGCCCGTGCCTCGGAAGACGACTCTATCCAATTAAAAAAAATGGGTGCGTGTACTTATGTAGGCGCGTGAGAAGTTATCCTTCTTTGGCATCGTTTAAAATTAGTTTTTAATTGCATGCAAATAATTAATTACAATAAATTAATAAAAAGTCTGGAAAAGGACACAGTCAATAAAGTTCAGTTTTAATTTGAAAAAATAAATACCTAAATAATCAAAATATTCAATTAAAATCGCTACTGAATATAATTTATTAGAACATATGTGATTTGCACTTGTATGAAACTCAAACACGTATTCCGAATATACAAACTAGAAACATGTGGATAAATATTATAAATATGAATACCTATAACTGTTACTTTATTACAAAAAGTAGTAGTAGTTTTTGGTTCTACTACACCAATGGTTCCCAACCAGTGGTCCGTGGACCACCAGTGGTCCGCAGAAGCCAAAATATGGTCCGCGAATGAATTCTTTAGCGGGCGCGCCCGCTAAATTCGGTGAGCCGTCGGTCGCCGCGCCGTGCACGCAGCACTCTAGGTCGTTCAGAGCCTCAAGGCTCGGTTGTCATATTCCATATATTTTCGAAGTATCTTGTGTCAGTCGATGACAGTTGACTTGACTCCAAAGTTTTTTATGTTCCAATTTGACGTTAAACAACCGACCTCGTTCCGAGCCTTTGAGCGAGTTAAAAAACAACCAAACAACTACACTTAGGTTGTGAACGTGGCCCAGCGCGTTAGAGTGCGGGTGGAGGGGGCGCGGTACGCGGGGCCGGCCGCCTCCGCGCGTCTCTGCGAAGACGATACAACGTCATTTGTTTTACCTATTTCAGTGTCAGTAATAACACGTAATATTACTTAACTGTGTGAGGAAGTTAATCATTCATTTATTAGTTACCTATTACTGATCGTTGTTCTTAAATTGATATCTTGAAATAGTTCGTAAATACAGGTGAGTGAATATTTTATTTCGATTAACCTTTCTCAGGGTATTAAAAATGATGATTTTCGGGTCGTTATCAAGTAAACGACGTTATCAATACGTATATGTATTATGTATATTTGTTTATTTCATTTTGCTGAATCGTACGTATGGCAAAGTAGTATATTTTTATTTATTCATTTTTGCAAAGAAGCGTAAACTAAATTAAATTTTTGAATTTTTGGTGATTCATCGCGGGCTCGCGGTATTCGAATCCTTTTGCTGGTCACTAAATTTCTTTGTAATGTAAACTAAAACTACCTTTGCTATTATTTCAAAAATATTTTTATGTAAGCTAGCTTAGCACGATCATATTATAGAACTTGATCTTACGCTTTTGTTTTTTCGGTTTGTATTCGGTTTCATTTTTTTGTATCTTATTTTCAGAACATGGCGCCTAAGAGAAAATATGACAATAATTATATAAAATTTGGATTTACCTCGATAGAAAGTAACGGGGAAATAAAACCACAGTGCGTTATATGCGCAACCGTTCTCGCAAATGAAGCGTTGAAACCAGCAAAATTGAAACGCCACTTAGAAACGGTACATCCAGATTTATCTAACCGCCCGCTTGAATTCTTTCAAGGAAAATTAGAGGTCCTAAAAAAAATGAAACTCGGGCCTAGCGGCTCGAGATTTGCAACATCGGAAAAGTTATTAGTAGCGTCGTTTGAGATTTCTAAATTAATAGCACAATCTAAAAAGCCACACACAGTTGGAGAAACACTCGTAAAACCTTGTTTGATCAAAGCCGTCGAAGAAGTTTTAGGATTAGAGGCCAAGAAAAAAATACAAGACATACCTCTGTCCAATAACACGGTCAAAGCTCGAATTGAGCTTATGTCAAGTGATATAGAGGAGCAACTTGTGTCAAGAATAAAAAAATCGCCATTTTTCGCTTTGCAGTGTGATGAGTCGACCGACATTTCAAATTGTTGTCAACTACTTGTATTTGTTCGCTTTTTAGACGACGACAACATAATTAAAGAAGAGTTATTGATTTCACGGGAACTGGACACAACATCAAAAGGTATCGACGTCATGAACTCAATATCCGAATTTTTCGAGAAACATAATCTTATGTGGGATAAACTCGCTGCCCTCTGTACCGATGGTGCTCCAGCAATGTTGGGATCACGTTCCGGGCTGGCGACATTAGTAAAACAGAAAAATCCTAATGTAATTACAACGCACTGTATCATACATCGCCAGGCGTTGGCTTCAAAAACTCTTCCTGGATGCCTCAATGATACACTAAAAATGGCCATAAAAATTGTAAATCTTATTAAAAGCAGCGCCTTAAATACACGACTTTTCAAAAAGTTATGCACTGAAATGGACTCTGATCACGAGACACTTCTCTTTCATACCGAAGTTCGATGGCTATCGAAAGGTAATATGCTGGGAAGATTATATGAACTGAGAGCAGAGGTTGAGATTTTTCTGGGTGACAAAAAAAATAATGATTTGTTGAAACAATTTACTAATCTGGCATGTCAGATGGACTTGGCGTATCTTGTGGATATTTTCACACATTTAAATAAATTAAATATACAACTGCAAGGTTCTGGAAATAAAAACTTAGAGAATGTCGCAAATATATTCATTTTTGAAGATAAACTTCGTGCTTTTATCTGCAAACTTCAATTGTGGTTACGTAAAATTGAAGAAAATAATTATTCTGCGTTTGCGACATTACAATCACTTGTGGAAGACAAAAAGTATGACGCTTTTACAGCAAATATTCAAGAAAACATTAAGACTCATTTACATATGTTGATTGATGAATTCAATCGTTACTTCCCAGAATATAACGAAGAAGCTAATCTTGATCAAAAAATGATTCGTAACCCTTTTAGCACGGACGCTAGTGAAGTTACAGAAGAAATCCAAGAAGAGCTCATTGAATTACAAAATGACAGAAACTGCAAGGATGCTTTTGAATCGAATTCACTTGAGTCATTTTGGTGTAAAAAAGCACTTTCTTATACTAAACTTCGAGAAATCGCCTTACGCTATTTTATCGTTTTCTCAACCACTTATTTATGTGAACAAGGATTTTCTGCTTTGCTGGTATTAAAAAACAAGGCGAGAAATCGTTTGAAAGTAAGTGATGATTTACGTGTGGCTCTGAGTAACAATATCAGTCCTAGGATAGCCGAACTCGTGAAGAAGATGCAAGCTCAGAAATCGCATTAATTTAAAATTACGAAAGTTTATCCTAAAATGTTATTATTTCTTTTTATGTAATTCATATTAGAGTTTGAATTAAAGTTTCAGTTTGATTATTACAGTTTATTTTACTACACTAAAATTTAGTTAATTAATAACTAAATAGTGGTCCCTGCCGAAAAAAACTATGTCAAAGTGGTCCCTGACCAATAAAACGTTGGGAACCCCTGTACTACACCAATGGTCAAGAGATGGCGCTGTAGTCTCCTGAATCGCGCTTTGGTTCCGTTGTTCCAGATTAATAAATACTTTTGATATTATTAATATGAATGAATACCTATAACTGTTACTTTATTACAAAAAATAAAGATGTGGTTTTTGGTTCTACTACACCAATGGTCAAGAGATGGCGCTGTAGTTTCCTGAATCGCGCTTTGGTTCCGTTGTTCCAGATTAATAAATACTTTTGATAGGCCTCCACAATGCAGTCGTTAGCACCCACTAAATAGAGATTCTATTTCTATTTTGTTGGTAGATTTTCTTAATGTGCGGTAAACACAAAAGTAAAAGCATGAAGTTGGTCTTTAGCGACCAACTTCATGCTGTTAATTTTTTGTGTTACAGTGATGCGCGCGCATATTAAAATTTCACTCTCATCATTTTTTCATAACGCGCCTAAAGAAGTATAACTTCAAAAATCCGAACAAATTATAAAGCCGGACAAAGTCCGAACAGAGGGCAAAAAGTCCGGACATGTCCAGACAAATCTGGACGGATGGTAACCCTAGTCAGGGTAGGTAACAAGCGTATTTGTTTGCCACCGTTTTAACATAAAAAGTCTAGCCTACAGAATGCGCGCTGACTTAGCTACGCTCATTACTAAGCTAAGAGTCGTAATGTGACCGCTATTGAAGAAACGGGCGTTTGCTATCGAGATAATCACAAGAGAACGGATAATAAAATAATCCACAACGCTGATCACATTGTTGACCGTTTACGACTGCATATGCAGACGGGACCAACCAGACAACATTAACCCTCTTTGTTTCTTTGGTTTTCACGCACATCACTCATTATGTAAAACTTGTTTTAACGGGTTAATTCGAAAGGAAGAAGCGAAGGAGATAGAAAGCCTCTCTGAGTTTGTTTCACCGGTTTTTCTCAGAACGGTCTCCCAATTTTGGAACCGGTGGTAGTTTACGGTAGTTGGGGTCAAATAAATAAACTCAAAATTACAAAAAAGGATTTTAAATAAAGTACTTTATTAACTAAATTAACTAATAAATTCATAAATAGACAATAAAGTTTTAAAACTCTTCCAATGAAATAACCGAACGCTCAATAAGCTCGCTCAACGCTCAAGTCTTTCGAAGGTAGCTCGACAAAATTAAATAAAAAAATCAGTATTCTGACGATGCAGACCTGAAAAGGCTGCGAAACGTTTTAAATAAATAAAGTTTCGTGCATTAACCCGTTAAAAAGTTTTATTTAATTGACTCTCTTATTTAATACACTTGGCTTAGTTTATCGATGTTTTATCTCTGTTCGTTGAATGCCAAATGGCATTTGAGTGGCATGAACAAAAGACGGCGTAACTAGTCTAAGCTTATTCCTTGTTCATTAATAACGGTGTAAATGTCTATTTTTTGTAAGTTCATATCAATTAAATAGACCCTCCGCATCGCGTGCAATATTTGTTGTGAACATTAACAATACTTTTACGCACCTCGTCCGCGGCTCGGCTGGCTCACGCCACGGCCACGACGCGGTCTTGTAAAATTTATTCCATACACAATCCAACATTCTGCGCACTGTTAAGTTAATCTGGAGTCATTAGACACTTTTCAGGATTTTCCACAAAAATGGTTTTGGATTGACAATTCGGTTGTCAGAAAATTTGGTTACCCAGGTAGGTCACTAGGTAAATGGCATGTACATATATTAAAGTCTTTGTAATGCAACCCTTTTTTTATTTTATTTTTTATGTTTGTGTAGACAATCTAGCTGACCGTACACTTAATGGCTAGTGGTTACTGCCACCTATGGACACTTGCAGCATAAAGGGTCTCTTAGTCTTATTCTTAGTAGTACAGCAGGCTGTTTCCACAAATCGACACCCAGTGCCTATTTTGCGTGGGGATTGGTATCAGTCCTCCCAGCTCCTCCAGAAAACTCAGCAGTCCCCGGATGTTGTTGCAGGCTTCTACTAGTGCCCGCGGGCTTCCCAAGAAGTCCTTTGTCTTGCAACACCTCTGCACTCCAGCAGAACATGGGCGCTCGTCTCCTCCTCGTCCAGGCAGGCTCTGCACAGAGGGCTGTCAGAAATACCTATATTACAAAGGTGTTTGTTGAAGCCGTGACCCGTGAGTATACCCAAGATTTGTTTTAGGGTTTGTCCAGGATCAAGTGTACCACTCATGCGTTGCCGACTCTAAAAGAAAAGGTTTACCCGCCTTTTGAGGACCGCCATATAAATCCCTAGCTTTACAGAAAAGGAGAAAGTTATAAATTACCATCGATATTTTCGTAGTTATTGTCACTATAGCAAACTTCCTCCAATTATTACCAAAGCAAGTCTTATGTCGATAGACAAACAATTATTTTGTTTGGTCCCTCAGCATGGCCATTATTTGTGTACCATAGACTGAGAAAATTATAGAGCATTATAAAAAAATATGATAGATTACTATCTAACTGAGGAGCTCGATGGCGCAGGTGGCTAGCGCGTTCGGCTGCGATCGTTAAAGTTAAGCAACTTTCGCAGTGGTCGGTCATTGGATGGGTGACCAAAAATTTACTATCTCGAGCTCCTCCGTGCTTCGGAAGGCACGTTAAGCCGTTGGTCCCGGCTGCATTTGCAGTCGTTAGCACCCACCAATCCGCACTGGGCCCGCGTGGTGGGTCATGGCCCAATCTCCCTATTCCATCCATAGGGAAGGCCTGTGCCCCAGCAGTGGGGACATTAATAGGCTGATGATGATGATGATGATGACTATCTAACAAACTTGGTTCCCAATCATGGATGAGAATTTTTAAATCGAAGAAAAAATAAAAGATTTACGTATTATATTCAATATTATATAGAACTACAGTTCACACGACTATATATACTATATATGTGTCTATGTGTGTGTGTGGGATGCGTGCGCAGCTTTTCCCGACGAGCATGAAAGTTGGAGGTAAATCGGCGAAAGCCTTAACGCTACGAACGTCATGAGTGCCACACGCGACAATATATATATATATATATATCTACATATATATAAGGGATGCGTGCGCTGCTTCATTCCCCTATGCCTAAGCACCGCCTAGTGTTATTTAAGAAGTTTGACCTCCGATGTGTTGTCCGTGCACACAATTTTTTTTGTCTGTCTCCTATGCTGCTTTTTTTAATTTGTCATTCTCAAGGGACATCAATATAATGTTGGAATATTTAGGTTTGAACAATCATCATCAGCCTCTCTATGTCCCCACTGCTGGGGCACAGGCCTTCCCAATGGATGGAATAGGGAGATTGGGCCATGACACACCAAGCGGGCCCAGTGCGGATGGCGGGTGCTAACGATTGCAGATGCAACCGGGACCAACGGCTTAAGGTGCCCTCCGAAGCACGGAGGTACTCGAGATAGAAATTTTTGGTCACCCATCCAATGACCGACCACTGCGAAAGTTGCTTAACTACAACGATCGCAGCCGAACGCACTAACCACCTGCGCCATCGAGCTCCTTGGTTTGAACAATGATTATTTTTAATTAAACGAATAACATATTTAAGAAACAAGTCTTATCATATTTATTTTAATACTGTATCCTGTGTCGGTGAGTGAGGTTCCAGGGTTCCACGAGGAGGGGATTGGGTCATGGTCAGTAACGGTTCGATTTATACTTTTGGTGTCGCAAGCGTCTATAGGCCATGGTGGTCGCTTATCAGCACGCGGGATATACGCTCGTTTGCCACCCTTTAATATAAAATAATAATGAAAAATGAGCGAGCCTTACAGTAGTCGCGTATTATATGTAACATTTGAAACCTCACGTTATATTATTAAAAAGGAAATAAAACTTACTACAAAAGGAATAAGCCATTTGAACATTATGTTCTAAAATCAAATCAAATAGCGCGCGCTTTCGCGAATTCCTGTTACACACTTCCGTCCCATTTCACGAAATCACTCCCACAAATTGCAGGAAAGCGAGAGGAAAGATGTTACACATCAATAAAATACACAGAAAAAAAACACCTTGATTACACTGATGGCTTGTCTATAATTATGGTTAGGTCTATGGAGTTTGCGGAGCGTGTTAGGTGCTCATTAGACAGGGGTTCCGCGTAATAACATTTCCTTACATATATTTATGTTGCAAGTATTTTTTTTTATTGCAAACAGTCAGTCATAGCGTAAAGTGTAGCGATGTGATGTCGACGGTGGATTATAATGACGGCAGAATCGGAATAACACAAAATAATAATCATAAAACAGAAAAAAAAATCGGCCTAGTGCGAGTCGGACTTGCGCACCGAGGGTTGTTATATGATGTAATTAAAAATTTACGGTTTTCGCAATTTTTCCTTTATCTGTACTATAAGACGTTACTTCGTACCAAATTTCAAGATTCTAAGTTCGCGGGAAGTACCCTGTAGGTTTTGATTCCCGTGCGAATTTCGAAAATTTCCGGAAATTTGCTGCATAAATGGCTGTATCTTTTGATTGCTTTGGCTTAGAAGTTTGATATCTTCACAGCTTCAAGGGACAGTAGACATGAGTATTAGATAAGCCTATAATGGTCCTGTTTTAACCTTTTGAGGTACGAAACCCTAAAAAAAAAGTTTTTTTTATTCATCTATTAAAACCCGTTTTCTGCAAAATCAAAAATAAATTACTTATCTATAAAGATGCCCAGTTACATACAAAATGCCATGAAATTATTTCGGGCCTGAAACATACTTTTATGCCGCAATAATATATCATAACTAGCTGTGCCCCGCGGTGTTACCCGCGGTTAATAAGGGATATTTCCCGCAGTAAAGCGTAGTCTATGTGTTAACCCAGGGTGTCAGCTAACTCCATACCAAATTTTATTAAAATCGCTCCCGTCGTTTAGACGTGAAGCAGTAACAAACATACACACTCACAAACTTTCGCCTTTATAATATTAGTGTGATTTATCAAGTATTATCGAAGACATAATAATTAATATATTATGATGATAGCTGACTTGGCATATAAATCAACTCCTATATATTACTGTAGTCACTATTCGTTTCTCGAAGATATTATAACACACATTAATCGTTGTTTTTGGTAAGCGAACAATATAAATATTATTGCTATGCTATGACGCTTTTAGGTTATTTGAAGTTGAAGCAAATAGATCTCTTTATTATATAAATAAGTGAAATAAATGTAATTGAAACGTTACATCTATTTGTATTAATAAGTACACAAACAAAATACAATAACAACAAAAATGTATATTTACATTTTCATCAAACTGTTTGTTTACACAGAATTAAAGGTAAAACAAATAATTACATTTACAAAGACAAATGGGAAAGTTATATGCTTAAACTTGTGCTTAATACTAGCTGTGCCCGCGACTACGTTCGCGTTAATGTTGGAATATAACAACGTATCGTACGTCGGTGGGTAGGAGACATGATTTTTAAAGTGAATCATCTTTTCGGACCATTTTCATTTACACCACAAATGGAAAAATCCCATGTAAAAGATAAAACGTGATAAAAAGTGTGTATGTGCGTGTGTGTGTGTGTCAAAATAATATTTGTAAAGATACCTGTATGAACTTATATACTTTACTTATTTAAAGATGAATTCTGTAGAACAAGCTCCTCAGTCGCCGTGTCTTACCTTAAAATAAAGAAAGAAATATTTATCAATAAAACTATTTACTATTTATAATATACAGCAAAAATAACTTAAAAAGTCGCACAAAGAACAAGTTAAAGGCACTTGTTCCACCTTCGGCGATGAACGAGAAGCGAGAAGAGCCAGAAACTAGAAGCGAGTGTGTTTTCCAGATAGTTTTATCGCTGGACTGTAACCGAGTGTCGATTAGGACGAGCGTTTACTCGCGCCTCTCGATCGCGGTGAGAGTCCTGTACCCCTAGGACGAACCATTATCGAATTCGAATAGTTTGCAAACCGAAATGTCAATGTCAAATTTTGTATGGAAACTTGCACAGCAGCGGCACAAAGTACGTAACGAGAACTAAAAATCAGTACACATTTGACAATGACATTTCGGACTCGCAAACGATACGAATTCGAAATTGATTCGTGCTAGGGATACTGAGCAAAAATTCACGCGCACGCGTTATAAGGGCCAAGTTAGTATCGCTGTGCGAGTATTATCTTTGATAGCTCTTGTCGCTCAGTGACAAACTAGAGGAGTGAGTTCTCGCCCACAGTGTGAACTCCATCGAACAACTATTATTACGTATATGCATCTCTTTTATTTACACAGAATTACTGTTGTATGTTTTTTGAGCAATAAAATAGAAGATAAAAAAGTAAGCAATAAAAAAGAAAGATTTACGGTAGTTATGGTCAAATAAATAAACTCAAAATTACAAAAAACAATTTGAAATAAAGTACTTTATTAACTAAATTAACTAATAAATTCATACATAGACAATAAAGTTTCAAAAATCTTCCAATGAAATAAATATCCGAATGCTCAATAAAAGTCTTTCGAAGGTAGCTCGACAAAGTAAATAAAAAATCATTATTCTGACAATGCAGACCTGAAAAGGCTGCGAAACGTCATACATAAATAAAGTTCGTGCATTAACCAGTTAAAACTAGTTTTATTTTAATAAAATAGAAAATTGGTTAGTCGCTTCGTCGCCGGCTGTGGAACAACAGCCTAAAGAGAAATGACTTCGTTTTCTTTACATAAACTCTAGAAATAAGACAACATGCCACACACTGACAACACAAAACCAATAAATTTAATTGACGGGTTTGAGTGCGAGCGTAACCCCCCCAGTATAACCTCATAATGTATTATTTGCGAAGATGTTTTTATAAATATGATATCAATATTTATTAAAATAAAGACGTCATTCATCACAAGTGTTTTTTTAAAATTGCTGTTGACTTTATTTGGTTTCAATGAATATCTTAATAGCCTAATTGAAGAAAACTGAAAAGAGTCTCTTCAACCATATCCCGTTTGGTCACCTATCTTATTCCAGGAATTTCCTAAAGTGCCTATACTTTTACAAGCGGACGTCTGAAATACAACTTTTGCCAGTCGAATAAAAAAACACGGCTTCGACCATTCAGCGCCACAACTCGCCGACACACAATACTGTTACATACTGAATCATTTCCGGTGCGAGATTGGATAATGACAACCGGAAATAGCCCCGCCTGTGACGTCACAGCCGTTCCGGCGAAGCCTACCGACCGAATTGGCCTATAGACACGCAGGTATCATTCAAAACAGTGTTCTGGAATTGGCTGGATTATTTCGTTGCTTTCATTTCATTGAGAGAGAGGGAGAGAACCATTTTATTGACCAATAAAACACAAACATAAAAATTATAAACTGCTAAAATAAAAAACATATATAAAAAGTAAGCATTACACACATTTATAAACCTAACAGCCATCATATTGGTCAATCAAGACCCTGCCTCAGCATAATGCTGCCGTGACATGTAACTAAATGTGTCACGACAACGCTGGTATTCTGACAGGGCCTGTATGGTGCACGGTTTTTCGGTATACAAATAACAATATAATAAAGGACATTTGGCAAAAATGTATGGACGCTGCACCCACGTCCGCCACGGATTAAACTACATTTGTTTGAAAGGTATTATAGTCATGATCGTATGTGACAAAGCGCATCAAATTCCATCCCGGGGGTCTTTAGTTATTTTTGGTTAAATAAGTACAAGTTAATACATACCTATGACGAACGAGCATTAATAAAACAAGGGAATTAATTTAGTTCGACTACATAGAGGGCACAGGGAGTACTCCACAAGGTGCAATGGTGCCCCCTTGTGTCATTCTGCCGCGTTAGAGTAAATCCAAAAATCCACGCATGGGTTGGGGTTTTTTCAAACAGTCTGTTCGTAATAGTAAATTCTCTTGTATATAAAACGGAGCGACCACAAATCACACAAACTTGTCCACTCTTCGAAGAAAACGTGATTTCAGTTCATCCATACTAATTGACAAAACCGATAATCGTGTTTCAATGTCCAAAGCGTGTTAGATAAAAATCAATCAAGTGACCGGGGGCACACAAACGAAGTAAGACGAGTCGACAATTTGCAACTGCAAGTCCTTCAACCCCCGTTAACCGTTTTGAGGTGGTTCAGTAAGTGCAAGAGCAGGATGGTCGGCAATCTTTGTCATCTATATCTGGTTGTATAGTACGATATGGCATATTATTATGGTTACTAATAATATAAAATGAAGACACTATGAAGGGAATTTATTTAGCTACTTAAATTTTAAGTGAATTCACTTTACATGGGCATATTTAATATGCCCATTTGTCATATCTTTTGACTGCCAGGAAATTTTTTTACGGTGTCATAATAAAAAAGGCTAGTTTTTCATAGATCTATCGATTCATACTAATTACATTGTTGGCGGAGCTGGGTGCGGTTTGCCCATTGTCCTTTAATAAAGAATACGAATAGATTTATAATTATTTTTGGCATTGGCTGAATCTTATAAATGTTAAAGTGAGTTAGTTTATACTGCTGTCCTCTAAGTGGCATGTGATCGATTTTCAGTCTTTAATTGCATCTTATACAATTTTTAATTCTCTATCGATATATATGTCTTTAACAAGTATTCGTATCTTTTATAACTTAGGTCTAAAAATCAGTCATGTTATGAATGGTTACAAAATAGCAATGATAGTGGTGATGACTGGGTACAGTAAACGAAATTCTATTTAGTCCGTCAGTTAGATGATCAAAAAATAATGGACACGTATTTTTTCTTTGGGCAATCAACCAAAAAATGACAAAGTTATAGCGCGTCACAGTTTGGGAGTAGGGGCTCGTGACGTCACTTTTAAGTGAAAATTGTACAAAAACGTGACGTCATGCGACTTTTCAAATCAATATATCTCTGCAATGTTTATATTATGTGAAAAAAGAAAAAGTACGTGTCCAATACTTTTTCATAATCTACCTGATAAACGTAGAAAAACAAATTAGTCATCATCCCTATTTAAAGTTTACGCTCCGTTTTTTGGCCATATCTCAAAAGTTGGTTTTGTCATTTAGCCGCGTTTTAGCTTGAGGGCGGCAGTATAACGATTCAGATTTCACCTCAACTGCAGAGTTGGTTATATACAATTATGGAAATAGTTTTCTAACTATTCTGTTTAATAGAAAAACATTTGATGACCACGGTGGGCGCGTACCGAGCAAGAAGGTTAATAATTTTCAGGTCATTCCAAAAGATCAGTAAAAAGGCACGCGCGATTTCTGTCGTTAAGCCTGTATGTCCCACTAGTTCCATGGACCCAGTCTGTGCCAGTATTACCTTTGATAGTTCTTGTCGCTCAGCGACAAACTTGTGGAGCGAGTTCTCGCGGGCAGTGTGAACAGTCAGCGATCAACTATTAATATAAATGCATCTCTTTTGTATACACGGATTCTATACTTATTTTACGTTTCTTGAGCGAAAAAATAGCTAAAAGTTAGTCGCTTCCTCGCCGGCGGTGGCACAACACAACAAGATTAGTAATTTGCATTAAAAAAAACAAAATTCTATATATATAAAACTCAAAGGTGACTGACGGACTGACATAGTTATCTATCAACGCACAGTTCAAACCACTGGACGGATCGGGCTGAAATTTGGCATGCAGGTAGATGTTATGACGTAGGCATCCGCTAAGAAAGGATTTTGATCAATTCTACCCCCAAGAGGATAAATAGGGAATGAAAGTTTGTATGAAACTTTGTCAATTTTAAACCGAACGGGCTGAGACTTTGCATGCAGGTATAAGAAGAATCATAGATGAATGTCATTGTGTATACTACAAGCCTGAGAACAAACACCGTAGTCTACACTTCAGCTCTACACCGAAGCGAAGCGAGGGCGGGCCGCTAGTTAAAGTATAAAACTAAAAACAAGAAGTCAACGCAATCTCAAATCGGATTCCACCTTTTCGAGTAACCAACCAAATTGCAAAATAATATTATACGATTTAAGAGGGTTCCGTAGCTAAATTAAAATACGGCACCCCACGCTCCGGGCGGTAACGTTACTCGCGTTGCGGTCACCGCATTAAACCCAGAACGGTAAATAAAAAAAAAAACACCGATTTCGATCCTGCTCTCATTAATGTTTGGTCATGGTTGAGCAGTTGATATGGCCCGGGTTTCATTGTTCCCTCATTTTCGCATTGTTGATAATTATTTGCCGATTGTTCTTTGTTTTGCTCGATTCATTCCGGCAATAGGCTATAATGGCTACGACGTAAAAATATATTAATTACCTGAGTATAAAAACTGATAGGATTCCAATAGCGATTTTTGTAATTCTGATTCTACACAATAAAAACAATATACCTCGTTTTTCTGTTTTTCTTATTACATTTTATTTAAAGCGTTACTTAGTGACTATATTTTTTTGCCTGGTGATAATGCTGGCGGAGTTATAATATCATTCCTGGAAAAATTGCAAAAAATTGGAGTTTCTTAGAACACATGCCTTTATTATCATGAACTCGGCTGTATTAAGTCGATGTTACATTAAAATAACAAATACCGTATTTGAAGAAAAAATTCCCAGAAATAATTCCACTCAGGTCTGAGGCTTTACACAGTAGACTAAAACAGTAGGTAAAGTCCCAAAATAAAAAGGGTTTATAATTTCATTTATATTGCGTTTCGGCATCATCATCACCACCAGTCTATTAACGTCCCCACTGCTGGGACACATGCCTTCTCTGTGGATGGAATAGGGAGATTGGGTCATGATCCACTCGGGCCCAGTGCGGTTTGGTGGGTGCTAACGACAGTTTTTCTCACAAGTGATCGCTCACTTGTTTGTTTAACAGTATCCAATAAAGCGACATCAACGGAGAAACCATTTCATTGGGACCTTGGTTTTTACACTGCGCCCATGCGAAATAATCTGATAACGTTGGAGTCCGCCAATCGAGAAATATGATTCTGATTCAATATAATCGATCGATTGCGCTCAATTGTCAAGTTTTCTCGCGCTCTATTCAATTTAAGTGGTATTTGGAATAGTTTTCTGACTATTCCATGTTTTATACAACCTCCGTGGCCGAGTGTACCCCGGGTTTCATGGTGTCGCCGACTCGAGTGGTACAAATGCCGGTGGGGGCAGATGTTTGTGTGATGCACACGAGCATTTGTACTCCAGTCATAGATGTTTAATATGTATTTCTATATAAATATACTTATATATGTACAGTATATGTATTCTATCCGTTACCCAAGAATCCCATAATAACACAAGCCTTATAGTGCTTACATTGGGGCTAGGCTAATTGGTGTGAGTGTTGGAAATATTTATTATTTATAGAAAAACTATGAGGACAGGTAACAAGCACACAGGTTTAAAACTTTTGGGGCATTCTAAAGTGACAGGTGTGACATCTTAACTCTTTTCTGCCCAATTTCCAAGTAATTTCTGTTACTATTAGCACATCACTTACTTTGTTCAACAATAAAGATGCATCGTACGGTTATTTTCATCGCCTTACAAGATCGCATCGTGGCCAATCAGGAAGATTCCTAAATGAAGCTTTTCTTATAAATTTTCTTTTTCTGCGCATATTTCTAATTTTCTGTACGAACTTTCTACAAAGAATTAGAAAACAAAAAAAGAACAGTGCAATCGGTATAAATGTTGACATGTTACTGCGTGACTTGGAAATACGCATTGATTTTTAAATGTGTAGACAGAGACTAGACTTTTACATCTGAAACAAATCTAGAATGAAAAAATCTAGAAATTCATTCTAAATTCTAGGTAAAATTGTAGGAAGCTTCTACTGCACATAGGTGTGTGAAAATATTTTAAAAAATATACAAAATTTCGTTGTTTGTAATTTATAGAACACCGAGTCCGTTGTGTTATTCCAGGTAATGCTAATAAAAGTAGAAAGAGAGATGAAATAAAAATGGAAAGAGAGAGCGAATAAATTAAAAAAAAGATCATAGAACCAAAGATTTAAAATATGGAACCGAGCGACCCCAAGTCGTAAAAAATAGCTTGTGTAAATTGTGTAATGAAAGCATGCATGGTTGCTTACAAATAAGTCGGTTTTAAAAGCGTTTCAAAGCTGACAATAGCCGCCAGAGGGGGACTTTGCGCAATGTAAGAACAGACAGACATTATTATAAATACATATATATTTATTGAGTGTGGATTGTTCGGAATAACGTTAGGGGTTGGGTATTAATATGACCTTTGTGTGAAGCATGGTTCAATTACGAGTAATATTTTAATTTCTAATTTAAAGCCGCGAATAGTTCCTGAGAGAGAGAGAGATTTTTAGTTATATTAAAATGAAATGAGCTGTATTTTTATTCTTTTTTAAAAGCTGGGATAAAATGAGTATAAGAATAACTCGTTGAAATCGATAGCACTTGTTTTTAATAGCCTGCGCAGACGAGGAACAATTGTCCGCGGATAAAGTACCTGAACCGTGGAAAAAATGTCCGCTGAGGATTTGTCACGGACTCAATGCATACGATGTTTTCGGACGCCCGAAAACTTATGAGAACCGCATATGCTATGGACGTTACTATTCTCAGATTACGTCGTGTTGTAATTAACATGAAGTTTAAGAATAAAAATAAGACTTTTTATAGGAGAATACTGGTTCGGTTCTTTTAAAAGATGCTCGCAGCGTCCTCGCTGCTTTAGTCCTCTAAAGTGTGTGTTGCTGCGTTAAGTGACATGGGTTGTCTTTTTTTCGGGGACACCCAGTTCTTTTGTCCTGTCCGGTCTCGGTGTTATCCCCCACGACAATGGCTAACTAGAGCCGAGGTCCGAGTCACAGAGACGCCCTCTAGTTGAGCCAACCCCCTCAGGTCCGAGTGGTCTAGAGGCTCTAGACGGAGGAGACTCCCCCCGCGGGAAGATGCCACCCGCCTGGAATACTTCTAGAGGCACTCGCCAATTCTCGGCTTGAGGTCCCCTTAGGATCTCGCCGTCCCCAAACCCGCTGTAAAGGTCATATGCATACACATTAAAAAAAAACTCGGTGTTCTCAGTTGTTCGACGGGACTTTTTGTACGCGGTACTTTTAATCCATCGTGTGCGTTAATCGATGCAGTTCTAACTCTAAGCGATCTTTTTCGGCGGACATAAGTCCTTCAGCTGCGCAGACTAAAGTTACAATGGTTGCTAGATTACATAATCTTCTTCTTAGTCGCGCACTCTTGTCAGAGCGGTCGTGGTTACACTGACGAGGAACATGGTGGGGTGTTCTTTGGGTCGCTATCAATTCCGAGGGTAGCTCTCCTGGCGATGTGCCTCCATTTTTGACGGTTCGAGGCGTCGTGAGTACACTGGACTATAGTGGACTCAGTAGCCTTTGTGATGGCGTCTATCCAGCGGGTTGGTGATCGACCGCGTGTTCTCTTGCCTTCCACCTGGCCTTGAACCACCAGCCTTTCCATCGAATTCTCATTTCTAGAGATGTGACCAAAGAACTTCAGTATTCGTAGTTATTATTTGGTACGAAATGCCGTCCACGGGATCTTTAGGAGGCGTCTCCAGCACCACATCTCCAATGCATCGATTTTACGGCGATAGAATACTAGGCAAAAATAGTAGATGGCGCTTTCCGTGTTTTTTATTCCCAGTTAATATTGCACACATATAAAATAAGTCTATGAGTAATAATTGAATATATGGGTCATAGTAACCTCAGAGTTAACTAAAAGTATCTAAAAAACAATTAGTGGACAGACATTTTGATCGTGAAGTAAATACACGTTTTTGGTAAAGGTACGATTTTGAACGTAGAAATTCCAGTACTTAATGTATATTGTAGCGGGCTTTTCGTTTGAATCGTAAATTGAACTGACATCTCTAGCCTAAGGCCATATTGTATTAAAGCTTTCAACAAAGAGGTTTTAAACGTTTCAATGTTGTTTGTTCTCCGTTTTTTTTTATAATACAACAGTTTATAGGAGCGCTTCACAAACAGGCGGGTGAACTTTCAGAATTTCAGATTTGATCACAGACGAAAATAATGTTTTTTTTTTATATATTTTCCGTGATAAAAGCTAAAGGCGGTACTTTTTCTGTCATTTAATAAAGACCCTAAATAATCAGTTGAATTACTTTTTAGTTAACTTTATGATAATTTAATTAATATTGAATTTATAAAATCTAAGTAGGTAGGCTACAAAGAAATAAATAATGCATCGACATTGATATACATTTTTAACAAAAAAAAGGAGAAGGAGTTTAATTTATTCAGCCACAAAAGTCAGTTTCATTTCACGCATGAGAAACATAAAACATTTTGCCTGAAACATCCGGGGATGCCCTTAAGCCGTCTTAGCCCATAAAATTGAAGGAATTCTTACTAAAACGGGCATGCTACTTTGAAAAACTGTCCGTCAATATGGGTGAACGCTTAATGTATTAAACTGTGTGCCTCTGGGGGAGTATTTCGTTGATACACATCTACGTATGAGGGGAAAAGTATCGAATTTTATACGACTTTAACACGGCAACTACGTTTGTCGAGCACACCATTTTGATATTGCGTTTTTGTGAGAATGGTTAACAGCCTAAGACATATAGAAGGAACTACCGAGTGCACGCGACTTCGTCTGTAAATCTGTGCCACAGTTATGTGTGCGCAAATGCTCATAACTTAACTAAAACTTGGTTCTGATTGCGTCGTTGCGGTTGTCAGCGATTTCATTGATTTCCGATACAAACCCGATTAATAAAATGAAATGGCAAAAGAGAATGGACATGGGAAATGATTAGAATAGATTTTCGTGATTTCTGGATTAAAAACTGTATTTAAACAAAACAAGTTTCAACGATATAGATGCGACAAGATTTTATTTATTATTTTATGGACGAGATTTTTTTTTTATTTATTTAATCAAGCAATTTGACAATTATAATACATATTATAGTGCAAAAAAAAAAGGTTTATTCGTGAACTAGATCACTGTACATCTAGTTACAATAAATAAATATAAGTTTTCACACTGTAGTAACTATAATTAAAAAACAATATTTTATTTAATGAGTGGTGTGCGTGAAAATCTCAAAAACAAATATGTATTTACTTAGTTTTTTTTGATAGAATATAATAAGCAGATATAGAACAGTAATTCTATAGCTATTAACGGGATTGTTACCATGTACCTTGTTTTTTATGACTCGCCGATATTTCGGCACTGTTGCAAGCGCCATGATCACGGATCGTATCTGAAGTAATTGGTAGATGTTATTGGCAGACATATCGGTCTACCCTCTGACGTCGTCTTTTACTGTCGTAGTGATTTTTAAGATGTCTAGAAAACAGTAAAAGTCTTTCGAAGGTAGCTCGACAAAGTAAATAAAAAATCATTATTCTGACGATGCAGACCTGAAAAGGCTGCGAAACGTCAAATAAATAAAGTTCGTGCATTAACCCGTTAAAACTAGTTTTATTTATTCAAAGATGTGCGTAAAAACCTAAGAAACAAATATCATTTATTCAGTTTAGGCTGTTACAAGCACTCATGAATGTCTAGGTAGAAGATACGCCATCGGTTCGTAAATCTACAGCGGGAGACCTTGTACTGAGAAGAACCGGCAAGGAACTCAGCAAGGGCTATTTTTTCTAAAGTTGTTGAATGACTGAAGTTATCATCATCATCTCCAGCCTATTAATGTGTGGCATTCCCTATATATGCATTCATCGATCTGAGTGGCGTGCAATTGGAGAGGCCTATGTCCAGCAGTGGACTAGGATAAGCTGCTGATGATGATGATGATGATGATGATGATGATTCCCTATGGATGGAATAGGGAGACTGGGCCGTGACCCACCACGCGGGCCCAGTGCGGATTGGTGGGTGCTAACGACTACAGATGCAGCTGGGACCAACGTCTTAACGTGTCTTCCGAAGCACGTAGGAGCTCGACACAATAAGTTTTCGGTCACCCATCCAATGACTGACCACTGCGAAAGTTGCTTAACTTTCACGATCGCAAACCGAATTCGCTAACCACCTGCGCCATCGAGCTCGAAGTTAACATATAACTATCTTATCATCTTCTTAACAGAATAATCTCAACTCACATCAATAAATCATATAATAGAATAGTTGCAATACAAATGTTTGTGTGTACAATCCCGTGGATTAGGTCGAATCCCGCACTCCGGGATTACGGGATCAAACGGGCGGGATCCAGTTATCATCTTCGGAAACAAATTAGCGCGGGATATTTATGTTTGTGTTGCTATTATAACTATTATAGCACTGAATGGTACTTCAAACGATTTAATGTTGATTTAGTGCGGCAACCTTCTCCCCTTCACAATGATAAGCTAGGAGCAAAAGAAATCATAGAACCCGTCAGCTGCTAATTTTCTCGCGCAGTTAAATTGTAGCTTTTATTTATAGCGATGGGCTCAGAACACGTATTGTATAAGCTCGATCAAATAAAGAATTTGTTACTGAAAATGGGGCTTCAAATAATTAAATAAAGTAAACAATACCACACACACCTCCTAAATATGATTGTAAAAACAAACAAAAAAATCCTGAAGCCGAATTTGATATCAGTACTCCTAGCACGAACCATTATCGAATTCGTATCGTTTGCGAGTCCGAAATGTCATTGTCAAATATGTACTGGTTTTTAGTTTTCGTTACGTACTTTGTGGCGCTGCTGTTCAAGTTTCCATACAAAATTTGACATTGACATTTCGGACTCGCAACATTACGAATTCGATATTGGTTAGTGCTAGGGGTGCTAATCCAATTTTTGAAATTTCCGTTACCTAAAACATTGACAAAAAGACTACCAAACACCCCGGATTCGCACGACAGTCGCTTATTCATGGGTTTTGGTTTTTTCTCACTGATAGTAACATAAATTCCTTTCTATGTCTTATGAAATAAAAAAAATCCTTATGCGAATCGTTAGTAAGGCTTTTTTGTTGGAAAATTCATGTTGTCTCCGTACCGCTTTTTCAATTTCCTGGACTAACATGTATTGGCGGATTAAGACCTTACAACTGATCCACGAGATTCGATCTGGATAGAATCTAAAGATAACTCCTTTAATCTGCTGCTGATGTATTGGACACTAGGATGGCTGTGACACCTAGCTTTCGGTACTTACAGCAAATTTAAAACTTATTATCATTAGCGCAAGTTACAAAGTTGCTTGAGCGCTATTGGTATTTGTGTTATACATACATACATACATACATAGAGTCTGTGCGGAAAAAGAGAATGGGATTTAGATTGGACGGCGCTGCAGTGCTTTTCTACCGTATTTGTAACGTTTTACCACTTTTAGACATGATGAAATACAAAAAACCGCAAGAAATCACAACAACAAACACATCCGTATCAATACAAAACTTTGACGTTTTACAGATTGCTGGGTTTGATTGCCAAAAACATCTTAATGTTAGTTCCGTTTTTGGCCACGCCCATTCTCTTTCCGCACAGACTCTACAGGATTTTCTGCTCTAACCTTAGATTAAAACATAAAGGGAAGATACGGTACGCTCATACTAGCATGAAATAAAATATGATTTGAATCAACTACATAAGCAACTCTCACACACGCACACGTCTGTATATAAACATTCAATCAAGCGAGCTAGACGGAACTGTACGCTTTCGAGTCCGTACGGCTGAACCGTATTGTTGACCTTTTCTTGATAACAAAATGGCCATTACGTAAATAACATTCACGACAAACCGTGATTTTTGAGAAAAAAATGTATTTACAGTTTTACGGATGAAAAGTGTTGCCGAGGCATAAGATTTTGATCTATTTGCGTTCTTTATAAAAGCATCGAAGGCATTGTTTTATCTTTACAATAAAATACAGGCAATATTATTAAATTGAGAGCACATGCAGCGTATTTGAATGTACAATTGTGTCTAAAGCGAATTATGGTCATGCACCACAATTTAAGCGGATCACTTTTGATCCGCAAGTGCCGTATCTTCAATTACTGTTTTAATCGAGGGCTCTAATAGTTGAACGTAACGTCAACGATATTGCAACAGAACACAGAAAGAGGTCAGAAGGGCCTTGTGAGCGGGATAAGTGCGCCATAGTTATGTGTGAGCAAATGCTCATAACTTGACCAAAACTTGGTTCGGATTGCGTCGTTGCACTCGGGTGTGAGCGCTGATTGGTTCGATTCTTTGATGTCGCGTCGTTTGATTGGCTATTGGCGACATCGGATCCCGTACAAACGGTATATGATCACCCTTCTAATCTCTTTCCAGTGCCGTCTTTGACCTATTGGAGGCCCTTTTTTAACGCAGGTAAAAAATCTTTTTACAGACGACGGCGGCTTTAACTTTTTGGCTAACCACCGAGGACCCCGCACCTCTTACGGGCGCTTTACGGCATAATATCCTCTAAAAAAGTCCTGCGAATACCTTCTACACTGCTTAATGCGAAGCCGAGGGGTCCCCGTTAGGGATTCTACCACGACTGCAACCTATTGGAGGCCCTGGGCATATTAGGATAATGGGGCCCCTACGACCCCCGCGGCCCCGTTTGGTGATCTAACAAGAACTAGAGACTTTGTATTTGTTATCTGAGGTACCCACCTATCGATCCCGGGGCCCTGGGCACTTGCCCAAAATGCCCACTGGGAATGATGGGTCTGCCTCATTCTCTGTTCTGTGTATATTACAATAATATTTTCATTGCTCTATGGGGTAAGTAGAAGATAGGGTTAGGGCAGACAATGCGCTAGTGATTTTTGGTAACGCAAGCGTCTCTGAATGTCGGCCTCATAACAAAACTCTAAGTCGCGCAGCGTGCTATGGAGAGGGAGGTCTATGCGCGGTGTTTCCCTACGCGATAAGATCCGAAATACGGAGATCCGTAGAAGGGCCGGTGTGTACGACATAGCCCAAAGAGTTAGCACGCTGTACTGGCAATGGGCAGGCCACATCGCTCGAGGATCTGACAACCGTTGGGTAAGAAAGGGCCTCGAGTGGTGACGCGTACCGGACGACGCAGCGTGGGGCGGCCCCCAACACGGTGGACTGACGACATCGTCAAATGTGCTGGGAGCCACTGGATGCGGATAGCGCAGGACCGCGCATTGTGGCGTTCTATGGGGGAGGCCTATGTCCAGCAGAGGACGGAGAAAGGCTGATGGATGGATGGATGGATGGAAGCGTCTATAGCGGTGTGTGATCGTGGAAGTTGAGAAACTTTCGCAACGGTCGCTCATTGAATGGGTGACCAAAAGCTTATTATCTCGAGCTCCTCTGTGCTTCGGAAGGCACGTTAAGCCGTTGGTCCCAGCTGCATCTGTAGTCGTTAGCCTTCACCGATCAGCACTGGAGCTGTGGGTCACTGTTCAATCTTCCTATTCCATTCATAGGGAAAGCTTGAGCCTCAGTAGTGGAGACATTAATAGGCTGATGATGATGATGAAGCGTCTATTGAAGTTAATGTTTAGTCACACTTAACATAAATAACACTATTTGTATTTATACTGTATGACACAGCAATCAAAATGCAGGTAAACAATTAATGTATATTTAATAATTATGTAATGAAAGGTCACCTTTATATAGTATAGTCATGAATCATCTCTGAAGTCATTTTTCAATTTGACGACTCTGTAAATAATAAAACAGGGAGAAAAAAACAGCCCTTGCTGAGTTTCTTGCCGGTTCTTCCCAGTACAAGGTCTCCCGCCGTAGATTTACGAACCGATGGCGTAGCTTCTACGCATTCATGAGTGCTTGTAACAGCCTAAACTGAATAAATGATTTTGATTATGATTATAGATAGGCTATGACGGCCGATTATCATATGATTGTTTGTATGTAACACTTTTTATACAAAGTCTAGCTATCACGGTTCATGAGGTACAGTCTGGTAACAGGCAGACAGACGGACAGTGGAGTGTTAGTAATAGGGTCCTGTTTTTAACCTTTGGGTACAGAACCGTAAAATTAACTTATTCGTCCTAAAAAAGGTAGCAACCCTTAATGTAATTTACAATTACAAAAGCTTGTAAAAATAGTGTTTCGTTAGCATAAATCATAATAACATCTCTTGTACCTGAGAAGTGACCGTTTTCATTAATCGGGTTAAAAAAACTAATTGAATTTTGTCAACCTGTTTGCGAGCATCTAATTTCGCGCCCTGGTCGACATTAAGCAACATGCACAATCCTGTAGACGGGAGCTCAATACAATCCCGTTGTAGTGGGTAGGATCCCGGGGTACCAACCGGGATTACGGGATTAAGAGACCCGATACAGAATGTATTTACAAGGGCGCTATTAAAAAGAACAGGATTCTTGCTAGCGTGTGGTCTCTTTCCGGGTTTAACGCGTGTTAGGTACTTAGAATTGGGTCTGTTTCTAAATAAGAAAATAGTATGTTAACATTGTTTAATGAAAGTTTAACTTAAATAAAACTTATTTTTTATTTATTTTTTAAGCATTTAACTGCTAGATGTTTAAAGAAAAGTTTGCTAGAAAAAAAAATCCACGCGGACCAGGTAGCGGATGGGACTCGAACCCGCACCCTGAAATAAACAAATGAATACTTTTTCAAGTATTAAACATTTGAAAGAAGCAATAGCAATTATAATTATATGCTTAAAAAATAAATAAAAAATAATTTGACATTGTGGGTTACCTACAATGCGAAGAGATGGCGCTGCCTTGCAGCTTAAGGTTAGGAAAATTTCGACGCGGCGAATAGGGCCGTGGTAGCATAATGGTCAGTGCATTCGCCCGGATTGCGAAGGGTGCGGGTTCGAGTCCTGTCCGCTGCCTGGTCCGCGTGGATTTTTTTTTCTAGTAAACTTTTCTTTAGATTTAAATAAACTTAGTAAAAAAATATCTAAATATAATAATCGCGGCTGGATCCTTTCAAAGCTTTTAGGAGCTTAACAGAAAATTAAGACGGTTTCAAACCTTGCTTATGCAAATTTTGTATGTCATTTTTTGAACGTATGTCTTTTTTTTATGTAATTAAGGTAAGAGTTTAGGTTCCGTTTTTTCCCTTTGCGTACGGAACCCTTAAAACAAATAATAGCTGTTGAATTATGACATAATACACCGACAAATCATTCACACTTCTTTACATGCTAGTATCTCGCAACGTTTGCCGGTTGAATCAGTTTTTCTCCTGCCCATACATTATAGAGCGCAAACTAAAGTACAATTAGTATTTAAAAAGATAAGGCAATGATACATTTATCGACAATAGACAAATTTATCGTAGCCGGAAAAAAAATTAGTTTGAATTTTTAAGTGTAAAAATTCAACTGAAATTCTTTCCATCTACGATTTTGTGTAACCATAATCATTAAATTGTCACATACAAACATACTTGGTATGTTCCACACAAATAATATTCGTAAACCCATTTCTTGTTCATGTACAGTTGTGTGACAGTCCACGTCGCGGTGAAACTGGCAAAATGGGCACGTAGCGAAAGCGCTAACACAGTCAACATAGACGGTACAGTAGAATAAATGCAATAAAGTTCTTTGCATTATTTTTTTTACTCATAAAAAATGATAATTTCCATACGAAATACAAAACTCTTCAAATGGATATTACATTTGATTTGAAGCGTTTTTAAGATGTTAAAAATGGTGTGTTTTTATGAAATGACGATGCAAGTGAAAATTTTAAAATCATTAATAAAAAAAAAGTCCTTCCTCTGCTTGGGAACCCGGGACGTCCGCGGAGCAGGCGAACTTTCTATCACTGAACCACCGATGCTTGTGAATAAAGTCTGTTTTAATATAAATATTTTTTTAATAACATTCAAAAATCCTTGGGAGACCTATGCTCAGCAATGGGCGTCGTAGAATTGAGATGATGAATAAAAAATGTAGAGTGACATGTAACGTGTCATGTCGTTCCCTTCTTCCTATAATCTGGGGTCCTTGAAAGAGAGGCGTGAAGAAGCATTTTTGCAGGCCGGCAAGGTGAGGATGGTTGGTGTAGTAAGGTGTAAGGTGAGGATGGCAGTTTATAACTGCTGTACCAGCGATCTTCGCGTTTGGACTTTATCACCACTTAACATTAGGTGAAGTAGAGTCATTTGCCTACCTGGCTAATAAAAAAAGGAACGAAAAATAAGTACTGTACTGTTTGATTTTTATATCTTAAAAGTCTTAAGCAATTTTTACTAGAATAATTCAGCTTGGCCCTAGTGTCAGGGTAGTTAAATGAAGTCATATGAAGTCATCAGTCAAAATACGTCAACGAAATACTGAGCCCTAGTAGGTAGGTCAACAACAGGTTTTGAGAGTCTCGTCACTTGCTACAGATAATACTTGTTAATGTTTACTTATCCCAATAAGTATACATAAGTATAGTAAGTTACGGGTTCTCTGAAATATGGTTTATTTCAGAGACCCCGTAACTCCCAAATCACCATCAAGTTACTCTACAATCCATCCATCATCCTCATCCAAATTTATACTGTTAAGAGGATAATTTGTAGGTAAAAATTTTAGGTTATTATTATATTTTTTATTTTTAAGCATTTAAAATATAATAATCTTGATTTGTTATTTACCTAATACTTGTAAAGGTATTTCATTTGATATTGTGGGTTACCTACAATGCGAAGAGATGGCGTTGCCCTGCAGCCTTTAGATATAATAAAGGAAATTCGACACGGCGATTAAGATCTCGGTAGCATAATTGGTTAGTGCGTCCGCCCAGATATCGAAAAATGCGGGTACAAACCCCGGCTGAAACCTGGACTAAATGGTTTTTTTAGTAATAAAATTTTACCTTTATATATTGAAGTAATTTTGCCTACTGCTCAGTGCCTTCACTATGAGTTAGTAGTGACATAAATAATAATATGCGAGAGTTTCCTATATTTTTTATGGTCCACTGCAGAGCAATTCTTGTAAGTGACCGGGTAGGGTGTCCACATTAGGCGTTTTAGAGTTAGGTAGTATTTTACAACTTATATTTATATTTTTTTCGAATCGAAAAGTTATATGTATGCTTATGTATTAAGAGCTGTGCCAATCCCATAACGAAATATAATAGCTAGGTATATTTTAAATCACTAAATTCGATTTCAATGTGATCATATCATAAAATCAGATAGCAATCTCAAGAAATCTATCTAATAAATATATATTGTTTAAAATTCTCCCACAGGTAAAACACAGGAGATACAAAGTCCAAGCTGCCTAATTTTAGTCAATTCTATTACTTGAAATCATATATCATCATAGACAAACTGACTCGCCATGCCAAAATCACTCAAAAAAGTATAGTTGTCATATTAGCGCAAAAAAATCATGAACTTAAAATATTTCTTCGTATCAATGCACTAAATAAAGATATAAAAAGTAAACAATCTTCATTATTCTCGAAGAAGCAAGAAAACGTTAAAGTAATATGTAAAAGATTGGAATATGCCTCCGGGAGGCTCCCTAAGGAGTTACTCACAGTCCCGACATGCGAATAATTGTTTGTAGCCCCAACTGTAATGGGATAGTGAGATGCCATCTGTTCGGTGGAAAATAAACTATTTTGCCGTTACATATAACAATACGTAATACATCCCAACACTACTATTATAAATGTGAAAGTTTGTATATTTGTTACTTGAACAAACATGTAAAAACCGCTGAACAGATTTGGCACACATATAGTTTAGTATCTGGTTTGAGACATGGGATTCTTTTTATCCCGAAAAATGTTAGGTTCCTTAAGAGGAATTCGCACAAACTAAATACCTAAACCGCATACAAAGTCGCGAACGGAGGCTAGCATTATACATATATATGTGATACTAACATAGTAACCGATCCTTGTACTTGTACTTACCTCGTATATGTTAGTTAGATACCAATAATATGAAGATATGGTGCTAAAACCTGCATTACACACAAGAAAAACACTTCATCATCATGTGTGCTATGCTTAAGTGGAACATAATAAGACAGGAGAATAGGGTATTTGATAAGTTTTAGAAAACGATCTCACGTTATTGACTAATGTTTATGGAGTGGATATTAAATCATTCTGTTGTGTATTTCAGTAAAAATAACCAAATCAAAAACTCCATTTTCAAGTTGCCGCGAAAACGTTTCTCTGGACAATATGGCGTCTTACTGGTATGTGACGTCACACGACTGTTATTAAAACGTCAAACGATACAATGTAATGTCACTTTAACCGGAAGTTTACTTGCGTGTGACGTCATTTTAGGCTCCGCCAGTCCCAAGCGTTTTGGGACACGTGCCAATAGATAAGAAAACTATTATCTTTTTCGTTAGTTTTTAGTAAAATTATGAATATTTTTTATGTAAAAATAGTAAAAACCCCTGCCAATATTCATTCTAAACACAGATGCTAACAATTGACACTTTATTTTTAACACTGTCAAATACCCTATTATAATCTACATACGTATTTCTTTAGGTAAATTTCCTTTTCTGATATTTTTATAGCTATTACTCTGTACTCGGTAACAATTCATAGGTTCGCGTGAGGTACCAACGTTACCTTCACACGCGATACCTTCGGGAGACAGCCAGCTCCGCAAGATCGTTTAGAGTGACACCTGTTCTCTATGGCTGTTTGGGGACCGATACATAATGCGGGGGAAAACCGCCCCACATTCCAACAGGCTAAGGGTTGAATTCGCGCAACCATTTTCAATTTACATCCGTCGTATATCGTTGAAACGAAAAAGAACGATATATCTTGTCGCTGAAAGTAACATTTCGCTCGGCAGATCTAATGCTGGTTTTACAGTGACGTTTTAGTTACATCTCTAAACGCGATAGCAACCGCCCATAGCGACGGGCGGCAGAAGCTAACAGCAGTGTCTTAGTTCTGATTCCGAAGCGCATGTGACATCAGCAATAAAGAAACAGGAATACTACCGGTGCTTTTAAAACTGGGCAAAGTAATATCCAATGATGGTGTTGTTACTGATCCATATCTTGTTATTATTAAGAAGAAGAGCTTTAGTACAAAAATACTAACAGAAGAAGGACAAAAGGAAACGCACCAATAATTAGTCCAAAACCAACAATGTGTAATGTGTGGTTTGTCACTTTTAGCAGTTAATTCGACTACTACTAATTATCTTCATGAAGGAATTAAGATACTCAAATCTCGTGACTCGCGAATTTTACCAAAACCGCGCTGGTGTAAGCGTGACTGTAAAATTTAGTCTCGGTGTTTATCCGGTGGTTAGTATTTTGACGAAATTTAGATTTTAAGCAGACGGTTTAAGTGCGATATTGGATTGGCGACGATGGTTTGGCCCCTATGTTTGTAATTGTAATAAAAGCCTACAAGTAATTTAGATTTATTGATGACGTTTTGGTGTACGGTAACAAACATTATGATTGTATTCTATCTTAAATGTTCCTGTTCTACACGAAAAGTTATTTTTGTTACCATTCTGAAATGGGCAAGATAGTTGTTGGGCCTTGTGTGTAATCTATTTAAGTATGAGAAGAAAAAAATGATAGGAAATTTCTTTAGGTAAAATATAGCTATTTTTAATAAACATTCCTTACCACAAAAGTAAGTCGGATGTTAAACACGTGTTTTAAAAGCAAATATCACACGAAAATTGCATTAACTTACTCTAAAAATCATTTTTGGACGAACAGCTGTGTTTCTAAACAATTTCGCTAATGACTGGATAAGTTACTTGGTTTTGGAAATAACTTCTGGCATATTTAATGGTGAATCTATATATACAGCGTGTGCATTTTCAGAAAAAACACAATGCCTGTGTGTGTCGTCCGTGATAAAAAACTAAATGGCTGTACATACGTGCAAGCTTTGCAAAATCAATCGTTCTTTAAAAAAAATATCTTTTTGAATTACGATTACCAAGTTTCCCCTCTCTTATTATTTTACTGGGTATCATATAAGTGGCCAGGAATATATTAGTATTTTTTTTATCAACGTAAATTCTATCCATAGAATAACAACTACAAAGGATGTTTTTGTTTATGGTTCAGTCAGACTGAGCCGCGTGCACTTTTATCTATGGTACGCATAAACACTATGGTGGAATTAATCACGTGGTCACATCAAAGCGCGCCGCGGTGCAACTCGTAAATCTGTTGTTCCGCGAAATGTCCGAGTTTTATGTGACACCAGGGTTGCCGTACAAATCTAGTGTAAATATGCTTTTATTCAATATTATTTTCTGTTGGATTTTTGTATCTTAAGCTCGGAATTTTCTGATATTATTATACAACATTATTGCTTCTAGGTTTCTCCGTCCTGTTACTATCTACCTTAGTGTCCCGGGTGGAATAGGCAGAGAGAGAGAGAGAGTGGAGTTTTTGCGGGATTTCATCGAGTGCGGTTTGCGTCTTATTCTTTGGTGTGATTTTGTGTTACAACCGTCTGCACATCTGAACTATCTATTCCGGTCAAGTGGACGTGAGAACTTTATTGTAGTTCTGACTTCACAGAAGCTTATCGTGAAAGCTGACTCGATACATCATGCCAAATACTCTAAGAAACATTAGAATGCATCACACTTACATTCTAATGTAAAAAAAAACAACTAAGAAAATTCAAGACTAGGCTGTATGGGCATTATTCCCTTTGCCTTCCCTAGAAAGGGAGAACGATAAAAAAGAGAGAGTAGTCACATTTTTAGCTTTATTCACAACCATTACTCTTTTCATATACGATCGCCGGTTTTTGCGACTTCTGACATCAACTATTTACAGAATGCGATCAATCAACTTAAACCAATCGATGTATTTCAGTAATCATACACATTATAAAACACTGTGTTGTGAAATGAAACGCTCGCTAGTCCACCTCAACATGAGGGTTTTCTTGAATGATGGACGCCAGGTGGCAGTACTGAGCCGAAAGGTCAACTCACCCTCATCAAATCGCGTATACGTCTTCCTTAGTCTATGGATCAATTTAAATGCTCGTTCGATTAATTCGCGCTAAAAACTTCATAAGACCTCATGCCACAGTGGCGCCAATTAGAGACGTTATCTAAATATATAAAACTCAAAGGTGACTGACTGACTGACATAGTGATCTATCAACGCACAGCCCAAACCACTGGACGGATCGGGCTGAAATTTGGCATGCAGTTAGATGTTATGACGTAGGCATCCGCTAAGAAGGGATTTTGATCAATTCTACCCCCAAGGGGATAGGGAGGGGATTGTCAATTTTAAACCGATCGGGCTGAGACTTTGCATACAGGTATATGAAGAATCATAGATGAATGACATTGTGTATAATACAAGCCTGAGAACAAAAACTGTAGTCTACACTTCAGCTCTACACCGAAGCGAAGCGAGGGCGGGCCGCTAGTTTTTCATATACAGCCGGTCTGTTTTTTTTATAGATATGACAAATGACTCCACTCCACCTGACGTTAGGTGACGGTGAAGTCCAGGCGTTGAGATAGCTGGTACAGCAGTTCTACCTGCCACACCAGCCATCCTCACCTAGCCGGCCTGCATGTTGCTTCTTCACGCCTCTTTTAAAGGACCGCAGGTTGTAAGAAGGAGGGAACACGTGAGCAGGCAGAGCATTCCATTTTGCCTTGTGATAGCAGCCCTAGTGCACCTATATTCCGTTTCGGTCATGTTTACTATGACGAATGGCTTATAACTATGCAGTTTTACGAGGCCACAGCTCTAGCTTTGTAGTTGTGTATTTAGACACAAAGAAGATAAGGTTTTGAGAAACCCAATGTGGAAGGTAAGGAAATGAGACTGGGCAATTTTGTATGAGAGTCCGTCCAAGAACCAATATCGACTTCGTTGTGGTGCTAATGGAAGATGACTTCAGAAGTATCTCTGAAGTAATTTTTCAACTTGACGACTCTGTATATAACAATACAGGGAGAAGAAAGCAGCCCTTGCTGAGTTTGAGAAAGCGTGCGTAATGAATTTTACCGCACGCTCCATTGTATGGACCGTCATTTTGAATTTTCGAACAATGTATACAACCTTCGTAAATGCATTTTTTTAACAAATGAGTAAAAAAAAAAGTTTTTCTTGAAAACAATTGCTTCCGCGGGTATTCGCATGATGATCTCGCAATATCTACCAAAATAGCCTCTAAATCTAAGTAAATAAAGGCAGCTTGTCATAATTAATTGTAACCACTGACAAGGCTTTATGTACAACCGCCGAAATAACTCAATTAAGCTAAACCAACAGATTGTAGTGATTTATCCAGCCGATATAAGAATGACTTGCGAATACGACAACAATGTGAGGGTTACAACAGAAGTGACATATGGTCTAACTGTGGTTGGTCAGGAGTCGCACACTGTGACGGTGAAACGATGCGGTTTTTCGGCGTTTCGAACGCGCACAACTTCTGATTACGAATTTTATCTTATTACCTGTTCAACTAGCGCCGAATATGTTATGTATGGGTATATTTCATTTTTTTTACTCGTTACTTCGTATGCGTAGAATAATAAGTTTCCATAGTAACTTTTACCTTTAACTTTAATTTTAGCAACAAAATGTTACCAATGTAGGCCCTTCTCAGTAATTTCTTTAACTCGATACTAAATTCATTAATAAAGGATGGTTTTCGCATAACGAAGCATACAGACGAGTTATTTTTAGAGTGTTGGTTTTAGCCACCTCGAGTTTTGGCAAATTATGGATATATTTCATATAGATACAGTTTCCCCGTAGAGATACTTTCAATAAAACTACGCTTTTATTCCTTACGTAAATATTTTCCGCTTGTATACCTAATGTCCTAAATCTATATATCTATATATATATAAAACTCAAAGGTGACTCACTGACTGACTGACATAGTGATCTATCAACGCACAGCCCAAACCACTGGACGGATCGGGCTGAAATTTGGCATCCATGTAGATGTTATGACGTAGGCATCCGCTAAGAAAAGATTTTGATCAATCCTAACCCCCAAGGGGATAAAATAGGGAATAAAAGTTTGTATGAAACTTTGTCAATTTTAAACCGATCGGGCTGAGACTTTGCATGCAGGTATAAGAAGAATCATAGATGAATGTCATTGTGTATAATACGAGCCTGAGAACAAAAACTGTAGTCTACACTTCAGCTCTACACCGAAGCGAAGCGAGGGCGGGCCGCTAGTACCTTATATTTATACAAAATGTCCTAAATAATTCCTGTTTTTCTTGTAGTTACGCGTTTTATAGAAAAAACGCTCGTTCGCAAACACAGTGTGTGGTACCGGGATATCGGGAAAAAATCATGAAATCAGGGTCAAAAGTGCTTACTCATCATTGGGGTTAATATTGTTCAATCTGGGATTGTGGCGAACACAACTATTAATCTAACCCAATTGGCGGGGACCGCGAGTAACGCCACGGTATTATTACTAGTGTAAGTAGCGGTTGGAAAGACCGGCGATTAATCAGAGAGGAAGTAAAAAAAAATGTTTTTTTACTGTCTGATAATTAGTTGGAAAACGGTCTTTATTACTGGACATAAGGGTTAAGAACAGGGGGGGGAGAGGGGAGTCGGGCAATGTTTTTTACATGCAAACATTCTCGTCTGATTTCTACCTTGATTTTTAGGGTTCCGTACCACAAAAGGAAAAAACGGACCCCTTATAGGATCACTTTGTTGTTCGTCCGTCTGTCAAGACCGTTTTCCTCAGGAACGCGTGGAGGTATCAAACTGAAATGCATATCTAATACTCAGGTCTACTGTCCCTTGGATCTGTGAAAAAATCAAATTTCTGAGCCAAAGCAATAAAAAGATACAGCCGCAATGTTTATACAATTTTAAAAACCTACAGGGTACTTCCCGTGAACTTAGAATCTTGAAATTTGGTGCGAAGTAACGTCTTATAGTACAGATGAAGGAAAAATTACGAAAAAGTTTTTTAGTTACATCATATAATAAAAAATATTTTTTAATAATTATTAAAATATACCTATAGTTTTGTAAGGAACCCTCAGTGCGCGAGTCCGAATCGCACTAGGCCTGTTTTTTTATCACTAAAGAATTGATTTTCATAAACTACAATTTTACTCATTCTATGATCCTATGTCTACCTTTTTTCGATAACTTGTGTTTCAAAGAAACTAGAAGCCCTCGAAAAAGGCCAGATATAACATATTTTTATTACTATATTCATTATCTAGTGTGGAGATTTAATAAGCATTTTCAAAAAAGCAAAACATAGATAAGGCATAGTATAACTACTTATTATTCTTTGTGTAAAATTTCTTTTGCATATATCTAATTTTCGAGCAGGAGAATCGTCGAGCAAAACCTCGAATTTTGCTATATTCGATATTCATATACAATTTTCAGCGTTAATTACTGTTGTCCCTATAGCACGGCATTTGCTACAGGAATAGTTTTTTCAATTACCTATTTCTCTAATGTCTCGCAGCTCGCGTCCGCTTTTAAGTAGAAAAATATTCAAGAATGCTTATACAAAAAAATAGAAATCGTCTGACCACACTGGCTGGACTGTATATTCCTTCTATAATAATAATAAATGTTTTTTTCAGGCACAATAATCCATATTAAAAATTACAATTACAATTTGTCCCATTTTTATCTTAAATTTAAATAGTTGTATCACAACTCGTCAATTGACTAATCCAACAATCATTATTAAATTTAAACGATAATAATAAAAATAAATAAAATGTAATCTTTAATGAATTCAATTTATTATGTACCTACTTCTATTCTGTACCAAATTTTATCAGTATCCACTTTTATTCTGTACTTGCTTCTATATATTTATTTATTTATTTTTTGGAAGACCAACACATATGAATAAAATTAATAAAAACTTAAATAATAACAAAGAGCCAATTACAGGTCTTCACTCACAATAAAATGCTGCTGCAATTTTATGCTGTACGTAGCTAAAAATAGGAGTTATTCTTTGCCATTAATTTCGATGCTAGTGGTGATTACGCGGCGTCTCGCTAAGTGCGCAGTCAATATGTCACGGTGAAATTATTTGGCCCCTTTTATTTTTGTCCTGATACCGTAGGGCTGACACGAGAGAAAATAATTATTTCTTACATGGGGCCATTCATTTATTACATAACACGATTTAGGGGAGAAGGGGGTTGACCTGACCATGTCTCCATGTCTTATAAAATCACAAAAATTCGCAAAAGATTATTGATCCCCCCCCCGTTAGGGAAGCAAATGCGAGATTTTTACGTTTTTAAAACTTTTTACGTTTATGTTAAATTTACAACTTTTTACGTTTATGATATTAGTAAGATTATTACAAAATCAGGGTTAACTTTGAAAATTATAAGCTATTGCAAAGTCATAAAATTAATTAGCGATTCAAGTATAATTTCGCTTAAAAAAATATTGTCCTTCTGTAAGGTTCCTTTACATTGAAACGCGATAACATAACTGATAAAAAAAAACAATTATAAAATATAATGTTCATGAAAAAAGGTGTGTGCCCTCATAAGTGGGGACATAAAGTGATCGAAATATTAAAAAAAATCGTCATGTCCGTACAATTACAATTTTTCACTAACGCTAAAACTTAATGATAAAAGACATTAGCGTTGTTAATCTATCGAATACCTGAAACCAGTACCCTTGGCACCAACCAAAATCGAATTCGTAACGTTTGCGAGTCCGAAATGTCATTGTCAAAGTGGCGCTGCAAGTGTTCCAGTTTCCATACAAAATTTGGCATTGACATTTCGGTTTGCAAACTATTCGAATTCGATAATGGTCCGTGCTAGGGGTACAATAACCACGAACCAATATCGAATTCGTAACGTTTGCGATTCCGAAATGTCATTGTCAAATGTGTACAGTACCCCTGGCACGAACCAATATCGAATTTGTAACGTTTGAGAGTCCGAAATGTCATTGTCAAATGTGTACTGATGTTTAGTTCTCGTTACGTACTTTATAGCGCTGCTGTTCAAGTTTCCATACAAAGTTTGTCATTTACATTGAGCACTCGCAAACTATTCGAATTCGATAATGGTTCGTGCTATAACTCGGCAGCTTACACTTAAAACGCCTGCGTGTTCCAATATCAATTTTCCGAATCATGCTCAAAATTTATTTTAAAACTTACCGATTTTTTTTGTAATAAAATCGGAAAAGTCACGGTGACAACCCTGCCACCCCTCAGGCCCAGTGATTAATGACACTCTCCTACCGATAGTCCAAGGTTCGATTAGTGTTAATATTGTTAGTGTAGTAATACATTTAGGAGAAAATGCCAGTATTGTGACCACTGGTACTGCTAAGGTTTTCAATATGTCCAATGACGTCATACTGCCGGACTTGATTGGAAGTGAACGAGAAGATAGAATGGGTCATTTATTAACTTTACAATGAAGCTGCTTGTATCATACTCATATGACATTGGTATCCTATGGGTTTCGGAAAGAATAGTGACAGGTTACCAGCCTACAACATTTTCCGAATATGCCCAAGCTGGGCCATCTAAACATTTCATCTGCCCAGGAACGTTAGAAGCTGACGCATCTCATATTTTTGTTTCGCTCCCAGCATGAGAACATAATAATATGTATGTAATTACATCTTATCTCGTCTAAGCAGCTGAACCAATTTTGATGATTTTTCATACGGAGATAAAGGGTACATTGAAGAAAGGTAATAACTACTTTTTAAATTATTATTTGAAGGATCCCTTTTCAAAAAATGTTTTATATTAATAGGAAATGAGAGTCTTTACAAATAAATTTACGTTAAAGAAGTTGGGAGCACCAACTAGTATTTAATAAATATATGCCAAAAAGACACACAATACGACTATAATTCCTTTTATCCATTTTTTAATGTGCATTGAAAATTCCGAATGGCAGATCCCAAGCCAAAAGTTACATTAAAAAAGTCGATCTTCAATTCTCTAGTTATTTCGGGCTACCGGTTCTCTCGATTACAAAGGGTTTTTTTTTGTTACTATTTTAAAACTATTATTCTCCACCCTAACCACTTAAATTCGAATGAAAACATAGGAACGATCAATCATATAATAGTTAAGTCATTGTGGCTACGATTCGGACCGCGCTTGCATTTGACAGAAGAAAAAAATAACCAATATTTTTGGCAGGATGTCATTTACTTGTGAAATGCACTTTTGAGAATATCATAATGTGTTTTGTACTTAATTTATTGCTATTTTAACGCATGTATTATTAACCTAAAAAGCTTAAAGATTATCTATTATAGTTTTCGTTTTTTTAAGACACTCCCTTTTCAGGGAAGGCAAAGGTAACTATGCCCATACAGCCTAGTCTTAAGATTTAATAATCTTTTTTTATTTACATTACAATGTCGGTGTAACGCATTCTAATATTTCTAGGAGTGTTTGGCACGAAATGTATCGAGTTGGGTTTTTCGATAAGCTTCTGTGAGGTAGTCACCACTACAATAAAGTTCTCACGTCCACTTGACCGAAATAGCGTATATTTTAAAGATTCCACTAATTCTTCAGTTGCGCAGACGGTTGTAACACAAAATCACACCAATATTATTTTACAGTATCCACTATGAACGAATTAAAGAATAATTAAAGTGAGACGCCAACCGCGCTCGATAAAATCCCGCCAAAAACTAAAATTTGTTTTTCGTTTAATCGAAGTATGTATTCAGATATGTTGTTCTGTTTTATGCATTGTTTGTTAACTAAATCAAGCACCACGTAACAATTAACTAGGTATTTATCATATTTTATTTAGGCTTCGTTGCCCGAAAGCTACATTTACTTCGTTTGTATATCTCTATATTCGTTTGCTAGTAACATTCTGTTAAATTTTTTGGTTCCCTCATCTTAAAAATAATTCATATAAATGGTTTCTCCGACAGCTGTTAATAATAATTTTCAAACGAGAATTAGACGGAGCAGGTAATAATAAGAAACAATAATTAATAAATGTGAGATGACTTTAATATAGTCGGGCGATTAGTTGCAAATTCTTAAAGAAAAAAGTTATGGACACATTGAGAGTGCAAATATTTATTTTCGTCATATAAATGATTTATTTATTTATTTAAGGACAACCAACAAGAATATCCACACATAGTATAATATAACAAAAGTGTATAAGTGACAATCCAAGTGGTATCTTAATTATAGGCTGCCACGGCATGCATTTGTGACAATAATGACAGAGTGTGCATTCTTAACAAAATTATAAAAGTATAAAAAGAAATAATTATGCATGATATTCACAAACATGTTGTTGTTACATTGAACATATCCAATACGACAGAACGATTGTGCAGCAAGAAATCAGAAGATACTACAATATGACATGATGTTCGTAATGCCCAATTTATTTGGTTATTTACATACAAATATTTAAATTACTAAAGTTTAAAACTATTTAATGTCTAAACACTTAAAAATACAATCATCTTAAAACTTAACTACAGAAATCAATAAAAAATTACAAAATAAAACGAGCGAGCCTTACAGTAATCGCGTAAGATGTGTAACATTTGAAACCTCACCTTATATTAGTAAAAAAAGAAATAAAACCTACTACAAGGAGTAAGCCATTTGAACATTACGTTCTAAAATCAAATTAAATAGCGCGCGCTTTTCTTTAAAAGCTTCGTGGTCGAAAGGTTATTTCAAATAACCTTGAATTTTTTCGATCTGATTCTAACCGTTGCTTTTTACAGTCTCTCTCATGCTGGCACTTCACTCGGCTATACGTGTTTGTTATTTGTAAACTTGACACCAGTCTGTCCTTATCACGCTCCACAGGGGATGAAAAGGACAGATTCATGTCATGTCATATTTACAAATAACAAGCACGAATACCCAAGCGACGTCGGCATGAGTGACCATTAGACCAACTGCGCTCTCGCAAATGCTGCAAATTAATTTTCATTTTATATAATCTGTAGATATTATTATAATCTGAATGTTTTTAAGTCAAAAGCCGCTCAGTCAACCGCAGCAATTAATAACCATTTCAATTAAAAAAAAAACTGCGCTCACTACACCCCGGCCTTTACACTTCCATCTGAACATTAGTATTTTGATGCCCCGCGTGAATTATTCACAAATTTATAATTCACCTCCCCCCCCCATCCCCTCCTACCTTCCTTTCCCGTGAGCCCTCGTACCAAATCATCTAAGGGCAAGAAAACACGGGATGATATTCGGTACCTCTACCATGGGTTTACAAATACTATTCTCGCTAGCTGCGTAACCGGAAATGTATGTGTTTGTATAGGAAATTATACAGCGCCCCTAGCGGTCACTCAAGGAACCGAAATCTCTTTAGACAGCTAGGTAAAAACATGACAAAACTATTAGTTTTGAAGCCATTGTCATAGCAATTATTCTTACTCTTACGATCCTGATTTTGTTCTATACACTAGACTAGACGGTGAGGCTCAGTTTGTGAAGTAAAAAATTCATCCTACTCGACATCACTATTAAATAAATAAATAAATATTTCCAACGCTCACACCAATTAGCCTAGCCCCAAAGTAAGCACTGTAAGGCTTGCGTTATGGGATACTAGGTTAACGGATAGAGAATACATTTACTGTACATATATGAGTATATTTATATAGAAATACATATTAACAAATGCTCGTATTCATCACACAAACATCTGCCCCTACCGGGATTCGAACCCGGGTCCTCTCGAGTCGGCGACACCATGAAACCCGGCGTATAAACCACTCGGCCGCGGAGGTCGTCATACTATTAGTACCTAAGTCCTGTAATTAATAATAAAATTAATACAAAATTAAATAGTTATAGTCTATGTAATGATAAATTTTAGTGTTTGACTAGTACAGTTATAAACGAACTAATCGTTTAGTATATGCCTGTTCGTTTTAATGTCTCAAACTCAGAAGAAGAATTAAAGCAAAGAAATAGTTTAAATTCAACTCATAAAGTTGACTCATATAGGTATTTTATTTTCACATATAGACCAAAAAAGGGACAAAATATGTGGCTATGAACTATACTATGAACAGGGTATACAAGGAAACCGCTATACAAATGTCAAATTGGTTGGTTACCTTTATGATACCGAATCAAAAAGAGATCTAATGTGAAATGCAACCTGTCAACACGCCACTAATACTATTTTGTTGGGTAATACTTTGTTTGGAAATCTTTACCTAATTCTATTGTTTATGGGAGTGTACGCTTAAACGTCATGGCATTACTTCTCTATGTTTTAATTCTTGTTCTGAGGGCCATAAAAAATATTATTCTAAGTAGGCACTAAGAAGCCATTACCATAGCAATTTGGCAATAAGAGTCTCACATTTGACAGACACAGACATGTGTGTCTAGGCAATAACATTTCTTTATACGCAGATTTCCATTTTTCATAATATTTTAATTCAGATTTTCATTAATTTCTATTGAAATTATTAAGATTTTGATGAGTGAGTTTTTTTAAGTATAATTTTAGATGTTTTTGACATAAACTTTTACACTAACACTCAGTAATTATTTACTTACCATAAATTTTTTACTTAACATGATCTTTGTTGTATTCACAAAACTAATTTGTACGTAACTCTAAGTAAATTATGTATGTGTATAAATATTTCAGTCTGTGTCAAATCAACTGGTTTATTGTAAAGTAATAAGTGTTATAAAGTAAAGTATTTAGTATAATTGTATTGTGTAAAGCTGTATGTTTCCCAAATAAATCTAAATTAATCATTTGTAGGTAGGGAGGTACAAAAATGGGCAGAAATCGAAGTGACATCTACGCAATACCGTCCCGTGTGCTCTCCGTCCAAATCATCAAGATAATTTTGTTTGTCAACGCCAGATAGAGCCACCTCTGCCTCCCGGAGTGACTCTGCTTAAATTGGCCGACGGAAAACAAATACTTACTCCACGTTGGCATAATTGTTTGACGTATTTCATAAACTTTAGCCTCTTTAAAAAAGAATTGTTATTATGAACTCGGTGTGAAAGTTATCGGTCAATAGGTAAAGATGAAAATGTACATAAAAAGCACTTTTCAATTTTAAGACCCACACTTGCAACTTTCTTTTTTATTTTTTATTATACAGGTAAAAAATCTTTTTACAGACGACGGCGCCTTGAATGAGAAGAATGAGTCACATTATACCATTCATACTTACCGGCTGGCGATCGGTTGATTTGTAAACCGTGGTTAATATTTTCGTTGTGAACAGTAATTATTTGACCGGCTGTTTAAACATTGTTTAGATGTTAACCGGGTGATCAATTAAACGTGGGTTAAACAACAGTCGATGAACTCGGGCCTAAGAGGCACACCGCCAAACGGACCTCACACCTGGCGCAAGTCTAACGGATCCCCGCCTGGCTGACCACCGAGGATCCCGCAACTCTTACGAGCGCTTTACAGCATTCCGCCGCATCCGCTAAAAACGTCCTGCGAATATTCTACACTGCTTAATGCGAAGCCGCGGGGTCACCACCGCTCCGCACCCAGCAGCTTCCCGGCCTCGCCGGGGCTTGCACCTAGGGTTACCAACTTTTTTTCTACTAAATATAGTATTTTCGAAGCTGTTACCTTAAAAAAATATAGTAGATGGCCAATAAATGGAAAAAATAAAGTATGTTGTTAAGATGTTTACTTAATTTTTAAAATGAGTATATTTTTGCTGCTCTAATAATTCAAGTTTAGCACCGACACCGACTTACTGTGGCCACTATTCCTACACGAACGTAAAGTACGTCACTATTCATAAGTGGAATTCTTTGCCCGCGCACGTGTTCCCTCCTTCCTATAATCTGGGGTCCTTTAAGAGAGGCGTGAAGAAGCATTTTTGCGGGCCGGCAAGGTGAGGATGGTTGGTGTAGCAGTTTATAACTGCTGTACCAGCTATCTTCGCGTTTGGACTTTATCACCACTTAACATCAGGTGGGGTAGAGTGATTTGCCTACCTAATTATAAAAAAATAAAATTTTATTATTAAGAAAGCTTTTACTGGCAAGTCTGCTTTAAGCAAAATATAGTAGTATCGCCTACTATATTTTTTTTTTAGAAATAAAGTATTTGATCTCCTAATATAGTAGGATACTATATATATATATATGCACCACACACCACAGTAAAATAATGCCGCAATGACATTTGGTCGCTAGCCCGTACTCAGGTGCGCGAAAGACATTAATCGAATTAAAAGATTACTTGGGGTGTGATCTACAATCGATACCGAAGCCAAAAATAGTTTTTAGAATTTTTTGTCTGTTTTTCTGTATGTCCGGGATAAACTCAAAAAGTACCGCATGGATTCACTTCAGATTTGGTACGAATATTATTAAGAAGTCGGGTCAACATATAGGCTACATATTATCACGCTATCACCTACGGGGAACGAGCGGTGAACAGAGGTCAAAAAGTATGTGCAAATAACTACCGCTAATCGATTGATAAGACGTTATCATGTCAAAAATGCTTGATTTGAATAATATTGATTTATTGATGGAAAGCGCTAGTAAAAGCTCAGTGGAGCTTCTCAATTAAAACAAATAGGAATGAATTTACAAACACGGCAATGTATTTAAAGTTGAACACACGCGTTATTCGTGCATAATAACAAAACAAAATATAATATTACATAAATCAAAGTATATCCGCTCATTAAAATGTTGCCTGTGTAATTATTATGTTAAGGTTATTTAGTTTCACCGCTTCCTGATAAACTTACCGAAAGCTTATTCATAAATTTATCTCCCAAATTGCATTCAATTATTGTAGCTTATTTCTTTCTTAAATAAAAACTCAAAGCTATTTTTATACGCTGTACGATAAGTATGTGTAAGTATATTGTTGTTGCAATCTTAAAAACGTGTTCTCAAAAATCCATTTTTTTTTTCAGTAAGATTGAGAAATGTCGGCGCCGTTGACTAATTATCCGCGTTTTCGCAAAATCCCTAAGCTTTTCACGAAAATTCGCTTTATCAAATCATCTTATGACATAGATATTATCAATAAAAATGTTTTGAAAGCTGTATATTACGCGGAAAGGCATCAACTAACCTAGTCATACAATTAAACTATGTCTGTCCATCGTATGAGATGGATACAGACAGTTAAATCGACATGCGAATTGCGTCCACAACAAACTTTTGAATTGTGCCGCCATGTTTTCGTTTGCATACAGATCGAATTCGTAGATTTTGAGTTAGCTATCTAATAATAGTTACCGCAACTCGGAATGTTATTAATACTTCTTGTTGATTTCCACTTGTTTTTCTGTTAGTTAAATTAGATTTTATATTTTTGACGTGACAACGTCTTAAATTAGGTTGCGGCTGGGAGTCACTTATGAAAAAGTGTAACGCTCGGTAACGTTACGATGAGTCTCTCGTGTTAAGTTTAAGTTTACATGTACAATGTTTTAGTAAACAAAATATATTTCTATAGTTAAAATTTGTGCAATTCTTATTTTCATTCAATTCCTTGTTCCTATTGTGCAATTTAATTATATTCATATCAATAAATATTCTACCGAGAAAAAGACGTTGTCACGTAAAATCTTCGCCCGTAAAACCGACTTTACAGGCAACCATTTTTTTTTTATTATTTTAAAGCATGCAACTGCTTGATGTTTAAATCTAAAGAAAATGTAACTAGAAAAAAATCCACGCGCACCAGGCAGCAGACGGGACTTGAACCCGCACCCTTCGCAATGTGGGTTACCTATAATGCGAAGAGATGGCGCTGCCTTGCAGCTTAAGAATGGCTAGAAGAATGTCGACGCGGTCCGTGAGGGCCGCGGTAGCATAATTGGTTAGTGCATTCGCCCGGATTGCGAAGGGTGCGGGTTCAAGTCCCGTCTGCTGCCTGGTCCGCGTGGATTTTTTTCTAAATTAGATTTTTCTGTGTGTTCATCACAATTACACTAACATTATAAAGGCGAAAGTTTGTGAGTGAGTGTTCACGTGTAAATGCTATATTATGCCATTCTAACTGCTTTTGCCTCCGAGATATCGCTGTGGTTTCGCTAGGGTAACAGGCGTTTTTCGGAGAAATATTGGAGCAACAAAATCAATACTTGCGGCACAAAATAGCAACAAAATACTATATACCTTAGGATATGGACATATGAAATTGTTACGCTTGGGTAATATACCTGCATTTTTCAACTTGACTACTCTGTATATAAAAATACAGGGAGAAAAGAACAGCCCTTGCTATTATTATATACAGAGTCGTCAAGTTGAAAAATGACTTCAGAGACACTTCTGAAGTCACCTTCCATTACATCATTTAGAATATAAATATAAAGTTACAATAGAAAATGCATCAATAATCAATCAAAAATACATTAATGAAAAATGTTGCAAACACGGGTAAAGATATTCCATTTGTGAGCTTTATTGTGTGCACTGGGCAAATGTGCATCTATCACGGAATTGTTCTCTTTAAAAGTTCTATATATGTATATAATAATAAAGGCCTCGACAGCATAAGTCTATCTTTTAAGTTTGACTCACTAACTATAACCCTTTTCCTCAAAGTAACGCAGGTGAAACCGCGGGCAACCTCCAGTTGTATACAATACCATTATGGTACCGTGGACTTTTTTGTTGTAGATATTTTAGTCCTCTATAAAAGTTTGGTACACCACTATGTCCATGAATACAGGATACAGTAGGATTCTAAATGCACATCGTGTGCGTTGAGTTGAGGAGCTCGTTGAAGTTAAGCAACTTTCCCAGTGGTCGGTCATTGGATGGGTGACCAAAAATTTACTATATCGAGCTTCTCCGTGCTTCGGAAGGCACGTTAAGCCGTTGGTCCCGGCTGCATCTGCAGTCGTCAGCACCCACCAATCCGTGGGTTATGGCCCAATCTCCCTATTCCATCCATAGGGAAGGCCAGTGCCCCAGCAGTGGGGGCATTAATAAGCTGATGATGATGATGTGCGTTGAGTCCGTGACAAGTCCTCGGCGGATATTTTCTTCACTATTAAGGGACTTTTGTCCTCTGTGTATAAAAATCCTTCGTCAGCTCAAGCCATTAAGGTTACAATTAGCTCGCGCCTTGCAACTCTCACCACGGCGCGTGTCAGGGAATTGTTTAATTAGAAACAACAGCAAAAACAAAACAAAAACAGCGGTCATTGACCCTCGTTGTTTTGTTTTCAGCGTTGTTATAGACGCCTCCCGACCTGTGTAGGGACGCGTCGGACGGACCGACAGACATGCGTCATAATTGTCCGTTGAATGAATTAATTTAGAATGTGGTTTAATTAAACTGCTCCGTTGGGCCATATTCAAAACAGAACTATAGGTAGGAATAGTTATTATTTATTTATTTTTTCTAAAAGGCTTCGCACGGCTTGTGCATTTAGCCAATGTCAAGTGGTTAAATGTTTACAAATACTGTAGCACTCGTGGTCAAAGTAATAAATCAAGTCAAAATAAGTGGCAGTCAAGTCAATCCCTATGTTTCAGTAAAATCAGTGTGGGGATTTACTGGAACCTCCCCGTGGACTTCTTGAGGGAACGTCGTAAGACACTTTCCGCTATTTTGTTTCACTTGCCAACACTTGTGCATATTCCCGAACACTTAGTGGTTAATAATCCACCATTATTAGACACTAACATCCGCCACAACACAATTTTTAACAAGAAAAATAAAACTGCTAAACTGACGCTTCCCGATCCCGCCAAAAAGTCCGAATAGTTATTTAAATAACTCTTCTTTCTTATAATCCATGTATCTCTTATCTATTAGACAAGTCCTTCCGTCCGTCCGTCCGTCTGTCTGTGGTGCTGTTTCAGCGGCCAAACCGTAAGAGATAGATAAAGAGAATGTTTAAGTTATAAGTTAAGAATAGTCTGATAAGACTACAAACCGGATTTGAGTAACGTAGCACTTCCGGTTTTCGAGAAATCACGAATTTCAAACGAAACCACGCAAAATCTCCGAAGTTCTCAATTAATTAAATACATTTTTTTTTAAATCAGGTTTTGGTGAACATTTGGTTCACTGGTTTGCTAGTTATATTTTAATACTTATTTATTGATACCTTGTATACTAACTAAGCAAAAACTATCCCATCAAATTATCAAGTTAAGTTATTGAACTTAGTACAAATAGTATTTGTACAGATTAAAAAATTGTTACTAGTACGTTCTCAGGAAGAACGTCTGGAATTTGAGTATCTATGAAAGGACCCCTTGAGATATCCGTTATAAGACTAACTCTTAAAATTTATTTATTTATTTATTAAAGGTCTGCCAACATTTTTACACCTTAACTTACATAATCACACTTATATGTAACAATTTTCAGCATAGTGCAAAAACAATTACTCACAAACTCAACATGAACAAGAACACGTAAATACGTATATTATATAAAAAGTATTACACTGGCACTATAACTAAAGGATATTTAAATACAATTCTTACATTCGTCTATTCGCCTGCAACAACCAACTCACCACACCAATATCATAAATAACCATTGCATATTCAAGAAACTTAAACTATACTAAAAACTAAAACAAAAATTCATTGCAAAACACTAGGTTAAATGGAATTTATATTAAATTAATTTTGAATTTGGTTTATAGTTGGGGTTCTTATCAGATACAGTAATTTTCGAAAACGTAACAAAGAAAGAGCATACAAGTCAATCGATCTACAAAACCTATTATTAAACCTACTAGCAAACCAGTGAACCAAATGTTCACCAAAAACAAAAAAATCAAATTGAGGACATCGGAGATTTTGTGTGGTTTTAGAAATCACGTGATTTCTCGAAAACCGGAAGTGCTACGTTACTCACATCCGGTTTGTAGTCTTATCAGACTATTCTTAACTTATAACTTAAACATTCTCTATATCTATCTCTTACGGTTTGGCCGCTGAAACAGCACCACGGACGGACGGACGGACTTGTCTAATAGATAAGAGACTAGCAAACCAGTGAACCAAATGTTCAACAAAAAAAAAATCCGGTTTGTATCTTATCAGACTATTCTTAACATATAACTTAAACATTCTCTTTATCTATCTCTTACGGTTTGGCCGCTGAAACAGCACCACGGACGGACGGACGGACGGACGGACTTGTCCATTAGATAAGAGATATTAAAATTGACTCTCTTAGGCCCGTATTATAGAAAGATCAGACTCAGTGATTGATCTAGTCTTGAGCATACTTAGAAAGGGATGTCGCTATATATAGCACATAGCGACATCCTTTTCTAACTGTACTCAAGTAAAGATCAACACTTAGTTGTCATTCTGTAATACGGGCCTAAAACTTTTTTTCTCAAATTAACGCGAGTGAAACCGCAGGTTACTTGCGGCCCGCCCTCGCGACGCTTTGGTGTACTGTACACTATAATTTGGGTTCCAATATATATAGCCCATGAAACTCACAAATAACGTGGCTTTCCATTTTTAAAAGAATTTTCAAAATCCTCACTAACTTTATCACTTTATTATATTCATCAAAAAAGTCTTAGAAATAGGTTTTGATCTTTAGACGATTTTTACTATCGTAATATATTTATTTATAGCATACTATTTGTTTCTTAGGTTCAATCAATAAATAAAGGTCAATAAATAAATAAAGTTTTCGTGCATTAACCCGTAAAAACTAGTTTTATTTTATTTATAGCATACTATTTTTATATCCGACTAGTATGTTATCGAAAACAAAAATAATTATATACTAATAAACTTTGTTAAGACAAAAATCATGATACGAGTAATAAGCACATACAAGTTTCTGTATTAGTCCAGTCAACAAGTTCAAAAACGTGAAAAATAGAGATAAAGCTCCTAAAAATATGAGCAATAGCTCATTGGATTCGGAACGACCTCTAGAAAAATGAGTTTTGAGGATTTTACTGCACGTAAAAAATTGCAATTGTTATTAACAAAATAAGATGAAAAAAAAGAGGTATTTACGTTTTTGTTAATAACTCATAAACTATTAATATTTACGATATTTGGAAAAAAGGTCCTTAAAGAGGAGGAAATTTCCGAAAAAAAAGCCCCAGCTCCCGGAACTCTACCTCTATTATTTATAATTTTAATTTAACGCTGAAAATAGGGCTCCGCGCAGACATTACGGTATGGGCGCACTGCCGTTAAAGACAGTTTCTTACATAAAATTATTTTTTTATAGTAACAAATATGAATTTAAAAATTTAAATAAATTATGGTGTCATCCAGATACTTGAAAGAATATATTCCCGTTGGAAATTTTTTTTTAAATTAATTTTTCAAAAAGTTATGCAATTGTTAATTAACGAATTTTTTTCCTATCTCCGTTTTCATAAATGACGACATAAAAAATTAAATAATAAACCTATAAATTTTTGGCTCTGTGGAGCTCTTCTTATATATATACTTAACAAGATCCCGCGATAAAAGTTTATTAAAGTTAATTATTTGTTTATAACAATTTTTTAAAGTTAACAAAAAATGAAAAGTCTAAGAAATGTTATTAAAAAAATTTTTTTAAACAAATGTTATATTATTGCTGCTTTCTTATCCAACAATGGCATTAAGTAACATCGGAAAAAAAAATTTTACATCATTTGTTAAGAAATTGTTTATAAACAAATAGACAAGTTTAATATTTAAAGAAATTTTTTTTTACCATTATGTTGTCTTGGCAAAATAATGATTTTTAAAAAAAAATTTTTTCTTAAATAAATTTTTTTATTGTTTATAATCGTTTTTTTATATTTCGATTGTTTAAATAATTAGTTAAGGAATGATTTTCTCTTTAAAAATCATAATTGGCATTTCTTCATAGGTAAATAGAAAAAAAAAAAATTTTTATCAATAATTTCATTGTTTGTTAACTTAACAATTTGTTATAAACAAATTCTAACTACCGTTATATTTTTTTTCTAGAGCTAAAAAAAATAGCAAAAACAGCCATATATATCATAATACTAAAAAAAATATTTTTCTATTTTTTATAACGCTTTTAAATATTACACGATACCAAAGTTGCACCGGACACTTGATTTGTCAAGTAAAAAATTAATATAACTTATAAACTATTCGAGATACGACAATGGACATTCAGGTCGTTTTTATAAAGCATTAATTAATCTTCAAAATAAGCTAAAAACCAAGTTTGTAACTATTGTTTATCAGCTAATACATGCATTTGTTTATAAAATTTTGAGAATTCTTTAACTTTTTCGTATCTCTTATGACTTACAACTTAATAAATAATTAAAATACAGCTATAAACCTTAAAACAATTTTGTTTAGCGATACATTATCTCCCAAATTATTAACTCGATGTTAAATTGAACACGAGTTAAATAAATATTAATTAAATCACGTATATTGTTTAAACAATTAGAGATGGAGGTACGATTAATTGATAATTTGGGAGATAATGTATCGCTAAACAAAATTGTTTTAAGGTTTATAGCTGTATTTTAATTATTTATTAAGTTGTAAGTCATAAGAGATACGAAAAAGTTAAAGAATTCTCAAAATTTTATAAACAAATGCATGTATTAGCTGATAAACAATAGTTACAAACTTGGTTTTTAGCTTATTTTGAAGATTAATTAATGCTTTATAAAAACGACCTGAATGTCCATTGTCGTATCTCGAATAGTTTATAAGTTATATTAATTTTTTACTTGACAAATCAAGTGTCCGGTGCAACTTTGGTATCGTGTAATATTTAAAAGCGTTATAAAAAATCGAAAAATATTTTTTTTAGTATTTTGATATATATGGCTGTTTTTGCTATTTTTTTAGCTCTAGAAAAAAAATATAACGGTAGTTAGAATTTGTTTATAACAAATTGTTAAGTTAACAAACAATGAAATTATTGATAATTTTTTTTTTTTTTTCTATTTACCTATGAAGAAATGCCAATTATGATTTTTAAAGAGAAAATCATTCCTTAACTAATTATTTAAACAATCGAAATATAAAAAAACGATTATAAACAATAAAAAAAATTATTTAAGAAAAATTTTTTTTTTTAAAAATCATTATTTTGCCAAGACAACATAATGGTAAAAAAAAAATTCTTTAAATATTAAACTTGTCTATTTGTTTATAAACAATTTCTTAACAAATGATGTAAAATTTTTTTTTCCGATGTTACTTAATGCCATTGTTGGATAAGAAAGCAGCAATAATATAACATTTGTTTAAAAATATTTTTTTAATAACATTTCTTAGACTTTTCATTTTTTGTTAACTTTAAAAAATTGTTATAAACAAAATAATTAACCTTAATAAACTTTTATCGCGGGATCTTGTTAAGTATATATATAAGAAGAGCTCCACAGAGCCTAAAATTTATAGGTTTATTATTTAAATTTTTATGTCGTCATTTATGAAAACGGAGATAGGAAAAAAATTCGTTAATTAACAATTGCATAACTTTTTGAAAAATTAATTTAAAAAAATTTTTCCAACGGGAATATATTCTTTCAAGTATCTGGATGACACCATAATTTATTTAAATTTTTAAATTCATATTTGTTACTATAAAAAAATAATTTTATGTAAGAAACTGTCTTTAACGGCAGTGCGCCCATGCCGTAATGGCTGCGCGGAGCCCTATTTTCAGCGTTAAATTAAAATTATAAATAATAGAGGTAGAGTTCCGGGAGCTGGGGCTTTTTTTTTCGGAAATTTCCTCCTCTTTAAGGACCTTTTTTCCAAATATCGTAAATATTAATAGTTTATGAGTTATTAACAAAAACGTAAATACCTCTTTTTTTTCATCTTATTTTGTTAATAACAATTGCAATTTTTTACGTGCAGTAAAATCCTCAAAACTCATTTTTCTAGAGGTCGTTCCGAATCCAATGAGCTATTGCTCATATTTTTAGGAGCTTTATCTCTATTTTTCACGTTTTTGAACTTGTTGACTGGACTATATATGATGCGTGTTTATTTAAAATTTTTCATGTGTGTATTAGTATACTAGCGACCGCTCGCGACTTCGTACACGTGGAGTTAGAAATAAAGATTCACTGCTCGTTCCCCGTAGGTGATAGCGTGATAATAAGTAGCCTATATGTTGACCCGACTTCTTAATAATTTTCGTGCCAAATTTGAAGTAAATCCATGCAGTACTTTTTGAGGTCATCCCGGACATACATACAGGCAAACTATAATTTTGGCTTCTGTATCGATTGTAGATCACACCCCAATTATTATTTTAAATAAATATTCAATGTACAGTTTTGACTTTCCTACCATTTTATTAATATGTATAGATTAGCAGGCGGTACCATCTACAAATAAAGCTTCCTCTTGAGTAATACACTCAACATATACACAAACATACTTTTAACCGAAAATACACCATCGTTATTTTTTAATTTCCGGTTCGAAAACTACGCATGTTAAAAATTTAAGCCCTAACCCACACAAAGATATGTGACAGAGTCGATTTGCGCTATCGATCCCTTGAACCGCTTCCATGTTCTTAACCTGCGAACAAACAATAGCAAACCCAAACACCATAAAACATAAAGCCCATTTTTCCCCAGCACATTTGTATTCAACCTCACAATCGGCACAGAGCGAAGTTCATCGCACCATCAGTTGCGCGAGTTAAAACTTTTTCCTTCCAGAAATACGGTCCGTAATTGAATGCTGGAATTGAAGGACATATGTCGTTCCACGGCTGAGCGGATAAGGATTCCCCTTCAGTAGGCATTGTAAACAAAACGCCTATTATAATGGGACAGCACTCCTCCAGTGATGTACGACGAGATAAAGTTGTCGATAGATTTGTTGGTAACTTTAAGTAGTGTCTTGACGAATTGTTTTAAGACTATTTCAAGACAAATAACAACAGAAGCAGTTCGTTTTAATGTTGAAAGCTTTTAACTTGTGTTAAACTTTTCTATAACGTATGTTTCTTGGAAAAAAAAAAAAAAAAACCTTGCTTAAATATTAAATATGTGTACTCCAAGGGACTATTTATGTAATTTTCATGTTCTGTGTGTAGATTTCCGTATTAGTACGTATATCCTTTGATATTAGCATTATAACTTGAAAAACAAAATTGAAAAAAAGAAAAAAAATAATTGATCTATCTATTGGTAGCCAATTCAGCAACCATCTCCATTAGACAACCTCCGTGACCGAGAGGAATATACGCCGGGTCTTCAAGGTGTCGCCAACTCCAGAGGTCCCGGATTCGAATCCCGGTGGGGGCAGATATATATGTGATGAATACGAGCATTTGTACTCCAGTCATGGATGTTTAATATGTATTTCTATATAAATATGCTTATATATGTACAGTATATGTATTCTATCCGTTACCCTAGCATCCCATAACACACTCTTTACAGTGCTTACTTAGGGGCTAGGCTAATTGGTGTGAGTGTTGGAAATATTTATTTATTATTATTATTGACCCAAAAATCAAATATCGATATCGACAATTTCCATCGACGTTCTCACATCACTACACCCGAAAAAATTGTGTAACACGAACCGTTAGCCACCGATGATATATGGAACGTGTTATTTGATTGTCGCCTACCAATAATTGCTGGCGTGTGACGAACACACGTACGTACGCACAATGGCCAGAATATACACAGATTACGATCTATGGTCCCTGGTTATTAAAGTGCGCAAGTGCTTTATCGATCATTCCTAGTGATGGGAATAAGTGTGACGAATAACATCACGCTGCGACCAATAGGATCCAAGCATCAATGAAAAATATTCAATTTGAAAGCTTACGTTGCCGTGAGCTATGCAAACGGTTAAAGTTACCCAAAAACTATGTATGACGAATTTGTTCCCGTTCAAAAGACAAAGTCCCGGACAGCATATACTTTTAAGTGTGACTCTTAATTACCTTTTTTCTAAAATAAAGGCAGGTGAAATCGCGGGGCTCAGCTAGCAGCTAGTAGAAAATAAAGTTTACTCCACTCAACTGGCAATTTGATTTTAAGGTGTTCAAAGAAGGTTGTGAGCACCGCCACCTGAAAATCGGTCATATGCGGGTCGCAGTATGATATTGTTCTTCCTCCATGTAATGCAATCGTACAAAAAAAATATAACCGACTTCAAAATCGAAAATGGAACTAAAAAGTAAAAAATTATAACTGGTTCAAGATTCGGAAGTCGGGCGGGTCAAGATTGAAAGACGTATTATTACCGATCAGAAACGAAAACTTATTTAATGTTTTAATCTTGACCCACCCGGCTTCCAAATCATAAACCATATATTATTTTTTACTTTTTAGTTCCATTTTCGATTTTGAAGTCGGTTATATTTAAATAAATCATCCATTTTAGTGAAAATTACATCGTCCAAGTAAACAATAACACAATTTACGGAGAAATCGATGAACATGCATAAAAAACATCGTGCGTGCCTTTGAAATTTGAATGTTTCCCTCGATTTCTCCAGATTCCACCATCAGATCAACTGACTCCTGACTTGGTTTCAATGGGACCACCTCGAAAGTGCACTCTTTCGAATAAAAATTTTGAAAAAGAGTTTTGGGAATCGGTCCACAATTGACGGAGATATTGGTGAACATACATTAAAATATATATATATACTAGCTGACTCGGCGAACTTCGTACCGCCCAAAAGTAATAATTTGCAATAAATTAAAATTGCGACTATAATTTGAGATTTAAACTATCCTATCTCTCAAGTTGGATCGAACTGCACATGGTGTGCGAATTTTATTATAATCGGTTCAGTGGTTTAGGAGTCCATTGAGGACAAACATTGTGACACGAGATTTATATATATTAAGATATATATACAGCCGAACATAGAACCTCCGTCTTTTTTGAAGTTAAAAAGAGACGCCAACCAATTAAAGGACGTCCTGACCAAGTTTTAGTACACCGTATAATTCCATGTAGGTCGTGCGGCATTCTCTGGTAAATTAATAAATCTTTTGAATGATAATGTGTATTCATTTGCACACTAGCTGTGCCCCGCGGTGTTACTCACGGTTTATTAGGCATATTTTCCCGCAGTAAAACGTAGCCTATGTGTTAATCCAGGGTGTTAGCTAACTCCATAAGAAATTTTATTAAAATCGCTCCAGCCGTTTAGACGTGAAGAAGTAACAAACTGACACAAACTTTCGCCTTTATAATATTAGTGTGATTATATATATATGTATATATATATATATATATATATATATATCATATTTAGTTTATAAAAACCACTGAACCGATTTTATAGAATCATATTTAATGCCACTATATTATTATTATTATGGAGCTCGATGGCGCAAGTGGTTAGCGCGTTCGGCTGCGATCGTTGAAGTTAAGCAACTTTCGCAGTGGTCGGTCATTGGATGGGTTACCAAAAATTTACTATCACGAGCTCCTCCGTGCTTCGGAAGGCACGTTAAGCCGTTGGTCCCGGCTGCATCTGCAGTCGTTAGCACCCACCAATCCGCACTGGGCCCGCGTGGTGGGTCATGGCCTAATCTCCTTATTCCATCCATTCGGAAGGCCTGTGCCTCAGCAGTGGGGACATTAATAGGCTGATGATGATATATATTACAAGATTTTTAGGGGTAAGTTAAAAATTACAAATTGTTCCGTTTCTTTCACGAAAACGTTAATAACCACTGCACATATCTTCATATAGAAATGCGATAACAGCTTTCTACAACCAAAGTTTTAACCGTTTCCGTGTGATGAGGCAACACAAATTCGTTAATGCGAAATACTTTACCATTCATAATATAAGTGATATTGGGTTCACCCTATCCGACTAACCTACAATACACTACAACCCTTCACAAATTGAGTCCGACAAATCGAAATGCACATTAAAAATAAGAATAATAATTTTAATGTTTATTATAAACACAGTTATGAATAATATATGACTATGACAGTTCCCGTCGCCCTCCAATACAAATTCATATTAAAAATTGTGTACAGTTTTGGGTTACAGTTATTTATGTTTAGGGGACGGCGACTACTGCCTTCCATTATTTTATTAGTATTTGCATTTTTCCCCCCTCATAGAGAAGAGGTCACGAAAACGAAAAATTAGTGGGCTTTATGAAACCACGATGCTAGAGAAACTTTTAAGCCATTAATAAAAAAAAAATCTTTCTTGACTGGGAATCAAACTCGGGCGTAGCGGGTCAGCTTCTTAATCAGTGAACCACCAATGCCAATATAATAATAATTAACAATGTATTTTGACAGCCCAGAAAGGAACGAAAAAGTGACAATATAAAAAAAACACTAAAATTTTAAAGGAATAAAAATCTTTCGCCATTCCTTAATAAAGTAATAAAAATTCACTTTAAATTTTATGGAAAAAAGCTGAAAATTTTTCTTTTTCTATTCCTTTATAAAACAAGCAGTGTAATTTTTTGAAATAACAACATAATAAATCACAGAAAGTCAGCGTAGTGTGTAATAAGACTCAGTGTGGTCGAAATAATGCACTGTCTAACAATGCTATTATTTAAACTTATCATTGACTGTCTAATTACTTTGTCGATCTATAGACGCTCGGTGTTACCATAATTTAGTGACCGGTTGAACCTTGGTTCTTGACGGTCACCTTACTGTAGTTATGATCACACTAATATTATAAAGGCGAAAGTTTGTATGTGAGTGTGTATGTTTGTTACTTCGTCACGTTTAAACGGCTGGAGCGATTTTAATAAAATTTGGTATGGATTTAACATACATCCTGCATTAACACGTAAGCTACGTTTTACTGCGGGAAAATATCCCTAATAAACAGTGTGTAACACCGTGTGGCACAGCTAGTTTGTTTATATTTCCATTCTTACTCTGTCAGTCTCAACAATAAATCAAACAATTTTAAACAGCGTACGAGTGCTACTACCATTTTTTGTGCACAAAGCAAAATTGACAATCCTAGTGCGACCATAGAGCATAGTTGTGAAAAGTGACATACGTATGTATGTCACTTGTCAGTCATGTATGACTATTACCTTCTGTACTATCTATTTTGTGCTATTTTTTTACAGTTGAGATTTTTTTTGTAAAAAATTTCTTTACTACACATTAAAAACCAATCAATAGTTTTTCTTATACTTTAATGTTCTGCAGACAAACGAACTGGCATATGGCAGTCCACCTGACAGTTTCTTTAATTCTTGATGCTTAAAAATATTAAAAATTATCTTGTGGTATTTTCAGTTGCGTCATTATGTTACAGTTAGTTGCGTAAGGCTTTCAGTGCTGAAATTTATTATGGCTCGGCTCAATCTGTGCCTGGTACGACCAAAATTACATATACAATGCCATAAGTTACAGTTTACCTGTTTCACATGAAATAATGTCGCAAATCTTAAACGAATATGACATGCATGCATTGTTGTACTCATACACGTGTATTTTCATGCAATATCTTTAAAAACTTCCGTCTAATAATACATTATTTTTAGTTCTGTCTACCAAGGTTTAACCAAACTTTAATACTAAGTAAAAACTTTCGTTGTCCGTTCATTTTTCAGCGATTTGTATTTCATGAATAATTATTAACAATAAATATACATTATTACAGATTATGTTTTTTCTGTTGCGGAGCTCAATGGCAAAAGAGATGGAGTAGTTATGGTCGGTCACAGGATGGGGCATGGTCTTAGATAAAAATAAAAAATGAAGGTACTGTACGCTCATACTAGCATCAAAAAAATATGATCTGACTCAACTACATAAGCAACTCTCACACACGCACACGTCTGTAAATAACATTCAATCGAGCGAGCGGGACAGAACTGTATGCTTCAACGCAGAGCGAGCGAAACAGCGAATCAGCTTTCGAGTGCGAAAGGCTGAGCTGCTGTATTTTTGTCCTTTTCTTGATAGCAAAATGGCGATTACGTAAATAACATTCACGGCAAACCGTGATTTTTAGGAAAAAAAGATTTTACAGTTTTACGAATGAGAAGTATTGCTGAGGCATTTGTTATTTGATTTCGAACTATTTGTGCTCTTTATAAAAGCATCGAAGGCATTGTTTTATCTTAATAACATAGAATATACGCAATATTATTATATTGAGTGTACATGCAGCGTGTTTGAATGTCCAATTGTGACTACAGCAAATTGTGATCGTGGGCCACAATTTAAGCGGATCACTTTTGAGCCGCGAGTGCCGTATCTACCCTTTTTGTTTTAATCTAAGGGCATGGTACGAAAAATTTATTATGTTTCGAATCACATCTGATGCACCTACACAGCCTCTTAGATTCAGTTTTTTGTTTTAATATTAATAACTTCTCTTATTTGTATATTAAGTGATTGTCTTGTGTATCCGTCCGTTGATGTCCAAATTAGGTCCCTCCAGAATATCAGCGTTGCAGCGGCAATCCATTTTTGTCGTTGCAACATTATGCTGAGGTGGGGCCTAGTTGACGATGGACCTTTTGTTTTATTTTTTATGTGTATTTATTGTAATTGTTAATCTATGTCGTCAATAAATATTTTTCTTTCTTTCTGATGCTTGGACCTTTTATGGAATGTATGTATGATGTATGGAACTTTTTTTAAGTTAAATATTCTTTAGATTCATACAGCGAAGATGTTTGTAAGGACTGTACCATTTGTGTGTATGTGTGAGTGTGTGTGTACGTACTTACGCCAAACTTTCTAATTTAAACGAAAAATCCGCTATTCCTCATCTTTTTAAAAACACAATTATTGTTGTTACCAGTCCTTTATTCAGATATTGGTTCACCAATATTGCATTTGTCACCTTCTTACAATAAATGTAACACTTATCGTGCTGTCTTATGTACTGTTTAACTTCAGTACATTGACCTCTCGTGCAAAGAATACTCGCATATACGTAATTGTAAGCGCATAAAAGAAAATTGTTAATTGTGTGTATCCGATGCGCTTGTTTGGTGTATAACATAGGCGCCAGCGATATTGACAGCATTTTTTTTTGTTTTATTGAGACATGCTTAATCCATAGTCAAAATATTATTGTTCTTTAAAGTAGGATATTCAAAAGTTCACCTGATTTTCGAATATTCCAAAAATACTTTAGTAAATACTTAAAAAAACAAAACATGAAGTCGTAGTATAACTACTCATTATTCTATGGGTAAAATTTATTTTCCAATTATGTTTAATTTTAGAGAACGAAAACGAGAAAGAACCAAATTTAGAATTTTGCAATTTTTATACGCAAAATCAGTGTTAGGGTACGGCCAGAGTGCACTCAGATTCAGATTCCGAAAACAAGCGCGAGAAATAAACAGTGTAGTTAAAGCAGGGTGGCCATAGTGGCCGCAGGCAACCTGCTTAAACTACACTGTATATTTCTCGCGCTTGTTTTCTGAGTCTGAATCTGAATCTGAGTGCACTCTGGCCGTACCCTTAGGCACTGTTGCCCATATCGCACGGTATTTGCCAATGCGCGACAGCAATTGTTTCTTTCAAATACTTTTTTCTCAGATGTCTGAGAGCTCGCGTCCGCTCTTAATTAAATTGTTAACTTCTCACTATCTTCGTCACGCTTCTTCTGGTGTGCGTAGCGCCTTACAAAATATATGAAATACAAAAAAGTAGAATGAACGGATAGCGAAGGATGCAGGTTCGAGTCCCGTCTGCAGCCTGGTCCGCGTGGATTTTCTTCTAGTTATATTTTCTCTAGATTTAAACATCAAGCAGTAACATGCTTAAAAAATAAACATTATAAAAACGTAGAAAATAAATAAACGTTGTTATGCAACGACTTCTTACCGGTGCGGGGTAATATACTGTTTCAGTGAATACGTGTTGCATTGCAAATGTCTCGCTTACCTGAAACAAGATAAGAAAATATATTATTTCTAAACAACGTTGTAAATAACTATTAATAGTTGTAAAAAGTTTTTGATTGAAATGAAAAGTCATTTATTCAGTCTAGGCTGTTGTGCACAAGCACTTGTGAAGGTCAAGAAGCTACGCCATCGGCTCGCAAAACTACGGCGGGAGACCTTGTACTGAGAAGAACCGGCAAGAAACTCAGCATGGGCTGCTTTTTTCTCCCTGTATTGATATATACAGAGTCATCAAGTTGAAAAATGACTTCAGAGATACTTCTAAAGTCACCTTCCATTACATCATTTAGGATATAGACATATAGTTAGAATAAATTTTATATTTAGTATATAGGAAGCGGCATTAGATAGGTACCATATTGTTAAATAACAAAGCATTTGTATCCGTAAACATACTTTCCAAAATTGAAAAAGAGTTTTAAAAATACTATAACTATTGGGGATGCTAAGCAATATCTGTCTAGTTCTGCACCACAGCAATACAAAGATATATTTGTAACCCTTTGGCTAAAAATTCGGTTTCGGTCGGCAACATTTTTTTTAATCATGTTATTCGACCTTTCGCGATCTTCTACATATTATTAAATCGATTCAAGAAAATCGATGGATCGCATTGCCGTGAATTGATCTTCCAAAAGATCGATTCAGTTCGAGCACCCCTGTTCCGAAATCGCTTCAGCTTATACGGTGGACTGGCCACTGACCCGAGTTCGCACTGAATCAACACACCTCCGGATAAAACTCATCACCTTTAAAGCGAGCTCAAACACAACTAAACATAGTTAGCGGTTGAAACAAACTAACAAGCAAATACAAATTCACATAGAGAAAAAGTCAGCAGTCGTATATACGGAAGTCAAATTAATTAGCTTACTTGTGTTATAATCAAAGCTTGTGTTGTCTTTAATGCTGTTTCGAGAATTTCGAGTTGGAATCGCAAACGAAGTTTTGTTTATTGCCTTTGGCTTCGTACGATGACAGTACGTAGATCCTTACAATGTAAAGTGTGTGTGAAAGTAATTAATTAATTCTTAAAGCAAAGAGAAGAATGAAGGAATCGTGATGGCCCCATTTAATACTCTATGAAAAATTACGAAAACGGGCTCTTATGGCGTTATCATAAACTCAAACTCATTTATTCAGTCTAGGCTGTTACAAGCTCTTGTGAAAGTCGAACGCTACGCCATCGGTTCGTAAATCTACGGCCGGAGACCTTGTACCGAGAAGAACCGGCAAGAAACTCAGCAAGGGCTATTTTTTTCTCCCTGTTTTGTTTCATACAGTGTCGTCAATTGTCAAAAACTAAAAACATGTGTTGATGTCATCTTTCATCACATTAATATTATTAATTAACAATAAGTTAAGTATAACTAACAATTTTCAACCAAATTAACAAAGTAAAACGACGTAGTCTATTGTACTAAGCCCAAGGTGCCTTATCATTTATAAAATCTTTAACTGTATAGTAACCTTTCTTAAGGAGACAAGTTTTTATACGCACTTTAAACTTATTAAAAGGTAAATTTATTATTCCTTTTGGTATTTTATTATAGTAACATACACTTTGACCAACGGATGAACCAAGAACCTTTTGGAGTCTCAACGGTGGCAATTTGAGTTTATCTAAATTTCTGGTATTGAAATCATGCACATCATCGCGCTTCGTATATAAATACTTTGTAATCCCACTAATATAATTTGATTAATTCCAGCTGCTGCATTTCGCCATCGTACATCGCAATCCACAACCGTGCGTTTTTGTCGAAATTTTTTACCACGTACGACAAAACTGTGGAATATGTTGTCGCCAGCAGTGTTTCCGGACCGATACGACCCAAAAACCTTCAAAAATAGAGCGTACTCCTTCCTTAAAGACCGGCATCGCATTTGTGATACTCCTGGTGTTGCAAGTGTCCATGGGCGACGGTGATCACTCACCATCAGGTGAGCCGTCTGCTCGTATGCCCCCTATAACATAAAAAAAAATAGCAGGAGAGCTCAAGCGAGAACTTTTGAATTTATTCGAGCGAGGTAGATTAATATATGGGGAGCAAACTTGCACCTTGAGAAGTACTCCCACCATCCCTGAACCCTCTATGTCCTGGGTTCCGAACCTGGGGGTAATTACCCCTCCGGGGGTAAATCTGCCATGTAACAAAGAACCTAATTATTTGGTTAAATCTAAATAATAAGAAAATACTATATAATAATACTACTAAATAGAGCATGCGCTCCTTCTTACTACCGAGCCCGCGGGACGCTGAGTGTGGGAAGAGGGGCGAGATTTTCTCCTGATGATGACATTATTAGAGATGAAGATGTAGCGGCCAAATTGGAATTTCTTGGACTGATGATAACATTCAAGTCTGGGTAAAATCGATAACTGATGATAGACACAAGTCGGGGTAAAATCTGTTTTCCTAATAGGTTACAGGGGTAGCAGTATTAGAAAGGTTAGGAAACACTGATCTACATAGAGCAGTAGTAGTAGTGAGGAACGCCTAAGGCAAAAAAAAAAACGAAATTTCAACAAACGGCCACGCTTTTCGCTCGCATTCAAATTGTCAGTCTTTTGAATAGGAGGTACTGAAAGGTACACACATTTTAATAGCTCAATCATAGGCACTTGATTCTTGTATATGCGGCAACACCTTCCCCGGTCCCCACGACAACGGCTAACTAGAGCCGAGGTCCGAGTCACAGAGACGCTCTCTAGTTGAGCCGACCCCCTCAAGTTCGAGTGGTCTAGAGGCTCCAGACGGAGAGGAGACTCACCCCGTGGGGAGACGCCATCCTCCTGGAATACCTCTAGAGGCACTCGCCAGTTCTCGGCTTGAAGTCCCCTTTAGGATCTCGCCGTCCCCAAACCCGGTGACGCTGTAAAGGTCATCTGCGACCAACAGCATACACACTCAAAAAAAAAGCGGCAACACCTGAATGAAGTTTGGGGTTCACGTTATTTATAGCAATTTCCAAATCTAAATATATAAAAGAAGAAACTGAAAGAGTGACTGGCGGACTTATGCCTTCAGAAATTAAGTCAGCTATTTGTGCAATCAAGTTAGAAATAAATAAAAAAGAACTAAAATATTGATCGGTAGGTCGAGATGCTTATTTAAACAATTCGTAAAATGAAGAAGCAGTTTACATATAATAATACCTACATTATAAACTACGTAACTATCTGAAAACTTTACTAGGAACAAAAGCTCCATACGTTATACCCAAGGATTAGAACTATAACATCTCCCGAAAGCAGACACGGTTAAAAACCATTTACTAATAATACGTATTCCAAGGAAATTTCAAAACAATTACCCCGGCCTCGAGAGTCTTAAGCCACCGCTGAGCAGCCATATCGTATCACTTACAGACCATCAAAACGTTATTTACATATATAATTTGATAACCAGAGATTTCTGTTAACTTAAGATGAAATGTACGGGACTAAATTGCGCTTGAGAACGCTCTACACTAGAAATATTCGAACCAATACTTCAAAGTTTGACGTTAACGATTAATATTGTGAAACCGATGTCTGTTGTGACTTTCGATGGTTTACCACAAAAAAGGTCGCTCATCGAATGGGTGAGACAGAATTCTGATAGATCTGAAATATCTTAAACAGTTGCCGCTTGATAAAGAATTTGCGTTAATAGTTATAGATAATTATAAGCAAGGGCGTATTTTAAAATCCGGGCTCTCCCCCCGACCCATGACTCTATTGGACCGTTTTTTTTATGTCTGGGAAATGCCTTACGCATCCTTCAGCGACTGGGGGAGCGAGAAGAAGGTATGTGGGACTCCTACCTGTCCACTTCAGCTAGCCCTAAGGCTCGCTGAAGTGAAAAGGGCCACTAAAAACCAGACAATACTCCTGCACCGGTCACCTGGCGTGCATTCTGACCCGCAGTCCCCCCAAAGCGCGTCAGGAGTGCGGGTGATATGCGGTACCCTGTTCGATTTGCCGCGCGGCTAGTTAGGCTAAATATGCCCTTGCGTTACGAAAGGGTAAGAGCATACAAGTCAGTAAAATCCACACTAAACACGTGAGCATACAATATCAATTAGAAATCGCACATTAAGTACACATCCGAAATTCCAGTTCGTATGTTTCCAAAGTTTGGGAAACTTATGACTGTCCCTAGGGCATGTCGAGACTTTGGGGTTAATCACATTATGTATGGGTCAGCGGAGAATGTTACACTGGGAACTGGTAAAGTATACCATAAACCTCTTCGTGTATAGTTAAGTAGAGTAAAAGAACATCCTTAAACCTTACCAAGTCTATGGTAGGCAAAGCCAATACATGTTGGCCATAACCCAACGCGAGCTTAGGCAAACTGATACAAGCCAAGTGCTAGCGATGACATTGGGCAAGTTCGAAGAAGACCAATGCAAGTGGCCAATCATCATCATCATCAGCCTATTAATGTCCCCACTGTAGGGTACAGGCATTCCCTATGGATGGTATAGGGAGATTGAGCCATGACCCACGACGCGAGCCCAGTGCGGATTGGTGGGTGCTAACGACTGCAGATGCAGCCGGGACCAACAGCTTTCGCAGCATGGAAGAGCTCGAGATAGTAAATTTTTGGTCACCCATCCAATGACTGACCACTGCGAAGTTGCTTAATGTCAACGATCGCAGCCGAAAGCGCTAACCACTTGCGCCATCGAGCTCCTCCAATATAGACGAGATTTTTGAAGCCGCCCGTAATTTGGTACGTACGCTATCAGATATGGACAAATGAAACAAAAGTTGGCGAGCGAAAGAGTGCCGACAAGCGACACCAAATGAGGCATATACACGTCGGCGCTTCCCTTTACTCGGCAAATTAGGCAAGCACATCGAGCGATGAAAAGGCAAAACAAATATGCTGTCTGCGTGTTAGCATTGGCCTTCGCTTGGCCAACGTGTATAGACGGCTTAAAAATGTGCACAGATCTGTCATTTCCATCATACAGCCTTAACTCAACTAAGTTTATAATAGGCAAAGAAGAATTATTAATTATAAATTACCAAATTTCAATCACAGCAGACTATAATTACAATACCCACAATCTCCAAATGCAGATTAAATTATTTTCATTATAGTTTTCAGTAAAACTGTGAAAACAGAACGCAAAATTTTATCGATCAACCCATCTTTCGCCAACCACCGGCGAAATCCCTTGACATCGACATAGTTTTTTTTTATGTTAAAACGGTGGCAAACAAGCGTATGGCCCACCTGAAAGTAAGCGGCCACCATAGCTTGTAGACGTTTGCGATACCAAAAATATCATTCGCACTCCTACGCTGACCCTCCCTAATCCCTTACAAAGTGGAGCCCTTTTTTTATAACGCAGGTAAAAGATCTTTTTACAGACGACGGCGCGAAAGTCTTATGGACCCCCCAGTGGCTGCCCACCGAGGACCCCGCAACTCTTACGGGCGTTTACGGCATAATATCTACTAAAAAAGTCCTGCGAATAACTTCTCCACTGCTTAATGCGAAGCCGCAGGGTCCCCGTTTAGGGATTCTACCACGATACTCAGTGGAACCCTAGAACCTCACCGACAGAAACAAAACACTACCGAAAGGTAGCGCTACTCTGAACTTTTGGAAGGTGGAGGTTACTTCCCCAGACGGGCGCTCCGATTCGAGCGGAAAATCCGCTTTGCCCTACCTTTATTAAACGCAAGTGCGGTCCTGCGTGGAATATTGCTCGCACCTCTGGGATGGCTCCGCCAAGTACTTGCTCGATGCTTTAGATAGGTTACAGCGGCGCGATCCGCATCATAGGCGATGAGGAGGTGACTAAACACATTGAGCCTCTTCAATTACGCCGTGATGACGTCACTAAGCGCGTTCTATCGTCTGTACCACGGCGAGTGTTCTGAGGAGTTATTCTCTCTTATCCCACCTTCCCCTTTCCTTCAGAGGACCACGCGCGCTGGCTTACGTTGTCACCGACTAACTGTGGCCACAATTCCAAAATTCCACAAAAAGAAATTTGGTGACTCATTTCTTTGTCGCACTATCCGTAAATGGAATACTCTGCCCGCTCACGTGTTCCATCCCTCTTACAACCTGGGATCCTTTAAAAGAGGCGTGAAGAAGCAACATGCAGGCCGGCAGGGTGAGGATGGCTGGTGTGGCAGGTAGAACTGCAGTATCAGCTATCTTCGCATCTGGACTTCACCTTCACTTAACATCAGGTGGGGTGGAGTCATTTGCCGGACCTATATATATATAAAAAAAAAAACCTCTTGTTCAAAAGACAAAAGTTCAGAAGCAAAACCAACTTGATATGTACATAGCGGTAACACGATAAATTTTTATCGCATTACTTTACATTACATAACCTAAATGTTTGCTATGAAATATGTAGGTACTATGTACTTACATGTGGTATATTATTTCTAAGAAATTCTGTGCAATAAGACATCCGAGGCAATTTCGACCTTACTATTGTCAACCAAAAGGTGGTATTTAGTGTGCGTTGGGGTAGCACACAAATGCTGTAGCCATAAATTGTATTCATTTCAGTCAGAATACGTCGATGCGGGTACGTGACCTTCGTAGGGTTGTGACACGGTCGATATCGATATTGTCCACATATCGATAATCAAAAATTCGTTCGACCTTTTGTCTTTTTACAGCAATATACTCCACCATTCATGCTTTTAAAATTTTAGAGGAGTCCAGAGACGAAGATATCCTGTAGATTTTTTCACTTCACGTTAATTATCAGGGAAGTGTAACTTTTTTTGTGGTTTGTAACGCTATGTTAATCACATTAAAGCTTTCATATTTAGATTGACAATATGAGTTTACTGTGAACGCTTATCGTAACGCAAGCGTGCATTTTACCACGAAACTAGCGAAAATACCAATAGTAACTTATTATTTCTTAAATAAACATATTATGTCAATCAAGCTCGATTATTATCTGGAAACAAGCTACACGTTGCCAGTATAAAAAAAATACTGGGGATTTTCTTTCAGATCGTAAGCTTTTCTATCTACACTCACACGTATATTTTTATTCCATTCACAGTAAAACACCAATAATTTGAATAAATAAATAATGTGATACGTATAATATATGTAATAAAGTATAATATAATTCTTACCTCCGTCAAACGTCCACGTAAAAAGAAACGCGAGTCAAAGTTGACTGAAGATACCCTATATAACATATAGGGTTGAACAAACATACATATTTTCGTATATATATTTATGATAAAAAAAATCAGTGAAATTTTAGTTTTGTTAGATTCAGCAACAGTTCTAACGTAATAATTGGAATAGAATAATGTCAGAAAACAGGATATTTCTTTTACTATATTCTTTAATAATGATAAACAATTTGTACTTTTTTCAACAATAAAGTTACTGTTTTGAAAATATATTGATCCACTATTTTATTATTGTCTTACATGGTTAATGATTCTTACATGGATTGTAGAAAAAACTACAGCCTAAATGACCAATAATTAGCGGCAAGTCCTCAATACCAGAATTATTGTTTTAAACTTTCATTGTCACTAAGATTATTGCTATTAACGGGGTTGTTAACGGAGTAACTCCGTTATCATGGCTCTTGCAACAGCATCAAAATATCGGAAACACATAAAAACAAGGTACATGGTAACAATCCCGTTAATAGCCAGAATTAGTTTGGTTTTCGTTCAGTATAGTCGATTTTTACAATTATCGGAATATATACTTTTGAATCCTAAGTTCACGGATCCACCACAGTGAAGATTAGTTATCAGTGCTGAAAACATGATTTTTGACAGCCCTACCACCGTGAAAGTGGTCCGCAAGATCGCAGCACGATACAGACAGGGCCACAACTTATTTCATTAGGAACAGCACGTGACCCAACTCTAGTGTCGTATGTAGTGTTATCGATAAAACCTAATTTAGTTGTCGATATTGTTGTTTCAATGTGTCTATTCTTCACTACTTATTTATGTCTCTGAGACAAAGACCTTCCATACGGACTAAATGAATTCATAGATTTACACAATTATCAATCTTAGGCGTAAGATTCAAAGTTGAAAATTGAATGCAGATATTTAGCATTAGGGCATGTAGCAATTTAAAGTGTTATACAATAAAATTAAGAAGTCAATAGTAACAATTTATGTTAATTTAGGACAATTAAGTATTAATAAATAAATATTTCCAACACACACCAATTAGCCTAGCCCCAAAGTAAGCACTAATAAGGCTTGTGTTTTATGGGATACTAGGGTAACGGATAGAATACATATACTGTACATATATAAGTATATTTATATAGAAAACATCCACGACTGGAGTACAAATGCTCATGTTCATCACACAAACATCTGCCCGCACCGGGATTCGAACCCGGGACCTCTCGAGTCGGCGACACCATGAAACTCGGCGTACAAACCACTCGGCCACAGAGGTCGTCAATTCAAAACACTATCCACCACCTGAGAGCTATATGGCTATACAAACAAAACCTTACAAGACTTTCTGTGGCCACTATTCCTACACGAACAAAGAAATTTGGTGACTCATTTCTTTGTCGTACTATTCGTAAGTGGAATTCTTTGCCCGCGCACGTGTTCCTTCCTTCCTACAATCTGGGGTCCTTTAAGAGAGGCGTGAAGAAGCATTTTTGCGGGCCGGCAAGGTGAGGATGGTTGGTGAAGCAGTTTATAACTGCTTCACGTTTGGACTTTATCACCACTTAACATCAGGTGGGGTAGAGTCATTTGCCTACCTCGCTATATATAAAAAAAACAGTTAAATAAAACACTTCTTAACTGGTTTAAAATGCGATTTTAATACTTTTGTATATATACGTTTCAGATAGTTTACAGGCTCCGTTCTCAAGAGTACCTATGATATTTAATTATTTTCGACAAGCTTAATAAAATTACCTTGAAAAGTGTTTTATTTAAAGAAAATATTACTAGAAAAAAATCCACGCGGACCAGGCAGCAGACGGGACTCGAACCCGCACCCTTCGCAATCCGGGCGAATGCACTGACCAATTATGCCACCACGGCCCTGATGGCCGTGTCGAATTCTCTCTAGCCTCTCTTAAACTGCAAGGTAGCGCCCTCTCTTCGCATTGTAGGTAACCCACAATGTCAAATGAATACCTTTACAAGTATTAAACATTTGATAGAAGGGCTCGATGCCGCAAGTGGTTAGCGCGTTCGGCTGCGATCGTTGAAATTTAGCAACTTTCGCAGAGGTCGGTCATTGGATGGGTGACCAAAACTTACTATCTCGAGCTCCTCCGTGCTTCGGAAGGCACGATAAGCCGTTGGTCCCGGCTGCATCTGCAGTCGTTAGCACCCACCAATCTGCACTGGGCCCGCGTGGTGGATCATGATCCAATCTCCCTATTCCATCCACAGGGAAGGCCTGTGCCCCAGCAGTGGGGACATTAACAATCTGATGATAAGTAATTAAGCCTTAACCGTAACTCCCAATTTTGGAACCGATGGTAGTTTACGGTAGTTAGGGTTAAAATTACAAAAAAGATTTTTAAATAAAGTACTTTATTAACTAAATTCAGTAATAAATTCATACATAGACAATAAAATTTTAAAAATCGAACAATGAAATAACCGAACGCTCAATAAAAGTCTTTCGAAGGTAGCTCGACTAAATGAAATAAAAAAAAATATTCCGACGACGCAGCCTGTAAATCTGCGAAACGTCAATAAATAAATAAAGTTTCGTGCATTAACCCATGAAAAACTAGTTTTATTTAATGAGTGATGTGCGTGAAAACCTAAGAAACAAAGACTTAACCGTAAGTTTTTCTGTCAAACCCGTCCCAGCTTAGAGCAAATAAAAAACGGCGATTTGCGAGTTGGAATCGCGCTTGTAGGTTTCCATACCATTAGCTTTACAACATTAAACAGTATATTATAATATCGAGCAAAAAAGGGTTAAAAAAATCACGTCTGTTGTATGGGTTTTTTTTTGTTTTGTTAGTTTTTCATTTTTTTATAGATATGTCCGACAAATGACTCCACCCCACCTGATGTTAAGTGACGGTGAAGTCCAGACGAGAAGAAAGCTGTTACAGCAGTTCTTGCCATACCAGCAATCCCCAGTATTTGTTGTTGACGATGTAGAAGAATTACATCATATGTGAAAATTTCAACTTTTTTCACTAATACTGTTCACGAGATATAGCCTTATGACAGACAGACAGTCTTAGTAATAGGAAAGAAACCCTTAAAAAATAAATGAGATCTTTAAATAAAACCAGTTTCAATAATAATAATAAACTACATATATAAATGGCTAAATGAAAACAATTTTTATGTACTAAAAAGTTTTTTAAATTATAAAAATTAATGACATGTTTAACTTTTCCTATAATAATTATGATAAATGTATCTTTTTATTTTTTTATATCTGGCATTTATTAATATGTTGACATTGTATATTTTATTGACATAATGGTGTCGATTCTGGCACGATTCTCTAAATCTAAACTTAAATTTGACAACAGTGTATCCTTGTCATTCTTCATACGGAATGAAAAGGAGAGATTGATGTTAAATTTAGTTTTAAGTTTAGAGAATCACCCTAGAATCGACACCAATATTAGGTAACTCTGACATTCATAATTCTACAGAAGAATGTTATAATTAATTAATATCTTTCCATATTATGTATTTGCATGCTATCTTTAAAATGGCATAACACGTGCTCAATCCACTTTATGTAATACCTATATACCGTGTTTTTAGCAAAAAAAGATTATGATTATTATGATTCAACGGTATAGATGCACTGATTTATTGATTAATGACGTTTCGCATACTTTTAAGGCTGCGTCGTCAGAATTATGAGCTCTTTGCTCTACAATAAAGAGTCCAGAAACAAGAAATAAAAAAAATAACCGTCTCTTACAAAGAATAATCACAAGGTTTCTTCAAAATCAACGACAGCCAGCTATAGGCATACATTTTATACATTCAAAACGCAAATTTCGCGGGAAAAAAATACCATTCCCTTTCCGAGTAAGTATTTGGACAGGCTGTCTGATAACAGGCGTCGGTCGCATTTCATAAGAGATAGCGTTTTATTTATTTTTCAGACGAGGAAGAGGACTTATTTGTTTTAAGTTAAAAGGGTGGCAAACGATCGTTTGGCTCGCCTGATGGAAGCAAATAAATAAATAATAAATAATTATTTATGGGACTTAATAATTATTATATGCGGGACGTTTTTCTGTCTTCTGTCCATAGTTCAGCAAATCTCTTAGGTAAAATTTTAAGAGCATTCCCTTCAAATTTTGAGATTGTTGGCTTGGAAGAAGCTTTCCTAATTGCATGCCCAGGTCAACATTTTCCAGTTTCTCCAAATTCAAAGAGGAGCTGGGACGACATAAACTGTAAATTGACTTTTGAAAAACTTTTGCGCTGTAGTACAGGGTCGGCGCGTGCTAGGCTTTTGGCTGTGGGACCCACAGTGTGGGTGCGCATGAGGCCGGCTACTGGCTTCGTCAAATACAGGAACATTTCTTGAAGTCCCAAACTTTTATTCGTTTCTTACTATTATCATCATCATCATCAACAGCCTATCTTAGTCCACTGCTGGACATTGGCCTCTTCAATAGCACGCGCCGTCACTCCATCGTGCCTGAGGACGTTCTACACTACGTTTGCCTAGACGCGGTCTCAACTCCAGAACTTACTATAATAGAAATCGCTAATCGCCCCCGCTACCTCCCGCCACTTAGACCAACGCCATTTATGAGATTTTACAATGTACATAAAGTACCTATGTTCCCCTTCATTTATATTTAATTACTAATTTGCAAAACGGAGCATGAATCTATAGAGGGACCATTTTAATTTATGAATTAACCGTATTTACTTTATCCAATAGAGTATTCCTGTATTCTTTTGATTATACATAATATAATTCAATTTGTGCGCAGTATTCTATTCTGCTCAAGAACTTGAAGAAAATGTACCTACAGTCAGTTACAAGCATTAAGCAACACAAGAGTAACAGCCATGGCAACATAATAGGCCGGCATTAAAGTGTAATGTATTAGTCACTGATTGGAAATGTATACCGATACGAGAATTTTATATATTAAACTTGCTGACACAGCGAACTTCGCACCGCCATAAAAAAATAGGGGTTGGTGGTAGAAGGGTGAAAATTTAGGTTTGTATGTATTTGTGAATGATGTATCATAAAAAAATTAAGAAAAAAATATCTAAAATAGAAAAAAAAAAATTAGGGGTGGATTACTCTTAACATTTAGGGGGATGACAAATATGCATATAACATTTCACAAAAATCGGTCGAGCCGTTTCGGAGGAGTTTAACCACAAACACCGCGACACGAGAATTTTATATATTAGATATGTATAATTGTGTTCTTTGTTGTTATTGTCTTGCTTTATTCAATGCTGCATTCGCAGGTAACCTTTGCCATAAGACGCTAGCTGAAAATCAGCGCTGCTGTGGTATCGCAAAAGCGTTTACCACAGAGCATAGCTGAGGCAGCGTCCTATTGGCCTTACATCGCACGCACCTAGTAACAAGTTTCCATGTTTTTGAAGTTATACTTCTTTAGGCGCGTTATGAAAAAATGATGAGAGTGAAATTTTAAGAAGCGCGCGCATCACTGTAACACAAAATTCTAAAGCGACCAACTTCAACTTCATGCTGTTGAAAATTTTGTGTTACAGTGATGCGCGCGCATCTTAAAATTTCACTCTCATCATTTTTTCATAACGCGCCTAAAGAAATATAACTTCAATAAGTATTTAAATATTCAACGACTTCTTTTTATATGTCCTTGTAAAGATTTGATAGAGATAAATAATTTTCCTCAAAATGTTAAACATTTGTTAAGATTTAGAGAACTGTATATGAAATGAAATGAAAAGTCATTTATTCAGTCTAGGCTGTTACAAGCACTTGTGAAGGTCAAGAAGCTACGCCATCGGTTCGCAAAACTACGGCGGGAGACCTTGTACTGAGAAGAACCGGCAAGAAAGAAAGAAACTCAGCAAGGGCTGCTTTTTTCTCCCTGTATTGATATATACAGAGCCGTCAAGTTGAAAAATGACTTCAGAGATACTTCTGAAGTCACCTTCCATTACATTATTTAGGATATCATAGATGTATAAAGTTACAATAATAATTTTATATTTAGTATATAGGAAGCGGCACTAGATAGGTACCATATTACTGTTACAAAAACTGACTCATACCCATCAAATAACAAATTACAAGAAACACTATGTCCATGCATTATTTATGATTTTTTCATTAATACATTCAGTCCCTTGTGATTCTTATGAATATGTTTACAATTCTCTGTTTCTTTAAGTTTTATTTTTTTATTCAGTTATTATTAAGTAATTAGTTAATTATGTTAGACTTCCCCGTTTTATTTTTGTTAATTTCTGTTGTTCGTATCTTATTTTCCATCCTAATGGCCCTGGAAGCCAATGCTTTAAATAAAAAAATAAAAAAAAAGAACAAACACAAAACTTGTGAGTAACAAATCCAAGTTTACTCTTCGTTTATTAATAAGCAGGGTTATGTAGCAGCATAAACTGTTACAGTTGCTACGAACGTCTGCGAGCTACGAGCTACGGACAACGTAGTTCTTACAGACGAAAAATACGCTCCGACATTTATTGTTCTAAACTTTCAGGCAAACATGGGCGATTGATTCCAATCTTTACATAATATAATAAAATGGTAGGAAAGTCAAAACTGTACATTGAATATTTTTTTAAAAGAATACTTGGGGTGTGATCTCCAGTGGATACCGAAGCCAAAAATATAGTTTTTAAGAATTTTCGTCTGTTTCTCTGTATGTATGTATGTCCGGGTTAAACTCAAAAAGTACTGCATGGATTTACTACAAATTTGGCACGAATATTATTAAGAAGTCGGGTCAACATATAGGCTACATATTATCACCTACGGGAAACGAGCGGTGAACCTTTATTTCTAACTAACTCCACGCGTACGAAGTCGCAGGCGGTCGCTAGTAATCGAATAGTTTGATACCACTAAAATTTTCACCCAACTATACCTTCTACGTGAATGTGGGCCTGTCATCCACAAACGTAGTATTCATTTGGGACGACATATAATAAGCCCAGAGGAAAAATCTTCACTTCCATTGTAAACCTACGAATTTGAATTTCATAAAACCTACTACGCCAAAATATTGTATGTTAATTTAGTTAGTTTACTTTGGGTAAACGCAGATTCAAATAGACATGGGCGTTTTTGGTTTTGAACGCAAACGGATATTTATCGGATTTCAGATTTCAAAATCGATTTTAAAATCCGTTTTTAAATATCCGATTTCAGATGTGCTGAACTTAGCCAATTCACTAGTTTGTGTTATGATTTGGTTTTATTAGCTAACGACAATCACAAACAATTAATTGTAGGAAGCAAGGATACTCGTAGATATTCGCGATTTTCCTTCATGCTTTAAATCTAGGCGTAGGACTAGCAGCAAAGTTATGTTTACGGTTAAGAGTAAAACTTTTGCGGCGCATTTAAAAATCGGCTTTTATACAATGATTTCTTTTTACATATTTTTTAGTATTTTTATTTGTTATTCTGTTTGTTTTTATTATTTTTCAAACCATTTACAAAATCAAACCTAATTACTTCAGGTTAGCGTCCAAAAATGTAAGTTGCTCGACTTTTGATGTTTTTAGACGACATATCTTTTCAGTGATAAATAATCCCGCCTCAGAGAACAGCAATAGATTTCCGTAAACAGCAAATCGAAATCGGAGTTCCGAGCACGAAATCTTACTTCCGAAAACGAAAGCACGAATTTCGAATCCGATTTAGATTTGGATACTTGTGGTATTTGGTTTTGGTTCGGTTAGATTTCTGAAATCGGATTTTCTTGTTGAGAAATCGTTCGGTATCGATTTGTGTTTGAAATCGGATTTTGGATTCGTTTTGATATATCGGACGCATGCCTAGATTCAAACAATCAATTCAAAATTGTGTGACTTTTCCCTGGTGTTAAGTACCCCATTATGTGCAGTTTTTCATTATAGATTTTTACTAAAAAAGCAGATTCGTAAATTTGCCGTAGATGTGACGAAATCTCCAAAAGCTAGTAACATTTTGAGATTCTTGGAAGCTAGCTAAAAGCCATACTTTAACTTGTATTTTTTGTGTGTATGCTGTTAGGTCGCAGATGAAATTTACAGCGTCACCGGGAGTGGCGGATTTACCCTAAGGCTCGGTAGGCCCGGGCCTAGGGCGGCCAGATTTTGGGGCGGCCCCAATCGACACCCTAATCTGACAAAATTAAGCGCGTCAGAAATCAAAGAAAAGACCAAAGCATTGCAAATAATTTATTCTACTGACTTAGAAGACGATTTTTCAGCTTATTATGCTCACTGCACCATAAGAAATGAAGATCGAAACAATTCTGTCAATTTGTTGAAATGGTCACAAACTTTTTTTTTAATGTGTATGCTGTTGGTCGCAAATGACCTTTACAGCGTCACCGGGTTTGGGGACGGCGAGATCCTAAGGTGACCTCAAGCCGAGAATTGGCGAGTGCCTCTAGAGGTATTCCAGGCGGATGGCATCTCCCCACGGGGGGTCTCCTCACCATCTGGAACCTCTAGAACTCTCAGCATGCCCACACAAGCCCTGTATTATTATTAACTGAGTCGTCAAGTTGAAAAATAACTTCAGAGATGTTTCATGAAGTCACCTTTAATTATATAATGTGAAATATATATTTACTATTCACCTGTATTTTGCTTGGTATGTCATATAGTATAAATACAAATAGTGTTATTTATATTAGGTGTAACTAGACATGAATATCTTCAATAGGAAAGTAGTTAGGGGGGACTCATCTCCGTTGGCAGCACACGTTCACGAGCATGACGCATCGCTTCGCTCAACCATATTTTTGAGAACGTTACGACCCGCCTCACACGACACCCCTAAGAGACTTTTAAGAAAGCAATAAATATTTAGTTACTAATTTAAGAGTACTTCCAAAAGTGTGGTTTGATGATCCAATATAGCCTTTAGTTAGTCGTCGATAAATAGCCAAAACTTAGTCGCCGTGAAAATCGTCATTAGTTAGTCGTTTCCCCGCCGGCGGTAGCACAACTGCCTTTTAGCTATAAAGCGAAAGATTATACACGACCAGTTTAGTAGGAAATTGATTTTTGCAAATTTAAAATCTATTACGGGAAAATCGGCTTAGCCGTGTGGGTGCCGAAATAGTCTATTATTGGAAAAGTTTCAGGTATTAAAATTAGTTCTGTTTGGGAAATTTGTGGGAGCTCGTGGATATAAGAGTAATTCTAATACATTCTAGTGTTAAAAAATACTCTTATCACGTAGCCAGTATAATGCGATTCAAATAAGAATAGGAAAGCCAATGACCTCTATCTGTCAAATGTCGCTTGAAAAGTACGGTTTGCAAAAAAAATCTTGGAAACCTTTTTTAGCACTCCGCTAACTCAAGAATAAAAATCATACATTTGTAAACAAACAATAACAAATATTGATAATTAATATTGGTTGATATTTTTTTTTTCACTTATTGAGCTTTGGCCATGAATGGTTGATAACCTAAATCGTCAACCAAATGTCACTTTAAGTTGCGTTCAGAAACTCGATTTCAAACTTTCGTTTACATAAAGGATGCATGTTCGTATCTGACCTAGTAATAGTGCATGATTATTCATAACTACTCCGGCGGTAATGCAGAGATGAGCGGAATAGAAGAGCTAGATTCTAATTAATGTTTTTTCTCACAGTCTTAATAAATAAATATTATTAAAAAACGGTGTTTTTTTTCTCAATCTTAGTAAATAAATGTTATTTAAAAAATCTGATGCTTTTTTCTCACTTAATCTTAGTAAATAAGTTTTATTAAATAAAATCTTTTTTTTGCTCATTCTACCTATTTGGTTTGAATTGACAGCTGGACTATGACATGGCGTCACAATATGGCGCCCAGTCGGTCCTATTCTTAGTTGAATCGCATTATACACTGTTTTTAGCAAACGAAAGAACGAGCAATAGTATTGCAAATAGCATTGCCAAGCGTCCGGATAAAGCCGGACATAGTTAGGCTTTTTGATTGCGTGTCCGGCCAATATAAAAGGTGTCCGACTTTTGTTACGTCTTTTAAATTTTGCAATCGAGCGAGCGCCGAGCCTGGCCGAGCGCAAGCGAGATAAGATTAAGATTTTTTTTTACCACATAATTAGCCTAGCCCCAAAGTAAGCACTGTAATGCTTGTGTTATGGAATACTAGGGTAACGGATACAATACATATACTCTACATATATAAGTATATTTATATAGAAATACATATTAAACATCAATGACTGGAGTACAAATGCTCGTATTCATCACACAAACAACTGCCCCCACCGGGATTCGAACCAGGGACCTCTCGAGTCAACCCGGCGTACAAACCACTCGGTTATGGAGGTCGTTAAACTCCGAGATGACTAGTTGGTCGCTTTTACAATTAATTGTTGTCGTACCTAATATTACTGAGCCACAATATCCTCAATATTGTAGTTTGTCTAACCTTTTTACCCAAATGTCCGGCCAAACTGACTGGTCTATGCGGCTATTAGGTTTGGCGACCAGGCAACTCTATTTGCAAATATCATAACCAGACAGATTCACCATCAGTCTATTAATGTCCCCACTGCTGGGGCACAGGCCTTCCCTATGCATGGAAAAGGGAGATTGGGCCATGACCCACCACATGGACTCAGTGCGGTTTGGTGAGTACTAACGACTGCAGATGCAGCCGGGACCAACGTCTTAACGTGCCTTCTGAAGCACGGAGGTACTCGAGATAGAAGATTTTTGGTCACCCATCCAATCGCAGCCGAACGCGCTAACCACCTGCGCCATCGAACTCCAGACAGATTGGGATCAAAGAAATTTAACGTTAATAATATAAGCATTTAATTTTAACAGAGTTTCCCAAAAGCATGACGCATATTTAAACGAACACATTTAATGTTCACATACACAACATGAATCATGCTTATCTATATTAATATTGACATAACTGATATAGAAATTATCAAGGCGATGACACAGTTTAACATATAATATATGCAGTGAAATTTTTTTTCATAGTAGATTGGGAGCGGTTGAAAAACTAACAAATGTACCAGCTATACCATTTCCGTGCAAGTATTAAGCAGTCTCGCCAGTATACTAATCTCTTTTATACTGTCCAGTGTCTGCAATAGGGGTGATGACGGGGTACAGTAAACGAAATTGTATTAAGTCCGTCAGTTAGATGATCAAAAAATTATGGACACATATATTTTTATTTGGGCAATCAATCAAAAAATGACAAAGTTATAGCGCATCAAAGTTTGGGAGTAGGGGCTCGTGACGTCACTTTTAAGTGAAAATTGTTCCAAAACGTGCCGTCATGCGACTTTTCAAATCAATATATCTCTGCAATGTTTATATTATGTGAAAAAAGAAAAAATACGTGTCCAATACTTTTTGATAATCTACCTGATACACGAAGAAATAAAACATAGTCATCATCCCTATTATATGAAATTTCATTACAACGGACAGAGCAAAATATATTCCTTGTCAAACTGTAGTTATATTTAAAAATTATAAGCATTTAACTGCTAGATGTTTAAATATCTAATAGAAAAATTACTTCAAAAAAATCTACGTGAACCAGTATCGAACCCGCACCCTTCGCTAGGCGAATGCACTGACCGTAAAGCTAAAATGGTGCACTGTTGTCGGGTGTCGAGTTTTCTCTAGTATTTCTTAGGCTGCAAGGCAGCGCCATTTATTCGCATTGTAGGTAACACTCAGTAGGTCAAATGAATACCTTTAAAAGTATTAAACATTTGAAAGAAGAAATAACAATAGGGTATTTGACAGTATTAAAAATAAAGTGCCAATTGTTAGCATCTGTGTTTAGAATGAATATTGGCAGAGGTTTATACTATTTTTACAAAAAAATATTCATAATTTTACTAAAAACCCACGAAAAAGATAATAGTTTTCTTATGTATTGTCACGTGACCCAAAAAGCTTGGGATTGGCGGAGCCTAAAATGACGTCACACGCAAGTAACTTCCGGTTAAAGTGACATTGTATCGTTTGACGTCATACACTAGTAAGACGCCATATTGTCCAGAAAAACGTTTTCGCGGCAACTTGAAAATGGAGTTTTTGATTTTATATTTTTACTGAAATAAACAACAGAATGATGAATATCCATCGTTTTCTAAAACTTGTCAATTACCCTATTATCCCGTCTGCTCACTGGTCCGCGTGGATTTTTTTAACTGGAAAAGGGTAAACAGTTTGAGTCTGTATTAAAGAATTTTTTACTAATGTAAGACATTTTATTCAATTCAACTCAGTGGAAAGATTAAAATTTTGGACAATTGAAAAAAAAAACCAATATCTTATAATATACAAGATTCAAAATTTGTTATATTGGAACGTAAACGTTATAATTATGACTGTAGATCTACCTACATATTTAGTTTGTAAGCATTATGGCAATACCCTAACTGGGTTCTTGTTTGGTATAATATACACATACACATATTCTATGGTAACAGCATTTAACAGTAAGAATGCAATAAATGAATATGTAATGTAAACTGTAATTTTTCTCAAAACTACCGGTTTAGAGTTTAATGCCGCTTTGTATTTAAGTGTAGTTGAGGTAAACCTACATAAATACTAGAACGATGTCGGTAATGGTTGTTGGACGAACTCCCATACAAATTTGCCCAATCTCCTTTCATATCCCATCTTAATATCATCATCATCATCATCATCATCCGCACTATTAATATCCCCACTGCTAGGGAACAAGCCTTCCCCATGTATGGAATAGGGAGAATCATAATATGAAAATCGGAAATACAAATTTTCGTTACAAATTAATTATTATCATAATCCTATGGGTTAGTTTATCAAAACACGATATTAAACTACAATGTTAGTAAGTTCAAAACATTCTCCTAATTGGAGTCTTGTAAATAAACTTACAAGCACTTAAGATACTGAATAATTAAAATAATTATCTAATAACGTTTTGAACCGACTTCAAACAGGAGGAATCTAGTTATGATATTTGCAAATAGAGTTGCCTGGTCGTCAAACCTAATAGCCGGATGGATAGACCAGTCAGTTTGTCCGCCATTTGGGTAAAAAGGTCGGACAAACTACAATATTGAGGATTATGTGGCTCAGTAATATTAGGGACGACAATAATCAATTGTAAAAGCGACCGACCAGTCATCTCGCAGTTTGACGACCTCCATGGCCGAGTGGTTTGTAGCCGGCTTTCATGGTGTCGCCGACTCGAGAGGTCCCGAGTTAGAAACCCGGTGGGGGCAGATGTTTGTGTGATGAATACGAACATTTGTACTCCAGTCATGGATGTTTAATATGTATTTCTATTTCGACTGATTTTTGTTGTTGTTTCTTTCGAGTTTTCCGTCAGTTAAGGGTTGGTTTTCAAGATTAAGGCATACACAGTATGCGTTAATTATGAATCTTGCCGCCACCCCATGCCACCCTACGCCACGCCACGCGTCTTTTCAATGGCGTATCGCGTCGCTTTGGATGTTCCTAATGTGAGTCTGATCATAGAAAATAGTACATTTTGATTTGACTCAACACGTACGTAAGTACGTATTATAAAATTAGTGAACTCTGGGCTAGTTGACTCATGTCAAATTGCACTATACAAATGTTTATTTCTTTTAATGTTTGGTATGAGGGACCTAAATTCATCGATTTCACTTAGAAGATGGCCGTAGTAATTTAATTTAAAAATGGTTTTTAGTCTATTCTTTTTAAACACTCAAAACGCTGTCCACCATGATGACGTAAACAAGTTAGTAAATGTGTTAGTAAACAACTAAACGTTGACTAACTAACTGAAAGAAAAGACTTTCAGGCGGCAAAATTACAGGATTTAGCAAGTTTTAAACATGACTGTGTTCATGTAAGGTATATGTATTTCTCTAGACAATTTAAACCACAACTTTTCTGGAGTCTTTAACGATGTATTATGTATGTGTAATAACATTCTAGAGTAATACAATCATGATAATTATTATATGTATTTGTCATGAAATTTATCAGATATCATTGTTTTATAATATAAATTTGGATTCAGGTTATTTCCTACGTGCTCCCGAATGTTTGTTTATGATTTTGTTCTCGTCATAGCATAGATAATCGATAGACTAAAATGGCCGACAGCGTTTTTGTATGTCCATGAAAAATCTATTTTAAAATTAAAGCTTCGTAGCTTTCTAGGTCAAAAAAAATACAGTACATTTTTTTCGATCTAATAGGACAATTATTAATCATCTATATATATAAAACTCAAAGGTGACTGGACTGACTGACATAGTGATCTATCAACGTACAGCCCAAACCACTGGACGGATCGGGCTGAAATTTGGCATGCAGGTAGATGTTATGACGTAGGCATCGGCTAAGAAAGGATTTTGATCAATTCTACCCCCAAGGGGATAAATAGGGAATGAAAGTTTGTATGAAACTTTGTCAATTTTAAACCGATCAGGCTGAGACTTTGCATGCAGGTATAAGAAGAATCATAGATGAATGTCATTGTGTATAATACAAGCCTGAGAACAAAACTGTAGTCTACACTTCAGCTCTACACCGAAGCGAAGCGAGGGCGGGCCGCTAGTCTTCTATATATATAAAACTCAAAGGTGACTGACTGACTGACATAGTGATCTATCAACGCACAGCCCAAACCACTGGACGGATCGCGCTGAAATTTGGCATGCAGGTAGATGTTATGACGTAGGCATCCGCTAAGAAAGGATTTTGATCAATTCTACCCCCAAGATGATAAAATAGGGAATGAAAGTTTGTCTGAAACTTTGTCAATTTTAAACCGATCGGGCTGAGACTTTGCATGCAGGTATAAAAAGAATCATAGATGAATGTCATTGTGTATAATACAGGCCTGAGAACAAAAACTGTAGTGTACACTTCAGTTCTACACCGAAGCGAAGCGAGGGCGGGCCGCTAGTTTAAAACATATTTCCAAAAAGTGTCAAGTAGCCTATTATACGTACTCGTTGGTTGGTTGTACCTTGGTGCTTGTAGGTTAGGTTGTATTGTGTATTGTGTGGCGAGCGTGCCTTCCCTCTGTTTTGAAGGCTTTACCGGCAAATGTAGTCACACAGACTTAGTTCAGAGGCTTTGTGATGTCTCGACGGACGGTACGTTTCACTGCGAAATTGCAGATGCAGTGATAATAATTTTTCCAAAGAAATACATATTATACTTCAGGACACGTATATCTGCCCACGTAGCATTTTTAATTTTGGCGGTCCTTAGCATATTTAAAATAAATGTTATGCGTTACGCGTTACGAAAATTGTGTTCGGGCGAGGCGAACGGGAGTTGAGTGGGGGATATAAGCAAGAGAAAGCAGTGCGCGCGCACATTTTCTTTCTCTCTTTCTCTTATAGTTATTAAATGAAATATGTATATGTATATTAACGTATATATTGTACTAGCGGCCCGCCCTCGCTTCGCTTCGGTGTAGGGCTGAAGTGTAGACGACAGTATTTGTTCTCAGGCTTGTATTATACACAACGACATTCATCTATGATTCTTCTTATACCTGCATGCAAAGTCTCAGTCCGATCAGTTTAAAATTGACAAAGTTTCATATAAACTTTCATTCCCTATTTTATCCCCTTGGGAGTAGAATTGATCAAAATCCTTTCTTAGCGGATGCCTACGTCATAACATCTACCTGCAAAAAAATTAGTCAACATCCCTTTTGTGATGAGTTTACGAAGTTATAATATATGTTTGGTGCAAACGGAAAAGAGTATTTTTTTATTTATTTTCTTTTCCGTTTCGCCACAATGTCCCGCAGCAGCAATGACACCAAACGATCAAACGGTTAATTTAAAACAACAAACACGCTATGAATGGCAGATTATGTTTTGATTATTATTTGAGAACACGTTCGTCGCGTCGAGCCGTCTCAACAACGCACCATTTAGCTGGAAGATGTTTTAACACTGAATAAACAATAATATTTACCCCACCGCAGCCGACACGGCGGCGCGGCGGCCATCTTGTGTTTCGAAGCCGGTGTTCTTAATTTGAAATGCGCGCCTGTTTTACAAATGAGTTTTGTGCTCGCAATACATTTTGATTGTTAGGATTTTGATATTCTACAGCCGAAGGATCAAACGGAGCCCTGTTGCTAACACTCTGTCCGTCTGTCTGTCGTCTGAGTTACACTCACACAGGTTTTACAGGCGGTTGAAGTCTTCAAATGTTCACAGTACATCTTGTTTTTGCCTTAGCTATAGTTTGTATCTATAGGGAAACTTGTACCAATGTTGGATAACTACCTATATCACATCACAAGCCTGTTAATGTCCCCACTGCTGGCCTGGGGCACAGGCCTTCCTTATGGATGGAATAGTATGACCCACCACGCGGGCCCAGTGCGAATTGGTAGGTGCTAACGATTGCAGATGCAGCCGGGACCAACGGCTTAACGTGCCTTCCGGAGCACGGAGGAGCTCGAGATAGTAAATTTTTGGTCACCCATCCAATGAACGACCACTGCGAAAGTTGCTTAACTTCAACGATCGCAGCCCGAACGCGCTAACCACTTGCGCCATCGAGCTCCTCGATAATATTAGTATAGATATACCTAATCATCGTATTCCATAAGATTGGAACTCTCTTAATCTCAAGGCCTTTCAGAACTTGACAGAACCATAGAAAAAAAAAGTATAGAATGCGCAATCAACAACTTAAAGTATAATTTTATGCGTCGAAGTTGATAATTAAGTAACCATAACATTAATTAATAACGTAATGTAACTTAACGATTTAGGTAAATGATCACACCCGAATTATGTTTAACAAAAGGGCAGAATAAGGTAAGTATACATACTTAAATGGCTTTGCTTGAGTTTAAATTTTATTGGGGCAGAATACTTTAGCAAAACTATATTTTGGTAGTGCTGTTAATAATAAATATTTCATCATCATCATCAGCCTATTAATGTCCCCACCAAGGGCTTAACGTAGCTTCCGAGACCCGGAAGAGGTTGAGATAGTAAATTTTTGGTCACCCATCCAATGACCGACCACTGCGAAAGTTGCTTAACTTCAAAGATCGCAGCCGAACGAGCTAACCACTTGCGCCATCGAGCTCCTCTGTCTAAATACTTAAGGTATAGGTAAGCCGAAAAGGCCTACTGGAAACCTTACTCCGTGGCTGAGTGATTTGTACGCCGGGTTTCATGGTGTCCTTGCTTATGTGTTTAGCAATGTTGCCAGGTCCAATTTTTAAAAATCGGGAGGCGTTATAGAAGAAAGCATTACATGTATAGAAAGAGCTACAAGAAAAAACAGTAGATGCAGAAGACTAACTGGTAAATCAAATCAAGATATAGGCCAGTAACGAATGTGTTTCTGTGGCTTCTGCCGCCCCTCAAATCTCGTTTATTTTAGACAATAACATTCATTTTATAATAATTAAGGTAACCTACATTATTAATTACGGATAATGAAACTTAACATGCAATTGAAAAAAGAATTTCAATTAAAACAGAAGATTCATGTGTAGAAAAACAGGAGAAATTTCAGAAAAACAAGAGAACTCCTGTAAAATTCGGAGAGCTGGCAACACTGGTGTTTAGTACCAAACTTTGTCGCGCAGGTGTAGAAGAAGCATTACGTGTCAAAAAAGTTAGCTCATAGACCAAAAAGGCTAAATAAGGTAGGTTATTGGGTTAGTTTTAAAGCTCTGTGAAGTTAGCCCCCCACTTTTTGAATTTTATTATTATCTAGGTTGTTCTGGGTTGTTCTATGTTTGTTCTACATTGTTCCCAAGTATTATTGAAAAAAGTTTTTTCAAATAATACTTTGGAACAACTTAAATAATAATAAAATTCAAAAATTGGGGGACTAACTTCACAGAGGTTAGTTTTAAGCCAGCAAGGTGAATATGACTAGCGTGGCACATTTTCATACCGCATTAATGACTAAATTCACACTTCTTGTTGAGTTAAGGAGTGAAGATAACTGATGCTGTTATTTGTTTATCCATCCTCACCTTGCCGTCTAGCAATATGTAGCAGAAATACACTAATAAACAATAATGAAAAGAAATCTTTATTGGCCATCTTAAACAAAAGAAAAACCTATAAATGCAACAATAAAAAACATAATACAACAAAAAACATACGATGGCCAATCAGGACTCTGCCTCAGCCTATGCTGACACATATGAGAAAGTACTTTCTCACTGTGTGTACAATACGTTTTTATTACTAACGATACTTTTTTTGGCTGGCACTCGTGTTTCTATAATTTTCTAAAGAGTATTAATTTTTACCGCCAAAACAAACTAAATTTATTTCAGTTGATTTCAAGATAAAAGGCAAGGAAAACAACAATCACACAGCCACGTCCTGCACTTATTTATCTTTTTTTTTCGACGAATCGTTCAGAAACTTAGCTTCGGCGTCGATCGTTTCGTCCATCGCGTTGACAAACTCCAAAAGATCACTGTTTGTCTTTGAAAACGTTCGGAATTTTTATAGCTTCCGATCGCAGTTATCTCTTTATTTGGCATTTCCTTTATTCCTTCGCCTCGAATTTATAACCATTATTTGGTTTAGTGGTACGTAAATCAGTTGTTGTATTCTGTAATCTTTGATCTAGGTTATAATTTACTGTTGTAAGACTTCTTAGATGAATGTGTTGCGTTTTATTATAAGGTTTTAGTCATCGTTCTTCGACGAAATGTTGGTCGGCTTTTTGCACGTTGCTAGATGAATCATAGGCATTGGATTTCGCTTATCATGCTGATTAATAACGTTACATTTTTAAATTGAAATAAAATGTTAACATAAAATCTTTATCATTTATAAGTCACATAAAACTCTGTTAAAAGAAGGCAAAGAGTACTTTTTCCTTTATTCCTTTTTATTTTATTCCATTTTTATCAAACTCCTCGACATTATTTAATACAAGTCAGAGCGGGAGGGGGGGGGGGTGTACTATCTAGAGCTCCTCCGTGATTCCGAGGGCACATTCAGCCGTTAGTCCCGGCTACATCTGCAGTTGTTGGCATACACCAAACCGCTATTTCTATGGTCAATATAGTAACAAAAATTCCAAAAAAAAACATGTCATTTACGCTGTATGTTCTCGACCTAATAGTTTTTCTTTATCATACACTTAGCAAATGGCGTGTGTGAAAAACACCTGTTTTTTTATTATTTTCCCATTTCAATAAAAAGATTTTTTTATTTAAGATAATAATGATAACACTGATTTATCTATCACACAATACTTACAGACTTACTTTGTCTATGGTCACCAAAGGTCGTTGACCCCGCCCGTAACTATGTCAATGGCTTCTATATGATATTTCACCCTAGAGTGCTTTCATTTCCGGTGTCGTTTACCCTTATTTTGTCTATGAAACCCTATGGAAACAGTTTTAGATTATGGCAAGATGGAAGGGAAGTGAAAGGACTGTGCTGTGTATGTAGACTTTATTCTTAAGTATACACATTATTCTAGAGTAAAATAAGTTGTGTTTTGGTAAAAAATAAATTGATTAAACTTTTAAGAGAAGTTTCTCATTAGCTTGCAACGATAAAGATATACATAGCGAAGATAAATAAAGGCCAAATACAAGGATACCCCCTAAAATAATTAAGTCATCGACATTGTATTTAACAACGAAAATAATAGCGAAAGGTGCAAGGCCGAATGGCCGCTACTCCGTGCCTCGTAGAAAAGCACAAAATAAAAGCCGAGAAAAAAAAACACAATCTCTCCGATTCGGCGGAGGGAAACAACGCTGCTGAAATTCGATTCGGCCAGTCATAAAGAGTAAAAAGGTTATGAAAAAAAAAAATACTTACACCATTCATTCGGCGACGACCGCATTCTGAATTTAAATGAAGCAAATTCGTTAAATCAACTCGGAAAATATCGAGAATCGAATAGAAACAAGTAAGTAGGTATATATACGTACCTATCGATATTACTCGTAATATTTCTTTGGCAGGACTTTATATTTTTTTTATTAACCTCACATCTGCAAAAATATCGCGGCTTTTTAGGAAAATGATTTTATTCAATCGATTTACATATAAGTAAGTGTATTTAGAGGAGCCCGATAGAGCAAGTGATTAGCGCGTTAGGCTGCGATCGTTGAAGTTAAGCAACTTTCCTAGTGGTCGGTCATTGGATGGGTGAGCAAAAATTTTTTATCACGAGCGCCTCCGTGGTTCGGAAGGCACGTTAAGCCGTTGGTCCCGGCTGTATCTGCAGTCGTTAGCGCCCACCAATTTGTACTGGCCCATTACCAACCACGCGGGCCCAGTAGGTACGGATTGGCGGGTGCTAACGACTGCAGATGCAGCCAGGACCAACGGCTTACCGTGCCTTCGGAAGTACGCAGGAACCCGAGATAGAAGATTTTTGGTCTCCCATCCAATGACCGACCACTGCAAAAGGTTGCTTAAGTTCAACGATCGCAGCCGAACGCGCAAACCAACTGCGCCATCGAGCTACTCAATGAGTATTTCACGAAGACTATTCAAACAATAAAAAAAAAACTAAATACATAAAGTACATGACACTTTTTTCTGTATATAAGAGCTACTTATATATTGATGTTTGTTAATGAGCAACCAATTATAATCGGTTCATTATGAACAACATCAAAAATTCTGTAAGATACGTTGATATGCATAGATCTACGAATGAAATAGAAGAGAATTCTTGAAATGTTGATACCACCACACACATCTAAATTTGCAAAGGCGTTTAGAAGTGAACATGAACCCTAAAAACATTACACTCTTTATTGGCAGTCATGTTAAAAGACAGAATAACTTAAAATTTAGGACCAGCAACTTGTTCAACATGTTGTAAATATAAAATGGTCGAAATCGTTTTACATAGTTCAGTACCCTTAGCACGAACCATTGCCGAATTCGAATAGGTTTCGAGTGCGAAATGTCATGTTCAAATTTTGTATGGAAACTTGAACAGCAGCGCCACAAAGTACTTAACGAGATCGAAAAATCAGTAAACATTTGACAATGACATTTCGGACTCGCAAACTATTGGAATTCGATATTGGTCATTGCTAAGGGTACTGATTGCCAATAGCTTAATATATATTTCTATAACATTTGTGTTATAGAAATATAAACCAACGGAGGAACCGCAAACCAAACACCTAGACTAGATGGATTGAAGGTGGATTCAATTTTCTTTTTTCACCTATCCGATCCGACCAACGAAGTCATTTGTAAAAAGATACTTGACAATAGCAAACAGAACGTGCTCATAACTTCTAAATCGAGTCAGACGTATTTATTATATACAATAATTGTTCGCGCCCCTATAAACCCCACATATACATACATATAAAAGAAAAGGAATATTACAAATCATAGCGAAAACTTGCATTTATATAACGGATGGCGCCATCTATTGAATGGGACACCGGAGCGCTCTTAGCCCAAGCGTCATTGGTTGTCGCCGGCAGATAGCAGATGTCGCCCGCGTTCGTGTGTTCGGCTGGTTTTACCGACCATAATGTCATGACTTGTTAAAATTGTTAAATTCATTCTGTCAAGAAAACTGTTACTGCTAAATTGATTTTATTATAACATAAAGCGAAATTACTAAAAACACCGAGTTTTTATTGAAGAAGACTCCACTTCTATGCCCAAACATAAAAATTTTTGGCGACCGTGACAGGACACGAATTATAATCTTCAAATAAGAAAATATTTTTTCCGTTGCCCGTGACCGGCGTCCATGAAGAAGGAAACCTAAAACCTTAAGGATTACACTACGAAAAAGGACAAAGGAAGCAAAGCAAAACAGGAAACTTAATAAGTCGTCGTGTGGCTTGCGAGGTCCAACGAATCATCGAAAGAATCGTGCTGAGCAAACTACAAATACTTCGAGTTCAAAGTTAAGTGCCATCCTTTGTTCCTAAAATCCACAAAATCCATTCCTATCAATTCATTACCATAAATATTAATAAATTTATAAATTGTTTCTACTGATATTACATAATTTTAGTGCATTTTTCGGCAAATAATCAACTACAAAACCGTAAGTACCTACCTACCTACATAATTTTTATAAAAAAATCTGCTTAAATCAAGGTTTAATTGTATAATTCATTGTATTTCCCTCTACTCAATAATAACAACTTTCCTAAATTCAATTAATTTCATACTAATAACTTCCAAATTGATTTGAAAAGGATTTTTTTTGTGACACTATTTATTACCCACAATTAGCTCAATCCATTTTCACCAAAGAGAGGTAGGGCATAGCGGATTCGCCGCTCGAATTGGAGCGCCCGTCTGGGGAAGTAACCTCCACCTTACAGAATACCGCAGTGAAATAACATTACCTTTTGGTGGTGTTGTGTTTCTGTCGGTGAGTAAGGTTCCAGGGCTCCACGGGGTAGGATTTCTAGGGGTGTAATTTTATGTGTGTTGGGATTTAATATAAAATAAAAGAATTCTTCAAAACAGTGTAGGTTTATTAATTGGTTTTATTATATAACAAAAAAGGAAAAAGTTTAAATTATTTAAAAATCAATATCAGTTGTTAGTTAACAAATAGAGCATTTTAGTGTCACAAAAGTGTTATTTGGCTGTTTTCTCATCCGATTTAACGGGCATTTTCCAGGCAAATCATTTGTGGTGCGGAAAGGTGACAGAGCGTTTGGAGTTCGATCGCTTGCGTTACCGGAGGACACCCACCGAGACATTCCGGCAAATTGGGAGCGTCAGATAAGCCTGTTCAATTATTCCTATTTTTTTTTTTGCAAACAAGTTCAATATTTCCTCTTTTGCCGTCGAATTTTGTTGATTGAATAAGCATTTTCGTAATTTTCCAATTAATTTGGTGTCAAAATGGCTACTGCATTATCACCTAATCCAGCTGTTTCTAATTTAATTGCTACAACAACAAATTTAAAATCTCTTTATACAAAACGCAGTTCTATAAAGGGACAAATAACTAAGTTTAAAAATTATATAGAAAAGATAAGTGAGAACATAGAGGAAAAAACTGATTTAGAAATTGCAGAATTAAATTTAAAATTAAATAAATTTGAAAGCTTGTCAGCCAGATTCGACGATTTGCAGACTGAGATAGAAGATATAAATTCAGATAATTTATCATGTGAGGTTGATGAAAGGGAGCTCATTGAGGATTTGTTTATTCAATGCATTGCAAAGGCTAAAGCTATAATAAAACAAAATGATGGCTCGATAAACAAGTCTATCCATGAGTGCCCTGACATAGAATTGGGTATAAGGTTGCCACAAATTCAAATTTCAAAATTTGACGGATCCTACTTCCGCTGGCTTGAGTTCCGTGACACTTTTACGAATTTAATTCACAAAAAAACCAACATAACAGATATACATAAATTTCATTACTTAATATCGTATCTTGAAGGGGATGCAGCGCGTATCATTACCAATTTGGAAGTATCTTCTACTAATTACAAGGAAGCCTGGCAGCTTCTTTGTGATCGTTACGACAATAAGAGGCTTCTCATTAATCATCATTTAGATTCATTATTTAAAATTCATCCCATAAATCGAGAATCGGAAAGATCATTGCGTTTCCTTGTTGATCATGTCACTAAAAATCTTCGGGCACTTACTAGCCTTGGTCTTCCAACCCAACATTGGGACGTTCTTGTAATTTTCATTCTTTCGTCAAAATTGGATAGTGAAACGAATGTCAAATGGGAGGAATTTCGAAATACTTTGGATGACATTCCTTCTTTAGAACAATTTAAGAAGTTTTTGGTTGACCGTGCCGATGTACTCGAATCCTTGAATCGCAATAAACATCTAAACAAGCCGACTGTCGGCAACAACTTCAAGGTCACGTCAAATTCAAATATGAAATTTCATTCTCGTTCGTTTCCTAATTACAATTCGAGCAATAGTAAAGTTAATAGTAACAATGATGGCAAAAATACGAATACCTTTATATCCGTAAAATCAAACCAAAACAATTCTACATTCTTGTGCGTAATCTGTAATAATAATCACAGAATTTATGATTGCCCAGTTTTCAAATCAAAGAGTTTAAAGGAAAAATATTCACTAGTTGCTAAATATAAGTTATGTCAAAACTGTTTACGTCAAGGGCATCCTCTTAATGAATGTCGTATGGGGCCTTGTCGACAATGCAATCAACGGCATAATACTTTGTTGCACGATCCTGGCGTTGTTGTCGGCTGTTCTACCTCTGAACATGTTGATGGAGGTAGTGAACCTAATTCGGTTGTAACCTTATATAATGGTGATTCGAATTGTGCGCTTCTTTCCACGGCTTTGTTGGACGTCATCAATCCGGATAGTGGTGCGATAGAAAGAGTGCGTGCTCTGCTTGATTGTGGTAGTCAGTCTTCGTTTATAACAAAGTCGCTTACACAAAGGTTATCACTGAACACTGCACCTCTAAAGGCGGTTAATGTGATTGGAATAGGAAATAATTGCAACAATAAAATAAAGGAAAGTTGTTTGGCTAAGATTAAGTCTATAAATAGTACTTACCAAACTACCTTATCCTGCTATGTACTCGAAGAGTTAACAGGTTTGTTGCCAAAGACACCTGTTAATGTACAAAATATGAACATACCCAAAACCATAAGGCTTGCAGATCCTCAGTTTGCCCATCCTGCTCCGGTTGATGTTTTGATTGGTGCGGATCTCTTTTGGGACATTCTTGGCTGTAAGCAAAAATACTTGGGACCAAATAACAAAATACAATTACGAAGTTCTAAATTCGGTTGGATTGTTGCTGGTTCAACTAACTTATTGGGACATAATAAGTTTTTTTGCAATCATGCATCTCTCAATCAAAATAAAACACTTAAGGTTGATGAATTAATAACAAAATTTTGGGAGCTCGAAGATCTGCCACAAAAGACAGTTCTCGGCTACAATGATATTGAATGTGAAAAACATTTTGTGAAGAATACATCTCGTTCTCCAGAGGGCAGATTTTGCGTGAAGTTGCCTCTAAAGGATACTCCCGACTGCCTTGGAGATTCTTACTTTCGAGACAAACAAAGGCTTCTAAACCTTGAAAAGCGATTTAAAAGAAATCCAGAGCTAAAATTACAATATACAAACTTTATGCGGGAATATCAAGATTTAGGTCATATGTCTGAATCACCCACGAAAGAACAATATCCATCATATTTTTTATGTCATCATGCTGTCTTTAAAGAGGAGAGTGAGTCAACCAAAATTCGAGTCGTGTTCGATGGCTCCTCTCCCACAACTTCAGGATATTCTTTAAACGATATATTGATGGTGGGCCCTAACGTCCAACAGTCGCTTTTTTCCATATTGGTCAGAGCCCGTCAACACAAATTTCTCTTGACCGGTGACATAGCTAAAATGTACCGTCAAATAAATGTCAATGAAGAAGACAGGGACTTGCAACTGATCTTGTGGAGGGAAAATGAGAATGAGCCCATTAAAACATGGCGTCTCAATACTACAACATATGGTATTGCAAGCGCTAGTTACTTGAGTACTAGATGTTTAAACCAAGTTGGAGAGGAATGTGGTGAACAATTCATCAAAGATATCATACAAAAGGATTTCTATGTTGATGATTTGATCACCGGCTGTGATAATGAACTAGAGTTACGTCACATACTAAATTCAGTAACAAACGCCCTAAATTCAGCATGTTTCCCCTTGAGGAAATTTAAAACAAATTCAAAGGTTTTGTTTGAAGATTCAGATTTGAGTTCTGCAGATGTCTTAACGTTAAGTGAGTCTTCGCACACCCTGGGTCTTGGTTGGGACCCTGTGAATGATACTTTCAACTTTCCAATCAAGGTTAATACTGACATTGATATAAGCACCATCACAAAAAGAATTATACTGTCGCTTTCATTTCAAATCTATGACCCGCTTGGTCTTTTGAGCCCCTGCATTATTCAAGCAAAAATATTAGTCCAAAGGCTATGGCTAGAAGGAATAGGATGGGATGAACCCATTTCTGTGGATCTTAGGGAGAAGTGGTCTGAAATCTACAATAACCTGTCTTTTCTTGCAAGTCTTCAGATTCCCCGCAGGGTGCTGTGCGAGTCTCCGACATCTTTTGAGCTGCATACCTTTAGTGACGCTTCGCAATGCGCTTATGGTGCTTGTGTATACTTGAGATCCACGAGCTGTGACAACGAGATCACGGTGAGGCTACTATGCTCAAAGTCAAAGGTGGCACCTCTTAAACCGTGCACCATACCTCGTCTCGAACTCTGTGCCGCATTGTTAGCTGCTAGACTGTCTAGGAGTATACTTGATTCATTAAGAGGGCTCCCTACTCGTACGTTTCACTGGTGCGACTCGAGTGTGGTGTTGGGATGGATTAACAGTAATCCAATGAAGCTTAAGCAATTTGTTGCTAACAGAATAGGCGAAATACTGGAATTAACTAATCCCAAATCGTGGTACTATGTTCCAACTGACTCCAATCCTGCTGATTTAATATCTCGTGGAGTCAATAGCAACCAGCTTTCTAGCATGGAATTGTGGTGGTCAGGTCCTAGTTATTTAAAAAAAAATGAATTAGAATGGCCCAAATTAAACGGAAAAACAGTAGTTGAGAACTTACCTGAAGTCAAGGTACTCACTATTGCGATCGTAGATGAGGGAATACCCTTAATCGACTTTAATAAATTTTCGAATTTTGATAAAGTACGTAGAATTCTGGCTTTCGTGTTGCGTTTTTGCCATAATATAAATTCTAAAACTAAATCCATGAAGTATACAGGGTATTTTAGGCCCGAGGAGTTGCAAAACTCATTTATTTTAATTTGCAAAATTAATCAATCATTGTGTTTTAAGGCAGAGTACGAGAAACTTTTGAAGGGCGTTGCGTTGAGCAGTAAATCGAAAATTTCGTCTCTATCACCATTTTTGGATGAGCAGTTTGTAATACGTGTTGGTGGTCGACTTGGTTCCTCCAACTACCCATTTGAAAAGAAGCATCCCATATTAATTGACTCCTCGCATCGTTCGACAAGGTTACTGTTTGAACGTGAACACATCAAAAATCTGCATGCTGGTCCACAGCTTCTACTGGCTACCTTGAGAGAAACCGTTTGGCCTATTAACGGCAGGAGGCTCGCTAGAAGTGTCGTAAGGGATTGTCTTGTTTGCAGCCGTGTGCGCGGCCAAACACTTTTAACCAGAATGGGCGATTTACCTGCATATCGCGTATCAGTTGATTTTCCATTTAGGACTGTTGGCGTAGATTATGCTGGTCCTTTTCTTATCCTAAATAGAAAGGGTCGAGGCGCTAAAGCAACAAAGTGTTATTTATGTATTTTTATATGTTTGCGATTCAAATGTATACATTTGGAGGCAGTGTCAGATTTATCAATGGAATCTTACATAATGACCTTCCGTAGATTTGTAGCGCGTCGTGGTAAGCCAACGGAGGTATATTCAGACAACGGTCGAAATTTTGTGGCAGCAGCCAAAGAATTGTCTAGTTTTTTAAAACAAAATAATAAACGTCTATCCGAGTTTGCATCTCAGGAGGAAGTAAAGTTTAATTTTATTCCGGCTTACGCTCCCCACTTTGGCGGAATGTGGGAGGCTGGTGTGAAATCCGCAAAGTATCATATTAAAAGAGTAATGGGAAATACGCATCTTACGTTCGAGGAATTTAGTACATTATTAGCACAAGTAGAAGCAATTTTAAACAGCCGTCCCCTTTGTCCCATGTCTTCCTCTCCAAATGACTTACTTTCCTTATCCCCCGGGCACTTTTTGATTGGAAGACCTTTGAATGCTTTACCATCAGCCGCACTGGAGGACCTGAAGGAGACATCTTTAAGCCGCTTCGCCCGTTTGGAGCAGATACGTCAGCATTTTTGGAGAAGATGGCAGAAGGAGTACATAACCGAATTGCAACAACGAACAAAGTGGAAGACAACAAGGGCGACGCTTAATGTTGGAGATTTAGTACTGATTCACGAAGATAATAATCCCCCGCTAAATTGGAGGATGGGTAGAGTTACACGATTATATCCTGGATCAGATGGGATTTCTAGAGTCGCTGATATTCATACCACTAAAGGATGTATACGTCGGCCGTTGGTTCGACTCTGCCGACTTCCCGCTGCTGTTGAATTTAAAGGTTGAAGAACTTGGCTCTTCAACGGGGGGGAGTATGTTCGCGCCCCTATAAACCCCACATATACATACATATAAAAGAAAAGGAATATTACAAATCATAGCGAAAACTTGCATTTATATAACGGATGGCGCCATCTATTGAATGGGACACCGGAGCGCTCTTAGCCCAAGCGTCATTGGTTGTCGCCGGCAGATAGCAGATGTCGCCCGCGTTCGTGTGTTCGGCTGGTTTTACCGACCATAATGTCATGACTTGTTAAAATTGTTAAATTCATTCTGTCAAGAAAACTGTTACTGCTAAATTGATTTTATTATAACATAAAGCGAAATTACTAAAAACACCGAGTTTTTATTGAAGAAGACTCCACTTCTATGCCCAAACAATAATAATATAACATCAAAAGCACACCTCACAATTAACGTGAAAGCTTAGATGTACGAACAAAGCAGTCTCCGAAACAACTTAGCCACAGTGGAGTGGGATTATTATATATCTATATGTATTCCGATTCCATGAAAGGCAGGACATAGCTGGTTTTCCTGCTTGATTTTTTTTTATAGATCGGTCCGAAAAATTACTCCACCCCACCTGATGTTATACAGCAGTTCTACCTGCCACACCAGCCATCCTCACTCTGCCAGCCTGCATTTTGCTTCTACACGTCTCTTTTAAAGGATCCCAAGTTGTACGAGGGCCCGCTCACGTGTTCCCTTGTGATCGGGCAGAGCATTCCATTTACGGATAGTGCGACAAAGAAATGAGTCACCAAATTTCTTTGTACGCCTTGAAATTGGGGCCACAGTTAGACGGTGACAACGTAGGCCAACGCGCGTGGTCTGAAGGAAAGGGGAAGGTGGAATAAGAGAGAATAACTCCTCAGAACACTCGCCGTGGTACAAACGATAGAACGTGCTTAGTGACGCCACGTCACGGCGCGCGCACGATTGAGAGCGCCCGCTTGTCTGGAGAAGAAATCTACAGTTTACAAAAGATTAATTATATGGAACTACACCAAAACAATAAATTTTATGAAATTTTACTAGAAAACATTTCACGCTGACCAGTCTGCTGCCCTAACTGCCCGTCTCGAATCATCTTTAGCATTTCTTAGGCTGCAAGGCAGCGTCATCTCTTCGCATTGTAGGTAACCCACAATCTTTAGATTGAAACATCTATCAGGTTAATGCTTAGAAAATGAAACGAAAATATAATTAAATCTTATGTTAACCAATTCATACATTTGGTTAACACTTAACGCACCCTCAAAAGCTTAGAATAAATTTTCTACGATATCAAAAATCAAGAACAGTCCTCCGTCAACAATACTTCTTTGGAATTGCCCCGACCTTTGATAGGCTTTTACTATATGTACAGAAAAATAAGCAACTGGAGTAATTTTATATATGCGGTCAAACATGAGAATTAACCTAAATAAGCACCTATATTGCGCTCAACTCCGACAATAGCAACGTTTGAACTATCCACTATTTGTTCTCTGCACGTGTCTGTGCGACCTTAAATTGTTGTCCTTCGTTACCAGCTGACTTTGTCGACCTTGGACATATAACCAAGAAGCTCAGAAAGTGTTTTGGAACACATGAAATTGATATTCAATAATAATTATCAGATGAACAATAAGCTGATGTTATAATTTTTATTATTTTTAAAGCATGTAACTGCTTGATGTTTAAATCTAAAGTCAGGTCAGTGCATTCGCCCGGATTGCGAAGGGTGCGGGTTCGAGTCAGGTCTGCTGCCTGGTCCGCGTGGAATTTTGCTAGTTATATTTTCTTTAGATTTAAATAAGCTGATGATTCAACCAGTTTCTAATTACTTTATAGTTGTTCTGTGAAAATGGTGTTTTGTTTGTGGAAAATAAATTAATAGCCATCACATACATTGTTATTTTATATTGAGTTCACCCACAGAGACTTTTGTTTCTGATATCTATGAGTTCACCACAGCACCCCGATCAATAAATAGACTTCTAAAAAGGGGGGTCGGGGGATCTGGAGTAGGATATAATTTCACCAGTTTATTTTTTTCTTTAAACTGTAAAATCAAGGTTTGTAGGCATTTGAATTAAAATAATAGTATTTTATTTTTATATAAGTATTCGTATTAAGCCTCTATATGTACAAGCGTTTTGTTACCTGTTATGTGACGAGTGAGGTGACAAGATCATTATGTTTTATAATATCAAATAATTTATTCCAGAGGTGGTTGTAACCATATAGTAGAGAACAAGCAGAACTTCAAGAGCAAACTACAAATTTCGCGCATAGAGAATACGATCTGCCGGTGACAAACAGAAGACAACAAAGTTAGTTATAAATTTTAATTGGCTCGGTTAGTTTTAACTGGATCAAGCTTGCTAGTTCACAAATGGCGAGTTATCAATAGAAGCAAGTTTGCTTTAACTTAGCGGAGACGATGGAGCAAGAATCTTCCTTGATGTGATGTGGTGAATCGGCGATGACAGAGTTTCAGTTAACAAGAGATTCTACAACTCGGCATAGCGCCGAATGTAAACTGAATAAAGTAAATGGTTGTAAACCGAAACGAAATGAAATTAAATGAAAATAAACTATATTGAAGATCCTCCGTGGACGACGAGTGATATGTACAGGTTTTAAGGTGTTGTTTACTCGAGAGGTCTCGGGTTCGAATACCGGTGGGGGCAGATGTTTGGATGACAAATACGAGCATTTGTTCTCCAGTCATGGATGTTTAACTTAAATGTTTATCAGTATGTGTATTCTATCCGTTACCCTAGTATCCCATAACACAGAGCTTACTTTGGGGATAGGCTAATTGGTGTGAGTGTTGAAATATATATTTATTTTATAATCAAGTTGACTTATTAAAAAGCTCTTTTTATGAATTGTCGTTAATTTTTTTACTACCAGATATCCTGAACAGATGGTAGAAAAAAAATTACAAGGACGATTGAAAAGAGTTTTTTTTAATAAATCAACTTGAATAAAGTTTGTTTTCAGTTTACAAGAGGTTCTGTAACAGCAATGCGCTGAATAACATTTGATTTGTGTACAGACGAAGCATCTTATAGTTAAGATATGTTTTTAGGAGTAGCATATTATTAATTTGCTAAGTCCTGACTGGAAAAGCATTAAGTAGTAACTAATGGAAGAAAAAAAAAGGAATGATTAAAATAACAAAGATGAAAAACGTCTTCAACATCGGATGAGTTCTTTTTAGCCAGAACTGTTAACTAAATTAAATGTAATAAAAAATAACTTTCGTATTTAAAAATAGCTTTTGCCCACGGCTTTGCTTGCGTTAGATTGGAATTTGGAATGAGTGTCAAACTCAGTAAAAAAACATAACTACAAAACTTCTTGGATTAACCTCGCGATTTTGGTGTTCCAAACAAACTTTAAACCCGCGTTTTGCCTCGGTAGAATGTGAGTTTTGGCAAATCCTTTCTAAACGCATGACTACATCATAATAGCTATATGTGTGCCAAATTTTAGAATAATCCGTCGCGCTGTGCTATACAGTTGCCGTTAGAGTCGGAGAGCGGAAAGAGAATGGGCGTGGCGAAAAACGGAACTAACATTAAGATTTTTATTTGGCAATCAAACACAGCAATCTGTAAAACGTCAAAGTTTTGTATTGATATGGATTTGTTTGTTATTGTGATTTCTTGCGGTTTTTTGGATTGAATCATGTTTAAAAGGGGTAAAACCTTACAAATACGGTACAAAACCACTACAGCGCCCTCCAATCTAAATCCCATTCTCTTTCCGCACAGACTCTATATACATTACGGGATTTTTATTTTTCTCTTGTATGTTCTGTACGTTCCACACTCTATGGTCATAATTAATAATTTACCACTATATACGCGCGGGCTCTACCTATCTAATATTCTCTTAATATCTTATTATATAGTGTTTACACGAATTCAACTTAGCGTTTTGAAAAATTAATCCCTGCCAACACTCTACGTCTCAGCGTTTCGTTATAAAGTGAATCGTTAATGAGCATAATAAATTGGTATACATTGCGGAAAATTAAATTATCTAATTAAGATTTATGCCAAAATTATTTTGCTCAGTCAGTGCTGTCTGCAAGAGCAAGCAAGCAAGTAATCGTTGCAAATAAGTTAAATTCTTCTTCTTCGCGTAGTATACTATACTTAACCAACAACGTCCGTCTTGCGCCTGCACGACTGCTTCTTCTGTTTCTGCATAATGTAATTAGCTCCTCATAGTCATAGAACGTTTCATATCCTATTTTATATCCCTTAAGAGCCCTTTTACAAAATTGCGCCGCTGCCGTACTAAACGGCGCGTAGGTAGATTTGCACTAGTACATATTGCATTTCACGGGTGATGTTTCTGTCTTATAAAATAATTATTAATTAGCTAATTATAAAAAGATTAATTTTATGAAAGTTTTTCATAGTAATTCTATTTAATTAAATATCTAAATACGAGGTAAACCTGCATTATTTTTTGGGAAAACTCACGGAGGTTAGATGTTTTTTTTTTTGATTATAATGAGATGGAGCTCGATGGCGCAGGTGGCTAGCGCGTTCGGCTGCTATCGTTGAAGTTAAGCAACTTTCGCAGTGGTCGGTCATTGGATGGGTGACCAAAAATTTACTATCTCGAGCTCCTCCGTGCTTCGGAAGGCACGTTAAGCCGTTGGTCCCGGCTGCATTTGCAGTCGTTAGCACCCACCAATCCGCACTGGGCCCGCGTGGTGGGTCATGGCCCAATCTCCCTATTCCATCCATAGGGAAGGCCTGTGCCCCAGCAGTGGGGACATTAATAGGCTGATGATGATGATGATGAGATGGAAAATCAAAATTCTAATACATTATGTTACAACAAAAACAGGTTTCTGAAGTGATAGTAATTAATTTTATCCAATTTATTGAACATTATTGAGAGATTGAGGCGTTTGAAGTTATGCATATTATGTTTGTTTCTTAGGTTTTCACGCACATCACTCATTAAATAACACTAGTTTTTACGGGTTAATGCACGAAACTTTATTTATTTATTGATGTTTCAAAACGAAACGTCAATAAATAAATAAACTAGTTTTATTATGCATATTATGGTTTTTTCCGTAAACTAGCTGCAGTAAAACGATCAGTACAAAAAAAGGAAAATAGTATTTGCAAATATTCTACATTAACTTACAATATGAAGAATAAATCTACTGTTTACTTCTATTGGAATTAGTCAAAATCTTTTCGTAAATATTAAGATGTCTTGAGGGGAAACAGAGGTGCGCGGGTGGACTTACATTGCGCCGATTGGCTCTCCAGTCGTAGGTACCCATGCACAGCTACCCCTGACGCGTTTTGTTTAGCGCTAGAGTTATGTGCCACGACCTATAATTGTATTGTTAGTTTTAAGCATAAAACTGCTAGATACATAATCTACAGAAAATGTTTACTACACTGGTCTGTATAACTATATATCACCTTTTTTCAATTTAATTTTTCTGCAAAATATAGAGGTACGTACGTATCTACGCATCAGACTGGACTTGAACCTGCGCCTTTTTGCAGCCTAAGTTTATATTAAATTCGACTCCGTCATTAAGGTCCGTGGAGGACAGAAGTCCTTGAATCGTGAAATAATGTCGGCGACAAGTCCTCGAACATTACTTGCCCGGGAATTTAGAGAAACGCACGCTATGCTTAGATTAAGACAAAAAGGGAAGAAACGGTACAATCATACTAGCATATATAAAGTATCATACGACTCAACTACATAAGCAACTCTCACATACGCACACGTCTGTAAATAACATTCAATCGAGCGAGCGAGACAGAACTGTACGTTTCAACGCAGAGCGAGCGAAACGGCGAGTCCGCTTTCGAGACCGCACGGCTGAGCTGTATTGCTGCCCTTTTCTTGATAACAAAATGGCGATTACGTTAATAACATTCACAGCAAAGCGAGATTTTGAGAAAAAAATGATTTTATAGTTACACGAATGAAGAGTGTTGCCGAGGCATTTGATTTTGATCTATTTGTGTTATTTATGAAAGCATCGAAGGCATTGTTATATTGAGTGCACATGCAGCGTGTTTGAATGTCCAATTGTGACTAAAGTGAATTGTGGTCATCCACCACAATTTAAGCGGATCACTTTTGAGCCGCGAGTGCCGTATCTTCTTTTTTTGTTTAAATCTAAGACGCTTCGGTAGAAAATGTACTGAGATTACGTTGTGTTGTAATTCAAGTTCAGTTTAAGAAATATATTAAAGAGAGATTAAGAAAAGTTATATTAATACTATCCTTTTTCGCAATAAATTGCACGTAATATATTATTCCAACAAATACGTTTACAACGTAGTGAGGATAAGATGTGTGAAAATTACTGCAACCTTGCTTTACCACAAATTGCGGGCGCTGTCCCCAAACAGCCGCGCTGTTACTTATTTGGCGCGAAAATCTACCCGTTTTACAACAGTGTTGCCAATTTCGCGACGGAATTTCTACCACTATTTCGATATCACTTTTGGAAAGTGTTGAGAACTGCTTTTGTAACACAAACAGACCAAATTTAAATTTTAATAATAATTAGAGTATTTTTGTCCTAAGGTAACACAGGAGCTCTTTGTCAGATATTTTCAAAGTTGATACGTGTGCTTGTTACTTTTACATCATTTTCATGAAGTTCTTATGGAAATAAGTGTGAAAAACTCCTTAGAACATTAAAAACGAAAAGGGATGAAACCCGGAAAGTATGGTATGGCAAAATGATAAAACTGAAATTCCTGGAATTCACGATTTAATGGAAACAAAGTCGCCGGCACCAGCAGTTAATAAAAGATGCAAATATTTCATTATAAAAATGGTGCCAGCAACTTCTTCAGATTGGCTCTATTCAAGTTCTTATCACTTTATTGGCATTCAAAGCTAGTACTCATTTGATTCTTGAAGCTTCTTTGAAAGGCTTGTAAGGAGGAGGCAATATAAGTGCAGGTAAAGAATTACGTTCCTGCTAAAATGTTTTTAACTTGAATGGTATAGGTAACTTTGTGACAACGCTACCCAGTTTAGTTTGTTTAGTAAAGAAAAATCGTGTAGATATTAACATCGTATCGTCTGATTAGCCTTTCAATAATTTATCGATACTCAAATTCTTAAAATACGTAAAGATCAAATAAGAGAACGATACTACATAAAGGGAAGTCATTAAAAGCGTGAATCAAAGCACTAACAGCGGTAAGTGGGTGTGTCTAACTGATCTACAGCCGTGCGTTTTTGTTCGCGTCGATATTTCAGGAGTGGGCGGCGCTGTCTGGACCATAGACAACGGAGACTTATTGTCACAACAATAAATAGACACGGGTTGAGGGTTTTTTCTCTCGTGTGCACCACTCAACATTTTAACGATTTGTTAAAGTTGTACTTAAACTATGGTTTTTGTATCGCTAAGTCGGCGAAAGAGACAAGTAAATTAAAAAGCCTTTTAATTCTTAATTTATTGAAACAATAGCTAAGTTAGACCCGACCCAATCTAGGATGATATTGTCACCTTTATTTGCTAAAAGGATGAAAGAGATGCTTATTCATCATCATCATCAGCCTATTAATCTCCCCACTGCTGGGGCACAGACCTTCCCTATGGATGGAATAGGGAGATTGGGCCATGACCCACCACGCAGTGCGGATTGGCGGGTGCTAACGACTGCAGATGCAGCCAGTACGAACGGCTTACCGTGTCTTCCGAAGCACGGAGGAACTCAAGATAGTAGATTTTTGGTCACCTATCCAATGACTGACCACTGCGAAAGTTGCTTAACTTCAACAATCGCAGCCGAACGCGCTAACCACCCGCGCCATCGAGCTCCTCGATAGCTTATTGATTTATAACAAGTCTAACTTTAGACGGCGATATATATTTGTGGAAAGAAATGGATTTCTAATCAATCAAACGCCACTACATATTGATTCAGACCCACCTTCTTTCAATTACATTCAATAACAATATTTGATTCTTGAAGAAGAAGAAATAAGTCCCTAGGGTTCGCAAGTTTATTGAATAAAAAAAGAACTGTGACAAATAAAAACTATTCTAAAGTCAACGTTGACTTAGTGTGTTTGTTAAAAAAAAGGTGTTGTATTGTGCCGACGTGAGATATGAGAGCGGCATCCTCAACCCATTCATTATGAGTCTGAGAAATATTCATATGTCACGGGAGCCGTGGAGTAGGCGCTACCTTTGAAATTGCACTATATTTTTTTCAAAGAAGCCTTGTTTTTACGGTATTACTGCCCTAATTTGATTGAATTGAATTTATCATCTTTATTTTGCCAGCCTATACACCACTCTCCTAACCTTAAAGCTTTGGCAACCTAAATATTATTCTTATGCACTTTCACCAGTATAGACCATATTTCTAAATTGTGGCTAACCTAATAAAAAAAAACTGACTTATTAATTTAAGTCATTCACTCTGTTTAAAACCCGAAAACTGGCCTACACTTATTCTCTGCTTCAACGCGGACGCAGTGTTTATTATTGACTGCTAACAAATACAATCGAGACCAATAGCTTTAAGTGCCATCCAAAGTGTTGAGGAAGTGGGGTCACTAAACAAAATAGTACGCAACGAGATACACACAATCACAAATCTTTGCCGTCTCTTGATCGGAATAAATAAAATGAACAGAGTGTAGTGTCATATGGCGCAGTCCTTAAAAACTGTTTTAATCTCTTAATTTTGCGACTTCTGATGTCACCTGCCTTCGGATCATGGTTTTGATCGTGATCCGTGATGACATCACATTGTAATGAGTCTAAACCTCTTCCGGCTTCAACATCCGTACATTTCAGACGTCGTCCAACTGCTAATGATGAATAGCAAAACAGCATACATAAATTCTTTCTGATGTCTCTTGTGGTATGTGGATAAAAAGCAATAGTTCTTATATGTCGACTTCTTCATGTCATATCAACCTATTGGCCATTGGTAGCCAATAGAAAAACATACCGTTAAGTATACAATACTAACTGTTTTAATGTATAATTTTTGAGTGAAATCTTCTTAGAATACGAAATCACAAGGTTAGACTGGCCTGCCGGCTCTCCTGACTTAAACCCAATAGAGCACGCATGGGATGCTCATAAGTGAGCTGTTTGGAACCGGCAGCTACCACCCCAGACAGTGCCGCAGCTCAGGGAAGCTGCTGTTCAAGAATGGGAGAGATTACCACAAAGAATGCTGCATAACTTGATCCTCAGCATGCCCAGGAGGAACTCCGCAAGTGTCCGAGCCAGAGGAGGAGTTATTTTGTATTAGATAAACAACAATTTATTAATAAAAGGTTTTTAAGTTTGGTTAAACTATTTTTTTATTTCTATCAAAGTTCTATTACAATCGCCTTAGGATTGAATAATTATATTATTTATCCTGAAAAATAAAATTAGTTTCATTTTTTTTGATTTCAGAAAGTGTATTTTTAAATAAAAAAAGATATAACGTAAACATTTTCTCTTGATTAAGTTAAACATTTAAAATATATCAGCTTTTGCAAGTGATCTCAAACTTTTTTGATGTGTGTATGAAAAGAGTAATAAATCTTTTTATGCGCGCTCAATTCAAAATGCGATCAATTGATCGTAATAGGGAGAGAGTCATGGTCTTCCTGGCCTTCTAAATTTTTCGGGTAAACTTTCAACGGAGAAGCAAGAACTAATTGATACCATAAATAAAATTAAATGGCTACTCCATGGAGTCCCGTCCGTGGCATATGCCTCACACGTGCAGTCAACACCGATGTTCGAACAGATTTCAGGAAATAACAGTTGATGTATTAATAGTTTCAGCTCATTACTTTATATTTAGACTAAAAAGCTTTTCATTAAGTGACAGTCCGATTTCTAATTGGACACTCGCCTCAGTATTCATTTAGTATAAATCCATCCGTACTAGTGATGTTATAAATGCAAAAGTGTGTCTGTCTGTTACTTGTTGACGCTTAGACAGCTGAACCTATGTATGTAGATGAAATTTGTTGCTGAGATGGTTTGAGACTCGGGAAAGGACGTATAATAGTTTTTATCCCATTAATCATCCTTTAAAAGGGTGAAAATAGGGGTGAAAGTTAGTATAGGAAACTAATTTTTCCAAGCGGACGTAGTCGCGCGCGGGCAATAACTATTTAATTGTAGTTTATTAATAACGAATGGCGGATGTCCGCTCGTGCAGGAGTGCGATTCTGAGAATTCCTGAAATAACAGTTTTGTTATTATTCTCCTTGTGATGAAAATGATTTAGTATGCCATTGTAAAATTCTAATATTCAAATAATAGAGAAGGCGAATTATAATATAACGCTTAGTTCTTAGTACTTTAATTCTACCGTTTTAATATATTTATTACCACGAAATGTTATTTTAAGTAGCAAATTATCAGAGAATCAAATGGAAATCCGTTTAATTATGTATTTGGACAAATAGGTATTATGTTGTCATTTCTAAGGAAAGGACAGTGAAGTACCCTATTTAACAACAACTCTGCGGCTGTAATTGGTGCCACAGATTAAATAATTCAAAACAAACGTCACTAAAACGGGAATTAAACACCCCCAGACGACTTAGAACGTCTGAAGCAATGAACGCAGAATAAATAATAGGACGGTGCACGTCTCAACAAATTACCCAGAACGGGTGGGTAGAATAAAATTGATGGCAACACTGGAGTGCCGCCATGTCAACTACGGCCGGCCGTCTGGAGCGCGTTTTCCTTTTTCGATGAATTTGAAATTAGAACACTTTATTGATGGCACCGAGAATACCTACAATGGGTCGTTTGTAATTGTTTTCTTTTTAATTTAATTTGCCATGGATTTATGCAACATAAAGAAAAGTTTAGGTAACGGCATGAACTCTTTAATAATGTCTATTAGGGAATCGGTCAAGTGCGAACTCGCACACGAAGTGTTCTGTGCAGGACTATTACTATGATGGAAGGTTTATCATTTTTAGATTTCAAGAAAACCGCCAAAATTTGTTTTTTTTTTTTAATTGGAGTGGGAGCTTTATTTTTTTAGAATTTCAAACGTACCATTAGGGTTCCGTTGAACATAATAGTGGACAAGATTTTTTAATGGCAGGCAGATATAATGGACAAGTTTCTAATGAAATTAAATAAATGTGTCTACATTTAAAATGTATAAATTGTATACTATTTTAATGACAATGACCTTACTTTAAGCTAATCATTATGTCAAAAACTTGTGTTGTTGTTACATCAAACATATTGAGTACTTACCTATTATATGATTTCAAAACGTTTAAGTTATTATTAAATGTTGTTAAGAACTTTGCTTATATATATATATATAACAATACTGCTTAGAATTAAATAACTATACGTGTATTGTGGACAATGCAAACAATTAAAACCCATACAAACAGGAGGGCTACAAACCATTTCCATTAGAAACTTCAAATGAGTCATCATCATCATCAGCCTATTAATGTCCCCATTGCTGGGGCACAGGCCTTCCCTATGGATGGAATAGGGAGATTGGGCCATGACCCACCACGCGGGCCCAGTGCGGATTGGTGGGTGCTCACGACTGCAAATGCAGCCGGGACCAACGGCTTAACGTGCCTTCCGAAGCACGGAGGAGCTCGAGATAGTAAATTTTTGGTCACCCATCCAATGACCGACCACTGCGAAAGTTGCTTAACTTCAACGATCGCAGCCGAACGCGCTAGCCACCTGCGCCATCGAGCTCCTCCTCCTCCTTCAAATGAGTAGTACATTTCAAACTACGAAAAAACTACGAAAAGGATCATTTCGAGTTCCACGGAATTTCACGGTTTATTTTAAGATAAAAACATGAAGTTAATGCATTTCACTGGTTAACGTTAATGGTGCTGTATATTTGATTGATAAAAGGTTCCCTGTTATCTTTACTGCCGCCTAAGTAAACGATTTCAAACTAATTAAGTTTCAAGTTGACTTAAAAAAGTGTCTAAAGTACATAGTAAGTTCCATTCCGTTGTAACGATGCATCAAGTTTTGGTTGTTAACCAATCTGGTAAGAATTGTATGATAAAAATGGCTAGCCTTATTTAACAAAATCAATTTACTAACACTAGATTTGTAAGCATAATTGTTACTAACCATTATTGATGAATAATCTGAAATAAATGTCATTATTATTATTATCATCTCCTATTTCTTATTATTATATTATTACTAGCGGCCCGCCCTCGCTTCGCTTCGGTGTAGAGCTGAAGTAGACTACAGTTTTTGTTCTCAGGCTTGTATTATACACAATGACATTCATCTATGATTCTTCTTATACCTGCATGCAAAATCTCAGCCAGATCGGTTTAAAATTGACAAAGTTTCATACAAACTTTCATTCCCTATTTTATCGCCTTGGGGGTAGAATTGATCAAAATCCTTTCTTAACGGATGCCTACGTCATAACATCTACCTGCATGCCAATGCCAATTTCAGCCTGATCCGTCCAGTGGTTTGGGCTGTGCGTTGATAGATCACTATGTCAGTCAGCCAGTCATCTCTGAGTTTTATATATATAGATTATTAAATCTATTTGTCTTAATTACTATTATAATCGAACGATGAGAGTTTACATAAATCGTATAAAGTAAAGTTATGTGCTGAAATTATGAGAATTTACCTATGTTTATTCGAACTTGTTGCACATTTCCTTGTTGTTTTTATTTCTTACGTTTTTATTATTTGTTAATCAAGAATTCCCCCAAAATACCATGTTTATTTTTTGTTTTGATAGTAAACAAATTTAAAAACGCTGAATACATCATGTATCCGTAGATATATAATAAGAAAATGAATAATACCTTCAATTTTAATGATTTAATAATTGTATAAGATGCACAATCAAACATTATAATAGTTTTTGTTATGCTAAGTATATTTCAGAGGAGAAAGCTAATTAGTATTATTGCCAATAATACACTTGAGGCTGAATAAATATAATTCCTACTACATACACATTTCTTAAAGTTAAAACGAAAAAAAAATTTTTTGGCGGGATTTCATCGAGTTCGGCTGGCGTCTTATTTTAATTATTCTCAAATTCGTTCATAGGATATTGTGAAATAAAATTGGTGTGATTTTGTGTTACAGCCGTCTGCATAACTGAAGAAATAGTGCAATCTTTAAAATATTATTATACGCTATTTCGCTCAAGTGGACGTGAGAACTTTATTGTAGTGTTGACTAACTCACAGAAGCTTATCGAAAAAGCCAACTCGATACTTTTCGTGCCAAACACTCCAAGAAACATTGGAATGCGTCACACCGACATTCTAATGTAAAAAGAAAAAGAAGATTAATATAACTAAAGACCAGACTGCACGGGCATTGTTCCCTATGCCTTCCCTAAAACCGGAGAATCTTAAAAAAAAAACGAAGAAGAAAGTCAATATTGGCGAGACGTTTTGGCTATCACTGTGACCGTTCTGATGGGCCTTGGCTACATTTTTTAGGAATGATGAAAATGTGGTGTTATATTTAATTCATAATTATATTTATTACTTGATACTTTTAAAAGGCATTATTATATAGAAAGACATGTTTAAAGTCTTTAAAATCATTTCTAGTCCGATGGTACCCTCCAAACCATGTATTTTGTTTCGAATCACTATTCTGAAATTAATAGAGGTACATACCAATGGGTATCGCGACTTGATCTGCGTGGAAATAATGGAATCCCATACAAATAGATAGACAGATATGAATCAACGTTTTTGTATGAGGATGTAGTACGTTAACTGTTTATAACTGTTCGAAAAAGTATTCAAGTCATAGACTAGATGCGTACCAAATTGTATTTAAATCCGTTCAGCAGTTTATGCATGATTGAGTAACAAACATAACAAACTAACATTTATTATATAAGTAGGATACTAAGCGGCCATCTTGTTTTGTTAAACGTTCACCATTAGACGCACATTTCCCGCTTAGGCGTTTCATTTGCGTATTATTTTACGTTTGATCAGTTACTGATCTCCCCTCAATTATGTTTTTTATTCAGCAAAACAATTATAATGTTCCGATGTAGACGTACGATTAATGGATACTAACTACACTTTCACTTGGGAATATAGTCTTTACGCTATTGTAATAAAAGCGAATATGCCTTTTATATCGAAATCAACGGAGCGTATAGCCCTTGTTTCCTTTAATGTTGGAATCACAACGTATTTAGACCTTTTGTGAGATAAATATGAGCCCTAATTGCTAAGTTTCATATCTTCGAGCAGGCGAACAATGCCCTTTAGAAAATTTGGTAATGGCCTAGTTAACAACGGCAATAGGGATGATGACAGACTTTTTTTTCTTCGTCTACCTATCAGGTAGGTTATTTTTTCAAAATGGCTTCGCACGGCTTGTGCATTTAGCCAATGTCAAGTATTAATTGTATACAAATACTATAGCACTCGTGGTCAAAGTAATAAGTCAAGTCAATCCCCTTTCCCCATGTTTCAGAAAAAGTGTGGGGATTTACTGGACCCCGTGGACTTCTTGAGGGAACGTCGAAAGACACTTTCGGCTATTTTGTTTCACTTGCCAACACTTGTGCATGTTCCCGAACACTTAGTGGTTAATAATCCACCATTATTAGACACTAACATCCGCCACAACACAATTTTTAACAAGAAAAACAAAACTGATTAATCGACGCTTCCCGATCCCGCCAAAAAGTCCATCAGGTAGGTTATCATAAAGTTTTGGACACAAATGTTTTCTTTATTTACTTATTGATTTGAAATGACGTTTGACATTGACCTACATCAGGCTTTGGACCACATTTTCGAATGGGGTACCAAGAACTCGGTTGAGTTCAATGCTAAGACAACCCAGGTCTGCGCTTTCACGGCAAAAACGCAGCCATTTCATTCATTTCCTTTTCTTCAGGGCACATAACTGAAGCTAGAGAGCAATATCACCATGCATCTTAAAATTCACTGTGACTTAATCTAAAGAATTACTTCGGAATCGTGGTTAAAACGGCCTCACGCAAGCTCGGGAGTCCAGAACAAGGTGCGGCGTTTTTATACGCCCGAGCAACTGTGCTTGTTGTATAAGACGCAGGTGCGGCCTTGCGTGAAATATTGCTCGCACCTCTGGGATGGCACCGCTATGTATTTGCTTGATGCTTTGGGTAGATTACAGCGGCTCGCGATCCGCATCATAGGCGACGAGGAGGTGACTAAACACCTCGAGCCTCTTCAACGTGACGCGGTGGTCGCGTCCAAATCGTCAGTACATTGAATAGGTGCAAGGTTATGACTTTTGGTCGCGTCCAAATCGTCTGTCTTTTGAATAGGTGCAAGGTTGCCCCGCTTATGTTATTCTGCCGCCCTTGAGTAAATCCAAAAAGCCCCTCTTGGGCTTAATACTATAATAAATATAATAATGGTAAAGGTATACTTTAAGTAGATCCTTACTTTGTATGGAAAATATAGGACCCTGTGAGTTGAGTCCAGTTACCACAAAAATACGAATAGTGCAAAAAAACCGGCATTTGTGTACAATGCACGTAAAATATCACTCAGAAAGTAATAGTTAAATTAGTTTTAAAGTTGGATTAAAATTTATACTGATACTCTATCTATCTTTGCGATAGGAAAAAAATAGCGCGTCATTTTGTTGGAAAAAATATTGTCTTTCAATGCAGCTGTCAGACCGCTAGAAGCAACGTTAAATCATTTTACGGCCAAAACACACGACTAAAATCTTGAATAAAAAAATAACACAAAACAAAATTAACAGACCCTTTAAGCTAATTTGTTAACCATATAAAAATTCACGCATACATTCACTCCGAAACATTCTGAACGCTCCATTCCTGATAATTGCTACAGAATGTCACCGAATAAAATCATGACCGTCGTTGGGCTTAACAAATTTAAATTTGGAACGTAACGAGCGGCGAGAGCCAATAAATTAAACGCTCAAACACTTGGGCGGTTCGCGCTTAGCGCAACCCGTTCTATTTTCGAATTTTCAAAGAGTTGCAATCGCCTCACTATCACTAATATAGAGGGCTGTCAGCGTAAGTTAAATTGTCTATGATTTTTATTAATTGCTTATTTTACTCACAGAACAAGATTTATGTATAAAGAAAACTATTAACATTTATTGTCCTTATATAACTATAAATTGTAATCAATTTCTAATACATAAGGCTATAATTATAATGAAACAGATGAAATTTCAATTACAATGTTCTAAAATAAAACATTGAAACGTAAATTGCTTAAAGCTCTATATTCATAATTTATGTTGGCTAAAATAACAGCGAATGCCTGTAAAGGAAAACGCACTGAAAAAACTGCCATTCGACAGAGCAATTACGAGAGTACCGTCTGCTGCCTGGTCCGCGTGGAATTTTTACTAGTACAATTTTCTTTAGATTTAAACATCCAGCAGTTAACTGTCTTAAAAAATAAAAATATCAATTACTAGAGTTCTCAAAATCATTTATTCTGTCTAGGCTCCTACAAGCTTTTGTGAATATCAAACACTATACCATCGGTTTGTTAATTTACGGCGGGAGACCTTGTAGTGAGAAGAATCGGCAAGAACTCAGCAGTACTATTTGTTTCTCCCTGTTTCGCTTCAAACAATGTCAGCAATTGAAAGATGACATCAGAACTTGTAAACATTTCTAATAGTAAGGATAATCTGATTCCGTTTAGCAACTATTGTTATTATAATCTAAATAATAAAAATATCTGGGCAAGAAAGCTCGGAGTGGCGTATTAGGGGTAATTGAAACTGGCTGTTAGTCTGTCTGTCAAGGACAGTGGATATATACATCTCTCATGGAAGACAACCGGTATATTATCTATATACCTAGTTAAACTTCACAGAACAACACTTAAATAGTCTTCGTAAAATGAAACGTAATTTATTGCCGCATTTTTAATCTTGGTGGCTGTATGTTATTAACCTTTTAATTATATTAAAATGATGGTACGAAAACCTCTCTTTGCGAGTGCCACTTGCATTAGCAGTTTATTTTTATCTATATTGATCACTGATGCTTCTCTCACACCTGCGCGATAAAGTTTCGAGTGGATTTGATACTAAATGCACTATAAAATTGTTCGAAATTATTTCTGTGGTGACCAATTAGCGGGCTGCGTGTCTAAAGATGCTAGACGATAGCTTGACTGACGATAATTTGACACGCAAAAAGAGGTTGTGGGAAACGATAAATTTGTATTGTGCAGCTAAAGGAGCAGTACGCTCCGCAATTGAAAGTTCGAACGGGAATTTTAGTCCATATTAGTACAGTACCAAAGACATCCGAAGTGGGATAAACATGATGCGATGAAACTAAAATTGTGATGGTATTGTTATTTGAAGCTTTAAATTGTTGGATTTGTAAGTCGAAAACGAAATACGGACGCAATTGAGAAGGCGCACGTTCGAACTCTGTGTGAAACCTGGACCGTGGATTTTTTACTAGTAAAAAATTTCTTTAGATTTACCAGTAAATACCAATTTTATCACTTACTTAGTCTTATCATGCTTCGGCAGGGTGAGGTTAGCAAAAAGATAAAATAATGGAGCTATGTTAGTAATGATATACCCTGAATGAATTTGTTTATTACATTAATCCCGGAAGCTCGCCGTAACTAGTCTGTTCTATTTTAAAAATTGTGCATCGATCGGTCGCGATGACAGATGGCGCTCGCGTACCCCGCTCGCGATGTCTCCAATTTAAAAGTTACGTCGACGCTGGCGTCAGACTCAGGTAATGTAAGGAAGGGCGGGAAAAACTTATAATGGTGGTATTTTTTTTTCTATTTAGCATTTTGACGGCCTTGGATAGGTCCATACAGCCTATACGACGATATTCTTATTCATTAATTTATTGTAAACTACTCTTCAAATGTGCTAAAGCAGAAGTTTTGTAGGTGTAAAGATTTTCGTAAGAATCTTCGTTTTCCAGTGGAGATGTCAAGAGGCGGAGGATTTAACCGTGTTTGTAGACATTCATTATGCCATCTTTACGTAACATCCTATAATGGTGGATATTTTTTTTCTATTGGCCTTGGATAGGTCCACAGAGTCTGTGTGTCAGTAACATTCTTCATTAATCTGATTGTAATCTTCTCTTCAAATGTTCGTTAAAGCAAGTTTAGTTTAGTAGGTGTAGAGATGTTTGTAAGAATCTTTTTTTGCAGTAGAGATGTCAGGCGGGGAAATTATCATGTTTTTAGACCTTCGTTATACCATATCTAAGGAATATCCTATAGTGATAGTTATATTAGTTTGATTCCTGCAGTTTTTTTAATCTTAAGTTAAGACCCCATCGATCAATTGTTTCAAAATTGACAGCGTCTTCGAATTTTATTTGTTTCACAGTACAAATTAAAACGTATGTTTTTTTAATTCTGTGAATAAACATTCGTCTGATATCGTGAACGTGATAATAGAGACAGATTGAAATAGTTCTGTTTAAAATCGTTTTCGAAATGACGGATTAACAGATAGCATTTCTTTTGATAGAGTAAGTACCTAAAAAATTTATCTGACAGATAATTTTTACCCATAATTGAGTACAAAATGATCTTTGATCATTCTGTAGTAACATAATCTTGTTTAATAATAAAATAGTGGGAATGTAAGAGTGTATATGCAATTATTAATTATGATAACCTCCCACTGAGAGTAGGAGGAAAATCTCTGATAGATAGAAGCTGGTACAGCTTCTAACAGTTTAATGGATAAAATATATATACCTATCTTAGTACTTACTTACTTCCATTATTGTCATCAAAATATCGCCCTCGTTCGAAAATGACAACAATTTCGGTACTCCCATCGAAAGACAGCCCTATTCATAACCAATCTGCAGTTTCCTCGGAAGCGGTTCTATTTTTAAAACGTTTCACTGTCAACTGTCAAACCCGATGACAGATGGCGTCGTGAGCGGTGCTAAGGCGGGATTTCTGAAAACACCGTCTCGTCAACTCGCCGGAGTGTTCCATATTTGAAATTAAGCATGGAGGCACGTTTCGGCTATTAGCGAGGAGGTGCCACGATTTTAAACATGGAACTTTATGGTTTCTTTCTCTCGTGTTTTTTTTATCGACACAACGTTTCGTTTTACCGTTTTACGACCTATTCTGACTTAAAATGAGAAACATGCGTTACGTATGAATAAGTAATGTTCTCATAAGCTTTAGTAATAACGTTTTTCAAACATCTCGACTTAATAGTATTTTAGTATGTATTTGCAAAACCACAAAATGACTTATACACAGATTACATAATAGTATGAATAAGTAAACAATTTGTCATCTTACACAATGAGTCAAAAGGTTAACGAACTATTTTATTAATATCGTTTTTATAAAATTGTGATTATTACTGGTTTTGCAGCAGTACAGTTTAAAATAGGGGGATGTCCGCTTCTATTATGGAAATAACTTCAAAATAAATCCATGAGATTAAAATGCACTTTAAGAAAGAACAAAGGTGTAACAGAGCCGCGCAAAATATTGTTTTTTTTTTACTTTTACACTATTGAGATTTGTTATATTCAGGGTACAAAATATTTCGACATTATATAAATAACTAGTCGTACTTATGTTGTTGACTTGAAGGAATTTCAATTTTATTAAACTTATGTCTTTTGTTGAAATGGCAATTTCACACAATTTTGACGTTCTATGGCTCCTCAAGTTCAAGATATTGTCGCATTCTATTGTAGACAATTAAAAAATATTTAGATTTCAGAAAGTTTTTATGCAATCTTGGAATAATTTTAAAACTGTCATGATGTTTTGCAGCTTTGTACGACGAGCCACAACAGGGAACTAACTTAGCGTCATACGTTATATAAAATTAAATTCTAATAAGCGTCATTTCTATACCTATAAAAAAAAATAAGAGTTGCTTGTTCAAAAAAAAATATTGGTTTGATGCGACTCCATACCAATGTTGCTCTATTGATACATTACGAGGCGTGGCGCTCACGAATTTATGACAATCGAGTATCCCTTAAGTTAAGTTTAAGCGCAGCTTTAAGGTAAATAACTTCAACTTAATAACTTAGGGCTTACCCAGTGATTTATAAGCAGAGTTTGCGGAGATTACGTATCTATGACTTGAGTATTTCTTTTTCCCTAATTCCTTCTTACCATGAATTATTTCTTTGCTACATATCAACAATGGTTTTAAATGTTCAGGGAGCTTCGGGGCTGCTACGAATTTATGAGCCTTCAGAGAATTTATAATGTATAAAACAATACCTTCGATGTTTTTTATAGAACACAAATAGTTCAAAATCAGATAACAATTGCCTCGGAAACACTTCTCATTCATAAAACTATAAAATGATTTATTTCTCAAAAATCACGGTTTGTCGTGAATGTTATTTACGTAATCGCCATTTCGTAATCATGAAAAGGACAACAATATAGCTCAGCCGTGCGGACTCGGAAGCGGACTCGCCGTTTCGCTCGCTCTGCGTTGAAGCGTACAGTTCTGTCTCGCTCGCTCGATTGAATGTCATTACAGACGTGTGCGTGTGTGAGAGTTGCTTATGTAGTTGAGTCGGATCTTATTTTATTTGATGCTAGTATAAGCGTACCGTATCTTCCCATATACTGTACATATATAAGTATATTTATATAAAAATACATATTTAACATCCATGGCTAGACTAACTCGTATTCATCACACAAACATCTGCCCCCACCGGGATTCGAACCCGGGAGACCTCTCGTTACTCACGAGTCGGCGAGACCATGAAACCCCGCGTACAAACCACTCGGCCACGGAGGTCATTAGTACGTCGAGTAACAAACAATGGAATAAAAACTATCACATAGTTAATGTTAGTAGGATCATATGACGACGTGGCGTCACTAAGCGCGTTCTATCGCCTGTACCACGGCGAGTGTTCTGAGGAGTTATTCTTTCTTATTCTACCTTCCCCATTCTTTCAGAGGAACACGCGCGCTGGCCTACGTTGTCACCGTCTAACTGTGGCCACAATACCAACGCGTACAGAAATTTGATGACTCATTTATTTGCTCTGCACGCTCACTTGTTCCCTGCCTCTTATAACCTGGGATCCTTTAAAAGAGGCATGAAGAAGCAACATGCAGGACTTCAGGGTGAGGATGGCTGGTGTGGCAGGGAGAACTGGTGTATCAGCTATCTTAAAGTCTGGGCTTCACCGTCACTTAACATCAGGTGGGGTGAAGTCATTCGTCGGACCTATCTATAAAATAAAAGAAATATATGAAAGACAAATAATTATTTTAATTGAAAGAGAACAACAAAGCAATTTTCACCGGCGGAGTCGTTTTAACATAATTCGTACACGCGAATAACTAATTAATATCGCTCTATTACAAAGGACGAAAAAGTTGCATGGAGTAATAACTTTTGTAGTAATTAGCGCGCGAGTTGATACTAAATAACACTTGTAATTATCCTATATTCCCACTAATATTATAAACTAGTACTAATTAGCCCTCGCTTCGCTTCGGTGTAGAGCTGAAGTGTAAACTACAGTTTTTGTTCTCAGGCTTATATTATATTTAGAATTTGTAATTATTTTATATTTCATAATTATGTTAGACTATAAGGTATATATTTCTATGGGCCTACGATGCCTGAACACAAATAAATAAAAATAAAAAAATAAATATTATACACAATGACATTCATCTATGATTCTTCTTATACCTGCATGCAAAGTCTCAGCCCGATCTGTTTAAAATTCACAAAGTTTCATTCTCTATTTTATCTCCTTTGGGGTAGAATTGACCAAAATCCTTTCTTAGCGGATGCCTACATCATAACATCTACCTGCATGCCAAATTTCAGCCCGTTCCGTCCAGTGGTTTGGGCTGTGCGTTGATAGATCACTATGTCAGTCAGTCAGTCAGTCACCTTTGAGTTTTATATATAGATAAATACCTGCAATTGGCATAAGTTAGAATGTTTGTGTGTTTGTATTTAATATAGTTGCCCAAGTGTCGTATATAAAATAGCAACAAACTTAATGATTTTTTATTCGTCATCTTCCGATAACGTACTATTTCTGTGAACTGTCTGCGGTTCGCGACACAACTGGCACTGCAATCTGCGGTTGCAGGCCGCAGTGTCGCCGCGTTCGGAATACATTTTCATCATACAGATTCATGGAAACCAGTCGTGTCGCTTGCAATTTGCATTCTGAAGACTATACGGACTTACCTCATTCATTGTTCCGTTACACTTTATAACCTAAACTCGGACGCTCTTTATGAATCTATCATCATCAGCCAATTAATGTCCCCACTGCTGGGGCACAGGACTTCTCTATGGATGGAATAGGGAGACTAGGCCATGACCCACCACGCGGGCCTGGTGCGGATTGGCGGGTGCTAATGACTGCAGATGCAGCCGGGACCAACGGCTTAACGTGCCTTCCGAAGCACCCATCCAATGACCGACCACTGCGAAAGTTGCTTAACTTCAACGATCGCAGCCGAACGCGCTAACCACTTGCGCCATCGAGCTGCTCTATGCTGCTCCTTTGAATCTATACTAATAATATAATGTTGAAGAGTTTGTTTGTTTGTTAAGTTGAACGCGCTAACCTCAGGAACTACGGGTCCTATTCAAATAATACTTTTTGTGTTGGATAGTGCATTTATCGAGGCAGATTACAGGGTTTATAACATAAGGATAAAAGTACAAAATGGAACGAATAGTGCACGTAAGCTAAAAATCAGGGCTGATTAGCGATACGCGACTACGAATGATTTTACCTTTCGACTATGTAATTCGTAACTACTATTTGGCTATTCGAAAGGCAAATAAGTAGTACTAGCAAACCAGTGAACCACATGTTCACCAAAAAAAAAATGTATTTAATTAATTGAGAACTTCGGAGATTTTGTGTGGTTTCGTTTGAAATAGAAATCACGTGATTTCTCGAAAACCGGAAGTGCTACGTTACTCACATCCGGTTTGTAGTCTTATCAGACTATTCTCAACTTATAACTTAAACATTCTCGAACGGACGGACGGACGGACGGACGGACGGACGGACGGACGGACGGTCGGACGGTCGGACGGTCGGACGGTCGGACGGTCGGACGGACGGACGGACTTGTCTAATAGATAAGAGATACTAATTTCATTATGCGAATAGCGAATACTAATTAATGTCAAATATCAACGCACGCCGCCCAATACATTCGACTGCAATCGAATGATATAAAGCGCAGTCGACTTAGTCGAATGATTAGTATTAGTATTATTAGCAGACGCGCACCGCTAGTGCTGATCTTCAAAACGCTGTATATATACAAATGCCAAGGAAATTATACCGAATAATAATACGTAATCGTTCACGAATTGTGGTAGGAACCTCTGGGATGTGTAATTCGTGAGTGGACCAATTTATTTTATTGCTGACACGACGCTGGTTTAAACCGAATACAGTTACAGGCAGTATGTAAACTATACGACAACGGGTTAAGATGATATTACAGGTTCAGTTAAATACGTAAAGTGTTACTATACAGTACCAAATGTTATATTTGAGTGAAGTCAAAAAATATTACTAGAAAAAATTCCACGCGGACCAGGCAGAGACGGGACTCAAACCTTACGCTATCCGGGCGAATGCACTGACCAATAATGCAACCGCGGCCCTGACGGCCGTTTCGAATTTTTTCTAGCATTTCTTAAGCTGCAAGGCAGCGCCATCTCTTCGCATTGTAGGTAACCCACAATTAAAAACCAAGGATTGCCTACTTTCAATATAATTAACAGCTATTCATGCCTTAATCGAGTAAAACAGACACACGTTAATTTTTTTTTGTATTCCGATCTGACACACGAATATGGTACTGCTGTTCGTTACAAATCAAACATGGTGCGAAATGAATAAACATTACCAAAATAAACTCTGACAACATAATGCAATTATAAATGGCATGCATATTTTAAGATAAAATAAACACAATAACTTAGAGCGCGTCCGGTTTGCGAATACGGAGGTAAAACAAATTCAATTAATTTTGTTTTTATTCAATATAAAAATCATTTATTTGGTTTATGCTTTTACAAGCACACGTGAAAGTCGAAAACTACGCCATCGGTTCGCAAAACTACGGCGGGAGACCTTGTACTGAGAAGAACCGGCAAGGAACACAGCAAGGGCTGTTTTTTTCTCCCAGTTTTATTTGATACAGTGTCGTCAAATTCTAAGTTGACATCAAACTTGCAAACATGTGTTGTGGTCAACTTCCATCACATAATGTCAAATCGCTAACAATAGACAATAAACGAGTTTACTTACAATAAGTGTAAGTCAAGTCACAAAGTCGGTCTTTAGATGGGTGACCAATAGGCTATTATTTTATATATTATAATATATTATGTATTTATACGAAGATAATACATTAAAATAACACAAACTTAAAAACTACATAGCTTAACCTACTTACCTACATAAATAAATAATTTACAAAATAAAAAACATATCACCCCCAGCGCCGCCATCAGGAATGGTGCCCAATAGGCTGGCAGCATTGCCGCGTTGGATGGCAAGGCTGATCCGTTGACCAAGATAGCTGCCAGCCTTTTGATCACCAGTTACTTCGGTGAGCCTCTTTGACAATTCCTTAAAAAGGGAACGAGCGTATGGACCCCATGGGCCCATAGTCTCAACACCAAACGGCACAAATATGTATTTCTCAATAAGAGCTGAATATTTGCGCCGCTTAGAGCACTCAAATATATTATATTATATATTATCTCCAGCATCTTAGTGTTTCAGATGATAAATCTGCATCATCTTCTCAGGGGATGATCGCATCCCCTATCATTCCCGTATGGAAAGGTTTGTTTTAGTCAGTAAGAGCCTGACATAACCTTGCTGCCGGCTGTAGGGCATCCATGAGGATTTCACACCCGCTTCCGTCTGGGAGGAATCAAAACAAAGATGGCAATTTAAGCCGTTGGGCTGAGTTTCATCAGTAGTTGTTAGTCCCATCCCGTCAAACCGCACTGGGCCTTAGTGCTGGGTTACAGCCAGATCTGTCTTTACGATTGCGTCCTCCAACAGTAAAGACATTAAACGACTGATGATAATGGTAAATAAGTACAGGCTACTCAACACCAATATAAAATCAAAACCAACACTGCTACTATTCTCAAAGCTCTTGAATAAAAAGTTTTTGGCAAGAACGCAAACCTTAGATTAAAACAAAAAAGGGACAACGCTCATACTAGCAAATAAAATATGATCCGACTCAAATACATAAGCAACTCTCACACACGCACACGTCTGTGTAAATATAAAAATTAAATCGAGCGAGCGAGACAGAACTGGACACTTCAAAGTAGCGCGAGCGAAACGGCGAGTCCTCTTCCCGAGTCCGAACAGCTGAGCTGTATTTTTGTCCTTTTCTTGAAAACAAAATGGCGATTACGCAAATAACATTGACGATAAACCGTGATTTTTGAGAAAAAAATATTTTTACAGTTTTACGAATGAAATGTATTGCTGAGGTATTATTTGAACTATTTGTGTTGTTTATAAAAGCATTGAAGGCATTGTTTTATCTTTATAACACAGAATATACGCAATATTGTTATATTGGGTGCACATGATTGAATCCAATTGTGAATACAGCGAATTGTGGTCATGCACCACAATTTAAGCGGATCACTTTTGAGCAACCAGTGCCGTATCTTTCCTTGCCTACGCTTGTTGATAAGGTATGATTTTTTTTAATAACGTGAGCAAGAATGTTGAAATGAGAGAATAAATTAAATTCATTTTTTTTGTATGTGTGTGTGTCTATGTATACTTATGTGAGTGTGTATGTATAGGTATGTGAGTGTGTATATGTATGAATGTCTTTTTACAATAAAAACTCCATGGAGTTTCTTGTTTGTATATTGTTTTATTTTCTCACGGTTGTTACGTAATTTATTCGTTGGCATATAATTAATTATTTCGGATGTACATTTACTATGTTTAACTTAAGGAAAACCTGTAATTGGCCATACTTAGGTACCTGTACAATACTATCTGTTATTTGTTAATGTATACGCTGTTGGTTTTCTTAATAAAATAATAATCAAAATAACAATTAACAATGTAATGCAATCATGCTAAAGATGTAGGCAATCAAAAGTTTCACAAAAATACAAATCAAAGAATACTTGTGCTAGACATTTTAAATATAAGATTAAACCGAATAAATCCTATAACAATACTGTGTTATGACTTCACTATGGCATGTTAGCGTGTGGTCAGTCTTTTTGTGCCTTTTAATGAGGGTGAAAATATTTTAGTATCATTATAATGGTCGGCTATCTAGTCCGGCTATTATAATAAATAATTAGTTTTAACGTAGTGAGAAAAAATTGCTTATAATGATCGACTTTATACCGCGGCAATAAAAAGTATATGACTTGATTTTTTTTTTTTTCTGTTTTGGTACGAAGTTAGTTTATTTATACTGCCTTTGCGAAAAAAGTGTAAGGTTTTCCCGTCTCAACTGTAAGTTGTTTCGTTACAGCATCACCGGGTTTGGGGACGGCGAGATCCTAAGGCGACCTCAAGCCGAGTATTGGATTACTTTAAGAGGTATTATTATTCCAGGCGGATGGCATCTCCCCACGGGGGGAGTCTAGGCCTCCAGACGGAGAGGACCACTCGAATCTGAGGGGGACTCGGCTTAACTAGAGGGCGTCTCTGAGACTCGGACCTTGGCTCTAGTTTCGATTTAAATATATGGTTATTGAGATATTAAAGGTGAACGTTACAATTTTTTTTTCAAGAATTTTTACATTAGTGCTAGCTTTCCCAGCGAACTTCGTACCGCCATAAAAAAGTAAGGGTTGGTGGTAGATGGGTGAAAATTTAGGACTGTATGTATTGTTGTATGATGTATCATAAAAAAATTAAAAAAAAATTAGGGGTGGATTACCCTTAACATTTAGGGGGATGAAAAATAGATGTTGTCCGATTCTCAGACCTACCCAATATGTACACAAAATTTCATGAGAATCGGGAAAGCCGTTTCGGAGGAGTTTAACCACAAACACCGCGACACGAGAATTTTATAGATTTTTAAAGCGTTATTTAGAAACTTTTTTATCGACGCACTTATACGCACACACAGGCACATTCTTTGCGTAGCGCCACAGTAGTGCGCCGTACAAAATTTATCCCACGTATAATATTATCTCTTATCTATTAGACAAGACCGTCTGTCTGTGGTGCTGTTTCAGCGGAAAAACCGTAAGAGATAGATAAAGAGAATATTTAAGTTATAAGTTAAGAATAGTCTGATAAGACTACAAACCGGATTTGAGTAACGTAGCACTTCCGGTTTTCGAGAAATCAGGTTTTGGTGAACATTTGGTTCACTGGTTTGCTAGTTTTGTAATATTACTTGTTCGGATGTACAGAATGCGTAGTTTTAGTCTTTGTCATTGGATTTTTTACACCCAGTATTATCAAAATCCATTCAGCCGGTTTTGCGTGATTAAGTAACGAACATACAAACTGTCACATCGTTTGTAATATTAATAGAACGATAGTAGGATTAAAATATTAGTAGGTTAATAGGATTATGATATCAGCAGGATAGGAGGATTAAATATCAACACATCTAAGTAGTTCAATCATTTGTGTTGTGGTGTGGATATCGAAAATGAACGTAAATGAACATGAAGTTACCAGTGACGCCCCCAGATCCGAAACAATTTAGAAAAAAAAAACTTCGTCATCGTCATCCGCCTATTAATGTCCCCACTGCTGGGGCACAGGCCTTCCTTATGGATGGAATAGGGAGATTGGGCCATGACCCACCACGCGGGCACAGTGCGGATTGGTGGGTGCTAACGACTGCAGATGCAGCCGGGACCAACGGCTTAACGTAGCTTGTGAAGCACGGAAGAGATCGAGATAGTAAATTTTTGGTCACCCATCCAATGACCGACCACTGCGAAAGTTGCTTAACTTCAACGATCGCAGCCCAACGCGCTTACCACTTGCGCCATCTAGCTCCTCGTACTTTGTCGTAAGTCATAATAATAACAGAGATCGAATACGGGGCCTATTAAAAAGACATATAGTATCTTTGTGCCATGCCAACATGGAGGAATATGACAACAATTTAACAAGCTGTGTACCATACCTACACGCAATAAAAAAAGATTTGATTTAAAAAAGAGGTAATTAACAAGATGCATTACATACTTCACGAGGTGCTTGACTGCGCCGATTGTGAAAGTTAAGCAACTTTCGCAATGGCACGTCATCGGATGGCTGACCAAAAGTTTATCCTGCTTCGTAATATTACACTTTGAGCCGTAGCTACAGGCTGCATCTGAAGTCATTACCACCCAGCAATCCGCATTGGGCACGGGTGGTATGTCATGACCCAATCTTCCTATCCCATCCATAGGGAAGACCTTTGTCCCAGCAGTGGGGACGTTCTTGGCTAATGTTTTTCAAAGCTAGGTGGGCATATGACTCTTAACCACCTGATGACAGGTGGTGGTAAAGTCCAGGAGGAAAAAAAAAAAAAAAAAAGAGGAGGCCATTTGCCTAACGGAAATGGTATGGAAAACGCTAACGCTTTTTTTAATATTGTTATTACCAATGCAAAAGAAAAAAAAGAGCCTAAGACATTTGAAAACCTCAGGCGGCTAGAAATAACAAAATGAAATCGTAAGCGTTAGAGTTTTCCAAAGCATTTCCGTTAGGCGAATGAGCCCCAGACGTGAAGATAGTTGGTGCAGCAGTTATAAACTGCCCACCAACCATCCTCATCTTGCCGGTCTCTTTAGAAGAACCCGGATATTGAAAGAGCGAACACGTGCGCGGGCAAAGAATTACACTTGCGAATAGTATGTCAAAGAAATCATTCACCAAAATTCTTTGTCCTTGTACGAATAGTGGCCACAGTAACACAGTCAAGGAAAGGGGCGGTGACTATACGCAATAAAAAGGATTCTATTTGAAAAAGTGGTTAATAACAAGATATATTCATGCTTGGATTACTTACCATATGAAGAATATACGCCCAGCGTCAACAGCAGCACAGCGTGCGTGAACAGATCGCCGAAGCTGGCACAAAACAAGATGGCGCCCATTTTCAAAATGGCCGCTACGCGTAGAAACTAACACACTAATCGGTACACTTCATCACATAATAATGGTAGATGTTATTGATGTTTCGTACGATTTTAACTTGACAGGGGTCCTTGGCGTTGACGTGTCGTCGTGAGATGGCATTCGTTAAGCGATGTATCTGGAAAGAAGAGAGAAATACATGTTAGTTATTTAAGGCACTGATTTAAAGAGGCAGTTGTAAATAGCAGTTTTGGTATGTTCAAAATTATAAATGGCACGTTTAATAACTAGTTCAGCAGTAAAAACTAAGCAGTAAAGTAAAGAAAAATGAGTTATAGAAAATATTGAGAAGGATCAGTGTATATATGTATAATTGAGCAGGAATATTAAATGGGCGGTAAAAAATATGAACGAGCGGTTACGTGTGGGGAGTAATAAATCGGAATTTGTCGGCAAATAAAAAAAAAAGAAACAACCCCCCCATAACTGGCAGAATAATTTCTATTACATATAAGTATTGGTATGAAACTGTTCTCTTCCCTGTTGCTCTATGTATTTACATCACTGAACGACATTTGGAAACATACAAATAAACAGATAGTACCATATTAGGCCCTGTCAATTACGTCACTACATTTTTTTATTGTTAATTTCAAAATCTGGAAACTTTACACCTAAACAAATCCTATTAATCCAAACTATGCCAGAGGCAAATTGATTTTATGATGACACCAAAAGAAAACTTTTTAATATAATAATTATTTCAGAAGACTATTAAACCTAAAAAAAAGATTAAATGATGCCAATTGTTATGTAAAACCTAGTTGATTTTTTTATGTCGATAAAATACTACATATTAAATAAGGCTCTTTAGACTAACATAAGAACTTTGAACCAGCTAGAACGTTAAAGAAGCATGAAAACAAAACTTTAAAGTAGGTCCCCACCCGCTACAGCCAACTTATATGATGAAATTAAAAATGTATTATCAATCGACCTAATTTCATTGTAACGCAGTGTAAAGAGCGAGGCGTAACGAATTTTATTCAATCACAAACAGCCTTATATAATATATTACAAGATGTTCAATGCCTTTATCATATTTATTTAAAATGTTTTAAAGAAGCCAAGTAAAATTTTCTCAACAAGACCCTTAATAAGAGTTTTACAATTACGAAAACTACGATAGTTTTCGTGAGCTCGCACTCGTACTAAGGGTACTGATTTTATTGTTTTCGTTTCAATACAAATAAACAGTGTTTAAATTCTAACATTAAATCATTTGCTTCTTCTTAAATTTTAAGTATATTTGGTTACTTTAACAAAAATGGACATAGAAACATAATATACACTTACGAAACTATGATAGTTTTCGTGAGCTCAAACTCGTACTAAGGGTACTGATATGAATCGTAAATCAAGTTAAATCAAAATCGGTTGCGAGACAATCGAATTAGGAATAAGGAAATCCGTGGAAGAACTAGAACTACCCACAAAGATCAAAGGATCGCCAAGCTGAGGTGGCAATGGGCGGGGACAGTTCGGCAAACCTATGGGCGTTAAGGTCCCAAAGTGTATCAATGCTGACCTCGCACCGGGAAGCGCAGTGTCAGTAGATCCCTCACCAGGTGGACTGACGCCATTAAGCTAGTCAGGGGGACTTACTGCATGCGGAAAGCGCAGGACCGTTGCGTATGGAAATCCCTTAAGGAAGCCGTGTCCAGAAATGGATGTCTATTGGCCAATGAAGTTTTTTTTTCTCTTTCAGACCAAAGTATTGTACAGAAAAAAAGATTCAAATACCGAGAATGGAACTGCTTTAACCGTTCGGCTCCTATCTCCTAGCTCCATCAATACAACAAACCTCCACATTCAACCTATTTCTAGATGCTGCACTTCAAAATGTATCTGAAGTTCTACACAACAAGAGTTTATTTTGTTTGTCGATAGTGATAGCTTTTGATTCAATAACCGGCCTAAGTATAACATCTCTACGATGACGTGACTATAGAATCTCGTCCACCCCTGTTGAAGTTATCAAAGGACTTTCATCTCTCCCCTTATATAAATAGAGTGTAATTATAAATGATAATGCACTGTCCATAATAAGCTTGTTCTTATATTCTTATAATATCAGGTTACTCGCTCAGGGCCCGTGTAAAAGCTGTGCTAATGACGGATAGTCGAAGAGACAGGGTGCAGAAGATTGATCAAATTCTATTCTATGATTTGTTAGAAACCGTGAAAACTAACGCACTTGTATGAAAATAGCTTTTTATCTAAAGGAAGCGATATGTGTTTATAATAAAAGTGCAAAATGACGCCAAAACCAGCTCTTAGTGAGAGTAGTACTTGCTCACAATGTAAGTAGAATATTCAAACATTTGTTTTACTGGAACTACTATTTTTAAGAAAAATAAAAACGAAATATATAAGACGTGTTTTGTTCCACTTTTTAGTTGTGATAGCAGCAATGGAAATACATATTCTCCAGAAAATGTTAACTGTCTATTTTTACGCCTCATGTCCTTCATTTTACGAATCATACAGTTCGCTTACAAATGGATTAAAGAGCAGTCAGCGCAGGCTCAGTAATGGGTTTCTCAGCCACTCTCTTTGCATACATAAAAAAAAATATGTATGATGTTTGCAATTGGAGCCCTAAAAACATTATTTCACTTAAGTATAATTTTCTTGTTGAGGTGGAGCTCGATGGAGCAGGTAGTAAGCGCATTTGGCCTGCGAAGGTTAAAGTTAATCAACTTTCGCGATGGTCGGTCATTGGATGGGTCACCAAAAACTTATTATCTCTCACTACTCCGTGCTTCGGAAGGCACGTCAAGCCGTTGGTCCTGACTTCATCTGCAGTCGTTAGACACTGCAATGGGCTCGCGTGGTAAGTCAAGACCTAATCTGCCTATTCCATCCCTGTGCCTCAGCATTGGGGACATTAATAGGCTGATGATGATGATAATTTACTTCTATAATTTCAGATCTAAAGAAACTTATACCCAACAGAAATTGCTAAAGTTGTTACAACCATAGCCCCTGGACTACACTACAAGGGCCCTCACGCAGTCGGTAAGAGTGCAGTGTTTTCGTTTCATTTTCATCCGCAGACAACGGGCTTTTAATTAATTATTTTGCCGACTGTACATACAGAGTCGGATGGAACGCATTTGCGGTCTAAAATATCTTTTTTGGGGTTCCTTGTCGTATCCACAAAGTGTCCGTCCGTCCTAGTTTGCTTCCGGGTTCCTTGAAGGGTGATTTGCATTTTGTGACTAAAATGTCCGGACTTTTTGTCAGGACTTATTCAAAATTTTAAATAGTAACCCTAGCCATGACCCACCACGCGCGCCCAGTGCAAATTGGTGGATACTAACGAATGCAGATGCAGCTAGGACCAACGACTTAACGTGCCTTCCATAACATAGAGGCACGGAAATAGTTTATGGTCACGCATCCAGCGTCCAGCCATTGCGAAAGTTCTACGATCGCAGACCGAGAGTGCTTACCAACTGCGCCCTCGAGCTTCTTAAATCAGCTCAATATTTCTCATATCAGAATTACAATAACAGCGGTTCCATACAAAACTGGCGGTGTTCGGTGTTTTGCCTTGACTTAAACAGCAATAATGTTGTGGTGTATGAATTAAGACTTGTACCTTAACACATAACCATTGACTGCTTCATACATACTGCTGACTTCACACTTATGTTCTTTTTCATTATTAACACGAAGCCCGTACAATAAACATGTGTGTATAAAACATCTCTCTCATTCCTCGTCACCGAATCCACGACCAAGGGGAGATTCCTCCATCATGCTTCTACCATCTGATCTTACATCCTAATAACGACCTCCGTGGCCGAGTGGTTTGTACGCCGTGTTCCATGGTGTCGCCGACTCGAGAGGTCCTGGGTTCAAATCCCGGTGGGGGCAGATGTTTTGGTGAAGAATACGAGCATTTTGTACTTCAGTCATGGATGTTTAATATGTATTTTCTATATAAATATACTTACATATGTATTCTATCCGTTGCCCTAGTATCCCATAACACAAGCCTTATAGTGCTTACTTTGGGGCTAGGCTAATTGGTGTGAGTGTTGGAAATATTTATTTATTTAATATATCACGGTGTTATTCCCATGCATTCTCCATCTTCTTGCTTGCATCATATGATTATTATTAAATTTATTAATAATGTGTATTCTATTTTATGTACCGATGTACCTTCTTGTTTGTTTATTTGAATTTTTATCAGTTTCTATCTTATAATATGTACAGTAATTTTAATCATGGTTATACATATTTTGTTTTCTTTGTTTTTCTCTATGTTAGACTTGTAATAGCATACCCCTCTTTAATTAAATTTCGTCTCTCCATCCTTTGGTTGTCTGGAAGAAATGGCTACATAGCCATAAGACCGCCAATTGTCCAACTTTTTAAATTAGTGTCCAAACCTTGTACTTTATAATGAGGTGTGTTTAATAAAGTATTATCTATCTGTCTATCTATCTATATCACATAGCGACCCTACAACACCCACGATATAACAATGTTAGCCTACGGAACCTTTGATGAGGAAGTATGACTCGTTCGAGTTTGTTAAGCCGTAGAATACGTGTATGCGTTTTATGTAGTAACGGCAAAAAAATAGAAAAAAACATCGGTCCATTCCTGGCTATTAAGGCACACGTTACACGTGAAATATATTTTTGGGTTTTCGTTAACAACTACAGGTGTCCTGCAGTTTCACCGGCATTAATTTGAGGAAAAATGTTATAATGCGTTACGCTTAAAAGATAGACATACACACATAACAAAAAAATTTAGATCACTTGCAAAAGCTGAATTATTTTCAAAATTTAACTTAATCAAGAGAAAATGTTTACGTTATATCTTTTTTTTTATTTAAAAATACACTTTCTGAAATTAAAAAATAAAACTAATTTTATTTGTTAGTATAAAAAAATTCATAATTCAATCTTTAGGCGATTGTAATAGAACTTTGATAGAAATAAAAAGATAGTTTTACCAAACTTAAAAACCTTTTATTAATAAATTGCTGTTTATCTTATACAAAATAACTCCTCCTCTGGCTCGAACACATGCGGAGATCCTCTTGGGCATGCTGAGGATCAAGTTATCCAGCATTTCTTGTGGTAACCTGTCCCATGCTTGAACAGCAGCTTCCCTGAGCTGCGGCACTATCTGGGATGGTGGGTGCCAGTTCCAAACAGCTCGCTTAAGAGCATCCCACGCGTGCTCTATTGGGTTTAAGTCAGGAGAGCCGGCAGGCCAGTCTAACCTTGTGATTTCGTATTCTCGGAGAGCAGCATTGACTCGTTGAGCTCGATGTGCGGGCGCATTATCGTCAACAAGTACAAATTTGTGCCCATGGTTTACTCGGAAAGGTCTGACGATTCCTTCAATAGCGATTGTTTTGTATCTGTCTGCCATCATGAAGCCTTGATAAGGGATTAAAGGCGTTCTAGCCCGGAGCCTAGCCCACTGTAATCTCCGTCGCTGACGTTCCCGTAAATTCAAAAGTGCTCGCCAAGACCTCCGTGCCCGTAATCCAGCCTTGTGTAAGCAATTCCGAATGGTCTGAGTGCTAACTTCAAGTCCGGAGGCGGCCCCCGTATTTCTGCTTTTAATTTAGTGGTATTTATTGTTGGGTCGCGGGCTACCAGCAACCTGATGTAGCGCTTCTGAGCAGCTGTCAAAACAGTTGGGCGACCGCGGCGGGGTCGATCACCTAAATTACCCATGCCTTGGTACCTCTGCAACGTGGTTACTACACACGATTGGGATATGGTAACTCTGCGTGCTATTTCTCTCGTAGAATAGCCTTCTTCCCTCAAAGTTACAATGCTGTCTTGTAACACATCTGATAATCCTCGTGGCATTTTTGAAATCACAAGTTTCCGTGAAAAATATATTTTAAATTCGATAATATTGACTAAGTCAGATTTCTGAATGAGTGTCAGCTTGAAATGCATGTCTCTTTATACGAAAAAACTTAAATTTTTGGTCACCCATCCAATAACCGACCATTGCGAAAGTTGCTTAACTTCAACGATCGCAACCGAACGCGCTAACCACCCGCGCCATCAAGCTCCTCTATAGCCACATAATACTATTAAAATCATTGTCATTATTTGGATGGGATACGGCCGATACGGGGGAGGGACATCTGGATTTTTTCCAGCCTTGGGCTGTTGATTTGGTCTTGATGCTTTAAAACTTAATGAGTGACACAACAACTGCGTAATTACGGAGCTGACCTCATTAGTTGTTCCTTAAAAAGTCCAGTTGGTACCTACAGTTGTAATTGGTAGCCTTCGGGCGATATAGCAAAAACATTGTTTTCGGAAAAATGAGACGGTCCGTGAAAACATTATTGGCCATTAAGGCAATGTTTATCTTATAATGATTGGAAAACGTTGCTATTTTAGGACGTTTTATTTTCGTGTAATATGATTTGGCAATTATTTAGCAACCGAACTTGCTATATTCATGATGGGTTAGCATAAGAAACTTGTCCCTGCAAAAGATTTCGTGAGATTCCACCCATACCTATCGAGGGAAATGCTTGTAACTCGCTTGCCTCTATGCCCCAGTCAGTCACTGCACTGACCTCGAGCCCTCCACACCGAGATAGACGCTTGTAACAGGCGTGGCATTACTCGCGTGTCGCCGCCCCTGAGGCCGCAGTCCTACCGCCTCTATGCCCAGTCACTGCACTGGACTCACGCCCTCCACACCGGGATAGACGCTTGTAACATGCGTGGCATCACTCGCGTGTCGCCGCCCCTGAGGCCGCAGTCGTACCGCCTCTATGCCCAGTCACTGCATTGACCTCGCGCCTTCCAGACCGGGATAGACGCTTGTAACATGCGTGGCATCACTCGCGTGTCGCCGCCCCTGAGGCCGCAGTCGTACCGCCTCTATGCCCAGTCACTGCACTGACCTCGCGCCCTCCAGACCGGGATAGACGCTTGTAACATGCGTGGCATCACTCGCGTGTCGCCGCCCCTGAGGCCGCAGTCGTACCGCCTCTATGCCCAGTCACTGCACTGACCTCGCGCCCTCCAGACCGGGATAGACGCTTGTAACATGCGTGGCATCCACTCGCGTGTCGCCGCCCCTGAGGCCGCAGTCCTACCGCCTCTATGCCCAGTCACTGCACTGACCTCGCGCCCTCCAGACCGGGATAGACGCTTGTAACATGCGTGGCATCACTCGCGTGTCGCCGCCCCTGAGGCCGCAGTCGTACCGCCTCTATGCCCAGTCACTGCACTGACCTCGCGCCTTCCAGACCGGGATAGACGCTTGTAACATGCGTGGCATCACTCGCGTGTCGCCGCCCCTGAGGCCGCAGTCGTACCGCCTCTATGCCCAATCACTGCACTGACCTCGCGCCCTCCAGACCGGGATAGACGCTTGTAACATGCGTGGCATCACTCGCGTGTCGCCGCCCCTGAGGCCGCAGTCGTACCGCCTCTATGCCCCGTCACTGCACTGACCTCGCGCCCTCCAGACCGGGATAGACGCTTGTAACATGCGTGGCATCCACTCGCGTGTCGCCGCCCCTGAGGCCGCAGTCCTACCGCCTCTATGCCCAGTCACTGCACTGACCTCGCGCCCTCCAGACCGGGATAGACGCTTGTAACATGCGTGGCATCACTCGCGTGTCGCCGCCCCTGAGGCCGCAGTCCTACCGCCTCTATGCCCAGTCACTGCACTGACCTCGCGCCCTCCAGACCGGGATAGACGCTTGTAACATGCGTGGCATCCACTCGCGTGTCGCCGCCCCTGAGGCCGCAGTCCTACCGCCTCTATGCCCAGTCACTGCACTGACCTCGCGCCCTCCAGACCGGGATAGAAGCTTGTGTTGCTTGGCATCACTCGCGTGTCGCCGCCCCTGAGGCCGCAGTCCTACCGCCTCTATACCCGGTTACTGCACGGTCCTCGACACCTGGATAGCCCCTTGTATCATCTCATCCTCTGAGCCCGTGGTCTTATCGCCCTAACCAATTAGTTTGGCACAAAATAAGCTTTTAATAACCAGACTTATTAGGGGCTATATGTATTTAGTTGTCAATTTGACCCTTTCACGGTACAATTATCAACAACCTAAATGCCAAAGAACTGATCAAAGGTAGTTTAATGTAAAAGGGATTATTTTCAAGTTTTATTAAAGATATTTTATCTTAGGTACCATGTACCTGTAGGTTAGGTATGTATGTAACGGTCTAGTACCCATTGGACCCTCCTAATTGGACCTTACCTACAAAAAAGTGCCCGTTCGACCTCCTATCAAGAACATGGTGCCCATTGGACCCTCAAAGACGTACTTAAGTCATACAATGAGAGCTATTGGAGCTCTTAACTATTTGGCTAATTCTTATGGAACGGTAAAGTACAGTCGTGTAGTAAAGAAACATTGTAAAAGACATAAAAACACAAAGGTTATAAATCTAAGTATTTAATCAACATATTTATAAAATTCAAAACACTCATCATCAGTAACAAACCAATATAAATATTTACATAAAATATAATAATCAAATCACAGATTTTTTACTTTACATTTAAAGCCAATAGAAATTATTTTTTATCAAATAGCTTAACTAAATTATAAATATGGTTTGTTATATCACACAGATAAAGCAAAATTATTATATATTCTAAATATTGATAAAATAAATAAAAGCACAAAGGTTATAAATGTAAGTATTTAAAATCAACATATTTATAAAATTCGAAACATCAATCATCAGCAACAAACCATATAATATAATAATCAAATCACAGATTTTGTTATTTTACTTTTAAAAAGATTTTTTTTATCAGATATCTTAATTAAATTATACATACAGTTTTTATATCACTCAGATTAATTATTGAAGCACAGTTATTATGTATTCTAAATATTCATAAAATAAAATACCAATGTAATATTTTCATTTTACATTTTATAAAAAATGTTTTCTAATCATATTTTTACAAATAACGAGAAATTGCTTAGTATAAAAACATACTTTAACTAAAGGATATGGTTCAAAAGCGGTAGTCGGTTTCCAGCAAGGACGAAATATATATAATTTGAAAGTTTGTATAACATGAATAGATACTTTGATTTTTTTATTCATTACCGATTATTTTAAAATCGTGTTTAATAATTAAACAACTTTGTAAGTAAGATAGGGTTCTTAGTAACGTCATATTTTTAGTGCGTGGTGGCTTATAACGTCAACTCAATCACTATGGCAAATGTCAATCAGTCCAGTCATGGATTATTATCAGAATTATTATCACTGTTTTTGCTACACATTGAACATAATATATTTGATGCTTGGCAACAAAAAATAGATAAATAAACTTGCCATTAGCAAATCAATTATTAGATAGATTTATGTTATTTTAATATAAAAAACCGGGATAAAATAAAATTCTAGTTTTTTGTCAAACGATTCACAATTAAGTGCGCTGCATCTCATAAAAACTTGGAGTCTGCCGAAAGGCCCACTACCAACCTCCATAAAAAATTTAACAGTCTTCTTTTGTAAAACATTATAAATTACCAAATTAAATATTTAAGACACATTTGTGAGTAATTTTTCTAAGTAATGGACTACGGTTGTAAGATTATTTTCTAGCTGCAACATAGGTCATAAATCGGAACGAGACAGCAATATTTCTCTCTCTCTCTCTCCCACATATGAGATCGGCGCCATCCTTTTGTTTAAGCGCAGAGATTGCTTGGGCTTGGAATCTAGAACCTTCCTTTCATCAGGTGCTTAAGAGGAGTATAGCTGCCGATAAAAACACTCAATCTCCCTCAGAATTTGAGTCTTAGATCAAAAGATGATGTCTTTGCAAAATCCACCGTCATGTTGCTTAGATTGTCTAGATCCAAGCTGTTTTAAGGAACTTGGAATCAATCGAACTTTGTTCGATTTGAAAGGTCTTGTGGATTTGGTGTTGCGCTGTAAGGGTATTTATTGGTTAGTGTACGATCGCCCTATCGAGTGAAAACTTTTTACATTAATGCTCATTAATGTAATTAAAATTAAAATTAATGTAATTAATGATCATTCCTTTAAACCTAAAGCACAAACATATAAAATGATCTTTAAAGAAAAAAAGGTTTACAATATTTACGAAAATAAAAAGATATGGAAGTATTATCATTGTCACTTGCACCCTTATAACCCATAGAATAAAAATACATGTCAGTAGTGCAATATTTGGTTTTGGCTCCTTGTCAATACGAATAAAATAAAAATAAACATACAAATTAAATTTTTATTACTTTTGATTCACATTTTATTTTCTAAATATCTCCCTTATATCTTATTGTACGAGTACCTTACTTAAAAATCCAAATGTTTTAAAAATTAGCTGTTCTTAAAGGTTACTATCATCTTTCTGCGTCCAGTATTTATAGAGCAATAGACGAAAAACAGTTTTTTTTTATTTTTCCTGAAAACTTACATTTTTGTAGTTATCTTTTTATTCTCCGGGGACGGCGAAATATCGTTAATTCGAAGAAAAAAAGTTACCTGATTTCTTTATAATTTGTTTAGGACTACTTACTGGTTGGAGTCAGTACTTTATAATACCTACTATTTATTTTATTTTTGTCTGCAATTTTCTACATGACTGTACTGTGCTTAACAAAACTGTTAATAAGGTCTAACTGGCAGTAGGGTATAATCTTGAAGGTCCAATGGGCACTTAAAAAGAGGTCCAATGGGCACATTGAATATAAAATTTTTAAGGAGGTCCAATGGGCACCAAAAAGAAGGTCCAATGGGCACATTGAATATAAAATGTTTTAAGAAGGTCTAATGGACACCAAAAAAGAGGTCCAATGGGCACTTTTTGCTTTTGGGTCGAATCTTGAGGGTCCAATGGGTACTAGACCTTATTAATAAAGTTTTAAGAGTTATCGAAGCTTATAAAGGCAGGAAAATAAATATAGGCTAGTTTAAAATTATATTATTCCATCACATTATTTTAGTAAAAAAATATTGAGAAGTAAGGTAATTAATTTTTTTATTCTACAATAAAAATTAGGTTCTATGTTGGTACTATACGGTACTTTTATATTAAGCCTTGAATTTACGTAAAATAATCAGTCATTGCGTCTAGATTTTCTACAATTAAATTACTATTTGTGCATTAAACAAACATGCGCAATATGTAGGTAGAAATGCAGAGAATGTAAGTTATGCATTCTTGTATAATCTATAATTTTATGCTTTTTATTAGTAAGGACGCAGGTATCTTCAATAAATAAATCGCCTAAAAGATGAATGCTGACAAATCAAAGACCTGCCTGACCGAGCTCAAAACTAAAAAAAAAACATCACGACGGTCCTTGATGAAAGGGCCCGCTAACTCGAAAAGGCGGGAAGGAGAAAAAGCAAGATGGCGGTCGTAAATCATTCGTTTGACTGTGACGAGTGCAATACTTTTGTTTGTGACTGCTATGCAGCCAGTATTTCGAGATGTTTGTTTGTTTTTTGTTTTCGTGGACCGATTCATCTTTGTGCTGGCGACAGAATATGTGACGTTTGTGTTGTTGGTATAACCATTAAGGAAGATTCGGAACGATTCAAATATTGTATGGAGATAACAGTTTTTAAAAATAAAACACTTTTGATTCCATAGTCATCATCCAAATTACCACTAAGATTAAAATAGAAAAAAAAACATTGCATTCCTTAACTGAAATATTAATAATTCTCAATATGTACAAAGATAATGAAGCAATTTTTTTTTTTTTCGAACTGCAACCACGGTTAAATAAAAACGAAACGTCTCTCTATTACCATAGCAGAAGTAGCGGCAAAATAAAGCTTCCGAAAACACCAAGTGCGGCTACTATAGTACAAAAAAGGTTGCCAATGCTTACGGAAAAAAAAGTCTGGAACTCTGTAGCAAGCAGGTGGCACGTTAACATAATAATAATAAATTTATTGCTCAACAAAAGTAGTTATATGAAAGATTGCATATCCTGATTTCTATGCTAGGATTATTATCCTGTAACACAGGGTTATTACCCTGTGTAACAGAAATCAGTGTCTCCTCCCAAAGATATTTTAAAAAACTACTTAGTTTACAATAAGGGTGTATTCCGAAATATAAACCAGTGCGCTGGCCAGTGGTAATGACGTCATGATTTCGACGTCATATTGACAACACCATTACTACACCAGTGCATTATAGCGTCGAAATCATGACGGCATTACAGGTGGCCAGCGCACTAGTTTATATTTCGGAATACACAATAAATGTTTCGTGTCCTGAATGTGTGTGTGTGTTTTACTACATTATTTTGGGTATTACGTTATGGAAATGTTATATAATATAAATACATATTATGCGTTATATAAATACATGAATAATTAACTCAACACATAATTTTGCTATTTTAAGATAGAATCGAGTAGAAAATTTTTAAAAAGCTAAGGTGTGTGGTTATTAAATTTAGTACAACGTTATTTCATCCGCTTGGATTATATTATGATTAGTAAGTTAATTTAATTTAAATTTCACAGGATGTTTCAATGTTGTTTCAGAATAATTTATTGAAGTTTGAAAGCATGAATGAAGATATTTTTTTTAACTCAGTCAATGACATCCTACCACCAAATTCTATTGTGTTGCAATCAGAACATTGAATAGAACTCCAGTTAATAAATATATACTAAAACTGTACTCTATTCGCTGGCAATAAGGGTTATTCGAATAGCATCAATTGAATAAAGTTTTATTAGGAGGTGAACCTGCGTTGTTCCCCTCTGTAAATCTGAGATACTTGAACAAATTGGTATCTCTACATAATATAATTGTTAATTTGACAACAATACAATGATTGGCCAGTACCCTTAGTACGAGTTTAACAATCACGAAAACTATGATAGTTTTCGTGAGCTCGCACTCGTACTAAGGGTACTGATTTTTATTGATTTCGTTTCAATACAAATAAACAGTGTTTAAATTCTATCATTTGCGTCTTCTTTAATTTTAAGTAGGAGTAGGAGGTATTACATAATTTGATCCCCCCTTCCCCTTTCCACCACCGGACGACCAGGCGCGGCGAGGGCTTCCACCCTTATGTTGTCGAAGTTCCTCCTATTCGCACGAAGCGATTTGCTTCGGCCTTCATTATACGAACGGCTAGGGAGTGGAACTCCTTGCCGAGGTCTGTTTTCCCGGACCAATATAACCTGGACATCTTCAAGGCCAGAGTGAACAGGCATCTTCTAGGCAGGCGTGTACCATCCTAGGCCTCATCATCGCTTTCCATCAGGTGAGATTGTGGTCAAACGCATTGCCTATTTAGCATAAAAAAAAAAAAAAAAAAAAAAGTATATTTGGTTATTTTTCACCAAAATGAACAAACAAACATAATTTACAATTACGAAAATTATGATAAGTAGTTTTCGTGAGCTCAAACTCGTGTCTATAATCTGTAAATATGAATAATCCGGAGTTTTAGAAACGTAGGTACCTACTTTCTTTTCCTTTGTAAGATTTTTAACGTCAGAACCTAGCGAAGCATTATCCTATGACGGTTGGGGGCTAGGAGTAAAATTTGTAAGATTTTTCCGTCACAACCTAGCGAGGCATTATCCTTTGGCAGTTGGGGGAGTAGGCGAAATACATATTGTTAAATTTTTCCGTCACAACCTAGCGAGGCATTATCGTATGGCGGTTGGGGGCAAGGCGAAAAATTTGTAAGATTTTTCCGTCACAACCTAGCGAGCCATTATACTTTGGCGGTTGGGGACTAGGCGAAATATGTTGTAAGTTTTTTTCCGTCACAACCTAGCGAGTCATTATCTTATGACGGTTGGGGGGTAGGCGAAATATATTGTTAGATTTTTTATGTCACTTTCTAGCGAGGCATTATCCTATGGCGGTTGGTGGCAAGGCAAAAAATTTGTAAGATTTTTCCTACACAACCTAGCGAGCCTATCTTATTACGGTTTTGGGGTAGGCGAAATATATTGTTAGATTTTTTACGTCACTTTCTAGCGAGGCATTATCCTATGTCGGTTGGTGGCAAGGCAAAAAAATTGTAAGATTGTTACGTCACAACCTAGCGAGGCTTTATCCTATGGCAGTTGGGGGGTAGGCAAAAAAATTGTAAGATTTTTCCGTAACAACCTAGCGAGCCATTATACTATGGCGGTTGGGGGCAACGCAAAAAAATTGTAATATTTTTCCGTCACAACCTAGCGAGGTATTATCCTATGGCGGCTGTGGGGCTAGGCCAAATATGTTGTAAGTTTTGTTTCCGTCACAACCTAGCGAGGCTTTATCTTATGGCGGTTGGGGGCGACGCAAAAAAAAATAAGATTTTTACGTCACAACCTAGCGAGGCTTTATCTTATGGCCGTTGGGGGTAACGCAAAAAAAATAATAAGATTTTTCGGTCACAACCTAGCGAGGCATTATCCTATGGCGGTTCGGGGCAAGGCAAAAAAAAATAGTTTTTTCCGTCACAACCTAGCGAGGCATTAACCTTGGCGGTTGGGGCAAGGCAAAAAAAATTAAGATTTTTACGTCACAACCTAGCGAGCCATTATCCTAATCTTTTTTTTTGCGTGATTGAGTAACAAACAAACAAAGTTTCACATTTATAATATTTGTAGGTTTTAGTAACAATAACTGTAGCAAAAATCAAAACAACTTAAACCCCATTGACACAAGATAGAAGGCTAGTTAAAGTGATAGTCATTTCCGTACCTTCTATAAAAACAATAAAACAGTACTTAGGATCTTTTAATACCTAACTAAGCGACATAACAAGAAAAAAGTGCCACAGGAGGTGGGTAGCAGGGCTACCAGTCAAGTACTCTTGAAATTATCCAGGTGAAAAACAGCATAGTGACGTGCGGGTAGTCGATAGAAAATGACGATAAATCCATCGCATGTTATGTCCTTAGTGGGGTAGGCAGAGAGAAAAAAAACAATTTTGGTCGTTTCATGTTTTCACTTTATAAATAGAGTGTGAATAATTTCAATCTCATGATAGACAGCACGTGAGCGTTGTTATTTGGCTGCAGTTTTCTGGAAGATGTGTAGGATATTACCCGAGACCCGGAAATTTCTTCGTGCATTTGACCTGATTGGCAGTTAAATAAATAAATATTTTCAACACTCACACTATACTAAAGCAATATCAACTGTTTCAGTTGGTATATCATCATTATGTCCCACTGCTGCGATACAGCACAGCCCTGGGCGCATTGTCCAAGAGTACATGCCTTCTCTACAAAGAAAATCACTCATTGGGCCCGTACGAATTGTTGAATACGTGACGAAAGACGAAAACGAACGTGGCTTTCTAAGCACGGAAAAGCTCGTACAGTAATTTATTTTAGGTTACATATTTGATGAACAATTATAAAACAAATTAACCTCCACAATAACAAAACAAACGTGGTTACTGTCGCGTAATTAAGCTCTTTTCAGTTGGTTAAAAGTAATTAATTGATGCAAACATAAAGTTGGATTGCTATTTGCAAAAAAGAACGAAGCACTGGCCATTCAAAGAAGACGCAACGATAATTGGCAAATTATGTCGGTACAAGTATCTCATCTCCCCCGAAAGCTTCGGATCTATCCAAACTAATTTATCCTAGTATTGTTTGATTAATTGGACCTTTTGTCATAAAAATAATAATAACACATAAAAAAACATTGAAAAAAATTCGTCCACGACTGGCGGCGGCGGGGCACGAAACAAAGGACGGCTCCGCTTAAAATGGGTCGAGTTTGAGAGTGCAGCCAGGGGCCCTTCAAATTAAACAGGTGAAATGTCGAGGGAAGCCTGTCACTGTGACACTATCGATGTCGATAATTTTGTGTTACTTATATTGTCTCTATTTCTACTGTGAAAGTGTTGCTTGATAAAACTAATACTTCAATACATTCTACATCTAATGACGTTTACATGATTTTTAATAATAATTGCTAGTTAATGTTAAGCAATGCGCAGAACAACATTTACCGATTTCGTATTTCTATATTTAAAGGCATATTATACATACAAACTATAACATTATATGACATATTATCTAATTTAATTTATAAAAATACTGGGAACGTAGAACAGTTTGAAATGCGAGCTTAGAACTTGGCGTATGTTAATTTTACTAAAGTATTCGTCTTCGGTGCTTTAACAAAATGCAAATTTATCTTAATCATATATTTACTTAATTACTGCTTATGAGATATAGCCGTACAGCCCGCTGACAAACATACCAACTTGGAAAATTTATTGAGTCTCTAACAGTTGGCACTGTCATAGGAGATCATTTTTTTTTTATAGTGAGGTAGGCAAATGACTCTACCCCACCTGATGTTAACTGGTGATAAAGTCCAAACGCGAGGATAGCTGGTACAGCAGTTGTAAACTGCTACACCAACCATCCTCACCTTGCGGGCCTGCAAAAATGCTTTTTCACGCCTCTCTTAAAAGACCCCCAGATTATAGGAAGGAGGGAACACGTGCGCGGGTAAAGAATTCCACTTACGAATAGTACGACAAAGAAATGAGTCACCAAATTTCTTTGTTCGTGTAGGAATAGTGAAACTGATAGATCACCTTTTAATACGTTTCCCACCACGTGTTTTATCGACAAGTAATATGGCGCTCAGCGCTAGCCTCTTGACTGGATGGCAAGACTTTTTTCTGCCTACGTCGCCTAAAAAGGGGAAAGGTCATGAGGTCACACGACGATCCCGATAAACGGACAAAACAGAAAATCGACAATTTTATCGAACATTGTTGATTTATTTTAGAAAGGACAATGGCGAAATATTTTTTGGAGGAAATCTTTAACGTCTAAAGATGGCATTATAGAAATGTTAATAAAATAATTTCCAAAAGATTTGTTGAATAAATGAGGTTTTTTTTGAGTGTGTATGCTGTTGGTCCCAGATGACCTTTACAGCGTCACCGGGTTTGGGGAGGGCGAGCCGAGAATTGTGAAGTGCTTCTAGGGGTATTCCAGGCGGATGGCATCTCATCTCATCATAATTGAGGAGCGTTGTCTAAGTCTGGAATTAAAAACTTAAAAAAAAAGGGAAACACAATTGACTATTTGTTTCTTAGGTTTTCACGCACACTCATTAAATAAAACTAGTTTTTTACGGGTTAGTACACGAAACTTTATTTATTTATTGACCTCACAGAATCATTTTTTTTTAATTCTTAAATCTAATAATAAAAATATTTTTTTTAAATAGATAATAATATTTTTTTTTTTAAAAATGATTCTGACGACGCAGCCTGTAAAGGCTGCGAAACGTCAATAAATAAATAAAGTTTCGTGCACTAACCCGTAAAAAACAATTGACTATTTTATTTATTTATTGTGGATTAGCGTCATGACTTTAGAGACAATTATTTTAAGTGATTTCAGTGATTAAATCAACTTCAAGTATGTTGTTCGTATATTTTGCATCGCTTTACGCTTAAACTTTATTTAATTATCTACCAAAAAGATAGTGAAACATTATTTTTTAATATTATAATAAAACCATAATAAATAATCTCCACAATACAAAAGGGGGTATGGCGATAATTGTAACGCAAAAACTGTAACTGTCACTGTCATGCTTGTCATTGAATTGTTGATTCGTGCCAAATTTCAAGTATATTAAACTCAATGAATTAGATTTTTCATACAGACTTTCTTCACCTATTTTAAACCCCCGGAGGGTTTATTTTGACAAATCCTTTCTAAGTGCACCCTTAGACTGTACCTACGTGCCAAATTTGGAAGTCTCTAGAGCTTCGATCAACAATACTATAGAAAACGGATCAGCGCGTAAAACCCAACTCGGTAAATATATCTTGAGGTGTAAGATCTTATTTTCAATATTTATATTCAATATTTTTGTTAATACACAGCCAATGTTAACAACAATCACGCGTTACGAATGACACAATGTGCATTAAAAAGTTTCAACAAAATCTACCAAAAAGCAATGTTTCTTTCGGTGTATCTTACTTTCAGTAAGCACATGTAAAATACACTATATACTTTTCATCGATTTTTTTTTACGAGTTCCCTCTTTTCCGGGAAGGCAAAGGGAACAATGCCCAAACAGCCTAGTCTTAGGTTTTATATTTTTTTTGTTTTACACTAGAATGTCATTGTGACGCATTCTAATGTTTCTTGGAGTGTTTGGCACGAAATGTATCGGGTTTGCTTTTTCGATAAGCTTCTGTGAGGTTCAACACTACAATAAAGTTCTTACATCCATGACCGGAATAGCGTATGACTTAAAGATTCCACTAATTCTTCAATTGCGCAGACGGTTGTTACACAAAACCACATCAATTTTATTTCACAATATCCACTATGAACGAATTTAAGAATAATTAAAATAAGACGCCATCCGCACTCGATGAAATTCCGCCAAAAACTCTTATTTGTATTTATTTGTTATCCTATGAATGAAGAAAGGATATTGAGTTCATACAGACTCGTTAACCGGTTAAATTATTAAAAACGAGAAAAAACATCCGATAAACTTTTATATGAGAAAACGCAACCCACTTCAAGTGACATTTAAAAGAAGTCATTTAAAAAGTCGACTTTTACGTTCGAATTGTGGGTGTGGCTGTGTTCACAACAGTGGATACATTTTGCTTCCGAAATGTGCCCCTTCTTGCAACGTTATAAGGGGGCTGTTTATATAAAATTGTATGCACTGATAAGGACCTTATCTACTACAAGATTGCAGTACAAGCATTTAGTTGATGCTGGTACATAAATTTGCTTGTCATTATTAACCTTTAGTTGTAAAGCTGTTACACTTTCAAAAACATGTACGTACATTGCATTATATAAGTAAGTTCAACTCAAAGTCGAAAACACTGTTTAATTTGAAAGCTATTTTTTTCTTTTGACTTTCTTCTATTTGGGAAACCAAATTATTTAGTATGTAAGTAGGTATCGTTAGAATAAATAACCAAGTTTTTTAGTACTTTATTTTTTTCACATTGGACAAAGTAGATCTAGATTATATAGTTCCTTTTTTAAAAATTCAATTAAAAAAAAGAACATAATTTCACCATCCATCCCATTTTAAACAATTCCTTTGCCTCAAATATCCTTCAATCTCATCCATTGCTGTCCACGTAAATAAAAACAACAAAAAAAAATAAGTTCCAAATATTTAAAAACAGAACTCTCTCAGAATTCTTATTTGCTTATATGGCATAATAACGTGGAGTAGGTATTCTCGAAAATGCTGCTTCCTCGCAAAACTGGTGCAGATTACGACATTTTTATATCGCATAATATTAACGCCATATTGGCGTATTCTAATAACGCTTACTCGCAACTGTACAGTTTTACAATCTTCAAAGTGTACTTGAGAAACACCTAATACGCATTGCATGAAGTTTATAATAAGATTAGGGCTTTAAATGTGGATTTCAGACCAGAAAGTGACTCGGATTTTTAAGGGCACTGTCCAAGGGATTATAAATGATTTTTTATCACATCTATTCGAAAAGAGCTATTATAGTTTGTTTCAGGGTTGCACTGGATAATTATTGTGATAATTATCAAGATAATTATGTATTGATAATTATCGTTGATAATAACGAGTAACTGTCATTGTACAAAACAAAATTATAGTACAGTGTTTAGTACATTTTATTATTATAATGAATATAAGTTTTTTTTTTGAAAATATTATAGATAATTAATGTTAATTAATTTTATGATTTTTTTTTTTTTTTAAGCATTTAACTGCTAGATGTTTAAATCTAAAGAAAAGTTTACTAGAAAAAAATCCACGCGGACCAGGCAGCGGACGGGACTCGAACCCGCATCCTTCGCTATCCGGGCGAATGCACTGACCATTATGCTACCACGGCCCTATTAGCCGCGTCGAAATTTTCCTAGCCTTAAGCTGCAAGGCAGCGCCATCTCTTCGCATTGTAGGTAACCCACAATGTCAAATGAATACTTTTTCAAGTATTAAACATTTGAAAGAAGAAATTACAATTATAGTTATGATTTTTTTTTTTTTTAAGCATTTAACTGCTAGATGTTTAAATCTAAAGAAAAGTTTACTAGAAAAAAATCCACGCGGACCAGGCAGCGGACGGGACTCGAACCCGCATCCTTCGCTATCCGGGCGAATGCACTGACCATTATGCTACCACGGCCCTATTAGCCGCGTCGAATTTTTTTTTTTCTAGTAAACTTTTCTTTAGATTTAATTAATTTTATTTAATTTTTAATGATAAGTTTTTATTTTGATATTGTTGTGACGTAATTATAGTTATTTGTTTAATAAAGGAGAATGCCCATTGGTAGTATCGTCCTTGGTCGGCCTTGTACATTCACCTAATTTATATCAAAAATCAAGTTTTTAATTTTCACAAAACCATGTTAAATAATTTGCTTTAACTTTGCCGAACAAAAATTTCTATAATAAATTAGTAATTCATTCACTTCCATATAATCGATGCACTTGTAGTTATTTCATCAAAATAACGAGTTAGATTATGTGTACAATTCAATATGCTAAAGAAAACATATTATATTGCATTACATTTATCGCAAAAAAAGTAGTCTGATCTGTATATTAAGATTATTAAGTATAGATATAGACTCGAAAGTCCATAATACACATTTAGATCGACTGCTAACAGTTTATTTACCGGATATTTGTCTATATTATCGAGGGGTAGTCAGAAAAAAAGTATCGCAACGCCTCGGTGTCTGTTAAAAAAACACCACTTGTCGACGGCCGTTTTTTTAGGGTCGTAAATGATACATATACAGCCCTAAACGTAAATGCTGCATCACATGCATTTATGTCTACGTGCATGACCGACGATCATCCATACGAGTAATTCATAACTTGCATGCTGATAATAAAAGGAACTCCATGGGGACTTCTCATTCATCTGCCTGTACCTAGCCTGAACGCTGTTTATTTTGATATCAATAAAATAAATTCTTTTTTGCTTTACTAAGTATCTCATGTCGCAATACCGTCCACAGATTTAACACAAATAATGTATCAGATATTACACGCTATACATGTGCTATACGTGCAAAATATAACATTTATGCTTCTAATATGATCATAAATCTATGACAGTGTAATAAATAATTAAGCGGGATTAAACTATTGTACCAGTAGTGATAAATCGGGAAAGAGGAATATCGATTCATTCATATTTTTTTAGAAACTGGTAATATTATTTCCAGCGGGGTCTGTCAAATTGATATTTTTTCACTGACGTTTCTAATTTCGGTCAGATTATTTGGTAAATATATCCGTGTTTATAATTATTTTCATCTATTTCCTTTAAGCTGAGTTGATTCTTGATTTGATCCAACCATTTTATAGATAGATAAACTTGAAAAAGGGAAGGCAAGAATTATTAATATAATGACATTTGTTATATCGTTATTCGTATTACCCGACGAGCTAGAGAAAAAGTATATTTAATTATTGAATCTACACATAGGACCCTACAAAATAAGGTAAAAATCATCATTGTACAAAATTTTTCGTAGCGATACTACAGTCCATACTACGATGGGCATTCTCCTTTCAGTGTCTTTTACAGATAATAATAAATAAAAATTTAAAATGTAAAAAAAAACATACTATTTCTAGTCTCACAAAAAAAATATATGAATTAATTTAAAATTGCATTATATTTAATTAAAACATTAGTAATAGCAGGCAAAAATTAAAATAATTAAGTCGTACACATATCAAAATTTAGTAATGTCTAATAATATAAACAATCTTTCATATTATATATATATATGTTATTTGATAGTTGGATAATTATCAGAGAAAATAATTATCTTGATAATTTGCAACCCTGGTTCGTTCTCTGTTTACAGGGACGTAACAAAATAACGTTTAATCCCTACGGACTAAAAGGGATTTTATGGATATTGAGGTTCTTAGTAAAAGTTCCAATCACCAAAGAGATCAATAACGAACATCTTATGAACAGTCACAACACCCATCTTATAAAAAAATAACCGCGTGCTTGTCAAATAAAAAAAGAGGTGTACGGACCACACATCTGAAATGAAACTTCTTTTTTTAAATAACCTAACATATAGGCGTTGCATAAGGCATAGGGGAATGAAGCAGCGCACGCATCACTCATATATACGCATATATATGTCGTGTGTGGCACTCGTAGCGTTTCAGACTTCGCCGGGTTCTTGTACGATTGTTATCTCAAATTACATTTTTTGTTTTACTATAAGTATTTTATTTACTTCATCATCATCATCATCATAGACCCATGCTCGTCCACTGCTGGACATAGGTCTCTCCTAATGTTATATTATTAATTTTATTTACTTATAAGTATTATTTTTTTTACTAGGTGTTTAAATTGTAATGTATATTGTATTTAATTTGTATTTTTCTTTACAATAGATGTCGCTAGGTTCGCTTAATAATTTAACAAAAGAACAAATCAGATATTTATAACTAAAAAACCTTAAAATATATAATAACTAAAAAAAATATATATTAAAATTGACGTGTCTTCCTCAAGCAGTGAGAATGAAAGTATTGTTTCATTTAACTCTCAAAAACGTTGAATGGGACGCTTAAAATGTAAGTTTAGATTTTCTCATAAATAGTGATAAAAAGTAGTTCGAAAGCAATACTACTTTAAAGCTTGAACGACATACTTTGATTATACTTTTTTTTTAATTATTCATGACCATGGATACAAGTCCTTCAGTCGTATACATAAATACAAATCTTAATCTTCTTTTTTTTTACATTATAATGTCGGTGTGACGCATTCTAATGTTTCTTGGAGTATTTAGCACGAAATGTGTCACATTGGTTTTTTCGATAAGCTTCTGTGAGGTTGTCAACACTACAATAAAGTTTCAAAATCCACTAATTATTCAGTTGCGCAGATGATTGTAACACAAAATCACACCAATTTTATTTCACAATATATACTATGAACGAATTTAAGAATAAATAATGAAAATAAGACGCCAACCGCACTCGATGAAATCCCGCCAAAAACTCTAGAGTATAGGATTGGAGTTAGTGTTGCCAGGTCCGATTTGTTTTAAATCGGGTACATGAGGTCAAAAAAATCGGGACTTAGGGTTGCAGATCGGGATAGTAGATAAACAAAAAACAAGGTTTTTTTTAAGTCTGGGTTTAATTTATTGCGTTTTTAACTACTAATGCAGGTATAATATTATATTAATTACCTAAATTTATTTTTTTGATTAATCGGGACGCGTCCTCAGACCCCTGAAAATCGGGACTTTCCGCGTAAATCGGGACACCTGGCAACACTTATTAGAGTATAGGATTTTTCCATTTACACCGCGGCCGAAAATAAGTTTCACTTCATACAAGTTTTTTAGCAAAGTTATAAAAGCCTTAAAAGCACTTACACTTCCGTTCGTAGTAATTCGTTTTATCAAAGAGTCATTATAACGGAAAATAGGTTACGTTACGTTTGCGTTACGTCGCGTCTACGGCTCGACTCGGCGACGGCGGGCTGCGTCCTCGTAAATCGGATCGTAAAGACAGTCTCATAAACATTTTTATGCCTTTGCCGGTACCAAATACAGGAGACAAATTTTGCGGTTTCAATAGTGATTTCTTATTTTAGGAGTTAGTGGTAGGTATCTTCAATACTATTGTTTTGGAGAGAAGTTCCTTTTTGGACGGTACGAATACATAAATTGAACTTAAAAATGTCATTTCAAATTAAATTCCTGTAAAATAACTTTAGCACGTGTAATTTCATAATAATTTCGGTTTCACCACTAAGATTTGAAATGTGAGCAAGAATAAAAATCAAAATGGCTAGTTGGGAAATGACCTGTTTTTTGATAACAACTAAAAAGCACAAATTTCTGAAAAATTACTATTTATTAAAGTAAATTTTCAAAATCCCTTCCTCCAACCTAAAAACACAATTGACAACGTCTTAAAATGTTATGTTTTAAAATACACAAAAAAAATATAACTCGAAAACTAAGAAAAATCGCGGAACTTACATATGGTATTTTTGGATACACCCAGGTGCGAGGAATTTAAAAAAAAATTGTTTACGTCACTAATTGGACAACCCTGTATAACCCGTTCCTTTTGATTATGCACTTACACCCACCAAATATAAAATGTTAGATGTACCTAAGTGATATTAAGTTTATCAACCTAACATTTATTTTATATTAACCGCTTCTCTATCCTTGATCTTCCGCTAACACCGCAGGGATATATGTATAAATGAATGTGCGTGTATGAATAAATCTCCGACATGTTGTAACATGTTTCACCTGTGTTACAAAGTTGAACGGTCATGTCCTGACACAAGTTGTACATAGTGCTTTAAAACTGATTATTCATAACAGAGCACACTTTGTATCAAAGGGCCGCAAACTGAAAGTGATACACGTTTGGACGTTAATGTTCGTGTATGGCGCAAGCGATGAGAGAAAAGCGACATCAAAAAGTGAAAATTTAATTTCCATTTTATTGTACTTCTCCTCAAATGTAGTTCAAAAGGTACCTTTATGGCTGATTTACACAACGGTAAGTACAATAGCGAGTTAACCTTACGGTCTTACAGTTAGAGAGTTAGAGTTAAATTCTTATCATAGATATAGAGTGAGTTAAGTACATACAGCTTTACGTTTTCAGTTTCTTTCTTCTTCTCATAATCTTCCGCTTCGTTCATCTGATAATCTCTTGCTTTTCACACCTCCTAACTTTTCCAAGGCATATAGCCACTCCTTTACCATACGTGCCATCCAACTATGAAATTCTCTGCCGGAAAAGATTAGGCGTGCCCAAACTCTAGCCTGTTTCAAATCCCTAGTTAAGGAGCATTTCTAGTCAGATGAGCATAATTTATATTAAAATATTGCTACGGTAGTAGTACTGTTGCATTATATTGCGATATGTGTGAATGTTTGTGTATGCCTATATGTTTAGTTTGCGTTTATTTTAATTATTTCCATTTGACTACTTACAAAACTTTTGTCTTGTTTTCCGCACAACCTCCCTCATTATTATTATCGTGCTTTCTACTTTTTCCAGCTCAATGGGTTGTCTGGAAGAAATCGCTGATTAGCGATAAGACCGCCCTTTGTGCAACTGTAATTGATTTGCCTTGTATTTGTATTTTATTCGTGTTATTTATGTTACTGTTGTGCAATAAAGTATAATTATCTTATCTTAACTGCTCGATTTCTAAACTCGCAACTGTACTTACTGAAGTGTAAATCAACCTTTATGTAAGAATAAAAATAGACGATCACGTAATAAAACAGCCATCAGATTTTAGTTGAGTACTAGAGTCTCAGTCTGCGTTCACTTAAGCTTTCCCTCAGCCTCCCGCGATATGATATTATACAACGCGTATTTATCACGCTCAATTGTCAAATTTCTATTGGATTTGACAGTGACGCGATAAAAAACGTGATATAATGTAAATTTTGGTGCTCATGCTACAGGGACAGGAACCTAACGTAACATATTGAAGAAAAATACGGGAGTGTATTATACAGAACAAATTTATAAAAAAAAGGTAATTAAAAAGTTCTATTTATTATTTGAATTGTTGTATTTCTCTAATTGATTTCTTTTATTTAAATTTGCGTTTTGTTTGTTTATAACCCCTAAATTGCGTAAACTAGCATTAGTTCCAAATGTCAAACCCTCAGAAAAGAACTGGCGATACAAATATGACGTTTAACAAAGATGGCGGCGGCGTTAGCTCCATTTGTTTTTCCTTAGCTGCACTGTACATATAGCCTCGTATTTTTCTTCACTTAGGCCACACGTCAAAAAGTGACCCACATCAGGCGGACTCTGTCATTGCGCGTCAGGCACAGTGCGCAGGGATCAACCCTTGTTGTGCACACTTTACACGTGCTATCACGTGAACGAGCCAAATAGAATTATTGTGCTTTAAATAAAACCAACACTTGATGGGTATGGTAGGTAAACCCCTATGAAATAATTAAAATACCACATATTTTTAAGCTATTGCATAGATTTTATCGCGGGCTTTGAGCGCGGCGACCGAATGAAGACATTCCGTAACGAAAATTACCTGACAACAGTGCATATGAACACAATTTTCGCCTTTCTAGTGTCTATCGAAACGGCGCAGTGTGTTAAATTTTTTCGACGCATCACCACGGTCGTCGGGTTAAATCCCGCACTCGTATTTTTATTTTATTTTTTTTATATATTTGTTTTAGACCCCGGACTTGTTCTTAAATTATTATCAAAGCATTTTGCTGCCAAGCAGCCGATTCAATTGTTTGCCACCATATCTTTAAAAATGAAAACCAACTGAGCGCATAGTAATAAGTTTCGCTCAACCACATGAGACTCAACTGTCAAGCCAACTCCGCTTTTCCTTACATGTCTGTGGTTAATTCGCGCGCTCGAAACTAGGTTTTATCTAGCACCATAGACTAAGTCACGGCCCTGGCACACGATTAATTCAGCCAGGCTAGCTAGGAGCCGGCGCGTAATTACGGCAATTTGGCTAAATCGTTGCCGCAATTATTGCGGCGGGGAAGAAAGCGGTGCTCTCCTTGTGTGGGGTTACCACGCGTGATAATAGTGCGGAGACAACGGGGTCACGGGCGGGATTATACCACGAAAGTGATATGGTGAGTACATGATTTTCTTTTATGTTTACAAAAATAATCGCTATGGAGTTGTGGATAGAATGAAACAGGGAAAACGACCCACACTACCACGTGGGCCGAGAGAGGTTCAGTGGGTGCTAAGCTAACGAGAATAATTGTAGCTAAAACTTAGCATAAATTACAAAAAAGTTTATTAAAATACCAATATTAATAGTGGATACCTCATACATTATTATAATTTTAGTTCCCTTTAAATACATTTAGGTTGCAGTGACTACAATGCCAAATTCAAATAATAATTATATATAAGTCCTTTAATATATACTTAGTAATCAGTTTTCAAAGACTAAAGAAAACTGGTAAATAAAAATTTGTAGTAAGCATTCTCAGATCGAATAGTTGTTCAACTGGCATATTTGGGCTTAGTTTTAACCGGTGCCACTATAATGTTTCTAAAGTTCCTAGAGCTCTGCTGGCGACTGTTGCTGATAATAAACATAGAAGACATTAAAAAGAATTACCGATTCGATCCTGGAGGCGTCTTAGAGTGATCAGGGAATATGTATAAGAAAACGATTCAGATTCCGACGAATTGCGAACCTTCTTCTTTTTGAAGTTGGTTAAATTACAGAAAAATACTGTTTATCATAGTTATGTTCTAATCGGAATTTGCATTTTATACTCAAACTAGCTGACCCGGCGATCTTCGCCAAAACAAATTGCAAGAAAGCGAGAGGGAAGATGTTACACATCAAAAAGCTGTCATAAAAACCTTGCCCTGACAGTAATGAACACAAAAAACAGACATCCATTTTGGTGTATTTTTAAAAGATAAGAATTAATACAAAGATCCATTCGAAGATCTTTCAGAACTGTCAAACGTTATTAAAGAGTTTGGACTGTAACGACAACACCGAGATAACGTCCCTCATAAAATTTCAGCATTGTCACCCTAGCTGCGGATAAAAGCCAGAGCGCATAAGCATTTGCTATTCGGTCAATAATTAAGTGATCTCCCAGCACAGTCAGATTTGATATTGGTCACCGATTCCAAAGGCAATCGAAAAGCTTTAGCAACGGTTTAACATACATATTTTGCTAGCGAGGGATGGACGACAAATTAAATAAGTAAATGTTACTAAAGGTTCAAAAATAAATGCTGGAAAAGCATAGAAGATACCTATATTTATTATTTTATTTTTATTTTATAGGTGTGGTATCGTAAGCGTCTATACTCTATAGTATATCGCGCCGCGCATACCTAATCTCCATCCACTATCAGTGTCACCAGATCCGATTTTAAAAAATCGTGTGGTGTTATTTCCGACCATTATATAGGGCGTCCCACGGCTACCTCACACGGAGGGAAAGTATATTAAATATTGAAGTTAGGATATTTTACTGAAAAAAGACATCATTTTATTTTTAATAATAACTAGAACTGCATTCACAGATATTTTAAAAATCGCCTGCTACAAATGGGAATCAAACTCGTGAAATTTCGAAAAAGAAAATATAACATATTTTATAATAACCATCGAAAGGGTTAATCATAAGGATTATTTTTCGCTCAATAACATAACATTTTAAATGAAAGAAAAGTAATTTAATTTAATATTTTATTTAAAATTATTTAACACAAACTAATTAAAATCGAATACGCTTCAAAGTAAGTTAAAATGTTGAGTTCTTCATCATTGACGTTTATTATCCGCTGCTGTGGTTCTGTAAGCGCATATCAAAACGTCATAAATTTCTTAAATTATCCACTAACCTTTTAAACACATATCGAGAAAGTACGTCTCTATCCCCTGATAGAGACGTACTTTCTCGATATGTTTGCGGTGGTACCGCGAAAGATACCCTTATCTTTCGCGGTACCACCGCAAAGCTAATATGTCTTTGTGGTTCATAAAGTAAGCTTCCATTAAATCCATTTTATTTTAATACCCGATGGTAAGTAAATTAACAAAAAAATGAAAATGAAACTTACAAAAAACAAAAGACCAGACGCTTGAATATTTATGTGTTCCATTTTTAAATTATTATTTTTACAATTTCAGCTAATCGCATTGTGAGTTCAAAAAGAAATGCATACGTACTACAGTTTGTTTATCACTTTATTATTTTTATCACGTAATAAGACATTCCTTTTATTTAAAATGCTGTTATTTAGCAAAAAATTAATCCTTATGTTTACCCCTTTAGATGGTTATCATAAAATATGTTGTGTTTATTTTTTCGAAATTTCACGAATTTGATTCCCAGTTGTAACAGGCGATTTTTAAAAAATCTGTAAATGCAGTTCTAGTTATTATTAAAAATAAAACGATGTCTTCTTTCAGTAAAATATCCTATCTTCAATATTTAATATACTTTCCCTCCGTGTGAGGTAGCCGTGGGACGCCCTGTATATTGAGAGGTTTATTATCTGTTATCGTTGAATGACATGCCCTTTTTCGAGTAGCTATGAGATAAACATTTTCATTTACTTGTGCTATTTTTAGTATTGACCTTTTTACTAATAATGTTTGATATTAATGAAATCTAAGAATGAAAGTTAATAATAATCTTTGCCGGGTTATCGTCAAAAACCGTGAATTCCAAGATTTTTTCTTATGCGCATATAGATTTGTTTTTTTTGTTACTGTGTCCATATTATTACACTTACCACAAAAACAATTAGGTAGGTACCAGATTTCTCAAAAGCTCATGAATTAAAGAACAAACTTTATCTAAACTTCATAACGATACGAATCACACGAATATTAAGAGATATTGAGATTTGACGACCTCCGTGGCCGAGTGGTCGCCGGGTTTCATGGTGTCGCCGACTCGAGAGGTCCCGGGTTCGAATCCCTGTGGGCAGATGTTTGTATGATGAATACGAGCATTTGTACTCCAGTCATGGATGTTTAATATGTATTTCTATATAAATATACTTATACTAGCTGACCCAGCGAACTTCGTACCGCCCTAAAAAAATAGGGGTTGTCCAGCGGACAAAATTGTGAATCTAAACCATTCTCAGATCCCCTTGAACACACACAAAAAATTTCATCAAAATCGGTCCAGTCGTTTAAGAGAAGTTCAGTGACATACACACTCACAGAAGAATTATATATATAAAGATATGTATCAGTATATGTATTCTATCCGTTACCCTAGCATCCCATAACACAAACCTTAAACTGCTTACTTTGGGGCTAGGTTAGATTGGTGATTCATGTAGTGGGGCCTGATCCGGCCCTGGGAAGCATTGTGCATCGATAAGCATATGTCCCCATTACTGGGCACAGGTCTGCCCTATGGTTTGGATGGAATAGGGAGATTGGGCCGTGACTAGTGTTGCCAGGTCCGATTTGTTTTAAAAAATCGGTACAAGAGGTCAAAAAATTCGGGATTTAGGGTTGCAAAAAACAAGGGGTTTTTAAGTTTGGGTTTAATTTATTGTGTTTTAAGCTACTAGTCCAAGTATAGTATTATATTAATTACCTTAATTTAATTATTTCATTAAACGGGATATTTAGCGTCCCGATCACCTGATCGGTACCTACCAATCGGGACGCGTCTCCAGACCCCTAAAAATCGGGACACATGGCAACACTAGCCGTGACCCACACCCACCACGCGGCCGCGTCCATTGCGTTTTGGTAGGTGCTAACGAGAGATGCAGCCGCCGGTACCAACGTTTTAACGTGCATTCCAAAGCACGGAGGAACTCCAGATGGTAACAAATTTTTGGTTACCCATCCGATGATAGGCCATTGTGATAGTTTCTTAACTTCTATGATTTCAGACCGAAGCGCTAACCTCGAGCTCCTAATGGTTACCTGAAAATACAGCTTCATTTATAAGGGTACCTTGAAAATCAACACCGCCTTTATGAACCGTGAGAATTCTATTCAGGAAATAGAACAATAGTTATCATAGTAATGTGAGTCAGCAAATACAATGAAAGTAATTTAAAACCGTGCAAAATAACTCGAGGAGAGATTTTTTTAATTGGTGCTATTCCCAAGTAAGGACGCCGCAAGTGTATGAATTGCCATACAACTTACGCAGTGGAGTTTGGCTTGAGAATATTTCATAAATAAATAATGTAATTATAATTGGCGACCTCCGTGGCCGAGTGGTTTGATTGGAAGCCGGGTTTCATGGTGTCGCCGACTCGAGAGATCCCGGGTTCGAATCCCGGTGGGGGCAGATGTTTGTGTGATGAATACGAGCATTTGTACTCCAGTCATGGATGTATAGTATGTATTTTCTGAATAAATACAGCATATGTATTCTATCCGTTGCCCTAGCATCCCGAGTCCCGAGAGACACAAGCCTTACAGTGCTTACTTTGGGGCTAGGCTAATTGGTGTGAGTGTTGGAAATATTTATTATTATTATTATTATCATTAATAAGTACCTAATGGAGTAAAAGAGGAAACATTACAATTAAACAAACCATGATTTACATGCAAAACAGCCAATTAGATCACGATCGATTGATGTTTGATTTTTAACAAATTTCAAACGCAGAAGGTTGTCCATTTTCTGGCAACATTGGTATACCTATTTCTTTTTTAGGGTATTGTATCCAAAGATTACAACTCGGAATTTTAACTCTACCGTCGATAGTAATCCTTCAAGTTGCTATATTTGTGTGGACAAATTTACAATTATATAGTAAAACCAGTGACAAGCATTATCACTATACTTGAGGTGCGAACAAGCTGACCAGTGAGCAGAGAACTTTGGTCAAATCGAGCAGGCTAACTCATTTCATGCGTTCTACGGTATATAACTTGTTACCTGGGGCCTGATCGCCTAACTCGCGTTGCTTTAAAAATGCTAAAGTTTATGACGTCACACTGTCATTTGGAAACGCCTATGAAAGCCATAACGCTTTCACATTTACTTTGCGGCCGATGACAGCCATTAACAATTTTGAATGACATCGTTCAATTTCTCGCTACTATTTTGACAGGAAATCGAAACGCCTAAAAAAAGTGAAAGCGATTTCAAGATGGCGGGTAAGCGTTAAAGCTGTCAGATAAGCAGACACCTATAGACTCACTGTTTTCATCTCATGCTTTCATACGATATTTATAATTCAATTTATTTTGCTTTATAAAATTAAAATATAGCTACTTTTGTCTTTTGTTAACCTAAGATTGTGTACTCTTGTAGTTTTTTTTCTGTTTTAGTGAGAAATGGCTCGAATATTTCTGTTGGTGGTAGCTGAGGAGGAGAGCCAGAAGACAATGCTGACCTTGCGAAGAAGACAGTTGCGGGAGGACAGCATGCCTATGTTGCTGCCGGAGCGAACGTTTGTCCAAACGTTCCGCCTGAGTAAGGATAATTTCCTTACTCTTTGCGACGACTTGATGCCGTTTTTGCATCCGACGCACAGAACGACCTAAAGACTATGAAGAAGCATATTTTAACAGGAAAATGTACCTCTCCCTGTGCTTAATGTGCTTGCGGTAAGTAATAATTACATTAAAACCGCTTCCTAAATCTCTTCCAAATGCTTACATGATTACAGAATCACATATTATTTCTATATTTTTGAATAAATGTGGTCTATTGAATTATAATAAAACCTTTTAACAATCAAATACTCTACATTTATTTATAAAACAGTAAATATATGAAGCAACTTATTTTTTAATCAATTGTCTCTTAACAAATTTTGTGTTAAATGAATTATATTATATTAGAATCACTTTATACCAACAAAATTTAGTTTAATAAAATAACACTTTACACAAAGGTAGGTACTATACCAAAAGCATTTATACCATAACTTTTCAAAAATAATTTCTTGGAATGTGATACTCATATGAAATAAAATAGTTGTTTAAACCTTAATATTATACTCTTGTTACAGATGTGTGATGCAGACTTACATATTTTGCATATGGATGCATTATTTGGTGGTGCAAGTCATGACTCTCATGTTTGGAATTGTTGCCCTGTGAAAAATGGAATTGAAAGACTCCATGATATTGGACAGATCTACTGGTTCTTGGGTATGTGTATTAAAAATCATTTGTTATCATTTTATTTGAATATTTTCATACAAAATAAGTGTTTTTGTATGTTAGTATTTTTCAGTGTTAGTTTTACAATATTTATTTTACAGATGACTCTGGCTATGCCCGAAGGGCATGGATGATGACGCCAATCCTCCATGCTGACCCAGGGAGACAAGAGGATCACTACACAAATTCACATGTGCGGACTAGGAATGTCATAGAAAGATGCTTTGGCATCTTCAAGACCCAAATCAGAAAGCAGGGAAAATCTTAAATGCATGTGTTGTTTTACACAACCTTATTTGCGACTCATGTATCAAGATTGATGAGGATGTCATGCGTGTGATCACGTCCGCCAACCACAGCGTGACATACTTGCCACAAGTGGAGATAGGCCTGTCCGTGGCACTGTCCTGCAAGACAGTCAGTTACTCTGGAGTAGTCATAACCATAATTGACCATTTAAAACTGTTTACAGAAACTTGTGTGAAGAAGGATCTGTGAGCAGAGGCACCATACAAGATAAAATAGGTATCATAAGTTTAGTTTACAATTTATTGTATTTTATTTTTATTATACTAATTAATTATTAATTAGCACCTAAGTTTAATGTCTAAATTTAACATGTCATTTTTATATCTTCCTGTATGTATTGGTAGCTACATGATTTGATGTAAATGTTAAATGCTGATGAGTTTCTTGCGCCCATTCTTCTCACCAGCTAGAAGATGTCCTGTGTGGTAGTAGGAAAAAAATGTAGGATGATTAAAGAGCTCTCAATAACTTAATTTGAATAAAATATGATTTCATTTCAAATTTGTTTTATTTAAATACAACTTTTGAATATGTACTAACTTTAAATGAGAAACTAGTTATTATTAATACTCTAGTTTAATTTGATTTATATAACTGTAATTTTATAAGTTGTTGTTAAATATTCATAACAATAAAATTTATTTCTTATGTTAGTGTTCAAATATTCTAAATTTACTTTCTATTAGCAAGTTACTAATTGGGTACAAATTGAATTTATTCATTTGAGAAATAAAAGGGAAACCCCTTGGACAAAGCTGGCTTGGAGAGCAAAAACTGGAAAAAGTTTAAGGAGGCCTTTGTCAAAAGGCGCACAGAGTTAAAAGAGTATTAAAATGAACACAATAATTTATTTTTATATAAACAATGTTAACTCTGAATATAGACTCTAAATAAATAAATGATTTCATTTCAAAACTGTTTCAAACTTTTTAGTAGGTACTAATCAACTTTAAAGAAATAATTTCATTTCCTGACTACCCTATTGTTGAGAAGCATGGTAGACCTTGTAACTGTGGTCACACCGCTATTCAGAAACCAGCCAGTATGTCTCCAAAGACCTACTAATTTAATAACACCTATTAGCTATTAACTCTTAATAGATTTTTATTCTACTTTTTTACTCAATGAACAACAGCTGTGAGACCATGACCTAGAAAAAGGTTGCAAGGTGATAAAGTTGAGGAGGGAGCTTACGATAATAATATTCAGTAAATAAAACATTCAGTAGTATTGCTGTTATATTTTAGTAAAAAGATTACCATAAACAACTTCAGATACAAATGCACATTATTTATTTCCATGAGTTACAGTCTTATAGAACCAACATAATACATGAGTAATATCTCTCAATGCTCGGAGCACGTCCCTCCGCAATTGCTGTTCCTCCAGTCGCCGCTCCTCGAATTTTCCCCATGCAGTTGACTGTCGCAAAGCCGGCAGTTTTCCAGCTCAAAAATCCAATACAGCTGAAACAAATTACCAGCGTTTTTTAAAAAGGGATTGTTTGTATTTTCCAGTTTTTGAAACTTATTAAGTGGTATGTTATTATTCTTTACAAATGAGTCTATGAGTCCTACCATGTTACATGAAATTAATCAATGGTAAAGATATAGACCTCCAAAGGTTTTTATAGGTAACACTTTACTCTTGGCACTTTCCATAGGATGGATGCTTAATTAAAACAGATAAGGCAACATAATTGAACTTACAATGTTATTAAGTAGGTGAATAAAATAACATTGATTGATCATAAGCCAGGCTCAGCCAAATAGAAAAAAAAATAGTTAAGCTTTTAACAGCACCTTATGTATGGGGAGTTACCATTTTCAAATTAGTAATTGAATTCCATGCAATAGTACAAATACAGAACACATAACAAGATGCCTTATAAACTTTATACAAAATAATAGTAAAGTACCACTTACTTTAAATCACCACTCCTTTGGTGTTTTAGTAACATCATTAATTGCGTTTAAGAGGGACGCTAAACTCTTCCATAGGCCCATCGAAGCCTGTTTGGCCTGTGCGGGGCTCCAATTTGCATCCCTCTAGCCTGGAATGGGTGCTCCTCCATCCATATTAGTAAGGCCTCCAACTGTACGTTGGAGTTGTAGACTTAATATGGTGCCGGTTTCTAAAATGTTAAATAAGTACTAAATTATAATGACGAAAATGCGATTATCTTTGACAAAATTAACATGATCTTCGTGATAAAGTAAAGTTATTAAATTTCTTGAATTATTTTTGTTTACTCAAAAAGTACTTACTTAGTCAAGTTTCTTCGATGTGATACTTTCTTTCTAAAAGTTATCAGATTTCTAATTTCTATGCGACGTATGCTCAATAGTTTCGAGTTTGTTATATGTATACTTGACATCAGCTTGTCCTTTTCATTCTTTATAAAGCATGATAAGGACAGACTGCGGTCAAATTAACAAACAGCAAACACGAATAGCCAAGTGAAGTGCTGACAGCAGTTATGGCATACGTTCAGAACATATGCTTCAGGTACGAACAATGTATATTTTGACATACATTTTATGTATTTGTTTCTTAGGTTTGATAAATAAATAAAATCAGTGCATCTAACCCGTTGAAACTTGTTTTATTTAATACATTTTATGTCAAAATTGATAAATCAGGGTAAAAAAAAATGCACCCAGAGCATAAGTTTAGAACGTAGGCAGATGTAACAGACATAGCGTTTTGTTTGTGCAATTTATGGTACCCAATTAAAATTTTCTTATGTCTTTGATTTAAGAATAATTTTGTAAGACTAATTATTAAATATTAATATTTATGCCACCCTATGATAATATACATTTGTAAATTAAATATTAATGTATTTCAGTCAACTATAAAATGAAAAGAATTTTGTAAAAAAATACATGAACATAACGCAATTGAATCGTTCACTCACGTAAGCATTTGATAACCATAAGCATTACGACACGTCGTGAATTTTAGGCGTTTCGATTTTATCGCAGACAGAGTTTGAAAAAGTTATGGCTGTCAACTTTCGTATTGCTCTCGCTTTGACTTAGGCGGTCAGGCCGCTGAGTTGGTCACTGACGCCAAATCGCTTAATAATTTTAAACATAAATTAAAGTTACGGCTCATTGACAGAACCTTTTATAGTGTCGACGAATTTTTAAATGAAAGACCCTTGCAATAATTGGACTGATTAATTATTTTTTCTATAATATTGAATGACTATTAATTTATTAATTCATATTTTTTTTTGTTTTATTATTGCTATTTGACATTTGTATTTTGACATATTTGTATTAAACATTTTGAATTTTTTCTAATTAAAAATATTGTATTTTAATTGTTTTGACTCCGTAATTTACTTTTATATAATTTGAAATCGACATGTGAATTGTATTTTGACATTTTGAATTAATTGAATGATTACTTGGTACTTTATGTTTTTCACGTGTAATTTTTTACGAAATAAATGATTATGATTAAAAACGGATCCCTATTGTCTGTGTCTTTCTGTCACTGGCCTCTGTAAAGATCGTGAACCGTATGAGTTACAGAATTTAAATTTTTGTATCATCAGCAGCCTATTAATGTCCCCACTGCTGGGGCACAGGCCTTCCCTATGGATGGAATAGGGCACTGGGCCCGGTGCGGATTGGTGGGTGCTAACGACTGCAGATGCAGCCGGGACCAACGGCTTAACGTGCCTTCCGAAGCACGGAGGACCTCGAGATAGAAGATTTTTGGTCACCCATCCAATGACCGACCACTGCGAAAGTTGCTTAAGTTTAACGATCGCAGCCGAACGCGCTAACCACTTGCGCCATCGAGCTCCTCCAAATTTTGGTAATTCATATTCAAAAGAAGTGTCTCTCTCTAGTCTCTATAGATCCCAAACTCAATTTTAACATCTACTGTTAAAATCATGGATAATATGACGGAAATAAGTTCATATTGTTTTCATCATCAGCCTTTTAATGTTCCCTCTTGACTGCTGGGTACAGGCCTTTCCTGTAGATGGAAAAGGGAGCACGGACCATAAATGACCCACCACGCAGGCCCTGTGCAGTAAGTAGGAATTAGGTATTATTATTCAATTCAATTTTAATTATATTAGATGTAACATGCCCAAATCTGATATCATCGACCCATTTCATATATATATATATATGTGAGATTTTGTATCATTTTTAGGGTTCCGTACCACAAAAAGGAAAAAAAACCCTTATCGGATCACTTTGTTGTCCGTCCGTCCGTCCGTGTGTCAAGACCGTTTTTCTCAGGAACGCGTGGAGGTATGTAACTGAAATTCAAATCTTATACTCAGGTCTACTGTCCCTTGGAGCTGTGAAAAAATCAAACTTCTAAGCCAAAGCAATCAAAAGATACAGCCGTTTATGCCGCAACTTTCCGCAAATTTTCGAAACTCGCACGGGAATCAAAACCTACAGGGTACTTCTCGTGAACTTAGAATCTTGAAATTTGGTACGAAGTAACGTCTTATAGTACAGATAAAGGAAAAATTGCGAAAACCGTAAATTTTTAGTTACATCATTTAATAAAAAAAAAATTTGAAAATACTGGTTTGTACGGAACCCTCGGTGCGCGAGTCCGACTCGCACCTGGCCTTTATTTTTTTTAACTAAGTTCTTTATCGCTCGGTATGGACTTGGCGGATGGTGCCTAGACGAAAAAAAGAGTAAAATATTTCCGTCACGATATTCCGTCTCAACCGACAGCTGTTTTGTAGCGTAATGTAAGTAGTTGTATATTTACTCTTAAGTTTATTTTTAACTTCATTCCAACCGAGTACGATACCACTACCAGGACAATCACGTTTTTGAAGTGAAACTTCTTTACGCACGCTTGACTTGAGGGGTAAGATGGCGAATGCGTTACGCGTTACGAAAAGTGTAACGCATTCGCCAGCATTCGGGCGAGGCGAACGGGAGTTGAGTGGGGGTTATAAGCAAGAGAAACAGTGAGCGCGCACATTTTCTTTCTCTCTTTCTCTTATAGCTGGTAGTAAATGAAATATGTATATCTATATATATAAAACTTAAAGGTGACTGACTGACATAGTGATCTATCAACGCACAGCCCAAACCACTGGACGGATCGGGCTGAAATTGTTTATTATCAAAACAAAATAAACACGGTATTTTGGGGGAATTGTTGATTAACAAATAATAAAACCGTAACAAATAAAAACAACAAGAAAATGTGCAACAAGTTCGAATAGACACATAGGTAATTAAATTCTCATAATTTTAGCACATAACTTTACTTTATACGATTTATGTAAACTCTCATCGATCGATTATAATAGTAATCAAGACGAATAGATTTAATAATCTATATACACGGACCTAAAAAAAAGACGGACGTAACCTCGTCTAATCACGAGTGAAGCATGCAAATGGCCGCCCGTTTACCGTGTGTGCGTGATTTGAGGGTGGTCATATAAGTCATCGATTTCCCTATTTTTTAAATGTCTCAAAATAAAATATTGTTAACACTATGTAGGTAATCCCGTTATTGTAATATGTATTTATTACAATAACGGGATATTTACCATGTTTTTATTAGATGTGAGCTCCCGATATTTCAGCAATTTAAACGGGTGCACTTTAGAAACATAATGTTGGCCTATCAAACAGCATTTTTATGACGACCGTTAGAAAAATGAAAACACTTGCTAGGTATAAAGTAATTTATTATTTACATAAAAATTAAGTATCTGGTTAATATTACACATTAATATACCTAAATCGCGCAGATTAATGCTTAAAATATAAATATAATAGACTAATATTATTATTTCTTCTTTTAAATGTAAGTGTTTCATTCATAGATTTAGTAGGTATTTAAAGACTGACAGAGTGAGGAAAAGAGATATGTCGACATGGGGACAGGAACTTCAGAAAACTGTCAAAAGCATTTGTATTCTTAATACACGGTATCAATTAGCATTTTAAATTACTTCTGGGATATTTACAGGTAAGTGCAGAGCAGAAATTTATTCAAATTTATTTATGTCTTTTAAAATGTTATGATGCAGGCTTAAAGTCGCATGCTTGACATTCGATATACAAAAACAGAACACAGCAATACAGGCCAACTAGGTCCCTGCCTCAGCTTAATACTACAGCAACACCAGGGCTGCTGCAGCGCTGATAATTATGGCAGGGTTGACGAGACATTTTTAATTTAATAATAAAACAGAAGATTAGAACCATACCAATCAGCATGACAAAAAAAAAATAACAACATAGGCTGACTGCTTTTAGTATCTTAACCCTTAAAACAAGTGAAATGAATTTATTAAAAAAATAAATAAAAATGAAGTAAGATTTATCTATGACAAACTAGAACTTACAAAAACCAAAACTAAAACCAAACCATAAAAAAACACAAAGAAATAATTAGTTACAATCAGTTTCTAAACACAAAAAAGTTTGCTACATATTTACATATACATAAACAACAAAGAATTCACAGCGAGAACATACCATTTTATAAAATATATAAAATATTCTATGAATAATATGGCTTCTATTCTTTTCCTTTTGGGATAAGGAACCCTAAAAAGTTACGAAATCTGACCTTACCGAGTCACAAATGCAAGAAATACAAAATTCCCTACTTTTAGGGAAAATTTCCCGTAAATAAAGTATCCATACAGTTGTATTTTTGTTTACAATTTTCATCCCAGTAAATAAAATATATAGAATAAATATCAAGAATTGTCAATACTTACGCATGGTAGGTAATTCCTTGTGACTTTTTAAATTTATTCGTGTAGTTTTTACAGGATTTCACCACACAAGACGGCATTTTTAATTATTTTTATCAGAGCAATTGAATGTGTGACTGCCGCTGTCACGCGGGGTCAAATGACAGCGTTTTGTCCGACCTGGTGCATTAGTGTGAGTGTAGGTAGTGTACAACAAACGATTTTGTCTGACCTTGCATGCTTCACATGATTTGCCTTTGATGTTACGTCCGTCTTTTTTTTAGGTCCGTGTCTATATATATGTTACCGGCCAAACCCGATTTCAGGACAATCTAGTTTTGCCTAGGCTAAACTGGTTCTTCCTATACGCGATAGGATTAACTAGTATAGCCTAGTCCAAACTAATTTATCCTAAGCGCGACAGGATAAACCAGTTTAGCCTAGGCCAAACTAGATGATCCTGATATAAATACGCACACTCTAGGATAAACTAGTACGACCTAGTCTAAACCAATTTAGCAAAGCGGAAAGTAATTGAACAGACATGTCAGGACTTGTACAGGGCGCGTCATGTAAAAAGAACGCTGGAAGAAAGTGGAGGGAGTGTTTTTTCTGTAATTGGTTTTTGTTTAACTCTTTTGTTGTTGCCGGGAGTTCGGAAGACAGTAAAGCCGGGTACGCATTAGCGATCTGTTACCGTAACATGCGTGATACAGTACGAAGTTCTAGTGTGTACGCTAGTAGCTCAGTTGTGAACGTTGGCTCGCTTCAAACCGCACGCGTACCGTTCTCGCAGCAGGTTATCGAACCACGTACACACTATGCTTTTTGGTTACAGTGCGTGCAACGGTTATGGTTACAGCTCGCCAATGAGTAACTACCCGGCTTAAGAAATTCCGAATCATTCGAACCTTTTACAATTCATCTCACTGTAAACTCAAAATATTTTAAGAAAAGTTTACTAGAAAAAAAAACCACGCGGACCAGGCAGCGGACCGGACTCGAACCCGCACCCTTCGCAATCCGGGCGAATGCACTGACCATTATGCTACCACGGCCCTATTCGCCGCGTCGAAATTTTCCTAGCTTTAAGCTGCAAGGCAGCGCCATCTCTTCGCATTGTAGGTTGCAACCACGCAACCCACAATGTCAAATGAATACTTTTTCAAGTATTAAACATTTGAAAGAAGAAATAGCAATTATAGTTATTGTTTTTATTTATTTTTAAGCATTTAACTGCTAGGTGTTTAAATCTAAAGAAAAGTTTACTAGAAAAATTAAACTTTTCTTACTTTTCTTTGTATTACTAATTATCCATAACTTGTAACGATGAATCATTATGGTTTTAATAAAAAATATTATTTTTCCAATTACGGATTATTTTATTCAGTTTATCTATTTATTTTGACTTTCTAGATATACTATAATGTTTACACTAGGCCATACTAGTTTATCCTAGAGTATGCGTATTTTTATCAGGATCAACTAGTTTGGCCTAGGCTAAACTGGTTTATCCTATCGGGCTTAGGACAAATTAGTTTGGACTAGGCTATACTAGTTAATCCTATCGCGCATAGGAAGAACCAGTTTAGCCTAGGCAAAACTAGTTTGTCCTGAAATCGGGTTTGGCCGGTAACATATATAAAACTCAGAGATGACTGACTGACTGACATAGTGATCTATCATCGCACAGCCCAAACCACTGGACGGGTCAGGCTGAAATTTGGCATGCTGGTAGATGTTATGACGTAGGCATCCACTAAGAAAGGATTTTGATCAATTCTACCTCCAAGAGGATAAAATAGGGAATGAAAGTTTGTATGAAACTTTGTCAATTTTAAACCGATCGGGCTGAGACTTTGCATGCAGGTATAAAAAGAATCATAGATGAAGCCTGAAAACAAAAACTGTAGTCTACACTTCAGATCTTCACCGAAGCGAAACGAGGGCGGGCCGCTAGTCTGTACATACATGTATATATTGTACACACACATATGTATATATATATATTAATTTTATATTTCCCGCATTCTCTACTTAGAAACGAGTTTTAAAGATATCTATAGTTAACTACCTAAACAACCAATAGACTCACGTTCTAATAAAACGCAAATACGCGATCAACGCTAGTTAAGAATTTTGTTCAGCCAATCAAAACTACGTCACGCGACGTATTCTATTTTCATACATTCATCTTGTTTGTTTGCAGGTTCGCACGACTGAAATTCGCATGGGACGCTTGGAAGTATCGAGTTTGAATTTAAACCATATATGCTCAGGTTAGGTTAGGTTAGATTTTCATACATTCATCTTGTTTGTTTGCAGGTTCGCACGACTGAAATTCGCATGGGACGCTTGGAAGTATCGAGTTTGAATTTAAACCATATATGCTCAGGTTAGGTCTGCGGCTTCTTGGAGCTGTCAAAAAATCAATCTTCTAAGTTAACTCGAACCCGCACCCTTCGCTATCCGGGCGAATGCACTGACCATTACGCGGCCCTGATGGCCGTGCCTAATTTTCTCTATCCTTTGGCTGCAAGGCAGCGCCATCTCTTCGCATTGTAGGTAATCCGTTTTAAATTCAAACTCGATACGTCCAGTCGTTCCAGAGATAAAGGACTTGGCAAGACAACACTTTGTTGTCTTGAGTCCTTTATCTCTGTTTCTATAGTAAAGGTACCCTTAAATTCTTTAATAAAATATGACACCACTATCTGTGGTTTCATACGAGTCCGTCGCTAACACCTATAATGGTTCCGTTTCCTCATTTTGAGGTACGGAGCCCTAAAAATAGAGCGATTTTTTATTATTTACTAAAGAGATGCGTGTAAGTGACTTCTTCGCGGTGATCCGTCACTGCGTGTCTTGAGCCCATGCAAATTACCCATTTAAAAAATTCAGCCAGCCAGCGTATCGAATCATCAATGAAGTATTTATTGAAAGTATTCGAAATGTCATCGGTTCATGAATATAATCATTGACATAGAGAGTGCACTGAGCGACACTCGCATGATATTGACAAATCTTTAAAGTAGCGGGGAACATTAGAGGGGCAACCTTGCACCTTGTGAAGCACTCCCACCATACCTGAGCCCTCTACGTAGGACCGCACGAAGACTGACCGAAAGGCCACGACTTTTGTTCGCGTCCAAATCGACAGTCTTTTTTTTTAATAGGAGCCACTTGAGGGTTCAGATATCTATACTTATAATAAATCTGTAGAGAGGTCAATTCTGTACATGAAATATATTTTCAAAATAACTATCAGGGGGTGATTAGTGATCGATACTGATGCCAAAAATGCAATCAGTAAAATTTTTGTCTGTCTGTCTGTCTGTGTGTATGTTCCTTATAGAAACAAAAACTACTCGACGGATTTTAACGAAACTTGGTACAATTATTCTTCATACTCCTGGGCAGGTTATAGTATACTTTTCATCACGCTACAATCAATAGGAGCAGAGTAGTGAAGGGAAATGTTGGGAAAACGGGAGAAGTTACTCCATTTTTTAAGCTTCCGTCGCGTGCGCAGCCTTAATGGTTAAAGTTACATAGAAATCATGTATGACGGAAATATTCTACATAAAATTGTCTAAAAAACATCCTGCAACAGCATATGTCTATCTTTTATGGTTTACTCAAAATAATACGTGTAACTCCTGATAGCTTAGCAGTTCGAAACATTCTGATTATATTTGTTTACTCTTACGTTTATAATACTCTCACTCATCCCTAATTTAAAAAAGTTAACATTACTACCTATTCAATAAAAAAAGAATTAAATAAATAAATTCAATGAGTACAATACAAGCCTGAGAACAAAATCTATAGTCTACACTACAGCTCTACACTGAAGCGAAGCGAGGGCGGGCCACTAGTTATAAATAAATATTTCCAACACTCAGGGCCTCGTTCACCATCTCTGAGTAAAGTGTCGAGTAGACTATCCGTCACAGAAAGTCGCAAGTAAAACTTATCTCGAATTTCACGACCTTTAAGTAACGCTAATCAACGGTTAAATTAGCATGTAACTTATTTTTAACTTCGACTGGCCAGTAACTATTTTAATTGTCGGTTATGTGAATTGTGTTTAGTAGCTTCTGTGACATTTTAAACTAAAATCGATACGTTACTAAGAAAATAATGGATTTATTTGATTTAATTGAGCACCAATAAGCATAGCCCCAAAGCACGGTAATATTATCCATACAGTATTCTATCTTCATACAAACGGTCGGAAAGCGTGTCATACCTACGCTACTCGAGTTCGCGCGGCACCCGGTGGGCATCCAGTCGCGAATGCGCCGCAGCGACTACCGAACGGTGTGAATTGTTCTTTAAGCAGTTAGCCGTGCCTAAACGTGCGATTTGTATTGTGAATATTTGATTGAATTAAGTAGATACCTACATAATTTAATATGGCAAAGAGCAATAGTCGATATTGTGCTGTTTTGGTTGCTTGAAGTCTTCAGTAACGCACCCAATAAAAAAAACATACCAATTGTAAAGTAGCTGGAAGTATATATAACCAAGTCAAAGATATTCCCTTTTCTGCTCCTTGGCAATGTTTCCCTAAAGTAGGCAGTTATTTCAAGGACAGGGCAGAGTCACAATACTGTATAGATAATATTACCGTGCCCAAAGTCAGCACAGTAGTGTAGGCTTGTGTTACGGGATGCTAGGGTAACGGATAGAATAGTGTAGAATAGATTACTTCAACTGATACATTTATAAGTATATTTATATAGAAATACCTATTCAACATCTATGACTGGAGTACAAATGCTCGTATTCATCACACAAACATCTACCCCTAGCGGGATTCGAACCCTGGACCTCTCGAGTAGGCGACACCTTGAATCCCGACGTACAAACCACTCGGCCACGGAGGTCGTCAGAGGCGCAGCTTTTTAGTTACATAGTTTTCTTATACTCCCAGTCCAGGATAGACAATAACTTGTTGCCTATATAAAGTTTGAAAATTAGGCTACATTAATACACTTGCTTCATAATTATTCTTAAATCTTGCCATAAAGCAACTTTGTTTGTCATTTTCATTAAGATCTCATTTTGCCCGTCGCAAAGATTTAATTATAAATAGAGATACGCAAAATTAACTCAGTACAATGTTAAATGGTTCTGTCTCTATAGAAAAAGTATAGTATTCATATTTGTTGTATTATATTAAAACCAGGTTAACTTTAGTTTTTTGGTAAACCGACAGAAACTTAACATTTCTCCGGGATAAAATGTATCATCATCATCAACCTATTAATGTCTCCACTGCTGGGGAACAGGCCTTCCCTATGGATGGAATAGGGAGAATGAGCTCTGACCCACCACGCGGGCCCAGTGCGGATTGGCGGGGGATAAAAAGTATACTATGTCGCAATCCAGGTCATAAACAATCTACCTTCTAAATTTCATACAAATCCGTTCAGTGGCTTTCGTGTGATTGAGTAAAGGTGCGAACCCACGGATGTGTGATGTCGCGGGCGAGGACGCGCCGCGCAGGGTTGCCAACAGTGACTGACGTCTTTGACCTATTGGAGGCCCTGGGCACCAGTGTGACCAGATTCAGTATTTTAATACTTTTTCAGTATATTTCATCGATTTTTCCGAACATCAGTATATTTTCAGGTATATTGCTGGCAGTCAGTATTTTTGGGTATATTTTGGTAGAAGTTATGGCAACACCGTAGTGAGTGATGTCTTTTTTGGATGCGGAATTCCCCGGAACGCGAACATTGGGGACTTCCCCGGATTTAGTTTACCTATACTTATACATGTTATCTTTGAGTAAGTTACAGATATGCCAAGAAAGACGGCCGTTGTCGGCGTTATAGTATTGTTATACTACATATACAATTATCAATCAATACATAGTATTAATCAGACTTGCAGAATGTATGTTCGCCTAAAACTTTACAACTGCTGGACCGATTTTAATGCGGTTTGCACTATTAGATAGAGCGTGAAGAAATGAAGGAGGTTGTGTAAATTTTAATCCTTCGAAAAGGATGTTAAAATATAACTCTAACATTTATTGTGAGTACCTATGAATAAATAAAATGTGTTAAGAAAATAAGTATTTTTATTGGTATATCTGTCCTATGTAAGTCGGTATATTTCAGTATTTTTTTGAGGTGCCTCGGTATTTTCGTAAAATTTAATCTGGTCACACTGCTGGGCACATTAAGATAATGGGTCCCCTATGACCCCCGTTTGATGATCTAACAGGAACTAGGGACTTTGTATTTGATGAGAAGTGGGCCCCTATAGGGATGGCGATTATATCCGAAGAAAAAAACGATTTTTAAATCGATTCGAATCTTGACCTAATGAATCCATACACAAAAAAATCGAGGCCAATAAGATCGATTTCTGAGAATTCGATCTTTCTTTAAAGTTTTTGTTTATAATTTAATTATAAATCGTTTTTATTAAAAGCAAAATACATATTATAATTTAACGATCTCTTATCAGTCAAAATCAGGTAATTCGATGATAAAAAATATTTTTATTTAAAGATTACAAACAAACATATTTTTTTTATTATAGAGGAGCGAAGGAATTTAAACATACAGCCATATCGCGAGTTTTGAATAATTAACCCTATTACTGGCAGCACTCTTATAATACGGGTTCATTTAATTATTTGTAAATACTTTTTTGGCTTATACCTAAAACTAGAATAAAATCGAATGCCGATTTTCAAGGGTGAAATATCGATTTATAAATCGATCTTTTTTGCTCCAACTATCGATTTTTCGATTAATCGATCTCAGTTCGCCATCCCTAGGCCCCTATCGATCTCAGGGCCCTGGGCACTTGCCCAAAGTGCCCACTGGGAAAGGAGTCTGTTTGCCAAACGTATGAGAGCTCTAACATTTGAGATAAAGCAGTCTCTATACACGACACGGGGTAAATAAAGATCTCGTACACTTTAATATGAGATTTGAACAATGGTGCCAACAGTCTCTAAGCAAAACTTAGGACGGATAGACAGACGGACATGACAAAACTATAAGGGTTCCTTATCAAGACTACAAAATATATAAACCCTAAAATATCCATGACTGGAGTACAAATGATCGTATTCATCACTTCCCCACTTACGACACACGATTTTAGAAATAAATCAATAAATATTTCCAACACACACCAATTAACCTAGTCCCAAAGTAAGCACTATAAGGGTTGTGTTATGGGACACTAGGGTTACGGATAGAATAAATATACTGTACATATATAAGTATATTTTTATAGAAAATACATATTAAACATCCATGACTGGAGTACAAATGCTCGTATTCATCACACAAACATCTGCCCCCACCGGGATTTGTACCCGGGACCTCTCGAGTCGGCGACACCATGAACCACTCGGCCACGGAGGTCGTCAAATGTTTGCATAGATGTTAATTTTTAGATTCATAAACAGAACGCAAGTAAATAAATATTACGAACATTATTATTCACTAACCTCCGGTCATCTAATGAAGTTAAGTTCAGTTCTTTTGTTGCAATGAAATCCTCTAATTTTCATTAAGATGTTTCTTGAGAGCTTTCTTATTACGTTAATTACCAACGTTAAATAAAACAATTAATTTGTGTTGCGAATAATTCTATTTTATTTTGTACCCAGTAGCTTTGTCATCGCATTTTTTTTAAAGTAAGTTTTTTCTCTCTATTATCCCACGACGCTGTTCTCATTAAGAAAGTTTTTACAACGTAATCACAATCTTTAAAACTTGTTTCCTAAGATTGTGGTGTCTTTGTTCATGTATTATCCTTCAAACAAATGTCAATTTAAAGCGTATCGAATAAGTGTAGTTGTGTATTAATTTAAAGATTGGTCCCTATTATGAGAAGCCAGAAAATAACACGTGTTTCGAGTAAAATTTAAATCGTACCTTTCGTACCGAGAAAGAGCTGTCACGCTAAACTATTCTGGCGGGAATACGAAACTTTAGAAATTGAAAATTCGAATTTCGAATGTACCACAGAATAGAGCGCGGAGCGGAGATGCACCGCGTAGGTAATCAGATACGGTACGCTAATGCATTCGTAGTATGCAGTACGGATTTGGTGTAACGAAACGCATCGCTAATGGATGTATTTATATAGATGGGTATATAGACTCAAACCTCTTTTCTACTAAATTCTATTTCCTAGAAATAAATAAAAAACGTAACAGGAAGTTGACTTGATGTGTTAAAAATATATAGCCAACTTTCTATGAATAATGAACGCCACCTTGTTCTTACAATTACTTAAAAATTTAATAAACATTTATACGCTATCACAAGTTAAACTTAGCTCAAAACTTATCCTTTGCCGTTGGCTGTGAAAAAGCGAATGAACGTTCACAGGTCATTTGGCGCTTGTAAAATTCAAATTAGTGCTCCCAACTTCGAAAGCTGGTGACTTTAGAACGAGTCTGACGTTGTTTTTGAAGGCAATTATGATAAATCTTCATGAAACTACGTGCTAGACGTGTGAACAAAACGCTTTTTTTTCGGGTATAAGTTCTTAGATCTATACATACTTAAGTCTCGATCGAGCAATTTCCTTAAGCATATTTTTCCATTTTAAGTAGATAAACAATGTTAAGCGTCTCATATACCCATTTCGAGAAATATTGTTGTCGATAAATGTAACCTTCAATTTCAGCTATAATAGATGAAGCTGAAACTAGGAGACATTGTAGCAGACACATCATTTCGTAAAACTTGGTGATGACGTTTCAGAAGTGGTTCGATAACAAAGGGTGTATTCCGAAATATGCATCAGTATACTGGCCAGTGGTAATGACGTCTCGAATCCGACGCCATATTGTACTGGTATGCTACCATATTTTTACTGGGAAAACGAATATGATCGAGCGTGCGTGAGATGCATTCTAATTTTATTTCTTTTTTATTTAAAGAACAATAATGGCATCCGAACAAAAAGAATTCCTTTTAATTGATGAGGTGAATAAATAAAATCTTCTTTATTCGCACTATTTTTAATATTTCGTCGATTTATGACGTCAGTGGACTGGCGAGTATATTTCGGAACAATTCACCAGTATAGCGTCGATTCATAACGTCATTAGCACTGGTCAGTATACTGGTATATATTACGGAATACACCCAAACACTGCGACACAAATTTTCATAGTGCATAGAGAGATTTTAATCTGTTATCAGCTACAGCAACTCTTGATATACAAATTCAATATAGTTAATTCAGTTACAAGCATTTTTGAATGTCAAAAACTTGTGATAAAAGAAAAGAAATGTCTAGAAACTCAGCAAACGATTGTTTCCAACCGGAAGGAAGGAGGTTCTCATTTTTTTTGTGTATTTTAACGCAATTTCTACGTCAATGATGTCTTTTTTTTCTCTATGTATTATACAGGGTTAATTTTTAAACACCAACAACCTCTTAGGGGGTGATTTTACCCATCAACAGGACCAACTTTTATTATGGGCTGAAATCGCGAAAAAAAACTGCTGTTTCATATATATATCGGTTGATTAGCTGATGCACTTTTGTATGACACAGCAGATTTTTTCTCTAACCTCCATGGGCCCAAGCACAAACTTTGACAGCTCCGTAATCGTTTCGCATCATCAAAGTTTCTATGAAACCTAGCAGCGCCCCTACCGGACGCAAGCACAAACTGACTCTTTCCAAACAAAATGTGACGATGACTATTCTATGACGGATCTGTCAAGTTCATGCTTGGGCCCATGGAGGTTAGAGAGAAGGAGAACGATCGCTGTAGAAAATAGTAACCCAGAAATATGGACAAATTAAGTGAGGCGCTGCGATCGCTAAGTTGTCTCAATAAAAGCGGGCTGTTGTGCGCTAATTTGAAATGACCAATGCCGCGAAGAAAATTTGTACATTATTCAACTAACTTCATCTACTTGTACTCATAAACAGTGCCCTTAGTACGAGTTTGAGCTCACGAAAACTATGATAGTTTTCGTAATTGTAAATTATGTTTCTATGTCCATTTTGGTGAAAAGTAACCAAATATACTTAAGATTTAAGAAGACGCAAATGATTTAATGGTAGAATTTAAACACTGTTTATTTGTATTGAAACGAAAACAATAAAATCAGTACCCTTAGTACGACGAGTGCGAGCTCACGAAAACTCATAGTTTTCGTAATTGTAAAACTCGTACTAAGGGTACAGGTAACTTCATAGATACTACTTACCGACGGCAGCGCAGCTGGTGGCTGAAAAATGAACTATAAATCTACAAATTTTCAGGGACACGTGGGCTAATGCTTTCCGCACGTAGCGATCGTGGGATCGTTGGGCCTCTGACGTGCGTAGGCATCAGAAAACTACCCAAGTCATCGCGTAGCCATTTAAACCACAAACACGTATTGCCTGTTATAGTTTACGTTACGACTGTTTGTGGTTAAAACATAACTGGGTCGGCGCGGCGGTGGGTGACATCAAAGAGAATCCTAAACTGGAGAAAAAATCTTTTGATGTTCCTCCATTCGACTGAGTGTTAACATTTTCATTGGTTGTGGTTGTGCTCCTTGTATATGATCATAATTTTCATTGGTTATGGTTGTTCATAACTGTCATTACAGAACCTGAGTTACTCTTTTTTTATGGTTTAATCAAATACGATCTCTCGGAACTCTTATTTTACGAGGCGCGGTGCCTGATTTGGGAAAGTTTTGTGTGAATTTATGCAAAGATACCGTTGTAAGAAACAACTGGACATGGTCAGATAATCAAAATAAAATACAGTAAGTATAACTTAAATTTTGCACACAGGAGAGATGCACATATTTGATGAAGCTCAAACAAGCAGACATTGTAGCAGACACATCCAGCAGTGGTAGCGTTTACCGACCACAAAACTCATTTCTGACGGTAAACGCATTTCTTGCAACTTTTTTGGTGTTCACGGCTACATGATTGTGGAAGGCTAGGAACTAGACTTGCAATGAATAATATATTAGGTAGTATACCGAATATTCGGCGAGACCCCTGACCGAATAGCCGAATATTAGGCAAAAGTATTTGGGCTGGATTTTAGCGCCAAAAACTTATACAGACGTGATTGTCTCGCGCTCCTTTGTTTTGTTCTAAAATGCGGCTAAATGACAAAACCATCTTTTGAGACATGGCCAAAAACGGCGCGTAAACTTTAAATTATTGCTATTATGTAACCATTCATCACATGACTGAATGAATTAAAAACTGTTAACTTGTTTAATACAGAAAATGATTAAATTATGTACCTGTTTTATGTACCAATGACTACTTAATAAATGATTATAAAAGAAATTAGAACCCTACCCTTCTAAATTTTGATTACCACTATAATTAAAATACATAGAATCCTCCATTTTTCCAATTCAGAAGATGATTATGTACCTGTGTTATGTACCAATGACTACTTAAATGATTATAGGTATAACAGAAATGAAAATATGATTATATACGTAATCAATCGATTTTAATTTTTCATTTTACCAATTATTTCTCAATGACAAAATATATTATTTAGGTATTCGGCCGAATATAATAAAAGCAGCCGAATAGGCCGAATACCGAATAGTAACCGAATATTCGTTGCAAGTCTACTAGGGACGCGTCGTCGCCACCGCGTCCCAGTACCAAGAATTAGAGGGACCGGAAGGTTGCACACTTTTCAACCTGCTGTACAAGTCCCCACGTCCTCGTATAACAAACCCATGTGGAACGGTGCCAAGGTCTAGCCAGGGGGCCTACCGTCGTCTGCTAGTTTTAGCTTAGTAGTGGTTCATCATCATCATCAGCCTATTAATGTCCTCACTGCTGGGGCACAGGCCTTCCCTATGGATGGAATAGGGAGATTGGGCCATGATCCACCACGCGGGCCCATTGCGGATTGGCGGGTGCTAACGACTGCAGATGCAGCCGGGACCAACGGCTTAACGTTCCTTCCAAAGCACGGAAGAACTCGAGATAGAAGGTTTTTTTCACCCATCCAATGACCGACCACTGCGAAAGTTGTTTAACTTCAACGATCGCAGCCGAACGCGCTGACCACCTGTGCCATCGATCTTCTCTGGTATCAGGGTCATACTAGTAGGTAATAGAAGAAGCTCAATAACCTTGTAAAAATCCTATACTCATGTCAATAACGTTCATAGTTCACTATATTTCTCAGAACAAAAACTAAAGCAGTTTAAATTCTAAACTCATATAGTCATCTTATTTTTACATAGAGACCAGAAAAGACACAAATATATGTTGCTTCGAACAGCTTGAGCACCACTATACAAACGTCAAATTGGAAATCTTTGGCCTTTGTACGCCTTCCTTGGGGATACCTTGGTTACCTTTACGATACCGAATTTAAAAGCTATCTAATGTCAAATGCAAACTACCAACACGCCACTAATACTTTTTGGTTGGGTAATACGTATAGTCTATGCGTAAGGCCGTATACAGAAAGAAAGCCGAAAGCCGATCGGCGCCGATTGGCGCCTATCGGCGCCGATAAGCGCCGACACGCGCTGGTACGAATAATAAATAATTTGTATTTGAATTATTATCCTTAGAATAAATCAATCTAAGTTATAATCTTTTTATAAATCTAATAACTTTATCTTTTATTAACTAAGCGCTAAAATTATTTGTTTCGTACTTACCGAATGGTGACAACAAGTCTTTCTTCTGGAAGGATTGGTTGTTTATGCCAATTGCCCCAATTTTTCATCAAACGGTTTTTCACTAAATCCAAAATGTAATAAAATGCTTCTTGAATCATTCTTGTATATGTATAAAATCTTTGTTCATCAAATTTATTTTTTTTTACAAATAAATGATGGTATTCTCCGAAACGTTTCCTTTCTCTATTTATAGGATGTATAGCTGTTTTTCGCATTTTTAAATAAACATTTTCTAACAAAACCAAATCATCGTCCGATGAGTCCGACCTTTTTTCTTGATCTGCTTTAATCGGCTTCCTTTATGTAGGAAGGATAAGCGCCGATCGGCTTTCGGCTTTCTTTCTGTATACGGCCTAAGTGTACGCTCAAAGGTCATTGCAGCTTTATTATAGTTCTTGTTCCGAGCTATAGTTATTATTGTTTTCTGTTTATCATTATCTATATATGCCCTGACATTGACCTCATAATTATCTATGATTTCATGTTTTATAGATGCACGGAAATATTTATTAAAAAATAATTGTCAACTTTAGTGAGAGTCCGACTCGCGTACAAAGGAGACCTTCGATTTCTACTCCATTTTGGTCCCTTGGTAAAAATTATGTCATAAATTGACTAAAATTAAACTTTACCCCCTTATTAATAAAAGAGGAACAAGTTTAGACGACCGCCGTGGTCGAGTGGTTTGTACGCCGGGTTTCATGGTGTCGCCGACTCGAGAGGTCCCGGGTTCGAATCTCGGTGGGGGCAGATGTTTGTGTGATGAATACGAGCATTTGTACTCCAGTCATGGATGTTTAATATGTATTTCTAAATAAAAATATACTTATTTATGTACAGTATATGTATTGTATCCGTTACCCTAGTATCCCATAACACAAGCCTTACAGTGCTTACTTTGGGGCTAGGCTAATTGGTGTGAGTGTTGGAAATATTTATTTATTATTATTAGACTAGTTACAGGGTGTTTTGTTCATATCACTTAAATGCCATTTGTCATTCAAAGAACAGAGACAAAACATAGAGTAACTAATTCAAGCTTAGTCTACGTTTATTAATAAGGGTAACAAAGACTATCATTAAAATCTGAATAAATTCATTAGAAATTGGTGAAAATCAGAATTAAAATATGTATTTTGAAAATGGGAATCTGCATATATGAAATTACCTAAACGCATTTGCCATTGGCTGACAGATGACAGCTAATACTATTGGTTAAAAAAAAAATCCTTATTTGTGATTGGTTATACAATATTAAACTCTAACTTTTAATAGACTTTATTTTTATTTGAAAATAGTTGTTTACACTACCCATGTCATAAAAGTTAATATTGATTAACCTATGACGTCTTTGTGTGTGTGTTGTGATTTCAGGACAGTGAAAAGCTCAAGGAAGAACGGATATTCAGTTATTTACTTAAAGACTTTATACCACGATAATCTGTTTCTACCCAGCAGTCTTTGTTGTGTCTCTCTCACTACTGGACATTGGCTAAATTTCTGCGTAAAACGGAGAAAGACACAAACACAAAAAAAATGTGTTGGTCCACACGATTGTATGTACCGCAACATACTACTTGAGGATTTCACCATAGACTAGGAAGCCTGTACAGTAGCAATTTCACATACAAAAACGTCTACCTGCACAAGTTAATTTGTCTGTGGTTTTGCTCAGGAAGTTTGCCACTACCCAATAGAATATTTAATACTTGATAATTTTCATGTATGCAGACAACTTTATTTTTTTATTTTGTTGTGTTAGCAGTCACAGTAACTCACATTCTGTGAAAATTTCAATGTCTTTAGAGGTACCTATTTCTATTCTTTAAATAATAGAGCCCTGTAGGAGACGGACAGTGAAGGAATATTGTGGCACTTTGGTAAAGGCCAGACCCTAAAACAATTGATTATTATTATCCATGAAAAGAATTAAATGTGAAGTATAATATTATAATTATACAGGGTGTTACAGAATTCCGAAATAAAATTTGTAGGTATGTATTCCGAAATAAAAATTTGTAGGTATCTGAGCGGAGCGCAGGGGCGCCTAGGGGAGAGAGGGGGGGTCTGTTTAGGTAGTAGTAATCGTACGCATTTATAGGGTTGTCATAGGCAGGTGTAAAACGATATTTTTATTAATTTAATTAAAAAATAAAAGTGGTCTGAAAGGCGTCAAACTTTCGTAGGTAATTCTATACAAGGAACACAACCAAACCCTAAAGTTTTATTTCGGACTTTTGTCACACCCTGTATATTAAAAGACAGTGTAATTTTTGATAATATTAATTCATCATGTTTGAGCAGATAAGGTAGTGACACCAATGACTGACAGGAGCCAGTGATGTACATTTTATTCTGTAATCAATGAAAGTGGTAGAAGGTGACTGATTGCAAACTATGGTAGCACCGAGTTATCAACTCTTGGTGTTGCCATATTTAGTGGTCGGTTGCTCTTAGTTTCATTGCTTGCGGAAGGGAATGTTAGTAAATGTTTCTTGTAAGTCATTGGTGCCTTAGGTGCTTACAACATTTTAATTATGGGAAACTTATTTAGTTTGCGTAAAAAAATAAACATGAAAATAGCATTTAAAAAAAAATAAACTTTCCTATTACAATCAATTAATCTAATTTATTACCGTTTAAGAGTGTTTCATCTAATGTATTTCTTTGTAAAACTGGTTAGTCCCATTATTCTTTAGTCAATTCCATCAATGATGGAATGATGAAAATAAAAACACTATCAAGCTTTAATTTGATTTCAGAACTTTGGTATTTTACTTGACATTGGCTGAATGCACAAACCATGCTTGCCACAAAAAAGAAAAAAAAAACATTGGTATTAGTGGGCCCGATTAAGAGTTTGTGGCAACTTGATGTGTTAGTCAGGCTGTATGTTTATAATTAAAAAATTAACACATTTTCATAAAAATTCACAGAGATTACAACCTGCCTGATGAAATAAGTACCTACAATAAATGCAAAACAATATGTTCTGCATGAAAATTATGGATAGTGTATCAAATAACGCTATAAAATAATAAAATATACATGCAAGAGTAGTGTTTTCACTGTATAATACATAGATAGAAACACTACAACATGTACGGAAAAGATCTTAAAACAAAGATAAAATGCACGCGAATCCATGCTATTGTCTGATCTACTAAAACATTTATAAAAACAGTTTTAAAACTTATCGTCTAATCAGAATAACAGCTTATTTTTTATGTTAATACTGAACCACAAAATACTAGGAAGAATGATAAAATAAATATTATAAAGAATAGTGAAACAAAAGGTCTGGCTGTATCTGTCAAATTTTGAAATAAGAATGCTATTGCAAAGACTAATTAGGTAACAGAAAGGCAATGTCTGAAAATTACATTATAGTAATACAATTTAAACTTGGAATACCTATATTTCTAAAAAGGTTTTGTTTACTAACCTCCCTGGAAACTAGAACACTGCACTGCACGATCGAATGAAATCATCACCAACACACAATTAGCACGAAATAAACGGTCACACTTTATTAAAATAATTGTATCAGCGGATAAACAAAAAAATCGATTGATATTGCAACATTCAAGCCGGCAAGTCGGTATTGACCCAATCCTTTATGAAACCATGGGGAAAATATGCATTTTTTATCAACTTTATCGATTCTAAGCGGCGCACAGCTATAGTAACAACGACGGACCGCCTATTCGTACGCTTAGGAAACAGGTTCTTTTATATAACAGTATCACTCGCGAGCACCTTTGTAATTTCATTAATAACACCTAAAAATCGATCCCACAACAAGGTTCACGACGATTCAAACAGAAGACTGCGGCGGCGTGTCAAATTCATTATTTTACTAACTAAAACAGCAATAAAATAGTGCACAATAGAAATATTACTAAGCACACTCCCGTTAGGTTATGATCTCACGATAAGATAAGTTTTACGGCGGCGCATAGCGATTTTCCATGTCATATTCATATTACAATGGTTGCAAACAATATAATATCGGCGAGTCACATACACGACTAAAGCGATGCACGCTCGCGATGACACTAAACTCAGCATAGATGTCGCGCTTCTGGCGGCCATTATGGAAAATGGCGGCCGACACAATCTGTCAAAGTATTACAAACCACTACTATTCTTATTGCCATGGATCACAGTATAAAATTGATCACGTATATTCGTCCCTCACAACTATTCGATCGTATAAGACGGCCAATTTGAAAAGTCTCAAGTGTTCTTATCTTTGATTTGATGAGATGTGCGCTTTGTCTGTTCGCCTTATAAGTGGGATCTTTTTCGTCTCTTTTCTTGTACGCGATTTGGAACAATAAATACATTTTGTTCTACGCTTGCGCGAATTTCTCCAAATGTCTGTCAATTTGCCAAAGTATATTAAACTCTAAAGCACATGAAATAGGCCATAACATTGAACTAGGAAACATTATTATTTTTGTCGTATGATGACCATTAGTAAAAAAAAGCTTTTTAATAACATTGGAGTAAAGACTAAAGACAGATATTATACCTATAATATCCTTTCCTTCTTTCCTTATCTATTCTGTACTGTGTGTGTAATTATTATTGTTTTTTTTTATTCAATGATATAATTGTTTATTTAGTTAAATTGCTATTACAGGTATTATAGACAATGTATCTTATTTTAGTACTAATTGTAATATTATTACAGTATTGATATATATTATTACACTAGAGGTCGCCCGCGACTTCGTCTGCGTTAACTTAGTTTCTTGAAAATCCCTCTGGCACTTAATATTTTTCGGGATAAAAATAAAGTAATTTTACAGTCCACAATTTTGACCTAATCAAGCCGGATAGAAAAAGAAAGTTTTGATAATTAAATAAGTAATAAGAAGAAAATTTTGTATTGACGAAAATAATTTGTAAATAAATTTATGATAGTGATGGTGTTTTTGACATTTCGAACTGGAATTGAGTAAGACCGTAAAAATAATATTTTTATTCTACGTATATTTTATTAAGCTTACAAAGTTTGTATAAACATTGGCAGATTTTTTGTGAAACACATCGAGATATTGGCGTCGATTCTAGCGTGATTCTCTAAACTTAAAACTAAAGGAGATTGCTCAGCTTCCATACATGTTTGGCCTAAAGACCAATAATCATGAAAAATTGTTTCCTAGATTCGAAATTATATATAAATTACTGTAGAACTCATGTTTGACGACCTCCGTGGCCGAGTGGTTTGTACGCCGGGTTTCATGGTGTCGCCGACTCGAGAGGTCTCGGGTTCGAATCCCGGTGGGGGCAGATGTTTGTGTGATGAATACGAGCATTTGTACTCCAGTCATGGATGTTTAATATCTATTTCTATATAAATATACTTATATGTGTACAGTATATGTATTCTATCCGTTACCCTAGCATCCCATAACACAAGCCTTATAGTGCTTACTTTGGGGCTAGGCTAATTGGTGTGAGTGTTGGAAATATTTATTATTATTATTATTATATAGTATGGAGTGTCAAAAGGTGAAGAATGATCAGCAAATTCCATTGGATGAGAATACTCAGGAAGTGTAATTGCCTAAGATTAATATACCCAATTTCAAAGGATATTATAATGAATGGGTTACTTTCAAAGATTTATATGTATCATTAATTCATAACAATAAGACTTTAAGTAACGTACAAAAGTTACATTATTTGAAAAGCAGTGTGAGTGGGAACCTAAGCTTCTTCTAAAGCACATTCTAATCACAGAGAAGAATTATGAAACGGCATGGGCTACATTACACCACAGATACAATAATAAAAGAATAATAGTAAATTCAATCCTGAATAGATTACTAGGTCAAAGAAAGTTATATTCTGAAACAGCAAAGAGAATAAAAGATCTCTTAGATACAACAAATGAGTGTTTGAAGAGTTTGAAAAACATTGATGTTAATACTGATAACTGGTATCCTTTGATCATTTAAATCATTATAAATAAGTTGGATCAAGGTTCGCAGAAGTTGTGGGAAGAAGAGTTACATAACTTACCTGTTGAAGAGCTACCTTTTTAAAAGGATAAGTATAGATACTGTTGAAAAGGACACGAACTATCAAAGAATATTATATACAGATTTGATCTTAATGAAGAGGTAGAAACATATAAATTACTTATAATTTTTATTTTTAAGCATGTAACTGCTTGGTGTTTAAATCTAAAGAAAATAAAACGAAACAGCAGGCGCAGGCATACATTTTCGCCGCGCCGTAGAAAGAGAGGGGGATACCTCCTCTCGTACGCCGCGCTGGCTGTCTACTCTCAATCCGTCTTACGAATTTTCGATCAGGTCACGTGTCCTGACGCGAGTTTAACATTTATACCCATTACAAAAAAAGTGTACAACGCCACGAAAGAGGTTTTCGTCTTACGAATTTTTGATCAGTACCCCAAGCACGAACCATCATCGAATTCGAATAGGTTGCGAGTGCGAAATGTCATTGTCAAATGTGTACTGATTTTTAGTTCTCGTTGCGTACTTTGTGCCGCTGTTCAAGTTTTCATACAAAATTTTACATTGACATTTCGGTTTTCAAACTATTCGAATTCGATAATGGTTCGTGCTAGGGGTACAGTATCTTCCCTTTTTTTTAATCTAAGAAAACACCCGAGTCGTCTTCGTTTCGTTTCGTTCACTTTGTCACACCGCACCACAGTTATAAGAAAAGGAAATGTCCAACCTAAGTTTACACTTAATAATGTGTATGCGCATAAAAAATAATAGATACTAGAATTGTCAAAATTATTTAGAAACAATAATTAATTACATGTATAACCGACCGTCTGTCCGTCCGTATGTCACAGCCATTTTTTGCCGAAACTATAAGAACTGCACTATTGAAACTTGGTAAGTAGATGTATTCTGTGAATCGCATTAAGATTTTCACACAAAAATAGAAAAAAAACAAGAAATTTTGGGGGTCCCCATACTTAGAACAGAAACTCAAAAAATTTTTCTTATCAAACCCATATGGATAGGTCTTCAAAAATGATATTAAGGTTTCTAATATTTTTTTTTCTAAGCTGAATAGTTTGCGCGAGAGACACTTCCAAAGTGGTAAAATGTGCCCCCCCCCCCCTGTAACTTCTACAGGGACTGATAAAACTAAAAAAAATAATTATATGATATACATTACTATGCAAACTTCCACCGAAAATTGGTTTGAACGAGATCTAGTAAGTAGTTTTTTTTAATACGTCATAAATCACAAATCAATTAAAAAGTATACACTATTATTAAAACATCGATCAAATTTACAACGAACTTTTATACTATGTTATTTGCTGCTACGGAACCCTTCATGGGCGAGTCCGACTCGCACTTGACCGCTTTTTTAAAACATTAGCTGATATGTAATACGGCTAAAACTACAATCTGACTGCGACAGAACCACAGATTAGCAAATAGTTACTAGATGGTAGATACTCAGACCCGTCTTTCCCAGTGGGCACTTTGGGCATGTGCTCAGGGCCCCGCGATCAATAGGTCAAATACAAAGTCTCTAGTTCCTGTTAAATCACCAAACGGAAGTCATAGTTGCCCCATTATCCTAATATGCCCTGGGCCTCCAATAGGTCAAAGACGGCACTGTAGATACTACGTAAGTAGAATATCGGAAAAATAGCGGCAATAACTTTTGGCCGTAGGCAACATTTTTTAACATTTACTTTTCTGCTTTTCTTTGATCTTTGATTGTTAATGTTCCGGTTCATTGGTCGTCAGTCAGTATTAAGTTTATGATAATTTTTAAAATTTATAATCATAACAACAAAAAGAGTTTCCATAGTCTTCATAGGATCTGTTTTGAACATTCCTTTGATCAAATTATACAGTAAAGTTTACACAATTTTCTGTTATAGGAAGGTTAAATCTCACAAAGCAACACGAAAGGACGCCCCGGGCAGTGAATAAAGTGTATAAAAAATATTTTAATATCGCAGTTAATATTGTGTTACTTTCGAGTGAATATATATATTATATATAATATATATATCTCATCAATTATTTATCAAACCGACTCATAAAAAATCGGTCAAGTGTGAGTCGGACTTGCGCACGAAGGGTTCTGTACCAAAAACGCCAAAAAATCACGTCTGTTGTATGAGAGCCACTTTAAATATTATTTTATTTTATTTTAATAATGTAATTATAAATTTTTATTGTGAATATATAACTTAATATTATGTGAATATTTCAAGTGTCCATCTGTTGCCGTAATTAATATAGAGCAAAAATCGGCAAAAAAAAAACAAAGTTTGTTGTATGGGAATATTTTATAAATATTAAATTCATTCTATTTTTATTTAGTATTTCTTATAATTTCTTTTATTTTAAAGCATGTAACTGCTTGATGTTTAAATCTAAAGAAAATATAACTAGAAAAAATTCCACGCGGACCAGGCAGCAGACGGGACTCGAACCTGCACCCTTCGCAATCCGGGCGAATGCACTGACCAATTATGCTACCGCGGCCCTCACGGACCACGTCGAAATTCCTCTAGCCATTCTTAAGCTGCAAGGCAGCGCCATCTCTTCGCATTATAGGTAACCCACAATGTCAAATGAATACTTTTACAAGTATTAAACATTTGAAAGAAGAAATAGCAATTATAGTTATAATTTCTATTATTTTAAAGCATGTAACTGCTTGATGTTTAAATCTAAAGAAAATATAACTAGAAAAAATTCCACGCGGACCAGGCAGCAGACGGGACTCGAACCCGCACCCTTCGCAATCCGGGCGAATGCACTGACCAATTGTGCTACCGCGGCCCTCATTAGTATTTGTTGTTAATGCCGCAACAGAAACACATCATCTGTAAAAAAAATCAACTGTCTAGCTATCACGGTTTATGAGATACAAGCCTGGTGACAGACAGACGGACAGCCATGGCCGTCTTTAACCTTTTGGAGGCCCTGGGCATATTAGGATAATGGGGCCCCTATGACTTTGATGTGGATTATGACTTAAAATGGAGCGAGTCACACTGATGAGTGTACAACAGATGATTTTTCTTTAAATGTGCTTATTATACCATTATTATGTATATTTAAATTTATCTAAGCATGCTGAAGTCGGAAAGCCTAATTTTTGGGCGAGAGTAGAATAGCTCCGCGCATGTAAAAGCTAGTAAGTTGGTATTGTAGTCAGTAATTTAGTTTCGATTGCTTCGAATTATAGAAGTTTTTTTTTAATAAATATTGGTTATCGTTTGTTGATCTGACAGGAACTAGGGACTTTGTATTTGATCAGAGCGGGGCCCTGGGCACTTGCCCAAAGTGCCCACTGGGAAAGAGGGGTCTGCGGACAGCGGAGTCTTAGTAATAGGCACCCGTTTTTACCCTTTGGGTATGGCACCAAAAAAAAGGTGAATTAACCGATAATCAAAACTACAGACTAATTACTCCAGTAGCATTAGTAATAACAAAGATATTTAAAAGAGTTATTTACTCAAAAGTGTACCTATGCATCTTTTCAAAAGAGCAATATAATTGTTCCTGAACACAGTGGCGGGGCTAGACCACATGTGGACGTCGGCGACATCAAGTTCGCGAGGCCTATTTTACTTCGTAGTAAAAAACCGTTAAATTAAGTGAACCAAATTATAAAATAACGTATGAGTAAACGAGTTTTATTACGAGTTGATAATCAAATGATGACAAAAAATAATTACAAACATAGAAATTTAATTACAAAAATAGTGTTGCCAGACAGACGATTTTGAATACCCGTAAGTACATAATACTCGCTTCCATCACGCACGTGTTCGAAAATAATAAAAGTCATTATCATCTGCTTAGCTTTTTCCCCGAATTGTTCGAGGTCGGCTACCTAAGCCAGGCCAGGAGAAACGAAAATGAACTAGTAAAAATTTTTTGCGAGGCCCCCTCAGGCGCGAGGCCGTCCGTCGGCGGTGGCCGACGTCGCCGACGCCTAGCGCCGCCACTGCCCGAACAATATGGGTTCCGATGCAAAGGTCTATTAATATGGCGACATTTGAAATGTTGAATTTAGTAATAGACTCTGTGAATAAATGAGACAATTTCTGATTTTGATTACGTTGACCATAAACTACTCTGAAACTTTTAGAATCTTATTTTAGCAATATTAGGAAAAAACTAACAACAAATAAAACTATTTGTAAAAAATCTAAATGAGAATTCTTATATCTATCTTATAGTAGTTGTAGAGAATGGTGTTCCACAAGGAACATTAATAGGACCGCTGTTTTTCATTAGTTATATTAATGTTTTACCAACTGCTATTAATTATCCCATGACATTAGGTATTTGCCGATAATGTGGCGACGTCTTGTTGATAAGGACATTTTAAAGAACTGAAGATATTTACTTAATTTAACCTGGTCACTATATTTATGAAACAACAATTTTTGTAAAAAGCTATCGGAACCTTTTCCTACAATAGCACATCAACAAACTTAAGAAAAGTCGACGAAATGTACAGTTCACCTTTTAAGAGCCCTTTCCCATTTTTTTGCAAAAAATAGTAATTTTCGAGCGCCACGTTTACCCTCTTAGAAAAGATTTTGACTATTTCCAATAGAAGTAAATAGTAGATTTATTCTTCCTATTGTAAGTTAATGTAGAATATTTGCAAATACTATTTTGCTTTTTTTGTACTGATCGTTCCACTGCAGCTAGTCTACGGAAAAAACGATTATATGCACAAACGCCTCAATCTCTCAATAATGTTCAATAAATTAGATCACAGACATCAGAAATATATTTTTGTTGTAACATAATGTATTTGAATTTTGATTTTCCATCTCATTAATTATCAACAAAACATCTTTACTCTGAGCTCCGTGAGTTTTCCCAAAAAATAATGCAGGTTTACCTCGTATTTTGATATTGACTTAAATAGAATTACTATCAAAAACTTTCATAAATCTAACATCATTGAACTACTGAAATATGTATGTATTTTTATGATTAGTTTATTTATAATTATTTTATAAGACTCGAAACATCACCCGTAAAATGCAATATATACTAGTGCAATTCTACCTACACGCCGATCAGTACGGCAGCGGCGCAATTTTGTAAAAGACCTCAATAGGTTCTTCTATTTAATTCCAAAGATATACAATAAGATGATATGGAAAATAAAAGAGATATTAACATTAATTTGTAAGTATCGAAAACATATAATATTATTTTTAATTGACAAAGCCAAAAGAGGCTTTTTTTAAGCAGATTTCCCGCTCGAATTGGGGCGCCAGTTTGAAGAAATAACCCCCACCTTACAGAAGATGGAGGTCCAATGGACACCAAAAAAGAGGTCCAATGGGCACTTTTTGCTTTTGGGTCGAATCTTGAGGGTCCAATGGGTACTAGACCTAGTTAAATGACATTTACTTTTGGTGGTGTTGTTTCTGTTGGTTAGTAAGATTCCGGGGCTCCACGGAGTAGGGGATGGGTTCAGGGTAGGCAATGACACTACTAGTATATTTATAGGTCCCGATGACCATGGGTCATCGATGACCATAGACGAAGAATTTTCGCTTTGTCCATTTTTTACCTATTTAAAGTACATCCATGGGACCTATAAATATACTAGTAGTGTCATCTTGCGGTGAAAATTAACGAACAATATTCTCAAAACCGTCGTTAGATGTCGCTTTACTGATAACAGTGTTTTCGTGTACTTCACAAAGATAGCGCATATGGGAACCCGATAAAACATGTATTTTCCCATACGCCAGTAGATGGCGCTAAATTAGTTTTATTTGTACTGACGACGTACGTACCGTCGTTAGATGTCGCTTTACTGCTAATAGTGTTTTCGTGCACTTCACATAGATGGCGTATATGGGAACCCGATAAAACATTGTATTTCCCATACGCCAGTAGATGGCGCTAAATTAGTTTTATTTGAACTGACGACGTGTTTTCTTGCACGCCTTCGTGAGTATAGCTCGTTTGCGGAAGTGCAGATCTGCTCGCTCGTCACCCGCATTAATTTATTTGCAATTTTGGGAATTAATATAATGCAATACAGTTCAAAGTCTTTTGAACTTTATACCCAGATGAATAAACCATTCACTCATTGTGGTGAAGTCGTTCTTATGACCAAACAACCGTTATTACGACGACAACTACTACGACAAATCATTTTTAAAACTGTTTATTTATATGAATAAATACTTGAAACATTATATTTTTTTGCAAAAATCTGTTATTTGTTTTTTAACTTTGAAAAGGTTATCAATAAAAAGCACAAGTATTCGTATAATTTATTCTAATTTCATTTATGCCACCCTAGGTGCGAAATTTATTTTGTCTACGTTTCCTGTTAAAAATAAAAAGGTTCAAACAATTCCTATACTAAATTACTAAAAAAGAATGTACATTGACTATCTATAATTGAAATAAAATATTTAGCTGCATGTCGACCGAACAATTTATTCAAGTTATTGAATGAATTTCAAACCGCGTCGAGCGCGCGCTGCGGTCGCGCATTCGTCCCGCAGACGGGGGTTGTTTTAGCCGGAGGCTTTCCCGCAGCTGACAGGATTAAAACAAAGTTCTTGTCCATCCATTATCTATACTAATTTTATAAAAAGGAATGATTGCATTGTTTGTTTGTATTGAATTGGCTCCGAAACTACTGAACCGATTTGAAAACTTTCATATTTAGAATCCTTCATTATCGCTGATAGACATAGGCCATAGAATATTTTCAAAAAAGTTAGGGTTCCGTATGAAAACTTTGATAATGTAACCCAACGTGTAAAAAAAATACCTTATATCGCGTACGCTGGAAAAGTCATTGTTATAGAGCAAAGTGATGTGCAATATTTTTTTAAAGAACATACATCTAATATCTACAAAAAAGTCCGCGATGTCATATGTCTAATTATTACAGCTATGTCACAACAAAAGGTTTCCTGTTGTTTCACCCTTCTTAATTTGAGGAAAAAGGTTATAGTGAGTTTTAACAGATAGACATACGCTGTTGCGGACTTTTTTTATAGAACTTTTGAAGGGGAATAAGTTCGTCATTATTTTTGTGTAACTTTAACACGCAACGGAAGCTCACAAATGGAACAGTTTTACCCGTTTTCTGCAACATTTTTCATCGATGCTCCGCTCCTACTGGTCGTAACCTGATATTAAAAAATTATAGCCCTCGATAAATGCACTATACAATACAAAAACAATTTTCTAAATTCGCATTTAGTTTTACGTATGTGAGTACGTAGCTAAATAATATAATTACTTCTGCGTATTAAATTATACTTCAGATCAATCTCGCCTTTCAATTAGCAATGTAATAAGCCTTCTGCTACGAAGTACTTTCGTCACACGTTTAGAGTTTAGTTTGTGACGGATTCCTTCCATACGTATTAAGTTTTTCAGGATTAATTAAGAAGAATGTTTTTAATAATTAAGAAAACTTCACAAAATAATAATAGCAGCAATTTACCTGAAATAAGATGCACATTAAAATACTTAACTCACTGAAAGCTTTATATTGATGCACTTCAGTTGAATTAACAACAACAAATTATATTTACTACAGCAAACCTTGTTCCGATAACAATTGAGCGGCTGAGTTATATAAATTGCTGTCAGAAACATCATATGAAACTTGAAGCTCATTGACACGTTCCAAAAATGAGTGTGGGTCAGTGGTCCCGTTGAATCTCAAGTTAGACTTTGCTCAGTGGCGGATTTGCAGTCTTGGCCGCTTTAGGCCCTAAGCCATCAGCCGCCCCTTTCTCAGCATTCACCATAGAGTACACAATGAATATACTTTATTGTCAACTTTACTCTAAATAGATTTAGAAAAGGAAAAATTTCGCAAGAATAAGGTACATAAGTGTTACAGTGTTACAACTAGTTATTTGTTCTAATATACTCTGTCAACTTGGCATACTTGGTTATGATAACTTTTACATGGGTGTTATCAACTTTTATCACTTACGAGCGACCGACTTTTGAACACTTGCGAGTTAAATATTTCAATATCGAATTAAACACAATTAATTCGTACTGAGCTACTTGTTATCGCAAGTTCGGGTAGGTAGTGTGGGTAAAAGTAACTATAAAACTAGAATAAAAAATAATAATAATACCTGCTAATTTATAATATTTTACGAGGTTTCAGGAATAAATGCATATTTAAATAAAACATTTAAACGGTTTAAGGTTTTATTTATTTAACTACAGGTTAAAAGTACAAGATAAGAATATACAATACAATACAATAAGATAAGAATATAATAAGTGTTACAAAACTCGCATGCACTTTAGTGCAGCAAAATCATTAATTAAATCCTCGCAATCCAATTTCCTTAAAAAATCAGCTCCTATGTTAACCAAACCAGGATCGTTTAACCTTTGGTCTGTCATTGTAGTTGTAAATAATTTTTTACTCGTCGTAAACAAGAAAACGATCGTTCTCCAGAACAGTTACTGGCGGGAGTACATACACACGTACGAAGAGCTATGTCCACGTTTGGGTAAAAGCTTTGAAGATCTTCAGTTCATTACCATAATCCGTAAACTCCGCCCGCGTAGCGCCCCCGGGTCAGACGGAATCTCTAGTAAGGTCCTTAAGATCTTACCCGTCTAACTCCTTTGTCTTATCACCGCGATCTTGAACGTGGCTATGACAAACGCGATATTTCCCGCAGAGTGGAAAGAGGCCGTCGTTATCGGGATCCGGAAACCCGGTAAGGACGGCACCTTACCCTCCAGCTACCGCCCTATAAGTCTCCTCAAAACGCTGGGGAAACTTTACGAACGCGCCCTCGGCTAGCGCCTTAAAGATTTTCTCTTCGCGAACAATCTCATTATGAACGAACAGTTTGGTTTCCGTCCCAAACACTCGTGTGTCCACCAGGTGCACCGCCTAACGGAGCACATCCTCCACTACCGCGATCTATTTCGAGCCTCCGCGATTCCCACAGGTGCGCTTTTCTTTGACGCGGCGAAAGCATTCGACATAGTCTGGCATAATGGCTTCATTTATAAGCTATACAAACTCGGGGTGCCGGACAGACTCGTGCTCATCATACGGGACTTTTGTTGAATCGCACGTTTCGCCATCGCATCGAAGGAACGCTCTACTCGCCTTGCCCTATACGCGTCGGCGTCCCTCAGGGCTCGCCGCTCTCACCCATCCTCTATTCGGTCTTTACAAACGACATGCCCAAGACTCCTAAACTCGATCTCGCGCTTTTACAGTCTGTAATAGACTTCAATCAGCCGCTACCACCCTTGGAGATTGGTTCCGTATAATGAATGGCGTATCGAGGTTAATCCTGAAAAAAGCGTCACGATCCTCTTTAGCACGACACCGTCTCCCACGCGTTCTCTTCCGAGCATCCAATTATTTGACCGGGTCATCCCCTAGGAGGACCGGGTCAAGTACTTGGGAGTTACATTAGATAACCGACTAACGTTTGCATCTCATCTCAAGACGACGACGTTGTAAAGGCCATCTGCGCCTAACAGCATACACATTAAAAAAAAAGTTCGTTACCATTTCAACAAATTGACAGAGCTGTTTCGATCTTCATTTTTATAGTGCAGTGAGTACGAAAATGGAGACATTTTCTGAAAAATCGTCTTCTAAGTCAGTAGAATAAATTATTTGCAATGCTTTGGTCTTTTCTTTGATTTCTGACGCGCTTAATTTTGTCAGATTAGGATGTCTATTGGGGCCGCCCCTAAATCTGTAAATCGGCCACTGACTTTCCTACATTCCTATCACCGGAACATTCCGTTTCTGTTACTACTGGCACCTGTTCAACCTGTGTGTCGCACTGATCAGGATTCTGTGCTCTTGTTGATAAGATGTTTTTTCCGAAACTGACAGTAAAAACTCGATTGCGTCAGACAACCCTGTCTTTTGTGATAAAGCTTGTATTAACTGACATAAATCGTATCAACCTATGATGTAAGTGTCGTACCAGGCCGTCACCTACACATATTTCATGTTTTCCATTGTGCGGTAATAAGCGACGCCAAAGAAAAAAATAATGAGGAAAGACAAAAATGAATGACTGTTTTCAAAACTCGAATGTACCAGCTAAATGAATTTATAAAATTGAATTTGGAATTCTTAACCAACGAAGAGATATTCCAGATCAAGGTGGTCACTACGCCAATAGGCTAATTTCATATGTAAGGATCTAATATTTATACGTATTTGTTATTTGTTGTACGTACATGGGGAAAATAAATTTTGTTACATCTGTTGTAACTTAAAGAACTTTTTTTTTGTAGTAACATTGCTTAAGTTTGAAATATCTAAAAGTTAAATGATTAACGAATAAAAAGTATCTGACAAGTTGGTTTCCTTAACCCCAAATTTAACTATTTAATTCTTAGATTACAACAAGATTTAATTGCAAAAAATAAAATATTACTATTAAAAATATATATTAATAATGTAATGAAAAACGAAATGCCATGTTCAAATTATACTTCGAGGCAATTTCCAATTTCTTATTGTGGAATCCCGTAGTCTTCAGGATTTCTTCTGTCAGTTACAACATACGAATAGTCCCCTTCAGCGTTGTCTATGGTGCCGTATACATGTTCGCCTAATTCTATGCCGTTGTTGGTTTCATCCACAGACCGTGCCGGGACTTCCGGTAAAGGTCTGCTTATCGCGTTATTTAGTGTTAGGCCTCTACGTCTTCTACGGCAACCGAAGTAAAGTGACAATGCTCCGATGCAAACGGATACCAGTACAGCAGATACGTATCCGATTACGATGAGGGCGCTACCTGAAAAAAATAATACTTAGTGTTATTTACTATTTTAGACAAATATATACATTATAAATTGAGTTAAATTAGACTACAGAAAATTTTTGAAAGGAAAGGGCAGGGCAGTTATGAGCAGACGCTCACAATGTCATATTTCAAACGACAGAATGAAAAGTTGCTGCCGTCGTGTATTCAAGAATAAAAGCCAAACATTTGTAAACAAACAATAACAAATATTAATAATTAATATCGGTTGATTTTTTTTTTCACTTATTGAGCTTTGGCCATGAATGGTTGTTATCCTAAATCGTCAACCAAATGTCACTTTAAGTTGCGTTCAGAAACTCGATTTCAAACTTTCGTTTACATAAAGGATGCATGTTCGTATGTGACCTAGTAATAGTGCATGATTAATTATATAACTACTCCGGTGGTAATGCAGAGATGAGCGGAATAGAAGAGCTAGATTCTGATTAATGTTTTTCTCACAGTCTTAATAAATAAATATAACTAAAATCAGTGTTTTTTTTTCTCAATCTTAGTAAATAAATGTTATAAAAAAACGTTATAAAATCTGATGCTTTTTCTCACTTATCTTAGTAAATAAGTTTTATTAAATAAAAACTTTTTTTTGCTCACTCTATCTATTTGGTTTGAATTGACAGCTATGACATCACAATATGGTACCCAGTCGGTCCTGTTCTTAGTTGAATCGCATTATATGTACAAAATTATAGTTTTGCAGGTGCTGCTGCCACAACACTCTCCTGCCGAGATCGTTTCACGGCCGATAGTAGATTGGAAAATGTAGTATTCTTCCATTGCTAGTCTTTCTTATAGTTTTCTAAAGGGGAAGGTGGATTTGTAATCGGTGGAGGTGCATCTAAATCTGGACGTTTTAAATAATTTTAAAATTGCAAATATATTTGCAGATCAACTTGACAGTTCTGTCATTTTTTTTATAAATATTATATTTTGCTAATATATAGCTCGTGTCACGGGGTGCGTAATTGAACTCCTCCAAAACGGTTTGACCGATTTTATATGCATATTCAGTAGGTCTGAGAATTGGACAACACTTAATTTTTTTTTGACGTTTTTATTTTTTTATTATACATCATACAAAAACACCGACTGCAGACAAACTTTTGTAATAGCTTGGCAAATATTTCGTTTGTAATTAATGTGTGTATTGAGAAAATAAGAAAAAAAAGACAGACTTTTTTTGTTGAAAAAACTTAAAGGAGACGTTAGTAGTGTTAATAAGGATAAATAAGATAATAATCACGAAGAGGAGAAATTATTCTTTTAATCGGTAATTAAAATGAACAATGGCGTTTGACGCACTAATTATAAATTCATAAAAAAATTAAACAAATTCTTTATATTTTAGGTATACGTATAATAGAAGGGGCCCGTGAATATATAGTTCCTTACTTTATAAAACTGTCGATGAACACTCCTTTGCAAGTTGTTTATTATTTGGACACACGTTCTCAAAGAACTAATATGCTGGCTTAAATAATGAAATATCAAAATTATACATAATGCGTCACTCGCTGGTTGCTTGATTATTCTTACTAATGTCATCACTGAGAGGAAAACAAGCCGAAATACAGTTTTAACGGATCACTCAAAGATTTATTGGCCTTGCAGCTTGCTACTATATGACATTTGTAAGTTATTTGTTCTTAAAAATAGATAAGCTAGATATTCGTTAGACTAAAAACGCTTAATAAGACCACTTTATGGCAGTCATAGGAGTAAATAAAGAGCGCCTTATTCCACATTTACAGACATTCAACATTTTAATATAAGAGTAAAGAAAGATGGTCTTAGGATATTTGTAAGATCAAATTTTGCTAACTGGGCGTACTGTGTGTAAAGTACACAATCATAATTTACTAGAGGACGTCGCTCGTTCCCCATACATTGGATGCTCTAGAATCGGAATTCGGAATCATTCATAAACTAATATTAGGCATTTGTTGAAATACGGACAACTTGTGGAACCGTGGCCTACTACAGAATGTATTAGATTTGGAGGTTATAATTATTATACTTATATCTCGTAAAATATGTACACTTTATATATTGTGAATACATTTAGTGTTTACCTCTATGTAAGCACTTAAATAATATGCATTAAATGAACATAAAATGCAATTAATAATAAAACTAACAAATGCTTATATTCATATTGATTAATGAGTGTTGGCAGTTGGCACCTATGGTACCTATACCTACCTGTTGTAATAATAGATTTCTTTTCAAATGAAATGTTCAAAGTCTTTCCATTTACCTGTTTCTATATTTAACTATCGGTAATAAGGTACGTACCTGGTTATCATTATGATTTTCATAAAAATAAACATATATATGGGATGGGAGTATAAACTATCTTTACATAATTTCAGAAATAATATTTTCATAAATATAATATAAATACTAGTGATACTAAGGATTAACTAAGGTACCTAGTTATATTCTTATGTTGATAAATACCTATGGTCGCATATATTGCATTTATTGAGGTAAACAGTCTTGGCACAACTTTTTAACAAAATCACCCATTTAAAAATAAAATCATAACGAAGCCAATAAACTATTAAAATAAATCGTTATTATAGACTGAAACCTATTGAATCCAGTTATCAGTTGATTTTTAATGCTGTATTTTCAAAAAAAGGAGTGTCAAAATTGTTTACCAAATAGGACAAGTTAGGATGAACAGACTATAGTATCTAGTAACAGAACTTTTATTTTTTTAAACAGATTGTCCGTTAACTACCATAAATTGCTAATAAATTAAAAAAATAATAGAAAAATAATAGTGAAGGACATTCTTTTTGGCATGCTAGGGCCGATTTTGTCGATTTCGTCCTTTATTTGTTACCTTTATTGTGGTGGTTCTCCTCAGTTAAATTGAGTGAGATTGTAGATTTAGATTGCTCACCCACAGGGCTCGTATAGATACACTTAACGTCTGTACCATTCAGTTCTGGCGAGAGGTAAAGATTGTAAAGTGTAATAGTTTGGCTTTGATTGTTCTTTACAGTCGTCATACAGGTGTCATCTGTAAAAAATAAAAAAATGAAATCGCATAATATTCTTAATTATGTTAAAAATCTCTTAGTTATAACAAGGCATACCTTGTTATAAGTAAGATATTTTTAAAGATTTTTTCCTTGAAAAAATAAATAAATAAACATCTGTGTGAGCTTTTTATTTATTTGGTCTTTTGTATAAAGTAAAAACATAATTGATCACAAGTCCTAATCTTACTTAACTCAACCTATTGATTTCGATAGTCAGAGACGTTTGCTATTTACAATATTACCCAAAATTTTAGGTTTTGTAAATGAGTGACGTATGAGTCGCTATTAACGAAGGAACTCCTGATTCCTTGGGTATTTAATGCGTCGGGAATTTACAAATATTCCACCAGGACTCGAACCCGAAACATTTGGAGTAGAGAACAGGGGCACTGATTTGAATCAAACTATCGTCTACATAACATTTTGTAAATTTGATGAACAAAAACACAGAAGCTCTATTTAAAATATCTGCGGTGCTATCGAGTGAGATTAAACATTGCCTTGCCTTAAATATGATAAGCACCTCCAAATAAGTATTATATTAATACCTAAATTTCTGTAATGGGAAGCGAATTTATAAATCATAAATTAAAGTTATTATTTAACTACATATCGGAAAAAAAAACAATCCTTGCTGAGTTCTTGCCGGTTCTTGTCAGTACAAAGTCATCTGTTGCAGATTTACGATGGCGCAGTCTATTAACTATCATTGCGTACTTGTCTTAACTTAACTGAATGAAAGATAATGAACTTTGAAACATTGTGTAACCCACGATTACCGATGGTGATGGTGTATAAATATGGTACTTGCCTGTTTTGTTAGAACAGAAAACCCACTGTAAAGATCCATCAGTTTGTTTCCTCGAGCAAATCATAGAAGTTATGGTATCATTCGTTGTACCTTCGTAAATGTAGTTAGAATCCGATTTTTCATAAAATTTTCCTTTCCCGCCTGCCAACGTAATTTTTAAAGGTTCTAAAAATAAGAAATACTACGTCTTATAAACAAACAAACAGGTAACTTCCCAAAAATCTTTGTGGGATAGTAAATCGGTTGGAGTATGTTCAAAAATCAAATTTCCTTAAGGTTTAGACTTACAGGTGTACGCTAATGTCAATATATTTTAATAAAACACTCTTTTCCAAACACCAATTCATATTTAACCGAATAATGTAAAATTATATAGGTATTTAGTGTTTCATAGAAGTTCCAAAAGTGTTTTATTAAATAATTGGTGTGGTTAGTGTAAACATACTAAAATAAAAAGTCAATTTCCGTTTTAGCATGCTTGTTAACGGGCGTGTTTAACAAATCGATACTAATAGTTTGTTTGTTTGTTGGTTTGGTTGAACGCGCTTATCTCAGGAATTACCGATTCAAATAGAAAAATTCTTAGATTAATAGGAGTGAAACATTAATAAAAAATGTTGTGAAAATGGGAACAAATATTTAGTAAACGGTTAAAGTTAAACAAAAATCATATATAAAGAAATTATTCTCCTCTAAAAGTTCTACGAAAAGTCCGCGACAGTATTTGTCTATCTTATAAGGTTGAATCACTATATTTTTTTTTGTAATCAAAGTTTTTCTAAAATAATGCATTATCTGCGAATGTGTCTACAAATATCTTTAGAGATAAATTATAGTTTTAAGAAAACTCTGCATCAAAATAATGATCAGGTACTCCGCACTCATTTGTTGTCCAAGATCGCCGGGCGCGGGCGGGGCAAACGTGAGGGAGAGCTCGCTAACCGGCCATACGTGTAGTTGTAGCGAGGTAACAACATGCCGCGTGGCTAATAATATATTATTGATGTGAAAGTTTGTGTGTTTGTTACTCAATCACGCAAAAACTACTGAACGGATTTTAATGAATTTGTTGCCCATATAGTTTCTGACTTTTTTTTGTGTTGGGAAAATGGATGACTCATACACCACCCCTGGGTGAGAGATGGGTGACTTTTTCAATAACATATTGAATTGGAATTGAGACATTCGGAAATACTGGAAAAAGTTTTCTTCATCATCAACTAAATGCCTAAATAATGTCCAATATTCCCCTTTGCTTTTTCGTTCTTTAAGAGAATCGTGAATCCATTAGTGTCGAGTTCTTGTTGTACGTTCTTCTACATCCAATATTATGGCAATCATTGACAACTGTCTAGCGGTTCTTCTAATAGCCATACTTATATAGTGACATAAAAGCTCACGTCCGCTACAGTCTGATATTCCCATAAGAATGACGGATTCCGAATCAACTACGTTACACACGGACATCGTACGGGTTGTATGCGGTCACCATACGCTTTACAAACGGGTACAGATCGCCGTCGATCCGTACACTGGGCAAGGTATACCGTGTCGTATTATTTTCGTGTCTGACACGTTTATAGCACGGTCATGGTATGATACGGTGTAATGGGTAGAGACCTTAACAATGATAAAAAGTAGATAAAATAATTTTAAATGCTTTAATCGTATTTCAATGAGTTTTAGCCTATCCGCCTTCGAAGACCAATTACAGCAAAAATAGGCTAATTAAGTACTATTTTTTTTTAATATTTTTTGGTAGTTTAGAAGCATGCGGAGTTTTTAAACTTAACCAGAAGCTATGAAAACTCATTTTTGTATTTTTAAATTGAAGTTGAATGTTTGAGTCAATCCTACTAAAAACTAAAGTTCCAACTTTCAAGCCTTTTTTGAGTAACTTTAAGTAATTTCAGAAAGCTGAGTTATTTTTTTTATTAAAACAACATTCAAGACAATTATGTCACAAAAAAGGACTACAAAATACCTACTATTAAAAATTATATGAATTTTTGAAACCTCGCTGGCAGAAATCATTAAAAATACACAAAAAAAAACTCGAAAACCAAGAAAAATCGCGCAACATACATGGGGTATTTTCGTATTTTCCCCCAGGTGCGAGGAATCAAAAAAAAATTTGTTGACGTCGCTAGTTGGACCACCCTGTATATTATACTAATGTTTGTATTGTCAGGCTAAATGTATCAATTTATTATTAAATTAAGTTCTACTCACCATCAGGTACGAAAACTAAGTCCAAAGTAAGTTGGTGTAACCTATTATCAAAACCTTGATATGAACAAATTATATTTGAATAATTATCTCTCCTCGATAATGTGAAACTGGCGCTTATATTATTCAAATCAGTTGAATTGTTTAGTTCTGTTAGTTTATCTGGAAAAAAATCAACTTAGTAAAGCCGCAGTCGCAATCTTAAATCCTAGCACATCAACATGGCTTTCCTTATTAGCTATCTGTAAACTTGAAAACAGTATATCCTAATATTGCTTTAAAGAGATTGAATAGGCATCATTTTTGGCCGTCATCAAGATGGCCAAAAGTGATGAACGTACAATAAAAGTCTATGTTTCCTTATTACTTCTAAAATAAATATTATAATAAAATATATAAAATCAACTGAATACGCCGAGTCTCTAGATTCACTCTCAAATAGAAAAGATACATTAAAATAAATACACAGTAAGAGCCAACTTCATCGAACTACATGTATCTCCTACACGGCAAGGTATACTGGATTTTGTATAATAATAGTACCCAGCTTTTGATGGTTTTGATGTGTTCTATTGGTAAGTAATGCAACTCGCGGCTTGGCTCCACTTACACTGAAGCACGGGTGGGGTACGGTAATTTTCTGTGAGTTTAATATAAAAAAGAACGACGGGTTGCACTCCGGGAATGCCGGCAGAAGTGAAAAGTTGAATATTAACGTTGTGCATTTTTGATATTTTGGAATGGTTAGGGAATAATTTAGCACGAATTTCTTTAATTATCAGTATAAAAGTACTATCATTTCTGTGGCAGAATACAATATTTATTTATTGCGCTTTCGTACACAAACATGACAATTTATATTATATTAAAAAGTTTATCTCTAATAATTTCTCAATGGAGCGCACCTAGCGACATCTTTTGTAAAAAAATGCATTTTCTTCGCAATAAAGCTGCCACCTAGACGTCCTAGATACAGACTTATTATTATAATACGATAAAATAAAATATTACTATGATTCGTCCAATATATTGAAAGTCAACAACCTTTCCAATTTTATTGTTTTCGTCTTACGAATTTTCGATTGTCAGGTGTCCAGATGCGATCAGGCCACGTGTCATGACACCAGTTTAACAGTTTTTACCCATTACAAAAAAGTGTACAACGCCGCTAAAGAAGTTTTCACTTCAATATCAACTTACATGAATCACATTTAAGCGCACCTAGCGACATGTACTGTAAAAAAAATGCATTTTCTTCGCAATAAAGCGTGTAAATCGTGGCCTGTGATGCGATCAGCCCACGTGTCATGATGCGAGTTTAACATTTTTTACCTATACAAAAAAAAAAAGTGTATAACGCCGCTAAAGAAGTTTTCACTTCAAAAATGTTTCAGTGCGATTGAAAGCCCTCCACGACAACGGCTACCTAGAGCCGAGGTCCAAGTCTCAAAGACGTCTAGTTGAGTCAAGTTGAGCCGACCCCCTCAGCTTCGAGTGGTCTAGAGGCTCCAGACGGAAAGGAGACTCCCTTCGTGGGGAGATGCCATCCGCCTGGATACCTCTAGAAGCACTCGCAATTCTCGGCTTCTCGTTTAAGGTCCTCTTAGGATCTCGCCGTCCCCAAACCCGGTGACGCTTTAAAGGTCATATGCGACAAACAGCATATTATACACTAAAAAAATGCAAGTGTGCTTATGACCACACGACTGAAGTGAAACTTCTTTAGCTCCATCTGTAAATATAAATGTACATTATATACATGTATGTACATATATAAATTTTGTACAAATATTAAAAATCATTTTATGTTTTCATTGGTAAACAAAAATGTCAAATTTCCCAATTTCTATTTTCCAGGTGAAAAAATGATTCCAGCTCATCCAATACCAATTCATAAAACCGATAATCGTGTTCCAATGTCTAAAGCGTGTTAGTTAAAAATCAAGTGCTTGTCACTTGATTTTTCCCACAATCGCAAAGAAGTAAGACGAAGGACTGCTTATGAGTTGACTAGTTGCAACTGCAAGTCCTTCAACCACCGTGCCCCTACCCCGTAAACCGTTTTGAGGTGTCTCAGTAAGTGCAAGCGCAGAATAGTCGACAGGCTTTGTCGTATATCTGGTTTTAAAGTAAGATATGATACTTTTAATATAAAATGAAGATACTATTAAATGAATTTATTTAGCTACTTATATATGCATGTGTCATATCTTTCGATTACCAGGATATTTTGACGTGACAACGTCTTAAATTAGGTTGCGGCTGGGAGTCACTTATGAAAAAGTGTAACGCTCGGTAACGTTACGATGAGTCTCTCGTGTTAAGTTTAAGTTTACATGTACAATGTTTTAGTAAACAAAATATATTTCTATAGTTAAAATTTGTGCAATTCTTATTTTCATACAATTCCTTGTTCCTATTGTGCAATTTAATTATATTCATATCAATAAATATTCTACCGAGAAAAAGACGTTGTCACGTAAAATCTTCGCCCGTAAAACCGACTTTACAGGCAACCATTTTTTTTGTAAAAATAGTAAAAACCCCTGCCAATATTCATTCTAAACACAGATGCTAACAATTGCCACTTTATTTTTAATACTGACAAATATCCTATTATGCAACTTTCGCAGTAGTCGGTCATTGGATTTGTGACCAAAACTCTTCTATTTTCATAGATCTTTCTATTCATACTAATTACATTGTTGGCGTACTATTGCCCATTGTCCTGGCATTCCATGCAATCCCGTCACGTAATATTTTGCCACCTAATAAGTACTCACTTACCACGTATTTGAAAAATTCTAAGTGTGGTTCCCTTCGGTAGAACACTGCTCTTAAGAGAGAGGCAACTACAGGAAAAGGTGATGTGATCACCCTCTTTGTAATGGAAGACACCATCTTTAAAGTGCTCTTGCGTAAAGCGTTTGTCTTTCGCATTAAAAATTGTCAATGAGAGCTTGTCTGAAAGGAAAAAGCGATGATTCATATTATATTCAGATAAAATTTCATAAGAAGCTCGATAGCGCAAGTGGTAAGGGGCACAAACCTTACCTATAGCAACAACTGCAGATGCAGCCAGGACCAACGCCTCGAGGTGCCGTCCCGAAGCATGGAGGAGTTCTAGATAATAAATAATAATTGGTCACCCATCTTAAGACCGGCTATTGAGAGAGTTGCTTTACTTCAAAGATTGCAGACCGAAGGCGCTAACCACTTGCGCCGTCGAGCTTCTCGATGTTGTTTCTAAGTAATTAATGTATTATGTAGTTTAATGAAAAACTGACGTCAAACGAGCCGAAGTGGAACAGTTAATCAGGTACTCACGTTTTACATATAATGTCCTTTGACATGTTGACTTCTGCCAGTCATCGTAAAACATCGAACAATTCCATTGTCCTGCCAAAGTATCCGTTACTTGAAACAGCTGTGAACAAAACAGTGAAACAAAGATTTTTAAGCTGTGGTATAGCTTTTATCGCGGGCTTTGAACGCGGCGACCGAATCAAGAAATTCCGTAACCTGACATGATACCAGTAGAACACAATTTTTGCTATTCTAGTATCGATCTACACGGCGTAGTGTGTCAAATTTTTTGCCACGGGACTAACGTTCGACGCATCACCGCGGTCGTCGGTTCAAATCCCGCAGCACCTATTCTTATTTTTATTTGTCTCCCTTTTATTTAGACTTTATAATTAAAATTAAAATTTTTGGACTAAAGATGGAAACTGTGGAGCTTGTGGAAGTTTTTTGGCGCCGGGCAATGCTCTTGTTTGCTATGCTTGCCCAATAAAATATCATAAGGCCTGCCTCGCCATCCCGAAAAAGTCGCGTGTCAGCAAGGACTGGATATGCCCGAACTGCAAGAAGAGCACACGCAGGGCTGACAACACGCATACGCCTGTAAATGGTATCAGCGAATCTTCCGAGCCCGAAAAACCGGTTACTGCACGGGAACCTGTCGACCTGGCCTGTGGCTCTCCAAAGGAAGATGTGGTGCAGGGTAAGGCCAAGGAGAACGTCACCGGAAATAAGCACACCAGTGATATAAAATGTATGCTGGCCGACTGCATGAAGGAGATGAGAGAATTCCGCTCGGAGATGGCGGCCTTCTTTTACCGCTCGACTTGACTCCTTCGAGCAGAGAATAGCGGTGTTGGAGCAGCGTCAATTGGATCCTGATGCAACCGGTTGGATGGACTTGGAGCGCACCATATCCGAGCTGCGCGCCGAGGTAAACGACCGCGATCAGGAGGCGTTGATGTCCGACCTGGAGATCGGCGGGTTGCCCGAAGAGAGCGGTGTCAGCTTGGAGCAGAGCGTCACCATGTTGGCGATGTGGCTGGGAGTGACTCTCGACAGGCGGGACATGGTGTTCGCGGAGCGTGAGGGCGCTCCGCCAGCAGCGTTACGACCTCTTGACGGCCGCGCGTGTGCGCCGCAGGGTCACGGATTCGGAGGACGGCGCCCCGGACACCGCTGATGAGGGTGGCCCGCCGGCCACCGCCGTGGGTGGCGGCGCTCAGGTCTACATCAACGAGCGCCTCACGCACGCCAACCGCCAGCTTATATAACTCCAAGAAGGCCCTGTCAGAATATCAGTGCTGGCGCGACATAATGTCGTATCAGCTAACGCAGCAGAGGCAGGATCCTGGTTAACCCTTACTGTATGAGTTCCTTTTAACATGTTATATTTTTAAGGGTTTATATATATTTTTTTCTTTCGTTTAACACCCCCCAGTCTGACCGGCACAGAGCGGTGCGGCGTTGAAAGCCGTGTATCGTTTAATGTCGTTTCAGTTCGGCAGAGTTCGGCCTTAGATTAAAACAAAAAGGGTAGATACGGCACTAGCCTCACAAAAGTGATCCGCATAAATTGTGGTCTACGACCCTAATCGCTTTAGTCACAATGACATGCAAACGACGTACATGTGAACGCCAAAAAGAAATATTGCTAATATTTTGTGTTTATATGATAAAACAATGCTTTTGTGTGTTTTTAAAAAGTGCTCAAATTGCTCAGAACTAAAAATAAACCCATGGCATCACTTTTCATTCGTAAGTACTATAAAATGTATTTTTTCATAAAAATTGCTGTTTGTTTTGAATCTTATTCGGTAGTGACGTCGAGTACTGGTCGCGTGATTGGTCGGTAGTGCAGTGACGCGGATCCCGCCGTCTTGTTCCCACTGCCGTTGAAACTTAACGTGCTGTTTCGTTCGGGTCGGTAATGCAGTGACGCGGATCTCGCCGTCCCGTTCGCGCTGCCGTGGGATCAGTTTTTGTTTGATGCAAGTATGAGCGTACCGTATCTACCCTTTTTGTTTTAATCAAAGACTTCGGCACGGTTTTAGTGTGCGTGCGACAAGACGTAAGCGTGTAGACTAGCTGCTAACTGCTCATAACTGATTCTATCTCTTTTAGACACAATGCTAGGTGGGACAGCGTGCTTTTTGGCCGTGTCCACGAGTAAGTTCCAGCTCGCGACTAGTTAAATCTTAACGTGCATGTATATGGTACGACTGTACGAAGCTCGCATGTAAGATTATCAAAATATTTTAAACAATATTAACTTCTCAGTTATTTAATAAAAGAAAAAAAAATCTTGTCGGTCACCACGCTCAAAAAGTGTAACTTGAAGAAAAAAAAGACTGCATAAATAAAATAAATAAATAATTATAATTGCATAATTTGATGAAAAATGCTATGCAATAGCTTTACCGCGGCAATCCCCGGGTGCCACACGTATTTTTTGTTTATAAAAAAAGTGGACAAGCGCCCTGCCCAAGGAAAATATAAAAACATCTCAAATCCGGCTGCAACGCCACCTATCGAGTACCTTCAATTGTAAGTTCCGTTCCGTATGAACTTTCTACAAAGTGTTAGAGTCATTCTCAAGTTATGGCGACACCGAGGTAAATTGGGATTATCCTATACCCATTAAAATATAAAAATAATTCTCTATTTCATTTTGTCTCGCCATTACTATAGAGATAACATATTAACCCATGGACCATTCAGCAGAGCTTCCAATAAGTTAATTTGTACAAAGTATTATTTCATTGCATTTCATTCTAAGATATTTCAATATTTCATTAGATACGTTGTGGCAGCGTTGTGGCAACCCAGTCACTGTTAATAATCAGTACGTAGTTCTTTTTCTAAAATTGTTAAATTTTTCATTTTTTCGAGTAAACTTATTACTGTGGTGTAGTTTATCTCTCAGTGGAGCTACACAGTTGTTATCCAAGGAAAATTACCGCGGTTAAGGAAGATTTTAATCAAGATAAGTTGCAATTTTAATACCCGCAAATAATATTTATTACATGTAATGGTGTTAAATACCCTCGCACAGTGGATAACTTATTGTCAATTTCAATTGACAGCTCACAATTTTCATTTTGACAACTTCATTGAAGTTGTCAAAATCAATTGACATCTTCAGTCAAGAGTAAAGTATTGCCATATAAGAGGACTTTACACGAATTCCGCCGAATCTGCAATATCAATGTGGCATGCGTCCACACTGCAACCTTCATTGTGATGGATAGCTGTTGTTCGTGTGTAATCATCTAGTGCATTGTGTACTAAATACCTATTAATGCTTGCTTTGACATTTTGCTTTTAAGCTTCTTACCTTTTTAGCTTCGCAAATCAATTCCAGTCTACCTTATTATACACTAGCTGTGCCCCGCGGTGTTACCCGCGGCTTATTAGAGAAAATAAATTGTGTATTAACAGTAAAAACAATGACTATTCACATTTTTAGAAGCAAAATAATTTAAACTTAAACATCGAAAAGATCAATTTACAAAATTTGATAACTGACAGAACGGGAGAGATGATCATGCTGTCTTATGTAATTGTTTTTTGTCTCGGGTCGTAGAGCGAGACCTAGAAATCCACCACAATGCGGGACTTATTGTTTTCTGCGTAAATAAAATGTGTCGAAAAACACCTGCCAGCAATACGACCACTCCACCAAGAAAGATTCGATTCGGTCCCATACGATCAATTTGCACCATTGCAATAGAGCACCACAACTACTACTTTTACTGATGTTGCAAATGGGCGTTTCTTCACTTGCAAGTTTCAGCGGAAGGTTGAATACTGAGTGTCCGGTTCTGCCACCACTCAGCCAGGTTGCGGCTATTCTGGAGGCTGCAACAGCCAGCGCAACCACTTTGTCTTTGCACAACTGTGCCAGCAGCAAGTTCATTAAAAAAAGTCTTGCCAGTGCCCCCTGGAGCGTCCAAGAAAAAAGACTTTCAGCGCTTCTTTAAAAATTATGTCTAGTGTTACCCCTTGTCGAGGAGCTCGATGGCGCAAGTGGTTAGCGCGTTCAGCTGCGATCGTTGAAGTTAAGCAACTTTCGCAGTGGTCGGTCATTGGATGGGTGACCAAAAATTAATTATCTCGAGCTCCTCCGTGCTTCGGAAGGCACGTTAAGCCGTTGGTCCCGGCTGCATCTGCAGTCGTTAGCACCCACCAATCCGCACTGGGCTCGCGCGGTGGGTCATGGCCCAATCTCCCTATTCCATCCATAGGGAAGGCCGGTACCCCAGCAGTGGGGACATTAATAGGCTGATGATGATGATGATCCCTTGGTATCGGCGAGCAATATCTTCTGACAAAGCGCTTTTTATACTTGTACCACAATTGCCGGGGGTTGGAGAGTCCGCAGGTGCATAATCGCAAAGAGCTCTCTCAACGTAGTCGCTGACCGGCACAACATTGCGCGCTCCATCGTTGCATCCCAGTGGCCGTCGTCTTCAAGCAGCTTCATCGCCTCACATGCTTCTTGAAAAGTGGCCTTTTCCTGCCCATCGACGATTTTGAGCGCTTGAAAACTGGTAGGACCCCGGATTCTAGTAATAGCAACAGCAACCGTACACAATAGCACTCAAAATGTATTATGTGTACGGTATAAATTCTACCGTGGGCATCTAAGGCTTTCACACCAGGCCAACCGTCGACGGGTGCGCCCTGCACGCAACGTTCCATTGTTTTCGTGACGCATTCCACGTGCGAGCAAACTCGTCTTCCTGGCACAGTTGCTCGTTCCATACCTGGAATGATTTGACACCGTTTGTCAGATTCCGCGTCGTCGTCTCCCATAAAATACACCTATAAAATTTTGGCTGTTCATTAGGTGATCATCACCCATTTTGTGATGTAGTTGGCCATGCACTGTGAACGTTGGGGAAAATCCAGGCATTGCAAAAAGGACAATGGCGAAATATTTGTTGAAGTAAATCTATAGCTTCTATAGATTTCATTATCAGAAATGTTAATAAAATAATCTCAAAAGATTTATTTAACAATTGAGGAAGGTCTGGTCTGGAATTAAAAACTTAAAAAAAGGGAAACACAATTGACTATTTATTTTTTATTTTTATTGTGGCTTGGCCATGATGGCTTTTGAGCCATTCATTTTAAGTGATTTTAGTGATGAAATCAACTTTAAATATGTTGTTCGTATGTTTTGCATCGCTTTATGCTTAAACTGTATTTAATTATCTATCAAAAATATCGGGAAACATTATTTTTCAATATTATACTGAAACCATATTAAATAACCTCCACAATACAAAAAGAGTATGGCGACAATTCTAACGAAAAAAAACTATAACTGTCACTGTCATGCTTGTCATCGAATTGTTGTTATTGTTATCATGTACTTGCTTCGGCAGTACATATACTAAAATTGGAACGATACAGAGAAGATTAGCATGGCCCCCTTATTGTTATCATTATTTAACATTGTTTGTGCTGTGCATGCATATTGCAAAGATATTAATCGGCGTATTGTGTTTTTCTGAGATTTGTTTTTTTTGTGACTTGGTCTGTATTTGGACTTTCGAAATCTTTCTCTGCGACTGTTGAGTAGTGCTTGCCTAAGACTTCCGAATCTGATATTTTGCTGTGGATTTTGGACACGATTCTGTCCCATATTGTGTATTTTATTTCATTGTATCTACTATCTACGATATTGTGATCAACGATGTGGAATAAAAAATATATAAAAAGTGTTGCATATTTAATTAATATCCCATTAGTACATTATTAGAAATCCTTTTTTATACTTTATTATTGCAGTGGGCATTTTCAAATTTTTAAGTACTTCTTACAGCACAGACATTGTATTTGAACTCAATAACTCTTGTCTGATAATAAGTATTTTGACGCGGTTGGTCAGTACCTACGCCAAAGAAAGAAAGAAAGAAAGAAAGCCAACTGATCATACATTTTAAAAAACATTTTTTTTCGTCACTAATCTTCAGGATCGGTGTACTTCTATAGTTCCGTTTCACGTATTTTTTATTTTGATATAAAAATACTCTTGAAAATACTTTTATAATTCGTTTTTGCATTACTTGGTAGGACATAACCTCCAAAACTTCAAAGTAGAATATCTATAAATCCAGACTTCCTTTAATATAAGAAATAAGATGAATCAAATCAAGAATGTAAACTCTAAAATTTAAAATGCAATTCATTTATAGACGCAAAAAAAAATTCAACAAAAAATTGTATGGGAGTTCGCCATTGTCCTTTGTCCGCCCCGAACGACGACATGTAAAAGCATGGGTTGTACGCAGTTTTAGAACCGTCAAGATTCATCAATTTCACCTGTAAATAATGTATTTAAGGGTTCCACAGGCTCTTCTAAAACAGGAATGGCTACTTTGCCCCCAGAGCAACACATTCCCGCTCTTTCCTCATTCCATTTTAATGCCCCACAATGGTGACACACATTTTCCATACGGTAAATTTTAATGAGCCTGTGGCTATTGTAATCCAATGTCAAGTCATATTCAAAACCACATTTTTCAAATAACCCCCAAGCATTTCTGGTAAATGTTTGCCGGCACTCTGCTTGATGCTGAGCGACTGCGAGTCGTCTAGAATTTGTCTCATCTACTGTCTCGGAAGCACGCGGCTTAGACATTAGCTGGGCATGATTTAGCCGTCGAGAAGTTTCTTCATCAGGTGTTTCAATGGCACGCTGAGTGGACATAAGCTATGCGTTTTCTTGATGCCAAGTAGCTGCTACTTCAGGTGTCTCTAATGCACGCTGATGAGCCATAAGCTGGGCATGCTCTCGCCGTCGAGAAGTTCCTTCATCATGTGTTTCAATGGCAGGCTGAATGGACAACGTTGTGCGTTTTCTTGACGCCGAGTAGCTGCTACTTCAGGTGTCTCTAATGCACGCTGATGAGTCATAAGCTGGGCATGCTCTCGCCGTCGAGAAGTTCCTTCATGATGTGTTTCAATAGCACGCTGTATGGACAACGTTGTGCGTTTTCTTGACGCCGAGTAGCTGCTTCTCCATGTGTCTCTAATGCACGCTGATTATCCATAAACTGGGCATGCTCTCGCCGTCGAGAAGTTGCTTCATAAGGTGTTTGATTGGATCACTGTGTGGCCATAGGCTGTGCATTTTCTTGACGCGGAAAAGCTGCCTCATCAGTTGTCTCTGATGCACGCGGAGAAACTATGCGGATAGGATTTTCCAGACGCCGAGCATCAGCTTGCGCAGAAGTTTCTCCAGTTCTGACTTCTGCCTGACGTGTTGCTTGGTCACGTCTGCGCTGTTCAGTATCATAAGTGGATTCTTGCTGTCTTGCAATTTTCATGGATGAAGCTCTTTGTGAGCTCTGTGAACGATTTGATTTACAATTGTGAGTCATAATTAAATAAATACACAAAAAAAATATAACAATATTGTTGTCCTAGAAATATGTATGAAATATTAATCTATCAAAATAGCTTTGACATGAATGTCAAAAAATATGTACCTACTTAAACAAAATTCATTTGCATCGATTTTCCCATCGAAATAAGATATTTTCCCGCAGTAAAATGTAGCCTATGTGTTAATCCAGGGTATAAGCTAACTCCACACCAAATTTTATTAAAATCGTTCCAGCCGTTTAGACGTGAAGAAGTAACAAACATACACACTCACATACTCACAAACTTTCGCCTTTATAATATTAGTGTGATTTTTATTTATAATCGCACCATATAGTCATAAGATGGTGCCTAGCTTTGGCAAATGTGCTGGTTGCTTGAACACCATACAAACTAGAGAATACTTAGAATGCATGAACTGTAAGAAAAAGTATGACCTTGAGTGTGCTGGAGTGAATTCACAACGCTTTAATAGTTTTTACGCCAATCAAGAGAGAAAAAGAAACTGGAAGTGTTCCGAATGTAACAGCAAAATGCCTAAGACTGGAAATTTGAACACACCCATTCAGGCACAGACTCGACTAGAAACTCAGATAAGTTCAGATATCGATACGACACTTACATCGGAAACAAAGAATGTTACGGTTAGACAAAAACGACATGCATCAGGTACAGTGTCTGAAGCTACTGAAGTATTGCACACTGACAATTACTTGACTGAGGAAAAGCTACGTGACATTTTAGCAGACACTATTACGACTAAGGTAACAGCTCAATTAAAGTCTCTAGAAGAACAATTTAATGGAATGCGCGACGCCGTGACTTTCTTCAATCAAAAGTATGAAGAAATGAAAACAATGCTTGAAGAAAAAAGTTAAGTTGTTCATGCTCTCGAGTGCGACAATGTGAAGCTGAAATCAACTGTCACGGATCTTTCGATTAGATTAAATTTACTAGAACAAAATATGAGAGAAAGCAATATCGAAATTAATGGAATCCCGGAACACAAGGCAGAAAATCTTACTAACACATTTTCGCAGATCACTAAAGTTGTAGACGCTGACATTACTGATGATGATATAATGTTGGTGACTAGGGTTGCAAAGATGAATAGAAATGACGATAGGCCTCGCACTGTAATTGTCAAACTGCGGACACCGCGTCATCGCGATACAGTACTTGCTGCTGTAACAAAATTCAATAAGAGTAACCCTAATGATAAACTAAACTCGCATCAGCTGGGTTTTGGCGGCAAAAGCAATCCCGTCTATATTAGTGAACACCTTTCGCCAGTAAACAAAGCTTTACATGCTGCTACTCGTTTACGAGCTAAAGAGTTTGGATACAAATTTACATGGGTACGTAATGGCCGAATATTTGTCAGAAAAGATGAAGAAAGTGAATGTAAACTTATTCAAAGTCGAGAGAACCTTAATAAGATAATTAGTTAGATATGATAATTTGCATTGAATACTTTGGTGTATTGTTTTTTAAAATTCAATGTTTACTATCAGAATGTCCGTGGCCTTCGCACAAAGGTCCGCGATGTTTATGATAATATTCTTCTCTCAGACTATAAAATTGTAGTGTTTACAGAAACATGGCTAAATAATAGTATTTCCAGTAGTGAACTTTTTGACTCACGCTATATAGTATATCGTAGAGACAGAGTGTGCTCCTCTAACTCTAAGCAGGATGGAGGTGGGGTACTTATTGCTGTTTCGCGTGAGTTTCAGTCTTTGCGCATCCAAAACTGGGAATCTAGCTGTGAGGACATATGGGTCAAAGTAACAACCGAAATCAACGGTCAGAGGAAAACACTATCTATTTGCGCAGTGTACTTGCCGCCTCCAACCAGCTTGGAGAGGCAACAAATATTTCTTGACAGTGTTGATGATGTGTTGTGCCATTCGGATTTTGTTGTTATAATGGGTGATTTTAACCTCGGCCACATACATTGGAAATCTCACAGTGACAAAAGTTATTTAACGCCAACCAATTATGAAAGTAGTTTAGGATATTCTCTAGTCGACTTTATGTCTTTAAATGGATTGTACCAATGTAACAACATTTGTAATAAGTCAGACAAAATATTGGACTTGGTCTTAAGCAACATAGAAATTGCATGTGTAGCTAAACCTTCAGATCTGTTAAGTAGACTGGATAATCACCACCCTTGTATTGAAGTTACTATTCCACTCTCCGTTAATAATGATCATGGACTTATGCCTAACAGAAAGGAAAGTTTTAATTTTTATAAAGCAGATTATGACTCAATTAAAAAAGAGCTATCTGCTCTTGATTGGAGCGAAACCTTCAGGGGCCTGGAGGATGTGAATCGAGCAGTTTCAACTTTTTATACTATTATATATACAATTATAGAAAAACATGTTCCGAAACGCAGATTAAAAAGAATGCATGACACAACTAAGGAGTGTCTCAATGCAATAAAAAATTTAGGGGTTGATATCAGCACGTGGGACCCCATTATTGTATATCTTTTAACGCAAAAATTAGATGCGGAATCTTATACGGACTATATTGAGTCTGTAAAGAACCCGAGAGATTTGCCAATATTAAAGGAGCTATTACAATTTTTAGAATTAAAATTTACTACTCTAGAGGCATCTCGCAGAAAGCAAGACAATTCTGTACAAAAATATCAAGTAGCAACAAAAATGACCAATAATAATCAGAAACCTAATTACTACAAAAGTGCATTTTCATCAAGTAGCAAAATTATGACGAAATCGGCGCCTTCGACTAGCAGCAAGAAAGTCGTTTCAGCAAAATGTTCATTGTGCAACAATAATAATGAACATGGTATTTATTTTTGTAAAAACTTTTTAGGCATGACGCCATACAACCGACTTAAGACTGTTACCAAGCTCAGTCTGTGCCCCAATTGTCTTTTTAATCATCGTGGCCAGGAATGTAAGTCCGAAAGATGTTGTCGTGAATGTAAGGAAGATCACAACAGTTTGTTGCATGATGCATTTACGCAATCTGCCCGCCCAACGATAAGCAGCGAAACACCAATGCGCGGGGCGAGTGCGCTCAATAGCACAAATGCAAACGACGCAAATCAAGTGCGAAGTAGTTCACACGTGTCGCTTCAGAGCGACTCCGTTGAAGTTCTGTTGCCTACCGCTATGATCAAGATCCAAGCAATAGACGGTTCTTATTATGTTATGCGCGCCCTCTTAGATCAAGGTTCTCAAACATCACTTATAACCGAGAGTGCAGCGCAGCTTTTAAGATTACCTAGAAAAAAATGTATTGGAGTTATTTCCGGGATCGGCGATAAAGAAAGCAGTGGAAAAGGGATGATTAATATCAAATGTAGGTCAATGATAAACGACTTTTCGTTCGCAACTGATGCTTTGATCATGGGGCAGCTTATCAAGAACTTGCCAAGCCAATCGTTTAATTGCCCTGATTGGTCATACCTGGATCAAATTAAATTAGCCGATCCTAAGTTTTACACTAGTCGCCCCGTTGACCTATTGTTAGGGGCCGACGTATATTCTATGATTTTAATGGATGGTATATGTAGATATAATTCAGTTTTACCCACCGCCCAACAAACGCAACTTGGGTGGATTTTGAGTGGTAACGCTAGGACCTTCCAATGCAATGTAGTCCTTCATAATCAAGACATGGAGGATATTCAAAACTTTTGGCAAATAGAAGAAATTTCCGAGGAATCTCAACTATCAACTGAAGATGAGCAATGCATAAAGTTTTATCAATCTACTACAACAAGAGGGGAAGATGGTCGCTATGAGGTGAGACTTCCACTAAAATCCAACTATCAAGAAAAATTAGGTCATTCTAAGTCGAAGGCCATAGCACAATTTAATAAATTAGAAAATAAATTTACAAGAAACGCTGAATTCGCAAACGATTATAAGTCATTCATAAACGAGTACTTATCGCTCGGTCATATGATACCGGCTAGCTCCGATTGCAAGTTGAAGTGTTATTTACCTCATCACGGCGTCATACGAGCAGATTCCAGTACTACTAAGCTTCGCGTAGTTTTTAATGCTTCCGAAAAAACTTCATCAGGGTGCAGCTTAAATGATACCATGTTCAGGGGCCCAAATTTACAGCAAGATCTACAAAATCTCCTTATCAAGTGGAGACAACATCAATTTGCATTTACGGCTGACTTAGAAAAGATGTTCCGACAAATTTGGCTCAATAAACAAGATCAAAATTTACAGTGTATTATTTGGAGGGATAATAAAAATTCAAATATCAAGGAATATAATCTTACTACGGTGACTTACGGTACAAAGGCGGCGCCGTTCCTCGCCATGATGACGCTTAAACGATTAGCTAATGATGAGAAAAATAATTATCAAGATAGCTCTGCGCCCTTTGTACTGGAAAATTCTTTCTTTATGGACGACTTGGTGCACGGCTGCTCTTCCTTAGCCTCAGCAAGACGACTTCAAAAAGATCTAATAAAACTTCTAAAATCAGGAGGGTTTAACTTACGCAAGTGGAAGTCAAACTCATCAGAATTATTAAGAGACGTTGACGTCGATCAGAAACAGCAAGAAGCTTTTGATTTCAAACAAGCTGAAACTACCAAAGCTCTGGGCTTAAGGTGGTGTCCTCAAGAAGACTATTTCACCTTCCAGCCAAACATAACAAGTTATTCTAACACAAAGCTTACCAAGCGGATACTTTTATCTGAATTATCTCGATTGTTTGATCCATTAGGATGGCTCGCTCCATTTACAGTCAAGCTAAAATTACTCTTTCAAGACGTTTGGAAGACAAATATTTTATGGGATGAAGCTGTACCTAAAAATATTATTGACGAGTGGCAATGTATAAAAGGTCAACTCCAAGTCATTAGTGACATCAAAGTACCACGCTGGCTACAAACACAAGAAAACGTCTCAATTGAACTGCACGGTTTTTGTGATGCAAGCACAAAAGCCTATGCTGCTGTAGTCTATATAAAGATCCGAAGAGCAAACGTTCCAACTATTACATTAGTAGCCGCAAAAACAAAAGTGGTACCTCTCAATAAAAATACATCTTTGCCGCGGCTCGAATTATGTGGAGCAGTGCTACTAGCAAGATTGATTTTAAAAATAAAAACATGCCTCGTGAACCATGATCTCACAGTTTACGCCTGGGTCGACTCTATGGCAGTGTTAGGTTGGCTTAACGGCGACTTCAACCGTTGGAAGGCCTTTGTTGCGAACCGAGTTAAACAAGTCACTGCTTCGGTGCCATCAGAATGCTGGAGATACGTCAAGTCCAAAGAGAACCCAGCTGACTGCGCTAGCAGGGGTCTCATGCCCCTGCAACTCAAGGAGCACACGCTGTGGTGGCAGGGTCCCCATTGGCTTCTGGATTACAAACCTGAAACAGAATCAAACAAACGTTATACAACAAATCAAGACTTAAAAATTATAAAGCATGTTAATATTATTCAATTATCAAACAGTTATGAAATTATTGAGCGAATTTTAACCAATCTTTGATGACTGCAATTAGGGTATTAGCAAGGATAATAAGGCTGAGTCGGAAAAAATCACAACCTTACTTTACAGGAGTTGAATTATGCAAAAACTAAAATTCTTAAAAGCATTCAAGAACAATATTTTTCTGACGAAATAAATAAATTACGTGATAGGAAGTCCGTAAACAATGTTAGCAAAATTTGTAATTTAAATCCATTATATGAAAATGGTATGCTGCGCGTCGGCGGCAGACTCAAGCATGCAAACCTAGATCCAGAAATGAAACATCCAATCATCATTCCTAACTCTAGGTTAGCCGAACTTATTATTGATCAAGTGCATCAAGTTACATGCCACGGAGGTGCACGATTAACTACTGCCTTCATCAGAAAAAGGTATTGGATATTAGGAGGTGTCAATGCTACTAAGAAACGTCTTCGGCTGTGCGTCATATGCAAGAAAAATAGTCCAGGACGTCAACAACAAATAATGGGCAACTTACCAGCAGCAAGAACGAACCCATCTCGCCCGTTTTATCACTGTGGGGTGGATTATACTGGCCACGTGAACATAAAAGCCAACAAGGGCCGTGGTATCAAGACTACGAAGGGATATGTGGCGGTATTCGTCTGCATGTCTACCAAAGCTGTTCACCTGGAGCTAGTTTCAGACCTTAGTACATCTGCCTTTCTTGCAGCGTTACGAAGGATGTCTGCCCGCAGAGGAGTTCCCGCCCACATGTATAGCGACCAAGGAACAAATTTCATTGGAGCTCACAATCTATTAAAACAAGAAATAGAACAACTCCATCATATCAACGATCAAGCGTTTTGGACAGAGATAGCAAGCATGGGGTTGGAGTGGCATTTCAATGCGCCCTCGTGGCCCTCAGCAGGTGGGTTATGGGAGGCTGCAGTCAAAAGTTTGAAACACCACTTAAAAAGAGTTGTTGGTGAGCAACGTCTCACATTCGAAGAGTTTACCACCTTACTCAGCCAGTTGGAAGGGTGCCTAAATTCCCGCCCACTCTGCCCACTTTCGGAAGATCCCGATGATCTTAATTTCTTAACTCCATCTCACTTTCTTGCCAGCGGTCCCGTACTTACTCTTTATGACACTGAAAAGGACCTAAGAACGAGATGGTATCTTACTCAAAAAATCTTCGGTGACATATGGAAGCGTTGGCGTGACGAGTATTTAACCCAACTTTCATTAAGATGCAAGTGGAGACAACCGCGAGAGAATATCAAGTTGAACGATGTTGTAGTCATCAAGGACGACAACTTGCCACCGGGTAAATTCAGTATGGGTCGTGTGGTAGAGCTGCATCCCGGTAGTGACGGTTACGTAAGAGTCGTTACGCTAAAAACAAAACACGGGTTAACTAAACGGCCCGTAATAAAATTATCAATCTTACCGGTTCAGGAAAACAAAGAGGTTCCTATCAAAGATAAAAATAATCAATCAACAAACCCCCAACAAGAATCAACCCCTAAAATAACCACAAAGAAAAAATGCAATTTATCGACAGTTGCTGCTACATTGTTATTATTTTTATTCGCCATTCCACCTATACAATGTTTTTATCAAACTACAGTTTTACCAAGTAATAATAGCATTTACTTCGATCACGTTTCAAATATGAACTTGATACGCGACGAGTGGCGCCTAATTGTCTATTATGACACGCAGCCATATCAAGACGGCACTGCGGCGATCAACATGTACCTTACTTACCTCCAACATATATGTACAAAAATAAAACAACAGTCTCATTGTGAGAATATCATGTTGCAACTACGACACGAAGTCACCGAACTAGAGTACTATAATAATATGCTGCTGAATCATCATTCTAACTTACCCGGCCGCTCCAAACGTGGACTAATCGACGGGGTCGGATATGTTGCTAACAGTCTGTTTGGTGTACTAGATGCAAAGTTTGCTGAAAAGTACGAACAAGACATTCATCTCATCAGAGAGAATCAAAATCATTTGGCTTCCCTCTGGAAAAATCAAACTTCGGTGGTGGAAGCCGAATTTAACCTGTTAAAGCGCACTGAAACCATGATAGATAAGCAAGATAAACTAATAAATCAAAAAATGAACTCTGTAGAAAAATCAGTTAACGTTGTACAAACAGAAATGCAAAACATTTCACTGGCCAACGAATTTATCACGACTGCTATGATAGCAAATAACGTTATCTTCAGCTTAAAAAATATACAACAAACTTTACTTGACGCTATCACAAATATATATAATGGAAAGTTCAATTTTCATTTACTTACACCTCTCCAATTGAGGCAAGAATTAGCCGTCATCACAGAGCAACTTCCTAAGGACATGGCGGTACCTATCAAGAAAACTGACAACTTAGCCGAAATTTATAACTTACTAAGAGTACAAGCTAGAGTCACAACAAGTTTTATTATCTTTGAGATAAAGATTCCCCTTATCTCTGAAGAAACCTACGAGATTTTACATCTCATTCCGGTACCCCACCTGACGAAAAATCAAACCGAGATTGTAACTCAATCAGTATCAAGTTACGTTGCCGTCAATCTCAAACAAGATTCATATATGAAATTAGAAGACGATGACTTAAGATTGTGTACACCTAAAAACCCATTTACTACCTTATGCCACTTCAAGAGGCCTATATACATTATCAAGAATGACCACAATTTTTGTGAAGTTATCCTGTACACAAATATATGTAAAACAATAACAAAGCCTTGCAGAAACCGATGGATTGAATTAAATAAGCCAAATAATTACTTTTATTTTTGTTGTCAACAATGCCACTTAAAACTGATATGCGACGATCAAGTTACGCCGCTACAAGTGAGTCACGCTGGATTTTTTAACGTTAATCAAGCATGCATTATAAAATCAGCTGATTTCTTTACATACTCTGAAAGACAACAAACAAGAAAAATTGAAATTAAAGCAGATGTAACGTTACCGGAATTTTCTCAGTTAAACTACTTACTAAACATTTCCTTACCCAAATCCTCCACTGATATTTACCAAGCAGAAATCGATGACCGATCATATCAGCTCCAAAAGATTCAAGGCGACATAGACACCATGAAGCGAGAGCAACCCCTGGTGGAAGGGGTTTCCTACCACGACGTCCACCACTACGTGGCGATATATGTTTTGTTCGTCATAGTGGGAGTCATAGCAGTAGCCCTAGTATGGAGACACGTCAGGACGCGCGTCTCGTCGGCAGCAGCGGCAGCTCCCGGGCAGGCGGCGGCGCCGGCGCCTGCTGCCCGCGCGCCTCACACACTTGCGCCGGCCCCGGTGGCGTCAGCCGCCGCCGGCCCGGCTAACCCAAGCAGTGCACGGTGCAGTGATAATTATAGTGTGATAAGTGAGTTTAACAAAAATTGTGCGCGAGTGTCCTTGAAAAATAAAGGTACGCCGCCAACCGTACCGAGTGCGAGTAAACGAGTGATAGTGAAAGACGCAGGGTCGTCCCCTATTGTGCATCGACCAGTATTCGTAACTGCGGACGATAAAACAGTATCTTAGTTTTTAACGATTTTTATGCCCTTCATCTTGTTAATTCATCGGGAAACTAACATAGATTTATTTTAGCTTTAGTAAAAATTAGATCACCTTGTTATCAATATTATTATTTCGCTTTCATCTAACTACTATCCTCCATTTTTCCCGCCCGGGAATATGTACGAGCAAGCGCGTACATCGTCACATCAGCACATTTCGTTGACCTAAATTACCTATTCACAATTAATTTTATTGCACAAAATCAGTTCGCAATCATCAACTCATCAAGTCACGCGTACTCATAGCAATTATTATTTTATAGTTATTTTTAGTCCTTTCTCCAAATATACAGTTTTATACTACAATATCAGTTTATCATTTATTAGTTCCAACCCGAACAGATATGATCCCTTCAACATTGAACCAGATGAACAGTAATTTCTTATCCACACTTAAATTCACCGAAAATGATGTTTTGAAGGCTATTAAGAGTCTCAACATACATAAAGGTCCAGGTCCAGACAATATCCCGCCTTTGTTTGTGAAACGTTGCGGACGCTTTCTGGTTCTCCCATTGATGACATTATTTAACTGCTCATTGAGCAAAGGAGTTTTTCCAGACGAATGGAAAAGAGCCAGAATCGTACCTATTCACAAAAAAGGTGATGAAACGTTTGTGAAAAATTATAGACCTGTTTCAATTTTGTCTTCTTTTGCAAAGATGTTGGAAGCACTAGTTTACCCACATTTAAACAATCTGATTGAAAGCAGCATATCGATATATCAACATGGCTTTAGAAGGGGTCGTTCTGTAGACACAAATCTAGCTTCAATGATTTCTAACGTTTCCTCAAGTGTAGATTCGGGGCGACAAGTTGACGTGGTGTATACTGATTTTAGCAGCGCATTCGACAAAGTAAGTCATGCTATTCTCTTGTCAAAATTGGAAAACTATGGAGTTGGAGGGTCATTGTTATTATGGTTTGCTTCTTATCTGGCTAAAAGACCTCAGGTGGTTTCTGTGGCAGGTTATGACTCTAAAATGTATTATGCTCAATCTGGTGTACCGCAGGGCTCCCATTTAGGCCCAATTCTATTTTTAATTTTTATTAATGACATTACTTCGTGCATTGAATACAGTAATATATCCATTTTTGCTGATGACCTAAAACTTTACAAGACAATTAATAATTCTACTGATATTGGTCTCTTGCAAGCAGATGTTAACAATTTAAAGCTTTGGTGTAAAAATAACGGTATGACTGTAAATCCAGATAAATGTTTTCATATATGTTTCACGAGAAAAAATAATATTATTGGCTCTGCGTACTCTATCGATGGGACTATATTGTGAAAGGTAGATCAGGTACGCGATCTTGGCGTAATATTGGATAGTAGGTTAAAATTTAAATCTCATATTGATGGAATTGTTAAAAAATCTGCCCAAATGCTAGGCTTTCTGAAACGCAATTCGCAGGGTTTTCAACGACATGAAACCAGGATAATACTTTATAACAGTCTTGTTCGTACTGTGCTCGAGTTTGCATCTATTGCATGGAACCCGGTGTATGCTAATGCATCACAGAGAATTGAAAGCATTCAACGTGCCTTCACAAGACATCTAGCGTATAAAGCATCCGGTATACATCACCGGGTTCCTTACAATATGCGACTGGCTTTCTTTGGTATGACATCACTGAGGAATCGTCGAACAATAATAGATTTGCTATTTCTACATAAAATTATAAATAATAAAATTTCGTGTCCTGATCTGCTTAACTCAATAAACGTCACTGTACCCCGTAGATGCCCAAGAAAGCCACTTACGAAGACTTTTACTTTGCCTTTACACAGAACTAACCTGGGTCTTCATCACCTTCTGGCCAGAATCTGCAATACCTATAACGATATTAACACAAGATCACCCAACTTGGACAGTTTTGATGTTTCGCAGAAAAACTTTAAAGCAACATTGTTTGAGCTGCTCGATTCTCATTAGTTCTCATTTATTCCGCATTATTATAGTTATTATTATTATTTAATATCAATTTGACATTACATTATTATTTTTATCAATAAATATATGTATCAATTTGACATTACATTATTATTATGTTTTTTGCATCAATTTGACATACATTTTTTTAATTTTAAATCAAACATTGATTATTAATTGCACTTTTTTGTATTGATTATTGATTATTAATTCCATTTATTATTATTGATTATTAATTACATTGTACTTTTCTGAATTGAATGTTGTGTGTGCTTGTAAAGGCTTGCATGTATGTCTTAGAATAAGTATCATTTTAATGTTTTAATATGTTTAGCTGTAAGTACACCTTTAAATAAATAAATTAGATGAGAACGAAAAAACCGTGCGGAGCTTCCGTCACTTGAGTCATATGCTGCCGGACGCGATCGGATGTCACTGCATATTTCGTATCGTATCCTTTTCGATCCTATACTTTAATCCAAATATGGGACGGAGATGCAGTATATTCAGTTCATTCCACCGGTGAGTACCAGTGACTACATCACACTGGTGGTGTTCTTGGATCAAGTATTTCGCTATATTTCTCCTCGCTTGTAAAAAAGTTGGCAACAACAGGGAAAGGAAAATCATACATTTTAATGAAGGAATTTTTCGAAGAATGCTGTCTTTTAAGGGGTTAAAATAGGGCAACTGTTCCGTTTATCCATACTAAGTTGTCTTTGCTAGTATGGAAGAACAGAATGTTTTTCCACTAGTCAGGGGTTCAAAAATCTCGTAAGTCGGACATACTATCTGCAATCAACAATTATAAAAAGAAGTTTTATATTTATACTTACTGCAGAATTGTTCTTCATGTTCTTGTCAGCATTGCCGTTTAAGGTAAATTTCCCTTCGCCATGATAACACCTAAAATCAAATTTGTCGTTTAAAAAACATTAAGAGTTCACAATTTAAGTTGTGTGATATCCACATCAAATATGTGGTATACCATCGTAAGGGTCATTTGAAATCTGATGACCATATTGAGGCAAACTTAAGAATATCCAGGGGCTGTTGTATTCTTAAAAGCACCCACGATACCCAAAAATAATCTTAAAAGATAAATAAAACGTTTTTGTTGGCCTTTTACAATTAATATGCTGCGCTGATAATGCTGAATTTATCTCTGTAGGAAACCACGCTACGACCAATAAGACGGGAGCGTCTTAGAAAAATGTTTCAAAAACGCGGAAAATATTCCTTTTGTGAGCTTCCATTGCATGCGCTGCGTTAACGGTTATATTTCCGTAAAAAACATGTATGACTCAATGCTCACCTTTAGAAATCTAAAAATAGTTCGAGAGGATTGACTCTCTACAGAACCTCTTTCCTCAAACCAAGGAGAAACGGGAGAATCTTGTCGCTGAACTCAATCAGGCTTTGGACCACATTTCCGAATGGGGTACCAGCAACTTGGTTGAGTTCAATGCCAAGAAAACTCAGGCCTGCGCTTTCACGGCAAAAACATCGCCATTCCTTCCCCTTCCCTCTCTTCAGGGCACAACACTACCGCTACAGAGCAACGTTACCATGCTCGGTATGGAAATTCGCTCAGACCTGAATCCAAAGGACTACATCGAAACCGTGATCAAAACAGCTTCACGCAAACTCGGAGTCCTGAACAAGATGTGGCGTTTTTTCACGCCCGATCAACTGTGCTTGTTGTACAAAACGGAAGTGCGGTCCTGCGTGGAATATTGCTTGCACCTCTGGGATGGCTCCGCTAAGTACTTACTCGATGCCTTGGATAGGTTGCAGCGGCGCGCTGTCCGCATCATTGGCGATAAAGAGGTAACCAAGAAACTCGAGTCTCTACAATTACGCCGCGATGTGGCATCATTAAGCGCATTTTATCGTCTATACCACGGCGAGTGTTCTGAGGAGTTATTCTCCCTTATCCCTCCATCACCTTTTCATCAGAGGACCACGCGCGCTGGCCTACGTTGCCACCGACTTACTGTGGCCACTATTCCTACACGAACAAAGAAATTTGGTGACTCATTTCTTTGTCGTACTATTCGTAAGTGGAATTCTTTACCCGCGCTAGTGTTCCCTCCTTCCTATAATCCGGGGTCCTTTAAGAGAGGCGTGAAGAAGCACTTTTGCAGGCCGGCAAGGTGAGGATGATTGGTGAAGCAGTTTATAACTGCTGTACCAGCTATCTTCGCGTTTGGACTTTATTACCACTTAACATCAGGTGGGATAGAGTCATTTGCCTACCTTAATATAAAAAAAAAAATGGACGGGGTGATACGGCAGGGCACAGCTAGTAACAAATTAATAAACAACCATGTCTCGGGAACAAACTGGGCAAGAAGTCTGGATCGCTGCTGTTGCATCAATCAACATGCCGTATATATAATAGCAAAATCATTGTGCATACTCACGAAAAATCTTTAATGTCTGAATTGCTCACTAAGTTCAAGTAAATATAATTGAATGCATCAACATACAATTTATATAACCTTCCCGAGCACTTGAATGTTTCTGTTGTTTTGTCTCCATTATTGTCCAGAACTAATACGTTCATATTGACTTCTGAAAAAATCAAAGTTTGTATTGACAAAGGCTTAATTATATGCTTACTACAGGATAACCCATGTGTGTGTGGGCAGCGATCGGATTATGGGGCGCATATACGTATAATTAAACTTCATGAACTAACTGAGTAGATAAAAAAGAAAAGTGAAATTTCAAATCACATACTCGTAGCATAAATCCGTAATTTCATGGCACTTACTATACGAGTACACCTAAAATTAAAACTCAGTGCAAGTTTCTAATAATCCTGTGCAGATCAAGGAAATCCCCTTAATGGACTGGGCTACTTTGGAAACTATTGTGTGTGATGTTCCTGGCGACTTATTGTTTGTTTATAAACTGAAATTATTAGTATTCAAGTACTAAATACGATAAGATGAAATCATTGTACGTTTTGTTTCGGGACAACATCATAAACCAACCTAATCAACGTCAAATTTGGTGTCGCAGAGGTGTAACTATGGAGCCATGTTTACACCAATGTATATGAATCTGTCATCATTAATTTCATATTCCGCAAAGGTTGAATGTAGTTAATGTTTATATATTATGCAAGTATGTAAGAAGTTACTCACGTGCTAATACTTGACCGAAGATGCAACATGCACAAATTACGCAAATATAAATCATGGTATGGACGTACATTGTTGTTGAAATCAAGTGTACTAAGCCAGCCAGCTAACTACAGCTACAGGAATAAGTAACGAGTGCTTTTCACATGACACTGCTGTGACCATATCATATACCAAATTAAGGACATTTTACTTAGATACAGCCGAGAAAAGTATGATTAAAATAGAGGCCCATACGCTACGTAACACGCTTTTATTAAAAATCATGGGACACAATGTAGTTACGTCTGTTGACTCAACCGGAACGTCAAGTCATCTTAACATGCCCGGCGATGTTGATCCCACCATAACCCGGAGTCAGCATAACATTTTCTAGAAGCCAGACGCTGAATCGACAGACGGAATCTGATAAGCTCAACTCGGGCTGTCAACAACATGTTGTCTTAGCTTTTAGAAGTTAGTCTTAAGCTGGCAGTTGGAACGAATAAACGTCTCCATTAAAAATAAATTGTATTTTTAAAAGATCCTTCAGCTCGCCCACGTATTGACTATGTACATAAATGGTATGTTTTATGTTCGACTTATTTTTTTTTAACTTTGTAGTTATTTTTGTTAACAAGTAGTTAAAGCTTGTGTTCAGGCATAGTATTTCTTATTATGTGGGTAAACTGCAAATCCACGACTCAACGGTAACGGGCGCTGCTGTCACCGGCGCATTAACTCTCACGGCGCACAGTGATCAATATTCATATTCATTTATTGCATTCTTGTTGTTTACATGCTGTTACAAAAAAAAATATATCATTCCAAACAAGAACCCAGTTAGGGTATTGCAATAATCCTAAACTAAATAGATAGAATCTACAGTCACAATTATGAAACGTTCCAATATTACAAATTTTTAATCCTGTATAACATATTGTAAAAAATAATTCAATTGTCCAAAATATAATGCAAATGTAAAAATTCTAAACTTAATACTAAGTAAGTAGGTAGATCTACAGTCATAATTATAAAACGTTCCAACATTAACAAATTTTCAATCAACCATTTAAAAATTAAATCAATTGTCAAAAATATCATCCAAATGTCAAAATTTAAAACTTAATACTAAATAGGTAGATCTACAGTCATAGTTATAAAACGTTCCAACATAATAAATTTTTAATCTTGTATAACATATTTAAAAAAAAATATTCAATTGTTCAAAATATAATGCAAATGTCAAAAATTTAAAACTTTTCACTAAAATATTCATTAATTGTATAAAATGTCTTACATAGTAAAAAATTCTTTAGTGCAGGCTCAAACTTTTTACCCTGGAGGGTCTTTAAGGAATTAGGCAAATGATTATAAACTTTAATTGCCATGTAGTAGGCGCTATTTCGAAAGACCGTGAGATTCAGTGTGGGCAAGACGAGATCGTTTCCGCGGCGCGATACATAACGTTTTGACATGTCACCGATGCAACAAAAATACTTACTATGAGTTCTTACAAATCGGCATAGCTCAAATATATAGACGCAAGTAACTGTTAGTATGTTTAACCTTCCAAATAACATTCTACATGAGTCTCTTGATAGTGTGAATGTTATTATTCTCAGACATCGTTTCTGTAAGATAGAAACGGCGTGTACATCGGTTGAGTTCCCCCATAAAATGATTCCATATCGAATCCAAGCGGCGGCATGACTGTGGTACGCGGCGGCAAGTGCACACTCCTCGTTTGTGCTTTTACGTAGTTCGCGTAGTCCGTATGTAAAACTATTCAGCTTTTTTACCACAGTCTCTACGTGCTGCTTCCATGAAAGAGTCGATTCCATCGTGATTCCAAGCTTAAATGATCTGACTTCCTCGATTTGACGCCCCTGTCTAGATATGGTCAAGGATATCTCAGATCTCTGGTACGGCCTAAACTGCATTAGTTTAGTTTTTTCAAAGTTCAGTATTAAGCCTATCCCCTTTAGATGTGCTTCTACTTTATCTAAGCAGTCATTTATAATGCTTGCCAAACTGTTTACATTTGTTTGATCACAAGTAACCAAAATGGTCGCGTCATCTGAAAATAATACTACTTTATGTGGCACCACGTCAGGAAGATCATTAGTATATGAAAGAAATAACATACAACCGAGCACGCTACCCTGGGGTATAGATCCAGATATATTGCCAATAGGAGAAGTGACTTGCTTTATTTCTCGAGTTTTTTCATCTGCGTGTGTTATTTGAACGTATTGCTTTCTATATTCTAAATAAGAAGAAAGCCACTTTTGTGCTTTTCCTCGTATTCCTAGTGACTCCAACTTTTTCAGTAAGACGTGATGAAGAACCGGGTCGTACGCCTTGGACATGTCCATATAAATGGCAATAGCACACTTATTTTCATTCAAAGCTTTAAGTATCTCGTAATTTTAATCAAACACAGCTGATGTAGTAGAATGACCTTTCGAAAACCATGTTGGTCTTCACTGAAAACATTATATTTTTCAAGAAAAGCATATATTGTGTTACATATAATTTTTTCAAATATTTTTGAAATAACTGATAAAAGGGCGATTGGACGATAATTACTGATACTACGTTTATTACCTTTTTTAAAAACTGGTTTGATAATCGCAAGTTTTAAACTATCCGGAAAAATTCCTTCGTTATAAGATTGGTTTATCAAGAATGTTATTGAATTCTTGAACTCGTCAACACAGTGTGCAAGAAGTCTAGCCGGAATTTCATCATGGCCGCAAGAGTTGTTACGTTTTAGAGATAATATGACTTTTTTCACATCAGATTCGGATATGTCGCCTAAAAATACAGAATTCATGAGTGAATTCTTTGGACAGTGATAAGAGCTAGTTTGGTTTTTTGAATTAACGCCAATGAAATAATTTTGAAATGAATTTGCAACTATTGTCGGAGAAACCACTTCTTCGTTTCCTTCATTAAAAATTATATTTTCATGTCTTACGTTATTAGCTGGTTTAATTTTTTCATTAATCATGGACCACATTGCTTTAAGTTTATTACTGGAAGTTTTTAATCTATTTATATATGCATTCCTTTTTTCATTCGCCACTATTTTCTTTAAGATTTTATTATATGATTTAGCATAAGCTTTAAGATATTCATTTTCATAAAAGACTGTTAGGTGACGTAGAATTCGTTTATGATAACTACATTTCTTTATTTCTTTTGTTATCCATGAAGTCTTATTTTTTGTTTTCATTACTATTTTCTTTTTAGGAATGTATGTATCTAATAGGGATCTTATTTCGGTTTCAAAGTTATTGTAATTAGTATTTGTATCTTGTTTTGTAGACAAAATTTTTGACCAATCAATTTGCTTTAGATGTATCTTAAAAGCTTCCATATTTTTCATATTATATGTTCTTTTAATTATTTTGTATGGGACGGTCCTCACTTTCTTATGCTGTACTAAAGGTATGTGCCCAATCAGTGTATGATGGTCTGATAAGTGGTTTTTTGAATGAACATTTCTATAGATACATTTTTTGTGACAATAAACTGATCAATACAAGATGAGGTACTCCGAGTCTCTCGCGTGGGTTCTCTGATAAGGCAGTGCAACCCATAAGATTCTAAAAGGTTAGTAAATCTTCGCGCAATGCTTGTATTTTTTGTGACATCAATATTTATGTCACCTGCAATAATATTTTTTTTATTTAATGAACATTTATTTATTTATTTATTTATTAAAGGTCTGCCAACATTTTTACACCTTAACTTACATAATCACACTTATATGTAACAATTTTCAGCATAGTGCAAAAGCAATTACTGGCAAACTCAACATGAACAAAAAAAAAAAAACGGAAATACATATATATATAAAGTATTACACTGCCATTATAACTAAAGGATATTTAATATAATTCTCACATTCGTCTATTCGCCTGTAACAACCAACTCACCACACCAATATCATAAATAACCATTGCACATTCAAGAACCTTAAACTATACTAAAAATTAAAACAAAATGCATTAAAACACTAAGTTAAATGGAATATATATTAAATTAAATTTGAATTTGGCTTATAGTTGGAGTTCTTATCAGATACAGTAATTTTCGAAAACGTAACAAAAAAAGAGCATACAAATCAATCGATCTACAAAACCTATTATGCTCGTCACACAGTCTATTGAGCACACTATGTGCGCCTAACTTAGTTCTAAAAAATTTCAATGAAAAGGGTTTAAAATTTACCATTCTGGTGTTTGGTCGAGGTATTTTAAATTTCACATTACTTAGTAATTTAGGGCACTCTGCTACACTGTTTACAATTTTATACAACAAGACCTGGTCGGCCACCCACCTACGATCCTCCAGCGAAGTAAACTTGAAATAGTCCAGTCTATCCCTATAAGATAACAAATTATATTTTTTACCCTGATGCACAGACAAGAAAAATAGAAACTTTTTCTGGACCTTTTCTAATCGTTCTATATGACAGTTATATTTAGGATTCCAAATACTCGAGCAATACTCAAGTGAACTGCGCACCAATGCAAAATAAGCATACTTTAGAGCATCAATTTTCTTAAAACGCTTGCAGTTACGCCATATAAAACCAAGAAGCTTTAAAGATTTTGCTATGATGTGATCATAGTGATGACGAAAAGAAAGCTTACGGTCTAAAACAACCCCCAGATCACGAATGCTCGAAATTTCTTCTAAAAGATGGGAATTGATAGAATATGATGTATTTAAAGCGTTGCGCTTTTTTGTGAATTTTATGTGTTTGCATTTATCCGGATTCAATGGTAGTTTATTAATTGAAGACCACTCAGCTATTCTATTGAGATCCTGTTGCAGTAATATGGATTCATTAAAATTTTCAATTGTTTTGTAAACTTTTAAATCATCTGCAAACAGTAAACATTCCGAATGTTGAACGACATTGACAAGGTTATTAATAAATATTAAAAAGAAAATAGGTCCTAGATGAGAACCCTGGGGGACGCCTGACGGAACGTAAAAGGGACTCGACTCATAGCCACATGCAACAACTTTTTGACACCTCCGAACAAGATAAGATCGGCACCAATTCAAGAGGGAACCATGCACACCGACTGAATGAAGCTTCTTTAATAATATTATATGGTTAACCTTATCAAATGCTTTACTTATATCAGTGTATATAGCGTCCACCTGTCGGCCCCGCTCTAGCTCCTCTGACAAATCCGTTATGAAGCAGGAGAGATTAGTGACAGTAGACATTTTCTGGCGAAAGCCATGTTGTTGCGAAGCAAGAACAGATTTAAAAGTATTAGCGAAATACTGACAAACAAGTGCTTCGAAAAGCTTAGAGAAACCAGACAGTAATGAGATAGGTCGGTAGTTTCGCACATCATTAGATACACCGGTCTTAGGGATTGGCAAAACATTGGCTTCCTTCCATCGTGTCGGAATATTCCCAGAAGAGAGTGAGTGGCTGAATATGAGATATAGTGGATAAGATAAAGCAGACGCGCAGCTACGAAGAAATATAGGTGGTATACCGTCTGGTCCGGCTCCTTTCTTTGGATCCAATTCCTTCAGAGCTCTCTCTATACTAACTTCTGATATGGAGATATTGTTAAGGATATTATTTAAGGAACAATCTGAATCGACATCTTGCTTTTGAGATCCATCAGCATCAGCCACATAAACGGACGAAAAATGCTTAGCAAACGCATTACATATTGAACTCGGGGTATCATACCTGCATCCATCCAAATACATTTGACCTGGTATAGAATCAGTATTTTTACGTTTATTTTTAATGTAACTCCAGAACGCCTTAATATTTCCACAACTAATAGACTCCTCAACCTCTCTCAAATAGTTTGTATAGCATTTCTTGATTAGGTGATGACATCGAGATCTAGCTTCGCTGTAATCGAACCTATCAACAGGATTATTGTACAATTTTACTTTTTTATGGAGTTTTTCCTTTTCACGGATAAGCTTAATGAGATTTTTGGAGTACCAAATAGGGTACTTACCTGAGTTGCAAGACGACTTCGGAACGTGTTTTTCAATTATTGAATCAACTATCGAGTAAAATGTTTCAACCATGCCATCAACGGCATTCGTGTTCTTAAATTCATGATCCCAATCAATAGCGGATAAATCTTTGTTAATATCTGAATAATTTGCTAGCTTGAAGTTAAATTTATTAATAGTTTTCTTTTTCAAAAATCGAAGTGGTGAAAGATTAACAGAGATTTCCAAAGCCGGGTCAGTGACAGCCAAAGTATTAATTGTATTATTAGTTGATAATACCAGATCAAGGAATTTATTATTATGGTTAGGGATCTTATTGAATTGTGTTAGACTATGTAACGACAAAAAGTCAGATAGTGACTGATCAAGAGAACAATTTTTTGCCTTTAGAGACATAGCTGAACACGTCGATGAGAGACGGGCACAAGGAATTCACTCAACATTACCGATATTGAAATCACCAATTATTAATATATTATTCGTATCGAGAGATGAAAGGCCACATGAAATGTTCTCAAGTGAGTCCTGTAGAATTTCTGAAGATACGGGTGGTGGCAAGTACATGGCACATATTGTCAACTTCACCGCGTTTAAATCCGTGATAAAAACCCACAAATCCTCAGAAACACTCTCCAGTTGAGGTAGCCGACAAGATTGAAGTCGCTTTGACACTGCTATAAGGACTCCACCCCCGTCCTTTTTGCCGGACGATGTACTGTTACGGTCTCTACGATAGATGCGATAGCTGTCATTAAGTACCTCCGCATCAAAAACGCCGTCATTTAGCCATGTCTCCGTCATCACAACAATATCGTAACCGTAATTTAGACTCGCCAAATACAAATTTTTCAGTTTACCTCGTATGCTCCGAACATTTTGATAGTAAATACTTAGCTGACCAAAAATACAATCACTACGAGACTTAACATACCTTGACAAAATATATATACTATATAGTGTAAGCACTAGATTATTATTTGAGTTCCTGAAGAACTTCAGCATTGCGTATCCAAATTACAGGTGATTCGTCATTCTTCCTCATAAAGATGCGACCGTTGCGGACCCAAAGGTATTTGTAGTTACTTTCCTTCTTCGCCAAGCGGGCTTGGGCATGTAATGAACGGTTAACTGGAGAAAGGTGCTCGTTTAGGTATATCGGTACACTATCTCCTGCCAAGCCTAACACTGCACTGTTTAGTTTTTCTTTTGAATTAGCCTTGTTATATTTTAAGCAAGAGGCAAGTATGCTGTCGCGAATACGAGGCGAGGGTAGTTTAACGATGACCGACCTCGGTCTCGATGATTTTGGGTTGTTCTTAGCAACTCTTGAGCAGGACATTATATCCTTTTCCTCCAATGGGCAAGATGTAACTCTGCCAAGTTGTAAAACGGTATTTACGAGGTTTTCTTGTGGAAATTCAGGCAAGCACTGTATCTCCAGGTTACAGTCCCTCGCATGTTGCTCAATAGTATTAATTTTAGAAGACAGTTCCTTGACCGAGGCTCCAAGTTTAGCATTTTCATCACGAAGCGCTGCTGACTCAGTCCTCAACTTAACCACTTCGGAATTTACTTCGTCGTATCGAGCTGATAAGAACTCGACGGATTTAAATAGCTCTGGGATAAGTTTTATATCTCTCTGAAGGGCTTCGATTTCTGATCTAAACAGGGACTCCATCTTGGATAGAATAGAAGACTCGAATTGATTCAGCTTTTTTTCGAGTACATCCTGCTGAAGGTGATCGTCTGAGGTAGCCGCGTCTTCTTTGACTGGAGTATTGCTATTATCTCCTCTCTTTCGTGGCATCTTACACTCAGGGCACTTCCACAGATTCTTCGTCCTGATAGACAGTTTGCCATAATTATCTTTGGAAATATTCACGCAGCCATAATGGTAGACACTTGAACATACGGAACAAGTAATTTTTTCCAAGTCGATGACTACGAGGCGACAGCCATTACATACAGTCATGATTTATGCTTGAGGTACGTACCCGTCGCGATTTCCACTTTTTGGGAGGAGTTTTTATAAAATGGCAACACTTCCGCAGTGTCAAAATCGAATCAAGTGCTGTCAGTTGAATTGATAGTTGTCAAAATCAAATTGACACTGTCAGTTGATTCCGACTTAGGAAATAATTAAAAAGTTAGGGTACTTATTCCACAAAACAATGTTTAGCAGTTAGTGGGTCTAGAATTCCAAATTTATAGAATCTTGGTAATTTATGATATCCACGGGTGGAAGTGTACACTGATTTTAATTACACTAGTATTATGTACAGTTTTTAAGACACTGATGTTACTTTGAAGCACTTTTATACTTGTTTAAGAAAATGTGAACAAAAGAATCGGGAGCCTAGTGTGCACTTGAGCAATGTTGCAAGAGGTGGTAGCATCTCATCTCACTCTGCATCTGTGAGAAAAATATCTCTCATCACGATCCGGTCGATAAATAGATATTATTATTAAGTTTAAATCAATTACGTCAATAGCACAAAACAACAAATTCAAATGTAAAAGATTGGATGTCAAAAAGTTCCCTGGTTTTAATGTTTTTCTTTGTAAATATAGCGACGCCACCATGCTCATGCCTTTGACGTATATACTTAGCACGTAATTCATACCCCTCCAGTGTATAAAGCTCAAAATTACAAGGTAACATCCAGTGTTCGCCTATTACTATAACGTCAATTTCATTGTCTGACAAAAAACAATTCAATTCTTCGATTTTATTTGTTAAACATTGTATTTTTTGGCACATTATCCTAAAATTATTATTAGGCACGAAAGGAAGGCTTTTCTAAATCACTTTTGTGCAGATTCGTATGTGATGTGGAATCAGAAAATTCTTCTCCCTCCAAAAAGTTACATACTAGATCTTTTTCAATTGCTAACATAAATTGCGTTACATCATAATCATAGAGTATGGATTTAAAGCCATAGTTATTGATTCTTCCACATATTTCTGAAAACATTTCGTAGGAATATACAAGATTCTTATTCGAGTCTAAAATATAACAGTATTGAAATTTTACATTATCATGATACAGAAATTTATTAAATATTTCAATTCTATAGTTAAAAATGTTTGCTTGATAACAATATTTAAAGGTCGGTACACATAAAATTACGTTCGTGTGCTGTACGGAAAGAAGAACTTCTTTTATATATTTTACGATATTTTTATAATTTTTTGACACCATTAAATCTGCATCACCCAAAAAAAAAACACAGTAGTCCTTCAATGTGAAATCTTTTAATTTATTTTGAAGTCCGCCTAGCAATTGACGTGAACCACCCCCGGGGTAGTGACACATGTTGAACTCACCAAAATTTCTTCTCATCGTTGCAGCTACTTTATTTTGATCGATGCTGCTAATAAAGCATAATTTACTTGTGTTTATATTCTTTATTTTTAGTTCATGCGAGTTTGAATTAAAAATACTCTTTGACTTGATCTTATTTTGTTCTATTTCTTATGGTTCCTGGGTGCGGGAACTTTTGGAAGCTGGGGTTGACATACGTTGGTTGTTTACTCCATTACCTTTATTTATTTCGTCTATATTTATAGCTTTATAATTCTTAATTGTTTGCTCTTGCTCTAAGTTCCTCTCTGATAAATGTCTAATTGTCATAGTAAGGTTTTTAATTTCGTTATTAGCTGTTTGTAACTTCGATTTCAATAACATTATTTCTTTTTTTATTTTTTGTAGAATTTGTTTATTTTCTATGGTGTCATCCAGCAAACTTTGTGAACTAGTATTCACATTTATGTGACAGGAAAGTGTGTTCTCTATTGACAGCAACGATGCTGTTAAATCAAGATGCAATGCTGATTTTTTCCTTCCTCGGACTGTCACAAAATCAAAGTTACTTTCTTTTTCGGTTTCCTCGTCTTCCAATAATGATTCAAACGAGTTATATATAGGGACATTTATATTCGTGTTTACTGCATTTTGTGTGTTTTGGAATCTACAGCTATCACACTGACAATTTTGACGATTTTCCTTCTTCATGAGGTAAAACATTTTTTCGCCAATACTAGTGCAATCAACATGGAATTTCTTTTTTACAATCCTTGCAGTTTATGAAATCTCTTCTCTCTATTTCCTTGCCACACTTAGCGCAGTCTTATGACATTTTTATCTGTTATTATAATACTGGGTTCAGTATTATAATAACAGATAAAAAAAAAAAAAAAAATGTCTTGTGACATTTTTATCTGTTATTATAATACTGAACCCCAGAAAAAAAAAGTTAAAAAAAAGGTAAAAATTAGTATAATGTATTCTCGAGATTTGAAGCAGAGTCGTTGGTTACAGCGCTCGATGCTCGGCGCCACAAGATAAGCATATAGTGATGGTGAAATTAGCGTACTATTAGTTGGTGTGCGCGTAGTGCTGTCAAGAAAGTTCAATGACCTTGAGACAAAGTATCAAAACTGCGATACGTTAGAATTTTTGAACCACCTTCAATCACTTTTATTTACTTATTGTCTTCGTTTTTTAATTGTGATATTCTTATTTTATTCACAACACAGTATTTTTAAAGGTTTTATTATTGATTCACTGACACATTCACAGTTTACTTAGTATAGTCTCATAAAAGAAAAAATATATATATTTGGATTTCATTAATTTTTCGTGAAGGGATGTTCGGATAACGATAATTTGCGATTATTATAAACTTGATGATAGTTTTATAACACTGTATCAAAAGGAAATGTTGAAAAAGCTATATTTTGAGCTTTTTCGTGCGGAGCTAATGTTTACTCCTAATAATAATGAGATATTAGGTGGGTAATGTTCAAATTTGACATTGTGAGGGTAGTTAAAACAAATCATCGCGATGTGATTGGGGTGTTATTGGAGATAATTAAATAAATCTGAATTTCTAACTGTACTACCGTTTCCTGCAAAAATGAAAAGTTTGTTGAGGCAGGGGTAGTTTGGGGTAAACATTTTTATTGAATACCATAATACAGGCTTCCAGTTATCTACCAGTATAAAAAATTTCCATGTTCTAGTATGTTCCTTGTAAGATACAGGCTTTAAAATAAAATAAAATAAACTAAATTTTAAGGTAAGTTTTGAATATTTTTTGTAAATTACTATAATCATTAACAGTTAGAAAGTGTTATAAAAAATGAAGTACATACCTTCTATAATATGCACCACCGTTCATATTAAACAAGAATATGAGGTAAGTACCCCCAATCACATCGCGATGATTTGTTTTAACTACCCTCAAAATGTCAAATTTGAATATTATCCACCTAATATCTCGTGCGGCGGCGCGAGCGCACACAAGAGTTGCTTGACTATATTATTTCGGAATATCGGTTTTCGGTGGATTATCATTAATAGTTAAAAGTGAACTGCTTAAGTTGTCTCGAATATCAAATATTTGCATTGGTGGAACAGCTGTGTTTGAAATTGGTGCACAATAAGGACTCTTGAGTGGGTGACCACGTGGACACGGAACGCTTCCAGCACAAGCTCATACTGGCGATGTCAAGGTGAGTGGTTTACTTCATAGTGGGGAATCCTGTGCCTGAATTTTACCATTAGAAGCGATAGGATCAGCGACCAAACCAACTTGTTCTCGTGGACTATCGAAGGTGTTCTCGCGAACAGCTTGTTTATCATTTTTTTTATGAGTTTTTATTTTTGATTCTTTACTATTTCTGCCCTGCTAATTGTACTTGCAGTAATCGTAATTTCTGTGATTTTACTCAAATCCCGAGGAAATAATGTATGTGTAAAAAGCATATTTTCAAGTCTTTTCTTTTTAAAAACATGTTTTCAATCATTCTAAACGAATCTTTTACTATAACCCGCACGAGTTATCTTGAGACCTGAGCGTAGTAGGTAGTAAGTACGCAAAGGCGCTCAGGCACGGTAATATTATCTATACAGTATTGTGACTCCGCCCTGTCCTTGAAAATAAATGCCTACGACCGAGCGCTGCGTTGGCACGCGGTAAGGCCGCCAGCCTACAGTATTTTATGTAGTTTTGTTTTTAACGCGAGTGTAGGTAGATCACTCGTTTGTCTCTTTTTTCATCCTAACCACTTATTTATATATTATTCCAGATATTTTGCCCGATGGAAAAATCGAAATACCTAAATATTAGAAACAAATAACGTACTAGTAGATAGGTATATAAAAAATATTCTATAAAGGTAAGACACCTTTCCAATATTTCAGGTAATTTAAAAAATGATATCTCTGGGTGTGTTATTGAAGAGTTCAAGCAACCAAAAACATCAATTGTGCTGTTGTACGATATTGATCGTCGTTTGTTCTTTCCATACTAAATTATATAGGTATCTACTTAGTTAAATCAAATATTTACAATACAAAACGCACGTTTAAGCACGGCTAACTGCATAAAAAACAATTCAGACCGTTCGGTCGTCGTTGCGGCGCGGTAGCGCATTCGCGACTGGGTGCACGCCATAGACTAATATTGTATATATGGTGCACGCCGAGAGCACATCGAACTCGAGTGGCGTAGGTATGGCTCGCTTTCCGACCGTTTGTATGAAGATAGAATACTGTATGATATTATTACCGTGGCTCAGGTCTCAAGTTAAATCTTACGGGCTACATCTGCCAATAAGAAAGATTATTGAAACGCAACTTTATAGTATTCAGACAGAGTATCTTTTATTCAAAATAAAACAAACAAAAGCGATTCTAATATAAAAAATACGTGTGGCACTCGGGGATTGCCGCGGTAAAGCTATGGCATAGCATTATTTATCAACTTATGCAGTTATAATTATTTATTTATGCAGTATTTTTTTTCTTTGATATTAATTAAAGTTTTTTCGTTGATATTAATAGATGGCGAGGTAGGCCTTATGTTATTTTATTGGGCAAGCACAGCAAACAACAGCATTGCCCGGCGCCATAAAACTTTCACAAGCTCCACAGTTTACCATTTTTAGTCCAAAAATTATAATTATAGTCTAAATAAAAGGGAGACAAATAAAAATAAAAACAGGTGCTGGGGTCTAAAACAAATATATAAAAAAAAGGAAAAACTATAATAAAATATAAAAAATACGAGTGCGGGATTTGAATCGACGACCGCGGTGATGCATCGAACGTTGGTCCCTTGGCAAAAATTTAACACACTGCGCCGTTTCAAGCGATACTGGAAAGGCGAAAATTGTGTTCATATGCTCTGTTGTCAGGTTATTTTGGCTACCCCCGGCAAGGCCGGGAGGCTACTAGGTGCGGAGACGCGGAAGAATCCCTAAACGGGGATCCCGCGGCTTCGCGCTAAGCAGCTTAGAGGGTGTTCGCAGGGTTTTTTAGCGGATATTATGCCGTAAAGCGCCCGTAAGGGTTACGGGGCCCTCAGTGGGCAGCCACTGCTGGGGCTCGTAAGGTTTGCGGGAGCCAGGTGCGAGGTCCGTTCGTCGGTGTGCCTCTTAAAGGCGCCGTCGTCTGTAAATAGTATTTTTTGCCTACGTATAAAAAAAAGGTTATTTTGGTTACGAAATTTCTTGATTCGGTCGCCGCACTCATAGCCCAATAGCTTAAAATTAATGTGAAGGATGAATTTGATGCTGTTTAATAAGATTGTTGATATCAGGTTCCAATTTACTCAAGAACAGCCGCAAGTCTAATCAAGAGGCAAAGTGCTCGTCAAGACGAATTAAACGAGCCAAAACTTGATGAGGTTGTTTCGTTTCATTACAGAGTTCCTATGGCGACGTTCTAGCTCCATCACCAGAAAAGACCTTCCCATAATGTAGTATACCATATTAATGCAATGTCACCAGAATAACACAAGTATGCCAAATTTCAGCTGAATAGGATAACAAGAAGTGTTCAAAAATGTTTTTCAAACTTTGAAACTACATAATTACATATGAACAGTGCAAGTTAAAAAGCTTGTGAGAACACAAAATAGTATTAAGATAACAACATAACACATTTGATACTAAATTATTTTTGATTTCTTTAAATTCAAAAATCATGGTTAACATATTTCTATCAACATTCGGGAACAAGAATGAGGATAAAAGTTATTTTAATGTTGTATTATCACATCTTTCATAAAAATTCATTTAATCAAATATTTAATTAATGTTAAATTAATGTAGGTTTATTATTATAAAGCAACAATACGGTATTGTGTCATGTAGATAATAATGTCCAAATGAAACATTAGCAGGTAAACGACTTGTTTCCTGTTATGAGTGCTATATTTATCCTCTAAACTTTTGAAAATAACAAAAACATCGTTGAAGATAAGCAACTTTCGCAGTGGTCGGTCATTGAATGGGTGACCAAAAATCTTCTATCTCGCGTTCCTCCGTGCTTCGGAGGGCACGTTAAGCCGTTGGTCACGGCTGCATCTGCAGTCGTTAGCACCCACCAATCCGCACTGGGCCCGCGTGTTGGGTCATGGCTCAATCTCCCTATTCCATCCATAGGGTAGAAAATAGGGAGATTGGGTCCAGGCCCAGCAGTAGGGACATTAATAGGCTGATGCTGATGATATGAATACTTGCAAGACACTTTATAAAACTGCTTATATTACGAGTACTATCGTTCATCGATTTCATGACGCTTAAACTAAATTTCGAGAGAATATGCATATAAAACTCATTTTCATGTTATGCATTACATGTTTTTGTATTGCGGTGACCGTACTTTCCTTAACCATCTATAATTTCAGTATAGAAATATAAAATTTAAAGATTTCTCATCGACCATCGATCCAGTGTGACTATGCATTCAAATCAAGCAGCCAAGTAGCATGCTCGTATATGCCACCTTCAGAATAGCTTTGGGGCCACCATGGCCGTCTTTACCCTATTGGAGCCCCTGGGCATATTAGGATAATGGGGCCCCTATGACTTTGATGTGGATTATGACTTGAAATGGAGCAAGTCACACTGATGAGTGTACAACTGATGATTTTTCTTTAAAATGTGTATGTGCTAAATATACCACTATATGTATATTTAAATTTGTCTAAGCATGCTGAAGTCGGAGAGCCTAATTTTTGGGCGAGAGTAGAATAGCTTCGCGCACGTAAAATCTAGTAAGTTGCTATTGTAGTCAGTAATTTAGGTTCGATTTCTTCGAATTATATAAGTTTTTTGCTAATATATATTGGTTATCGTTTGGTGATCTGACAGGAACTAGGGACTTTGTATTTGATCTGAGAGGGGCCTTATCGATCGCGGGGCCCTGAGCACTTGCCCAAAGTGCCCACTGGGAAAGAGGGGTCTGGGGGCCACCTCTTCTCACCCGCGCCTTACACCGTGTGCTACTTAGCAGAATAAATAGACCGGCTTGCGATTAAGTACCATACGTATTCACAAGCATGCTCTTTTAGTGTACACGTGCTAATTCTATGCTACTAAGTAGCATCTGTTCGAAACTAGCAAGCTTATTTGCTACTACGTAGCATGTGTATTCCAGCCTTAACTGTTAATCTAAATATTGGCGAGCTGTTCGTAAAACGGCTGCGTCTCTGTTTTTTCCTCCAATACAGTTCGATCGAATTTTGGAATAGGCATTTATTTTTAGAGAGGTAGGACATAGCAGATTTCCCGCTCGAATTGGAGCGCCCGTCATCTGACAGTGAAATAACACTACCTTTTATTGGTGTTGTGTTTCTGTCGATGAATAAGGTTCCAGGGCTCCAAGGAGTAGGAGATTGGGTCAGGTTAGACAACGGCCCTAGTGATACTGTTTGTATCGCAAGCGTCTATAGGCTCTGGCGGTCACTTCCCATCAGGGGGTCATTCGCCTAACGAAATTCTTCTAGCCGCCTGAGGTTTTCAAATGCCTCGCGCTCTTTTTTTTTCTTTTGCATTGGTAATAACAATACTTAAAAAATGAGCGTGAGGTATTTGGAAACCTTCGGCGGTCAGAAATAACAAAATAAAATTGAAAGCGTTAGCGTTTTCCTAAGCATTTCCGTTAGGCGAATGGCCCCCAGGTAGGCCTAAAGCTTGCCTTTTAACATTAAAAAAAAATGTGTCATGAACACATTTTTTTTTATTATTATACTAGCTGATCCGGCGTACTGCATAACTTCTAACAGTCGATGAATGTCAAAATGAAGGATTCTACAACTGAAATAAAACAAATACAAAAAAGTGATACAGGTAGTTTATTAGGATAATAGATAAATTACAAAGTAAATGAAAAATCAGTTGCTGATACGCAAAATATTTTGCTTTTTAGAGGCATGAATTTTATTGCATGGGTTGCACTCGTGATAATTCTTTCTTCAATTAATCTTATGATATACTAGTGGCCCGCCCTCGCTTTGCTTCGGTGTATTATAAACAATGACTTTCTTCACAATAATTATAAACCTTCCATTCCAACTAAAAAATTCGTTGCGTAGTTTAGGACCCGTTTAGGCTTTATATTACCAGGCTACGACCAGTAGCAGCGGAGAATCGATGAAAAATTTTGCAAAAGCGGGTAAAAATATTCCATTTGTGAGATTCTGTTGCGTGCGCTGGGTAAACGGGTTAACTTACCCAAAAAACATGTATGACTGAATTCTTCCCCTTTAAAAGTTCTGTAAAAAAGTCCACGACAGCCTATGTCCATATTTTAAGTATGACTCACCATAAACCTTTTTCTTTAAATTAACGCGGGTGAAACGGCAGGGGACCTCTAGTTGTGACATAACTGTAATAGTTAGACATATGGTTTCGCGGACTTTTTTGTAGATATTGGTATCTTCTATAAAACTTTACTACATCACTTTGCTCAATTGTCAATGACTTCCGCAGCTTACGCGATATAAAGCTATTTTTGGTATGTTTTACACACCCTGGGTTACATTATCGAAGTTTTCATACGGAACCCTAACTTTATTGAAAATACACTATATAGGCTATATTAATCTGTGATAATGTAGCATTTAAATAGTTTTTTTTTAAATCGGTCTTTATAATATTAGTATACATTAAGTTTTTAGTTTTTTTTGTGAGTTTAGATTTCACAGTTCATAATGATGACTATCGTGTCAACTTTCAGTTTTAAATAGTTCAGTGGTAAGTGAGGCACTTCCGAGATTTTTAAAATACAATTGTACTTCCACCACCACCGCTCCGGTGGAGTTTCCCATCGTGTGCGGAGCGAGCCCATCAGTGACTCCGTTTACCTCGTAATATAAAAATGAATACACCTGTTTCCATTAACAGAGTCGATCGAATATAAAAAAAGAGGTTAAAAAGAGTAAAAAAAGTCAGAATGGTCAGGCGTGAAAATGAAATGAAACGTCATTTATTCAGTCTAGGCTGTTACAAGCACTTGTGAAGGTTAGAAGCTACGCCATCGGTTCGCAAAACTACGGCGGGAGACCTTGTACTGAGAAGAAACGGCAAGAAACTCAGCAAGGGCTGCTTTTTTCTCCCTGTATTGATATATAGTCGTCAAGTTGAATAGTGACTTCAGAGATACTTCTGAAGTCACCTTCCATTACATCATTTAGGATATAGATAATTATATACAGTAACAATAATAATTTTATATTTAGTATATAGGAAGCGGCATTAGATAGGTACCATATGGAGATTAGTCAGTTTTTGTAACAGTAATATTACTGTTACAAAAACTGACTAATACCCATCAAACAACAGCGCGAACAGCTCTCTTTTGCAGTACGAAGATACTTTTTATATTAGCAGCTGAGCCCCACAACAAAAGGCCATATGACATAATGCTATGAAAGTAACCAAAGTAAACCAATCTTGCCGTTTCCACATCAGTTAGGAGTCTTAATTTTTTAACAGCGAAAGCCGCAGAGCTCAGTCTACTTGATAAGGCATCAATATGAGGATGCCATTGCAGATGCGAGTCTAAAGTAATACCCAGAAACGTTGTAGAATCCAGTATTAAATTATTTATTTTTAAAAATACGCGGCACCTTGTTCAAGACTTGATACCTTGACAGGACAGTTTGCGTGATGTCGTTATTATCACGCTTTCGATGTGATTCTTAGTGAAAATGCAAAACTAAATTTAGCCAGCCACGCCAAAACAAAACCACAAAAGAACCAAAATGTACCCTAAAACAGTATTTTCACTTAAATGACTTAAGTAGTTATTAATTGATTAATATTTTTAGGAGCTCGATGGCGTTAGTGGTTAGCGCGTTCGGCTGCGATCGTTGAAGTTAAGCAACCTTCGCAGTGGTCGGTCATTGGATGGGTGACCAATAATTTACTATCTCGAGCTCCTGCGTGCTTTGGAAGGCTCGTTAAGCCGTTGGTCCCGGCTGCATCTGCAGTCGTTAGCACCCACCAATCCGCACTGGGCCCGCGTGGTGGGTCATGGCCTAATCTCCCTATTCCATCCATAGGGAACGCCTGTGCCTCTGCAGTGGGGACATTAACAGGCTGATGATGATGATGATGAATATTTCAAAACGTTACGTGATTCAAAGTGACTGATTATGTTTAGTTGACATTTAAGGGTGTATATGGACTGCAGCCGATCCGATTCCCTAAAATATTGAACCGCAGTTGCACAGTTAGCCGTAGCCGTAGTAATATTAGTATAAGTGGTTGCACAGTAGGTCCAAATACCTATTTATAGTGCGCAACCCCTCACATAAATAGTATAGCAACTTCGGACCATACCAAATTTTTTCTCAGTAATGGATCGCATGTAGTGCGAGAACGCCTTTTTACCCGACTGCAAATTGCAAGAGCGCGAAGCGCGACGCGCAGACAGGGTATAGTGTTTAACAGTCTCTATATGTATGTTTATTCCTTTGTGGCACACTAGAGACCAAACGCCTGGACCGATTTTGATGATTCATACATCAATCAATCCGTCTTAATCATGGGAGTGCTACTAAAGATATGATAGTAATCAAAATTCAATATGGGCAAAATTGGGCGCCATGTTGTGACGAAGTAAAAAAAATAAGTTGACAAAATATGTAGAGTGGGGTATCACTGTCTAGATAATCGAAAATCATGTTTAGGTTCCTAACACCATTTTTCATTTTATATGTTTGTTTAGGATCTGCAACGCTTTAAAGTTGTATATTAACCACAAATTAAGAACAAAGCTACTTTAACAGTCGGGAGCCATTATTGAAAAATATTATGTATTCTTGAATATCTAATGGGCCCCGGCTGTTAAAGTAGCTTTGTTCCTTATTAACAGAATTATAGACTACTGGACTTGTTTTTTTATTTGAAGTATAATTAATCAGTCGGGTTTTTTGATTTTTTAAATTTATCTTTTTTTTAGAGTGCCGTAGTCCTGACAAGGAACCCTTATAGTTTCGTCATAGCCGCCTGTCCGTCCCCGGTTTTGCTAGGAGACTATTAGCACTAGAAGGCTGTTATTTTGTGGAGATGTATATCGATCGAATATTTTTTTGGGTAGCTGCCCTACGTGGAGCCTGGGGATGATTTTATTCTGCGTTCAATCCAAGGTTTTACGCGATATAAGCAAGCAATTACTTCATTTAAGTTAATTTTAATGTGTTTTTCTAAGTATTTTTTATTCTTTAGATTTAAACATCAAGCTACATGCTTTAAAATAAAAACTAAATATAACTATAATTGCTATTTCTTCTTTCAAATGTTTAATACTTGTAAAAGTATTCATTTGACACTGTGGGTTTCTATAATGCGAACAGATGGCGCTGCCTTGCAGCTTAAGAATAGCTAGAAGAATTTCGACGCGTTCCGTAAGGGCCGCGGTAGCATAATTGGTCAGTGCATTCGCCCGGATTGCGAAGGGTGCGGGTTCGAGTCCCGTCTGCTGCCTGGTCCGCGTGGATTTTTTTCTAGTTATATTTTCTTTAGATTTAAACATCAAGCAGTTACATGCTTGAAAAAAAAACATATAAGTATTTTTTTAGGTAAGAAATTTTCTAATACCTAAGCTGAACGAGTATTATTACTCTTAAACTAACTAATCTTTTTAACCGTCATAATTTTATTTGAAAGTTTATTAAAAGCATAATTATTATGTTTATTTTCTAGGCAATAGTTTAGCATTAAGAGGGGTGGGGAGACCTACTCGAACAAAACTTTGCACTTTGAGGTTTAATAATTTACAAACAAATCCCAATTCCAAAAACAGTCCTTACAACCCCTAAGGCATTTGAAATGAACTATTCAACGATGCTCCAAATGGTGGGGTAGACGATGTAAAAAAAACAACCCCACTTTACAAGTAGGGGAGCTACCTTAAAAAAGGATTTTTTCCTAATCTTCTTCTTTGTCGGTATCACTCTTGACAGAGTGGTCAAGGTCATCAATTCAAGTGTTGGTGGCAAGCTTCACAACACGCCGCCACTCATCTCTGATGGCCGCCTTCCTTGTGCATTCGTGTAATGATGATGAGCCATTTACTGCAACTTTTATTTGGTCAGCCCACCTCATAGGAGATCTTCCTCTTGACCTGGTACCTTCAACCTTTCCCTGGACTACAAGTCGCTCAAAAGCCACCTCCCCTCGGCGGCATACGTGACCAAAAAAATGTGAGGATACGAGACTGCTTTTTCCTAATATATGGGACCAATTTCGGAGTATATACCTTTTCCAATAAAAAAAGCGAGTGTGCTTATACTTGGGAATTACATAAATAACGCAAGAATTCTTGAACAAACGTTTAATAGAAAAGACTGAATTAACAAACAATGACGGAATTGACAAATAACAGCACGTAGCTAGGTAACAATATTTTTTTAAACTCAAACAAAAAATACTGAAGTATTTATTATAAACAATATATATAAATATTATAAAAAAATTGCTACCTAATTAGAAAAACGACCCAATTGACAGTATATCTATGTAGGTGAGTCTAGAATCAGACTCCTTAAATTTTCGGATTGCCGAGTATGCAGTGCCTTTGTTAATATATCTGCCAACTGTTCATAACTAGACACATACAGTATTTCTAATAAACCCTGAGCTACCTTTTCGCGAATAAATTTATATTTCACATCTATGTGCTTGGTCTTTTTATGGTACACAGGGTTATGTATCAACTTAATAGTACTCTGATTATCTATACGATGTACTATGCTGTATTTCGCCTATGTCAACGAAGAACTGTTTCAACCAAAGAAGATGCTTAGCTGCTTCACACGCCGCTACAAACTCTGCTTCTGTGGTTGAAAGAGACACACAAGGCTGTTTTTGACTTAGCCACGAAACAGGACCTCCATTTAACAAAAAAATATAACCGGTAGTTGACTTTCTAGTTTCAACATCTCCAGCAAAATCAGAATCAGAATATCCTATTAACTTATCAGATGGCTTGTATTTAATTGACAATTTTTTAGTCTTAATTAGATACTTGATAATTCGCTTTAATTGAGTTACGTGTTCTGAACTAGGATTACTAATATATCTACTTAAGACATTAACGGCATAAGAAATATCGGGCCTTGATGCAAGAGACAAAAATAATAGCGATCCAATAGCCTCTCTATATGGAAATGTTACTGATTCGCAACTATTATTTTTACTCAAAACAACATTAGCATCAGCAGGTGTACTTACAGTTTGTGCATTACTCATATTATATCTTTGTATAATCTGCTGTATATAATGTGTCTGACTAACGTACAGGCAATTATCTGCTCTTGTAATTTCTAAACCAACAAAAGTATTCAAGTAAAGTTCCTTAATTTCAAACTCCTCTTTAAGAATTTCAAATATTTGAGTTACTACAGTTTTCGTCTGCGACATTATCAAAGCATCGTCAACATATAAAACCAATATAGCTTTTGTTCCCTTAAAATTACCGACAAACACACAATTATCTGCTTGAGATTGAATAAAGCCATACTTTACCAGAAATTCTGTAAACTTCTTATTCCAGCATCTAGTGGCTTGTTTTAAGCCATACAGCGATTTATTTAGCTTACAGATTTTATCATCCGATTCATCAACTCCTTCTGGGATTCCCATGAAAATATCTTCATCTAATTCTCCATATAAGAATGCTGTTTTAACATCTATTTGTTTTATCTCCCAATTGTGTTGTGCACAAATACTCAACAATCAGGTTTTGGTGAACATTTGGTTCACTGGTTTGCTAGTTATTAATAATAGTCCACGTATTATTTTCAGCGTGTGATTTTAATTCTTCAGCTATCGATTTTTTCCAATTTTCACTCTCTGGGCTAGATAAGGCTCCTTTATATGTGGTCGGTATATCAATTTCTAATTCCATTATATTTGCTTCTTGTCTGTCTCTATTTACTCTGGAACGTAATATCATATTAGTAGGTCCTAATCTATTGACATCTATTCTATGTGGTGGTTCATAAAGTTCATCATGTTCTATGCTATCATTAGGCTGATCTGTGTTTCTTTCATTATCACAATCTAAATTATCATTTCTATTAATATTATCAACAATTTTGTCTTCGTCATCTTCGATATATATTAGTGCAATATCAGAGTTAATATCAGGAGTTTTATCTTCGTTGAATATTACATCTCTAGATATCAATATTCTTTACTTTGTGGGTTATACATTCGGTAATTATTGTAATCGTATCCGACCGAAATACACTTCGTACTTTTACTGTCTAGCTTGGTTCGTAACTGACCAGGCATATGTAATGGCATCCTTCCACCCAAATATCCTGACATGATCTAAAGAAGGTTTTGTTTTATGCCAAATTTCAAATGGTGTTGTGTTGAGAGTTTGACTAGAAGACATTCTATTCAACAAATACACAGCGTAATTAATTGCTTCAGGCCACAAGTTCAGAGGTACATTGCGAGAGTACAACATAGAACGAGCACATTCGACAATAGTTCTTATCTCACGCTCGACTCGACCATTTTGCTCGGGCGTGTAAGGCGCTGTGCATTCATGAGTTATACCTTCAGAATCTAAATAATCTTTGAAATTTTTATTTATGTACTCACCACCATTATCTGTATGTAATGTTTGAATTCCATGCATGAATTTATTTTTAATTTTTTCATTATATTTCTTAAAATATTCAAAAACATCATTTATTTTTCAAAAAATAAACATACCTATTACTTGAAGCTGCGTCTTTAAATAAAACAAAATAATTCATACCTTGAACAGATGCCTCGCTGAATGGACCACATACATCGCTATATACCAATTCTCCAGGATTTAATGAGCTTCGGTTCGATTTCTTAAATGGTTAGCAGGCGTGCTTACCGTATGCACATCCTTCACATACAAAATTGTCATGATCTGTAATGTCTACACCTGTAATTAAATTATTTTTAACCATTTTTTCTAATTCTTTTATATTAATATGGCCCAACCTTTCCTGCCACGTCTTAAGATTAGAAATCTGCACAACATTACAAGAAAAATTGATTACAGTCTTTAATTTCAGTTCATACAAATTAGTATTCTGTAAACTTGCACTCTGTACAACTTGATCACCATCAAATATTACAGCATAGTTATCCTCCTTTATTATTTTGAAACCTTTTGTAGTTGCAATACCTTCGGAAAACAGGTTTCGTCTGAGTTTTGGCACGTATAACACATCATTCAGTATTCCGTCCTCCCATCGACCATTAATATATCGATTAATGAAAATAGTGCCTTTCCCATGTACATCAACAATGTCTTGATTACCCAACCTCAAAGGCGGTCCTTTATATTCTTCTAAATTTTGAAAAAACTCTCTCCTATATGTCATGTGAGCGGAAGCTACTGTCCAGTATCCATTTGTCATCGACATTGCTACTCTCGGTGCATGCCGTAAATGCAACTGCATTGCGTTGGTTATATCGTTTCGCTATTCTGCACTCCTTGGCGAAATGACCTCGCTTACCACAGTTGTAGCAAATGAAGTGTTTACATTTGCGTGACATGACACGTTGATGTTTAATTTAGAAAAAAGAATTTTTTTGAAGTGTTTATTTTCTTACAAAAATTTGATTCAATTTGTTTGTGTCATTCGTACTCAAATGACAATAAACAAGTTCTTAACATATTTTGGATTTTTATTAAATATTTTATGGACACCTTAATTATACGATCCGGCCAAATATGGATGACAATATCGTTAAACGTTGACGATTTAATGATCTGGTCAAATTAAGTTGGCGACCATTTCATGAAATACTCGAGCATTTCATGAAATGAGCAAATCTACGATATGGCCACGACATAGACACATACAATATTATAGGTGCATAAAAGGCCAGAGTGAACAGGCATTTTCTAGGCAGGCGTGTACCATCCTAGGCCTCATCATCACTTTCCATCAGGTGAGATTGTGGTCAAACGCATTGCCTATTATGCATAAAAAAATATTTTTTAAATAATTACCGCATTGTTATAAAACACAGCAACTGCAACTTTCACGTTTCAGCCTAGTGCCCACGTACTGGAATAAATGCTTAATAAAAAGTTAAAACTTTGTCTAAGCGTACTATTTATTTAATTGGCATGCCAACATTTTTACACCCAACATAATTAAAAAAACATACGTTATACATAAAGTTACAGGCATACTCAACTCTTATTTCTGACAAAATTAGAGATAAAAACTAAACAATATATACAAACAAACATAAAACTAAACAAACCATAATCAAGTTTCACAATCAACACTCGATAACAAAGCCCTCCTAAATGCAATCAATGACGAAGCAAATCAACGCCTACCAAGGACCCAGTACAGATTTTATTATGTTCTTCACATATCCTATTTAAAACACTCTGCGTGGGTACGGTAAAAAAATATACCGGGGTAGGTATATTTTTTTAAATTAAATAATATATAGTTGTAGTAGCTGGTATGAAATTTGGTCGTGGTATATTAAAACTAATTTTACTAAGAAGTTGAGGACAATCAATGTTACCTCTCAGAATTTTATACAGTAAAATCTGATCAGCAACCCATCTGCGTTTCCGCAATGAAACCAAGTCGAAATACTCCAATTTATCCTTATATGAGATTATGTTCATATCTTTTCCCCTGATGTCTAGTTAGAAAAGACAAAATCTGTTTTTGGAGTCTTTCAATGCTGCTTTTATGACACTCATAAAGAGGACTCCAAATAGAAAAACAATACTGCAAGAAACTGCGTACCAAAGCAAAGTATAGAAGTTTGAATGCTTCAACATTATTAACACTTACAACTACGCCAAAGAAATCCCAGCATTTTCAAACACTTAAATATAATATGGTCAAAATGATGAGTGAAAAGTAATTTTTTATCCAAAACAATACCGAGATCTTGAATACCTCTTCAAGAACTTGGGAATTTACAGTTTATGCAGACTTAACCGGAGATCGTTTCTTAGTGAATTTAATATGCTCACATTTGGCAGGATTAAAAAGAAGCATATTTGCGTGTGACAAAGCTGCTATTTGGTCCAGAACTTTTTGTAAAAGCACAGCATCGTTAGAATTTTCGAGTTTTGTATATTTTGAGATCGTTGGCAAACAATAAACAACTTGAGTAACGAATAACTCGAACGAGATCGTTTATAAATGCTAGATAAAAGAGAGGTCCCAAATGTGATCCCCGAGGAACTCCTGAGTAAACAAGAATATAATCAGATTCATATCCACAAGTCACTACTTTTTGTGACCTCTCAGAAAGATAAGCATGACACCAGTCTAACAAAGTGCCGTGAACACCTGTCAAGCGTAATTTATTCAGCATTATAGAGTGATTAACATTATCGAATGCTTTACTTATATCGGTGTACACCGCATCCACCTGTCGACTCTGATCCAGTTCAAAACTTAATTCATTTACATAGCATGCCAGATTTGTAATAGTAGACATCTTTTGACGAAAACCATGCTGTTGAGGAACGAGGATGGATCCAAGATGATTTGTAAAATATGGGTACACTAATATTTCAAACAGTTTAGAGGAAAACCAGATAATAAGAAAATAGGTCTATAATTAATTACGCACGTCGCCCGTATTTCCTGATTTAGAAATTGGTAATACATTAGCCCTTTTCCAAACTAGCTGAAGTATAGTAAATATTATAATGACATTTGTACTTAATTTTTGAAATTTATATAAAAAAAATTATAAAAAAAAATGTGTATGTTAATTATTTAATAATAAGAAAAAAAGAATACATCTGATTAAAAACTTATTGTATAAAATCATATTGCCTGATTCCAAATTGTTTTCTATTTTTTATCAATGTTTCATATTGATTTTGTTAGAAATGGGTTTTATTATAATAATCATCATTTGCTGTGCCCGACAGGGTCTATAATCTGATCTGTAAATATTTTGAACACCTGTTTTAGGTTATTTAGGTGGTGTGGTTATAGAGAACAGTTTTAACTAACTCGCTTCGGAAAAACGCGTGTTGTCTAGTAAGAACTAGTTTTAACTATTATTCCATTTTGAGCATTAATCAATTCTAGTTTTAACAAAGGCATTTAGTAAAAACTAGTTCTTATTAGGGAAAACGCGTTCTATCTAAAAACTGGTTTTATCTGTAACATCTTCTTTAGTCAATTCTAATGGGTAGAATTCTAGCAGTTTATCAATTTCTGAATCATTTAAAGAAGATACCTTTTCTTTACAGATTTGTATTTTTTCGGCATCGACATTTTTCCAGTTTTCTCGGAACCTTCTAAGCTACGGAATGTCTGGGCTTGTAGTTACTTGGCTGTTTTCACTTCAAACATACTTTATAATACAAGTTCGTAAACGTGATGACGGCAGCAAAAATTTCTCTATCCAGTTTTGTTGCGAGAAGCACATGTGTCCTTTACTTTTGCACCATTAATACACCAAATAATATTATTTGAAGCAGTAATATCACAATAGAGAATCTGCATTCTGTCCTTGAGATTCCAGTTGATAATGGTATTCCAAACTACCTGTGCCTGTTTGCTTCCTGATGAGCTGTCAAATTTTGGCACGGCGATAAGTTGTTGGTTATCATCATATGAAATAAATATCAGGAGCCGTTCTGCTTTACATTGACGTGAATCTAGAGTCGGCAATAGTTTGCTATCCCAATGGAGAGTTACCGTACCCGGGATATTGTTTTGTAAATTGACTTTTATAGCTTCAGCTCGCTCTCTTCGCATTTCTGTGCGAATTCTACGGATTGGGGACTTACTAATAGAAAAGTCAACCGTGTTATGCCCTAGCGCCTCAATAGTAGCTTCAATTATAAATACAGAATCTCTTACACTTAACTGGCATGTAACTAATACGGCAACCAACTTTGGAATTATAACATTATTCCGCATACAAATTTTATCGGGCTGATTTGAAGCACCACTTAGGATGGGTCTATTTTCTTGTAAATCTATTATTTCAGAATCAGAAGATGAGTTTTCCTGTGGTGGTACATAAGATGATGTGGATGGAGCCAACAATGAAAAATATTTAGCATGTCGTTTTTCCTCCTCAATGTTTCTAAGGCGCGCCTTTTCTTCTTTTTCTGTAAGTTTTTTGTCCACTCCAGCTAAGTGACCAGGTCTTACTGGTTTTCTTTGGCGCTCCAAGAAGATCCTATTTTCATTTATTTTAATTAGCTGAAAACTGTCAAACAAATTGTCTAAGTTGGAAAGAAACTCTTTTCGACGTTATCCAAACAGTTCTTGTGTTTTTTTCGCATTTTTTTGCAAATCTCTCTAAACTTGGTACAATGAAACTAGTTTCTTAATATAGGTAATGATTTACTCGGAATACGTGCCTTTTAACAGTAATTAATACACTCACGAATAGTAAGATTTGCACTTTCATTGACACTTTAATTCACTTCACAAATATTATAGAACAAAACTCCCAGTACTTCTCCATTAGAGGGAAGTAGATTTGCTAAGTAAATTAGACGAGTACCACCCCCAATTACTAATCACTGTACTTCAAACAAAGAGCGTTTCTTCTGCACATCTTTTAACTAACCCCACAGAGGCATAATTTCAATAAAGCCGACTACGAGTTGCTGAATGCTAAGCTGAGTTGTGCTGATTGGGATGATATTTTTAAAGATTGTCGAGATGCTAACGAATACTTAGTTGAATTTTATAAAAAAATGAGGCTTGAAATTATCAATCATGTACCCAAATACGTTATAAAACCTTCAAATTATCATCCGTGGTTTAACAAAACACTCAAACGCTTACTGAGCGAAAAACATAAACTTCGTAAGAGATACACCAAGTTCAATAACCCAAGAGACAAACTTGAATACAATATCCTTCGCGAACGTTGTCACAAACTAAGCAGTGCTTGTCTAAAGAATTATCTAAGGGAAATCGAATCTGACATTTGTAAGAACCCAAAAAAGTTTTGGCGATTCATCAAGGACAAACGAAAAGGTCGTTCTGTATTGTCTGTTGAAATGAAGTTAAATGAGACGACTGCGTCCTCGGGCACCGATATAGCCAACTTATTTGCCAATCACTTTTCCTCTGTTTACTCAGCGCATGTAGTAAACTTAAATAACCCGGTTGCATATGCAGAGTCCAATAATAATAATAACAATTTAATGAACATACAGCTAATCAAATCACAAGTGCTTGCAAAAATAAAACTGTTCGATGCAACAAAAGGTTCTGGCCCCGATAGCATACCACCACTATTTATCAAAAGATGTGGCGCAGCTCTAGCACGACCACTAACAATAATATTTAATCGATCTTTGAGGGATAGGTTGTTTCCAGAGGAGTGGAAAAAGACTAGAAAAGTGCCAATTTATAAAAAGGACGATAGGGCAAACATCACCAACTACCGAGCAATATCTATATTATCGTGTCTCTCTAAGCTTTTCGAGAGCCTTATATACCCTCTAATATACGTCATATTGAAAAAAATATAACAGATTTCCAGCACGGCTTCATGCGTGGTCGTTCAGTCGAGACAAACTTAGTAAAATATATCTCGTCCATATCGCAGAGTTTGGATAGGGGCCTGCAAGTAGATGCGGTATACACAGATTTTTCAAGTGCATTTGATAAAGACAATCACGGAGTGCTGTTTTCCGAACTTCACAACATGGGATTATGCGGATCATTGTTGCACTGGTTTGCATCGTATTTATCAGAGAGGCCAACGTGTTTTTGGCAGAATCGGGTGTTCCACAAAGATCTCACCTTGGACCTGTCTTATTTCTAATATTTATCAACGATATTGCAACTGTGATAAATTATAGCAGTTTGTCCATATTCGCATATGATATTAAAATTTATAAATGCATTGAATCCACAGAAAATGCTTGTCTCCTACAATCAGATTTGTACAATATATCTGTCTGGTGCCATAAAAACGGAATGCTACTATAACCCTCAAAATGCTACTCCATCAGTTTCACTAGAAAGAGATTTCCTATTGATACCAAATACACATTGTCCGGTGTAACTTTGGCAAGGGTCACGGAGGTCAGAGACTTAGGTGTTAAGCTGGACAAATTTTGCGGCACATATAGATAATCTAGTGAATAACGCAGCTCGTATGTTGGGTTTTCTAAAAAGAAATGCAAAAGAATTTCGCAATGTAAAAACTAAGATAGAACTCTTTAGTACCCTTGTGCGTAGTCATCTCGAGTTTGCTAGCGTGGTTTGGAATCCCGTATACGCTGCGCCATCCCAACGAATTGAATCTATACAGCGAGCATTTACACGTTATATTGCCTTTTTGACACCTGGTACATCCCACAGGCATCCCTACAAGGAGAGACTTGATTTTTTAAAGTTACTTCATTAAAAAATCGACGTACGATAGCAGATTTACTGTTTCTACATAAAATTCTTAATAATGACATCAACAGTATTCATCTTCTTGGTGAAATTGGAATTGCAGTACCCTGTAGATACCCGCGCTATAAAGTACGCAAAATGTTTAATATACCGAGTCACAAAACAAACTTGGGTATTCATTATCCCATAGCTAGGATATGCAACGCGTATAACGAAATGTTAATGAAGATACCCAGTATTGACATTTTCAACGATTCTACTCGAATTTTCAGAAACAAACTATTGCATCACTTTCAGCCTCCCAGTGTGTATTCGACGTAGTTAATTTTTTTTTTGTGTGTTCTTAATAAATCAATAATAGCAGTATTTGTTAAAGATAATGTTCTTGTTCTCCTTTCATTTTAATTAATGTTAAACGATATGGTATAAATGTTGTGTATATCTATAATTGGCAAACATATGTAAACAGTAAAATTATCCTCTATATATTACGAATGTCTTGTATGTTATGCTGTTGATGTACCTATAAATAATTAAATATAAATAAATTAATATCTGTTTGAACCGTGGGTATCTCACTAGTTAATTCTTTTAACACAAGAAAATCAATATTATCTCTAAATGGATTGTTGATTAATGAAGTTGCGCGCGCGACGCATGTCTCCACAACCTTACTGGCGTGATAATTACCTATGCCAATAACGGTCATATTATTTATTTGATTTGAAGATAAACCTAACTTTTCTTTTGGCGATTTAGTAATAAATGAAGACTGGCTTCTGCAATCCAATAACGTACGAACTTTAGCTGATTTCCCTGTATTTGGATTAGAAATTTTTATCATAGCAGTTGACAAGAGCACTTGACCTTGTCTGAATTCTGAAAAATTAACAATTGTTTCATCAGAAACTTCATCTACTGGCGTCCTATGCGCCGACATACTTGTGGACCTATACAATAAACAGTTATGACGTTCTTTACAATCGCGACAGGAACTCACATGACACTCGCTTACGGGGTGTACTCGCTTACTTACCCTGACGCAAGCAATTGACATGAAGTTTATATTTTTAACAAAATTTAATCGTTTTTGTACAGTGGGGGTCACGGGCGCGTGTACACTTCAAAAAATCTTTCCTGTGCAACCGCTAGACGGGTGATTTTACGGGCCTATCCTGATTGGTCGTAGTATTATACTATAACCAATTAGCATAGTGCTGCACTGGGTGCATTTATGAATGATGCGTGCGAGAGTAAATATTATGCGCGATGTTGCTCTATTCCGCTACACAGCTACAGCCAGCGTTTTGGCAACATCTCGGGATTTCTGTGATGCGCGTGCGATATCGGGACCAAATAAAAAAATAATAAAACAACAACAATAATCATACGCGTAATTTTACATTTGGTTTCGATTTTAATATTGAATTCATGAATCTGGTATAGTCATATTTTTTAAGTAAACCTATATATAACCTTTTTACTCTCAAAAAGAATGAGCTTCACAATTATTTCTTTTATTGTTATTATGCTCTTGTAAAAATAGGTACTAGCTTTTCGTCAGCGGCTTCGCACGCGCAGAACAAAACTTTGATCCTACATTGTAACCACTCAGAGTATAAATTAGAAAATACTACCATTTTCTAATTTTCTAGGTAGCCTAATTAATTACCAACTCCGATATTAAAGAATTTAAAAAATTTAATTTTAATTTATACACATTTATCCCCATTTTAATGAAGTTTCCTAAAATCCTTTTTAGGCAACGACTCCTAATCATTAATTACTTTCGTGTAAAATTTCACCTTCATATTTTAGTAGTTTTCGAGATTTGTCAGTGAATAAATACTCAAGTGGTTTCGGTTCTATATACCTATCTAAAGATATATGCGTTAGCATCAAATAGTCAATGAGATATATTTTGTTTTTTTTTTAATACAAGGCGCAGAAAATTTCCCCTCCCCAGCCAGATATTTAAGTGTGAGTGGGGACTAGTGAAGTCTGAAGATAACTGATGCGATAGAAAAGTGTGCCGCTCCAGCCATTCTCACCTTGCTGGCCTGCACCCAATCCCCGTCTCCGTGGAGCCCTATAACCTTATTCACCAACAGAATCATCATCAGCCTATTAATGTCCCCACTGCTGGGGCACAGGCCTTCCCTATGAATGGAATAGGGAGATTGGGCCATGACCTACCACGCGGGCCCAGTGCGGATTGGTGGTTGCTAACGACTGTAGATGCAGCCGGGACCAACGGCTTAACGTGCCTTCCGAAGCACGGAGGAGCTCGATATAGTAAATTTTTGGTCACCCATCCAATGACCGACCACTGCGAAAGTTGCTTAACTTCAACGATTGCAGCCGAAACTAACTTTACTTTTAATTTAAATAAAAGTTGATGCTGTCACTTTCTTTGTAGAAACAAAATTTCTTGGTAAAACAAAATAAGACAACACGCGACTTAATGAAGCATTACTTTTAATTGACGTCTTTGAATGCAGCCGTTAATGACATATAAAATATCACTGAATTATTCAGGAGTTATGATTCTTATAAATAAAAAAGTCGTTAAATAATCTACAGAACTCTTACTTCGTGAATAGCACGAACGATTACAGTTGTTTCCGGATTTAATTAGAAAATCATTTACAAATTCCAAACAAAATGTAATATCATGAGCATACATTCATCACAACACAACCGAGCTATTGCTGTTCATTCATAAAAAGTAGCGAGCCCCCCCACTAACGAATCGTACAAAACGAGTGCATGGCAAAATCGCCTTAGAGTTGTTCACGCGCCCGTGACCGTGTTTGTACATCTTTTGATTTAAAAACAGCACAATTGTAAATCCTATGATTGTCACCGCAGATGATACTCACACAAATTGGAGACGATTTCGAATTTATGGCAGTAAGAGATTTAAAATACCCGTTACGAAAATTATTGTTTTGCTTATTATTAGCATTGTTGCTTGGCGTAGCACTGTAACGCACTGGCGGCGTAGCAATGTAACGCGCGGATGCACCGGTCGATCCTACCAATGATCCCTTATTTAAGTGACTGTCATATCTACTTCTATGTATAGATTCGAGCACGTCTGCGCGGTCTGTTAAAAACTTTTTAAATTGGTTTAGCGTAGGGAAATTGTCTAAAACATTGCGATATTCCTCCCATTTAGCAAGCGTATGGCTGTCCAATTTAGAGGATAACATAAATATTAATAGCATATCCCACCTGTCTGTGGGCTGGCCTAAGCTGGACAATGCACGCAGGTTTTTGTCACGTGATCAACCAAGAACCGAAGTGACTTTTCAGATTCACGCGTCAGAGGCTGAATATTAAACAAAGAATTTAGATGATGATTGGTTAATAGTCTTTTATTATTGTATCTATTACACAATAACTGCCAAGCCTCGATGTAGTTCGCAGCCGATATTTCTAAATTCGATGTTATCCTAGCGGCTTCTCCTTCCAAGTAAGAGATAATGAAAGTCGTGGACAGGAGATATGTGGCTATTATTATGTATTAGACTTTCATACGTATCATGAAATTCAAGCCACACTGAAGTACGTTCCGTCGAATTTGGAAATCTGAATTTGCGGCAGCTCAAAACCCATACTATTATTATAATTGCTACTATTTTCAGCCGATAATTGACATTCTGCGTCCATAAAGAATTCGCGTTTTTAAAACTTATTTTGACTATCGATAATATTGTTGGCCAAAGCTATGTTGGCTATAAAATCATGTTCAATATTTTCTCTTTCATCTAATTCCCATTCTAAATTCCCCGAATTCAAAACCTCGATCTCTCCTTGCCAGTCATCGAATTTTGCAAACAATGCCTCGAATTTTCCAAGCTTTAAAGCCCACTCGGTTAGTTCGAGACTAACTATTTCTCCTCGCTAGGATAGGATTTATAGTAGACATTTTTTTTAAATTTAGTGATCTGCCCTTCCATCGAACTTCGTTTTGCGGTTAATTCTTTCATCCTTTTCTCATCACTCTTATTAACAGTAGATTTATTAGCGTTTTCTGAATCCATCATATACAAACAAACAAAGAATAGAATCGAATATAAATCAGCGAAGAAATGAGTAGTATTAAGAGGGAATAAATTTAATTTGGCTCACGCTCTTCCACGGTGTTCACACGCTGACCCGGGAAAACGGCGCCGCCGACGAATTTAATTTCAACTTATTATTGATAATTTTTTAATTAGATGACTATTTTTAGCTTTAATAGATGTTATTTTTTAACTTTCTTTGCGACAAATGAAAACTACACTGCACCATTCGGAAAAAACGGGAAAAGGTTGTCGTGTAGCGACAAAATAAAACTAGACAGAAAAAAAATAAAGGAAAAATCAAAACAACAGTATAGGATATATATATTTACAAGATAAAGTATTTACAGATTAACAATAAAAAAAAAGTATGGTGTGTGTGTTAAGTGTGGGGTGTAAAGAGGAAGTGGTGAAGTGGGCGTGGGTCGTCGGCGATCTTCTTCGTTGAGAATAGAAGGTCTGGAGGACGTGCTGCTAGCAGACGGGCGGCACTCCTAGGAGGCAGAAGCGCTCCTGTTCAGCCGTCTCAGGTCTTGGTCTGCCCTGGTGGTGGCTGGCGGCGCTGCTGGTAGGTTGGCCGGCGAATATCGGCCAGTGACAGGAGTTGATGGAACGGCAGGAGTCGGTAGAAGCGGGCTGAAGCAGTTGGAGGCTGGCCGAAGAAGCTGGAGTCCAGGCGGCAGTCCCACCGATGAGGTTGCGAGAATGGTAAAGATGACGAGAAGAGTAGCAGAGTTAAGTAGTTGTTAAGAGAGCCAATAGGTGCTGAAAAGCTTCGAGGTCTTTCTTGAGTCCCGGGGCAGTCGGCCCCGGGACAAGGCCTTTTATTAATTTAGAGCTCGGTAGCGAGCTATCAAAAGTTGAGTGGGCAATTTTTGCCGTAGAAATGAATGAATGATCAGGGTGGCTCGGAATTTTATAGGTCCGGAACCATTTAAATTTAGACACGATTCGAATCGTACTAAAAAGAATCAAAGTAGGTGGTCTGTGGAGGTTGAATAGTCATAGACGTAGTTGGAGAGAGTATCCGTGTCATGGGTAGCCATGACAACGGATAAAAAACATTAAGTTGTCATAAATGTCAATAAAATAAATAAACTAAAAATAGATAATATCGGAGGAAAATTAATGAAAACAAATAAATAACAGAATAAAGAAAAATGCCGGTAAGTGTCCAGCACTCTGGAATAGTGATTTTCAGTATAGATGGAATTGTGTGTGATATTTTTGAAATTATGTGTTACCAGGACTACATAATAAAATATATGTTGATGCCTGATGAATATCGATGATGTTATATGATAAAATGTGCGAAATGGAACCTATGATAGTCGAAACCATGGGACGATCCCTGAGGTACGTTACAAGGTGTGACTTGGAAATGGGAATTCAGTGGAAATTGGGGCACTTATCTCAATCCGATGACGACGACGGTGGTGTAAGCTTTCACTGCCTTACTGCTCTGCTACCCTTTGACTCGCAATTTTCTTTGATAATTTTCTTTCTTTTTTTGCGTTCCCCTCATGGGCCACCAATTTATGTCTTGTCTCGACACAATGGAGCCAAATAAAACTATTCTTTAGATTAATAATAACTTTGTAATGCTATTTTGCAAGTAAGAAAAAAATATATTAAAGCAGCCTCGTCAACGGCTAACAGAACAGAAAAAAACATTGACAAATTAAAGAAGAAAAAAAATGCGTAGGTCATTCGACCTCCTTTGTACAAAATAATAATCCTCATCAATGAAGGCGACCAGCCGTAACAGTAACGCCTGTATCAAGTAGACCAGTAAATGATTGGTTTAAAATTTTAATATTAACATAAGGCCTTGTTTTATTTAAATTAGGTATGTTTTTATCATCGATTGAAAAGACAGAGTTGAATAAAGAAAAAGATTTAATAAATTTTAGCCAATTTTGCCATTCCTTGTTTGTGACTCTCCAATCGGGTTTCATTAGTTTTTTGAAGGATTGGTTGACCTAACTGGGTGGCAGTTAGGGCAATCTGGGTAAGCTATATCCCTTTTTCCACATTTAATGCAGATGATTAACCGTTCTTCGACAGATTGTCTCAGACAATGTGTGTTAACCCTGCATCTGGGACAATATCTGAACGAGACTGTTCAGGAGATATAGCAGCTATATGAGCTTGCCGGCTATCATTTACATAACTTTCTCTAAACTTATTTGGCTCTTTGTAATTGTTAGAATTATAGTTATTACTGTATTTTTTTTACTTATAATAAATGATTGGTCTGGTTTATTATTACTGACATAGTAAGATTTAGGGTTATAGGCAAACTCTGGAGCTAGTGTGTAGCTTGATACTCTAGGTGGCTCATGAAATTGTGAAAATCTTGAATTTATAGTTTCATAATTACGGCATATGGATTGGAGGTCATCAATCGACTTAATGCCTGGAGATGCTGCTAATAAATTTGCATAACATGGTCGAATATTATATGTAAGTATTTCAAGTTTATCGTGATCGGATAAAGGTGTGTTAAAACGACAAAACATACCATGCAATATAGACAAGTAGATTGTTATGTTTTCGTGTTCACCTTGCGTACGTGAACAAATTTCGTGTAGAAATTTGTAATCATAGTCAGTATTACTAAAATCTTGTTTTAATAACGTACGTAATTCAGACCAAGAAGATACCTTATCTTTGTTAAAACGATACCAGTGCAAAGCATCGTCTATAAATATATTAAAGGCTAATGTGAGTATTTTATCGTAGGTCGTGAGTATTTGTACCGCAGAATTCTACAAATTCCTCGACTCTTTGGATAAAGGAATGGACAAGGATTGGAAAAGGATTAATTTATTTAGGTCAGCCGAAAGACTGCGCTCGCAACTGACAGACACTGTAGGAACATCAGAGACACAATCAGACGTTGAGGCTAATTTTTTTGACTGTAGCATGGTAGGTTTAAGTGAAGAAAGCTCGTTGGATTGAGACTGATAACTATTAACACAAACCTTGTAAACATCATTCACTTCTGGTTTCTGGATTGATTCTATTTATACCATGATAGATAAGATTCAAGAGCGTTACAGTTCTGTTAAATACATTTTTATCAAATTTTGACTTTAAAGTAGATAAATTATTTTGTGATTTTATTAGTGATTCCTTAACCTGCTTTAAATCATCGGTTGGATTAAGGTGAGACTCGAGAATATCTTCTGGTGGTAAAAGTTGCGATAGTTTGACTATTTCTTTCCTAATTCCTGCACAGACTAGCCACTATCACCTCGAAGTAGCACTTCGTATTCTAGTTCTACCTTTTGCAGAGACAGATACTTAATAGGGTGAGACATGATGTTCCCAAAATTTGGATGTGCGTTGCAAGATCTAAGCCACTACAATTATAAAACTAAAGAATAAAATTACTATAAGCGTTTAACTTATAATCAAGTTCTACAATAATTATATTATTATTAATATAGTACAGTGTTACCTTATAGCAATGTGTGTATAAAATTATCAATTTTTAGAAACCTTGGCTATGTAGCTTCTAAACCCTAATACACCAACAGTAATACAACACTAAAAAAGGTAATTTTACTCCCAGAAGGGAATTCAGATTAGAGCAGAAAATGTGTTTGCAAAATGTAAGAACGCTGTACCATATTAGTGTCGCCGCACACGGGCCACCGACCACAAACACAAAACGCCGCCACCGGCATAATTCTTGTAGTTTTTATACATTTTATATGGACTCGCCACACTCGTTACGCCGGTGGCCGCCACACGCTACAAATCGTCGTTGCTCGCTTCTTGTGGCCCGCACCGGTCACTTAATGCACCGATACAAAACGCCGGCCGCTGTCGCGCGCTTCAGCCACTTTAGTAGCCGCTTCTAGCTTCTCGTGGCGGCGTGTGGCCCGTGTGCGGCGACACTTACTGCACAAACAATAGTTAGGTAATCTCACGGAATTTTGTTAAGTTTTGGGACATTTCGTTACAGTATTTTTGGAATTCTCGAAAGATTAGACGATAAATATACTACTCATTACAGGAAACAAATATTTTGCCTGCTAATGTTTTCTTTGGACATTATTATCTACATGGCACAATATCGTATTGTTGCTATATATAATAATAAGCCTACATTAATTTAACACTAATTAAAATAATATTTGACTAAATTAATTAGTACGTAAGATGTGATAATACAACTTTAAAATAACTTTTATCTTCATCCTTGTTTCCGAATTTTGATAGAAATACGTTAACCATGATTTATTGAATTTAAAGAAATCAAAAATTACTGATGACATTGCAATAGTATGGTATGTTACGTTACCATAGGAAGATCTGTTCTGGTGATGGAGCTAGAAGGTCGCCATAGGAACTCTGTAATGAAACGATACAACCTCATCAAGTTTGGGCTTGTTTAATTCATCTTGACGAGCACTTTGCCTCACAAATAGTCTTGCGGCTGTTCTTGAGTAAATTGGAACCTGATATCAACCAACTTATTAAACAGCATCACATTCATCCTTCAAATTAGTTTTTATATTGCTGACGACCTCCGTGGCCGAGTGGTTTGTACGCCGGGTTTCATGGTGTCGCCGACTCGAGAGGTCCCGGGTTCGAATCCCGGTGGGGGCAGATGTTTGTGTGATAAATACGTACATTTGTACTCCAGTCATGGATGTTTAGTATGTATTTCTATATAAATATACTTATATATGTACAATATATGTATTCTATCCGTTACCCTAGTATCCCATAACACAAGCTTACTTTGGGGCTAGGCTAATTGGTGTGTGTGTTGGAAATATTTATTTATTTATTATTTATTATATTAGAATCGCTTATGTTTTTGACGTGACAACGTCTTAAATTAGGTTGCGGCTGGGAGTCACTTATGAAAAAGTGTAACGCTCGGTAACGTTACGATGAGTCTCTCGTGTTAAGTTTAAGTTTACATGTACAATGTTTTAGTAAACAAAATATATTTCTATAGTTAAAATTTGTGCAATTCTTATTTTCATTCAATTCCTTGTTCCTATTGTGCAATTTAATTATATTCATATCAATAAATATTCTACCGAGAAAAAGACGTTGTCACGTAAAATCTTCGCCCGTAAAACCGACTTTACAGGCAACCATTTTTTATTTTTAATGAAAGATACCCTGTCTGAATACTATAAAGTTGCGTTTCAATAACCTTTCTTATTGGCACTTGTAGTCCGTAAGATTTAACTTGAGACCTGGGCGCCGTTGTATACTACCTACCGCGCTCAGGTCTCAAGACAACTCGTGCGGGTTATAGTAAAAGTCTCGTTTAGAATGGTTGAAAACAAAAAGGAAAAACTTGTAAATATACTTTTTACGCATACATTATATCCTCGGGATGTAATTTTTTTGCAAAAAAGTGAAAATCACAGAAATGACTTACTGCAAGTACAATTTGCAGGGCAGAAATAGTGAAAAACAAAAATTAAAACTCATAAAAAAATTGATAAACAAGCTTTTATTACTTGTTAACAAAAATAAGAAGTCGAATATAAAATATACCATTTTATAGGTACATATGCCTCATGGTTTTAATGAAAGCGTATTACGTAACGTGTGGTCCTCTATTTTATTCAATTTAAAAAGGGTTCGAGAGTTGCGTAATATTTTACTCGTCTGTATCTAAGTAAGATGTCCTTAATATGGTATATGATATGGTCACAGCCGTGTCACATGACAGGCACTCGTAACTTATTCCTGTAGCTGTAGTTACCTGGTTGGTTTAGTACACTTGATGTCAATAACAATGTACGTCCATACCATGATTTGTTTTTGCGTAATTTGTGCATGTTGCATCTTCGGTCGAGTATTAGCAGGTGAGTTACATACTTGCATAATATATTTATTTATTACATCAGTCATTTTATAAAGCTATTCAACATTTATATATATACTAGCTGACTCGGCGAACTTCGTACCGCCCAAAAGTAATAATTTGCAATAAATTAAAATTGCGACTATAATTTGAGATTTAAACTATCCTATCTCTCAAGTTGGATCGAACTGCACATGGTGTGCGAATTTTATTATAATCGGTTCAGTGGTTTAGGAGTCCATTGAGGACAAACATTGTGACACGAGATTTATATATATTAAGATATATATATATATTAATTCTGATAAAAACTGGCTAAGTCAAATCTAACCTACTTTACGATCTCACATTTTTAAATAACAGCAATTGTTATAGGTACCCAATAACGCAAAGAAATAAAGGTTAATACTAAACTCGTATTTATATAATATTTATAAAAAGATTATTTCTGAAATTATGTAAAGATAGTCTTTATTTTTATGAAAATCATAATGATAACCAGGTACATACCTAATTAACGATAGTAAAATATAGAAACAGGTAAATGGAAAGACTTTGAACATTTCATTTGAAAAGAAATCTATTATTACAACAGGTAGGTATAAGTATCGTAGGTGCCAACTGCCAACACTCAGAAATCAATATGAATATAAGCATTTACTATTTTTATTATTAATTGCATTTTATGTTCATTTAATGCATATTCTGCATAAGTACACTTTATGTATTTATGCAGAATACATAAAGTGTACATCTTTTACTATTAAGTATAATAATTATAACCTCAAAATCTAATACATTCTGTAGTAGGCCACGGTTCCACAAGTTGTCCGTATCTCAACAAATGCCTAACGAGAGTTTATGAATGCATTTTCTCATTGCTGTGCGTTCTAGGGCATTCAATGTATGGGGAACGAGCAATGTCCTTTGGGCTTCTAGATGTCCTTATGGATATAAACACACGTAGTATTATGTGTTTACATTAAAGAGGTTTTGGGTTATAGAAAGGTCAAGATTGGCATCATCGTGGTACGTGTAATATTACACTCGGTGCTGGGTAGCCAGTTCCTTTGCTTGACACGCTGCCGCGTGTCTAGATGTATATGCGCCCTATAATCTTAGATTAAAACAAAAAGGGTAGATAGGGTACACTCATACTAGCATCAAATAAAATATGATCCGACTCAACTACATAAGCAACTCTCGCCACGCACACGTCTGTATATAAACATATAAACATCAATCGAGCAAGCGAGACAGAACTATACGCTGCAACGCTGCGTATTGTTGTCCTTTTCTTGCTTACAAAATGGCGATTACGTGAATAATATTCACGACAAACCGTGAATTTGAGAAAGAAATGATTTCACAGTTTTACGTATGAAAAGTGTTGCCGGGGCATTTGATTTTGAACTATTTGTGTTCTTTATAAAAGCATCGAAGGCATTGTTATATCTTCATAACACAGAATATATGCAATATTGTTATATTGAGTGTACATGCAGCGTATTTGTACATGCAGCGTATTTGAATGTCAAATTGTGACTAAAGCGAATTATGGTCGTGGACCACAATTTAAGCGGATCACTTTTGAGCCGCGAATGCCGTATCTTCCCTTTTTGTACATGCAGCGTATTTGAATGTCAAATTGTGACTAAAGCGAATTATGGTCGTGGACCACAATTTAAGCGGATCACTTTTAAGCCGCGAATGCCGTATCTTCCCTTTTTGTTTTAATCTAAGCCTATAATCCGATCACTACGCACACACACACACGTGTTTTACTAAAGTAAGTGTACAATTAGTATTTCTCAATACAAACTTTGATTTTTTCAGAAGTCAATATGACTGTATTAGTTCTGCACATTAATGGAGACAAAACAACAGAAACATTCGAGTGCTCGAGAAGTTTGAATGAGTTGTATGTTTATGAATTCGATAATATTTCCTTGAACTTAGTGAGCAGTTCAAACATGCACTATTTTTCGTGAGTATGCACAATGATTTTGCTATTATATATACGGCATGTTGATTGATGCAACAGCAGCGATCCAGACTTCTTGTCCAGTTAGTTTTCGAGACATGGTTGCTTATTAATTTGTTACTAGCTGTGCTCTGCCGTATCACCCTGTCCATTTGAGGAAAGAGGTTCTATAGAGAAACATTCCTCGTGAATTATTTTTAGATTTCTAAAGGTGAGCATTCAGTCATACATGATTTATGCGGAACTTTAACCGTTAACGCAGCATAAACATTTTTCAAAGACGCTCCCGTCTTATTGGTCGTAGCGTGGTTTCCTACATTGATAAATGTATTATGCAACAAAACAAAAAAAAAAAACCATTACAATTGTTCCTGTGATTAGCGCTCAACACTTTAGCTTTATAATATTAACTAGCGGCCCGCCCTCGCTTCGCTTCGGTGTAGAGCTGAAGTGTAGACTACAGCTTTTGTACTCAGGCTTGTATTATACACAATCACATTCATCTATGATTCTTCTTATGCAAATGCATGCCTGCATGCAAAGTCTCAGCCCGATCGGTTTAAAATTGACAAAGTTTCATACAAAATTGAATTCCTCTCGGACCACTGAGGTGTTCAGTCGTGTTTCTAGCCGATCTTACGCAAATTTTTCTAATAATTATTTTTAAGTGAATAGGACCGCAAAGGTTCAAGGCGTTTTGAATAGTCGTGTGATAAATGTGCTATATCTCGGCGTGGGGGGGCGGGCGCAAGTGTAGGCGAGAGATTCGTGTAATAGTAATGATATTAAACAGTGAGTAAAGTGAAACAAAAACAATAACAAAAATACCCGCAACACCTACCGTTTCTGTCTGAGGGAGCTCAACTTATACTAGACGGAAAGTAAAGTTGTACGAAATCGTCGATTGCCACCAGTGTAGGCTGACCCCTCATGATTATCGCTTAAGGCGCTAAGGTCGAGTTATAGTGGACGGAAACAATTTACATTGACCCATCAAGACATTGATTGTTCACTGTCTTTGCTGTCCTAGTATCCGACTTTCCACTATGCCACTCAAAAGAACACCACCATTGACTCCTACAAATCTAACTCCAGTTACCAATACTGCATTTCTTACTAGCAGCGACCCCAATTTAAGCACATGCGTCGAAAAAGAGAGAAATATCAAGAGGAAGAGAGAAGAACTGGTGGAGCGTAGTGATTTGGAGGATTTCAAAACTTTAATGACCAATATGTTCCAAGAGCTCTTAGACTCAATTAAAGAAATTAAAGAACAAAATATAAAACTACAAGAATCCGTTGACTTCACCGCTGTCAAATATGAAGAAACAAAGGAAAAGATGTTAAAGCTGGAGAAGGCCAGGGACGAGGATCGCAAGCATATTGTTAATTTAGAAGAAAGGTTAGAACAATTAGAGAGGCAGGGTCGAGCATCGAGCTTGGAAATAAGAAACCTGCCACGGACAAACGACGAAACCAAGCAAGGCCTGTCTAAAGTGGTAATTGAGTTGGCTAAAACCATCAATGTGCCACTATGTGAATCTGATGTGAAGGATATTTTCAGAGTCAATGCTAAAACCTCGAAACCCATATTGGTTGATCTGCACTCCGTTCTGCTGAAAGAGAAGTTTCTTAATGGCCTAAAGAAATTCAACAAAAATAATGAGGACAAATTAAATACGGGACACTTGAACATGAATGGACCGAAAATTCCTATATTTATCTCTGAGAACCTAACCACAAAAATGAGACGTCTCTTCTTCCTGGCCAGAGAATTGGGCGCGCAAGATAATTATAAATATTGTTGGACATCGTATGGCAGAGTTTATCTACGAAAGGATGAAGGAGCAGCCCTAATCCGTATTGAATCTGAATCTGATATTTGTAAGCTAAGAAATAATTTGTGACTGTTGCCTGATGTTATAAAGACCATCAATATCTTGTTTATGTCCATAGTTACTGCTATCTTAATCTTAGTAGCACGGTATTACTATAATTACTTTTCTTTAATAATCAATTCCTATGCTTGTATTGTATTTTATGTCTGTCATGTAAATCACACAACGTATATAATCCTATATTATAGACGTTCAATTTTAGTAAAATATTGTAAATTCACCAGCTACACAAAAACAAACACTTACACTAAACTAACACACACATACAATAACCAAACTTTTTGTTGGACTCATTGGTTTAACATTTCACCTACAAACCATCACCAATACACACACACAAATGGATTAAGTCTTAAGCTATTAGTTCGTTCAACTTTGGCACATAACTCAGCATCAAATTTATCTAAAACTAGTTATGGAAAAAATTACACTCACATTAGTTTTCTAAATCTTATAAACAGAAACTACTCTTTTAAATATTTTTCATATAAAGCTCCAACACTGACAAAATTTATTGACTTTTTGAACTTGTTGATACTGAATTTCCCCGGCCATAACCTTTTTTAATATTGATAAAGAAATCATAAGTGAAATTGATAAAGTTGGTAACATCAAATGCACGAACATAATCGATCATTCAAGTTTCCAAAACGTCACTGGGATAAAAAATGGCGGTAGATCACTTAATATTCTTACAGTCAACATACGCAGTATTACTTGTAACTTAGATTCTTTTTTAGTATTTCTTTCGGAATTGGACGTTCTGATTGACATAATAGTCATGACAGAATGCTGGATTAACGAAAGCTCAATTATTCCTACAATTGATAATTATTCCTCATATAATACAAAAGTTAATTTGAATCAGAATGATGGCGTAGTACTGTATATTAGAGAGAGTATAGCAAATGCGCGTGTATATGAGCCTACTATTGTGGATGGGAGTTGTTTAATTCTTGACATACCAAACCAACTCACGGTAGTAGGTTCTTATAGGTCCCCTAGTTTCAAAAACCCCATTCCGTATTTGGAGTCATTAGGTAAAATTCTTAGTAAAAATCGCTCGGAGCATATAATTTTTACAGGGGATATAAATATAGACATAATGCCGAATTCTTCTGCAGTTCACACGACTGAATATCTGAACTTAATGGCTTCACTAAGCTTAAAACAAGGTATTGATAAACCTACACGACAAAATAGATGCTTAGACCACTTCATGGTCAAAAGCACAGGACAAGTTTGTTCATTCGTCTTTGAACCCCTGACTGACCATAGTCCAATTCTACTTCATATTAACCAAACAAAAATAAAGAGGAAATTGTCGCATAAAGTTACATACTCAATAAATTATGACACATTTGGTGAATCGCTGAAAGCTCTTCCCTGGAGCAGATACGAACAATTAAAAACAGCAGATGAAATGGCCGATTACCTGATAACCTCAATACAAAAATGCATTGAAAACAACTGCAAAAGAAAAACCATATCAAATAAAAACAAACCTTTAAAGCCTTGGATCACCCCCAGTCTTGTGAAGTGTATGCGTAAAAGAAATAAAATGTACAAAACTTTTATCCTGTCAGATGGTGATGTAAACTTAAAAACTCAATATGATAATTATAAGAAAGTCTGCAACTCTGTAACGAAAACGCTGAAACGCAATTATTATCAATCTCAATTAAACACTCACTCTGGTAATTCAAAAAAAACCTGGAAAATTATAAAAGAAGTTTGCAATCTGAAACAGCAAAAAACAGTACCTATTGAACTATTAAACGCTGAAGACAATCCGCAAAATTCACTAAATACTGTAAATAATTATTTTACGTCTGTTGGTCGTGAACTAGCCGACAAAATTCTGAAAGCGACCAACCAACGCGAAGAATTACTAGCCAGTAAGGAAATGAAAGTTACAGGACCTGTTCAGTCGATGTCACTATGTCCGGTTGATCCAGGTGAGGTGTTGGGCCTATTGAGCAATTTAAAAACTAACAGTGCTCCAGGGTGGGACCAAATACCAGCTTACATTTTTAAGGAATTTAGACATATTCTAGCTGAACCAATCTCACATTTGTGCAACACTAGTTTTTCAACAGGGACATTTCCCGAGATTCTTAAGAAAGCCCTAGTTACCCCAATTTATAAATCTGGTAATAAGACCATGGCAGCAAACTATAGACCAATTTCACTCTTATCTGTTCTTGCTAAAGTTATTGAAAAACTAGTGAATAAAAGACTAGTACACTATTTAGAAAAAATAAATTTCCTATCACCGAATCAATTTGACTGAAAAAATCGACAGAAGATTCAATACTTAAACTAACTAATAACATAACCAAATATATAGACAGTGGCGACAAGTGCATCTGGGTCTTTATAGACCTGCAAAAAGCATTTGATACAGTATCCATTCCAATCTTAACAAGCCGCTTACAAGGTGCCGGCATTAGAGGAGTAGCATTGTCATGGTTTGAGAGTTATCTCACTAACAGAAAACAGAGTGTTAGAGTTAAAAATTGCACGAGTACAGAAACGTCTTGCTCGTTCGGAGTGCCTCAGGGTAGTACACTTGGACCAACCCTTTTTCTGATCTACATTAATCAACTATGTGAATTTGACCTAGAGGGAGCAGACTTAACTATGTACGCTGACGACACAGCTATCCTCTTCCATGGCAAAACATGGAATAAGACCATATTACTTGCAGAACAAGGACTAAAAAAGGTATCGCGCTGGCTGGAGGACAGTCTCCTAACCCTTAATGCAAAGAAAACCACATACATGTGCTTTGGTAAAACAAAAGCTTCCAACCCTCCACGTGACCTACTTCTGCAAATACATCAGCACTCATGTGACTTAGATAGCAAACTACCATCTCAAAGCTCATCTGATAGCTGTAACTGTACGGTCCTCAATGTTTCAAACACAGTGAAATATCTGGGCATTACAGTCGATGATAAACTCCAATGGGCTCCCCATATCCATAACATTGCGGGCAGAATACGTCGACTGATTTATGTTTTTAAGCCTCTACGACTTGTAAGTGATTCAGTAACTCTTTTGAAGACATTTAATGCACTGTGTCAGTCTATCATTACTTATGCGATCTGCGTGTGGGGAGGCGCAAGCAAAACATACATGATTGAGGCCGAACGTGCGCATCGTACTGTCTTAAAGGTTATGCTATTTCTTCCATTTAGGTTTGCTACCACAGAAGTCTATGACAAGTCCGGGGTATTAAGTGTCAGAAAAATGTATGTTTACCAGTGCATAAAAAGATTTCACAAAAATCTTGCAACAACAGTACAGAGTGAGCACAATAAAAGAACAAAAATAGATAAATAAAACTAGTTTTTACGGGTTAATGCACGAAACTTTATTTATTTATTGACGTTTCGCAGCCTTTTCAGGTCTGCATCGTCAGAATAATGATTTTATATAAAATCATTATTCTGACGATGAGTGATGTGCGTGAGAACCTAAGAAACAAATATAAAAATAGATAAATATAGAATTCCTAGGACAGTCAGCTCTTTTGCAAAGAGACAGTTTTGTTACCAGGCATACTTATTGTACAATAAACTAAATACAACGCTTCGGACTAAGAACTTTAGTAACAATCAAATTAAAAGTAAGATAATTGACTGGCTTAAGACATACGATTATAAAGGTGTAGAGAGTCTTGTTTATGGTACCTCGAGATAATAAACAAACACGCACACATCACTCAAACATAAACGTACACACTCACACGCACACACACACGCACACACACACGCACACACACACACACACACACACACACACACACACACACACACACGCACACACACACGCTGGATAAATATGAAACACTAACTATGTATTTTCCCAATAACTTTGTAATTCTATTTTTTAAAATACTAAACATTGTCTTATACGCGTCTGAAATTACCAAGTAAATGTGTCATTTTTTGGAAGATACTGGCTCCCAATACACAGGTTAATCCTATATTTTTAGGAGCCAGGGTCCCTTATGATTTGTATTCTGGTATTTATACAATAAAGATTTTTATTTATTTATTTATTATTATAACTTTCATTCCCTATTTTATCCCCTTAGGGGTAGAATTGATCAAAATCCTTTCTTGGCGGATGCCTACGTCATAACATCTACCTGCATGCCAAAGGACAATGTTAAATTTGGCCTAAGAACCAACACCAATTTGGCATTTATGATAATTCTTAGTATATTTTTTGCAATAATTATCAGAATTTAGATTATGACAGACACTTCCAGTTAAGTAAGCTATATTAAAAAGTTACAAAATAATTTGAGACTACCATTTTGTGTATAATCTATGACAGCGCTGCAAATAAAACACTCTTTCTTCCTAATGCCGGCACTTCACTTGGCTAGTCGTGTTTGCTTTTTGAAAACTTGACATCAGTCTGTCCTTTTTATTCCTTATTAAGAGCTCTTTTACAAAATTGCGCCGCTGCCGTACTGATCGGCGCGTAGGTAGATTTGCACGAGTATATATTGCATTTTACGGATGATGTTTCGAGTCTGATAAAATAATTATTAATGAACTAATTATACAAATATATACATATTTCAGTAGTTCAATGATGTTAGATTAGTTTTATGAAAATTTTTGATAGTAATTCTATTTAATTCAATATCAAAATACGGTAAACCTGCATTATTTTTTGGAAAAACTCACGGAAGTTAGATGTTTTTTTTTGATAATTAATGGGATGGAAAATCTAAATTATAATACATTATGTTACAACAAAAACATATTTCTGATGTCGTAGTAATTAATTTGATCTAATTTATAGAACATTATTGAGAGATTGAGGCGTTTGAAGTTGTCCATATTATCGTTTTTTCCGTAAACTAGCTGCAGTAGTATGATCAGTACAAAAAAAGGAAAATAGTATTTGCAAATATTCTACAATAACTTACAATATGAAGAATAAATCTACTGTTTACTTCTATTGGAAATAGTCAAAATCTTTTCTAAGGGGGTAAACGAAGTGCTCAAAAATTACATTTTTTTTCAAAAAATGTGAAAGGGCTCTTAAGCGTGACAAGAACAGACTGTTGACAAGTGAAGGGCCGGCATAAAACTCGATATTCTGCGGTTGTGGCGCAGGCAGTTTGCATTCGTAGTAATCTGTGGCATTCGTGCATTCTCGTTTCGTATTGTTTTGTTTGGGCGGGAACTCCAAAAAAGAGCGCGCGTACATTTTAAGTTTTTATTCATTTTATTTTCAATTTTAGTTATTTTTGCTTAAAACTAAGTGTAAATAGCATAATTTAGAAGTAGTGACCCTTAGAAATGGAGGGAAACGAGAGGGACGGGGAGAACCCGCCTACCTCAAAAAACGTCCTCGCGTTGTGGATTGTGGTGATGACCCACAGGCGGACTTTGGCGTTGGCGGTGGCGGTGAGCGTAATGACTCTTATTTACCGTTTTATAAACCGAATTATAAAAGACGTTATCCAGAGAACTCTATTAATACCGATTTTAAAGTATTTGCCGAAGCAACTAATAAGGACAGACTGGGCAACAACAGTCCCATTTACTTAAACCACATTTTTGCAACTGAAGTTAAAGGTGTGACAGCAATTCAAAGAGTGAATGCCAGTAAAATTGCAGTTATTTTCAAGCAGTGCAATACAGCAAATAACTTTATTAACAATTCATCATTACTAAAAAAATATGAAATGAAAGCTTCCATTCCTACTGCACAGATTGAAAAGACAGGAATCATAAGATTCGTTCCGGCTAACATTTCCAATAAAGAATTGTACAGTAGGCTATCGTCAATATATGACATTATTGCAATCAGAAGATTCACCAAGAAAGTAGGTCATGAGCATGTTCCTTTACAAACTGTAAGCATTACTTTTCTATCTAATATTCTACCAGATAATATACTATACGACTTATTCTCTTATAGAGTTTTTTACTCTTTTTAAACTCTGCAATTTTAGCTGGACTCTGTTGGTGGAAAGAGATGTATTAATTTTTGTATTACGAGGTAAACGAAGTCATTAATGGGCTCGCTCCGCTCGCGGTGGAAAACCCCATTTTAAATCTAATGGGTTTTTCAAACAGGTGGGTACACACATCAAAAAACGTTTGAGATCACTTGCAAAAGCTGATATATTTTCAAAATGTAACATAATCAAGAGAAAATGTTTACGTTAATCTTTTTTTATTACAAAATACACTTTCTGAAATTAAAAAATAAAACTCATTTTATTTTATAGTATACAAAATTTAATAATTCAATCCTAAGGCGATTGTAATAGAACTTTGATAGAAATAAAAAGATATTTTAACCAAACTTAAAACCTTTTATTAATAAATTGTTGTTTATCTAATACAAAATAACTCCTCCTCTGGCTCGAACATAACCGGAGATCCTTCTGGGCATGCTGAGGATCAAGTTATCCAGCATTTCTTGTGGCAACCTGTCCCATTCTTGAACAGCAGCTTCCCTGAGCTGCGGCACTGTCTGGGGTGGTGGCTGTCGGTTCCAAACAGCTGGCTTAAGAGCATCCCACGCGTACTCTATTGAGTTTAAGTCAGGAGAGCCGGCAGGCTAGTCTAACCTTGTGATTTCGTATTCTCGGAGAGCAGCATTGACTCGTTTAGCTCGATGTGCGGGCGTATTATCGTCAACCAGTACAAATTGGTACCCGTGGTTTACTTGGAAAGGTCTGACGATTAATAGCGACTGTTTTATATCTGTCTGCCGTCATGAAGCCTTGATAAGGAATTAAAGACGTTCTAGCCCCAATCATAATACCACTCCAAAAGGACACTGATTTCCCGTCTTGCTGAACCGTTCCAGTGGCCGTTCTTTACCTTTCAGAGTCTACAGGTCTTCTCCAAACACGAACACGTCGGTTATCTGGATGAGTACTGATTCGCGATTCGTCAACGAAGAGGCAGTTTTGCCAGATGTTTTCCTCTTCGTCTTTTTCGTTTTGCCGGAGCCTAGTCCGCTGTAATCTCCGTCGCTGGCGTTCCCGTGAATTGAAAGGTTCTCGCTAAGACCTCCGTGTTCGCAATCCAGCCTTGTGTAAGCAATTCCGAACGGTCTTAGTGCTAACTTTAATTCCGGAGGCGGCCCGTATTTCTGATTTTAATTTAGTGGCGTATATTGTTGGGTCGCGAGCTACCAGCATCCTGATGTAGCGCTTCTGAGCAGCTGTCGAAACAGTTGGGTGACCGCTGCGGGGTCGATCAGCTAAATTACCCATGCGGTGGTACCTCTGCAACGTGGTTACTACACAGGATTGGGATATGGCAATTCTCCGTGCTATTTCTCTCGTAGAATAGCTTTCTTCCCTCAACAAAAAACAATCTATTTTTCAAAGTGATCGCAAACTTTTTTTGATGTGTGTATGCTGGGAGTAACTTATGTTATATACTCACCATACTATCTCCTTTTTAGTATAAGAGTTTTATTTAATTTTGTTTGGGTACTATTTGGGACTATTTGAGAACTACATATTTTTTTGACATTCTTGAAATGCCTACCGGAGTTATATGGTGCGTATGCCACAACACATATTTGATGTAGTGTTCCTATCACACATTTGTATGTTTTTGAAGTGAAACTTCTTTAGGCACGCTTGACATGGGGGGTAGACTGGCGAATGTGTCACGCGTTACGAAAATTGTCGCTGGTCACACACACACACACATATATATATATATGCACATACAGATGGAGCTAAAGAAGTTTCATTTCAGTGGTGTGGTCATAAGCGCACTCGCTTTTTTAAACGACAAATTTGATTTTAGGTGTTATAATGGTGAAGGAAGTTTTACCTTAAACGGTAATGATCACAGGAACATGACTTCTGCAGTAAGTACTCGGGCAGGGCGCTTTTCCCCTTTTTTATAAAGAAAAAATGAAAAATCTTTATTTTAACCTTTTGTTCACAGGTGTTTCAAGTAAAGGATACTTTGGCAGGGCTATGGAATTGTTCGTTTTATACGGAAAGAGACGAGAAATATATTGAGGGGGAATCATATCATAATTACTACCAGTCTACATGTAAAATGACATTATATATAGAAGGTGAGTACCTGATTAACTGTTTCACTTCGTCTCTTTTGCCGTCAGTTTAATGAAAATACATTAATTTCTATGAAACAACATCGAGGAGCTCGACAGCGCAAGTGGTTAGCGCATTCGGTCTGCAATCGTGGAAGTGAAGCATCTCTCAATAACTGGACTTGGATGGGTGACCAATTATTATTTATTATCTAGAACTCCTCCATGCTTCGGGAAGGCACCTCAAGCCGTTGGTCCTGGCTGCATCTGCAGTTGTTAGAACCCACCAGTCCGCGCTGGGTCCTCGTTGTGGGTCGGTGTCCAATCTTCCTATTCCATCTTTAGTGAAGGCTTGTGCCCCTTACTACTTGCGCTATCGAGCTCCTTGTGAAATTTTATCTCAGAATAATATGCATCATCGCTGGTTTTATTTTCAGATTATATCTTATGGACAATTTTTAATGCGATCGACAAGACTGAACTCCTCCACAATGATGGTGCAGTCTACCATTACAAAGAGGGTGATCACTTGACCATTTTCTGTACTCATTATTCTTCTATTAGTCATGGGAGTACACTTAGTATTTATCATTTTAATAGTAAGTGAGTCCTTATTACGTGACAAAAAATTACGTGATGGGATTGCATGGACTGACTAATTTAAGTGTAAAGAGTGTAATATATTGCGATTCAAAGTTAATACTGGCTGTGGAGTCAGCGCAAGTCTCGGCGCAGTAAACAAAATGTTTTATGCGATTCAAATAAGAATAGGAAAGCCAATGACCTCCATCTGTCAAATGTTGCTTGAAAAGTACGGTTTGCAAAAAGATCTTGAAACTTAGCTAATTCTAGAATAAAAACCAAACATTTGTAAGCAAACAATAACAAATATTGATAAATAATATTGGTTGATATTTTTTTTTCATATATTGAGCTTTGGTTGAATGTTTGTTATTCTAAATCGTCAACCAAATGTCACTTTAATTTGCGTTCAGGAACTCAATTTAAAACTTTCGTTTACATAGAGGATGCATGTTCGTATGTGACTTAGTAATAGTGCATGATTATTTCATAACTACTCCGGCGATAATGCAAAGATGAGCGGAATTGAAGAGCTTAATTCTGATTAATGTTTTTTCTCACAGTCTTGATAAATAAATATTATAAAAAATCGGTTGTTTTCTTGTCTCAAACTTGGTTAATAAATTTTATTACAAAAAATCCGATGATTTTTCTCATTTAATCTTAGTAAATAAATTTTATTAAATAAATTTTTTTTTGCTCACTCTACCTATTTCTTTCGAATCGACAGCTATGATGTCACAACATGGCGTCCAGTCGGTCCTATTCTTAGTTGAATCGCATTATAGGGTGACGTAGCCTTTAGGTGCGCGTGGAATGTCACTGACCTGAAACCTGCTCATGGTTGCGATCGCTGCTAACTTTAAAACCGCCGTAAAGTTTGAATTGCACTATAAGTATTTCTTTTATGCACTCTAAAAAAATACCCCACCCCACCCGTTGTTCAGTGTAAGCATATGAAACATGTAAAATCATTTTGAAGCGTCTTACGAGTTAGGTATAGACAAAAAAAAACGGCCAAGTGCGAGTCGGACTCGCGCAACGAGGGTTCCGTACAAACCCGAATTTTCAAAAATATTTTGTATTATATGATGTAACTAAAAATTTACGGTTTCCGCAATTTTTCCTTTATCTGTACTTCGTACCAAATTTCAAGATTCTAAGTTCACGTTGTAGGTTTTGATTCCGGTGCGTTTTTTCAAGATCATTTTTTCGTGGCGAATTCGGTATACCTACAGATTCGACGACGAGCTCCGTAGCCGAGTGGTTTGTACGCCGGGTTTCATGGTGTCGCCGACCTGAGAGGTTCCGGGTTTGAATCCCGGTGGGGGCAAATGTTTGTGTGATGAATACGAACATTTGTTCTCCAGTCATGGATGTTTAATATGTATTTCTATATAAATATACATATATATGTACAGTATATGTATTCTATCCGTTACCCTAGTATCCCATAACACAAGCCATACAGTGCTTACTTTGGGCCTAGCTTAAGTGGTGTGTGTTGGAAAAAAAACATACCTATTATGTACATCAGGAATAAGTAGGTAGGTACATTCGTTTATTTTCTGTCGTGTTGAAGGTATAGGAAGGTGAATAATTATTGCAATATAGTTAATATTGAACATCTAAAGAAAAATTTACTACAAAATATTCCACGCAGACCAGGCAGCACAAGGGACGGGAGGGGTGGATCTTTTGAAGTGAAAACTTCTTTAGTATCGTTGTGATTTCAGATTCGATGAAACTCAGAGAACTCCTTTTTTATTCATAACGCCATCTACATATTTTACTTAAACTAAAGAGATCACAATGATGGATGATCACAAGATGCTTTCTAAAGCAGACGGTTGTCAGACGCTGTGTATACATTATTTTAATTTTTTACACCATTTGACGATGACATGACATAGTACGTAATTATTTAGTAAAAATGCCTATCTTAATATATATAAATCTCGTGTCTTATTTAGGTGGCTTTGAGTTCGTGACCTTGGCATCAGCTGCCAATGGTGGCCGGCGGGGTCTCTCCGCCGCAGGCATGAGCCGCCCATCTACCTCCAGGCCTTCCAACTTTTGTTGTTTGTTATTAGCTGGGCGAGGGAGCGCTGCATCTCTTGCAGCGTCTGTGATAGCTCCTCCCCTCCGCAGCATCCGCCGCCCACCCCCAAAGGGGTGTCTACGATGATGGGCGCCGCCGGCCTTTTGTGCCGCCCTTCACCTGCCTTCGAAAAGGCCCGCCTTAAAGCTGTGAGCTCATGGCGAACCTTCGAGAGCTCGACTTGCAGGTGCTTGTTGTCCGCCCGCAGACGACGCATCTCCTCTGCCGTGTCCTTCTGCGCCAGGGCACGGCCTTCAGGGAACGTGCGTTGGCGCGTATCTTTTCTTTACAACATGTACCGCCTAACCCGTTTTTTGATTTTTGGCCCTATTTGCGACCTCCGTCACCTTACCTCCGCCACCAGGTCTTCCACGGATATTTTTCGAGGCTCGGCCTCTCCGTCGCTGGCGGCGGATGTATACGCCTCAGTTAAGGTGGACCCCGAGTCAGAGTCCGACTCTACCTCCCTGACCTCCCTCAGCGCCTGGGATATGCCGACGCTGTGCATCAGAGCACTTCCGCCGCCTCTGCCCCCCCTTGGCTTTGGGCACTTTAGGCGCAGGTGCCACCACTGACGGGGCGTCCTTATGGTAACTAGACGCCACCGACCGCCTTTTGCGGCTTGTGACCGAACCGGTCACCGATTCGGCCGCTGACGCAGGTTGGACGTTGACCCAGCAAAAGGCTGTGTTTCCGAGAATGAAATCGGCCGACAATCGGAAAAAAGCATCAGGGTCACCGAGCTTATTCGTGACTATAGATGTAAGGCAGGTTTAAAACCAATTAAACCAATCCGTTTAAAACGAAAAAAAACCGTTTAAAACCGAAATAAACCATTTTTTTCGATTTAAAACGGTTGGTGTTGATGACTATGTTTTTCTTAATTAAAACTACATTGTCTTGATTTTACCGAGATGGGAATATAACGGAGTACCTATAAACTGTATAAAGATTTTTTAAATGTGTGATATACTTACTGATATTGATATACTTAGCGAGTTTAGTTCTAGTACATAGTACCCACGAGTACATAGTACCTACTTAAACCTACGCAGGTAACGCGCATAACTTGTAAACAAGTGCAGTTGTCGTTGCACTTTCTACCTGACGCCGCACTACTCGACCTCTATCGCGACCCGCGGTGCTCTGGCACATTCGATCTCTAGCACTTTCGCGGTTCCGTTTCGAAAGCGTTTGTGACAATATGGTTTTTGTTTTTATTATTAAGGTCCATTATTGTTTCCACGAGTGGGGGGGAAATATACGGTCCAACCAGGCAGTGCCCCCTCCCGTGGCAGTTGGCTGGGTCTGCTATCGGGCGCGTCTGTTAAACTGTTTCCCTTGGTGGCGGGTGCTACGAGGAAAACAACCTCTCTAAAAATTACCCGGGGGGGGGGGGGGGGGGTCTCGGCTGGCGCCCTGGGTATCCCGGGAAGCGGTGGTCGAGACTCCTTTGGTCGAGGCGTAAAAGCCATCGTGAGGGCGGTTGCGGTGCGAACTCCGCGTCGCCTCCGGTCAACCCGTTACCCCGCACGTGTTGTGGGGCTGGGGGCCGCCGTCCTTCGGGGCGGGGGCTACAAGGAAGAAAACCTTTTCAAAAATCACCTTTGAAGAGGCCAGGTAGGGTTCCCTCGCCCGGAAGAGGGAAAAAATCTATGGAAATGTCGTTTAACGTGGTGAATTTGTCATGCGCTTCCGTTGACACCGGGCACTCTGGGGTAGCTGGGCCCCAGGGTGAGAAGTTTGTCATAGCGGCCTATACGCTCCGATTGGCCACCGGCGCTGCGGGATTACCGGGTCCCGCAGTGGGAAATTTGTTACCGAGGCGTTTGCGGGAGATAGTGAGGATCCTGCGCCTCAGAGGAGGCGGGGACAGCGACATGGAGGAGGAGGTGGACATAGCATCCACGCCGCGTAAAGTTAACACGGCGAAAAGGAAGAGCAAGCCCAAGGCTCAACACACGGAGGACCAAACAGGGGTGCGGTTGCCGAACACGTGGGAAGCCTCGAAACCGCCCGCGTCTCCCATCTCTTCTCCTAGGAGAAGGGTCGGGGTGACGCAGGTGGCCGGGAGGGGGGGTGTTTACCCCCGCAATGACGGCGAGGGGAGAGGGACTGGGAGAACTACGCTCCCCCTTCCGCTCCTCTGGGGACCAGTGGCTGAACGTCGAGTCACATTGCACGCTTCCTGAGACGTGTGGTGCCTCTGATACTCCGGGGAACCGCACGCCGGGAGGGTCCGGCAACGGCCAATCACTGGCGGGGCCGCGGTGCGTTGCGAATCCCGTGGCTGCAAACCCGCACTCTTGGCAAGCAATGGGGGGACCTCGGTCCCCGGATTGCGTGTCGGGTGATCAGTGCTGGAGTATTGCCTGGTTTTTAGTGAACCTGTTCAGGGCGTAGGTAGGGCCCTGTTCACTTCGGCGAGCCTCAGGGCTAGCTGAAGCGGACGGGGAGGAGTCCCACATACCTTCTTCTCGCTCCCCCAGTGGTTGAAGGATGCGTAAAGTATTTTCCAGACAAAAATAAAAAAAAAATAAAGGCAGTGCCCCCTGTGCCTGGGTAACCCTAATACTCCCGGGGCGGCGGGCAGTGCCCCGGGGTGGAAGCGCTAGTTGGTGGACTTGCCCAGCCCACTACCTTAAGGCGCCTGGCACCACGCTTTCCATTAACTCAGGTTCAGTTAACGGGTAAATCCCGACACTTTGGGGTTTTTTTCACGAGGAATGCTTCAAATGCCAGCCACCAAAGGCAAGCCCCACTGGTCCTGTGCATGTGCCGCCAGAAATGGCAACGACACACACACAGGTTTCCAGTTCGCCCGGCTATAGTTCGAAACCTAGTAGCCACTCTCGTGGCCACGGGGCCGCCGCGCACGCGGACCTTGCAGGTCCGCAGACTACGCCGTAAAACTGCCGCTGGGCCAGCCAACAAAGGCAAGCCCTACCAACCAGGCTACTCAGGATACCCAGGACGCCAGCCGATTCACTCCGTGTAATTTTTTATAGAGGTTGTCTTCCTCGCGACCACTGCCCTCCGAAGAGAGTGGCAGCCCTCGGCCCCGCACAAGTGCGGGGTTGCGAGCTCTCCCACAGCTCGGCGGCCGCTACCCAGGACACCCGGGACGCCAACCGAGATCCCCACCGAGTAATTTTTCATAGAGGTTGTCTTCCTCGCGACCACTGCCCTCCGAAGAGAGTGGCAGCCCTCGGCCCCGCACAAGTGCGGGGTTGCGAGCTCTCCCGCAGCTCGGCTGCCGCTATCCGGGCTCCCCGGGACGCCAGCCGAGATTCCCACTGCTGGTTTTGGTTCACGCCAGCCGAAGCCGGTACCTCCTATCCGCCACCCGGGAGGACGCGCCCGATAGCAGACCCAGCCAACTGCCACGGGTTATTATATAATCCTAATAAATATTCTTGAATCCGAATTTGATATCAGACACCCCGGATTCGCACGACAGTCGCTAATTCGGGTCTCTTTTCTATTAGTTAATCTTTCCTATTTCGGTGAATCTGGAGACTCGGCCTTTTCAGTTGATTCCATTGGCTTGATCTATTTTAATATACACTGGCGGTTAAATAAACCGGGCCACTAGCAATCCTCGAGTTCAAATGCAATTTTCTTCGAATGTATGAACGCAATTTTTTTTTAAGTGGTACTGTTAGATAGGTTATTATATAAGATTTATTTTGAGAGATAATTGTAAAGGAGAACAAAATATCTGCTGAGTTATTGACCGTAGAACAAAAAGTGAACAAAAACGGCAATTTGTAACGTAATTTTTTTAATTTGTTTAAGCCAAATAACAATAATAAACTTCAAAATACCGAACAAAACTCGATGCTTCAGTAATGTGTATTACCTCCTCTAGCTTGGACAACTGCTTGCATCCTTGAACCCATTGATCTTATCAACTTAACAATAAAATCTTGTGGGTTGCCGTCCCATTCTTCAGTTATCACTACTCTGAGCTCAGATAGTGACGAAGGCGCCGGAGTTCTAGCTCGCACCTTCTGTTTTAACTTATCCCAAAAATGTTCAATAGGATTTAAGTCAGGGCTTCGTGCTGGCCAAGTCATTGTGCGAATACCAATGTCCCTAAGATATTGAGTAACGATTCTTGCAGTATGAGGTCTTGCATTATCATGCATTAGAAGCATGTCGTCCCCGATATAATTTGAGTAAGGCACGACAACGTTTTCAAGAATTTCACCAATATACCGATCTGCTGTCAAACCACGTCACTGAGCGTTGGATTCGATGAAAACCAGCTCTGTTCGTGCTGTTAGGGAAATACCTCCCCACACCATAACGGAGCCACCGCCATATGCAACCGTTTCTTCGATGCAGCACTGAGCATAACGTTCTCCAGGGCGCCGGTAGACTCTCCGTCTTCGACCACTTCCGTATAAGGATACCCTGGTTTCATCAGAAAAAAGGACAAGCCCCCATTGATCAAGTGTCCATTCCCTATGTTCATGGGCAAATTGAAGACGTAGTCTGCGATGAGCCACTGTTAATTTTGGACCGGTTGCAGCCCTCCGAGGCTTTAGATTTCGTTCGGCCAATCTTCTTCTGACTGTACGCGCGCTAATGACAGTTCCGCGTTCATCACGAAGCCGTTGCTGTACCTGCACTGCATTGAGATGTCGATTTCTCAAGATATTCAAATTAATGTATCGATCATCAGTAAAGGTTGTGGCTCTCCGTCGGCCAGTTTCAGGGCGTCGGACAAAGGCTCCGGTCTCCTGATATCTTCTGTAGACACGCTGTACCGAAGAGCGACTTATTTCTAACATTTGAGCAACTCGACGTTGACTAAGGCCCGATTGAAGTAATGCGACGGCTTGGGCAGCTTCCTGAGGCGTAGTATCCATTGTAATGAACAAAATCAACCGTAACTCTTAGAATAAGGACTGATAAACCATAAACAAAGAAAAATCTTTAAAAAACGCTAATTTCCCGCTTTTTTACACTCAAACCCTAATTAATGTGATTTGGTACAAAATTGATAAAACTGTGTTTTTTTAAGTCTACCCATAGAGTAGAGTAAATTATTGTCTCGCACTTTTTATTTTACTTTTCAAATAAAGCCTATAACATAACCTATCTAACAGTACCACATTATCTACAATTTTATCCATACATTCGAGGGAAATCATATTTGAACTTATGCATTGGTAATGGCCCGGTTTATTTGACCGCCAGTGTATATGTAACAAGAACTAAGGAAATATAGAATATTACTTAAGTATTAGCACATTTATAGAATATTCAGCACTTTTGGCAGACTGGGTGACGGCCAAAAGTGATGGCTATTAAGTCTCTTTAGATCATGATAAGGATAACTGCTGTCAAGTTTACAGATAGCTAATACTGTACGGGGAGCCCGTAACATAAAAACTGATAAAATGATAAAACTGTAAATAACTTTGAAACTAGGATATATTTGATTTACTATAAACTGATTAAACTAATGAGGACGCGTGGTATGAGTGCCGAATAGCCTTCTTGATAAGGGTTAGTATCGTAATACACCACAAGTCGCCAATAGTCTCTTATTAACTGCATATTTTTTACTCGATCAAAATAAATACTGTTATTTCCTTGAATAGGAGTTATGTTATAAAAACAATGCGCGGGCTGCAAAGTCATAAAGAATAATAATAGGGATGTGACGATCGTAGCAAAACTATATTTTTTGGTAGTTTTTGTTGGAAGGGATTTTTCTGTAGGTCCCTTCTTGTCTTCTTGTTTTTGCTCTCAATGTACTGGTAGTATAGCTAATGTTACAACGGGTCGTTTCATTAAGCCGTTTTTAGTTTTTAATGTTACTACCCTTACATAACCATCACTTCCGGGGTGTAACTCGACCATTCAACCTAAGCTCCATTTTCCCGGAGGAAGATTTTCGTCCTTGATAATGACGACCTCGTTTAATCTAATATTTTCTTGCGGCCTTCTCCATTTACTTCTCACCGTCAGCTGTGTTAAATATTCTGAACGCCATCGACTCCATATGTCAGCAAATAGTTTTTGGGTATGATGCCACCTTGTTCTTAGATCTGTTTCAGTATCATACAATGTTAATAAGGACCCGCTAGAGAGAAAGTGAGCCGGCGTTAAAAAGTTTAAATCATCTGGGTCTTCTGTGCGAGAACAGAGGGGACGCGAGTTTAAGCAGCCTTCGAGTTGTGAAAGAAGAGTGGTGAATTCCTCGTAGGTTAATTTCTGATCATTGATGACTCGTTTAAGGTGGTGCTTCAGACTTCTGACGGCTGCTTCCCACAGACCCCCTGCTGATGGCCAGGACGGTGCGTTGAAGTGCCACTTAATTCCCATGTTTTCTACTTCTGCTCTGCATTCTGGATTTATTTTTAATATTTCTGCTAATTCATCTCTTAAGATCCTATCTGCTCCTATAAAATTTTTCCTCTGGTCACTGTACATATGTCGCGGTAGGCCCTTCTAGCTGCCATTCTGCGTAACGCGGAGAGGAAGGCTGATGATGTTAAACTGGAGACAAGTTCGAGGTGCACCGCCTTGGTGGCCATGCACACGAACACAGAGATGTAACCTATTGTGGTTTTGATGCCACGTCCCTGATTGGCTTTGATGTTAATATGACCTGTATAGTCTACGCCGCAATGATGGAACGGTCTTGAAGGTTCTGTCCGTGCTGAAGGTAAGTCGCCCATTAACTGGTGCTGTGAAGTTGGACTTGTTTTTCTACAGATGACACATAAGCGTAGTCGTTGTTTGACAGCCCTAACTCCGCCAATCATCCTTTGGCGTATAAAGGCCGTGGTGAGACGAGGCCCACCATGATAAGTAAGTTTATGTGTTTCGTCAATTATGAGGTCTGCTAAACGTGTCCTGTTTGGTATAATAATAGGGTGTTTCATTTCGTGATCTATATTGGCATGTCTTAATCTACCTGTTAATCTTAGTATCCCGCTTTCATCTATCATAGGATACAAATTATATAATATGCTACTGCTGTTTAAATTTTTGCCTTGTTTTATCTCATTGACTAACAAATAGGGTGATTTACTGTTTCTGTACATAAATCGTCGCATCCAACCAATTATCTTGATAACTTTTGTTAATGAACTGTATTTTGATAGAAGCTCACTTACTAAACTGTTTTGTAGTCGATGTGCCGTATTAACGGATTTAATTTTCCGCAACTCTTGATCTGTGGAAAAAATATTTTCATTTATTTCTTGCTTTGGTTGATAAGTGGGAAGCCAACTAGGGCCGTTCCACCAAAGTGTATGATCTCTGAGTTGAGACGCTGTGAGCCCTCTACTGGCACAGTCGGTAGGGTTCTCACTGGATTTAACGTAGTTCCAACAGGATTTCAGTAGTGTCGCTGTTATTTGCTTTACCCTATTAGCTACGAAGGGTTTCCATCTTTCTGTTTCGCCATGCAGCCAACCAAGCACGACCATGGAGTCGGTCCAACCAAACTCAGTAATATCATGATCTGATAAGCATGCCCTGATTTTCTTCATAAGTTTAGATAATAAAACTGCGCCGCAAAGTTGTAAACGAGGTAATGAAACTTTTTTGCTGAGAAGTACTAATTTTGTTTTACCTGCTATTAGTGTTATTGTACTGTCTGTTTTATTTATCTTACAATAAACGACGCAACCGTAGGCCTTAGTGCTAGCGTCGCAAAACCCATGAAGCTCGATTTGATCCTTTTCTTGAGTGCGAAACCATTGAGGTATGTTAAACTGATTAATGATAGAAATATCTTCTTTTATCTTGTTCCATTCCTGGTAGATATCTTGCGGCACCTGATCATCCCACTGCAGTTGGGCTTTCCATATTTCTTGAAATAATATCTTAAGTTTAGTTGTGAGCGGAGAAAGCCAACCGAGAGGATCATATAATTTGGAGATGTCTGATAATAAAGCTCTTTTTGCTAATTTTGATGTTTCAGTTAATTTAAACTGAAAGGTAAAACTGTCCTGCTGTGGGTTCCCTCCGAGACTTAAAGTTTTCGTGGATTCGACTTGCTTAAAATCTAAAATTTCCTGTTGAAATACAATTTAATTTACGTTTTCTAACAGTTCCGGTGAATAAGATTTCCATTTACGCAATTTAAAACCGCCTCTTTCTTATAAACTAATTAAAATGAAACAACGTTTTCAATGACACGAAGCAGAGTGAGTTTTTTTAAAAAAAAATATTCCTTACATCATTCACAACAGATGGCAGCACTAAAAACAACAAACAATATTTTGATATAATTTAACACCCCCACTTATCAAAATAATGTGAACATCCTCAACAAACTCTCTTAACAATCTCTAATAAACAATTTACAAATATTAATTAGTCCCAGTGGGGCTACTGGGAATTCAAGATGTAAAGACTATACTATAAAATAATAATGCTTTCTGCTCCCTAAACCTTTTGTGAATAGGTCTGCTGGCATTTCAGCACTTTCCAAAGACTTAAGTTTAATCTTATTATTAACAATACATTCTTTGCAGAAATGGTAGCGAATATCGATATGTTTATTATTTAAAGATAGCTTAAGTGCACCCTGGTTATCATTAAATAAAGTAATGGTATATGATTCGTTTATTATTTCCCTTGACAAATTATGTAAATAAATAGCTTCCCTACAAGCATCGGTTATGCCCATGTATTCTGCCTCCGTACTTGAGAAGGCAACTGTTTTTTTGCTTTTTTGCCTCCCACGATACAACACTACCAGCTAGTGTGAAACATAAACCTGTGTAAGATCTTCTGTCTATAATATTATTACCCCAATCAGTATCTACAAACCCTTCTTGTCTAGAGTTACCACATTTAGAATTAAAATTAGGGTTAAAATACCCAAAATATTTAGTTTTCTTAAGATATTTCAATATTCGTTTAGCATATGCCCAAGTTTCATTATTATAGCAATTATTAAATTGACTTAGGAAATTTACTGAATATGCAATATCAGGTCTGGTTAGCACAGCCAAATACATCAGCCCACCTATGAGTTGTTGATATGGTATTTTGCTATCACATTTTTTATCTCTTAAGTTAATGTTCAATTTAGGCTCTAGGGGTGTATCAGCCACTTTACAATCTGCCATGTTAAATCTATGTAATAACCGATTAACATAATTCTCTTGGGTTAATGTGACTGTACCATTAACCTTATCAATGTTAACATTCATTCCCAAACAGTTTTTAACCTGACCTAAATCTTTTATTTTTAATTTTGAAGACAATACCTTTTTTAAATTATTACATTCAATATTATCTTTAGTAAAAATAAAAAAATCATCAACATACAAAGTTACAATTGTTTTCCTATCGTTATACATTTTTGTGTACAAGCATGGTTCCAATTTGGAGCGTTTATAACCTTGGCTAATAAGACATTCATCAACCTTCTTGTACCAGGCCCTTGAGGATTGCTTTAGACCATAAATCGCTCTATTCAATTTAAGTACTTTATTATTGTTTTGAGAACTTGACAAAACTTCTGGTATTTGCATGTAAATATTTTCCTCAAGGTCCCCAATCAAGAATGCTGTAGTGACATTGAGATGTGTAACATCTAATCCAAGTTTAACTGACAATGCAAACAGTAACCTTAAAGTTGAGTGCCTGACTACAGGCGAGAAAATGTCCAAATAGTCAACATTTTGCTTGTGCATATATCCCTTGGCCACTAAGCGAGCTCGGTAACGAACACTATTATCACTGTTTAGCTTTTTACGCAATACCCACTTACACTTCACTACAGTTTCACCATTCTTTGGCAAATTCACTAACTCCCATGCATTATTGTCCTCAAAACACTGAAATTCTTCTTTAATAGCCTCTAACCACTGCTCCTTGTAGAGCTTCCTCCAGACTTAGCCCATTAGCATCATCAAACACTTCCTCAGAAATGCACATATTCGATAACCCATATCTTTCTGGTATTTTCCTCATTCTGCTGGGTCTCAATAGCTGCTCAGGAGAATCATCAGCATCTTCATACTCGCTAGGAACATAAGTGCTATCTGAGCTATTTGATGTTCCGAATAGTGTATCCTCATCTGTGGTTATTTCATTAGAACTTGTATCCTTGACAACTGTGTCCCCCACTGAAGACGAGTTTTGACCTCTTTCCACAACAGGTATACTGATCTCAAGGTTCTTTTCCTCTTCCGTGACAATGACATCTCTACTAGTTGTCACACGTTTAGTTCTGGGATTATAAATTCGGTAACCTTGATGTCATCTGGATAACCTACTAATATGTGCTTCTCCGACTTTCTATCCCATTTCTGCCGCTTCTCTTTAGCCACATGAACCATGACTTCGCTCCCAAAAATACGCAAGTGACTTATATCTGGTTTGCGGCCAGTCCAGACATCATAAGGAGTCTTTTCATCAAGAGCAGGAAGAACAGTACGATTTTGTAAATAAACGGCAGTATTTGTAGCTTCTGCCCAGAATTCTTTACCCAAATAACAAACATCTGGCTTTCTCTACTATGGTACGGTTATTGCGTTCTGACAAGCCATTTTGCTCAGGAGGATATGGGTTACTTCTTTGGTGAACGATACCTTCACTTTTGAGATATGAGTTGAATTCTTTATTGCAATATTCGCACCCATTATTACTTCTCAATATCTTTATTTTCATATTAGTTTGTTTCTCAACTTTTGCTTTAAATTCTGTAAAACATCTGAGTGCTTCACTTTTATGTTTAATAAAATAAACAAACATCATTCGACTGAAGTCATCAATAAATAATATAAAATATCTAGAACCTGCCAATGATACTTGTTCCATAGGCCCACAAATATCTGTGTGAACTAAATGAAGTAATTCTTTGCTTCTTGAACCCACATTTGTGAACGGCAATCGACATTGTTTACCTTCACAGCAAACTGTACATGATGACTTGTCTATATCAACCTTTTCTTCAAGGTACATACCTTGAACAGCACTCTTCATTTTATTAAGGTATTTGCTGTTGACATGACCTAGTCGGCGATGCCAGGTGTTGCTTGATATAGCCAAATTAGCTACTACATTCTCAGGTACTATTAACTTATATACTCCATTGTTTAACACAGCTGTGGCCACTAGTTCACCATTTCTGTTATATACATCACAACCATTTGGCGTAAACTGAACTTTATTACCGGATCTTATTAACTGGCTCACTGATAACAAGTTAGTTGTCAATCCTGGAGCACATAATACATCCTTGACTAGTATTTCATATTCACATTGATCAGTTTTAGTCACAATGGTCACATCGTCGGAACATAATACTTGCAATCTTTCACTATTAACAACAAATATATCTTTCATTTTGTGATATGTAGCATTCTCAATCCATTGTTCATTAGCGGTTAGGTGTACGCTCGCCCCAGAATCTATGTACCAGTCGTATTTATTAAATTTGCCACTCAAAAACACCGCACTGAATGCATTACTTTGTTTACGTTGATTGGTATTATTATTATTTAAAGTATTTGTGCATTCTTGTAATGACCGGTTTGTTTACACCGGTAGCATTTGACTTGACCAGCTAAACAAGCTTGAGCGACTTCAAAATTTCTGCATTCGGTTTATATTCTGCTTACGCAAATATGACCATGTATCTCAATTTCGATCACAGCTCAAGTGGCTACCTATTCGCCTTCGCCGGAATACTCACATCCTCACACTTCTTTACAATATATTGTTCAATCCTTTGTCCCCGCGCTATCTCAAGGAATGCTTTAATTACCTTCATAATTCCAATGCGTTATCTCTAAGGTCATCAGAAAATTTAACCCTAAAGATTCCTATTCATGACACGACCTTCTATGGTCGTTCTTTTAACGTCCAAGCTGTACGTCTATGGAATTCTCTTCCTGTATCCATAAGACAAGCGCAATCTGTTAATGTCTTTAAAAATCTAGTTGTAAATCACTTTTTGTCTATGTAGCTGCATTTTTATCTCTGCTGACTGGACTAAACTTATATATGTGTAGTCTATGTATTGTATAATATGTATATATGTATGTATATATAATAAGTATATTTAATTCATAAATTCGTTCATATACCTTGTTTCTTTTACTGACACCGCCGACTCTAGCTTTCTTTCAATCCTCTCCATCCAAAGGTTGTCTGGAAGAAATCGCTTTTAGCGATAAGACCGCCCATTGAAGCACTCTGTTTTTACAATTGTAATTTCCCTCATTTCTGTTCTGTGTTGTGGTGTTTTCAATAAAGTATTGTGTATTGTATTGTATTGACTCTTGACATTGACATTTGGTTGCGTTTGTTTCCTATGTGTATTCACCACAGACAATTTATTTTTCTTATGTTGCCATTTCTGCATGCTACTCGCAAATGCACCGCTAACTTCATCTGATTGATTATTGCACACTTCCGCATCCGCTCCCATGTCCATTAATTTTGTTCTAATGGCGTCCGTCGTGACTTGAATGCCTGAATGCTCAATCACCATGATGATGAAAGATGACAGCTGTGTCGTCCGTGTAACAGATTACATCAGCTTTCATAGAAGACAGTTCCAGTATGCCGTTCATATAGATGCAAAACAACGTGGGTCCAAGAAAGCTGCCTTGTGGGACTCCAACACACAAATCCAACTGAGAGCTCATGTTCGAACCAACCCTCACGCACTGACGACGACCCGACAGGTAACTACGGAACCACTCCAAGGCCATACCTCTTATGCCCCTGGCCTCCAATTTTCGCAGTAGAATCGGAATTGAAACGGTGTCAAAGGGCCTTGGCAAGGTCGAGGAAAATACCAATGCAACTCAGATTATTATCCAAAGCCTTAGACACCGCTTCTGTCAAGACGATAACCGCATCCTCGGTAGACCTGCCTCTCCTGAATCCAAATTGATTATTGGAAAGCAAATTCTTCGATTCAAGGAATGTTGTGAGACGCACGTTAACAATTTTCTCCAAGATCTTTGACAATATATTTAGTTCTGATATCAATGACGTTTGTGAACCCTGATCCAATAGGACGCGCATGGCATAATAGGAACCATCTGCTGCTTGAATATTAACAATGGCTGTTGGTAACAAAACTTCGAACTGGTCACCTTGCAGTGACACGTGTGAGCTACTTCTGACTTGTCTTCCCGCGTCAGCGTTAATAGTTGCGTCAGCGGCTCTACACTCACGCATGTACGAATATTCTGCCCGCCGCGGGCGTTCTGTGTGATTGGGCGGGCGGTTTGCGTGAATGCCTCGTGAAGTAGGCGATTATGAGCATTATTACAAAGACGACAAAAATTCTCAGATAGACATTGTTGACCCTTACGATTATATCGACAATTTTGGCAAAGATTTAATTTTTTAACAGTGTTTAACTTGTTATAAGGCGTCATTTCCAAAAATTTAGGACAGAAATAAATTCCGTGGTCTGTACTATTGCACAACACACAAAAGAAACTTTTAGCTGATACGTACTTTTTGTAGTTAGGTACTTGTGGATTTATTTTACTGCTTGCAAATGCATTTTTAAAGTAACTGGGTCGCTGTTTACTGATATTATAATATTCGTTTTTATTCGTAATATGATTTTTTTGCATAGGAATTTCCGGTTTCCTTCTTGATGCTTCTAATGACGTAAATTTTGCTTCCAAAAACTGTAAAAATTCTTTCAAATTTGGTATTTCTCTCGGATCACGCAAAGATTCCATGTAGTCTGTATATGAAACTGTATATAATTTCTGAGTTAATAGATGTACTATAATGGGGTCCCATGACGTAATGTTGACTCCCCTAATTTTTTATCGCATTGAGACTTTCCTGTTTAGTATCGTGAATACGTTTTAAATAACTCGCCGATTGGTGTTGCATAGTGGGAAGGCCCATCAAAATATTCATATGGGAACTAAATATAAGCTTTTTATTGTTATATCTTTGATTTAATATATCCCAGCAAACTAAGTAATTATCAGAGCTAATGTTTAAATGTTGGATTAACCTCTCTGTTTCACCCTTTACTTTAGACTTCAAATTTTGCATTTTTTGTGCGTTAGATAACAAGCTATTGTTATGTACTGTTTCACTGAATAAATCTTTAAAAGATACCCAATTATTATAATTCCCGCTGAATGTTGGGATCTCCATCTGAGGTGAGACTTTTCTCTGTGGACCATAGACCATAGACCACATTTTCTTGTTAATGGCTTTTTTAACAGACTGGTACTTACTTTCATAAGAAGTATATGTTTTTTCATACTCTTGATTAGGTTCATTGGCGGGACTATCTAACTCCCAATGCAGTGTGTCGATTGCGGCCCACCTAGATTGGATGCTGTGGAGTAGATCTTCAAATTCCCATCTCTCATTCACTGTTTCAAGATCAATGCTTACTACAGTCCTGTGGAACGCCTTAAAGTTGCTCTGTTGCTTCTTAAGCATGCCCTCAAATACACTTGACGTTGCAGTTGATGTATTTTGAACTGCTCTGCTACTGCTCGGCTGTGTGAAGCCCTGACTCGGATTCGGCAAAAATGTTGGTGGCTTGATAAGAGGTGTCACCTGACAACTTTGAATATGAGCTCTGATGTTACCGTACCTTTCTCGCACTCTCTCCAAATCACTGTTTACATGGTCTCTCATCGATGGATCCAACTCAAAAGCTGATAATTTGGAATGATTGGATTCATACTCAACCCAGTAACTATCGAGTATATCCAATCTTTTCTTGGTGTAGTCGGCGGTTTTCCTGCTAGCTCCGTCTTTTTTGAAATTGGTATACACATTTCCAATCGCCGCCGCTAGCTGCTGAAGATTTGCAGAGATGTCACTGACAGATGACATTGCTGTTAATGTATAAATGGACAGATCTTACTTGATATAATAATGCTGTGTGGCTTACGACCCGTGGAAGATGAGTGGTATCCTTTGCTATCGCTGATGATGTGGAAAATCCGAAAACTTGTTCTCTGTACTGCAATTGGTAATCCCGTTTCACTGATTAAGGTCTATATATTTGGTATTAACTGCTGAATGTACTGTAACTGCACTGATTCAATAGTTCGGTAACGGAACCGGAGACACGTATGCGATCAAGTTCACTCATACGCGACACGTGTGTACTGATCCCGCTTTTCCGAAAAGCTTCGAAGGACCAATGTACGGGGAGCCCGTAACATAAAAACTGATAAAATGATAAAACTAAATAATTTTGAAACTAGGATATATTTAATTTACTATAAACTGATTAAACTAATGAGGACGCGTGGTATAATTGATGACGGAATGCGAACTGAACGATGTAAAATAAATTATGAATTTTACGTAAATTAGGTAAATAAAGAAACGCTGCGTCGGCAATGTACGCGCTTGCTCGTACAAATACAAATAGCCAATCACTTCAACAAGTGGTAGGATTAAAGATTGCGACTAAGGATTAACTAAGTTGAAATTCTTTTCAGATACAAGAACACTACTAAGTAATTCATATGAACTCAATAATGTAAACGCCAGTGTCATATTATCGAGGCGAGATAATAATTCTAGTATATATTGTGAATATTACACTTTCCATGAACATGAACAACAGTTGCAAGATTCTGTGTTGGTAACAATAACTATGGACTTAGTTCTAGTACCTGATGGTGAGTAGAACTAGAAATTTAATAATAAATTAATACATTTCACATTTATCACTACGTACATTAGTATGTATTGATTTGCGAAATGTATATGTAACTTTCATTATTGATATCTGTTTAACACATCCAATAACAAGCATAATCATAATAAAAATAAATTGACTTTGTATTGTTCCTATGCGCTATGTTTTCACGGACCACACCAATCATTTAATAAAACACTTTTGAAACTGGTACAATACAGGAAATATATATTTTTACATTATTCGGTTAAGTATGAAATGGTGTTTCAAATAAGTGTTTTAATAAAATATATTGACGTCAGCGTACCTATAAGTGGAAACCTATTGAAAAAAAGGAAATTATATTTTTGAACACTGCAACCCATTTACTATCCCACGTAGTTTTGTGCAACGTAACTTACTTAGTACTTACTGTCACTTTATAAAGCTCAATATTTTTATTTAATTGCGTTTTTTAGAACCCCCAGAAATGTCGCTGGCAGGCGGGAATGGAAAATTTTATGAAACGTCGTATTCAAACTACGCTTACGAAGGTCCTACGGATGATACAATAACAATATATTGCACAAAGAAAGAAACTAAAGGATCTTTACACTGGGATTACTGTTTTAATATAGCAGGTCGGTATCATATTTATACACCATCAATAATTTTGAGTTACAGTGTTTCAAAGTTCATTATAGTTCATTCAGTTAAGTCAAGACAAACAAGACAAGTAACTTATGATAGTCGATAAACTACGCCATCGTAAATCTACAGCAGATGACCTTGTACTGAGAAGAACCGGCAAGAACTCAGCAAGGTCTATTTTTTCCCCAGATATTCAGTTAAAAAATAACTTTATTTTATGATTCATAAATTCGCCTCCCATTACATAAATTTCGATAGTTGCATTTAGGTATTGATAAAATACTGATTTGTAGGTACTTATTTGTTTCTTAGGTTTTCACGCACAGCACTCATTAAATAAAACTAGTTTTTTACGGGTTAATGAAAGAAGATCAATCAGTTTCTACGACCGGTCAAGTGCAATATACCCTTTCAAGTTGCTGGTGTCTACAAACTTGAATGCGACTGTGGGCTCTCCTACATCGAGCAAACAAAGAGAAGTATAGGGACTCGGGTAAAAGAACATATCGCAGATATAAAACATAGGCTCGAAAATAAGTCTGCAGTGGGTGGACATGCATTAGGGGGACCAAAACATTACATTAGATTTGATAAACCACAGATCCTTGCAACTGAGCAACGATTCATTCCTAGAATGATACGCGAGGCTATTGAGATTAAAAAATATCCAAATTTCAATAGGGAAGATGGTTGGTATATGCCATCAGCTTGAGAACCCATTATACAGGAGATAAAATCCCAACCCCGAGCACACACTGCAAGGCCAACAGATACTATTATTTCTTTTTGTTTGCATAATTTAACATAAGAAGGAGATAGAAAGCCTCTCTTGAGTTTGTTTCGCTAGTTCTTCTTAGAAAGGTCTTCCAATTTTGGAACCGATGGTAGTTTACGGTCAAATAAATAAACTCAAAATTACAAAAAGAATTTTTAAATAAAATACTTTATTAACTAAATTAAGTAATAAATTCATACATAGACAATAAAACTTTAAAAATCGAACAATGAAATAACCGAACGCTCAATAAAAGTCTTTTGAAGGTAGCTCGACAAAATTAAATAAAAAAATGATTCCGATGACGTAGCCTGTAAACGTCAATAAATAAATAAAGTTTCGTGCATTAACCCGCGAAAAATTAGTTTGTAGGTACTTGTCATATTTGGGGCAAGGTAATGCCCAACTCCTTACGACAGCACCGCAGATATTTGAAAGAGAGCTTCTTTGTTTTTGTTCATCAAATTTACAAAATGTTATGTAGACAATATTTTGATGTAAATCAGCGCTCCTGTCCTCTACTCGAAACGTTCCGGGTTCGAATCCTGGTAGAGTATTTGTAAATTCCCGAGTTGTTTCTTTAATATCGACTAATACGTCACTTATTTACAGAACCTAAAATTTGTATGTAATATTGTAACTAGCAAACGTCTCTGATATTCGAAATCAATAGGTTGATTTAAATAAGATTAGGTGTTTTGATCAATTATATTTCTACTTTATACAAAAGGCCAAATAAATCACAGCCCAGGCAGATGTTTCTTTATTTTTTTTATTAAGGAAAAAATCTCTAGAATTATTTTAGTTATAACTGGGTATGCTTAACATAATTAAGAACATTAAGTGAGTTCATCTTATAATTTTTTACAGATGGCATCTGTACATACATGAAGACTGTAAAGAACAACCAAAGCCAAACTATAAAACTTTACAATTTTACCTTCACGCCAGAATTGAATGGGACAGACGTTAAGTGTATCTATACAAGCCCTGTGGGTGTTCAATCGAAATCTACAATCTCGCTCAATCTAACTCAGGAGAAGCATCAAAATAACGGTAACAAATATATAATGTAAATTACTTTAGACACAGTACAAACAGTTAGCAAAATTTAATCTTAGGAATATCCTTAGACCATCTTTCTTTACTCTTAAATTAAACTTTTGAATGTCTGTAAATGTGGAATGAGGCACTTTATAAGTACGTTTGCTGCTATGACTGTCATTGTGAGGCACGCCAGGCTGCAGTAGTAACCGGCAGTTACCGACTCGCACTTGGGGGTGGAGGATGGTGCACGTAGGAGTCTTGACGGCGATGTGTGGACTGTAGCTTTCGATGAAATAAAACTCGCAGTGTTCTGTATCGAAGAAAATCGGTGGGCGCTGGTAATGGATAGCCGGTGAGGAGTCTTCAGGTCCAGGGTGAACCGCTTGTTTCTTCCTGTTCTTTTAGGTAGGAGCGCGTGTTGCTGAATGACATGTCGGACCCTGTTTCGGCCCGATTTTTATATGCACGTGCTGAGCTGGCCAGCGATCCATTACCTCTTGTTGTGGGCCCCCGTTTCCGCACGTCCGTACTTGGTCCATTGTGCGTGCAGGGTATGTTGGGCTAGCTAGCTCAGCCAGCCCAGCTCCTTCCAGAAGCGCAGTAGCGTCGTCCTGGGGCTCTCACAGGGTTCTAGGAGCGTCCTCGGCTTCCTGAGGATTGATGCCCGGTGTTCTGCAACGCTCGTGCATTCCAGGATCACATGAGCGGCCGTTTCATCCGCTTCCAGACATCCTCTGCATAGAGAGCTATCTGTAACGCGTATGGTTAGTAAATGCTTGTTAAGTGGGCAGTGCCCTGTTATGGTGCCTAGCATTACTCGGAGATCATTTCGGTTAAGATTTAGTAGTTTTCTAGTTAGTCTGGGGTTGAGGTTGGGAAAAATATCCTTAGATTGCCTGCAGCCCTCGGTATTCGCCCAACGGGTGTTATGGTTCTGTGTGGTTCGTTGCCGCACCCATGTACGAAACTGATTGAAAAGTAATGGCAGAAGTGGCTCAGGGCCTCCCACTTTCTGTGATGATCCCCTTCTAGCTAGTTCGTCGGCTGCGTCATTACCCACAGAACCGCTATGTCCCTTGATCCATTGGAGGATAACCTTGTTATCCGTTGCTATGTGCTCCAATGACAGGTGACATTCGTATACTAGCCCAGAAGTTTTGCTGTTACTATCTAGGGCTCTTAGGACAGCCATACTATCAGATAATATACGTATCTAATATCTTGTAGTTTTTGACTTTCCTATTAATGACAGCGGTGGTGGCCTGAGTAATGGCTATACATTCACATTGGAATATTGAGCTGTAATTACCCAGTGCTGTTGATATTTGGATGTTAAGGTCCAGTGAGAAGACTCCTGCGCCTGATCCGAATCCTGGTATTTGGATCCATCAGTGTAAATGCGTAGTTCGTCTGTGCCCGACCAGTCCTTGTTGGTTTCTAGTAGTTCTATTTGATATCTTCTATCAAATGTATGAGTAGTCGGGATTTTATCACAGCGGGCTGTTACCATAGGTTGGTATTGTATAGCCCTTTCCAGAATTTTGGAGTGAGGTCCCTGGTTTACCGTCCACAAGCCCAGATGATACATTCTTAGCGCTGCCATAGTTGCTTCCTGTTGTATAAACAGGTCGAGTGGCGGGATGTCAAGCGCTATTTCTAGGGCATTTGTGGGTGTGGATTTCATGCAGCCTGTTATAGCAGAGCATGCTAGTCTTGGAAAACGCTGCAGTTTATTAATTGCGGTGTTAAGTTCGGTTCTAGGCCACCAAACTATTGCACCGTAGGTGATCAGTGGTCTGATTATGGTTGTGTAAATCCATTTTGTGATTTTTGGTGCAAGACCCCAGGTTTTACCAAGTAATCTTTTGCATTGCCAAAACGTGATACAGGCTTTGTTTATCTTCTGGTCTAAGTGGCTGTTCCATGTTAGCTTATGATCAAGAACTATGCCTAGATATTTGACCTCGCTTGACATAGACAGTTCGGTATTAAATAACTTGGGCGATTTAACGGTATCCAAGTTACGTTTTTTCGTGAACATGACCATCTCTGTTTTGGTCGGATTCACCGATAGTTGGTGTTTAGTACACCATATTTCAACTATCTTGAGAGCGTTACTCATTAAGTGGCACAGCACATTCTGGAATGGCCCGCTTATGAGGATAACTAGGTCGTCCGCATAGCCAACTGTGTAGTAGTTGCGTTGATTGAGTTGGCAAATTCATTCATTGATCCACCCCGCAGTCGTGGGGTCAACTCCATGTCTGACAAGTGCTTGGCTGATGCTGGTAAAGTTTGTTTTATCAAATGCGCCTTCAATGTCTATGAAGACCCCGAGCGTTGATTGTTTTGGTGATAATCCACGTTCTATTTGTCTGACTACGTTGTGTAATGCGGATTCGGTGGACATGCCCATGCTGTAGGCGTGTTGATTTGCATGAAGGGGTACACGCTTTAGAACATCATCTCTCAAGTTCCTGTCACACCAGCACCTCCAGCACCTTTAGGAGGAATGATGTGAGACTTATCGGTCTGAATGCTTTAGGTTGCGTGTAGTCACTTTTGCCTGGTTTGGGTATGAATATAACTTTAACCTCTCTCCACTTGGTGGGTATGTACCGATAGGCAAGACATCCTGTGTAGATTCGCAGTAGATGCTCGAGTATCGATTCCTCGCACCATTGCAGTAGGCCCGGAAAGATGCCATCCAGACCAGCTGCTTTAAAAGGGAGGAAGCTTTTGATGGCCCAAGTTAATGTGTTGATTTTAATGATTTTGCGTGCAGTTGTCCAGTCAGCTAAATCCGGAACCGCGGATATCTCATCTACCCAGTCTTGGTCGTCTTTAGTATTACAGCCTGGGAAGTGAGTATGCATCAGCAGCTCACAGGTTTCAGCGTCGGTTTTTATGAAAGTATTATCAGCCTTTTTGAGGTAACCTAAATTGCGCTCGGGATCGCTACTTAGTATTTTCCTCACTCTTGCGGCATGATTGTTGTCTTGGATGTCGCTACAAAAACGCTTCCAGCATTCAGCCTTTCTGAAACGGATGCATTTTTTGTAGCGTGACTGTGCCTCCTTGTAGAGGATCCAGTCGTGTTCGAGTCTGGTGTTTTTTGCTCTGTTGAACATCTTTCTTGCCCTACGTCGCAACTTATCCAGTTCAGGACCCCGCCAATTGTGTTTGCCTTTGGCTGTTGTGCGTTGCTGTACTAGTGGGCATGATTGTTCATAACAGACGGTTAAAGTTGATGTTAGGTTATTCACATGTGTGTCTATTTCCATTGGATTTTTGTAATCCGCTGGCAAGTGGAGACACTTCAGACTGGCCGTGGTTAGTGAAAAGAATTTCTTGCGGTCAGTCTTACGTGGAATGCGTCGGGGCTCTGGTGGTTTATTGTTTATATGAAGATAAAACCTAATCCATCTGTGATCCGAGCAAGATGCTTCGTCGGATACGTGCCAGTCAGTGATGAATTCAGCAATCCTCTCACTGGTTAGGGTATGGCCGATTATTGTTTGGGCTCTTGATGTATCAAAGGTAGGTTCAGAGCCTCTGTTGATGATTTTTAAGTTTGTTGAGAAAAGGTAGCTAGAAAACTCTTCACCTCTGATATTGGTGTCGTGGCTGCCCCAAAGTGTGTGATGTGCGTTGGAGTCAGCGGCGATGATAAGCTCCAGTCCCTCTTGCTCGCAGTGTGTCACCAGCCTTTCGAACTCCGGTAAGGGGATTTCAGCGTCGCCCGGACAGTAGGCAGACGCTATAATCACCTCGGGGAGGCTAGGTGTATCACTGAGGAGCCTGATAGCAGTCAGGTCCTTGGAACAGAACTCGGTAATTAAAACGGTTTTCACATGTTTTGGAGCAAAGATGCATGTACGTGGTTTACTTACGATAGTGTCTAGGAGTAGTTTGCCTCCAATGTTGGATAGACCACAGATCCTCTCACCCCTGATCCACGGCTCTTGGATGAGGGCTATGGTCTTGGTGTTTGTCTCCAACACCCGCCAAAGGTTTGCCGTGGCTGTCTGGCTGTGTTGGAGATTGGACTGTATGATGTTAAAGAGAGGGGCTGGGTTGTTGATCGTCATCTTGACTGATCGAACTACCCGCTCTCGCTTCCTCTTCCGTCGCCTTTTCACCCTCTAGCCACCAGTCCATACGTTCAGCACCCTCCTCTTCCATGCTGGATTGTCGGGCCTGTGAAGGGTTGAAGGCCGGTGGTTTGTTGGCCATACTCACGCCTTGTCCGACGTTGGTCTCCCTCGGTAGGTTTGGTGTGGTGGCCGGTGGTATCTTCTCCGTAGACGGTCGATCGGCTGCCCCCGACGAGAAGCGGACGTAGATAGACCCGAGCTTATAAGCAACTCGTCTATCCCTCGCGAGAAGTTTCGCCACATCATCCTGGGGTATACCCACCAGGATGAACAGCTCCTCCTTCTCCTCCGTCTTCACCGCGTGGTACAGCGCCCATTGATTAATATTGTACCACGGATTCTGGGCGGCCAGCCTCATCCTCAATTGGTCGAGGTTTTCGCCCTTGTACCGTGGCACAATGATGTAGGCCTTCACCCTCTTCGGAATCTCCGATTGACGTTTTACCGTCAATACGGTTCCCGAGATGGGAGACCTGATGGTATTAATTGTTTGGCGCAGCCATTCTAGCGAATAGTCGTCCTCGCACCAAAGTTTGAGGACGCCCTCCGACCAGAAGGCTTTGCCACTGAATGCCGGTGAGCGGGATGACATCGTGGACGGTCCATAGATCTGTTCATCCAGAGCCCCCTCGATATCTTCCTCGATTTTAGAGGCCTGTACCTCAGTCAGGTCCTGAAATGGTTCTGCCATTACTGCGACGTACATGTCATTGACCTTCAATGCGTCCGCGTAATTTACAGCTGAACCCTTCGGACCTGTCTTTGGCCTCTTGGTATCCCCTCTGGGCGATATAGTGTCATCGGGACGTCCTCTCTTCGAGGGTATCGAATGGGACTTTTTTGGCCGGTTGTTCCGGGCTTGTCCCGATCGTTTGCTGCGCGGTCGCAACAAATCGTTGCCGTGCTGCTCGTCATCCGGATTCTTAGGTGCCTTTTCGGCAGGTTTCTCACCAGTTGGCCGGCTGGCGCCAGCCGTACCGGTACCGGACTCTTCAGCAGCCTCTGGCTGCTTACTCCCCCCAGTCTCCATCGCGCGCATCTGCCTCGCAATAAAGCGCGCTTTCGCGCGGCGTCTGTTGCGGAGTACGTTGGCCGGTGTTGCATCGGTCAACGACTTCTTCGGCGGTGGCAACGGTTTCTTTGGTGGTTTCACGGACGGTTTGTCAGTGGCCTTTCTGCTCCGGACCTCCACGCTCCAGGACGCAGTCCCCTTCGGGGTAGTATCCGGGATTGCGGCACCGATAGCTGATAGGTCCATGACCTCCCGTGTCGTGACGGTGTTGGTACGTGGCGCATCCGAAGACGCGGCCGTGTGCGTGTGGGTAGCCTGCGCTTCCAAAGCAGCGGGCTTCGGCGCATCTGAAGACGCAGCCGTGTGTGGTTGCTTAGCCTGCGCATCCGAGGACGCAGCGGGCTTGTTGGAGTTATTCAGAGAATTATTTTGTTTTATATGATCCATTACCTCACCCCCGCTTTACTTTATTTTTCATTTATTTACGATATACAATATCCCAATCCATACATGGGGCATACGAATTAGCATAATATTTTTAGAGTATTTGCGCGGCCGAAATCATCATAATTTAGCTGTGACGGGCAAAAATCTGTGTGAGCGATAGTTATATCGCGCCCCTCCATAGGCCTCCGCCCGCCACAAGCCAGTTTTACCCACCACGCGCTTCTCATGTTTTGCGTGGGGTTCGTGCTTAGCGCGTTTCATACAAATCGATTTATCCTATTTTTTGGCATATTTCTATGTTTATCGTTCTGAAACCTGTTTATTTATGTAGTCTTATGTCTTATTGACCGAATCCAATAAGTTTCTAATAGGATTAATCTTATACAATAACTTTATAGCCCTACAAAGTTACAAAACTAAAAGGTCTCTAAAAACCTACTTTAAACTTTTTTTTTATATTAATCCCCGTTTTGTGACAGGTCTTTATATTCTCTTTTTGTTTTCCGTTCTTTTTTATGTCTTTTTTGGTTTTCCGTGCTTTTCTTTTTTATCTATTACATATTTCGAATATGTACATTTCCGTTTCTCTGAGTTCTTAAATTCTTATATCTATTTTACAATCATCATCTTGTTTACTTACTCGTATTTCATATGAATATTTTCATATTTGCTTCTTTTTATATTTCTTATTTTTACATTTTCATTATACTTATTTTACAATAATTGAGGTGCTGTATTAGCTTCATTTACTAATCCTTATTTCTTTCTATTACATTCTTAACTATTTCCCGGCTAAACTCTCGGAATAGTTTCCTTTCTTTCATATTTTCAATGATTTCCCTTAATGTGTCCTTACTGATTTGTGTATCTATGCGTGTTTGTAGTGTGTGTCTATGTGTTCCGTACAGGAGGCACTCTATGAGGACATGGAAGATATCCTCCTCTGCAACTGAGTCGCAGATGCATCTAGGGTTGTCCTTCTTCTTAAATCTATGGAGGTAGGCGGAAAAACCTCCGTGTCCCGTGAATCTTCCTTACTATTCCAAAGGCATTTTTCACGCAAGGGAAAAATGCCTTAGTTGTGGCCGTTTTATTAGCGCTCCTTTAACGTCTGCCCCATTCTACTTTTGTCTCAGCGCGTAAATGTCGCTCGACGAAAGAGATGGGGCAGCCGTCATAGTGCGATTTACACTTCAACCCGAGAGCTGCTCCCTTCGCTAGCTCATCCGCTCTCTCCTTCCCGACCACACCGACACGTGGGCCCTGATCCAATACAGGGATACGGTTTTTCCATTTTCCCTAAGTTATTATATATACTTAAACCTATTTTATACCTAATTATTATATCTTATTCTACTGGGCAGGTAAAAACACACAAAATAAAACCTTTATTATCAAACTTATAACTATAAATAACTTATTATCGAAGAGAATCTATTCCTAACTTTCCGCCTTAATATCATCTAAAATCCTATACTAATCTATATAAAACTTGATTATTTTTATTCCTACAACTATCTTTTATCTGTACAAACACAAAGAATAGGTAACAATTAAAAGACATTAAATGAACATTCTCGAAGGCGGACAAATCTTATAAGCCTATCTATGCCAACTATCAATTTACGAATTGTGCTTCTGCGCCTGGACTCGTTGCCATGGTAACCATTTATAGGGATTTCTTACTTTGAATCCTCTATTATAATAAAACTATGACTTATTCTAACAAAATAACAATGAAATCGTATACAAATGACTTATAACTAACCAATCCATGTGACATGACACTTATAGATACCTTTTTCGATAGTTCATAATTCAAACTGTTTAGACGTCTCACTGCGCACGTAATGTTCATGACTTCCTATGTCTTGTCATAAGACGATCGTCTCGTACAGTCATAAAGTGGTCTTGTTAAGTGTTTTTAGTCTTACGAAAATCCAGCTATTCTATTTTTAAGAACAAATTACTTGCAAATTTCATATAATAGCAAGCTGCAAGGCCAATAAATCTTTGGGTGATTCTGTTGATGCCGTTTAAAGTATATTTCGGCTTGTATTCCTCTCAGTGATTTCATTAGTAAGAGTAATCAAGCAACCAGGGAGTGACGTTGGAGCGTGTGATGAAGAATATTAAAAGGAAACACATTAAGTATACTTTTGATATTTCACTAATTATTTAAGCCAGTATTTTAGTTCCCTGAGAACGTGTGTCCTATATAATAAACAACTTGCAACTGGGCCCCTTCTATTATATACCTAAAATATAAAGAATTTGTTTAATTTTATTAAGAATTTATAACTAGTGAGTCAAACGCCGTAGTTCATTTTAAGAACCGATTCAAAAAGTAATGTTTGTGATAAAATTTAAAACTAATTCATCCTTCTTACCCCTTTCATAAGGCATCTGAACTGGCTATGTTATTTTTTTAGAGTTCCTTATGAACAACAAATTAAGTGGAATAATATTTGTAAGAGTCTTTAGTAAAGACTGAAGTTTGAATGTCCGTTTTGTCGAGGTCCAAATCACATTCAATTTAATCACTAAGTTCATTAATTACTAAATGAAAAAAAAAACTGTCTTTTTTCTTATTTTTTGAATACACACGTTAATTACAAACGAAATATATGCCAAGCTATTACAAAAGTAAAAGCTTGTCGGCAGACGGCGGAGTTCCCGTGGATAATAAAAAATCTTACATTTTATTACTTCTATGAAACAAAATAAATACGTAGGTCCTAAGTAGGTGATAGTATAATAAAGATACGTTTTTATATTATATTATTTATAAAAAAATGACAGAACTGTCAAATTGATCTGCACATATTTGCAATTTTAAAATTATTAAAAACCTGCATTTGGAAAAATTAGGCCATATTTTAGCACCCCCATGTTTTTTTATGTCCCTGCATGTGGGCAAGCTGTGTGCTGATAATAATATCTCTTATATTAAATAAGCTGTTTGCTAATGATAGCAAAAACAAACTCCCTATGTAGGAATGATCCTACATAGGGATTTTGTTACCAAGGACGCCTTGAACAGCCGCGTCTGTTGCGTTGTGTCTGCTACTGCTCAGCTAGAAGGATGCTTGATTTGTTCCGATAGCCTGGCGACCTTGACGGACGTGCTTCATTATTAAATAGACATTTGAAATTAGTTTGTTGTGTTTTATATTATTCATGTTTGTTCTGGATGCCTTTTTCAGTTTTAATTTTTTTTATGTTACACATACGCATACGAGCAGACGGTTCACCTGATGGTAAGTAAATAGTGTTAGTGTCATAGTAATTTATTAGTCTTGACGCTCTTTCTAATTGCATGTCGGCTAATTCCGTCCCTGGCAGTGACGACATAGAACTAACACAATGTCCTAAGTGCTCACACCCCCGGTTTTTGAAAGGTGACCGGGGCTTAAATATACACATTTTTTATAGCAGGTTTAACTTCCTGCCTCTGTGCCCGCAGTTTTTCCATCTCTAAATTCGGGCAACCAACCACTTTGACAAACTTTAGGTAATTTAAAATACACTTCCCGTTTTAAAAAAAAAAACTTCACTCTGCGCGGCTGTCAGTCGCCGTTTCTTTATCACAAAGTATCAAACATGTGCTAAGAGTAAACACATCTGAGAGCTGGGCAGATCTCCTAATATGTGGCTATAGAATTTTACACATTTTATTTTTGATAATCGGTCTTTATAATTATTAAGGGAACGACCATATCAAATTTACGAGTGAGGATTCCCAGGAGTTTCCCCTGAAAACGTTCAATTCCAGTAACATGTACATCATAATAGGGTGACCATACAGGGCAACAGTATTCAAGGATACTTCTCGCCAGACTGAAAAAAGACAGATAATGCATTGTGGATTTATAAATTGCTTAGTAGGTCTAATGGTAATTCCTAGCATACTGCTTCTTTTCTTTATAATATGATCGTACTAAGGACGAAACCTTAACTCATCATCAAAAATACACCTAAATCATTTATTAGTGTTTTTCTGCTTAAAATGTTATTTTGTATTAAATATGTGTGAACCACCCTGGTTCCCATCCGTCTTGTAAAGGATATAACACAACATTTATTAACGTTAATGTTCATTTTATTCAATGCACACCAGTTTTCAATAACATTGAGGTCGTTTTGAAGAGCCCCACACTCCTCATCGTCATCAATGTTAGTAAAAAACTTTAGGTCTTCTGCATAAAGAAGGGCAGAGCACGTCAATAAATCAACCATATTATTCACAAAGATATTGAATAAGAGCAGGCCCAGGTGTGCGGGACTCCCGATGTAATGGCTACAAGACTAGATGAATAACCCCTTAAGAGTGACAAGTTGGGATCATTTATTTAAATACGATTCAATCCACCTCAATAAACAACCAGGAATACCATAATATAGCGTGAAAGTTTTAGGCGGCAGGCGGTGATCGACTCTATCAAAGGCCTTACTAAAATCTAAGTAAATGTAATCAACTTGACCACCAGTAGCAAAAGCTCGGCAGATATAGTTCTTATATTCCACGAGGATTGTGAACCTTGACCTTATCTTAATGAAGGCATGCTGTTTACTAGAAAGAAAGCAACCAAAATGACTGTACAGGTCATCATATACAGAGGATTCAAAAAGTTTAGCCACACAGGAGAGCAAAGTAATCGGACGGTAGTTAGAACATGAATTCTATCTCCAGTCTCAGAGATAAGGATAATGTGTGCTATCTTCTATCGTGCAAGAAAATCTCCAGAATTAAGTGATTTGTTAAACAACAATGAAAGAAGAATAGAAAGCTCGTTTGCACAGCGTTTAATAAATAATGGAGGGATCCCATCAGAACCAGGCTCTTTTCTTTCATCCATTTGGATTCTTATATCCTTAATCTTGTGAACATCTCGTCACTCTATGGCGAAGTTACTAAGCGTAGAGTTACAAATATTAGGCAACATTGACAAAACTCTCGGCTCTGAGCATGAAGGTGCACCGAGCCAAAGAGCTCACAGATACCCTGACCATCTGAAGAAGCTTTGCTATTAAAGTCATGGTCTCAGGTATCGTATATTTGCCTTTTCTTCCCTTGACATATCGCCAAAACAGTCTCGTGTTGACAGCATTTGAATCCTCCACCGTGAATAAGAAAATTTCATGACAACTATCGATATGGGATTGACATCGAGTGCGAAGGAACGCAAATGTGTCGTAATCCCTAGGATTACCATACTTTTTAGCGTTTCATTACTTTGTAGCGTTTGTGGTATTTAACTTTCTCCCTAATACAGCGTTTCAAACTATGACTGTACCAAAGCGGATATTTGTTAGACGTATTTTTAACTAGAGGCGTATTCCTATCTATGATTTCATAAATTTAATTGTAAAACACATCAACGCAATCGTCGATAACAGAAGAAGAAAACATTTCATTCCAATCCAAATCAAGCAAGTCTGACCTTACATTTTCATACTTGCACTTATTAAAGTTTTAACGTTTCTTAAGCTTAGATTTCAATGGTTTCCAGGAATTCATATCAGGTATCTTAATACAATACGCTAAATGATGAAAGTCCACTCTATACAGAGGATCAACTTCAGACACCTCCATAGCGGGAAGGCTAGACAAAACGAGATCTAGAAACCGGCCATTTTTATTAGGGATAGTATTAAATTGAGCGACATTACATGTACTTATAGTTTCTGAGAGCATACATGCTTTGGCATCACGCGGATTCGTCGGTATGAGATCTCGAGAATTGCTTACTGCCGTCCAGGATATGTTACCTATATTAAAATCTCCCAACAGCAAGAATTCGTCACTGCATGTAGAATTAAGAATTAATGTTTGACAGTTTTGGTGGAAATCAGTATAACTGGTGAGTGATATATCCGGAGGCAAGTAGCAAAGGCAAATATTTAGCAACTGCTCATTACCGTTATGCGGTTGAATAGTGAGCCAGATATCTTCAACTCCAGTTTCCCAAAATGTTCGACGAATAACATTAATCTTAACTGCGATTAAAATATCACCTACATTTCTTCTAAAGAACAAGAACTTCTTGGATCCCTTCTAAAAATAGTATAACGATCATCAATTGCTTCCCCGTCAAAGACACTTTCATCAAAATTGGTCTCTGTCAAGCAAACAATATCGTAATCATTAATTAACAAATTCAAATATATATCATTAGTTTTCGATCTAACTCTACCTAAATTTTGATAAAAGATGTTATACATTATAAATAGTGAACAAAAACCAAAGAAGGAGGTCAATTAAATAAAGTAATCATTACACTAAGAAAAATTAACGTAATTTAGACAAAGAATTCATATTTTTTATAATTGTAGCTTTGGCGGAATCATCCTTGCGAATATAGTATATCTGCCTAACACTTAACCCACACATATTTAAATTCGAGTTCCTTAGCTAGCTTTCTGGTTGCAGCGTGTAATGTCTTTTGTCCAGGGGACAAGTGTTCCGCGACAAAAATCCTGCATGAATCTCCGATAATATTGAGGTCCGTAGAAGTTAAACCACAGCCGGCGTTCGCTTTCGCTTTGGCTTTGTTATGACGATGATACGCAGAGAGAACTAAATCACGTATGCGCGGGGACGACAGGATTTGAACTATGTTTCGCGGTCTTTCAGAAGACTCGTTGAGTTTCGCAACTCTTCGACAGGCACTATATGTCCATCTTCCACCGGAGCTGTTATAACGTCGCAAAGATTCTTAAATATGAACAGGACATTTTCGTTCGTATGTTCTGGAATTCATTGCAGGTCCACGTTACAGCTGCGTGATAGGTTTTCAATTCCAGCACGATTTTCTTTCACACCCGCTAGTTCAGATTGTAGACGGTTATTCTCACTCTCGAGTTTTTTAATAGTATAGAGTCTTTTAGCCAAATTTGAAAGTAATGTGGCTTGTTCTGCGCAAATAAAGTCTGTGGTCTCACTAAAATCCATCTTGAGAGTTTCTATGGCAGAATCTATTTCGTTCCTGACCATGTCCTTAATATCCTCTGTCATGGCCACTCGGAAATTTTTCATAAACTCTGTTAGGGATGAATTGAGTTTCTCATCTAGTAAGACGCTTATTTTATCCATTGTCACCTCATCGCGTGTTGCCGAAAGTGTGCCTGAACCCCCAGCAACTACCGGAGAGAATTAGGGTGAAGTGTTATACACATGACACGATATATCCATGGTATCATCAGTACTTGGAATCAAATTATTACGGCGCACAGGTGTGTTGTCATTTGTTTTAGTACGACGAGTCATGTTGCTACATGTTGGACATACCCATGTAGAAAGATAATTTTTGTTAGCGCAGTGAACTGTTTCCTTTCGATATTCAAGCACTAGAAATGACTTTCGGCCACACACAGACGACACTTCAGGAATTCCTTTTTAACTATTGCTTTGTTACACGCGTTGCAATTCATTATATTGTTCCTTCCCTTTTCATAAAATTAGCAGAAGTAAATTAAGGTTTATTGTGTACTAGCTAGCGACATCCGAGTTCAATCAATATTTTTATATGTAATTATCATCCGATTAAAAAACACTCATACAAGTCTTCAATAAGTTATTAGACAGAAAAAATATAAAAACAAAAAAAAACATATAAAATGGAAAATCTGCCGATGTGATTTGATCTTGCTATCTATCGTTTCATCACCAAGCACTTATCTGCTGCGCAAGGACGCTCCAGTTAGAACAAACTGAATTAATGTGTTTGTTGCATCGGACTATAGTCACCGTGAAGAAATAAGTGAAAGAAAGTCCAAAGTTCAATTTCCGATATTTTAAAAAAGGAGACAAGTTTCAAATTATTTTTTATTTTTTTTAAATTGTCAGTACTAAAACAGAATAATAGTCGTAACAATCACTATTCACAGCGAAATCCCTTTATAATGCCACTTTGCTCGGCAGTCAACTCGCGCACCAAATTGTTACACAGTTTATTTACACTTCGTATGGCACTATTGTTTTTCCATTATTTAAACACTTTAAGTCGATTAACAGCAAGATAACGATAACACTGCTTAATTGAGTTGTGATTTACTTAGATTTATGACTTGCTTCACAATAATGTTATAAGTTTGGTAATTTTAAGTGATTTTTTTATGCGGAGCCGAAGTTAACAGTTTCGAATACGATATATGTACTTCTTGCTTTAATCACATCAGTTGTTCGCAGTAGAATTCAAAGCAATAGTCCTGCCTGGCGCTAACAGCTCATAATGAATAATGCACTTCCAGTCCCACCATAAAGACAGCATCAGCTTGCTGCGAGTTAATCCAGGTTTCGCCAGAGTCTGTCAAGCCTGGCCAGCCTTTGACCATGACTTTTTACACACGTTCTTGTCGTACGTGATACATTTTTCATCACCATTTATCAGCTTCATCAAAAATAGTTCGGTTTCATTACGTCGTAATAAAGAATTACAAATGAGTACAGAATTCATTAGGTTTCTTTCAGCGAGCTTGTGAGGCACCCAAATATCGAGCTTAATTGTGTTCCCAGCTTTTTTCAAATGCGCCAAAACTGTTTTGTGATAAATTCCCAGTTCTTTTATATCGTTTCTTCTACTACTTTCACTTTTCCAAATGGAATCCATTTTATCCGTAACAGGGCGACCAGAGCGACGTGCATCTCTGTCATCAAAATTTGCGGATGGAAAATACCTAAACCAAATTTGTGTTACTCTCAGAGACACTGCACTAGGTCCATAAAAATCACAAATGTTTTCATTGTTTGTAGTAAATTTTTAAAATGTGTCAAATTCTTCATTTGATTCACTCATCTTGAAAGTAAGGAAAACAAATGAAAATCACACATTTTTCTAATTTGAATGATACCTAAACCAGCCAGATACAAATGGTATAGACAAAGAATTTTTATTACAAGTTTATACTATAATGCGAAAAAACCTAACCTAACCCAACCTTTATACACTATCAATAATCTTGAATTACACTACACAGTGTTTCAAAGTTCAATATCGTTAATTCAGTTAAGTCAAGACGAAAAAGACAAATAGGTAATGACAGTCGGTAAAAAATGCCATCATTAATCTACAGCAGATGACCATGTACTTCGTCTTCATTCATTCATTAATTCATCATCCTCGTCTTTTCCTCGTCTCAAGCTGAACACCTGCAACACCTGGAAACTATATTTGAGCGTTTTAAACAATATAGACATGGATTATTCTAAGGCACTAATGAAGTAAACAGAGAGTATATTTTGTTTATTTTTGGCCTTTTAGTGCAGTAAATAAAGGCGTGTTTTTAGTTTTTAAAACTATTAATTTATTTAAATGTGAAATTTACTATTGAACACACCGAAATGCATTTGGGGCACAGATCAGGTAACTTTTCTCGGTTATGATGTTTCTGCCGATGGCACTAGTTCACTTAAGGAGAGAGTTGCCACTATTCTAGATTATCCATTCCCCAAAACTTCCAATGAATTAAGACGCTTTCTCGGAATGCTGAATTATTACCGCCGCTTCATTCCTCGCGCAGCAGAAATTCAAAGGCCGCTTTACTCTGCTTTGGCCGGTAAATCGAGAGGCTTCGCACCTGTTCAATTTACAGAAGAACTGAAAAAAATGTTTTATGAGTGTAAAACCTCTTATAAGAAGAAAGGCCTCCCTTTTTCCATTCGGATGGTAACGCAGAACTTGCATTATTTACAGATGCGTCCGATCAAGACATTGACGCATTATTACAGCAAAAGAAATGCTATTCTTGGTCAACTCTAGGTCATTCTTCTTTCGAAAACTCTCACCTTCGCAGAAGAAATACAGCCCATATGACAAAGATCTTCTCGCAATATATGAGTGCATTAAATATTTCCGATATATGGTTGAGGCCGGAACTTTGCTGTTTTCACTGATCAGAAACCCATCACATTCGCTTTCCAAACTAAAAGATACACTTCTACACCACGACAATTCAGATATCTACCCTTATATATCCCAGCACTCCACCGACTTAAGACACATTTCCGGACCAAGTAACATTGTGGCCGAGGATGGAGGATTTGAGGAGTGCCTGCAAAGAGGGCGTTAAAAGCTCTGCTGCGGAATTAGTCCATGGACAGCCCCTGCGACTGCCCGGTGAATTCATTGATCCACACTCTGACAGCAGTTTAGATCCAGCAGAATTTGTAACCCGCCTGCGACAACACAGAGAAGATATCGCCTACGCCAGCGTCATCACACACCAAAAATTCATTTTACTTACCCAAGGACATCACTTCAGCGGATTATGTCTTCCGTCGCAGTGGTCCTGCAAAAGAATATTCGAATCACCATACACACATGTTATATCACGTGATAGAAATGCAAAAACTGTAAAAATACTCCTCAACGACAGAGAGACAGTCACCATCGATAGACTTAAGCCAGCTTATGTGATGCGCACTCCAGATTTAGATGCATCCTCCACCCATTGCATATCCACCATCGCCCGAAGAAACGCCAACTGTAAGAAAGACTAGAAGTGGAAGAATATTACATTTTCCAAACTATTATCGCCCGTAAAATGGTTTCGGCAGGGGAGTGTTGCGGCAGCGGCATTGGTATAACTATAATTTTGTACTTACGTCGCTTTGTCTGTGTCATGTCGAGCTGTTGCATTGAATCTGTTCCATCACTCACCGTATGCGCGCAGAGAGACGCGAGATGTCAAGCTATGCTCTTGTTAGAAACGGCTATTGTTTACATCTAAGTAATCTGTGTTGCTTACAAATCGTTTTCAGCTAAAATATATATTAGGGAAACGTTTGCAAATGCGTAAGCGTAGCTTTAAGAGATCGTAATAATTGTGACGAAATTGTAAAAGAAATAAACTTGTGATTGTAAGTGAAGCTTGTTTACATTTAACGAAAAAACCACCAAGGCACTATTCATACACATTAGATTTGACACGATTATTTGTTAGTGAATACAGACAACTACTGATTTTACTAATATGACTGTACAGCTCATATGGATAGTTGTATGTCGTCACTCATTAACAGCTGGTTATCGTGGTATAATAAAATAAAATACTTTTACAAAACGAGGTTTGTGATATTCCCCTTTTGTTTTTTTTCAAATTTACGGGGAAGGCGTAGTGTATGTCTTGTATATAATACACATTCGCATCTCTCTCCTATACGCAATCAGTATTTGTTTCACTTATCCTGAACAGCCAACAGTACATTCAATCCTAGCATGCGTTCCGTATCTACACGAAGCAGCAACTTTTCATTCTGACGTTTGAAATATGACATTGTGAGCGTCTGCTCATAACTGCACTGCCCACATGGTCCTTTCAAACTCTTTCTGTAGTCTAATGTAACTTAATGTATATATTTGTCTAAAATAGTAAAAAACAAGTATTATTTTTTTCAGGTAGCGCCCTCATCGTAATCGGATACGTATCTGCTGTACTGGGATCCGTTTGCATCGGAGCATTGTCACTTTATTTCGTTTGCCGTAGAAGATGTAGAGGCACAACACTGAATAATACGATAAACAGACCTTTACCGGAAGTCCCGCCACGGTCTGTGGATGAAACCAACAACGGCATAGAATTAGGCGAACATGTATACGGCACCATAGACAACGCTGAAGGGGACTATTCGTATGTAATAATTGACAGAAGAAATCCTGAAGACTACGGGATTCCACGATAAAAATTGGAAATTTCCTCGAAATAGAATTTGAACATGGCATTTTGTTTTTCATTACATTATTAATATACAGGTTGTTTCTCCTAGGGTATCAAGCCAGTGCGAGCTGATAGCGGAGTACCATACCTATTTTCACAGAAAGCCTATTGCTAGCAGTTTTATAAGTAAAATAATATCCTTCCTAACTTTAACCTAAATTATAATTTTTTTATCCATACTAAATAAAAATGAATGAAGTAAAACAGAATGGATTTTCAATTGAAATAAATAAAATGAAAATAGATGTTCCATAATTTCTGACTAATTTTAAAAACTACCCGACTACAGCTATAATTATAAGCTTTCATAAAAATACAAAAAAGATACTAAATTGGGCATTATTTGCTGAAATAGTAGTTGAATGTGTTGTATCGGAAATCGCGTAATTTTAATATTTTATAATTTCGTAGTATCTTTGCATTTTTTGACAATCTTAAGTTTTATTGTTCCTTTTAGTTTAATTGGAGCTCATTAGAAAATAAAAAAAAACATTTTATGACAACTAATCACTCAAAACGCCTGTTATCCTTCTCCTCAGGTATTTTTATTGTACGCTGAAATAAGGAAGTGATTACTCGTATGTCGAGGGCTCTCGATTGAGCTTCATATTAAGGTTGTTTGTGAGTGATATCGTGCCTCGAGATTAAGAATTTTCATCGCAAGATTATGCGCAAATGAATTATATCTACGGGTACGCTCGTGGAAAAGCTTCACTCGCCGCAAGGATGTTTCGCAAATATTTGCAACGCAGAGAAGGATGACAGCACGAAATTTATCCAGATCATCGAGCATCCGAGCATCATCCGGAATCACTCCAGCCAGCCTATCTCCGCCAGGAACGCTCCCAGAGCCTGCACATTGGTTACTGCATCTTAAAGGTTTCCCGGTGAGCCGAGGCATTTCGCCCGGTATTCGGCCACTCCGTTGCAGCAGAACGTGAGTAGCTGTTTCTTCTGCCTCCATGCATCCTCTGCATAGGGGGCTGTCCGTGGGGGCTGTTGGGGTAGTATCGGATCCCTTTCGGGCCAGCTCATCCGCAGCGCCGTTTCCGCGTGATCCACTGTGTCCCTTGATCCATTGGATAGTAATAGAATTGCTTGACCCTACCGTGTTTAAGGTTTGGTGGCATTCTTGTAGGAGACTCGATTTGACTAAACAGGCATCTAGAGCTTGTAGGACTGATTTGCTGTCGGACATTATTCGTATTTTCTGTCCTGTTACCTTTCTTGAAAGGATCGCTCTTGCCGCCAGTGTTATGCCCATACATTCAGCTTGGAAAACTGTGTTGTACGGGCTTAGGCGGAAAGCGATGTGTATATTGAGGTCCTCAGAGAAAACACGAAGTTTTAGAGCCGTCGGTGTAGATTGTGAGAGCCTTGTGTGTTACCTTTGGATCGTTGTCATCCAGTCTTTCTGTACTTTTTGACAAATATGAAGGCGGGCATTATTTTGTCGTATTATAGTTGTATTAACACTAAAAACAAAAACTATGCACATTTTTAGAAGCAGAATAATTTAAACTTAAACATCGGAAAGATCAATTTACAAAGGACATTGCTCAAATTGGCCCAAATGCACCAAAAATATTGACATACACGGTAATTCTTGGCTTAATTTATAATTTAATTTACAGTCATTAGATTTCAACGGACACCTTTGGACAATATATTTACTTTAAAAAGGACTTTTAATTTTACCAGTTTGGAAAACATACGAATCATTTTTAATAGCTATGGGTGTAGTAACATTCAGCCAAAGACTGATCGAAGTTGTTTATATAACATAAAAACAAATCTATTTTGTAAAGATCGATAAAATAAATCATTTTTTTTATTACACTGTGGTATTAATATCCACAACTATATTATCATTTTCTCTAGATGAAAATGTACTCAGACAATTATTATAGATGGTAGGCGACATCATAAAGTCTATTGCTATACATTTTCCGCCAAACACCTCCATAAACACATTGTAGGAAGGCCAAAGGGGAAGATCTTCCTCCGAGCTGGGTGATGGTAGCTCGGGAGCCGCGGCCCGACTGATGTTGGTCGGGCATCGTATATATGAAGAGTTAGCCTCCGAATTTCATTTGCGCGATGTAGGCTTCCATACTATTATGATCGCAGTGCTGGTAACGCCATCTCTTGAGGATGGTGAGTAATGATTTCCTCCATCCGTTGTATATATATATGTGGGGCATATAGATGTCGCCGCCACATCACTCCCCTCCGAGACCGGAGGTCGATGGTCAGTGTATTTCAGCAGTCAGTGCGTCAGAGCTTGCAAGTGCCAGTGTGCTGCAGGATGCCCCAGTCTGCGGTGAGTCGAGACGGGTGGGGTGAAGGCGCGTTGCCAGTGCTGCAGAGTTGCTCCAGTCTACGGTGAGTCGAGACAGGTGGAGTGTGACGGTGGGTCCGTGCTGCTGGTGTGCAGGGCTGCCACGCCAGTGTGCTTGCGGCCGACAAGTGAGGTACCGGTCGTGGGCTGCGGAGACCAGGTCGGGATGATGCCGTCGAGTGCTGCCGAAGGTCCAGGAAGCGTCGTTGAGAGCTGCGATAGAACCTTGAGGCTGATGCTGGCTTGCTGTGTGGCTGCTGATGTTGCTTGACCTGATGAGGAAGGGGTATGAGGATTGATGGCTGCGCTCCGATGGTAGAAGGTTGCTTCTTGCTGCTGCTGTGCTCAGTCGAGGGTCACCAGTGTAGGAAGGCCAAAGGGGAAGATCTTCCTCCGACTGATGTTGGTCGGGCATCGTATATATGAAGAGTTAGCCTCCGAATTTCATTTGCGCGATGTAGGCTTCCATACTATTATGATCGCAGTGCAGGTAACGCCATCTCTTGAGGATGGTGAGTAATGATTTCCTCCATCCGTTGTATATATATATGTGGGGCATATAGATGTCGCCGCCACAACATTATAATCTGTATATATGTTAGACTTTAAGGTATCTATCTATGGGCCTACGTTCCCTGACTATAAATTAATAAATAAATAAAATTATAAAGTGAGATACACTAAAAATCTAAAATATGTTTACCTTTAAAACATAACAAAAATAATGAAGCCACTGAATATATGGCTATAGAACCTAAATCTCTTACCTTTCTTTGGTTAACGAGAGTTTAAAAATTCTCTCTAATCTGTGGCTCATTCACAATCATCACACAGTTTCTGTCACAGAGTACCTTATTATAACCGGAAATGACACCTGATTTTAAAAGTTACTCTTATGCATTAACTTTAAAAACAGGCAACTAACTGTTAATCTACATGGTCTATATACCTGAATCTAATCCATAATTTCGGTACTTGGCTTGATTTCCCTAGTTTACTATATAACTTATTTGTTTTTTATTGTTTTAATATGTTCAGTGTATATGGTTTATAGAAGTTCTCAGGGGTGTCCGTCAAATATATTTCTACAGTAATTTATATATAATTTCGAATCTAGGAAACAGTTTCATGATTATTGGTCTTTAGGCCAAACACGTATGGAAGCTGAGCAATCTCCTTTGATGACATACAGAACGGGAGAGTTGATTATGCTGTCTTATGTAATTGGTTTTTGTCTCGGGTCATAAAGCGAGAGCTAGAAATCATTTTACTGCAGCACATCGCGGAAAACAACATTGCGGGATTTATTGTTTTCTGCATCAATAAAAAGATTTCTTGCTCTCGATACACGCGAGCAACCCACGTATAGTTGTCCGTGGGAGAAGCAGGGGGTGCCCAAGTGAATGACGGCTACTTTTAGAGTTTGTCCTTGACTTTTATTTATCGTGATAAAGAAAGCCACTTTTAAAGGAAATTGTAGGTGTTTGAACTGAAAGGGTAAGTTTATGGGTATTGTAGGGATTATAGGTATCAATACCGTCTCTCCTTTGGCCCCTCCAGTAAGAATGGTGGCCTGGACGACGTGCCGTCTGAGCTCCGTGATGCGTAACCTAGTTTCGATGCACAGTCGTCGCGTGTCCAGGTTACGCATCAGTATGACAGGCACACCAACTTTGAATTCCAACTTGTGGAAGGGTACCCCTGACAGATCGAGGGAATTTAAGAACTCTAGATGGTATATAGTTGCGTCGTCAGTTGTCATCACCGAGTCTATTGACATGTAGGTCCTCACCTTACCTGGAACTTGCTCTAATATTGTTATATTAATTTTTCCTACCAATTCTTTTTTGAGCGCCATGATAACTCTTTCGCACAACCACTCTTCGCTAGCCAGGTTTTCTTATGAACTCGGAAATACCTTATTAATAAGGTTACCTTCCGAGTTAACAACATTGTTAAATATGTTGTCAAAGGTTATTTGGCCGTTAGTATCCGTCGGCATGCGACCTTCGCCGACCTCGAGAAGCGTTTGTGTGAAGAGTCCAGACTCCTGATCATTGAAGAGCTGGACCCTCATGTTAGTATTCAGCTGTAACCGCTCTACCTTAGCTCACAACGGCGAAGCCTTGAGGCATGCGTTTATCTCGTCTGCCGTGGTACCTGGCTTGATAACCAGTAACGTCTGCCGGAAATCACCTGCCAGAAAGACGACCACTCCACCCATCAAGATTCGATTGCCCCAAATGTCTTGCAAGCTGCGATCTAGTGCTTCAATCGCTCGCTTGTGCGACATTGTGCATTCAACCCATACGATCAATTTGCACCATTGCAATAGAGCACCGCGACTACTACTTTTAATGATTGTTGTAAATGGCCGTTTCTTCACTTATAAGGTTCAACGGGAGCTTGAATACTGAGCGTGCGGTTCTGCCATCACTCAGCAAGGTTGCGGCTATTTCGGAGGATGCAACAGCCAGCGCAACCACTTTGTCTTTGCACAACTGTGCCAGCAGCAAGTTCATTAAAAAAGTTTTGCCGGTGCCCCCCGGTGCGTCCAAGAAAAAAAAGATCCCTTTGTCCGCTAGCTACGCGGTTTATAATTAAATTGAAAAAATTCCTTTGCTCCGGTAGTAACATGGGCCCTGTTTGGGGTGAATTGAATCCCCAAAGCAACAGTATCATAACCAAGCTCTCTGACCAAATCAGTGGACAGCTCTTCCGTTCTTTATGGGGCAGGCAAACTGAAAATGGGCAATAATTTTCCAACAAAAAAAAATTTATACTCGATAAGTTTCGTGAGCAATGTCTCCTGACAAAGCATTTGTATACTTGTCCCACAATTGCCGGGGGTTGGAGAGTCCGCAGGTGCTTATCATTATCGCAAAGAGCTCTCTCAACGTAGTCGCTGACCGGCACAACATGGCGTACTCCATCGTTGCGTCCCAGTGGCCGTCGTCTTCAAGTAGCTCCATCTCCTCAAATGCTTCTTAGAAAGTAGCCTTTTCCTACCCATCGACGATTTTCAGCGCTTGAAAACTGGTGGGGCCCCAGATTCTAGTCAGCAGCAACCGTACACAATAACACTCAAACTGATTGACTTGACTGATTTGACTGATGTGTACGGTATAAATTTCTACCGATGCATCTAGCGCTATCACACCAGGCAAACCGTCGACGGATGCGCCCTGCACGCGATGTTCCATTCTTTTTGTGACGCATTCCACGTGTAATATCTTGGCACTTCTACATAGAGCACAGTTGCTCGCTCCACGCATTGAATGATTTGACACCGTCTGTCAGTTTCCGCGTCGTCGTCTCCCATAAAATACACCTGTAAAAATTATGGCTGTTCATTAAGTGTTTTGTTCCGGTACTTGAAAAACAAATTTACTTGAGATTAAAGCTAAATAAAATGGTATTTTTATCAAACTAGTAAGTTTTATAGTAAAATTCTGTTTCGAAAAATTGTAGATCATAAAATTATCTGTAAAAAAACTCAATATTTTTTTCCCTTCCTTTCCAAGGTCCTGGAAAAACTCGTATATCGCCAACTTATTGTTTTCCTTAACCAGAACCAACTCCTTAACCCATATCAATCTGGCTTTCGTACGGGTCACAGCACATCTACTGCATTAGTTAAAATTGCAGATGATATTCGACATGGTATGGAAGAACGCAAACTTACACATACACATTGCTTGACTTCACCAACGCCTTTAACTCCATTGATTTTGACATCCTTCTTGCTATTCTTCGTTCTCTTAACATATCTCCAATGGTGATTCATTGGTTTCAAAGTTACCTACTAGGGCGCCGGCAGCGTATACGCATAGAAGAAAACTTCTCTGCGTGGTGCGTTATTGATGCCGGTGTTCCTCAGGGTGGCGTCTTATCTCCTTTACTCTTCTCTATTTTCATAAATTCTATCACACACTCACTTTTCAGTTCCTATCATCTTTACGCCGATGACCTTCAAATATACGCACAGGCGCCGTTATCTGACCTTTCAGACGCAATAGCGCAATAGTAACTGGAGTAAGTCATTCGGCTTAACTGTTAACCCCGCGAAGACGCAAACTATTTTAATCGGCAGTCCTTATTACGCTTCCAGGATTAACTATGAACGGCTGCCTCCTGTAACTTTTGATGGGATTGTTATATCCTTCTCCACAACTGTCCATGATTCTCTTGGAAACCTCAGCTCGAATCTATAAGAAAAAAAATATTTGCCGCATACAACTCACTTAATCGCCTACGTAACTTTTTGCCGACCATGTATGCTGATGTATGTTACACTGATCTTTCTGAGGAACTGCTAAGCAAGTTGGAACGTTTGCAGAATATAGCTATCAGATTTATTTATAATCTCCGTAAATTTGACCATGTATCACACTTCCGCTCGAAACTCAACTGGCTCGCTATTCGCCGGCGCAGGGACTTACATACTCTTACGCTGCTTTATTCTGTACTTTTCCTACCTACTTCTCCACCTTATCTAAAACAATGCTTCTCTTTTCGATCATCCTCTTCACAATGCATTCTACGCTCCTCTTCTAATCTCACTCTAGAAATACCTTGCCATTCGACTGACTTCCTTTCTTACTCCTACTCTGTGCATTCTGTTCGCTTGTGGAATTCATTACCGGGATCCATACGAAGGGCTCGCACTCTGGACTCGTTCCGTGAGCAAGTTAAGCGTCATTTCCTATCTTTACTTTGAAAGTACCTCTTTCCTTTATTTATTTGTTTATTTTTTTCATATAAATATGCATCTATATTATTATTACCGTTTTTATTTTATTTTATAATATTGCTCTTACACCCTTCCCCCCTTTTTTTGTTCTTTATACTTATTTAATTTTCCTTCACGGGTTGCCTGGAAGAGATTGCTATTAAGCAATAAGGCCGCCCATTGTGTAATGTCTCTCTGTCAGTGTAATCTTACTGTTATGTCCATTGTGGTGTTATACAATAAAGAATATTATTATTATTATTATTTTCCTAAGAGCCACCGTTTCTGAGATAAAGTTGTAAACGTCATAATATGCACTCGTTTCCACGCCAACTCCAAAGTTGTGATTTTGTTGCAAGGGTTGTGTTGAACTAATATTTAAATCCGGGGGCCTTTCCATTTGTTCAACCTTAATATTGCACGTATACTCTGTGGTTCTTTTTTCTTAAATATATTCTCTATGATTCTGTGGTACAACGAGTGTTATAATTTATTCAATTCCTTTATTCAATAATAAAGTTATCATGTAAGGGCCCAGTATAGCCCAGTTGTAAAATAAAGTGTTTGCAAAGTTTTAATAATAAATAAACAGTTTCGAGCCGGCAGTGTACCGGCATAACCTAAAAGCAGCGTGGCTATTTTAACAAATCGTCAAGTTGTAAAGAATACCAATTATCATGGCTAGTAGCAATCCTCTGGCACTTATAGAGAAACTAACAGGCCGAGAAAACTACAGTACCTGGCGGTTTGCTGTTAAAACATACCTCCAACATGAAGAGCTTTGGGAATGTATTGAAAATCCCAACAAGGAACCAATTGACCGAAAAAAGGACATAAAAGCAAAATCCAAAATCATTTTACTTGTCGACAGTATCAACTTCGTACATGTCGAAGAGGCAGAAACAGCAAAAGAAGTGTGGGAAAACCTGTCCCGCGCTTTCGACGACTCAGGACTTACACGCAGAGTTGGCCTACTACGTGATCTCTGTACAACTACACTCTCTAGTTGCCAAAATATAGACGAATACGTGAGCAAGATAATGTCTACAGCGCACAAACTCCGAAATATAGGATTCGAAGTTGATGATGAGTGGCTTGGAACACTTTTACTCTCCGGGTTACCTGAACATTATAAACCAATGATCCTCGCTATAGAAAGCTCAGGGATGAAAATAAGCGCAGACTCTGTTAAATCTAAATTGCTCCAAGAAGTAAAATCTGAAAACAGTAACTCTGCTTTTACATCTGCTCATGGTTCTCAAACCAAGAATATGAAAAAGAAGTTCAACAAAGGTCCTAGATGTTTTCAGTGTAATAAATATGGACACAAGAGTCCAGAATGCAGGTCAAAACCGAAAGAAAAGGTTGCTAAATCAAATAGTTCATATGCTGCCGCATTTGTCACTCCGTTTGACAACAACAGCTCTGCATGGTATATTGATTCTGGGGCAACCATGCACATGATAAGACATCAAACCTTCTTCAAAATGATCACTCACCACCTATAGAGCACATCAAAGTTGCTAATAACAAAACACTTTCAGTGAGTAGCTCTGGTGATGTGATCTTGAATACATTGAATGGAGAAAATCAGTCAAACATAATTTTATTTACAAATGTCTTGTATGTACCAGAATTCAATATCTGTACATCAAAATACAGAAAATGGTGGTCAAGTTAAATTTGATTCTAAAGGCTGTGTTATACTGAACCAACAAAATGTTATTGTAGCAACAGCAACAAAAGTTAACAACATGTACCGGCTGAACATGAATACTGATTATGCATGCATGTCTGATGTTAAACAAGATGATATATTTTTATGGCACCAACGGATGGGTCATCTGAACTTTGACACCCTGAAGAAAATGAAAGAATGTTCTGAAGGATTAACATTATCTGATAAACAAATGAACAATGTAACTTGTATAACATGTAAAGAGGGCAAGCAAACAAGATTGCCTTTCAAGAGTCAAGGATCACATTCCTCAAAGCTATTGGAACTGGTGCATTCTGACTTGTGTGGCCCCATGGAAACACAGTCATTAGGAGGGGCTAAATATTTCTTAACATTTTTGGACGATTATTCCAAAAAGGTATCTGTGTACATTTTGAACAACAAAACAGAGGTATTGTCAAAATTTAAAGAGTTCAAAACTGAAGCTGAAAATCAAACTGAATGTAAACTCAAATGTATTCGGACTGACAATGGCCTAGAATATGTCAACAAACCATTCTGACTTCCTAATAAATGCTGGAATAAAACATCAGACGTCAACACCTTATACTCCCGAACAAAATGGTGCTGCAGAGAGGCTAAATAGGACTCTAGTCGAGAGAGCAAAGTGTATGATCCTGAATGCTGGCTTGGCGAAGTTTTTCTGGGCTGAGGCTATAAAAACTGCTGCATATATCATAAACAGATCTCCAACTAGATCCTTATCGTTTAAAACCCCTGAAGAGGTTTGGTCTGGTCATAAACCAAATGTCAGTCATATGAAAGTGTTCAGGTGTGAAGCTATGGTCCACCTGCCAAAAGAAAAACGCAAAAAGTGGGATCCAAAAGCAAAGAAGATGATTTTTATTGGCTACTGCGAGAACACAAAAGGATACAGGTTCATAATACCAAATACTAGAACAGTTATAAAGAGCAGGGATGCTGTATTTCTTGAATCCACTGTGAAGAGAAACTATGCCGCTCTGGAATTGTCTGAAACAGAAAATAAAACATTAGATATACATCCCAAAAGTAATGAAGAAAGTTTAATGTCACATGAGTCCAATGAAGAAAGCAGAAAAGAATCCTATAGCACAGATAGCTCATACAATACTGTTAAAAACAACTCAGATTCAGATGAATACTTACCAGATGGTAAGATTGATACTCCCTCCCGAAGCAACATAACATTGAGACCTAGAAATAGAAATAAAGAACAAACTTACCTTTGCTATGATGAATGCTTAGTACCTGAGCAAGTCCCTGAAACATACAAAGAAGCTATTAGTTGTGAGAATGCTGAAAAATGGAAAAAGTCTATTGAAGAGGAACTTGAAGCCCATAGAAGAAATGGTACATGGATATTGGTAAACAAACCTGAAAATACAAACATCATTGGCTCTAAATGGGTTTTCAGAGTCAAAGAGCAACCAACGGGTCCCCGCTTCAAGTCCAGACTATGTGCAAAGGGTTATGCACAAACGAAAGGTATCGACTATAAAGAAACATTTTCACCCACTGTCAGGTATGATTCAATAAGTTTATTATTATCTCTAGCCGCTCAAAATGATTATGAAATTCTTCAACTTGATATTAAGACAGCTTTTCTGTATGGGGAACTAGAAGAAAACATATATTTGTATCCCCCTGAAGGTCTAATATATGAACCCAAAAAAGTATGTAAAATAATAAAATCACTGTATGGTCTCAAACAAGCACCACGGTGCTGGAATACTACATTTAATTATGTACTCCAGAAATTTGGTTTCATAAATAGTAAAGCAGATCAATGTGTCTATGTCGCAAATATCAAAGGAACAAAGTGTTATCTCTGTATATATGTGGATGACGGGCTTCTATTGTCAAAATCTAAGTCTGTTTTGCAAACTGTTACAAATGATTTGAAAACAATATTTGATGTGACAATATGCCCACCTAGACATTTTGTTGGAATGGACATTCAGGTTTCTGACAAATACGTCTTTATACATCAATCTAAATATATTAAACAGTTATTAAATAAATTTAATATGGAAAATGCCAACCCCAACAGCGTTCCAGTTGATCCTCATTCAAAGCTAGAGAAAAGTGAGCACCAGCCAGACAAGAATCTTCCTTACCGAGAAGCAGTTGGTTCCCTGATGCATGTTGCCATAGTGAGTCGACCAGACATAATGTTCGCTGTAAGCTTGGTGAGTAGATTTTTGAACTGCTATAATGAATCTCACTGGACAGCTGTCAAAAAAATTCTGAAGTATCTCAAAGATACTGTAAATTTTGGTCTATGTTACCTATCAGCATCGAAATCTTCAGAGCTAATTGGCTACAGTGATGCTGATTATGCCAATGACATCACAACCAGAAGGTCAACGACTGGATACATATTCATTAAAAATGGAGCTGCCGTGACATGGTCCAGTCAAAGGCAACACACTGTCGCTCTATCTACAACAGAAGCTGAATTTATGGCAGCCTGTGCTGCCACCAAAGAAGCTATTTGGATTAAACAATTGTTATGTGACCTGGGCGAATTAAAGCAACAAACCATAGTAATAAATATAGACAATCAAAGTGCAATAAGTGTTATTAAAAACATAAACTTTCACAAGAGGTGCAAACATATAGACACTAAATATCATTTCATCAAAGAAAAGTATTATGCCAAAGTTATCGATCTACAATATGTTTCAACAAGCAATCAACTTGCTGACTTTCTAACTAAGGCTTTACCTAGAGATAAATTTCAATATCTGAGAGACGAAATTGGAATGTTATCTATTGATATGTTATGTAATCTTTAATTTAAGTTGATGTGTTTACTATGTTGTTACTGTTGTAATTAATTTAGTACATGGAAGGCTTGAATTTGGCAGGAGTGTTGAACTAATATTTAAATCCCCCGCCTTTCCATTTGTTCAACCTTAATATTGCACGTATACTCGGTGGTTCTTTTTTCTTAAATATATTCTCTATGATTCTGTGGTACAAAGAGTGTTATAATTTATTCAATTCCTTTATTCAATAATAAAGTTATCAGGTTGGAATTGATAAAAGTACTGGAAATTAAAAATCTTCAATTACTTCTTTTCTTTGATCTGTGAAGTTATTTCGCTCGTTTTTCTCTACAGCAAAAAAGCCTTTATCGGGTGGTAGGGAAAAAAATTAAGGATTCAAAATATGCTTCCTATTTAAATAAAGATAATTTTGATTTTAGTTTTTTGTTTATATTTATTGTTCTTGTAATGCCATTATAAATTCAAAAGATTAGTCATCCCAAATGATGTCATTAGTACATATTTAGTATCGATCATAAATAAACACGAATATCAGGAAACAAAGCATTTACCTGGTAAGCATATTTTAATTGGCAATTATGATCTGCATACGGAATGGCGTAGGTACCTCTTCCGATATAATGATTCCAAAAACCCAACATAATAACAAATTGTTTCTGTTAAGAATAGTAACGGATGTAACGTTCGAGTCCGACTCAAACTTGACCGGTTTTTTTTAATAATAAGCAATGACAGTTATCACGTTTAAAATCTATCTCATGGTCGAATTATTACAAAGGCCACTATATTTTGCATGACCAAGGCAGTTATGCATCAAACCAAAAAAAAAATATCTCACCGTATGACCATCAATGGAATCGATACTGGCAGCAAAAGAGACCCATAAGATAGAAGCTACTTTTCCAGTGCAGACAGTTAAAACCTATCACTGGACCTTATTTTTACGCATCTAGATAGAGAAATCTAAATTAATCACGCGAAGAAGGCTCATGTTTCGCGCAAAGTGTGCGTGACGCTAATGTCAGATTGTACTCAAGCAGTCAATGTTTGCGTGCGTAGCGATGATCGTATCTTGTAACAATTTTTGTTATCACCGACTATTTCAGGGCTTTTGAATGAGACTCGAAATTAACTAATCTATAATCAGGGCGCCGTAATACTGATATTTGAGGGAGATAAAATAAAAAATCAATAACCGCAGTGAATAAGACCTTTTATATTTTCACTATTCAGATGAAATTTTCAACATACAGTGATACAATTTTTTACAACTAACAGATATCTTTGAAGATGGCTTTTATAAGTTCAAGTATTGAGAATAAGTGACGAACATACAGTCAAAACAGGTGTACATACATATATATTTATGTTAATATTCTAAAGAAACAATTTGTTTTAGCAAGTATCGTACATACAGATATATTTATGTTAAAATTCTAAAGAAACAATTTGTTTTAGCAAATATCAAACTACTTACATTATGAATTTACAGTTTACTATTACAAATCCTTTATTATGTTCTAACAATCAGAAATTTCGTACTTCGGAGAATGCACTGGTTAAAGATTAAATATGTTCAGAGTTTACTTAGCTTTTGTCAAGATCTTGGTACCATCAAGCGAGTCAGGTATCCACATGAGTTGTAACAAAACCTGCTATCATCACATGTACTCGTTTTTGATTAAGATTGTATTCACAGGCTCATTTATATATATATAGCGTACTTCTTTATATATATATATCCAAAGAAATTCCAAGCAGGATTAATTAATTGAAATTTTCGTAAACTGTTTTTAATTAGCCTCCTCAAAGGACCTACAAACAATTACACACATTTCCTATAGTTCAATAAAAAACCTAAATTGACCTACAACCTAACTAGTTAGATATATTGGACTTACCCGTTAATCCGGGGAAAATATATTGATTAATAATGCACTGACTATAACTGCCAGTCACTGTGCAATTAACTAGATGTTCCAGAGTTCGATTAGCAGACAAAAGAGAATGAAACCGTCTGCGCAAAGCTATTTATAGGGGCATAGGGTCACGTGTATCTGCTAGCAAATTTCTCTCAAATCACCTTATTTGGTGCTGGGGAATGACAGAACCGGTTAAGCCGGTGCCGCCCATTAAAAAGAAACTCCTTCCAGAACATTAGGTATCACGCATCTAACGCGTGTAATTTTATTTCACACTGTTACATACAACTCCATCTGTAGAAACTTTCAAACTCAACTATCAAATTATTCATGCAGAATGCATTCCGTGCTTCTTTAAAACAGATTACATTAATTGATGATTTGTAGGTATGGTGATAGATGGCGCTTTGATTAATAATATTACTATAAACTAATATTATAAAATTATTATGCTACAATCTACCATAAATAGAAGATACTTTTTGTGCCGCTTTCGTGCAGTTTATACGCTATTTAGGCGTATAAATAATCAAAGCACTGGACATTCAAAAACTGTTGTCTGGCAACTTCTCACTACTATTTATAGACAATCATCAGAGTTCTTATGCCGGCACTTCCTTATTATTCACTACAGAGCAAGAAAAGGATATGCTGTCGTCAAGCTTACAATTAACAAATACGAATACCTATGTGAGGTGCCAGCATTGGACACAAACAGTAACAAATGTGTTGTCGTTGAGGTGTCACTATGAGATACTTTACTCTCTCAAGGCTTAACCTATACTTCAGCGAGTGCGTTGTATACGGATGCACTAGTCCAGAGTGGGTGCCACTCTTCACCATTTCATTTTAGACGCATGCTTACTACAGGGCGCTAGGGTAATAATTTAATTTTTTATAAATAGTTAAGAAAAATTACTCCACTCCACCTGATGTTAAGTAACGGTAGATACCAGACACGCAAATAGCTGGTACAGGAGTGTCACTTGCCACAACAGCCGTCCTCACCTTGCCGACCTGTATGCACATTTCTACTACACACCACTTTTAAAGGATCATGGATTTTAAGAGAGGAATGCGTGAGCGCGCAAAGCAGTCCATTTACGAATAATGGAAGAAAGAATTGAGTCACAAATTTCTTTGTTCGCCTTGGTATAGTGGCCACAGTAAGGCGATGACAACGAAGCTAGTGCACGTGGTTCTTGGAAGGAAAGGGGAACGTGGGATAAGGGTGTATAACTTCTCAGAACACATGCCTTGGTTTAAGGACTACAAAACGCGCATAATGATGCCACATCAAGGCATAACTAAAGAGGCTCGACTTGTTTAGTCGCTAGCCACTGTAACTTATCCAAAGCATCGAGTAAGTGATTGGAGTAGCCATCCCAGAGGTGCGAGCAATATAACACGCAGGACCGCAACTGCGTCTTGTACAACAAGCACAACAGTCTGGTGTGAAAAAACGCCGTAGCTTGTTCAAGACTGAGAGTTTTCGTGAAGCAGTTTTGATCACAGTTACGATGTAGTTTTGTGAGCGGGCGCTTCTTGGGCTAGTGACGCCTCTGTTTGAGCTGCAACTATGATTTTGCCAACGCCGTAAGGGATATGTCGTGTTGTTGTCATCATCATCTGTTAATGTCCACCCTTTCTCCGCTGTGGAGGCCTTTCCTATGAATGTTGTTCCTATGAGTGTTGCTGACGTACACACATCAAAAAAAGTTTGCGATCACTTGAAAAAATAGAATGTTTTTTGTGTTACAGAAGACATTTCATAATTTCTTTTTCTGATAAGATTCTAAATTTTAAAATTAGAATTAGAACGTAAAACTATAAAATAATTCAATTGTTTTTCCCTATAGAAAGACATGCAATCCAAGCTGACATCTCATCTCATCTCATTCAGAAATCTCAGTCTTAATCATCAGTCAGTCTTAGTCAATATTATCGAATTTAAAATATTTTTTCACGGAAAGTTGTGATTTAAAAAATGCCACGAGGATCATCCGATGTTTTTACGAGCCAAAATTGTAACTTTGAGGGAAGAAGGCTATTTTATTCTACGAGTGAAATAGCACGCAGATTTGCAATATCCCAATCCTGTGAAGTAATCATGTTGCAGAGGTACTACGGCATGTTTAGTCGCCCAACTGTTTTGACAGCTGCTCAGAAGCGCTACATCAGGTTGCTGGTAGCCCGCAACCCAACAATAAACGCCACTAAATCAAAAGCAGCAATACGGGCTGCCTCCGGATTTGAAGTTAGCACTCAGACTAACAAGAGAGAGTCAGATAATTTGTCTTCCATTCTTTCCATAATGCTCGTAATCGCAATGTCTTCAATGTTGCTCATGTCAATGTGCTAACCATTCCTGCGCATCATTCAGGACTTTTGGCGTCTATTAACTGCTCGACTGTTGATGCATTTCTTGTAACTGTATCTTATCTTAAACCTTCCCTTTTTTCATCTCAGTTTGGACTTCTTGGATTTAACCTTATTAGCAATGACCGGTAAGGGTTGGGGTGGGGTAGTGATCTACTTTCGCATCGATATTCCGTTCCGTGTTGTTAGCACTTCTCCTTCTACGTATTGTCGCCTCAGCCAAGCATTTGTTTACAGAAATGTCCATTCGACAAACTAAATTACTCCTCGGTGTTTTTTACTCTCTTAGCCTATTTATTGGCTACTTTGACAGTTTAGATTAACTTCTTGATAATTATAGACAAACTTACCAAGCACATCATAATAATGGGTGACTTTAACACATGCCCTCCACATATATGAAATCCAACTTACGTTTCTCTAAACTTCAGTCTATTACTTCTTACAATTTACATATTTTTACCACGTGTTCTACTCATCATTTCCCTAACTACTCGCCTTCACAACTTGACCCTAATGATAATTTCTTCTCCAGAACAAGTGGAATTTCACGGGCAAGAACTGGATTTTTTTCTTTTCATGACCTCGTCTTCCTTTCATATAAACTAAGACCACCCAAAATAAACCCGAATATATAATGTGGCGAAACTACAATGCCATTCATTTGGGCTTTTTACGACGTGATGCTGATTGTGTGGGTTGGTTATTAATGTACCAGGCTAGATCTATTGACGAAAAGGTCTGTGTATTTAATTCCCTGATACTTTTTGACATGCATGCACCGTTAAAATTAATCAAAATTAAACATAAACCTGCTCCCTGGATTAACGATGAAATTAAAGAACTTATGGCACTGAGGGATAGAGCTTAACGTAGATTAAACAATCGCCCCTCTGATAACAACCTGGTTTGCTAAAAAGTCCTCCGCAATCGCTGCTGTCGTATGTGTAGAGACGCTAAGAGACAGTTCTTCCATGTTCTTTCTTTAACCGTAATACAGCGGATACTTGGCGAATCCTTCGGTCAGTTGGTGTGGGCAAACCTTTCTCTTCTATCCCTGCGGGCACTGACTTAAACGCTTTAAATATGCATTTTTCTCTCCCTCCAGTTAATATTAATAGTAGCCAAAAGGCTGTTACTCTCAAGAAACTATCTGGACTTGCTAGACCTAACTGCCCACTATTTGACTTCTCGATAATTTCTGAGTGTGACTTCAAGGATTCATTGGCGAGAATAATTTGTGCTCGAGAATGTTTATTCCTATTCTACCTACTCTACTCCCTGTATTAGCACCTTTAAGTACTCCTTGTCATTCAAATGTTTTATTTAAATATGGAAAAAGGCTCAAATAAATCCTTTGCCAAAGATTTCTAATCCTTCATTACCTCGGCACTTTCGTCCCATTTAAAATTTAAAATTTGTGCAAGCTTTGCAGATCCTGGTGTTGCATACGTAGAGTCAAGTTTGGGCTGCTCTGAATTGGTCTTCGGATCTGCATCCTTATTCTTGCAGTAAGTCTTATACTTTCTGTACAGGATGATAGTAGCAAGCACGAGTGCAATCATCAGCGCTACATAAAATGGCAATGTTGTATGGTAAAGTGATTCTGTAGAAGTCTACTTGAGATGAACTTCAGTCTGAGATGAGATTTTATCCTGAATTTTTCGAAGATATCTAAGGTTGATTGATGACATTTTCACACAGGTGCAGCGCTATTTGGGGTATCGTAGTCTGAGATGTTCAACATTTTCATGGGTTGTCCTTCAACTCGATCGTTGGTGTTATAGATGAGTTGACTCTTTCGTCCTTTTGAACATTGAGATGGAAAGTAATGAGATAACTTCCTTTTAGCATTTGATAGTTGTTGCGTTCGCAGATTAGTTAAACTTGCGTAGGACTTGGAAACATGGCGACGTAGTGGCGATCGTCTAGTCTCGGTATGTCATCCCTCAGGATATGTTGGTTGGCAGGAATCATGTAGTTGTTGATGATAAAGGAGTCTCTGGATGCAGTGTGGATTTGATCTAAGGCGTTGGTGCAATTTCTCGTGGCAGAGATACCGAGTGTTGTACTTAGGCCATTCAGCCTCAATGTACACATGGAAATTGTCACAGGTTGCTACGAGAATTTCCATATGTGTACATTGTTGCAACATTATGATACGGTATTATTTTTTGGGGCAATTCTTCTTACAGAGAACTTATATTTAGAGCCCAAAAAAGTGCATTCGAGCAATATGTGGACTGAAAGCCACAGAAAGTTGAAAACCTTACTTCAAATCTTTAGCACTGTTAACTTTTCCCAGCCTCTATATTTTTGAATGCTGTACATTTATTAAATATAATCCAAACTTGCTTGAAGTAATAGAGCCTGCAAAAGATTCCCGTCTACGCCCTAGCAAGCTATTATATCCGTACTCTGCCTTGTAAAACAGGTATGATGGAGAAGAGTGTAGTAACCATGGCTCCACGGCTTTATAATAAATTGTCTGATAGTCTTAAGAAGTTAGACGACCTCAAATTCAAAACTGTATTGACTAAACTTTTGATTGACAAATGCTATTATGACATTATGGATTTTTTTTACTAACAATTTGATATTTTGACATTTCAATTATGTAGTATTGTAATAATATTAAAAAAACTATTAGATTTAATTTTAATTTGTAAAAACAAATACATAAATTTTTGACATTTGAAAAATTATTATATATTTTTTTTCTTCAACATCCATAATTTAATACTTGTTTTTTTTTAATGTTTATAATAAAAGAAATTGTAAATAATGTAATAATATATAATAATTACCCACATAAATTCATATACTAAAACGGTGAAACAGACAGGACTAACACTTTTATTGTAACATCACTATTATACCTATGTTTAAGAAAAAAACAATTCTATTCTATTTTATTCTATGCCATTCCATTCCAATCTATTTTACTCTATTCTATTCTGTTCTGTTCTGTTCCGTTCCGGTTCGTTCCGTTGGTTTCTTTGAAGTATAAATATGTATAGGTAAGTTGGCTAGTAATTTATCGTGGGTATAACGTAGGGCTACTTATTGTCGGCTTGCTAAAGCATTCGAGATGAAAACTTGTTTCTGAGACTGATATTCTTGATCAGGTTCCCGTGATTTATTATGTCTTTCAATTATGGTCTTGAGTCGTTTATTAGAGCGTAAACTATCTTCTGAATATTGTATGCTATTATAGCACAGGGCATGAGATTAACGGTGGCTTCTTCATTATTCTGAAGGCGCAATAGCCTAAGATGTTCTAAAAGGGTGAAGTGTAATCTCTTGATGTTTCCTTTATCATTGGGGATATTCGCAAGGGTTTTGTGGTGGTTGATTTTATGGACTCTAGTGAATTTTGCAAATATTTGATTAGTGAATTCGGTGCCTTGGTCAATAACAATAGTTAGCGGTAGACCGTGATGGGTAGAATATTGTAATAGACTTGTATCACACTAAGGGTAGTACCATCTCTGAGATGGTAGGCTTGACTTACTTTAATAAGACATCAATGATGGTGATATATTTGTCTCTTTCAGTAGGTAATATAGGGAGGTACAATATTAAATTGTTGCCTAATGGGATTTCTATCGTACTTTGCTTGGCCGCAGATAGTGCACTTATTAAGAACTTAGTAACATTTTCCTTAATTTTTAGCCAGAAATATTTGCGAGATAAGGATAGATAGCATTCGTTGATGCGATTAGTTTTTCCCTCATGGTAGCGCCGTATAATTTCCTGTTGACGTTAGTATTTTTCAACGTTTTCCAGCTCAACTTTCGCTATAACTAGGTTCATTGCTGAATTTTTGATTTTGTCTCTTAAGATGGGAACTATTTTATATATGCGTAATGAGGGTGTAATGAAAGGGGCAGTGTTAACCTTTGGGTTGACGTATACTTTTACTATGTTTACCACGTCTTCTTCCAGATTAGATTAAGATCATTGAGCTGAAATACTCGTGTAACTGTTAAAAGGTTTGGTTACTGTCGTTCGTTTTTTTATGTCCCCTACAAAAGGCAAGCAAAGTTATTGGTACCTCAAGCATGGGATGTTACTGGTCAGTATGAACTGTGTTAGTGTCAGAATTGTTATCTATGGAGGGTATAATTTCAGGGGGATTCACAGCCACGAAATCTGTTTCTTCGTTATGGATTTCTACATGGGAGAGCGCGTCGGCATATATTTCTTTTGCCCCTGATGACTGGAAAGCTGCCGTGAACAAGATCAATGAAGATTTACTCATAATAGATGATTGGTGTGAGTCTAACTGCCTGGTCCTCAACCCCTAAAAGTCTAAATTCATGTTAATAGGTACTAAGAAGAAAGTCCAACGTTTCCAAAACATATACTTACGGATTATTTTAAACAATGAAGCTTTAGTTCATGTTGACAGGTGTAATTTTGAAACTCATATCATTGACTGTGTCCGTAATTGCTTCTATCGCCTCAAACTCCTTTATAAAATTCGACCTTATCTAAATGAGCAACTTCGAATCAGTCTATGTGAATCACTTGTATTATCTAAGTTGAATTTTTGTGATACGGTGTATGATTCTTGTATCCTGGCGAGGATAGCTAAGCTTATTCAGTGTGTGCGAAATACTTGCACCAGGTCCTGCTTTCATGCAACACCAAGAGCTCAAGTGACTATTTCTTAACAATTCTAACTTACTGAAAATGGAGGCATGGCGAAAATTTTATCTCGCCAGCCCACTATTTGGGATCATTACATCTGGTAATCGCTTCGCGATCTGAAAACCATTAGTACGTTTAAAAAGAGACTTAAAAAGTACTATTTCATTCTTCAGCTCAATAATGTGTAACTTTATTAATAATGTGTAGCAGCACAATTATGGCTGCCACAGAATTAGTTCTGGCGCCAATGAATATTGTTGGACACCTTTGTTTTTTTTCTTGTATCCCAAACCACAAACATAGTATTAAACGTGACATAATGGCGTTCCGTCGTGCATGGCAAATTGGCAATGAAAATGTGTTTCGTAAACGTGGCATTACAGCAGACAGATTATTTGTCACTAATTTGTCAACATCATTGTCAGGCTGGCCACTGGAGTTGCGTTCTGTTCCTACACTCAAGACTCGGCTCTCGCTATGTCAAATTAAATCAAGCACTTGCGGCCTTTATATTAATTCGTTATCAATTTAATAAACTATAATTATTATTATGACTCAGTTCATGTATTCTATTAAAACTAAATATATTTATATTTTAATACTATTTTGCAATTTTAGCTTTTATACTCTAGCAATCTCGTAATCTCTGTCAGAATACCGGTGCTGTTCCGGTAGAAATTTTGCCGTCCTATTGTCACAGCATTAAGCTGAGGCAGAGTCCTGATTGGCTTTTCTTCTCTCTCCATATTGTTGTTCTCTGTTCGTTTTTATTTTTATCGTTATATAATTTCTTATTGTTACCTACTTGTGTTTTTTAGGCCAATAAATGATTTGATTTTCTTTCTTTCTGTAGTGTTTTAGGCGGGAACTGGTAAGTAAAACTGCACACGTCCAGCGATAGTAGGCGTTTATTCATGACTGCTTTGACACACGAGTAGAAACGTCTATATCAAAATATTAAGTTCAACTACCTACATTATATCCCTCTACGCTTAATTAACTATATCAATGACAACTAAATATATTTAATGACTTAATGATTTACGTTTAATTGTTTAATATACACAACAATTTTATTATTTAACTTAGCACAAATCTATTCAAATTAAACTAAAACAAAACTAGTAACTTATAGTACATACAGTCTTACAATTATTTCTTAATTAAATGTCTCTATAAGTAGGAGCTCTTAGCCTGCATTGTCTAATAGGGCGAGACCGGGGGTATGGTACGGTTGGCGTTGGCGTGGCAAAGTCCCCTTCCGGTGACGTCAAAGTGTCACTACTTAATTGCCCCGGAGAGGCACTGCTGCCCGGCGACCACACCGATCCCGACCACCGCTCCGACCGCTGTCGCACCGGTGTCTCGATACACACACCCTGAGCTGAAGAATCTGTGCCAACACTAGGGGTAGCAGAAGCAAGTGAGAATCTACTTGGGCGACGGCGTAATTGATCAATATGTCTATGTCTTGTTTCGCCATCCCTACCTAGCACTTTGAAATTACTAGGACCTATTTGATCTATAATGCGACCTGGAACCCACTTTTCTCCTTTCAAAAATTGCCTATACCAAACATCCTCATTTAAATCCATACTCCTATTCACCCCTCCCGAATCTTCCTTTTAACGTTGTTGCGCGTGTACTACTTTATTCTCAATATCGGGTTTTAATGAATCTAAGCGTGTGCGAATTTGCCTACCTATGAGGAGCCTAGCCGGGCTCTCACCCGTGGTCGCGTGTTCCACATTCCTATAGTGCATCAGAAAAGTCCACAGGGCTTTATCAATATTTTGTTTCTCCTGGATTGCCTTCTTTACTACACGTTTTAAAGAACGTACCGCATTTTCAGCTAATCCATTTGAAGCGGGATGATATGGAGCAGTAAAAATATGTTCGATGCGGTTAAAACCAATGAAATCCTTAAACTCGCTCGAAGTGAACTGGGGCCCATTATCACTAACAATCTGCTTGGGTAACCCCCACCTACTAAATAATTCTGTTAGTTTATGAACTAGAACGCTCGCCGATGTACCCGTGGAAACATTAAAAACTTCTAGCCACTTGGAGGTCGCATCCACTACCACTAAATAAGTTTTACCAGCTATAGGGCCCATGTAGTCCAGGTGCAGCCTGGTCCAGGGCCGACTGGGCCAAGGCCACATGCGCGGCTGATGGCGCGGTGGCGCGCCCGCCGCCGCAGCGCACACCTCACACGCCTGGCACATTTGTTCCACCGCCTCGTCGATGCCGCCCCACCAGATGTAACTCCTAGCCAAAGCCTTACATTTCACTATGCCCATGTGGGGTTCATGAATCATTAATAATACTTTTTGTCTACAGCTTTCAGGTACTACTAACCTATGGCCCCACATAACACATCCTAATTCTTCGTACAACTCTTTTCGTCTATTAAAATATGGTTGAAGTTGGTCTATTTCACAATGTGATGGCCATCCTTTCCGAATATAATAAAGTACTTTCGATAATATGGGATCACGTAAAGTTTCTTTTTTAATAACATTGTAATCTAACAATAAAGCTTGCTGCACCAAATGTAAATACGTTTGTTCCGGTAATGACAGCTGCTGTTGTTTACTGCTCGCTAACGGTAACCGAGAAAAACCATCCGCCCCGTTTTCGTCAGCACGCACATACTCAATGTCAAACGAATATGCAGACAATATAATCGCCCATCTCTGCATTCGGCTAGCTACCATGGTAGGGATACCCTGATTTGGTCCAAATATGGAAACTAAAGGTTTATGTTCAGTTCGCAATGTGAAACGTCTGCCATATAAATATTGATGAAATTTATTGACACAAAATATAATCGCTAAAGCCTCCCGGTGTATTTGCGAGTAGTTTTTCTCTGCATCCGATAATGAGCGTGACGCATAAGCCACCGGTCGATCCCCCCGGCCGTCAGCGCTCGGCTGTGATAACATCCCCCCTACCCCGCGCGCGCTCGCGTCGCATGTTAAAATAAGAGGCTTTTCGGGATCATAATGTGCTAAAACTTCCGCGCTAGATAAAAGTTTTTTAATTACAAGAAAAGATTTTTCACACTCATTACTCCAACACCATTGTTTATCTTTCTTTAATAACTGATATAGAGGAAATAAATTGTCACTCATGTTTCTCATGAATTTACCATAAAAGTTAATTATACCTAAAAAGGATCGCAGTTCAGTGACGTTCGTCGGTCTAGGTATTTTCCTGCTAGCCTCAACCTTTTCAGAGTCTGTGCGAATTCCGTCTTTACTCAAAATATATCCCAAGTAACGAACTTCGTCAACTAAAAATACACACTTGTTACATTTCAGTTTTAAACCATACTTATGTAATCTACTAAATACGGCTTCTAATGCTTCCAAATGTTCCTGTTTATTTTTCCCGCCCACGATTGCGTCATCGAGGAAAACTCCTACATTTTTGATATCTTTTAATAACTCACTCATAATACGTTGGAAATTGTCCGGGCTTGATGACAATCCAAAAACTAATCTATTGTATCTGAATAAACCGCGGTGGGTATTTATAACTGTGTATTTTTTTGTGTCGTCTAATTCAATTTGGTTATAAGCCTGAGAAAGATCAATTTTCGAGTAGAAACGAGCTCCCCTAAGGTTTACCATGAGGTCCTCAAGTAACGGGTACCTATCAGTAAGTAATACTGGGTTCAAAGTCGCCTTATAGTCAGCACAGATTCTTAAAGAGCCGTCAGGTTTGTTTACCGGCACTAGCGGCGAGGCCCAATCGGAGCAGTCGACAGGCTCGATGATGCCGTCGCGCAGCATCGCGTCCAGCTCCGCGTCTACGCGGTCCCGCAGCGCGAAGGGCAAGGGTCGCGCGCGGTGGAACACCGGGACTGCTCCCTCCCGCACCCGCAGCGTCGCCTTGCCACCCGTATATCGCCCCAGCTCGCCGCTGAACAATTCCTTATACCTAAAACACAATTCATTTATTTCTTTAGACATTTGGTTTATTCCTATAGTTGTATTACTTACACAATAACAATTTTGAAATGTAGGTATTTTTATTTTAAGCTCTGTTAACCATTGTCTACCTAGTAGGGAAGTGGTGGTTCCTTTTACAATGAAAAGTTCTAAATTTTTATTTATTTTTCCGTAGCTTACTGATGGTTTTATCATGCCTAATGGTTTTATTTTTGATCCATCAATAAAATTAAACATAATCTCACTATTTTCTAACTGGTAATGACTAAAGTAACTGTTAAACGTCTCTTCGTTTATACATGACACAGCTGTACCTGTATCTACTTCCATAAGTATAGTCTGATTATCAATGCAAATTGGTAAACTCACCGCCCGATAGTCATTCAAACATAAGTGATGCAAATCCATTTCTGGTTCCCATTGGTTATCATTATGTTCATCGGTCGCCGTTGCACCTCCGAAGTACAATTGCCCCTGCCTTGGGCCGCCACCGGCGCTGTCCCCGCGGTTGGTATCGTGGCCCCCATTTTGACAAACCCGTCGTAGGTGCCCAACACTAGTGCTCGCTAGTCTGCGCTCCCCTCCCGCGCTCCGCGTCCTCTTGCCTCTACCGCCGCCCCTGACGCCACCAGGTCTCCCGCGCATAGCGCCGCTCCCGTGCCCCGCGCTCATATTCCCGTGAGCTAGTGCATGCACCGCACTCTCCCCGCTCACCTCCGTCGCCTTCGCTTCGACCGCAGCTGCGTCCCGCTCTGCCGCCTAGAGCGATGTGGCAAGCTTTACTGCGATAGAATAGGACAGCGAGTCGTCTTCCGCGAAGAGACGTTGACGGATGACGTCACTGACGAGTCCGCACACAAATTGATCTCGAAGGTTCTCATTAAGATTTGTCTCAAATTTGCAATGTCTAGCAAGCTTTTTTAATTCCGCTACGTAGCTTGCGATATTTTCGTTACTTGACTGCCTTCGTTGACGAAATCTGAATCTTTCGGCGAGTGCTGACAGCGCTGGTTCCAAATGGTTTTTCATCAATTCCACCACCTTAGAAAACGTCAATTCCGCTGGTTTCTTGGGACTTGCTAAATTTACCAGCAAGTCATATGCTTCATCCCCAATTCCCGCAATGAGTGTTGGTAGCCGCATACCGTCTTCAACTTTGTTCACCTTAAAGTACATTTCTAGTCTTTCAATATAAGATGACCAACTTCCGCTTTTCACATCAAACTCGCGTACGTGTCCGATCGACATTTTTACTATTCCGATCACAATTCACAATATAATAAATCACACGCGTCCAAAATGGCCAGCCTCGTTAGCCAATTTAGTGTTTTAGGCGGGAACTGGTAAGTAAAATTGCACACGTCCAGCGATAGTAGGCGTTTATTCACGACTGCTTTGACACACGAGTAGAAACGTCTATATCAAAATATTAAGTTCTACTACCTACATTATACTTTCTTAAAGAACTAGAGCCTCCCCAAACCAGGATTCAGTAGTTAATAACATTTGGGCACAGAGCACGATAAACCATCTTTAAGGCTCTTCCATCCACAGGATCACGAAGATTTTTCATAACGATAACTATCTTCCTCACTTTCTTGCACATTTGAGCTATGTATATTTTAAAAGTAAGCTTGTCATCTATTAATTCACCTAGATATTTTATAAACTCTGAGCGTTTGATATGATTGTAATTGCATTTATCAGTGAGTGCACAGGAAGGTGTTCGATTATGTATCTTAATTACATCCAAAGATATGCAAAAATGGGGCAAATGCAGCAATTTTGTGAAATCATATGAACCGCATTTTAGAATTATTTATGGATAGTAAATTATCATTTAACCATGTCGAAACTAAGCTCATGAGCTTGCAAGAAGGTGGCATGGCCACCTTCTTTCCTTCGACACACATCATTCCAAGTAAGGCCAGATAAAAATAATAGCAGTATCATCATCATAACACAGAATTTCCGCGCCCTGAAGACCAAGGTATGCAATATCATTTATATACAGCAAGAACAGGCAAAGTCCCAGAATGCTTCCCTGTAGAATGGAACCCCGAAGGTCACAGGTATCAGACTACTTCTCTGACCAGAGACTTTGACGCATTGCTGTCTACCCATCAAATAGTCAGCAAATGAAGTCAAAATATATTTATTCAAATTGGATGCATAATACCACTCTTTTGAATCGTCCATATTTTTTTCCCCTACCACCAGTTAAGGGCCTTTTTTTAGCTGTGGAGAAAAACTGGCGAAAAAAACTTCACAGCGTTAAATAATTATGTTACAATATTCACAAAAAATTCTATTGTTACGGTGTCAATACATAATCATTTCATTTTCATCATAATAATAGAAAAAGCCTGCCGGAACGTTTGGCACAGTTTAAACCCAAGCATTTTTGTCTGAAATATAATCAGACACTTTATAATAGGCTTTATGAATAAGAATTTATTATGGAAGTTTTAAATTTATTGATGCTAAATTTTTAGATATTACTAGGGACTTTATTGTAGAAGCGTACACAAAGACCTTTAAATGAATTATTGATTTTGTGGAGCCTTGTAATTGGTACAGCTAATTTATTTTTATTTCTAGTATTAAGTGAGTGTTTATCACTATTTAGAGGAAACAATGTAGTATTTTTTCTAACATACATTAAATTTTCGTAAATGTACTTTACTTTGAGAAGCAACAGTCATTATATCGATTTCTTTAATTTTTTCTCTTAAAGAGTCTCTAGTCATAAGATTGTAAATTAATCGAACAGCCCGAAGCGGGCAGCACAAAAATAGTTTTAATGTCGGCAGAATTTCATCATCACACTATGAAAATAACTAAAATAATCTAATCGAGCAGTATCTACGTCAGTAAGTTGGCGTATCTTCGTTACTGCGTAGGCTGCAGAGCTCAGCCTCTTCGACAATTTCTCAATATGTGGGCCCCACTGAAGCTTCGAATCTAGTGTAATGCCTAAGAATACTGTAGCCACAGCCACAGCCAATCGGCCACATGTAAGCGAATTGGGATTAACTTGAATAATCGCAGCAAGAAAGAAATCTAAACTTGGGCTAAGAATATTTAAAGTTCCAAAGATAAACTTTGAGGCCAATGACTACACTGATATGATTTTATGGAGTGAGTCACAAGTAACATCACCTCCAATGCTAAAAGATATCAGTGTCAACGAACTGGAAGACGTGGTGGCATCAAACTCCAATATTACATTGGAGTTGTCGGATTATCCTTGTCACACACAAGCAGCAGAGCGATGTCTCAAAATGATGATCTCTGAAGCATCAATTAGTGTAGTTGGCGAAAAAGCCAGAGATGCATTTACTCGTTCTAAAATAAAATCCCGCACAATTATGCCATATTTTAAAACAAAAAAAGATTTTAAGATACTAAAAAAATTGTACGATAGATTTTTTACGATTTTGACACATTTTTCTTTCAATTTTATATCTCAAATCTCATGATTTTTTTCTGAATAAATATTATAATTTATAAAATGCATTTTTTTTGTTACCTTTACGATAAAATATAATACTTTTTTGATTGTTATTATTTACTTTTTTTTTTTGTTTTTTTAATGTTCTGTCATGTGATTTCCATGTGACGGAGGATCTCCCCGACATCAAACTAAAGGAGATCGAGGCGGCTCTTGGGCAACTTAAAAATGGGAAAGCCCCGGTGGGAGGACGGAGTCACAACCGAGCTTCTGAAAGCTGCCGGTAAGCCGGTGCTGAAGGAGCTCCGGCGTATATTTAACTCTGTTCTCTTCTCCTTTAGAACTCCAAGGGCATGGCACCGGAGCTTAGTTATATTGTTCTTCAAAAAGACGACAAGGCCTTTGCTGAAGAATTATCGACTAATTTCACTCCTAGGCCATGTCTATAAGTTGTTTTTAAGAGTCATTTCGAATCGCCTTGCACGAAGACTTGACGAAGCTCCACCTGCAGAGCAAGCTGGGTTCCGATGGGGTTATGGCATCATAGACCACATTTACACAGTGAGACAGGTTATACAGAAGACCAAAGAGTATAAACAGCCCCTGTGTCTGGCGTTTGTGGACCATGAGATAGCTTTTGGAGCCGGAAAGTTCTTGAGTGGAGACCTCGACTCGGTAAACGTAGTGTAGGACGCCCTGAGACAAGATGGGATGATGATATTCATAGACTGGAGTGGGCTGGATGTGAGTGGCTGAAAATTGGGAGCAGTGGCGTGCTTTAGGTGAGACCTATATCCAGCAGTAGACGAGCTTGGGTTGATGATGAGATGAATGTTCTATGCATGTTTAATGATTTACCTAATTTAATAAAATGATTGCAACTTTGAGCTTAGGCTAAAAAATATGTTAAAAAAAAACTAGATTTATATATAATTTTGCCAAATGCTACTTTTTGCAGATATTCAAAATCAATTCCATGACTTTTTTTTCTCCATACATTGACCACTCCACCCTAATGTACATTTTTGAGCTTTGTGTGTTTGCCTAAACTAACCCCGAGTTAATTAAAAAAGAAAAAAGACTACTTTAGTTTTAACACTAGATACCCTAATGCCCTAGTTCTTCCTCAAAAAACTACGGCTCTGTACCATAGAAATGCGTATTGTATGACTATCTTTATATATATAATTCTTCTGTGAGTGTGTATGTCACTGAACTTCTCTTAAACGACTGGACCGATTTTGATGAAATTTTTTGTGTGTGTTCAAGGGGATCTGAGAATGGTTTAGATTCACAATTTTGTCCGCTGGACAACCCCTATTTTTTTAGGGCGGTACGAAATTCGCTGGGTCAGCTAGTATGTATATAAAATAGTTTGCCGGATGATCTCAAGATATTGCATTTAAATACGTTCAAGAGGAAACTTAAAACATGGTTGATTGGGAACTGATTTTATTCTGTTGAGGAGTTTATTGTTTATGTAAAAGACGTCAGTAATCTACATTTTTTTACCCCTTTTGGTTGGACGGATTATCGATAGTGCACTGTTACTTTTAGATATTTGTAAAATTTGTATGCCAGTTTCTGGTGAATTGTGCGTGTCTCAACAAATAATGTAACACCTTTTGTACTACTTTTTTTGCAAATAAATAAAAACTGTGAAATAAAAAAGGTAAATTTAAAAAACCAAAAAACCCGACTTCTTAAATATTACTTCAACAAAATCTGAAAAGAAGGAAACAAGCCCAGTAGTCTATAATTCTGTTAAGTAAGGAACAAAGGTACTTTAACAGTCGGGACCCATTATAGAAAAAAAATATCCATTCTAAAATATCTAATGGATCTCGACTGTTAAAATAGCTTTGTTCCTTACTTAAAAGAATTTATAGACTACTGGAATTGTTTCTTTTTTTTTCAGATTTTGTTGTAGTAATATTAAAAGAGTCGGGTTTTTTGATTTTTAAATTTTTGGTATTTGATATGGTCACACCAGTGTCACGAGTCAAGCACTCGGTATAAATATTCCTGTAGCTGTAGCGTGTATTGGTCATAACATATAGTTATGACCAACGACGGTGGTATAACAATGGACGTCCATATTACAGTTTTTATTTGTTTAATTTGTGCATATTGCATTTTCGCCCAAGAATTATCATGTGAGTAAATACACACATAATCATTAAGTAAACATACACTTTATTTAACTTTTGCCTAAGGATAACGCGTTTTAAATTAGTTATTTAAATCACAATTATAGTAAGTACATTATTACATACATATTTAAATTAAATTATACTTACGTACGGTTTGTAAGTGCGGCTCTTATATTTATGTCTTACTGTTACTAATGTTATACACAGTAACTACGCTTACTGCGGTTATAAATAGTGATTATGGGATTTGCAGCAGCTATCCATAGGTACTGCAGTTATTAGAGTGAAATATTTTTTTTCCGAATTATCAGTGTAAATTATTTATGATGTCAGTAGCAACTTTGCATACTGCAGTCAAAAATTTCATTCTTTGTATAATTATTAAAATAAAAAATAGGATATTTGATTTTATCCTCATAAAAGATAAAATATATTATTCAAAGAATAACTGCTAGTTTTGTATTAATTTTATAGGAAATTTTAGAAGCTCCAAGCTCTTTTTTTTGCATACTTTACATAGAACTGAATTAGGTATAAATATAGGTACCGACATATTGAATAAAAATGATCTAAGATTATGTTTATAATATTTTTCACTAGTATCTAAGACTTATTCGTTGCTGATATTGATTGTGCAATTCCAATATAAAAATGTAAATAAATCAGATTTTTTACCGTAAAAGTTGAAGAACTAGTTAACCACTAAACCGATTTCGATCAAACATAGCCAAGAACATTCCCCTTCCACCAAGTCACCTTCAAACAAAAAACCTGAATCGAAATCTGTTTATCCGCTTGGGACCTATAGCTCCACATAATGATACCAAAACATATACAAAAATATATAATTAAAAAAATAAATATATATTTGTGTATCTGGGATTAAAATGAACTTAGGTATTTAAGTATATTTTCAACATAATTAAAAAATAGGAAACTTGTTGCTTTTGTGTTATTGTTTAAGTTTTAAAGACATAAGCTCCAATAAGCCTTTAGTTTAACTCGATAAAACTAAAATAATAGTACTTTATGATCACAGAATACATTTGCCATTTTTTTTACCCGACTGTGCAATGCAAGAGCGCGAAACGCGACGCGCAGATTGGGTATAGTGTTTACCAGTCTATATATGTATGTATGTTCTTTGTGGCACACTAGAGACCAAACGCGTGGACTGATTTTGATTATTCGTCTTAATGGTGGTAGTGCTACTAAAGATATGAATAGTAATCGAAATTCAATATGGGAACAACTAGGTGCGATATTGTGACAAAGTAAAAAAATAAGTTGCCAAAATATGTCGAGTTGGGTATCATTGTCTAGATAATCGAAAATCATATATAGGTTCCTTACACCATTTTTCATTTTATATGAAACAGTCATGTTCCCATATTGAATTTCGAGTTTGGTTAGGATCTACACCGATTTAAAGTTGCATATCAACCACTTGCGATTTTAATTTCAATCTTACGTTTGTATGGATCTTTGTTACTCTTTCACTCAAAAAATACTAAATGGATTTTAATGAAACAACAATAATATAGCTTATACATAATAATAACATATAGATAATAGTTTATGGAGTTTTTGAGTGAATTGGCCAAAATATAACAATAAGTGTCACGTAAGACGGAAAAAATCTCCCATCTGCGAGCCATTTTGGCCAGCACTGCAAAAACAATAAAAGTTACATGAATATAATGTATAGTGTAAATATATCTTTTAAATAGTGCTACAAAAAAGTTCGCGACAGCATATATCTATTTTTAATGAGTAAGCCATTATCGCTAAAATAGTGAATCAAATATAAAGTATTATTTGATATCCATTACCAAAATGCACATCATGTATTATGTATGTATTAATAAATATTTTTTTATCAAAACAAATATGGAGGAATTTTTTTTTTTTGTGGGTAGGTGTGAAATAAAAACACCTGTTTAAGAGCTTAAAAATTAGATTTTATTAAAAACATATTCTAAGTTGAGCAAATTTCTTAATATTTATGGGAAGTGAATAAGTTACTTACAATACCTGCCGGTGAGTGTTATCTACAGTTTCTCTCTACAACTTCACTTTTTGTGACACCTTTCACTCCGCACTACTCACTACTTCAACGAAACATGGAAGCCTTGCAGGAATCTATATCCAAACTTCAACATATGTTCACTCAGCGCATGGATGCATATCAGGGTGAATTGCAGGCAGCTGCCCCATCAGCTAACATCAACAGCTTGAAGGATGATTTCGTGGCTTTCCGTTCATTTATAATGACTGCACTTCAAAGCCTGCAGCAGCAGCTCAACTTGTTTGCATCTCAAATTGACACAATTGAGATGCGGAGTCGACGGAAGATGTTGCTGTGTCATGGTGTAGCAGAGGAGAAGAGCGAAGATACAGCTGAGGTGGTTGTCAGGGTTGTCAATCAGATGAAAATGTCTGGTTTCAATGTTAAGGACATTAGCCGTAGTCATCGCATGGGTCGTACACCTGGTACTGACAAACCACGTCCCATTTTGTTTGAGGTGCGTGACTACGCAGTTCGAGATAAAATTTGGTATGCCAAGAAGTCGTTGAAAGGTTCTGGTGTAACAATCTCGGAGTTTCTTACAAAGACTCGACATGAAGCGTTTATGGCAGCCCGTGCAACTTTTGGTATTGGCAAGTGTTTCACTCAAAATGGGACAGTAATTGTTATTGGTGCTGATGGCAAGCGAGCTCGCATTACTTCTACGGCCGAACTAGGAAAAGTTCCCGTACCGAATGTGCACTCTGTTGAACCAGAAAAAAATCCTGTGCCTGGTGTGCAGAATACTGGTACTTCTAAGGAACCCACGGTGGCGACAAGAGGTAAACGGACAGCCGCAGTATCCAAGAAGTAGCAATGTTAGTACTTAAGGAACTTGAATCTAAACGCATGTTTTCTTTTCTGATTATTGTTTTACTTCACAACTTTTTCTCCAGGTATTTTTTTTGTTGTTTGTTTGCTTGTCGTCTTTCTGTTAAATTTTGATCTTGTTTACCTACATTTAATCACTGTTAAAACACAATTTTATGAATCTAAGTAGGTAAATGTAAATAACCAAAACATTACAGGTTTTGGCATAAAGATGACATTAACATTTGTTTTTTTTCCTATGTATTGTCATCTATTGTTTAAGGCAAAGCATTAACAGGTTATACAGCCATAATATTGTTTTTTTTTTTTTTTAATTACTTTATAATCTTTTATGATTGTGATGTTGTGATATGTACCTGTTATTTTATTTTGTATTGTCAAAGCGTTTAGTTTTTCAATTTGTTTTTCTTTTTAAAGTACATTTATATTTATTTATTTTTGCAAATCTCATTTTACCTCAATCTGTTAGTGTACAAGTTTTGTTTTTTTTTTTTTCGTATTTCAACCGGCAGGTGGAGTTTGTAACTTATAAGTTATTAGTTCAGTCTTTTGTTTTATATATATATTTTTGTTCATAGATATTTATATATATATTGAGTATACATACATTTTATCAATATTATTATCATGTCAAATGTAAGTACAAACAGTGACAATGAGCCTTATTTCTCATTATCGTCTGACGAGTGCAATAGTTCCAATAACAGTTTTAGTAGTATTCCGTCTCTTTCTGATGTTCTTGAAAATCAATTTTCTGATGTTGCGAAGAATTTTAACGCCATCCATATCAACGCCCAAAGTATTCCGGCTCATTATTCTGACATGCTGGCGTCACTTAACCACTCAAACCTACATGCAGTTTTAATCTCAGAGTCATGGTTGAAACCAAGTCTACCGTCCTCTTCATATGTATTGCCTGGCTTTCGTCTTATACGAAATGACCGCATTGGGTCAGGGGGTGGTGGAGTTGCTATTTACCTACGTGAACATATTTCCTACACTGTTATTAGCACTTCAGTTCAACCGCCTCCTTCTAATGCTGGTGAACATCTACTGGTGGAGATTCTTCTATCACACACAAAGATTCTTCTCGGAGTTTATTATTGTCCTTCATTAAATATTAACTATTTTACTTCTTTTGAAACCCTGTTGGACACTTTTGCACCCTCTTACAGCCATACAATTATAATGGGTGACTTTAATACTTGTCTCCTCAAAAATGATCACCGTACTTTATCTCTCCAATCTTTAGTTAGTGCTAGCAACATGCATACTCTTCCACTTAGTGCCACCCACCATTACCCAAATTGTATCCCAACTCTTCTCGATTTAATAATTGTATCTACACCCCAGTATGTTGCTAAGCATGGTCAATGTTCGGCTGACGCCTTTTCTTACCATGATCTTATCTACTTGTCCTATAAAATTCGTCCTCCTAAGGCTAAGCCTAAAATTATTCTTCAGCGTAATTTTAGTGGCATGAATCGTGAAGCGTTTCTTCTAGACGCTACTGATATTGATTGGTCGCCTGTATTTTCTGCAACAACTGTGGATGAGCAGGTGGCCAATTTTAATACATTGGTCATAAAATTATATGACAAGCATGCACCTTTTCGACCCGTTAAATTAAAGCATATTCCTGCACCCTGGCTTACGGATGATATAAAATTATTAATGCACAAAAAAGCTTCTGCTAAAAGTAGGTATAAATGTCGGCCAAGTGATCATAACAAAGAAACTTATATCAAAATTCGTAATCGCTGCAATAAGGTGTGTAGGGATGCATTACGTCGTCACATTCACAATTCTGTCAGTATTGAAGACTCTCCAAAAGTCTGGAAATTTCTAAGATCGCTCGGTATTGGAAAATCTAGGGAGGACTCTGGTGCTCCTAATATTAACTTAGATTCTCTAAATACTCATTTCACTTCTTCTGCTGGTATTAATACTGCTGTTAAAATTAACACCCTTAGTCAACTTTCAACCAGACCAATACCGAACTTCTCTCCCTTTGTTTTTGTTCAATTAACGGATTGTGATGTTAAGACGAGCTTACTTTCTGCTACTTCTAATGCTATAGGTAGCGACGGCATAAGTCGTAATATGTTAGTGCCAATTCTTGACATTGTCCTTCCTGTCATAACATTCCTTTTTAACAGTATTATTTCCAATGCTTCATTTCCTTCTGCTTGGAAAGATGCCCAGATTGTTCCGTTGCCTAAAGTACGTAACCCGAAAGTCCTCTCCGAATATCGTCCTATATCCATTCTTCCCTTTTTATCCAAAGTGCTTGAACGTCTCCTTCACAAACAAATTAATAATTTCCTTACACGCCATAATCTCCTAAATCCTCTTCAATCGGGCTTTCGTCCTGGCCATAGCACTGTCACTGCCTTGGTCAAGGTTACTGATGACATCCGACTTGGCATGGAAAAGAGTCGCCTAACTGTGCTAACATTATTGGACTTTAGTAACGCTTTTAACACTGTCGATTTTGATGTTCTTATAGCCGTATTACGCTCTCTTAACATATCTCCAACGGTAATTGACTGGTTTTACAGTTATCTGTATGGACGTAGGCAGCGTGTTCGCCTTGATGACAAATTCTCGTCATGGTGCGAGACGTCTGCTGGCGTTCCACAAGGCGGCGTATTATCTCCTCTTCTTTTCGCAATATTTATTAATTCAATTTCTCTTAACTTATCTTCTTCCTACCACCTTTATGCAGACGATTTACAGATATATTGCCAGGCGCCACTTGAAAAAATTGAGGAAGCAGTTTTTAAAACTAATGTTGATCTGTGTCGAATTGCGGAGTGGAGTAAAGCTTTTGGCCTTAATGTTAATCCTATCAAAACTCAGGTCATGATAGTCGGTAGCTCTAGACTATTATCTCAAATTAACTGGACTAATCTTCCTAAAGTTAGTTTCGAAGGAACTGACATACCTTATAGTTCAACGGTAAAGAATCTCGGAGTGATAATGGATAGTTCATTGAGCTGGGAGCCACAGCTGCAAGCTGTAAGTCGAAAACTGTATGCGTCTGCTGGTTCGTTAAGAAGACTACGTAACTTTTTACCCACTGCCACTAAAATTATGCTATCTCAATCTCTATTGCTTCCAGTCCTTGACTATGCTGACGCCTGCTATCTAGATCTTACCGAGGACAAACTAAATAAACTTGAGCGTCTTCAAAACTTCTGCATCAGGTTCATATTTGGTTTAAGAAAATATGATCATGTTTCCCAGTTTCGTTCTCAACTCAAGTGGCTTCCAATTCGTCGTCGCCGGGATACTCATATACTTTCCCTTCTTTACAATGTGTTGTTTAATCCCTCTTATCCCAATTATCTTAAAGAGCTTTTCAGTTTTCTCCACTGCTCCCACTCTCAGTCTCTACGCTCATCAGAGAATTTGAGCCTTAAAACTCCATCACATAATACTACCTTTTATAAATATTCTTTTTGTGTTCAAGCTGTGCGCCTCTGGAACTCTCTCCCCGTTAACATCAGACGTGCCCAGACGATTGGTTTATTTAAAAAGCAGATTAAAGATTTTTTCCTTTCAAAGTAGTTGTTTGTGTTGTTCCAACTGTATGTGTGTATGTATGTTTATGTCTCTCTACTCATTCATTTAATATTTGTATACTTGCATAGTAGATATTTATGAGTATGTTTAATCCTGAATCTTTTATTGTAATTATTTTTATTTGTTATATGAGTACACCCCCTCTTTTATTAAATTTCATCTCTCCATCCTATGGTTGTCTGGCAGAAATTGCTATATAGCGATAAGACCGCCAATTGTTCACTATTTAAGTTTTGTCCTAGTGTGTAATATTTAATATGGTGTGCACAATAAAGTGTTATCTATCTATCTATCTATCTACTTTTAATGTTTTTGATATTTAAAGACGATAAACTTTGCCCTTTACACTATGTCATTTCGACAAATATTTAAAAAGTTAGTTTTAAGACAAAATGAGAGCGCGGTGTATTATGCAGGAGTAGACTGCGGAAATGGTCGGAGAAGAAATTTTGATGAATTTTGGTGTTTATAAACGTAGATAAAACCTAAGAGGAAAAGAAAAAAATTGCTACTCGCGGTATCTAACCCTATACGAAGTACTTATAATAAAACTGTGATACAGTTCCTTCTTATTAAATGATGATAATAAATTATTATTAGGTATTTATGATGAAATTTAATGAAAAACTTAGAATTATACTGCTTTTAAAGTTTATTTTTACGATGCTACTTCATGTTAATAAAAGGTTACTAAACTTAATGAGAAATAACTTATTATTATGGCTAGTAGGTAAATACGTGACTTCCTGTATTTATTAATCAGCTCGCGGTTTTGAAATTATAAACGATAATTCTGCAAAATTCTAAGCAAATAGTATAAAATTTAATAGGTAAATCACCCTTTCCATTACCCATATAATTATTTCGATAATGTAACTTAGAACCAAGGTCCCATATATTTCTGTAGGGAGATTCATCATAATCGAATAAGCTATTAGGGCGCGGAAGCGTAACAAACAAATTCACTTTCGCATATCTATAATATTATATATTTTAAAGGGATAAAAAATAGCCTATGTCACTTGGATGTAATGTAGTTAAGTATAAAGAAAATTTTTACTACAAACATTTTCTCTCGGAATATTGGTCAGAGTGAGAATAATTCCCGTCTGTAGTTTTAAACATTGATGGCAATTACCTTAGATCGCAAAATTCAATAATTATACAATCAGCAAAGCAAAGTTTATAATATTTGATTAAACTAAAGGCGCAGAATAAAATTTTCGTAGCATTAAGTACAGCACCATAGCAATCTCATTTATTATTAATTTCTCACACAATGTATAGATTTATATATTTATCCTCTTTTAAAGCGTTCACTAGTTACAGATCGCAAACTTTCTGGTCTACCTTACAAAGAGTACTTCCTCCTATCAATCGGGCTGCTACCAGCCTAGTAGGTATTGCAAATGGTGCAATCATAGCAATTATTTCCCAAATTATTTTTTTCTACCTATAAACAAAATAAGAATAAGAAAAAATATACTATAACAATGAACCTAAAACTAAAAACCTTGAAAAATAAAATATAATAACTAAAATACATTATTAAAAGGAGTCCCTTTAGGCAAGCGTACTGGCAGCGTTCCCCCTTTGGATAGCTAGACTAATTCTTTGTCCAACGTAGCTGCCAGCTCTTCGGTCTCCTGTGATGTCGACTAATCTTTTTGCTATTTCTTTAAAAAGCCTTGAAGCGCTAGGACCCCACGGACCAAGGGTCTCGACACCGAATGGGACAGAATCATATTCGGAGCCTAGACCCCTGTATTTGCCTGCCTTAGCTTTTTCAGCCGCTTCACAAGCCGCACCAGCTCTGTTGTTGGTTCCATGTAGATGGGAAGGGGCCAGCGTGTCTGAACAGGTTGCATCCCATACTAGCACCCGACCCATCTTCCATGGAATCAAACTCATACCGTCCGGTCTCTTGCCATCGTCTCTTGCAGTACCAGTTGGCTCAAGTAGACTTGGCACGTTGACGGTGGCAAGGGACCGGCGTATGAAATCAGAATAGAATAAGTATGTATAAATAACGATTCAATGTTTACCAAAAATGCTAAGTAATTTTTAGAAATATAATCATATCAACCTATTACTTAGTTTATTTTTAAATCTTTCCCGTCAATTTTGTATTATTACCCTAACTATCTATACTAATATTATAAAGAGGCAATAGTTGTATGTATGAGGCAATATATTATATGTTTGTAACAAATAATCTTTCAAATTACTGTACCATCATAAAGCAGCTTTATTATTATATTTTATAACTATACTAATGATAGAAATAACCCTACTGACGAGACGCTTAGTAAATACAAAGAGCTACGTAACCGTTGTAGTAAGCTTTGCAGGGATACACAGCGGCACTATATACATGCCTCAGTATGGAGCAGTAGTCCTGCAAAAGTATGGTCGTTTCTTAAGTCTTGTGGTATTGGTAAGGTTAATTTGTCAGTTCCTCATAATTTTGATCCTAATTCTTTAAATCTATACTTGACAGCACCTTCCTCTATTCCTTCCAATGTCAACCAATCTACATTGCACACTTTATCTGCTGCTTTTGATCCTCATTAGTCCGCCTTTTCTTTTAGATCTGTGACCGAAAGTGAAGTTGAGAGGAGTATTTCCGCTATTACATCGAATGCCGAAGGGCTGGACGGAGTAAGTCGAAAAATGCTTTTACATGGATCAACGACTCTTGTTCCGCTACACTGTTACATCTTCAATTTCTCCCTTAGTACAGGCTCGTTTCCGAGCTGCTGGCGTCGAGCAGCCGAGACCAAGATCTCCGACGATATCCGTGAGAGCATGTCAAATCAACGGGTGACTGTGCTTGTGCTTCTGGACTTCAGCAATGCTTTCAACTCCGTTGATTATGACATCCTCTTGGCTATGCTGAAGTCGATCTTTATCTCGGATGTGGTGGTGGACTGGTTCCGAAGTTATCTAGCTGGCCGGCAGTAGTGTGTCCGTATCGACGACAGACGATCTGACTTCTGTCAAGTTATTGCTGGAATCCCTCAGGGCGGAGTCCTTTCCCCTCTCCTTTTTTCTCTATTCATTAACTTTCTCACTTCCCTCCTTACCTGCCAGTACCACTTGTATGCTGATGACTTGCAGATCTGCCGTCAGGCACCTGTTGATGAAGTGAGGAATGTAATTGCAAACTTGAATGATGATTTAGGGTTATTCACGAATGGAGTTATGCCCACGGCCTTTCAATTAAACCTTGTAAGACGGAGGCCATCATCATGGTGGGTCAAAACAAGCTGCTTAGCTGGATCCCTCACATCTGCCTCCGCTTTGTCTCAGCTCTATTCCACTGACCAACAGCAATGTTGTCAAAAATCTTGGAGTTTTCTTTGACTCCACCTTTTTATGGTGACCTCATATTTCTGAGGTCAGTAGGAAGATATTCGCTGCTGCGGGTTCGTTGCGCCGATGGAAAAACTTGTTTCCTGTGAGGACCAAGGTTGAACTTGCGCAATCTCTTTTAATGTTAATTCTGGACTATGCAGACGTTTGTAACGTAGATCTGAATGAAAAACTACTTGATAAGCTTCAAAGACTTCAAAATCTTTGCATTAGATTTATCTATGGCCTGCGCAAGTTCAACCATGTTTCTGGATTTAGAAGAAAGTTCAATTTCTCTTTTTAACATCAAAATACGATAATATGTTAGAGATACCTCTCACTCGCTCTGAGTATTATATGGACTCATTTACGATTAAAGTTGTTACAAAGCTCTTTGTATTTACGAAGCGTCTGGTCAGTTTAGTTACGCGCTGGGATTATATAGATTTTCAAGCTGGGTTACAATAAAGAATATTATACATTCTATAGCCCCTTACCTTGCCGATATGTTTAATTCATGTAAAGATCAGGGAGTATTCCCTCATCTTATGAAATTCACAAAAATTATACCCTTATTTAAGTCTGGAAATTGTAAAGATCCTAGCAACTATAGGCCAATATCTTTATTACCAGCATTAAGTAAAATCTTTGAGATAATAATTTTAGTACAAGTGTTGACTCATTTTACATTAATAAACTTTTACACAGAGCCTAGTACGGTTTCACTAAAAACCGTTCCAAAACTGATGCTGGTGCCACTATGCTAAAATCTGTATTTAATGCTTGGGTAAAGGCGCAGAATGCTCTTGGGGTATTCTGCGATTTATCTAAAGCCTTTTATGGGATTGATCATCAAACTTTATTACGGAAATTAAATCATCACGGCATAAAAGATACCGCACAAAAATTAGTGCAATCATATTTAACAGAAAGGACACAAATAGTTGATACTAACGGTACAAAATCAGAAAATAGGCGTTTCTCAGGGTTTAATTTTAGGTCCATTTCTTTTTTTAATCTACATTATTGATATACCTTTCTTTGTAGATTTTTTTTGTGACGTTGTTTTGTTTGCAGATGACACCTCACTCATTTCTAACATTGACAGATATAAAACTAATTATGACGATGTAAACAATGCACTGTGTAGGGCACTCCACTGGTTCTCTACTAATAATGTTAAACTCAATGTGAACAAAACTAAATGTGTGAAATTTACTTTACCGAATGTAAAACATGCTGAAATGGGGGATGAAATTCTTAATGGTGAAAAACATTTTTTTAACGATACAATCGTTTTCTTAGGCGTAACACTAGACCACAAACTTCAATGGAATCCTCACATTACAACACTAGCGGGTAAACTTAGTTCTGCTGCTTATGCAATTTAAAATAAGACGGCTTACAAATGTTGACACTGCTAGGACAATATACTTTAGCTACTTTCACAGCATTATGTAGTATGGAATTCTATTGTGGGGCACGGCTACTGACATTGAAACAGTTTTTATTCTTCAAAAACGTTAAAAGAGCTACCAGGCAACTCAGAAAGTTTTGCGAAAAAAAGTTTTTATGTATAAGACACTGACCACTTGTAATTATTTTGAAAACTTCTATTAATTAAAAGTAAAAATACCACTATTCGATTTGAAAATTTCCCTCCGCATTTTTTCGAGAGCCAATTAAATTTTTCTAGTCTCATTAAAAATGTATCAGCATCGAGACATTTTCGTGGAATGATTTTCTACGATTTTAAATGTGGCTTAAAACCCGATGAGTCATTTGATCGATTTCGAACTGCTTTTATGGCTGAAGGACCTTTAAAAGCAACCATCTACCACTGGTGTAGCGAGTTCAAACGCGGTCGTCTTACTCTGGGGGATGAACAAAGGAGTGGTCGTACTGCGACGGCTGTCAACGAAGATAGTGTGCTGGCAGTAAAAAAAAATCAATCAAGAAAACAGACGAATTACGTACGAAGAGATTTAGCATACTCTGCAGATAGTTCAGGAAGTGTTCACAAGATTTAAATCACTAGAAATTTTGATCACTAGTTTCTTCACTTTGACGGGGTACCTAATTTCATTCGATGGGGGCCGTGAACGGAGTCTTGACCTAGATCTCGGTTCGTCGAAGCGCCTGCGCTGAAATGAGCTGCGTCGGCTGTGTACGCGATTGCTACGCAGACTTGCAATATTCAACTGCATTTGAGCTATTTGTGGCGTTATATGTGTGACGAGGTCTACTTGTGACTACCTTAAACTTGAGTTAAGCCTGGAGTTCTCTAGAATCTTGTCAGCCATCTCACTCAACTTATCTGGATAACCATTAACTTGTGTAAGGTTTTATGTGACGGCTAAAACTGACGAAGGTAATTCACGTAACCAATAAAGTCGAATTGTGTCGTCGTTCATTTTGCCGCAGCTTATTTGCTTCATTATGTTAGTGAATTATATGATTTTTATACAAGTTTTAAAATTAAATTAAATTAAATGTAATAATTACTGACATATAATAACGCCGCTAGTATCTAATGTGTACATAATGAGTTTCTGTAATTGGCCTTAAGATTGTATCTATATTTTATTGTAATGAATTTCACAAAAAACTGCTGTAGAAACTTTGTTAAAGATAAATAAATAAATAAAAAAAATCATTCATCAAAGGGGGTCAACTGTGGGTAGTTGTGTAAAGTAAACATACTTTTTTGAGCTCCAGCTTTTAATTTGAATTTAAAATATATAATCTTGTTACATAAATATTTACAACTGTTTATGAAAGAGTGAATCACATAAACCTACCAGCAATATAATTTCCTTCCCTTTGAATACTGCACTTAACATTGTAAACAAACACATTATTCGTCATGGGTTTAGTCAAGAAATCTATTGAAGAAATGTCTACACTATTTAACACTAGGATGGCTGAATTCCAACTAGATCTTCAAAAGGCTGTCCCATCAACATCAGCGAATACCACATCTATAGCAGAGGACTTTGCTAGATTCCGCACTTTCGTTGTCTGCACTAATATGCTTCAAAAACAAGTGGAATTCCTGACTCAGGAAGCTAATCAGCGTGAAATACGTAGTCGGCGGCGTATGCTTCTCGTGTACGGAGTAGCTGAGCAAAAGGATGAAGCTGTTGCAGATATGTTCCTTAGCTTGGCAATACAACGGCTCAAGCTTACTACTCTGTTTAGGCAAGATATTGGCCGCATTCACCGGATTGGCAGACCTATGGATGATAAACCCAGGCCTATTTTGGTTAAGTTCTTTGATGCATCTGTAAGGAACAAGGTCTGGTTTGCCAAAAAACATCTGAAAGGTTCTGGTATAACTATATCCGAATTTCTCACAAGTGAACGCCACACACTGTTTATAACGGTGAGAAAGAAGTACGGTATCAATAGGTGCTGGACGCAAGATGGAAGCATTCCGCTTCCCCCCCGGATGCGATCGCGAGTGGACGAGTGAATCATATAGTTTGCTTATAATATTATAAATTAAAATTCTAAAATCGAAAATAAATAATATTCTTTGGCTCGTCGGTGTTGGATTTGAACTTGTGACTTACGGGTTCGCGTTGTCGCGGAGTTACGCTCGGAGCACCGGCACGGTAACACATTGTTACGAAATTACTGAACACATTGGATACAGTGCTGCGTTACGTCAGTCCGGGCCAGCGGGCTACGACGACTCATCTGCGCACTACGAACAATCACGCAGAACTGCGCTGCGCTAACCTGTTTCGCTACGGATCATCTGTTATTAAGGTACCTAATCAGGCACACTGACGTTCATCTCACAGAAGCGATAATAATCATGATACGTACACCCACATCGCGTTCTACAGGCGATGCTACAATGGAAGGTTCCCCTGCGCGATACCTATCGGATCCCACTCTTAATGTAACGAGCGGGGAGCGAGCTCTTAATGTAACAAAAACTAACTAGCATTACCTCTGGTCGAAGAACCAAAAGAAAATTTGATGACAATTCATTTGGCGAGTCTGGGATGGGTGAGCTGAAACAAATGATTATGGATATCAAGACTCAACAGGAACATAAATTTGAAATTTTCTGCGCATCTTTCAAAAGTATTAGCGAACAGAACTCTGATATCCAGCAATCGATAGATTTTTGTCAGCCAAATATGATGATGCATTGAAGAGGATGGATGGACTTCAAAAAGAAAATGAAGAGTGCAAGGCTCGTATTAACATACTGGAAAATAGGGTCGAGCTGCTCGAGCATGCATCGCACGCATCCACAATAGAAATTAGGAATCTCCCAAAATTAGCGAATGAAAATAAACAGTCTCTCAGTGAAGTTGTGAAGCAGCTTGGCTCTGTTGTTCAGCAGCCCATCCAGGATAACAATATAAGAAACATTTATCGAGTTAAGTCGACAACAAAAGAAATTACCCCAATTACTGTGGTTCTGGATACGACATCATTAAAAGAGAATGTCATTCGCTTAGTTAAAAAGTTCAATAAACAAAACGAAGATGGTAAACTCGGTACTACACATCTTGACTTAGAGGGACCCCCTAGACCAGTTTTTGTAAGTGAAGGTCTGACTAACAGAGCAAAACGCCTGTTTTATTTATCTAGAGAGTTTGCCAAGTCTAACCATTCGAGTTAGACGACAGACCACGGATTCGAGTTTTTTTCATTATTAATTTGCATTTCCTGAGAACATTTATCATAGTAGTGTATATTTTTTTTATACCATCAGAAAGTAGAGATTTCAACAAACAAAAAACACCCAACTTTTTAAAAAAGCAGATATTTTGACGTGAGAATTTTCGATTGAAAATTAGGGTGCTTTTTGGATATTAAGTCAAAATAAGGTGAAAAAATGAATATTTTAAATCAAAAAAATTACTGTATGTTTAGGACATACAAAGGTAAGTTTTCACCAAATTTCGTGAAAAAATATTTTTTTTTTGCAAAAAATAAAAATCAGAAACCAAAAACTCGGTTATTCGCATTTTTTACATAAATTTTGAGGTTATGTGAAAAAAGTGTCGATACAAAAGTTGTAGATCTTTTTATTACCTACAACTATGCCATTTAACTTTTTTTCATAGGACTTGTAGTTTTACCGGAAATCGAGATTAACCATTTTTTACCCTTTAAAAACTCACCCCCTCCCCCTTCCCGACCTCAGATCGCCCGTAATTTATTTTTCCTTTCATTTTTGTTATATTCTCTACCTTTTCTAATGGGTTTCATCCTACTATAATTTTTTTTCACTTTTCACCATTTTTAAAATTATCGACCCTGGTCTATTGCTTATCTTGTAAACTATTTCTTGCAATGTTTCCTCTATCGTATAACTTTACTTTACTTAATAAAATATTATATTTTAATAATTTATGTACCCGATAAACCAAATAAACATTTTATGTCGCGTTGAACCATCGTTCAATTCAATGTCAACGTCATAACAATTGTACTGTACGTCAAACTTTACTTTTGGCATTGGGTAGCGTTCGGAACCTACGCCCTACATAGGTGTAACAAATGTCAAGGTTGACATTGGTACCGATTCTGGAATGGCTTCTTATATTTTATGTTTGTCTATACTATTAGCTTCTTATATTTTATGTCTGTCTATGAATAATAAGCTTTTACATTTTGTTATGTTGTCTGTGTTTTTAATAGTGTGTAATTCGTGTTTTGTATAAATTTTGTTATTTGTTTTGTGCAATGTGTTCCTGACAAATTTATATGTTTTATTTGTTATTTTTATATATATATATTACTTATCTAACTCTATAGGTACATATTTGCTCTGTATTTTTCAGTAGTGTGCCGGCTGTCGGAAGTGATAATAGTAATGATTTTATGTCTCTCTCTTTCTCCTCCGATGGATTGAGATGATAGCATCTGCAGTATACCTTCCTTAAAGGATAATCTACAGACTGTCATTTCAGACGTTTCCAAAAACTTCAATGTTGTTCATATTATTGCTCAGAGTATTCCAGCACACTATCCTGACTTCTTGCTACTTTTTCTGACAAGAACATTCACGCAGTACTTGTTTCTGAATCCTTTTTTCATCCTTCCTACTGTCCTACCTACCTGTCATCTGTATGCAGACGATCTCCAGATTTACACACAGGCTCGATTAGATGAACAGTGCCATTAATATTCTAAATTCTGACTTAGCACTTATAACATAATGGAGCCACTCATTTGGACTAACAATTAATCCGACAAAAACGCAGTGCATAATTATTGGTAGCCCTTACTTCATATCACGGACTGACTTAAAGCAACTGCCATCAGTTACTTTGAATAGAACTGTTATCCCATTTTCTGATACAGTTCGGAATTTAGGGGTAATATTTGATAGCACCCTATCTTGGTGTCATCAGGTTGCTGAGGTTAGTAGACGAACTTTCGCTGCAGCCGGATCTTTGCGGCGTTTGCGTAACTTTTTGCCTACTGCCACCAAAATTTCTCTTGCAACTTCCCTTCTTCTACCAAATCTTGACTATGCAGATGTTTGTTATCCTTATCTTACCTTTGAACTTTTTAGTAAACTGGAACGACTGCAAAATTTTTCCATTAGGTTCATATATGGTTTGCGTAAGTACGACCATGTTTCTTACTACAGGCAAAAATTTAAGTGGCTTCCCATTCGGCTTCGCCGAGATCCACATGTATTATCCCTACTTTTCTCAGCACTGTTCAATCCAAAATCTCCTGTTTACCTCAAAGAACGTTTTCAGTTTCTTTCTTCCTCCCATAATCTTCCACTTCGTTCATCTAACAATCTTCTTCTTTTCACTCTTCCTAACTTTTCCAAGGCGTATAGCCATTCTTTTACCGTACATGCTATCCAACTCTGGAATTCCCTGCCCGAAAAGATAAGGCGTGCCCAAACTTTAGACTGTTATAAGTCTCTAGTTAAGGAGCACTTTTTGTCGGAGGAACTTAATTTTTCATAAATCTTTCATTAGAACTTACCGGTTTCGGTAGCGTTGTGAAGTATCTGAGTATTTATGTGTGCCTATATATTAAAATTTCTGTTATTGTATTGTTTTTTCTTTTAATTTTTCCCCCCCTTTCGTCTTCTTCTTATCTAATTATCAGGAAATCTTTTGCCTTGTGTTCCGCACAACCTCCCTTACTCGCTTAGCTTATTTTATTTCCAGCTCATTGGGTTGTCTGGAAGAAATCGCTCATTAGCGATAAGACCGCCCTTTGTGCAATGTTGTATTTTTCTACTTGTTTTGTATCTGCTTGTTTTGTTACTGTGTTGTGCAATAAAGAGCTTTTATCTTATCTTATCTTCATCCGGCGTAACAACTGAAACGGCCGTAGGTCACCGAGACCCATCTCGACAAGAAGTTTCTTGAATTGTCTCTGCTCCGTTTCTTCATAGCAGATTGTTATGATGAAAATTAGGCGTTGTTTAATGCCATCATATTTTTGTTCTGCCTGTGGAATAATTAGCAAATCACTTACTTGTTGTATCTCGTTTTTTCGATTCGATTTCTTTTTCGATTGGGCCATAACCCACCACGCGGGCCCAGTGCGGATTGGCGGGTGCTAACAACTGCAGATGCAGCCGGGACCAACGGCTTAACGTGCCTTCCGAAGCACGGAGAACTCGAGATAGAAGATTTTTGGTCACCCATCCAATGACCGACCACTGCGGAAGTTGTTTAACTTCAACGATCGCAGCCGAACGCGCTAACCACCTGCGCCATCGAGCTCCTCGAACAGTATAATTACATAAAATTAAATTTTACAGGAGCTGTATAAAACTGAATGTCATACCTCCAGTGAGTTTTTGTTATGGTTTTTAATTTATAAATTTGGTAATTTTAACACTGTTTGAAGTGGTTTTGATTGAAAATTATTTGAGATTCAAAGGACCCCTGGACTCAAAAATAAAAGTGAGTGTGCTTATGACCACACCACTGAAGTGAAACTTCTTTAGCTCCAATGATCTGAAAATCATAAACTTAACCTGAAGATTTGTTGATAGAAAAAAAACCACCAATCAGCGCTGGGCCTGTTATCACCCTCCAATCCGCGCTGGGTCCATTATCATCCACCAATCCGCGGTGAGTAGGTTATCACCCTCCAATCCGCGCTGGGTCCATTATCACCCACCAATCCGCACTGGGTCCGTTATCACCCTCCAATCCGCACTGGGTCCATTATCACCCACCAAACCGCGCTGGGTCCGTTATCACCCACCAATCCGCACTGGGTCCGTCATCACCCACCAATCCGCACTGGGTCCGTTATCACCCATTAATCCACCCTGGGTCCGTTATCATCCACCAATCCGCGCTGGGTCCGTTATCACCCACCAATCCGCGCTGGGTCCGTTATCACCCACCAAGCATTAGATTCATGTATTTTGTGACGGGTATTGTTCATTGTTTACCGATGAGTCACGTAACGCAAAAATCGCCACACATTCGCCAGTTTACCCCCCAAGTCAAAAGTCAAGCGTGCTTAAAGAAGTTTCACTTAAAAAATAAGTAGTTTGACCAGATGCGTAATTATAAAATTTAGTTCGCCAGCTACTCATTTGTAATCATCCTTGTTTCTGTGGTGCGACGATCGCTTTAAACTGGGTGAACCATAAACGTGGTGAGTCCGTCCAAAAATTGGGGATGCGGTCGCCAACGGAAATTGTTGCTATCTCCGGTGTTTCTGTGGGCAGACTGTCCCTGATGTCCGTTGGTAGTGTGGGAGCCATTGTGGAAAAATGAGCCAGAAATGTATATAATTCGTAACAGTGATGTAGTTGTTTTGTCATGTCAGACGATTCTTCTGGGCGTGATTTTCGTCGGGCGTGACTTTCGCTGGGCGATTCTTCTGGGCGTGACTTTCGTCGAGCGATTCTTTTGGGCGTGATTTTCGCCGGGCGATTCTTCTGGGCGTGACTTTCGTCGGGCGATTCGTCTGGGTGTAATTTTCGTCGGGCGGTTCTTCTGGGTGTGACTTTCGTCAGGCAATTCTTTTGGGCGTGACTATCGTTGGGGTTACCAATTGTTGCGGGCTCCGCGGTTAAATAATAACACCACAGGTTAATATATTGGAGTATAATTTCTGACTGGCTTTAACAACTAAAAATACTAATCTATAGACAAAGAAATTAGAGGGGAATAAACAGGAACTTATGATGTTTTCTCATTACATCACGTTATTAACTATTTATCACGAATGTTACGTGCGATGATTATTGTGTTGACGGCACAAACAAATACAGTCCTTGTTCCATATAAACCAGTTGGAACCTTAACAAACTGAGTTGATTGTGCGGGGATAACAGTCTCAAATAAATTAATGCTTGTATATTTTTACATGATTCTGCATATTGTGTCTTTAATACGTGAGAGCTGAGGTCAATTTGGATTTCCACTGTTCTAGGAGATCTAGGCCAATTAAAGCATCGAAATATTCGTGGAATCGATAGACAAAAAGTTTTATAGGGTTTTGATCATTAAATTCAGGAAAACAGGGTATAGTGACTGAATAGTCATTTTTAGTCGAAGCGTGTATGTTCGTGATAGTAAAATTAATTAATATTTCAATTCAGTGTGAAAAAAAGTGTACGGCTGTTGTGTCACTCATTTGCTCATAACTTGCTGCGGTCATAGTCAAGGTCAGTATTGTTAAAAGTTTCAGGGTCAAGGAATTCGTAATTGTATTTATGAGTGGAACTCCTGCAACTGGATGGCTAATGCCGCTCATATGCATAGGGCAGTTTTGATGATTCTGTAAGAGATTTCCTCGAGGGCGAGTTTGGAAACCCACTTGATTTAAATCTTTGTTAGCCATTAAATTGTATAATTGAGGTTTTAATAAACTTTCCTCATATTCTATGCTCTTTTCAGAGAGCCAAGCCTGCATGTCACCTTTTTTAGAATTTGTACTTGGTGCGATGTTCTATTGCTTATTATGATTTGATGCGTTGTCGGCTACCACGACAGAATTAGACGGTAATTTCGGAATTAACTGTGTCCTCAGCCATTTCTCATAATCATAATAATTCATATTGTCGTGGTAGTCGCCTGATTTCGCACCAGCTTTAAAAGTTAGGAGTGTGTTCGGTATGAGCCTAGCCTCTGATCCTGCGTGGACAATGACCACCCGCTGTCCTTTGGAGATGGGTTTTTGAGATCTTTCGTAGTACCATCGGTCCAGGATTTTCGAGTGCGAAGAGCGTGAAGAGTGCGATGTATCCACGTATTTCATCGATATATACGATAGACCTTCCCTCTTGGCGATATTTTGTTTTGCGTATGTAATCGATACGTTGCAAACGCATATTTGAAGTTTCGATCAGTACTTTTCAGTTGTTTTCAGTATTTTCCACCGAAACCCTAAACTCTTAATAATTCGTCGTAGAGTTCGTTCTGAGCCTTTGAAATTTATATCTTCTTGTAGCTTCTTCTTCAACTTTCCAACGGTGGAAAGTTAGGTATGCACCTTTTTATTACTCCTTGATCGAAGTTATCAATATCTGTGACCGGTTTTCATCTGGAGTGTTTGTTGGCTGGTGTTCTGAATACTGATATTAAATCGAAACTATTGGCTTCAGAGGAAATTTTCCTTACCGTTGCTATGGAAGTTTTGGTATACTCAGCTGTCCTTTTTTGAATTTTTCCCTAGATCACTAATTATACTATTTAATTTCATATTTTCCACCTGCATAACTTCTGCAGTTTTTTTTTGTTTGGCTTAAATCTACATTGCTGCTAAACTCAGGAACGAGCCTTTAAGGTTTCCTTACTAGCCTTTTACAACTATATCAAAGTCAACTGAGTTGAAGGCGTTGCTTAAATCAAGCACCAGCAACCAGCTAAGTTGCCGATTATCCATTCCTCGGCAGATATCGTCCGAAATTTTTAACAATGCGGTCGGAGCTGTGGCTCCTACGAAAGCCAGACTGAAGAGTTGAGGAGGACGTTCGAATTGAGAAATGCCGTGAGCTGCGTGGAGAATGGATATGGGACGGTATTCCGAAAACGAGGTAGGATATGATTTTTTGGGGAGAGGAATCAGATTGGCATCTTTACACAGCAAGTATGCAATACTTGCACGCTAGCTTAGCGTTAGGCAGACCCGGTCTACCTGGGCGTTTTCCCCGCCCTCCACGACAACGGCTAACTACAGCTGAGATTCTAGTCTCAGAGATGCTCTAGTTGAGCCGACTCCTTCAGTTTCCTGTGGTCTAGAGGCTCCTGACGGAGAGGAGTCTCCCTCCGTGGAGATGCTATCCGCGTGGAATACTCAAAAAAAAAACCTGAGACAGTGCACAGTTTACATCGTCATAATTAGTTTTACACATATTTGTAGATATATAATATAAATAGTTCAGGATTCTAGTCTACCAGATCTTTCCGAGCTTTCTCTGAGGTTCAAAACCTATAAATAATTGCAGACTGTAGATCTGAGCTAAAAGTTTTAATTTCAACTCAATACCTCCACGCGTTTATGAGACAAAGGGTCTTGACAGACAGCAACAAAGTGATCCCCTATAGGGGTTTCATTTTTGCATTTTGAGGTACGGAACCCTAAAATTAAATTAATTATTCACATTCTTACTAATAACACATGCGAACTACAATGGTTGTTTGCAACAATCGCTTTATAAAAAAAATCGTACCTAATAAATTCAAAACTATTATTATGATTGCTATTATTGATTTATATTTATATTATTATTAGAAGTAAATAATAATATAAATCAATAATATCAATAACTGTCAAAATTATGTCTATATTTTCTGTTAATTTCAATTAAGTTATTTAGTGATATGGGAATCACTGTGTAAATCTATAATTGGCAAAAATATAATATGTAAACAGTAAAAACCATACTTTCTGTATAATGACTGATGATTGTGCTGTTGATGTACCTATAAATAAATTTAGTTCCAGACGATGGAAACTCTATCAATGTCATTCGATCGTCAGAAACTCATCACTTTAAATGTTCAATAAAAGTTGATTATAAGCCGTCGATGTATTTCAATGGTTCAGGTAAGTACAAAAAACTATTGCCATATTAAAGGACATTGTTCAGCGTTCATACAGTTAGCCTTAGAACCAAGAATCATGAAATATTATTTTCTAGGTTCGAAATCGTAAGTAAATGACTGTAAAAACAAAGATTATTGACGGACACTTCTGAGAACTTAAATTATTAGGAAAACTAAACGTTTTTTGAGGTTATGTTTAATATTCAATGAAACATAGGTCAACCTATGAACTTAGTATGAAGTGAATTAATATTACAACTAATTCATTTTATTCAGTCCAATTTTAAAGAATAACTATTAGGAAAACCTTGGATAGGTAGGAATCATGAATAAAATAAAAACTGTAGTTTTGCTTCTTATTTATTGACTATTTTTCACATAATTGTATCATATTGTATATGGTATTTATTTGTATATCACATGTATATTGTGTAAATGTGCAGCGTGAATGTGTATCAGGTATTCTTGAATAATTTGGCAGTATGATCCTCTCAGGATGTTGTGGCACAGGTTCACTAGCACTTGGTAATAAGGTCTCTGCACTTTGGTAACATCGATGGCATATTAGCTAGCCGAAATAGAAATTAAAGGAAAACAATCGCAAATAAACACACACTACAGGTAATCCGAAACGAAAATGCACTTTCCTGTATATGATACTACTCTTTGGTATGCACGAATGCCACAGATTACTACCAATGCAAACTGCCTGCTTGCACCACAACCAGAGAGTATCAAGTTTTATGCCGGCCCTTCACTTGACAACAGTTTGTCCTTGTCATGCTTAATAAGGAATGAAAAGGACAGACTGATGTCATGCTTTAAAATAGCAAATACGAATAGCCAAGTGAAGTGCCGGCATTAGGAAGAAAGAGTGTTTTCTTTGCAGCGCTGTCATAGATTATACACATAAAATGGTATTTATTGTCTCAGATTATTTTTTAACTTTTTAATTTAGCTTACTTTACTGGAAGTGTCCGTCACAATCTAAATACTGATAATTATCCCAAAAAATATATTAAGAATTATCATAAATGCCAAATTGGTGTTGGTTCTTAGGTCAATTTTAACATTGTCCTTTGCTTGTTGACTGAAATTTTCGACCGACCGACTGAAATTTTGTTTCTTGCATTAATATAATATTTTTTTCAGGCGTAATCTATAATTTTCCTGAAAAGTGTAAATATTACAGTAGTTCTGCAACTTCAAATAACTCGTACAACGTGAATTTCACCATCCACGAAGTGACTCTGTTTCCTGAAAAGCTGAAGAACAATTCAAGTCGCGAGATTCCGAATTTTACGTTAACTAGTCAGAAGTTAACGGACGAAAAAGGTATGTAAAACACCGGCCAAGTGTGAGGCGGACACCCGCACAAAGGGTTCCGTGCCATAACCTATACAAAATAAGACACTCAGATAAATGATTGGTCTCGCTTCGCTCGGCTAGAAACCGCGCAGTCAAAAAAAAAAACCGGCCAAGTGTGAGTCGGACCCGCGCACCGAGGGTACCGTACAAAGGTTTTACGGTTTTCGCAATTTTTCCTTTATCTGTACTATAAGACGTTACCACGGTAATATTATCTATACAGTATTCTATCTTCATACAAACGGTCGGAAAGCGTGTCATATCTACGCCACTCGTGTTCGCGCGGCACCCGGTGGGCATCCAGTCGCGAATGCGCCGCAGCGACGACCGAACGGTGTGAATTGTTTTTTAAGCAGTAAGCCGTGCTTTTTAAACGTTTGTATTGTGAATACTTGATTGAATTAAGTAGCTAACTACATAATTTAATATGGCAAAGAGTAATAGTCGATATTGTACTGTTTTTGGGTGCTTGAACTCTTTAATAATTAAACTTTTTATACGAATGCGTATTTAATATACTATTAAATTTAATAATAAAGCTTTTCGTACGTCTCAGTCAAGGCGTAAATATTTTTCCGTTTTAAATCTATATTTCTTTTTATTATATATCACACATAAAATAACATGTATTTTATTTAACACTTCCTAATTCATTCATAACATTATTTTTTTACATATCAAATAAAATATTAACTATCACAAAACTAGAAAGAAACTCAATTATGTATATGAAATTAAAATACTGTAGGCGGGCAGCCCCAACGCGTGGATACGCCCCGCTCGGCCGTAGGCAGTTATTTCAAGGACAGGGCCCGAGTCACAATACTGTATAGATAATATTACCGTGACGTTACTTCGTACCAAATTTCAAGATCCTAAGTTCACGGGAAGTACCCTGTAGGTTTTGATTCCCGTGCGAGTTTAGAAAATTTGTGGAAATTTATGCATATCCGGCTGTATCTTTTGATTTCTTTGGCTTAAAAGATTGATTTTTTCACAGCACCAAGGGACAGTAGACTTGAGTATTAGGTATGAATTTCAGTTGGATACCTCCAAGCGTTCCTGAGAAAAACGTCTTGACAGACGGACGGACGCACAACAAAGTGATCCTATAAGGGTTCCGTTTTTTCCTTTTGAGGTACGAATCCCGAAACAGTTCCATAAATGCGGCAATACATTATTGTAGTGTCCTACATATATGTCAGTTTGTAAGCATTCTACTGTGTGTGAAGAATCTTGTAGCCAGCTGCTCAACTGCTACCCAAGTAATAGGAAAAATATTTCATGCTGTGTTTTGTAGAATATAAATAATATAATACGTCGAATGCGATGCATGCGCAAATATCAATATTATTGTGTACTTATACGATTAAGCCTAGGTTTCTTCTTCAGAAAATAGTAGGTGTAGGTATCATAAGGTACAATCAATATTTTTTTTTATTTACCTTATATATTTACAAAATAATATTAAAAAGAATAAAGAGAATATTAGGTACATTAGTCAAATGCCAGTACGTGGCGCGCGGTAACAGTCCAAGCAAATGTCGCCCGCCGGACTCTTGGATAAAATGCGATGAAGCTAGGACAATAAAAACTACTATCGTAAAGCTGATTTTATCAAGAATCCACCACAGAATATTTGGATCTTTGTAACTCAAAAATCGATTAACTATAGCGGTAAGTTTATCATTTCCAGATATTTTTTGTCGAGGGAATCTTTGCAAGTATGAAAGCCAATTATATCACAATTATCTGGATATATGAAATAGCAATAGGTAAGATGCATTATTCAAGATATAAAGCTCCACAAAAAATAACGTATTCCAGCGAGCCGTAACAGAACATACGAAGTTTTTTTTTATTTAGCTATAGCCGGTCTGTTAATACTAGGAGGTCACAGATGATGTAATCTATCCAAGTAGAGCATCCATAAGCCAAGCAAACCTCTTTTTGGGCTTAATTAAAAAAAAACCAATGAGCGTCGCGGAAATTTTAATGTGGTAACTAGGGCTGTAGCTAGAGTCGAATTTGAGGTATTTCATTGACCTCTAAGTCAATGATGTACATTCAATAGCTATTCTTAGAAAAATAATTTCTGTGACAGAGCATGAGCATGGATCTAAGTACTATTAAATCCTCAATGATGAAGAACAAACGAAAAAGGTCCACGTCTGAGTGAGAGTGAGGTAATAATATATTGTTGGGTGGAGTGATACGACTAAATAGATACGACCTTTCCAATTTTATTGTTTTCGTCTTACGATCAGGACACGTGGCCTGTGATGCGATCAGCCCACGTGTCATGACGCGAGTTTAACATTTTTTACCCATACGAAAAAAAAGTGTACAACGCCGCTAAAGAAGTTTTCACTTCAAAATGTTGATTGCATTCTCTTTTTTTCTTATTATGTATTTTTGGTTCTCTGTCATAGAAAAGTTAAAATGCATTATATGATAGTATGATGATTATAAATATAATAATGTATCTACGAGAACACTGCCGACAAACTACGTTGCAGTTTGGCAGATATAATGTAATTTTGTATGTAAATTTTTTTTGGTGAAAAAATAAAAATAAAATAAAAAATCTCAGCATAATATGAATCATCGCTAGTTCATTTCAGATAAGCTCTCATTGACAATTTTCAACGCGATCGACAAGACTGAAGTGAAGAAGAACTTTGAAGATAATGTCTACTACTACAAAGATGGTGATCACTTGACCTTTTCCTGTAGTCGCCCCGCTCCTAAGAGCATTCTTCCATTGATGGAAACCAGACTTAGTATTGCTCAAATGAATGGTAAGTGAGTCCTTATTAGTGACAAAACATTAGGTGACGGGATTGCATAGAATGCTTAATTTACGTGTAAAGAGTATGATATAGTGCGTTTCAAAGTTAATGCTAGCTGTGGAGTCAGCGCAAGTCGCGGCGCAGTAAACGAAATGTAGGGTGATGTAGCCTGTAGGTGCGCGTGGAATCTCACTGACCTGAAACCTGCTCATGGTTGCGATCGCTGCTAACTTTAAACCGCCTTAAAGTTTGAATCGCACTATAAGTATTGCTTTTATACACTCTAAAAGATTACCCCACCCCTTCGTTGTTCAGAGTAAGCATATGAGTAAAAAGACGTACAGAGACAAAGTTTCATGCAACTGCGCGTGTCCCGTACGCAGTCACACGCCAGTAAAAAAAAACGACGGGTTGCACTCCGGGAGTGCCGGCAGAAGTGAAAACTTGAATATTAACGTTGTGCATTTTTAATATTTTGGAATGGTTAGGGAATAATTTTGCACGAATTGCTTTTAATATTAGTATAAAATACTATTTATTACGTGGTAGAATACAATATTTATTTATTGCGCTATCGTACACAAACATGACAATTTATATTACATTAAAAACTACTTTTATTTAATGAGTGATGTGCGTGAAAACCTAGGAAAGAAATATACATTAAAAAGTTTATCTCTCAGAAAAATCAACTTCATGAATCACGCTTAAGCGCACTTAGCGACATTTATTGTAAAAAAATCAACTTACATCAATCACATTTAAGCGCACCTAGCGACATCTATTGTAAAAAAATGCATTTTGTTCGCAATAAAGCTGCCACCTGGACGTCCTAGATAGAAACTTATTATTATAATACGAATAAAATAAATTATTACTATGTGTCGACCAATATATTGAAAGTCAACCACCTTTCCAATTTAATTGTTTTCGTCAGAACCCCGATCAGGCCACGTGTCATGACGCGATCAGCCCACGTGTCCTGACGGGAGTTTAACATTTTTTACCCACACAAAAAAGTGTAAAACGCCGCTAAAGAAGTTTTCACTTCAAAAATCCACCTGCTCTATAGAAGCTTTGTCTCTGTACGTGTCTATATTTCCTACTCATGTGGTGTAACTATAGATGTAAATGCGGTTGTTATCAACCACATTTTTCGCTGATCACCCATAAACAGCGGTTGTTTACGGTTGAAAACATTTCATATCTGTTTTGTTTTAAGTGATTATTTTTGTTTATCTACATACTAAATACCTTGTTATGCCCTTACACTCATCATCACGCACTATACAAGTAACATTATAGATATTAACGGGATTGTTACCATGTACCTTGTTTTTTATGAGTCTTCGATATTTCGGCACTGTTGCAAGCGCCATGATCACGGAATATACAAGTAACATCCAACTAGGACGTGATAAACAGTAATATACCTAAAGTAATACTCAGCGATGTTTTAACCGTCAGCAAACTTTACATCTTAAGATCTACTCTTAAGTTGCGTACAAAAATATCTTGTAAACCTATTACGGAGACCCGAAGGAGAGTGCACAATATAGTATTACCTGTTAAAACTAAAACTTTATTCGCTAAACGTCAATTTTCTGCACTCTCAACTTTCCTAATAATCGTAGACATAAGTTACTGGTTATTGATCATTATAATAACAGGGATTACAAAAATGCGTTGCCAGTCTCCTCAAGTTTGAAACCCAGATTTAGTAATTCACCTAATATACTGTAGTAAATGGATGGTGTATTCAAAAAGCGTTGTTACGTTAACAGAAACTGCAATGACGAAACATCAAAGAAGAATCTGCCCGGAACTTATATTATAACTATGAATGTTAATGAAAATTGCGAAGCATCAATAAAGACGGTGCAATCAAAGAAGCACTATACAAAAGGGAACTCAATAGAATACAAATTTGTTTCTTTAGGTTTTTTAACGTCAATAAATAAATAAAGTTTCGTGCATTAACCCGTGAAAAACTAGTTATTTACCTAAATTATCACAAATGAAAAATTAAATTTCTATGAAACCCGTCAATTTGGATGATGCAAACTTGGAAAACTTACAGTTGCTTTATACGCTTTAAAGAAGCAAAAAATCCAGGATACCAGTGTGGAAACAGTGAACGTAAAAATGCTTTAGCATAGGAATTTTAATTTAATATCCAATAATAATCATAATTACCTGTATAACATAACAAATCATGTAGAATTCGAAATCGCCCGAAAACAGTAAATTCGGAGGATTTCAAACTTAAAGAGGGAGGGGTTATGCCCTTACACCCGTGATGCTAGGTGGTAATACGTGGGTGTAAGAACATATAAATATGGATCCCATCCTGCAAGATGATGATTCCGATTCCATAATCAGTCTAGATCAGTAGGTTAGGCTCAATCCTGAGTAAAGTTATAAGTTTTAATATTATAACTAGTCTGGCCATAAATTCTTTTACATAAAAACTTTATCTTTTTTCAACTTTTTAATTATTTTGAATGTGGAACACATATATAATTTTAAAACTTCTTTCGTTTTGCGCCATTTCACATATTTTTTCGTGTTTATTATCAAATTACAATATGGAATGGGATGTTAAAGAAAATAGCATTCCAGTGATCACCTTGCACAATGTGGGTATGGTGCCGTCGGTCATATTCCAGACACTTCAAAGGCTTGGTATCAGCCGTATGTTCGTATATCGTACTATCAACAGATACAACAACACTTTGTCTGTCAAAGACCAGAAAAGATCGGTGCGGCCGCGTGCTGTTAGGACTAAAAAGGCTGTTAAAGCCAGAATTTGTCGTAAATTAGAAAGCAAAAAGTCTTATCGCGAGAAATGGAGATTCTAGGATTTGCGTATTATAAAACAAGACCTGGAGCTCAGTGCTTGCCCTAAATCAATATTTACAATTAAAGAGAGTGGATCGATCAAAACGAAAAAAGATGAAAAGCACAGAAATAAAAATTTACCGATAAAAAAAATTTCACGATTGAAGAACGCTACAATAAGCAAAATGATACAGTGTACGCTCACAGTTCGAAAAAGTTACAACATGGATATTATCCTGCGCCAGTGATGGTTTGGTGGGGCGTGTCTTACCAAGGAGTCACAAAACTAATATTTTGTGAAAAAGGAGTGAAAACTTCAGCCAAAGTGTATCAAGATACAGTCTTGGATCCTGTAGTGAAACCTCTCAACAATACACTTTTAAAAAATATAGCGTGGACTTTCCAGCAGGACTATGCACCTGGTTACAAGGCACGAACTACCCAAGCCTGGCTCGAAACCAACTTTCCGGACTTTATAAGAGCTGAAGACGGTCAGTTTTCCCAGTCTCATTTAGCCCAGACCTCAACCCTTTACACTTCAAATTATGGTCAGTTTAAGAGGACATGACCTGCTCTAAGCGACACGGCAACGTGGAGTCCCAAAAAAAATCTTTTGAGCAAGCAGTGGCAAAATTACCCTTGGAAACAGTGCGTAAGTCCATACACACATCAAAAAAAGTTTGAGAACACTTGCAAAAGCTGATATATTTTCAAAATTTAACTTAATCAAGAGAAAATGTTTGCGTTATATCTTTTTTTTTTTAATTCGCTGTTTGTAATTAAAAAATAAAACTAATTTTATTTTTTAGTCTAAAAATTTAATAATTGAATCCCAAGGCGATTGTTACAGAACTTTGATAGAAATAAAAAGATAGTTAACCAAACTTAAAAACCTTTTATTAATAAATACAAAATAACTCCTCCTTTGGCTCGAACACAAGCGGAGATTCTCTTGGGCATGCTGAGGATCAAGTTATCCAGCATTTCTTGTGGTTATATGTCCCATTCTTGAACAGCAGTTTCCCTGAGCTGCGGCACTGTCTAGGGTGGTGGCTGCCAGTTCCAAACAGCTCGCTTAAGAGCATTCCATGCGTGCTCTATTGGGTTTAAGTCAGGAGAGCCGGCAGGCCAGTCTTACCTTGTGATTTTGTATATTCGGAGAGCAGCATTGAATCGTTGAGCTCGACGTGCGGACGCATTATCGTCAACCAGTACAAATTGGTGCCCATGGTTTACTCGGAAAGGTCTGACGATTCCATCAATAGCTACTGTTTTGTATCTGTCTGCCGTCATGAAGCCTTAATAAGGGATTAAAGGCATTCTAGCCCCAATAATCAATCACAATCAATCATAATAATCATTAAAGGCGTTCTAGCCCCAATCATAATACCACCCCAAAAGGATGATTTCCCGCCTTGTTAAACAGTTTCAGTGGCCGTTCTTTGCCTTTCAAAGTCTCCAGATCTTCTCCAAACACGGACACGTCGGTTATGTGGATGAGTACTGATTCGCGATTTGTCAACAAAGGGGCAGTTTTGCCAAATGTTTTCCTCTTCGTCTTCTTCATTTTGCCGGAGCCTAGCCCACTGTAATCTCCGTCGCTGACGTTCCCGTGAATTTTACGGTGCTCGCCAAGACCTCCGTGCACGTAATCCAGCCTTGCGCAAGCAATTCCGAATGGTCTGAGTGCTAACTTCAAGTCCGAAAGCGGCCCGTGTTTCTGGTTTTAATTTAGTGGCGTTTATTGTTGGGTCGCGGGCTACCAGCAATCTGATGTAGCGCTTCTGAGCAGCTGTCAACAGTTGGGCGACCGCGGCGGGGTCGAGTAGCTAAATTACTCATGCCGTGGTACCTCTGCAACGTGGTTACTAGGATATGGTGCTCTCTCTGCGTGCTATTTCTCTCGTAGAATAGCCTTCTTCTCTCAAAGTTACAATTATGGCTCGTAAATATCTGATAATCCTTGTGGCATTTTTTTAAAATCACAACTTTCCGTGAAAAAATATTTTAAATTCAAAAATATTGACTAAGTCAGATTAGCTTGGATTGCATGACTATTTATATGGAAAAACAATTGATTTATTTTACTGTTTTACGTTCTAATTCTAATTTCAAAATTTAGAATGTTATCAGAAAAAGAAAATACAAAAAAACAGTCTTCTGTAACACAATATTTTTTTGATGTGTGTACATTGGTGGCCAAACAGAGAAAAAGCCAAAGGTGGTCATTTCGAATAGATTTTTTTTCTTTTTTGCTGAGACTTTAATAAATATGTAGAAATAATTACTTTATATACAAAAAAAAAACTTTTTCATTTGTAGCAGAACTTATGGCTGGACTAGGTTAATAAAATTATATTTTTTGAAGTTTTCTGTTTCAACCAACTTGACTTCCTACTTACTTTATACGTGCATTGTGGCACTAAGTGTCTCACAGACAGACGTGGCTTACGGCTACGGCTGGGGTGGAAGCTAGTTGCATTCACTTGCTTTGTAAGGGAGTGGTGAAACACCAGCGACCAATAAATCATCATCGCTTTCCATCAGGCGAGATTGTGGTCATACGCATTGCCTTCGAGATACTTAAAAGCTCACTTTTGAGACTTAAGTCATAACCGTAACTTCCATTCTTTTATTCAATGTAAGGTTTTTCATATTTTCAGTTGCATCCATATTATTTTGAAACACATAACTTTTGCATTTAATTTTTCATCTTACTCGGGCTGATCAAATATTAGGTACCAAGAACACGAAACAAAAAACGGGTGTCGAAGGTACATATGTGAAATCGTTTTGATACGTCTTACGAGTTAGGTAAAGACCAAAAAGGCGTATTTAACCACATAAATCATTTTTTTGCGCGGTGACTTCGGTATACCTACAGATTAATACCAATTATGTACGTCAGAAATAAGCAGGTAGGTACGTTCCTTTATTATCTATCGTGTTGAAGGAGATTGCAAAATAATTAATAATATTGAACATCGAAAGAAAATTTTACTAGAAATTATTCCACGTGGACCAGGCAGCACACGGGACGGTGTTTTTTTTTCAAGTAATTTTCTTTTTCGTTTTAAACCCCTTTTTAAATGCTTAAAAAATAAAAATAATGAACATTAAATAAAACTAGTTTTAACGGGATAATGTACTAAATTTAATTATTTATTGACGTTTCGCAACCTTTCCAGGAGCTCTACTCTCTTTCTCCGAAACGAAATTTCGGTAACGAACGAATTTCAAACGAAATTTCGCCAGTGTTTCTACTCTATTTCATTTTCGAACAGGCACATTAACTTCGGAACCATAAACAGTTTTCGTGAACGAATGGAATGAGTCATGTTTTTGAGTTCTTTTTATCTCTACTTTTAAAAAAAACGTTTTTTACTTGGAAACAATATAGGTAGTTTACGGCAAATTTTTTGATGACATTGAAAGAACCTTCTTTGACAGTGTTAGCTGAATAATTTGTAGAGTCGATACAATCTACTGTATGTCAACTTCAATTTGTCGTTTAATACTTTGAAGTATCGAAATTACAAAAAATAATAAAAAAATGGTTTATTTGTTAATTTTACATGCTAAAAATGTTTCTCGAGCTATGCAGCTATTATTAAAAATACTCTTGCAAGTATTTTAGGCTTAATTAAAACAAAAATCTCAAAACGAAAATGAAAAGGTAACACTTTTCATTTCGTCGATTTGAGGTTAAAATTTCGAACAATTATCTGTCAAATTCAACTTTTCCTTCGAAAGTTTTGTGAATTAGAGTAGGGTTGGAGAATTTAATTGTCAAAATATTTCGGACGAACGAATTTTCGAAATGAAAAGGAAACAGAGTAGGGAACGTGCGAAATTTCGATCGAAATTTCGTTTTTCGTTGAAATAGAGTAGGCCTCCAGGTCTGCATAGTCAGAATAATGATTTTTTATTTACTTTGTCGAGCTACCTGCGAAAGACTTTTATTTAGCGTTTGGATATTTCATTGGAAATTTTTTAAAACTTTATTGTCTATGTATGAACTTATTAGCTAATTTAGTTAATAATACTTTATTTGAAATTATTTTTTGTAATTTTGAGTTATTTATTTGACCCTAACTACCGTAAACCGTGGGAGACCTTTCTGAGAAGAACCGGCGAAACAAACTCTTTTTATAGAGGCTTTCTATCTCCTTCTTATGTTAAATCATGCAAACAAAAATAACTAATTGTATCTGTTGGTCTTGCAGTGTGTGTTCGGGGTTGGGATTTTATCTCTTGTATAATGGGTTCCCAAGCTGGTGGTATATACCAACCATCTTCCCTATTGAAATTTGGATATTTTTTAATCTCAATAGCTTCACGTATAATTCTAGGAATGAAGCGTTGTTCAGTTGCAAGGATCTGTGGTTTATCAAATCTAATGCAATGGTTTGGTCCCCCTAATGCATGTTCACACACTGTAGACTTATTCTCGCGCCTATGTTTCATATCTGCGATATGTTCTTAACCCGAGTCCTTATACTCCTCTTTGTTTGCCCGATGTAGGAGAGCCCACAGTCGCATTCAAGTTTGTAGACACCAGCAACTTGATTGTTACGTGGTACATTCAGATTTTATTATTCTTCAGTACTTGTTCGACATGCTGAAGTTCAGCTGCCAGGTGTTGTTTGTCAGAGACACCCCGTGTCCTCTGAAACAAAGAGTTTCCTACGGCAGTTAACTGTTTCGGGTGATGGTGTGAGTCACCATTGATGAACCTATCAGTATGAGTTACTTTACGATACATAGTATGGCTCAAACTTTGTTCAGGATTCCTGATTAATAAAAAATCTAGAAAAGCTTGTTTACTATCTGCCTCTAACTCCATAATGAATTGGATTTTAGGGTGTAAAGAGTTAAGGTGATTTAAAAAGGCAGAAATTTGATCTGTTGGGAGGATTGTGAAAGTATCATCTGCGTACCGCTTGTATAGCCTGGGTGTGATTGGTGCTACACAGAGAGCCATCTCCTAGAAGTCTTCCATGAAAATATCGGCGACAACAGGCGAGACAGGGGAACCCATCGTAACGCCCTTCACTTGTACATAGAAGTCATCCCCCCATAACAAGTAGCCGGATGTAAGGCAATGTTCTGGTAATTCTGCATATTCTATAGGCATATTAATTTCAAGTAGCTTCTTCTTAGTGATTTCAATGCAGTCCCGTACTGGTAGGTATGTAAATAAGGACTGAACATCAAAACTGACCATGATTTCATTTCATCTTGAATCTCATTGACAAATTGGTATGAATCTTTCACAAAGGCTGTTGTGTTACATCTCAGCGGTGAAACTAACTTTGTAAAGTGTTTAGCCAAACGGTATGTTGGTGAATCAAACTGGCTTACAATCGGACGCAGCGGAACATTCGGTTTGTGTATTTTCGGTAACCCATACAGTTAGGTGGTTTGGGACATGCAGGAATAAGGAAGTTGACGTCGAGATCCAACGTTTCGGAAAGTGATTAAATGAGTTCACTTGTCTTTTTGAGGATCTTGGTGGTCGGATCACTCTTCACAAGTTTATATGTGTTCTCATCCGATAGAAGTTGTGATATCTTGTCGTTGTAATCTGAGGTATCTATTACTACAATGGCGTTTTTCCTTTATCTGCACGAAGGATGGTAAGTTCTGGCTTAGTTCGCAAGTTCTTTAGTGCAAAGTATTCATCACGAGGAAGGTTTCATTTCGGTGGTTTACTTCGTCTTAACACTGATGAAATGTCTTGACGCAGCGCATCCATGTCTTCCTTTCTCATGTTGTTTTTCACTAATCAATCCTCCATGTTACAGATAATTTCTTCGTACGGTATCCTGCGCGGAGCTACAGCAAAATTCAGTTATTTCTCCAAAACATTTAAAGTGGGTTCGTCCAAGTTTTGTTTAGATAAGATGACAACTGCTCGGGTAGCGTTCGCATTGTCTGTGGTTCTGACAGGTGCGTTTCGTTTTTCCCTGAACGCGAGATAGTCTTTGATATTTACCTATTTGTCTATGTTTGCACTCGTTGAATTTTGATGACTCATGATTGTTAAATATCAGAATGCAATTATGATAATCCTCCGATAACAATTGTTTCCTCAAATCACTGGACAAAACCTCAATGGTGCCATAAAAGTCTTTCGAATGTAGCTCGACAACGTAAATAAAAAATCATTATTCTGACGATGCAGACCTGAAAAGGCTGAGAAACGTTAATAAATAAATTTAGTACATTATCCCGATAAAAGTAGTGTTATTTAATGAGTGATGTGCGTGAAAAACTAAGAAACAAATAATGAACATTGTATGTATTACATCATGTAGTAAAGTAAGTGGTTAGATATACAAATAGGTATTAATTTAGTAAGGAAACTAATTTTTTAAGCTGTTATTTAAATATTCGAGATGTTATTATGATCAGTTGAAAAGCGTATTGAGCGGTTATTTAATTTAATGGCGGTTGATTAATTATTGCGACAGTAAAACATGGACAGTAATAAAAAATCGGTAACTTTATCATATAATGTCAATTCTAAAAATAATTGAGCAGTCCAATAACTGAATGAGCGTTAATAATTATGGAATGAGCGGTTCTTTAATTAGTTCGGTAGATCATAGCGAACAGTGAAATGAAATGAAATGAAATGAAATGAAATGAAATGTCATTTATTCAGTCTAGGCTGTTACAAGCACTTGTGAAGGTCAAGAAGCTACGCCATCGGTTCGCAAAACTACGGCGGGAGACCTTGTACTGAGAAGAACCGGCAAGAAACTCAGCAAGGGCTGTTTTTTTCTCCCTGTATTGTTATATACAGTGTCGTCAATTTGAAAAATTACTTCAGAAATACGTCTGAAGTCACTTTCCATTACATCATCTAGAATATAAATAGTTACAATTAATTTTATAGTTAACATTTTAAGTAGTATATAGGAAGCGGCATTAGATAGGTACAATATTACTGTTATGAAAAATGAGTAATACCCATTTAATATCAAATTATAAGAAACACTATGTCCATGCATTACGATCATTTAGATAATCATCAACTTTATAATAGCCCTTATTCATAAGAGTATTTTTGATCTGAGATTTAAATTTAGTCAGTGGAAGCTCAATCAGATCTTGGGGAACTTTGTTAAACAATGCAATACTACAACCCAGAAATGAACCTCTTGATTTTTGGAGTCTGAAACATGGAACGGCAAGCTTGTTCTTAAATCTCGTGTTAAAGTTATGGGTTTGACTTTTTTTTGAAAATTCATCATAGTTTTTTCTTACATATATTAAATTTTCATAAATGTATTGCGACGCCAGTGTTAAAATATTAATTTCTTTAAATTTTTCTCTAAGGGATTCTCTTGCCTTTAAATTGTATATGGCGCGAACAGCTCTCTTTTGCAGTATGAAAATACTTTCGATATTAGCGGCTGAGCCCCACAACAAAAGGCCATATGACATAACACTGTGAAAGTAACCAAAGTAAACTAATCTTGCCGTTTCCACATCAGTTAAGAGTCTTATCTTTTTAACAGCGAAAGCTGCAGAGCTCAATCTACTTGACAAGGCATCAATATGAGGATCCCATTGCAGACGAGAGTCTAAAGTAATACCCAGAAACTTTGTAAAATCCACTAACTCTACAGGCTGGTCATTTATTTTTATACTAGTATTAACCTGCCTCACATTAGGTAGAGTAAACTTAACGCATTTTGTTTTACTGGAGTTAAGTTTTAAATTATTTACCGTAAACCAGTGAAGGACTTCAGAGAGAGCACAATTTACTTCGTCATAACAATCATTTCCTCTTCTAGCTTTAAACAATAAAGAGGTGTCATCTGCAAATAGTACTGTCTCACACAAATCTCTTGTAAAGTGAGGAAGGTCATTGATATAAATAAGGAAAAGCAATGGGCCCAATATTGAACCCTGGGGCACGCCCATAGAAATGGGTGCTCCTGTAGACTCAGCTTCATTTATAACTACTTTTTGAATCCTAGCAGAAAGATAAGACTGTATCAGACTTAGTGAAATATTTGATACACCATAATGCTTCATTTTATTTAACAATGTTTCATGGCTAACGCAGTCAAACGCCCTTGATAAGTCGCAAAAAATGCCAATAGCATCGTGCTTACTCTCCCATATATCAAAGATGTGTTTGAGGAGTGCAGTTCCAGCATCAGTAGTACTTTTGCCTCTAGTGAAACCAAACTGTTTTAAATGAAATAGCTTATTTATAGAAAAGTGTGCTAGTAATTGGTTATAAATTATTTTCTCAAATACTTTACTTAGCGCTGGTAATACAGATATAGGCCTAAAATTGCTGGGATCTGATTTGTCACCAGCCTTAAAGAGAGGGATAACTTTAGCACATTTCATTAAATCTGGAAACACTCCCTCATCAATACATTTGTTAAATATAATGGCCAGTTGTGGCGCAATAACAGTGATAATCGGTTTTATTATATATGTTGATATTCCCCAATAATCCTCTGTCTTTTTAATTTTAATTGAGTTAAAAGTTTTTATAATACAGTCACTACTGATATGTCTAAAATGAAAATCATTACTGCACTTATCAACACTTGACTCAAGGAGGGTCATTGCTAACCTAGAACAAGAATTAAGATTTCTAGTTGTTTCAAATGGTGCACTAGAAAAGAAATTTTCAAAAGTGTTTGCAACGGCAACATCTGTCCTAATAATCTTATTGTCTATTTTTAAAGAATATGTGTGTTCATTAAATTTATTTCTTCCAGTTTCATTATTAATTATATTCCAAGTTGTCTTTATTTTATTATCGGAAAGACTAATTTTTTTTGATAAAAACTTAGCTTTTGCTATGGCACACACCTTTTTAAAAGTTTTTGAATAGTTTTTGACATATTCTATAAACTTAGGATCAGATGAGGTTGCCTTGAGAGCATATAATTCATACAACTTATTTCTACTTTTGTAAATACCCGGTGTGGCCCAATCACTAAATTTCTTTTTAAAGCTATGGCATTTAATAACTTTGCGTTTGAATATTATATTAAATTCATCTTTAATTAAATTGAATAAATCTTCATACAAAATATTATTATTACTATAAACTGGTAAGTACGATATTTTGTGATAAACGCTATCTTGAAATTTATTTATACCCGTTTGTGTAATTGGTCTACAAGTTAGGTCATGTTTGGGTGAAGCATGATGGTGTTCAATAGAGGCTAATTGTCCGCTATGATCAGAATTAATACAATTTATTATTGATTTATTAAAAACATTTCTATTACAAAAAATATTATCTAAACAGGTCGCTGATGCATGTGTGATGCGGGTAGGCTCAAAGAAGGTATGCTCCAAGTTATATGATTTAAATAAGTTTAGAAACCTACTCACTAATGGACACTTAACTAAAATGTTTATATTAAAATCACCACACACAACAACCACTTTATTACATCTACATACTATATTGAAAGCATCTTCCATAGCAGACTCAAATTGAGTGTAATTCCCAGATGGGGGCCGATATACACATATTATGATCATTTCTTCAAGTTCCACACAAGATATTTCTATATTACGTTCAACTGAAAGTGTAACAATATCTGTACGTTCTTTGTATTTAAGATTGTTCTGTAAGATTATGAGAGAGCCTCCCCTGATAGCCGATTTCCTACAAAAACTACTAACAACTGTATAATTATCTAAGCCTGTAACTAATTCATAATCTCTGAGCCAGTGCTCTGTAATACATAAAATGTTTATATTCATTGTATTTAAAAATAAGCATAGTTCTAAGTCTTTACCAGAAAAGCCTTGTATATTTTGGTGAACAATATTTAGAAATTTAGACTTTTCCTTGGTCATGATATAGCTAGAGAGCTCCTCTGTTGTCTTACGAACTAATTTAAATTACAATTAATGTCAGTATTTGGAACAAATTCCAAAGTCTGATCCACATAATTATGCTGCTCAATAGAAGCAGTAGTGTTAGCCAAGTTTTTGGCTATGTGTGTAAAATAAAATAATAGCGAAGAAGCTATTTGTCTCTTATGGTAATATGAAAGATAATATTTATCTCTTGTCATTTTAAAATTATATATTAATTTATTTATATCAATTAAATGTACTTTTTGACCACTATACTGAGACATGGTACTTAATGTCAAATTTAGCCTGTACCTAATATTATTTTCTTCACTTGATAGACTCTTACTATAAGGAAATGTATACATAACTATTCTATTTACATTTAGAGAACACAAAGAGTTATAGTAAGTCATAATGTCATTTTTGCCAACATTACCTCTATTACCAATTAAAATAATTAAACTTGTATTTTTGTCAAGTTCAAGAGTTAATATTTTCTTCATTAATTGGTGCATTGTGACACCTGGCAAACAATAATTAATTGTATTTTCACCCAGCTGTTTTTGTAGTAAGCAACCCAGATCTTTACCAAATTCGTCACATAACACCATATACCTATGAAAATTTCTCTGCTTAAAAGAATTACATGTAATTGTGGTCTCTGAGTGAACAGATTTATTAATCAAGGACTCACATACTGGATCAGTGTCATTTTCTTCATTAATGCTCTGATTCGATACCAAAGAGTGACACTTTACAGGTGTGTCTTCGTGAAGGGAGGTGTTAGATAGACACTTTAAGGCCAGAATGTATTCTTCTATCTGTTTTTTTGAGTTATTATAATTCTGTGTCATTTGAGATAACGATTGTTTAAGGGTTTTTAATTTAATATTCAATGAATCCATATTTTGTTCATATGTTAATCTATTTTCTTCAATTATGGAACGGCAAGTATCTAATTTTTGTAGTAACTGTGTACGTTCTTTAACAAAGTCAATATTTTTATAAAATGTCTTTTCTTTATTTATAAGTTTCTTAGTTTTTAAAATATACCTTCTGACCTTAACATATCTTTTTAATTTGTTCTTACTAAGTTTAACAAGTCCATTGCCGGGAGAACACTGAAATGAACTGTCAGAATTGAAATCATTTACAAGAGTGTTAGTGTTACATTTAGAATTGATGGGCTGCTGGCACTGTATCAGAGGTCCTCCAGGTGATGCCATCAGTTCCTCAAAAAGACTTTGAGTATGTGCTGACTCTTGAAGCTGCTGTACTTCCATAAAATGTGCTATTTGCGTATTCGCTGCACTCAGCTCCTTTTCAAGGTCAGTGATGCGCTGCAGAGCCCTCTCATAAGTGTTGAATTGCTCATTATAGTGACTGATGGCATCATTTAAATTGTCTCGTTGTAGTAAGACTTCTACGTGTTCAGTATGAAGATGGGATAGTTTGCACTTAAGCTGAGTGTTCTTGTCTATGACCTTTCTAATCTCTTCTTCACTCTCCTCTCGTTCACGCAGTAGCTGACTACAAGTCTCCTTAGCATGCTTGAGTTCTTCAAGAGCATGCCTCAGTTGGAGCTCTGTGCATTGAGCTGCAGCTTTGCGGGTCATCATTGTTGTGATTGTATATTTAAAACCTGGAATGAGTTAGGAAATGTGAGTTTGGTTCAGAATTACTTAGTATTAATATATTTCATACTACACAATTGGCAAAGCTAAATGATTCGCAGAAACAGTTTTATTTTTATTGTTATTATATGAGGGTATATAATATAATCTTTCCTATCTTAATTGATAGAAAAACTAAATGAATAGTATTCAATATCTATTAATCTTTAGTACATAAGCACTCAATATTATTTTTGCATTAAATTTTCCTAACTGAATAAAGCAACAAGTATCTCAAGAACAGAACTCAAATAAGTGACTGAAGTCGGAAGCTGAGTAATATGTGTACTGTCTGTGTAATGTCAGTGTAAAATATAGTACAATGAATGACTGGAGCAACTTAGTCGTCACCATCAACTTCACTTCCAATTTTGTCAAGCAAAGAGAGGTATACTGTGGCTTTTCGTTTTGTAATGTGACGTTACTCACTAAGTATGTGAGTTTTGTTAAGTCGTTTGGTGAATGTCATATGTTTATTTGAGTGTGAACTAAGGAGAAACTTAATTGCTATGAAAGAAATGTCAGCAAAACATCAATTTACATATTAGCTTATTTAAAATAAGGAACAAATGTACTCCCCCGGTTTATAATGCAGCAGTTTACACTTTTATCCTTTGTCCTTCAGCTTTTCTAGTGAATAATTCTTGAACTTTGAAAATTTTTCTTCAGTTTGACAAGGCGGGTTCGTTACGATTTTGATTAAGCAATAATTCAAATATCAAGGATCCTATCCTTGGGAAAACGATACCACATAATATTTATAGCGTAATCTACACTGTGAAATAACTTTTACATAAATAAATCACGAAAAATTGAATTAAAATTAAATAATAAAACAGCTGATACACTTTGACAAGTTTACCGGGTGCGTTCCGAAACACCACTCCTGACACCCGAACTCAAATTCATTGAAAAGAGAGGTAAATGTACGTTAGTTGGGTTTGTCAAAAACATTCTACTCGAATAAAAAAGAAAGAGAGACAGACCGTCACCTACCGAATAAAAGTTCCTCTTATTATTATTCAATTTGTTTTATGTAATTCCTTCAGTCAAAGCAAAAGTAATTTAATTCTTCATTGCTATTTAAGTACTGTTTTTTTTATTTTATTATACCACCTCATTGTTTATATAATTGCTTAGAATGAGATTTCTTACCGTTTAATTCCGATTTATTACTGACCACACCTAACCGCTCGCTCTTTTATTTATTATTTATTTGTTATATTTTTAACCGCCCAGTTAATTATGTTCCTGCTCAATTGTATATTCACTGATCCATTTTATTATTATTTTTTACTCATTTTTGTTTACTTTACTGTTTAGTTTTAACTGCTGAACTAGTTATTAAACGTGCCATTTATATTTTCTAACTTACCAAAACTGCTGTTTACAACTGCCTCTTTAAATCAGTGCCATTTAGTAATAATACAACCTGTATGATGTCGTAGCTTCTAGACATTCATATGTGCTAGTAACAGCCTAAACTGAATAAATGATTTTTATTATGATTGATTATGATTATGTACCTATTTGTTATATAGCAGCTCGTATATTATAACAATTTCGATTCAGCAACTTTAAAATTGCAGGGCCTTTTGGTATTGATTCGGATAAGCAGCCGGTTGTCAGACGCTGTTTATACATATTATACATTATTTTATTTTTTACACTATGACAGAGTAGGTTGTGTAAAAATACCTATTTGTATACATATAACGGCTCGTAACCTTACACGAAGCTTAAGGCTTATACGAAGTTCGACTCCGGAACTGTAAAACTTATAACACTTTTTGGTATAGTCGGATAAACAGGCGGATGTCAACCGCCGCCGCCGTCTAAACGATATTATATCGGCTACTTTGGATAATCATCCGATAACAACCGCTGTTTTACAACTATAGGTGTAAGTGAAGTCAAGTCGCGAGTTGCCTTACTTACTCAACACCATTAAAAGCTGATGTTATTACACAAAATATAAAAATATTTTTATTCCTGAATCCGGATTTGATATCAGACACCCCGGATTCGCACGACAGTCTCTAATTCGTGGTTCTTTCAGTGTCTCTTTTCTATAAGTTAATCTTTTCTATTTCGGTGAAGCTTGAGACTCGGCCTTTTCAGTTGATGCCCTTGGCGTAATTTATTTTAATATTTATGTAACAAGTAATATGGAAATATAGAATTTTTCTTAACTATTAGCATATTTATCAAATATTCATCTCTTTTGGCAGACTAGGTGACGGCCAAAAGTAATAGCTATTCAGTCTCTTTAGAGCATGATAAGGATATACTGCTGTCAAGTTTACAGATAGCTTAGGTGACGGCCAAAAGTAATGGCTATTCAGCCTCTTGAGAGTATGATAAGGATATACTGCTGTCAAGTTTACAGATAGCTAATACAAATAGCCATGTTGAAGTGGTAGGATTAAAGATTGCGACTGTGGATTAACAAACTTGAAATTCATTCCAGATACAACAATACTACTAAGTTATTCAAATATATTGAATAATGTAAGTGCCAGTGTCATATTATCGAGGCGAGATGACAAGTCTCGTATAATATGTGCAAATGACAATCTCGATAATAATTCAGAATACTGGTCACAAGAAGTAAAAACGACTTTAGTTCTAGTATCTGATCGTGAGTAAAACTTAATTTAATAATAAATTAATACATTTCGCATTTATCACTACATACATTAGTATGTATTGATTCGCGAAATGTATATAAATGTATACTATAAAATATAAGTTAATTACTATAATTGGCTTAAAAGTTAATTAATATATTGAGGAGCTCGATGGCGCAGGTGGCTAGCGCGTTCGGCTGCGACCGTTGAAGTTAAGCAACTTTCGCAGTGGTCGGTCATTGGATGGGTGACCAAAAATTTACTATCTCGAGCTCCTCCGTGCTTCGGAAGGCACGTTAAGCCGTTGGTCCCGGCTGCATTTGCAGTCGTTAGCACCCACCAATCCGCACTGGGCCCGCGTGGTGGGTCATGGCCCAATCTCCCTATTCCATCCATAGGGAAGGCCTGTGCCCCAGCAGTGGGGACTTTAATAGGCTGATGATGATGATGATGATAATTGGCATTATTGGTATGAAGAACACTTGAACATGCATCTGCTGTCTTTGGTATTTACCAATCCGCACTGGATCTGGGTTGTGGGTAATTGTCCAATTTCCGTATTCCGTTCACTGGGAAATCCTTAGTTTCTTTTTTTTTCTTTTTTATATTACTTTAGCGCTGTGAAGTAATACATTATGAATGTTAGCAAAACTTCAGCTGCCAAGATTGGGCAGGCTGGTAATTTTTTATGGGTGGAGTATGTAAAATTGTAAATATATGTACTTCATTTTTACTTTATGCATAGAGGTAACTTTTATTATTGATATCTGTTAAGAACATTAACAAGCATAATCATAATAAAAATTATATACTTTTTTATTGTTCCTATGTTTTCACGGACCACACCAATCATTTAATAAAACACTTTTGAAACTGGTACAAAACACGAAATATATAATTTGACATTATTCGCTAATTATTTGTTGTTAAATTCGGTTATTGGTTTCTCAAAAAAAAAAAAGTTTTTATTAAAAGGTAAGTATGACGTAAGCGTAACTGTAAGTCTAAACCTATTGAAAAAAGGGAAATTTGATTTTTGAACACTTCAACCAATTTACTATCCCATGTAGTTTTTTAGCACGTAAGTTACTGTCACTTTATAAAGCTTAGTACTTTTATTTAATTGTGATTTTTAGAACCTCCAGAAATGTCGCTGGCAGGCGGGAATGGAAAATTTTATGAAACGTCGTACTCAAACTACGCTTACGAAGGTCCAACGAATGATGTTATAACTATATCTTGCTCAAAGAATCACACTAAAGGATTTTTACACTGGGACTGTTTTAATAAAGCAGGTCGGTAACATATTTATACACCATCAATAATTTTGGGTCACACAGTATTACAAGGTTCATTATCGTTCATTCTTGTTAAGTCAAGACAAACAAGACAAGTAGGTTTTGATACTCAATAAACTACGCCAGCAATCTACAGCAGATGACCTTGTACTGAGAAGAACCGGCGAGAACTCAGCAAGTACTTTTTTCCCCGATATGCAGTAAAAAAACAACTTAAATGTATAATATATTAACTCGCCTCCCATTACATAAATTTAGGTAGTACATTTAGGTATTAACGAAATACTGTTTTCTTGGTACTTAACATATTAGAGGCAAGGCAACGCCCAACCTCACACGACATCATCATCATCATCAACCCATGTTCGTCCACTGCTGGACATAGGTCTCCCCTAATGCACGCCACTGCTCCCGATTTTGTGCTACTCTCATCCAGCCCACTCCAGCCAGCCTACGAATATCATCATCCCATCTTGTCTCAGGGCGTCCTACACTACGTTTACCGAGTCGTGGTCTCTACTCAAGAACTTTCCGGCTCCAACGGCCATCAGTTCTGCGGCTGATGTGACCAGCCCACTGCCACTTCAGTTTGCTAGTTCGGTGGGCTATGTCGGTTACTTTGGTTCTCTGCCGGATTACATCATTTCTGATGCGGTCCTTCAGGGATACTCCGAGCATAGCCCTTTCCATAGCTCACTGAGCGACTTTAAACTGGTGGACTCGTCCAGCCGTGAGTGTCCACGTCTCGGCGCCATATGTCATAACTGGGAGGACGCACTGGTCGAAGACTTTCGACTTGAGACATTGAGGGATGGGTGACGAGAAGACTTGACGAAGCTTACGAAATGCTGCCCAGCCCAACTGAATTCTTCTATTGGCTTCTCTCTCGAAGTTGTTTCTGCCTAATCGGAGCGTTGGTCCTAGATTGACATATTCCTGAACAACCTCGAGAGGTACTCCATTAACAGCAACCTATCCCAGATCAACGAGCTCGTTGAACATGCCCTTGGTTTTATCCAAGTTCATCCGGAGACCGATGCGTTTGGAAGATTCAGCCAGGCTGCTCACCATCTCCTGTAGCTCTTGCAGGGTTTCAGCCAGGATGACGATGTCGTCTGCGAATCGAAGGCGTGAGATGTATTCGCCATTAACATTTATTCCACGCACGAAACTTTATTTATTTATTGACGTTTCGTAGCCTTTACAGGGTTCGTCGTCAGAATAAAACTTTTATTTAATTTGTCGAGCTACCTTCGAAAGACTTTTATTGAGCGTTTTTTTTTTTGAAAAAAAAGGCTACGAAACGTCAATAAATAAATAAAGTTTCGTGCGTGGAATAAATGTTAATGGCGAATACATCTCACGCCTTCGATTCGCAGACGACGACGAAATTAAATAAAAGTTTTATTCTGACGACGAAGCCTGTAAAGGCTACGAAACATCAATAAATAAATAAAGTTTCGTGCATTAACCCGTAAAAACTAGTTTTATTTAATGAGTGATGTGCGTGAAAACCTAAGAAACAAATATTTATTCCACGTCTTCTCCAGTCGAGCGTTCCGAACATGTCCTGCAGCCAAGCGTAGAAGAGTTTCGGGGATATTACATCCCCTTGTCTCACCCCACGGCGCAGCAGGACAGGCTCGGTCTGACCATACTGGAGAACGATGGACATATTAGTGGCGTCATACAGACATCTCAGCACCTCGATATATCGCCAATCAACTTGGCACCTCTGCAAGGCCTCGAGAACAGACCAGGTCTCGACGGAGTCAAAGGCTTTCTCATAGTCCACAAACGCCATGCACAGGGGCTGGTTATACTCTTTGGTCTTCTGTATAACCTGCCTCACTGTGTGAATGTGGTCTATGGTACCATAACCCCGTCGGAACCCAGCCTGCTCCGCAGGTTGAGCTTCGTCAAGTCTTCGTGCAAGGCGATTCGAGATGACTCTTGAAAACAATTTATAGACATGGCTCAGGAGTGAAATTAGTCGATAGTTCTTCAGTAAGGTCTTGTCGCCTTTCTTAAAGTACAGTACAACCAAGCTCCGGTGCCACGCCCTTGGAGTTCTCCCGGAGAAGAGAACAGAGTTAAATATACGCCGGAGCTCCTTCAGCACCGGCTTGCCGGCAGCTTTCAATAGCTTGGTTGTGACTCCATCCTCCCCCGGGGCTTTTCCATTTTTAAGTTGCCCAAGAGCCGCCTCGATCTCCTCTAGGTCGATGTCGGGGAGATCCTCCGTCACATGGCGGGTTAATGTGGCTCTCAAATCTCTCTCATCCGACGTAGGGTGTGGCGAGTGCGACGTGTATAGCTGGCTATAGTATCACACGACAACACCGCAGATATATATATTTTTTAGATACATCAATTAGCCTAGCCCCAAAGTAAGCACTGTAAGGCTTGTGTTATGGGATACTAGGGTAACGGATAGAATACATATACAGTACATATATAAGTATATTTATATAAAGAAAGAAAGAAAAACAATTAATAACGACATACATTAACAATTACAATAAATACACAACAAACATAAAACAAGAGGTACATCGTCAACTAGGCCCCACCTCAGCATAATGTGGCAACGGCAAAAATGGATTGCCGCTGCAACGCTGATATTCTGGAGGGACCTAATTTGGACATCAATGGAATATAGAAATATATATTCTCGTATTCATCACACAAACGTCTTCCCCCAACGGGATTCGAACCCGAGACCTCTCGAGTAGGCGACACCATGAAACCCGGTGTACAAACCACTCGGCCACGGACGTCGTCATTTTAAAGAGAGGTTCTGTGTTTTTTTTTCATCATATTTACAAAATGTTATATAGACGATATTTTGATGCAAATCAGCCTTCCTGTCCTCTTCTCTAAACGTTCCGGGTTCGAGTCCTGGTAGAGTATTTGTAAATTTCAGACGCATTATATACCCAAGCAATTGCGAGTTGCTTCGTAAATAGCGTTATACGTCACTTATTAACAAAAAATAGATTTTTTATGTAATATTGTAACAAGCTAACGTCTCTAACTATCGAAATCAAAAGGTTGAGTTAAATAAGATTAGGTCTTGTAAAATAAAAATATCAATTATATTTTTATTTTATACATAAGACCAAATAAATAACAGCCCACGCAGATGTATGTTTATATTTTTTTATGAAGGAAAAGATCTCTAGAAATATCTTAGTTATAACGTGCTAAAAATTATATTATAATTAGAAACATTGTGTGATTTGATCTTATTATTTTTTACAGATGGCACCTGCCCGTACATGCCGACTGTAAAGAACAACCAAAGCCAAACTATAAAACTTTACAATTTTTTCCTCTCGCCAGAACTGAATGGGACAGAGGTTAAGTGTATCTATACAAGCCCTGTGGGTGTTCAATCGAAATCTACAATCTCGCTCAATCTAACTCAGGAGAACCACCAAAATTACGGTAACATATTTCAATGTTAATTGTGATTGGGTACTTTACACACAGTACGCCCAGTTAGCAAAATTTGATCTTACGAATATCCTAAGATCATCTTTTTTACTCTTGTATTCAACTTTTGAGTGTCTGTAAATGTGAAATTGGGCGCACTTTATAAGTACATATTTTGCTCCTGTGACTGTCGTAAAGTAGTCTTTATAAGCTTATCTATTTTTAAGCACAAATAACCTATAAATTGTCAAGTAGTAGCAAGCTGCAAGGTCAAGGACTAAAAGAGATATTACTCCTCTGTGTGATAAGAGTAAGACTAATCCCACCAAAAACATTCTGTAAAAAACTAGCCAATTCTCGATGTAGCTGCTTGTTACACTCTAAAAAGTAATGAAATCTAGACAAAGTCGTGCCAAGTCTGAGGTTCCTTACTGCGATTTCTTTATTATTATAGTTACTTGACTTGGCTGTTGCTACATGACACCATTGCACCAATCTGTCGCCAGAACCGCTTCCTATTGACGATGGAAAATTGCCACTTGGAAAACGTTGATTGAATAACCAGTCAATTGTAGGCTTGATAAAGTTGCGTTTACACGTAATGTTGCATGTATGAATGCATTGGTGCAATGGTGTCATGTAGCACCTGGTTTTGTACCCTTGTGTACCCTTCAACGGCCAAGTCACACAACATTAACTACAATAATAAAGAAATCGCAGTAAGGAACCTTAGACTTGGCACGACTTTGTCTAGATTTCATTACTTTTTAGAGATAAACAAGCAGCTCCATCGAGACTTTGCTAATTTTTTACAGAATGTTTTTGTTGGGATTTCACTTCTTTTTGTAGAAACGTTGGCATAATGATTTATTTTATTTTATTTTCTTATTTGACACATTTATTATCTTTTTAGGAGTAGTATTTTTATTATTACAAATCTTTCTTTTCTTTTTTTCCGGTTCCGATTCTTGAACATTAGCATCAGTTTTTCGTATTGCCCATTCGCGTTCTTTATTTATTCTATTTTTAGACGTTTAATTTCTGAAAGATCGGCACGGTATTTACGCCTAAGCCGGTTGTATTCGGTGATATCTGAAGCTTGAGCTTTTGTACTCTTGAAGTCAACATTTATCAGGTCCATCCCATGCAGATTGGTAACTCGTGAAAGCGCCACGTATGCTTGGCCACAAGAGAATATGGAGGTGCCTATGTACGAGGGCATTTTTTAGACTTAGACCTCACCGCCACTCTTAGTCCAATGCATTATATTTTGACCAAATTTTGAGCGAAATTAATATTTTAGTGTAATTTGTTTATTTACTTTGTGTAATGTTCGAGTAGAATAAAGGTAATCGTTCGACCATTTTTTCTTGTAAACTCGTAAGTATAAGTATAAAAGCCAGTCTAGTGCTAAACAGAGTTTTCCTTTAATTTTATTTATATGCGCATTAAAAGTAGAAAGGGAGGCATTCGCCCAGCAGTGGGACGCTATAGGCTAGATTAAATTAAAAGATGTGTACCACTACGCTGGATTTTTGCAATGAAAGTTGATTTTTTTGAGTACCAATAGAAGAAGGGGGCGTTACCATATCTCTAATACAGCTGAGGCAGAACTCCTAACATTTTGCTTTATAATTTTACACATTAATCAAAATAGTACTTGTTCTTCACTAACACAGAAAAATAAAGGAGAACTGCCACTTAAATCCTTCTGTTCATTCGTTAACCATTCCTCCGTCTCGGCCTGCAAATTCTAAAATTTCCATAAAATTAATAGTTTAAAATTAGTGATGGCAATATCCGAAGAGCTGTCAACCTTCTGTTCAGTCACAATGTTGTCACCGTGGACGGCCAGGAGACCCTTAGTGCTCTTAAGGACAAGCACCCACCTCCAGCACCGACTCCTTTACCTTCGCCACATGATACGAAACATGTTTATTTAATAAGCCAAGAAGTTAACATCTCAGCCGCAATATTCTCCTTTAAAAGTGGCTCTGCCAGTGGTTTAGATGGTCTGTCACCACAACATTTAAAAGACCTTCTTTCCATCTGAGTCGGTGACGTTGGCAGAGTCTTATTACACAATATCACTCTTTTGGTAAACTTAGTGCTATCCGGCAAAGTCCCTGAAGATATTGTAGAAATCCTTTATGGGACCAACTTAATTTTTCCTAAGAAAAGAGACGGCGGTATTCGCCCTATCGCTGTTGGCTTCACCTTTCGCCGTATAGCATCCACCATATTTAACCGTCAGTTTCAGCTGATTTCTAACCGGTACAGCTTGGCTTTGGCCTCAAGGGTGGCTGTGAAGCAGCCTTTCTGTCGCTTGACGCTGAGGAGATGGTGCCAAAGGTGGATGTCAAGAACGCCTTCAACTCTGTAGATAGAGATGCCTGCCTTGCTTTGAAAAAGTCCTACTATTTATAATTACCTTTAAAACAACCTGTTGCATCCATCTGTTGGCTGTCAGCAAGGCGATCTTCTCGGGCCCGCTATCTTTATTTTGGAAATACAATCCATTATAAATTCGCTAAATTCAAAATTTAATGTGTGGTACCTTGAGACGGAAATATCGCTGGCGATATTACAAAAGTTCTTTGCGATTTTCACGTTATTATTGATAAATTAAAAATATCGGCCTCGGCCTTAGTTATTCAAAATACGTGCTATTATTTATACCAGAATACAAATTTTCAGTTAAAACACATTATTACTAAATTTTCGGCTTAAGCTCCTAATATTGAAATTCTCGATAATAAATCACTCCATCTCCTACGTTCCCCCCATCTTTGATGATGCGATTCCGATTTTCATGGATTTACAAATTTCCAAATTACAGCAGTCTTCTGAAAATTATTTTAAAATAAATCCTCACATGGCTTTGTATTTAATTCGTTTTTGCGCTTGTGCCCCAAACTTCATATATATATTTTTACGTTCATTATAGGTTTTTTCCAGAGCTAATGTCATCTATTAGCAGTTCGCTCACGGAGACACTTAACGCTCGGAAGCAGGCCTCTTTCCCTGTTTATTTCGGAGGACTAGGTACTCGCCAAATTTCACACATTACCCTTGCCGCTTTTCTGTCTTTCTGCACAGGGTGCAGCCGAACTCTTTAAAAAAATACTACGTCCTTCTTTAGGCGCAGTGGAGCTGGGCTGGCTCACCTCTCAGAGACCAGGAATGCTTGGTATGGGGCATCCCGGGGAGTAGATCCAACATCCTCCTTATCTTCGCAGGCAATGGGACGAGCCACTCTATTTGCGTCTTCAGAGTGATCTTTTAGCTTCCTCTGATAATGCAGCTGAGCGTGCTAGCCTCCTAGCAGTCTTTCAGGCAGAGTTTGAATACTGGCTGAAAGTTCTTTCTTCAGACAATATCGGGACTTTGCTTGACAGGAGCATTGTTTCTCTTGCCATTTCACTTAGACTTAGCGTCAAGACCAATCACCCCCAACGCTGTCGTTGCGAAACTCGCTTCGGTGAGTTGGTACGCCATAGTATCTCATGCCAAATGAGCACTGGTCAAATCTCCCGCCACGCCTGCATCAATGACGTTATCCGTAGAGCTCATGTCGTAGTAAATGTGACAGCGGTCCTAGAGCCTAGCGTCATCTTCTGAAACGATGGTAAGAGACCTGACGGAATGACGCTCATTCCTTGGAAGCAGGGTCGTCCTCTTGTATGGGACGCAACTACTTGGGCGGATATGCTTACTCCTTTCCATACAGGTAGTAACTCCCTTACTGCGGACGCGGCGGCGGCCGCTGCTGAGAGCTCCAAGCGGCACAAATATTCAGATCTCAATGAGAACCCCATATTTGTGTCATTTGGTGTTGAGACTATGGGACCATGGGGTCCCAGCGCTCGGTACTTTTTTAAGAAATTATCTAAGAGACTCACCGAGGTGACAAAAGGCTAGCAGCAACCTTGGTCAACAAGTTAGCTTTGCTATCCAACGTGGACATGCTGCCACCCTATTAAGCACCATTCCTAACATCAGCGCTGGGGGTGATAGATTTTTACTTTGTAAGTTGTATATTATTGAAGTAGTTAATTCTGATTTTAAGTTTTTAGACAATAATTACTTTTAAGATTATGTAATTTAAATATTAATATCTAATTATGTTACCCTACATAATATAACAACAACAATGCTATGTCCACAACATGAACATGCAAGCGATAATATGTCCTACTAATCCTAGTAATATTATAATTGCGAAAGTTTGTATAGATGTTTGTTAATCTTTAAAGCTAAAACGCCTGAAACGGATCCGGACGAAATTTAGCACGTACATTTTGTTTAGTTCTTGCCTTATGTTAGAATGGTAAGTTAAAATTGTTTTACTAATTTTGATCGGGTATCGACGTTTTGTGATTGCTCGGCCACACTCATTACTTCGCGCGCGCTTGGGGCTAACGTTTTTTCTCGTCGTATCTACAATACCACTAACGTTTAGTGGAAATATATTTCTACAGTTTATAGACGTGCTATACGATTTTACGCTAGACCTTTGATTGTAGTGACCATTTGTTCTTGCTACAAAATCCTGCTGCCTAAGTACCGCCGTGCGTTAGTCTCCGGAGGTGGTGACGTTCACTTGCGAAGATATATAGTCAATGTTAATGGATTTTACTTATCCTTTTGATTTGACAAGAACTGTGTATATCGCTTTACTTTCACCATACAAACGACTCACTAACTTATACAACCACACAAAAACATTTAAAACTTATTACCAGCGTTTTTAAAATTGTCTAGAAACTGCACATATATTGTATCACCTACACCAACACATAGGATACTTTTTTTCTCGCCAAAATATTAGATTTCTGTCCTGCGATATTCTCAAAAAAGTAAAGTTTACACGGACCAAGTTGCAGGCGGCCGCTAGTAACATTATAAATTTTACAGTTTGTATGTTTGTTAATCAATCACGCAAAAAAGGTCTGAACGGATTTATATCAAACTTATACAGTTTAAAATTTGGAATGAGACATAGGATACTCCTGATCCCAAAATAATAATAGGTTTACAAATACACTAACCATAACGCAGACGAAGTACAAGGTCTTAAGGTGCAAAGTCAGGACTATAAGGCGTATGCATTGAACATGACCTCTTTTTGACATTCTTGTCGTACGTGATCCATTTTTCATCACCATTTATCAGCTTCTTCAAAAATGGTTCGATTTCATTACGTCGGAATAAAAAAATACAAATGAGTACAGGGTTCATTAGGTTTCTTTCAGCGAGCTCGCGAAGCACCCAAATATCGAGCTTTTTTGTGTTCCCAGCTTTTATCAAATGCGCCAAAACTTTTTTGTGGTCAATTTTCAGTTTTTTTACTTCGTTCGTTCTACTACTTTCACTTTTTCAAAAATGGCATCCATTTTATCCGTGCTAGAGTGACCAGAGCGAAGTGCATCTCTGACATCAAAATTTCCGGATTGAAAATACTTAAATCAAATTTGTGCTATTCTCAGAGACACTGCACTAGGTCTAAACCTACAGCAGTTGACCTTGTACTTCGTCTTTATTCATTCATTGATTCATCATCCTCGTCTTTTCCTCGTCTTAAACTGAACACCTACAACACCTAGAAACTGTATTTTAGCGTTTTAAACAATACGGCTTACTATTGAACCCATCGAAATGCATTTGGGGCACAGATCAGGTAACTTTTCTCGGTTATGATGTTTCTGCCGATGGCACTAGTTCACTCAAGGAGAGAGTTGCCACTATTCTAGATTATCTATTCCTCAAAATTTCCAAAGAATTAAGACACTTTCTCGGAATGCTGAATTATTACGGCCGCTTTATTCCTCACGCAGCAGAAATTCAAAGTCCGCTTAACTTTGCTTTAAAAGCGAAAGTCTCCGCCTGTTCAATTAACAGAAGAACTGAAATAAGTTCTGATGAGTGTAAAAGAGGCCTTTTCGAAGTCACTCTACTCTCACATCCGAATTACCATTCGCAATTTCGAATTCCGAACTACTCAGAACTTGCATTATTTACAGACGCGTCTGATCAAGCTATTGGCGCAGTACTACAGCAAAAACATGCAATTCTTGGTCACCTCTAGGATTTTTCTCTCGAAAACTCTCACCTTCGCAGATGAAATACAGCCTATATGTCAGAGAGTTTCTCGCAATGTATGAGGGTATTAAATATTTTGGAGATATGGTTGAGGCCAGGAACTTTGCTGTTTTCATTGATCATAAACCCATCACATTCACTTTCCAAACTAAAGGAGACACTTGTTCACCATGACAATTCAGATATCTAGACTTTTATATCCCAGGATACTACCGACTTAAGACACTTTTTTCCGGACCAAGTAACATCGTGGCTGATGCACTCTCCAGAGTTGACGCGGTAACTTCTGGAATAAATTATGAACCTCCTTGCGCGTGATCAGACCGAAGATTCTGAATTATAGTCACTGATAACAAATGGAACAGGCCTAAAGCAAGGAAATTGCCACTTTACGATCTTTACTGTAAATTTTCAGAAAGCAAACCTCGTTCTTACATTACTCCAAGCTTTCGAAGGCAAATTTTCAGCAGCTTGCACAACCTCAGTCATCCTTATCGCAGAGCAATAGCTAAAATTGTAGCTAACAGTTTTGTATGGCCTGGAATCAACAAGGACTGCATAAATTGGGTACAACGATGCGAAGTTGCCAACGCAGCGAAATAACCCATCGTACTTCCTCTCCTTTTGCTCACTTCCTGGTTCCTTTCTCTAGATTTTCCCAGGTTGCCACTCAATTTAATCGGCCCTTTGCCATACTCGTGCGGTTACAGGTAATGCCTCACAGCTGTCGATCGCTTCACCAGGTGGCCTGAAACATACCCAATCTCAGACATAACTGCAGAGTCGTGTGCTGCTACCTTCATGTCGGGCTGGGTAGCGCGGTATGGCTGCCCTGAAACTGCAGTTCTTATCGCACGAGTTCTTATACTTTTCCAAGTTGGTCGGCGCCAAACACAATTCGACGACAGCTTACCACCCTCAATCCAACGGCAATCCAACGGCATGGGCGAGATAATGCAACGCCAGTTCAATTCTTCAATTACCGGCCACACGATATACAATGGACTGAATCCTTTCCCATAGCACTCCTGGGTTTGAGGAGTGCCTTGAAAGAGGACATCAAAAGCTCTGCTGCGGAATTAGTCTATGGAGAGACCCTGCGACTGCCAGGTGAATTCATTACTCCCACCATGTCAGCACTTTAGATCCAGCAGAATTTGTAACTCGCCTGCGACAACACAGAGAAGATATCGCCTACGCCAGCGTCATCACACACTAAAACTTCATTCTACTTACCCAAGGATATCACTTCAGCCGATTATGTCTTCCGTCGCCGTTGTCCTGCAAAATGAATATTCGAATCACCATACACACATGGTTAAATCACGTGACAGAAATGCAAAATCTGTAAAAATACTCCTCAACGACAGAGAGTCCACAGTCACTATCGATAGACTTCAGCCAGCTTATGTGATGTGCACTCCAGATTTAGATGCACCTCCACCGATTACAAATCCACCATCGCCCGTAGAAACGCCAACTATAAAAAAGACTAGCAGTGGAAGAATACTACATTTTCCAAGCTGCTACCGGTCGTGAAACGGTCTCGGCAGGAGATTGTTGTGGCAACAGCATCTGCAAAACTATAATTTTGTACTTACGTCGCTTTTTCTGTGTCATGTCGAGCTGTTGGATTGAATCTGTTCCTTCACTCACCGTATGCGTGCGCATAGAGACGCGAGATGTCAAGCTATGCTCTTGTTAGTAACGGCGATTGCTTACACGTCGTTTTCAGGTAAAACATACAATTAGGGAAACGTTTGTAAATGCGTAGGCGTAGCTTCAAGAGATCGTGATATGTATTATGACGAAATTATAAAGGAAATAAACTTCTGATTGTAAGTGAAGCTTATTTACATTTAACAAAAAACCCACCAAGGCACTATTCATACACATTAGATTTGACACTATTATTTGTTAGTGAATACAGACAACTACTGATTTTATGTCACTCATTAACAGCTGGTTATCGTGCGATAATAAAAAAAATACTTTTTCAAAAAGAGGTTTGTGATATTCTCCTTTTGTTATTTCAAATTTACGGGGAAAGCGTAGTGTGTCTTGTATACAATACACATTCGCATCTCTCTCCTATACGCAATTAGTTTTTTTTTTCACTTATCCTGAACCGCCAACAGTACACTCAATCTTAGCATGCGTTCCGTATCTACACGACGGCAGTAACTTTTCATTCTGACGTTTGAAATATGACATTATGAGCGTCTGCTCATAATTGCCCCGCCCACATGGTCCTTTCAAACTCTTTCTGTAGTCTAATGTAACTTAATGTATAATGTATATATTTGTCTAAAATATTAAATAACACAAGTATTATTTTTTTCAGGTAGCGCCCTCATCGTTATCGGATACGTATCTGCTGTACTGGGATCCGTTTGTATCGGAGCATTGTCACTTTACTTCGGTTGCCGTAAAAGATGTAGAGGCACAACACTGAATAATACGATAAACAGACCTTTACCGGAAGTCCCGCCACGGTCTGTGGATGAAACCAACAACGGCATAGAATTAGGTGAACATGTATACGGCACCATAGACAACGCTGAAGGGGACTATTCGTATGTAATAATTGACAGAAGAAATCCTGAAGACTACGGGATTCCACGATAAAAAATTGGAAATTTCCTCGAAATATAATTTGAACATGGCATTTCGTTTTTCATTTCAATATTAATATACAGGGTGTTTCTCCTAGGGTATCAAGCCATTGCGAGCTGATAGCGGAGTACCATACCTATCTGTTTAACCCCCATGTATGTTCCACGATTTTGCGTAGTTTTCGAGTTAGATTTTTTTTGTTATTGGAACGAAAGTTCCTTACGGCAGGCTTGGAGGGGGCTTGGCTACCAAGAGCATAGCTTGACATCTCGCGTCTCTATGCGCACGCATACGGTGAGTGAAGGAACAGATTCAATCCAACAGCTCGACATGACACAGAAAAAGCGACGTAAGTACAAAATTATAGTTTTGCAGATGCTGTTGCCAAAACAATTTCCTGCCGAGACCGTTTCACGGCCTGCATGTTGCTTCTTCACTGAACTGAAAAAAATGTGATAGTAAAACCGTAAGAAAAAATCCGTGGAAAAAAGTGCGTGGAATAAAACCGTTAAATGAGACGTGCGTAGGCGCGGCAGTCGCATACACAAGCGAGTTTGCAATTTGTGTCGATTCTACATTAGCCGCAGGAACTTCGTTCCTACCACCATGTCCCACGACACCACATCATTTTTTTTTAAGTTCAACGATAAGACAACTTTAAAAAAGTATAACTTCTTTCTGGGTCAATTTTTCTTCAATTTTTTTTTTCACAGAATGCCTATTGCTTGTAGTTAACCTAAGATATAAAAAAAAAATATTGATACTAAATAAAAATGAATTAAGTAAAACAGAATGGATTTTCAATTGAAATAAAAAAAGATGTTCCATAATTTCTAATTTCAAAAACTGCCCGACTACATAATTTTTCATAAAAATACAAAAAAAGACACTTAATTGGGCATTATTTGCTGAAATCTGTAGTTGAATGTGTTGTATTGGAAATCGTGTAATTTTAATATTTTATAATTTCGTAGTATCTTTGCATTTTTTGACAATCTTAAGTTTAATTGTTCCTTTTAGTTTAATTGGAGCTCATTAGAAAATAAAAATAATCATTTTATGACAACTAATCACTCAAAACGCCTGTTATCCTTCTCCTCAGGTATTTTTATTCTACGCTGAAATAAGGAAGTGATTACTCGTATGTCGATGTTCATATTAAGGTTGTTGGTAAGTGATATCATGCCTCGAGATAACGAATTTTCATCGCAAGATTATGCGCAAATGCATTATACCTACGGGTACGCGCGTGGAAAAGCTTCACTTGCCGCAAGGATGTTTCGCGAGTATTTGCAACGCAGAGAAGGACGTCAGCCCGAAATTTATCCAGATCATCGAGTATCTGAGCATCATCCGGAATCACTCCAGCCAGTCCATCTCCGCCAGGAACGCCCCCAGAGCCTTCACATTGGTGACTGCCTCTTAAAGGTTTCTCGGTGAGCCGAGGTATTTAGCCCGGTATTCGGCCACTCCGTTGCATTCTAGCAGAACGGGAGTAGCTGTTTCTTCTGCCGCCATGCATCCTCTGCATAGGGGGCTGTCTGTGACACCTAAGTTGAAAAGATGTCTGTTAAAATGTGCATGTCCAGTAATAGCACCTGTTACCATGCGCAATGTAGGTTTGCTTAGCTGTAGGAGAGTTTTGGAGAAGACAGCGTTCACCCGTGGCAAAGCGAGCTTGGTCTGCCTGCACGTCTACAGGTCAAGCCAGTGTTGCTGGTGTAGTGCAGGTGTGTGCTTACCGGTATTGGGACGATTGGTTCGGGACCTGTTGGGGTCGTATCGGACCAGCTCATCCACAGCGTCGTTTCCGTGTGATCCACTGTGTTCCTTGATCCATTAGATGGTAATAGAATTGCTTGACCCTACCGTGTTCAAGGTTTAGTGGCATTCTTGTAGGAGACTCGATTTGACTAAACAGGCATCTAGAGCTTGTAGGACTGATTTGCTGTCGGATAGTATACGTATTTCCTGTCCTGTTACCTTTCTTTAAAGGATCGCTCTTGCCGCCTGTGTGATGCCCATACATTAAGCTTGGAAAGCGATGTGTATATTGAGGTCCTCAAAGAAAACATTGCGCCCGTGCCCGATGAGGTTTTAGAGCCGTCGGTGTTGATCATGAGAGCCTTGTGTGTTACCTTTGGATCGTTGTCATCCAGTAGATGTATTCTGCACGTGTATTATTTTGTCGCATGCCGCATCTATGAGCGGAGTTTTTACCCATTCCTTCAGTATACTGTTGAGATGTCTTGCTCTTTCGAACCTTACCAGTCCAAACTTTGGCTCATGGCTTCGTCATGTACTTGCTCGATGCTTTGGATAGTACAGCGGCGCGCGATCCGCATCATAGACGATGAGGAGGTGACTAAACACCTCGAGCCTCTTCAATTACACTGTAACGGGGTGTCATTAAGGGCAATCTATCGTCTATAACATGAACAGTGTTCAGAGGACTACGCGCACTGGCCTACTTTATCACCGACCAGCTCTGGCAGTGGCCGGTCACAAAAAAAATAGTACTGACTAATTTTTATGCACTATCCGCAAATAGAATGCTCTACCTGCTCACGTGTTCTCTCCCTCCTACAACCTTGGGATCCTTTAAAAGAGGCGTGAAGAAGCAACATGCAGGCCGCCAGGGTAAGGATGGTTGGTATGGCAGGTAGAACTGCTGTACCAACTGTCCTCGCGTCTGGACTCTACCTTCAACTGACATCAGGTGGGGTGTAGTCATTTTTTCAGACTTATCTATATTTCTTTTTTTCATTCATTTTAGGAAAGGCTTTGTTTAAAATATAACACTATTTACACATATATACTACTTACTAAGTCATATAAGTATAAGAATCTTTCTATGTCAAATAATAAAGTAAATATAGTTGGAAGGAACACTGTAGTTTATTTCTCACTGAACACGGAATATTACACAACCCTTAAACAACTTATCCTAGATACAAAAATGTATACGTGCGAACTAAGGGGACTACGGAGAGCGACTGGCTCAATCGCTCGTGGTGCACCACACCAGTGCTGCCAACCCGAATTTTAGAAAATTAGTAGATTATGTGCCAAATGTTGGTAGAATGTAAAATGCAAAATTGGTAGATCTACCACCTCAATTTAGAAGATTTTTTAAGATTAAAAATGCATGCAATGCAATGCAGATCACACTTCAGATCACACCTACATGATTTGCAATAAAAATATCCCTTAGTAATTTCTTGAAGCCAACCTGTAAATTCCTTGTCTTTCTCACATAATTTCGAATATTTTTGGACATAGTGCCGCCTTTTTCTAGGTTTTAGTGGCGGAGTTCCTAACCTAGAACTATGTGCATCGCTTTCGCTGCTGTCAGAATCGATTATATAAATAAATGCACGCAACATAGAACAAACAGCAATCAGCACCGTTAATACGCAGTTAATTAGTTTTTACAATAAAACAGGAGCAAAGATTCAACATTGATTCCGCAACAAACCAACCGGGAATAGGCCACAGTAGGAATAGTAAAATATGGGCGCGAAATTGTGCGAACGCCGAACTCATGGCGAACTGTTGCTGACGTTTTTTTTTGTGGTTTATGGCCTGGACTCTATGTATGCTCGACGCATCGTTGCATGGCCCACGCAATACATCGCAACGTCGCTCGTCGATATAAAAATAATTCAAAGTGGTGATATGTCAAACTAATTAAAAAAATAGGTAGTTTTTAGGTCTAGGTTAGTTTTTAGGTCTAGGTGGTAGATAGGTAGACTGAAGTGAAAATTGGTAGATCTACCAAAAAGTTGGTGGATATGACAGCACTGTACCACACATGCAGTAAATGCTTAGTTGACAATACTGTGTCTCTACATAAGTAATAGGGGAAATATATATAGTTTGCGTTTCACAAAATTTACTGAAAATCGGAATCGTCATTGAGTATGGTCGTGTCCAAAATTTAGGGGGTTTTACCCGACTGCGCAATGTAAGAGCGCGAAGCGCGGCGCGCAGACAGGCTATAGCGTTTAACAGTCTATATATGTATGTTTGTTCCTTTGTGGCACACTAGAGACCAAACACTTACTTTACATAAATTAACGTACCACCATGAATGTTAAGTGACATGCAATAAATGAATAAATAAATAAACACGTGGACCAATTTTGATGATTCGTACATCAATCGATTCGTTTTAATCATGGGAGTACAATAGTAATCAAAATTCAATATGGGGACAATTAGGCGCCATGTTGTGACGAAGTAAAAAAAATAAGTTGACGAAATATGTCGAGTGGGGTATCATTGTCTAGATAAATTGTTGAATTTGTGTTGCTTTGATCAGTCTAATTATAGCCATAATAATCACGGTAGAATATAAGATCTAATAATATCTAACGACTTTGTATCAGTATCTGGCAGTCACGATCCCCTTGTACCGGAGGACCCACACCATAGAGCGTTGGATATTGCAGTCAAGTTTGGCGAACTCAATCCACTTATAGCACCGAAACGTACTATACGTATATTCAATCGAGCTGATTACGAGTCAATTCGATCGAGGTTATCAGAAATTGATTGGGACGTACTCATCGGCCGTGGTACAGTGGACATGGCGGTTGACGCATTCTATGACATAATTTTTAGTTTAATTGATAAATTTGTGCCAACCAAATTAGCTGCCCAAAACAAATTTCCGCCATGGTATAATTCAGCACTATTAAAAATTGTAAAAGAAAAAAATAAATACCACCGTAAATTTAAGGTTTATGGTAATTCTATGTTTTTGGACTCTGAAATTCCTGATCTAAACACAAACTCTGGCTTTGCTGATCCCGAGCATAGTGTTGATGGTGTTCGTGACATTTGCTCTATTGAATTTGATACTGATACGGTTCTTGAAATGATAAAATCTTTGGATGTAAATAAATCTGCTGGACCGGATGGTATTCCTTCGATGTTCATAATAAGATGTGCTGCCGAATTCTGTAATCCAGTTTCAATTCTGTTTAAAAGGTCTCTAAAGGAGAGTGTCATGCCTGCCAAATGGAAGTCCACTTTCATTACGCCCATTCATAAAAAAGGTGCTAAAGATTGTGTGGAGAATTATAGACCTATATCCAAACTGTGTCAACTAGCCAAAGTATTCGAAAGAATAGTCTATGACCAAGTCTACAACAGTTTGAAATCTATTTTTAGTCCTTATCAGCACGGATTTTTGAAGAATCGTGTCTGTGTCAAACTTGGTTGTGTTTACCGAGTATCTGTCTGATCGGATGGATCAGGGCCTACAAGTGGATACAGTATATACTGATTATGCGAAGGCCTTTGATCGAATTGATCACAGAATGTTGCTATTGAAACTTCTGAAGGTGGGCATTATGGGAGATCTCTTCAGATGGTTCTCATCGTAAATATCCAAAAGGTCTCAGGCTGTTGTACTAAACGGATATATTTCTTCTTGGTCATACATTCCATCTGGTGTCCCGCAGGGATCCCTGCTTGGTCCTCTGCTCTTCGTTATTTTTATTAACGATATTGAACAGTGTTTTTTAAATTCAAATTATCTTTTATTTGCGGATGACATGAAAGTTTTTAAAGTTGTCAATAATATTGAGGACGCGACTGAGCTTCAAGACGATCCCGGGGGCTTGGACTCATATTGTCATCTTAACAAACTGGATATTAATGTGTCTAAATGTTTTTCTATAAGTTTTACTCGTAAACAACAGCCTTATCGTTTCCATTACAGTATTAAAAACAAAATACACATAAACGAACTTATTGTAATATTTTATGTTTTCTCTCACTACTAACACTTCATGTAAAACTGTTATTACTGTATGGTTGACGCTTCTGTGTTTTTGTTTAGATTTTTAATCAGTACAGATTTCTGTATGTGGTAGCTTGTCAATGACATTCGTAGGCTGGCTGGAGTGGGCTAGATGAGAGTTGCAAAAAATCGGGAGCAGTGGCGTGCATTGGGGGAGACGTATGTCCATCAGTGGACGAGTATGGGTTGATAATGATGATAATGATACGAAAAGAGCATGCTTGTGAATAAGTATGGTACTTAATCGCAAGCCGGTCTGTTTGTCGTGCTGACTATCACATGGTGTAAGGCGTGGGTGAGTAGGGGTTACTCCAGAGCTAGTCTGAACGTGTTCTTTGTGAGCATGCTATTTGATTTGATACTTGATACTTGGCTCGTTATTAACATTATTATTAGGTACTTTTGTAATTATCGAAAGTTTGGAGGATAAATATACCACTCATAACAGGAAACAATTAGTTTACCTGCTAATGTTGTATTTGGACATTATTATCTACATGACACAATATCGTATTGTTGCTGTATAAAATAAATCAATTTTTTTTCTATTAAGAATGTTAGGTATGAAAATCGATAGTACGATTAAAATCCATCTGATGGTTGGATTGGTATAAGGGTCAATATTGTACGGACCATCATACTTTGTATTACTAGGGCAGTGTGATTATTAAATAAAAATTTTAAGAGTGTTATCACAGTATATATATATATACATATATATATAAGCTAAAGCAGTACCGCAACTTGGCCATTTTGTTGAGATATATATATATACCTACGCACCGATTGAGGGTTATGGTTGTCAATCTTAATTTTTGTAAATTAATAAGCTTTTATTTATTAAAACGTTAATTTGGGTTCTTTAATTAAACCATTCATAGATACTATCATAATAAATGCGAAAGTGTGTCTGTTTGTTACCTCTTCACGGTTAACGCTGAACCGATTTAGATGAAATTTCGTATATAGATGCTTTGAGTCCCGGGAAGGACAAAGGATAGTTTTTATTCCACAAATCATCCTCTAGTGTGGTGAAAAGGGGGGCGGAAGTTTGTATGGGAAAACAAATTTTTCACACAGGCGAAGTCCCGGGCACCCATTAGTGATTAAATAATCTAATGAATTGACTAGTTAACAAACAAAATTGTATAATTAAAAAAACCTTTATAATTTTAAGAATTCTTTATTTTTTGTTATTATAAATTACTCACAGAAAAATACTTCCTGTTTCGACACGTTCGAAAAGTTTAAAAAATGTAAACGCTGGTTTTGAAGATGTCGAATTTAAGCAGCCGTATACTGCGCAATACCTTCGTGGCATGTTTAAAAAGTCCTCGGACAGCTCACGCAATACGATTTAAAAAGAGTGACCGCTCGTCCCAACGCGGCACACGAGACTAACGGTCCCCCGAGAACACCCGAGGGGCCGTGTAGCGACGTGCATCTGTCGGCGTGTGTCATTTTGAGCGTTTGTATGTAGCTTCCTTATGGAGGCCATACACACACATTAGGTTTTACATGATTGTTTTAGCCGTGCATGCATAACCGACATGCATAACCGAGTTTCATATTGCACACACACGTTAGGGTTTGCATGTACAGTTTTGCCATTACTCTCAGTTGAGCTACGTGACGGTGTGTGTAGAACGCCTATTAAGTACTGTGAATGGAAAATTTTTTTTAATCACATCTTCTTTCGTAGCTGTGGGCACTAATTCCTTGACCTTAGTTATCAATCTCTGGTATTCTTTGCACTTTACGCCAAAGACAAGGTTCCGACTTATAACTTTCTATAAATTCTTCTAATGTTGCATTGCGCTTGCGACTAGCCATTTTCGAAACGACGCGATGATGCTCGGACCTTCCGCCGTCGCAACAATTAAAAACTGAGAACTGTGACAGGCAAGCTCACCGGACGCCACACACGCTCGGTTATGCTCGCACGCATGCATAACCGAGTGGCATAAAATATCAATTTTGATATTTGTTCGGTTGCATGTACATGCACCGATAACTGTACAGTTTTATCACATACACGCTAGGGTTTGCATGTCGGCTATGCATGTACATGCATAACCATCATGCAAAACCTAGTGTGTATGGCCTCCATTACTGTTAGATTTATATTCTGTAGCGTTATGCAGAACTGGCAGCAAAAGAAATCCATGCGCAAGACCCAGAAGCTAGCTTTTCAGTGTTGAGAGTAAAAGTCTATAACCGGACATTTGGAAACGCGCGCATGGTTGCGGTAGTGCAATCTGCATCATTACGCAGATTTCGCCATAGAAAGGCGCGTGATTTGCAACATAGCGCGTGAATGCATTTTCTGTGTGTTGCATTAGGCGTATTTTAATGCGAAGAGCCTTTCAAGCAACGTAAGAACTGCGTTACTTTAATTCAAAGCGCCTTTCAAGATAAGAACTGCGTGATGCGGTGTGCGAATCGTTTTAGTGCAGCTTGTGCGTAGTACAGGGGCGCAGCCGCCTCAGGGCCGCCAACTGCCACTCGCCTCCATTACATTTTGACTGCGCGCCTACTAGAGGGCGTAACGGTAATGATTGCACGCGGGCGCTACATGGACTAGATACACTTCTGCTCAAGTTGCAGCATTGGTGCTCTGCCAGCCCCGTAAGGTGTATATGGCCTTCTTACTCCACTGCAGAAGAACAGGTCTTCCCTTTGGATATGCGCGGGCCTACCTGCGCACGTCTGCGGGGTTCCCGTAATACCTCGGGAGACCCCTGCCTTGGAACCCCGGCGAGGCCGGGAAGCTTCTGGGTGCGGAGCCGTGGTAGAATCCATTACGGGGACCCCGCGGCTTCGCATTAAGCAGTGTAGAAGGTATTCGCAGGACTTTTTTAGCGGATATTATGCTGTGAAGCGCCCGTAAGAGTTGCGGGGTGGTCAGCCACTCGGGTCCGTAAGACTTGCGGGAGCCAGGTGTGAGGTCCGTTCGGCGGTGTGCCTCTTAAAGGCGCCGTCGTCTGTAAAAAGATTTTTTACCTGCGTTTTAAAAAAAAAGGCCTTCCCTTTGGTTGAAACATAGAGAATGGGCCGAAGTCTGACACCCAAACAAGCGGGTGCGTATCAGCAAAATATTTTGCTGCAAATTGATGGGTTCTAACGTGATTCAATTTATTGTCAGAAATATTTGATTCAATTAATTTGTATGTGAGAGGTGACAATACAACATTAAATAACTTTTATCCTCATTATTGTTCCCGACTATTGATAGAAATAGTTAACCATGATTTTTGAATTTAAAGAAATCATATAACTATTTTATGTGTTTTTACAAGCTTTTATTTAACTTGCACTGTTCGTATGTAATTACATAGCTTCAAAATTTGTAAATCATTTTTCGACCACTTCTTGTTATCCGTACCCTTAGTACGAGTTTGAGCGCACGAAAACTATCATAGTTTTCGTAATTGTAAATTATGTTTCTTTGTGCATTTTCGTGAAAAGTGTCCAAATATACTTAAAATTTAAGAAGACACAAATGATTTAATGGTAGTATTAAAACACTATTTATTTGTATTGAAACGAAAACAATAAACTCAACGAGTGCGAGCTCACGAAAACTATCATAGTTTTCGTAATTGTAGAACTCGTACTAAGGGTACCGATTCAGCTGAAATTTGGCATACTTGTGATTATCTGGTGACATTGCAAAAATATGGTATGGTACGTTATAATAGGAACATCTGTTCTGATGATATGTTGCCATAGGAACTCTGTAATGAAACGAAGCAACCCCATCAAATTTGGGCTCGTTTGATTCGTTTTGATGAGCACTTTGCCTATATAAAAGACTTGCGGCTGATCTTGAGCAAATTGGAACCTGATATCAACAAACTTATTAAACAGCATCAGATTCATCCTTCACATTAGTTTGTTTATTAGAATCGCTTATGTTTGTTTAATTTTGAATAAAAGATACTCTGTCGAAATACTATAAAGTTGCATTTCAATAATCGTGCTCATTGGCAGGTGTAGCCCGTAAAAGTTAACTTAAAACTTGAACGCCGTTGTGAACTACCTACTGTGCTCAGGTTACAAGTTAACTCTTGTGGGTTATAGTGAAAGTCTCGTTTAGAATTTTTGAAAACATATTTTTATAAAAAAAGAATTTGTAAATATACTTTTTTAAACATACCTTACGTTCTTGGAATGTAATTTAAAAAAAAGTCAAAGAAGTAATAATAATAATATTCTTATATACATAAACTAGAAATGACGATTTATGCCAGTAAAGCAGGGCAGAAATACTAAAAATTGAAAATAAAAACACTTAAAAAAATTATAAAAGAGCTCTTATTACCTGTTAACAAAAATAAATACAAAGTTAAAAATAATTTAAGTCGAATGTAAAATATACCATTTTTAAGGTGTACTGTACATTATGTCCCACGTTTTTTAATTGAAGCTTGTTACGTAGCGTGCGTAAAATAGAGGATATTTTATTCATTTTAAAATCGTTCGAGAGTAGCATAATATTTCCTCGTCTGTATCGTAAGTTTTTTCCCGAACCAATGTAATCTGGACATCTTCAAGTCCAGAGTGAACAGACATCTTCTAGGCAGGCGTGTACCATCTTAGGCCTCATCGTCGCTTTCCATCAGGTGAGATTGTGGTCAAACGCCTTGCCTATTAAGCATTAAAAAAATGTCCTTAATTTGGTATATGATATGGTCACAGCCGTGTCACGTGACAAGCACTCGTTACTTATTCCTGTAACTGTAGTTGTCTGGCTGGCTTAGTATACTTGATGTCAATAACATTGTACGTCCATACCATGATTTATATTTCCGTAATTTGTGCATGTTGCATCTTCGGCCAAGTGTTAGCAGGTGAGTAACTACTTACATACTTGCATAATATGTAAACATTTAGTACATTCAACCTTTGTGTACCATGAAATTAATGATGACGTATTAATATACATTGGTGTAAACATGGCTCCATAGCTACACCTCTGCGACACCAAATTTGACGTTGATTAAGTTGGTTTATGATGTTGTCCCGAAACAAAAGGCACGTCCACGAAACCTATTTAGTATTTGAGTACTAATAATTCAGTTTACAATCAAGCAATAAGTTAACAGGGACAGCAAATCAAACACAATAGTTTTCAAGGTAGCCCAGTCCATTGATGGGATTTTCTTGATCTTCACGGGATTGTTAGAAACTGACACGGAGTTTTAATTTTTGGTGTACTCGTGTAGTAAGTGCCATGAAATTACGGATTCATGCTGTATAATTTGAAATTTCACTTGAAAATTGATTTTTTTTATCGTTAGTACTCAGTAAGTTCTTGAAGTTTAGTCATATGTATATACGTCCCATAATCCGATCGCTGCCACACACACATTTGAGTTTTACTGAAGTAAGCGTATAATTAAGGCTTTGTCAATACAAAACTTTGATTTTTTCAGAAGTCAATATGACTATATAATATAACTATATAATATGACTATATAAACTATTCTGGATAATAATGGAGACAAAACAACAAAAACATTCATGTGCTCGAATGATTCCAATACGTTGCATGTTCAAGTATTCGATACTGTTTACTTCAATTTAATAAGCAACTTGTACATGAACTATTTTTGGTGAGTATTTATTAAGAATTTGCTATCATATATTCGGCTTGTTGTTTGATGCAACGGCAGCGATCCAGACTTCCTGTTCAGTTTGTTCCCGAGACATGGCTGTTTATTAATTTGTTACTAGCTGTACCCTGCCAAATCACCCTGTCCATTTGAGGAAAGAGGTTCTGTAGAGAGTCAATCCTCGCGAATTATCTTTAGGTTTCCTAAGGTGAGCTTGCAGTCATACATTATTATATCCGTTAACGCAGCGCATGCTACGGAATCTCTGAAAAGGAATATTTTCCCCAATTTTGAAATCATTTTTCAAAGACGCTCCTGTCTTATTGGTCGTAGCATGGCTTTCTACTTTGATAAATGGATTATGCAACACAACACAACAGAAATTCAATCCATTTCAATAGTTCTTGAGATTAGTGCGTTCTACCAAACAAAGACTCTTCAGTTTTATGATGTTAATAATACTGAAGCTTCTGCTTGCGACTTCGTCTGGGCAGAATTATTACTTCGAGTATTCTATTTGCTTCTCCTGCGTCCCGTATATGTTATCAAATTTTATTGTTTTTTCGATTCACTATTTTAGCTGATAGCTTACACATAAACGATAGACATAATATGCTAATGCAAACTTTTTGTAGAATTATTTGAGATTTACATTTCCACAAAAACCGTAAGAGTTACATGAATAATGTAACTCTTACTGTTTTTGTAACACATGCCGGAAAAGCTTGCAGATGGGAGAAATTTTTCATGCTCTTCGGTATTTCTGTTCACCTCTTCCTCGGTGGAAATGCTATTATGCCAATTCGATTGCGAGTTGAAAAGACTCATTAATGAGGCTTCGTACTTCTAGGAAATGAGCGAGCTCATTTTTACTCCTTTTAATCTTTTGTCATTTTCGCTGGACTCTGTTGGAGGAGAGATGTATTCATTTTTGTAGTACGAGGTAAACGGAGTCATTAATGGACTCGTTCCGCTCGTGGTGGTCCTTTTGCAGCTTAATAGGTTTTCCAAACAGGTGAGTATGCAGGGAGTAACCTACGTTATATACTTACCATACTGTTTCCTTTTAAGTATAAGAGTAATATGTATTTTTATTGTGGGTACTGTTTGGGACAATTTGAGAACTACATTTTATATTTGACATTCTTAAAATGCCTACCGAGATTCTATGATAAGTATGCTAGGCGTAGGTACACCTGGCTGCCGAAACTGCCTCAGCATTACCAGCTTGGTGCTATTAAGAATAAAACAGCCCCTGGATATTCTTAAGTTTGCCTCGGTATGGTCATCAGCTGTCAAATGACCCTTACGATGGTATACCACTAATTTGATGTAGATATCCCACTTAAATTGAACTCTTTATGTTTTTTAAAAGATAAATTTGATTTTAGGTGTTATAATGGCAAAGGGCAATTTACCTTAAAGGGCGATGATTACAAGAACATGACTTCTGCAGTAAGTATAAATATAAAATTTCTTTTTTTAATTGTTGATTGCGGATAGTATGACCGACTTACGAGATTTTTGAACCCCTGACTAGTGGAAAAACATTCTGTTCTTCCATCTCATATCATAATCTCATAACTTTCACTTCTACACGTTTTGAAAGGGCGAGAACTGGTGGACGATGATGAGATTCGAGATCTTGGTATTTTATATGACTCTAAATTAACATGTGAGAAACATATAACTAAAAAGGCTAGAAAATCTTTGGGCTTTGTGATTAGAGTTTGTTCAGAATTCAATAACATTAAAGAGCTGAAAATTTTATATTGTTCTTTGGTGCGAAATATCCTCGAGTACGGGTCTCAAGTTTGGGACCCTTGTAATAGCGCTGACATTGGCCGACTTGAATCAGTTCAGAGAAGATTCTTAGGATACTTACAATACAAGAGTAGGACTTATGACTCTAACTACGAGGAAAGGTGTCATAGACATCACATCCTGCCCCTGAGTGAGCGAAGAAAAATAGCGGATATAGTATTACTGGCAAAAATCGCTCAAAGTGTCATTGACTCGCCGGATTCACTGTCAAAAATAAGTATAAAAATCCCCAACAAAACCGTTAGGCGATATGTACATACATTTAGATGTTCCCCAATGTGGTACTAATTTCAGACGAAACTCTTTTTTCGTCAGGTCTGCAAAAGAAATTAACAAACTAGTAACTTTCCCCCAACTTGACTTATTTATAACTAAACCACAAATACTTAAAAATACCTTAGTCAGTTCTTGGTTTGCTGATTTTCAAACTGCCTAGCTTAAATAATGCATGATTTAAGCGTCGCTTGCTGCTATATTTCAATTATCTCTAGTCTTATTACTTTCCTATATTTTTCACTGTGGCACTGCTTGTATAGTTTCAACGACGAGCTTTGTATTGTAAGTCATATGCGAAAACGTCTTAATGGTGTCTAGTTTTACATTTACTTATAATTGCTGTTAAAAAAACACTGTAAGCAAAGACAATTTAGTATGGATAAACGGAATAGTTGCCCTATTTTAAAAGACACCATTCTTCGAAAAAATCTTTCATTAAAATGTATGATTTTCTTTTCCCTGTAGTTACCAACTTTTTTACAAGAGAAAGAGATATAGCGAAATCCTTAGTCCAAGAACACCACCAGTGTAATGTAGTAACAGGTACTCACCGGTGGGATGTACTAAATGTACTGCATCTCTGTCCGAAATTTGGATTAAAATATGAGTTCTATCAAACGGCACGCATAGCATCGGATCGGAAAGGATACGAACGGATGCGGTGACATCCGATCGCGTCCGGCAGCATATGACTCAAGTGACGGAAGCTCCGCACGGTTTTTTCGTTCTCATCTAATGAAATATTGAAATATCTTAGAATGAAATGCAATGAAATAATACTTTGTACAAATTAACTTATTGGAAGCTCTGCTGAATGGTCCATTATTAATGTTATGTCTATAGTTATGGCATGACAAAATGAAATAGGGTGTTATTTCTATATTTTAATAGGTGTAGAATAGTCCCAATTTCCCTCGGTGGCGCCGTAACTTGAGAATGACTGTAACACTGTGTTTCACCGTTTTGTTCACAGCTGTTTCAAGTAACGGATACTTTGGCAGGACAATGGAATTGTTCGATTTATACGAAGAAAGACGTGAAATATATTGAGAACAGGAGCGTTAACTATTTAGGTCATAATTACCTGAAATTTACATGTCAAATGACATTATATGTAAAACGTGAGTACCTGATAAACTGTTCCACTTCGTCTCGTTTGCCGTCAGTTTAATGAATATACATTAATTACTATGAAACAACATCGAGGAGCTCGACGGCGCAAGTGGTTAGCGCATTCGGTCTGCAATCGTGGAAGTGCAGTAACTCTCTCAATAGCCGGTCTTAGTATGGGTGACTAACTATTTATTATCTAGAACTCCTCCAAGCTTCGGGAAGGCACCTCAAGTCGTTGATCCTGGCTGCATCTGCAGTTGTTGCTATGGGTAAGGTTTGTGCCCCTTACCATTTGCGCTATCGAGCTTCTTATGAAATTTTATCTGAATATAATATGAATCATTACTCGTTCCTTTCAGACAAGCTCTTATTGACAATTTTTAGTGCGAAAGACAAACGTTTTACGCAAGAGCACTTTAAAAATGGTGTCTACCATTACAAAGAGGGTGATCACTTCACCTTTTCCTGTAGTTGCCTTTCTGTTAAGAGCAGTGTTCTACCGAAGGGAACATCACTTAGAATTTTTCAAATGCGTGGTAAGTGAGTACTTATTAGGTGACAAAATATTACGTGACGGGATTGCATGAAATGCCAGGACAGTGGGCAAACCCAGCTCCGCCAACAATGTAATTAGTATGAATAGAAAGATCTATGAAAAAATAGCCTTTTTTATTATGACACTGAAAAAATATCATGGTAATTGAAAGATATGACACATGGCCATATACAAGTAGCTAAATAAATTCATTTAATAGTATCTTAATTTTATATTAAAAGTATCACATCTTACTATAAAACCAGAAATACGACAAAACCTGTCGATTATTCTGCGCTTGCACTTACTGAGACACCTCAAAACAGTTCACGGGGTAGGGGTACGGTGGTTGAAGGACTTGCAGTTACAACTAGTCAACTCATAAGCAGTCCTTCGTCTTACTTCGTTGTGATTGTGCGAAAAATCAAGTGACAATCACTTGATTTTTAACTAACACGCTTTAGACATTTGGAACACGATTATCGGTTTAATGAATTGGTATGGATGATCTGGAATCATTTTATCGCGCGGAAATTATAAATTGGGAAATTTAACTTTTTTGTTTATTAATGAAAACATAAAATAAATTTTAATATTTGTAGAAATTTTATATATGTACATACATGTGTATAATGTACATATATATATATTCGTGACGTTTTAAAGGTCATATGCGACCAACAGCATACACACTAAATAAAATGCGAGTGTGCTTTTGACCACACAACTGAATTGAAACTTCTTTAGCTCCATCTGTATATAAATATATATGTATATATATATATATATATATGACAACCTCCGTGGCCGAGTGGTTTATACGCCGGGTTTCATGGTGTCGCCGACTCGAGAGGTCCCGGGTTCGAATCCCAGTGGGGGCAGATGTTTGTGTAATGAATACGAGCATTTGTACTCCAGTCATGGATGTTTAATATGTATTTCTATATAAATATACTTATATATGTACAGTACATGTATTCTATCCGTTACCCTAGCATCCCATAACACAAGCCTTATAGTGCTTACTTTGGGGCTAGGCAAATTGGTGTGAGTGTTGGAAATATTAATTTATTATTTATTATATATATATATATATGCAAAATATTTTAATATTTATTTTATAAGTAATAAGGAAAGATAAACTTTTAACCAGTAGGCCAAAAATGATGCCTATTCCGTCTCTTTAGAGCACTATTAGGATATACTGTTTTCAAGTTTACAGATAGCTAATAAGAAAAGCCATGTTGATGTGCTAGGATTTAAGATTGCGACTGCGGCTTAACTAAGTTTAAATTTTTCCAGATAAACTAACAGAACTAAAAAATTCAACTGATTTGAATAATATAAGCGCCAGTTTCACATTATGGAGGAGAGATAATTATTCAAAGATAATATGTTCATATCAAAGTCTCGATAGTAGGGTACACCTACTTACTTTGTACTTAGTTTTAGTACCTGATGGTGAGCACAACTTAATTTAATAATAAATTGATAAATTCAGCTTGACATTACATACATTTTTATAATATATATTGATAAGCGAAATGTGTTAAGTACATTAGTATATTGGCAATACTGGTATAATGAACTCTTGAACGACACTTACTACAGTCAAGTAGAAGATAAGAAGATGCAGGCAGAAGATAGTAAGTACAGAGTTTCTCAAAATTATTTTAAAAAGTTTGTAGAATGACCAAATCCAAGTATCTGAGCTCAAAAACCAAAAATAGTAATTACAAAATAAAAATTACCTACGGTATAATATCCGCAAAAAAAGTCCTGCGAACACCCTCTAAGCTGCTTAGCGCGAAGCTGCGGGATCCCCGTTTAGGGATTCTTCCGCGTCTCCGCACCCAGCAGCCTCCCGGCCTAGCCGGGGCTCCACGGCAGGGGTCTCCCGGGGTATCACGGGGACCCCGCAGACGTGCGCAGGTAGGCCCGCGCGTGGGGGCTAAGTACGCGGCCTAGTGCCCACCGTACCGTCCGTTGCGGAGGGCTTCTTGAGCGTACCCGTCCAAGCAGCCCTCCGCCGCCCCCCCTTGTAGGACAAAACTACAAGAAGGGGGCCGCCGTTCCTGAGAGGGGGGAACGGGAGGGGAAGCGTAGTTCTTCCGGTCCCTCTCCCCCCCTCCCGGTCGCCCACATCTCCTAGCGTCTTCTCCTGGGAGAAGAGGAGGGAAACGCGGGCGACAAATAAAAATTACCTGGAATATTATCAATAATGAAACTGGAAAGTCTAAAATTAGAAAGACAGATTATAATCTATACATTAGAAATAAAAAAGTCACATCAGATATTGAAGTTGCCACTGAATTTGACTGTTTTTTATTACTGACATTCCAGTTTCAACTGCCAAACCTTTGAGTCGCTCTTCCATTGAAGCCGAGTCTTTTTTAAAAGAAAGTATGATAAGTTGTTCAACTCAGTTTTAATTTCGACGAGCGTAGCCTTGCTGCAGGGACCGCAGAAAATAGTGGCGCAAAGGGCTGCGCGAGCCTATTGCACCACATAATTTGCGGCCTCCTACTTAATAACAGGGTCCCCCCCGTGGGCGTTGGAGGTGAACGCCCTGTCCCGTTTGTATTGGGAAAGGGCAGAGGCCTGGCAGAAGGGGGAACGACTGGCCCCCGAGGATCGAGAATCCTCGCCCACAGGCAATGGCTGGAGGAGTTAGTCCTGGAGAAGTGGGATGAGGAGCTCGGGACGCAGCAGTACAGAACCAGGACCCCGGAGACACTGCGAGCGGTATACAGCCAATGGAGGGAGAGAAGGCATGAGTCTCTGACCTTCCATCTATGGATGTTTCGGCAGTTACCTGCATCGCATATGGAGGGAAGCGACCCCATCGTACCATCATTGTGGCGCCGTCGGGGACACGGTGCAGCACACCCTTGAGGAGTGCCCGTTGTGGTCCCAGCTGCGCCATGATATTGTCATGGCGATAGGACGGGATCTCTCCCTGCCCAGCGTAGTAAAAGCGATGCTGGACAGTGACAGATCCTCTAGAAGGAGAAAGCGGTCACAAAAAGATTTTTTCTATTTGAATCAGTAATTCCTGAGATAAGCGCGCTCAAGCAAACCAACAAACAAACAAACTATTAGTATAGATTTGTTTAACACGCCCGTTAACAAGCATAAGTATACTAAAACGGAAATTGACTTTTTATTTTAGTATGTTTACACTTAACCATTTATTTAATAAAAACACTTTTGGAACTTCCATGAAACACCAAATACCTATATAATTTTACATTATTCGGTTAAATATGAATTGGTGTTTGGAAAAGAGTGTTTTATTAAAATATATTGACATTAGCGTACACCTGTAAGTCTAAACCTTAAGGAAATTTGATTTTTGAACATACTCCAACCGATTTACTATCCCACAAAGTTTTTTGGGACGTAACCTTTTTATTTGATTACTAGTGGCCCGCCCTCGCTTCGCTTCGGTGTAGAGCTGTAGTGTAAACTATAGTTTTTGTTCTCAGGCTTGTGCTATAAACAATGACTTTATTTATATAATTACACGTGTTATTGTGAGTCAACCACAAAAGATAGACATATGCTGTTGCGGGATATTTTTTAGACAATGTTATGTAGAATATTTCCGTCATACATGATTTCTATGTAACTTTAACCATTAAGGCTGCACACGCGATGGAAGCTTAAAAAATGGAGTAACTTCTCCCGTTTTCCCAACATTTCCCTTCACTACTCTGCTGCTATTGATTGTAGCGTGATGAAAAGTATACTATAACCTGCCCAGGAGTATGAAAAATAATTGTACCAAGTTTAGTTAAAATCCGTCGAGTAGTTTTTGTTTCTATAAGGAATATACACACAGACAGACAGACAGACAGACAGACAAAAAATTTACTGATTGCATTTTTGGCATCAGTATCGATCACTAATCACCCCCTGATAATTATTTTGAAAATATATTTCATGTACAGAATTGACCTCTCTACAGATTTATTATAAGTATAGATAAGATATAGTATTTTTTATTTTTAGAACCTCCAAAAATTACGTTGGCAGGCGGGAAAGGAAAATTTTATGAAACATCGGTTTCTAACTACATTTACGAAGGTACAACGAATGATACCATAACTTCTTTGATTTGCTCGAGGAAACAAACTGATGGATCTTTACAGTGGGTTTTCTGTTCTAACAAAACAGGCAAGTACCATATTTATACACCATCACCATCAGTAATAGTGGGTTACACAATGTTTCAAAGTTCATTATCTTTCAATCAGTTAAGTCAAGACAAGTACGCAATGATAGTTAATAGACTGCGCCATCGTAAATCTGCAGCAGATGGCCTTGTACTGAGAAGAACCGGTAAGAACTCTGCAAGGGTTGTTTTTTCCCGATATCTAGTCGAATTATTGACTTTATTTTATGATTTATAAATTCGCTTCCCATTACAGAAATTTAGGTATTAATATACTTACTTATTTGGAGGTGCTTATCATATATAAGCATGCAAATCAGTGCCCCTGTTCTCTACTCCAAATGTTTCGGGTTCGAGTCCTGGTGGAATATTTGTAAATTCCCGACGCATTAAACACCCAAGCAATCAGGAGTTGCTTCGTTAATAGCGATTAATACGTCACTCATTTACAAAACCTAGAGTTTTGTGTAATATTGTAACTAGCAAACGTCTCTGACTATCGAAATCAATAGGTCGAGTTAAATAAGATTAGGACTTGTGATCAATTATATTTTCACTTTATACAAAAGACCAAATAAATCGAAGCTCACACAGATGATTATTTTTTTTTCAAGGAAAAAAACCTCTTAAAAATATCTTACTTATAACAAAGTATGCCTTGTTATAACTAAGAGATTTTTAACATAATTAAGAATATTATGCGATTGCATATTTTTATTTTTCACAGATGACACCTGTATGACGACTGTAAAGAACAAACAAAGCCAAACTATTACACTTGACAATTTTTACCTCTCGCCAGAACTGAATGGTACAGACGTTAAGTGTATCTATACGAGCCCAGTGGGTGATCAATCTAAATCTACAATCTCACTCAATCTAACTGAGGAGAACCACCACAATAAAGGTAACAAATAAATTTATAATATAAATTATGATTGTGTACTTTACACACAGTACGCCCAGTTAGCAAAATTTGATCTTACAAATATCCTAAGACCATCTTTCTTTACTCTTATATTAAAATGTTGAATGTGGAATAAGGCGCTCTTTATTTATTCCTATGACTGCAATAAAGTGGTCTTATTAAGCGTTTTTAGTCTGACGAAAATCTAGCTTAACAAATAACTTACAATAATGTCATATAGTAGCAAGCTGCAAGGCCAATAAATCTTTGAGTGATCCGTTAAAACTTGTATTCCTCTCAGTGATGACATTAGTAAGAATAATCAAGCAACCAGCGAGTGACGCATTATGTATAATTTTGATATTTCATTAATTATTTAAGCCAGCATATTAGTCCCTTGAGAACGTGTGTCCTATATAATAAAAAAATCTGCAAAGGAGACAGTTCATCGACAGTTTTATAAAGTAAGGAACTATATATTCACGGGCCCCTTCTATTATACATATACCTAAAATATAAAGAATTTGTTTATTTTTTTTATGAATTTATAATTCGTGAGTCAAACGCCATAGTTCATTTTAAGAACCGATTAAAAGAGAAATTTCTCCTCTTCGTGATTAGACTAAGACTTATTTATCCTTATTAACACTTCTTACGTCTCGTTTAAGTTTTTTCAACAAAAAAAGTCTGTCTTTTTTTTTCAGAATCAGAATTTTATTTGTGAAACATAGGTTAGTGTATACATGGTATATAAAATTTTTGTTAGTATCACTACATTTCCACTTTAATTAAGGTATACAAATAGATATGGACCTATGAAAGAAGTACTATTATTTTTACATTGGAATCACAATTTATGAATATAATTTGAAATTGTCTATTGTTACATGCATGTCAAAGTAGGTATAAATTAATTATAAATTTGATAAACCATAAAGTTGTCTACTAATAGTAAAAATTTTAATGGAACAATAAGCAAAATGGCCAGAATAGCAGTAAACACACATTTCTTAACTGGATTGTCAATTTTAATATGTCTAAATTTTTTAATAGAGAACGAAAGAGCTTTTAAAAAAGACATGTCCGATTTAATTACAGGATTTGTCATTTGAAAATTCCTCAACTGTATAGTAGGCTTTTTCAACTAATAATACTAACAGACGCTTCTTAAAAGTCTTTATCGGTAGTGATTTAAGACAACTCGGAATCTTGTTGAATATTCTGTGAGCCATCCCAAAGAAGCTATTACTAACGTGTACGGTTTTATAAGAAGGAGCGCAAATCCTATTCCAGTGACGATGATTTCTATCAGGGTTCTTTTCTGAGAGTGTCGGAAACAGAGAATTGTTACATAACACAAAAACAGCTACTTCATTAATGTACAGCGAGGTAGAGTCTGGATTTTCATGTTTATGAAAAATGGTTTGCAGCTATCCGTCGATTTGAGGCAATTTATCGCTCTTATACACCTTTTCTGATGTTTGAATAATAGAGTTTTATTCACAGAATTTTCTCAGAAAATTATTTCATACCATAAGATACATTCAACATAACCTCGGTATGCATTGAAAACAGTGTCCCTATTAGACACCTTGGAGAGTTTGTATAGAGCGTAAATTGAACTACTCGCTCTCTTACTTAATTTCTCAGTGTGAGATTTCCAATTAACCTGATAATCCATATGCAGACCTAAAAAATTCGTTTCAGAAACAGATTCAATATCCTCACCATTGCACTTTAAATTTACTGAGGGTATTTCAATCTTTTGTCTGAAGTGTTTGTTACTTTTGTTTTTTTACTATTCAGGCACAAGTTATTTTGGACTATCCAATGATTAAGTTTTTCCATAGCATTTGGTCAATTAAACACTCACACTCACTTATACCTTTTATTTATCACTATAGAAGAACACTAGGGAGTATCAAAATATATAAACATCTTATACAAATGACCAAAGCACACCGATAGCGTGAGGTAACTGGGTACTAACGACATCTATCGGAAACTTGTGAACTAAAATTCTTATTTCTATTATTAATTAAACATTCCGCCGGCCAAGGACGACTCAAGTCCTTAAAACCTGACGACAAGATATAAACCAAAGCAAAGTAAAACAAATTTCTGGTACTAGGAGTCAGACTCATCCAGGGGCAAAGGACATATTTTTACCATAGGTCGCTTAAAAATATTGTCCTTGTACTGTAAAGTTACAACTCTTGTAACACCATCAGCACCTGGGTGTTTCTGCATAATACGTCCCAAAAGCCATTTTCCAGGGAGAAGTGTGTCATCCTTGACGAGAACGACAGTGCCGAGGGGAAGATCAGGTCGCTTTATGTTCCATTTGTAACGATGCTGTAACGTAGTTAAATATTCGTTTTGCCAGCGACGCCACAAACAGTGCACCATACGTTGGATTATGTGCCATCGATTCAACGGACTTAAGTTAACATCAATCAAAGACGGCTCAGGAACCCCAATTAAGGGCTCTCCGACAAGAAAGTGACTTGGTGTTAATGGGGGTTCGTCAAGAGTAGAATTGATAAGAGTGAGGGGACGAGAATTTACACAAGCTTCGACTTGGGCTGATAAAGTAGCGAGCTCTTCGTATGTGAGGAAGGCTTGGCCGATAACCCGTTTTAAGTGTCCTTTAATACTTTTCACTCCTGACTCCCAAATTCCACCAAAGTGTGGAGCTCGAGGAGGTATGAATCTCCATTGCGTGAAATCATTAGCGAGAAGTTCAGAAATCTCAGCCACAAGTTGAGATTGTGAATTATTGAACGCGAGATCTAGTTCACGGGACGCGCCTACAAAATTAGTTCCGTGATCACTCCAAATCTCCTTGCAGTGACCACGTCGAGCGGTGAAACGCCGAAAAGCGGCAATAAATGCAGCAGAAGTGAGGTCAGTGACAAGTTCCAAGTGAATGGCTTTTGTTACGGCACAGACAAATAGACTAATATAGACTTTACTGGTTTTCTTACATCTACCAGGATACAATTTCATTGTAAAGGGTCCACAAAAGTCTACTCCACTCGTAAGAAAGGGTCGGCTAGGTTTAATCCTGAATTTAGGTAAATCTGACATAAAAGGAGGGAGTGGATTAGCCTTCTGTCTAAAACAAGGGACACATTTGTGGATTACAGTTTTGACAAGACTTTTAATTCGAGTGATCCAAAACCTTTGTCTTACAATATTTAAAGTAAGTTGATTGCCTCCGTGCAGAGATTTCAAATGCGCATTTACAACAATAAGTTTAGATAAGGCACAAGTGCCACTTAACAAAATCGGGTTTTTCATGTCGCCTGGAATCTCTGCATTCGCGAGTCTACCACCAACACGAATAATGCCTTTACCGTCGATAAAAGGGTCTAGTACATAAATCTTACTTGATTTGGCAACCTGTTTACCTAGCGTTAAGCGAGAGATCTCGTCGCGGAATGACATCAATTGTGATAGTTTAATACATGGATTAAAAGCATCATCAAGCTCATTAGCGCTCAAATAAGCAGGTTCAGTAAACATTTTCTTAAGCACTCTAACCTTACATAAATTATAATAACGACAACAATAAGCAATGACTCGAATCAATTTCGACAGCGAGGAGAATCGAGTTAAAATTGTAATAGCATCATTATTTTCGGTAACATTTACATTGCATAATATTTTTGGGGTGGGTTTCATTTCTAAATCGGTTTGAGAAATCTCAAATAAAGAATATTCAATTTCATGTGCCTTGTACAAAAACTGAGGTCCGTTCCACCATAGTTTTGACTGTTGTAGATTATAAGGATAACATCCACGTGATGCTAAATCAGCGGGATTATTTGCAGAACTAACATGATGCCATTGGTTACTATTTGTGAGTGTCAAAATTTCTGAAGTGCGATTTGCAACAAATGTAGTCCAAGTATTTGGTATCTTACGCAACCAAGCCAAAACTATCGTGGAGTCTGTCCAAGTGTAAATATCATTGTCAGGTATTTTTAAAACGGTTTTAACATGATTTATCATTTTGGCTACTAGTAATGCACCACAGAGTTCCAGACTTGGGAGAGATACTTGCTTTACTGGGGCAACCTTGGATTTGGCAAGAACAAGGTAAACGTTAATGTTGCCACCATTTCTCAAAACTCTAAGGTATACTACTCCAGCGTATGCAGCACAAGAGGCATCACTAAATCCATGCAGCTCCCGCTTAATGGTGTCATTAGATACACCAAGCCATCTAGGGAACTGAATGTTTTCAATGTGCGTGAAATGATCAAGGTAAGTAACCCATTCCTCTTTAAGATCAGGAGTCAACTCTTCGTCCCAATCCAAGCCGGCTAACCAGAGTTTTTGCATAAAGATTTTTAGTTTTATAATCGCAGGTGTTAGCCAACCTAGAGGGTCGAAAGATTTAGCAATTGTGGACAATAAATTTCTTTTGGTAATTGTGTTATTATCGTGATTTAAATTACAATTAAGTTCAAAGTTATCAGAGTCTGAGTTCCATGTAATACCTAAAGTTTTAATTGTATCTTGAAGTTTTATATTAACCGCACTTTGTGAGTCTTTATCAACACTGGGGATTTGGGACAACACTAACTTACTATTAGAGGACCATTTGTGTAAAGGGAACCCACCACGAGCTAAAAGTTCAGTCAACCTTTGTTGTAGCATCACAGCGTCTTCCGTTGTGGAGACACCAGTAAGCAGATCATCCATATATAAGTCGCTTTTCAGGATTTCAGCTTCAGTTGGGAAATCATTCTTCTCGTCCTCAGCCAATTGGTGAAGAGTGCGTATGGCCAAAAAGGGTGCACAAGATGTTCCATAAGTAACTGTAAGTAGTCTATATTCTTTTATTGGTTGTGTTGGAGATTTTCGCCATAAAATTCTTTGATAGTCAGCGTCATCTTTACATATTAGAATCTGACGATGCATCTGACGAATATCTGCGACTAAACAAATCTGGTGTTGTCTCCATCGAGTTATGAGATCTCTGACATCTTGTTGAAGAGGACAGCCAATAAGTAGTTCATCGTTTAATGATTTTCCATTTACAGGTGCAGCACTTCCGTCGAAGACTACACGCAACTTCGTGCTTAGACTCGTCGGTCTAAGAACAGCGTGATGAGGTAAATAATAAACTTCAGGTGTAACTATTTCCTTTTCAGGTATCATCATCATATGACCTTGGGATTCATACTGCTCCATAAATTTGTGATATTCTTTCTTGAATTCAGGCTTATGTGTAAAACGTTTTTCCATGTGCTGTAAGCGGCTGATTGCAAGGGGTTTTGTATTTCCAAGGTTTGTGGGTGGATTATCTTTAAATGGTAGACGGACAATGTACCGACCAACAGCATTGCGAGTGTGAGTAAGTTTGAAGTGCTCTTCACATTGTATTTCTAACTCAGTCATAGGTTTTTTGTGGGGTAAACTCTCTTCAATCTCCCAAAATCGTCTTAGTAACTGATCGACCTCAATCTTGGTTTGCATAACAACTGTATTATGTTCGTTTATTGTCGATCCAGTTTGTGAAACTCTACCTGAGATTAGCCAACCTAGGCGAGAGTTGAGTGCAATAAGAGAGTTACACTTGTGTAAGCCTTCAAGCAGTATGTATGCATGCACGTCGGCACCAAGCAGAACTTCAATAGACCCTGGCTTGTGATAGTTGGGATCAGCCAGATCCAACTGCATAGATGAAGGCCAAGTATCTTGTGAGAACTCACGTGAAGGCAACAATGAAGTGAGTTTCTTTAAAACGTATGCATTTACCTGGAAGGTTGATGCATTGTGTTTTGTAGAGTGGACTGTAAGTGTGACCATAGATTTTGTAGTGACCACTGATGTATTAGAAATTCCAGAGATTTTGCCAGTAATTGGAGTGCGATCAAGATTCAATAACTGCGCAGCTGCTTCGGAGATAAAAGATCCCTGAGAACCCTGATCAACAAGAGCTCTTAATGCGTAAGTACCACTGTTCTTTGACTCTACTTTAATCACAGCAGTGGCTAAAATAACAAGATCATCTTTTGTTTCAGCTTTTAGGTTAACACTCAAGTTACAGGAAGTTTTAGATGCATTGCTAGTTGGGTCATCTTTCTCCTTATCAGTTTCGATTAATTTTTCGTCCTTAGAAGCGGTAAAATGCAGCAATGTATGATGACGACGTCCGCACTTCTTGCAGACTGTACTCTGTCTACACTTTGAAACTGTGTGACCTTTTACGAGGCAGTTAAAACAAATGTTGTTTTTTTTTACAAAATCTTGACGTTCAGGTATGGAGCGAGAGGCAAATTCTTTACAGTGGCAAATATAATGATTCTGTGTGCAATAAGTACAAATGTTGTCAATTTTAGTAGCGAAGCTTTTGATGTTAGTTACTTTAGGTGTTTGTGGAATAGTTTTTCCTTTTGGTGCATACATTTCCATGGCTCGGAATTGCTTCTCAAGGAAACTCTGGAGATCCTCATATGTAGGAATACTAGTGGAATCTTCTAAAGATTGCTCCCAAAGTTTTCGAGTCTCAATATCCAACTTGGAGACAAGGATATGCACTACAATGGCATTCCATGCACAGATCTTTAAATTTGTTAAGGACGTTAGGCATTGACTTGAGGTATCAATAAGATCCTTTATACCTTTAGCCGATTCTGTGGTTAAGGTCTTTTGGGTTAAAAATCGGGTAAGTATATTATTAACGATCATTCTCTTGTTATCATACCTCTCATTGAGTTTTTTCCAGGCGTCATCATAGTTAGCTTCAGTAAGTGAATAATTCCTCAATAGTTGTTCAGCTTCTCCAGATAAACTGGTCTTTAGATAGTGATGTTTTTCAATTTTAGTCAAGCGCTCATCATTATGTATCAAAGAGCGAAATAAATCTCGAAAACTCATCCATTGACTGTAATCGCCCGAAAACTGTGGTATGGATATTGGTGGGAGTCTGGGTCTCATCCTCGATATTTCTGCCTGACTATCAGATACATGAATTTCAGACTTTGAAGTTTCACCTAGATCTTGTTTAAATTCATATAACTTGTCCTTAAGCCAAGCCCTAAACTCTAAATAATATTCTTCAGTTTGTTCACAATGTTTCTCTAAGTCAACATCGCATGTTTCAGTATCTAATAATCCAGAAATAACATCATAAGTCTTTGTATAGTTAGCCCAATATTCCTGTAAAATTTCCATACGTGAATCCAAAAACCCTCTCGTTCGTTTATCCTTAGCACATTTTTTTGCGTTTGTAAATAACTTCTCAATTTTAGTTGAATTCGTCTTTAATTGTGCAATATATTGTTTCATCTTTTTATCCGCCATGTTAAATTTTATATGTAAAAACACAAGTCCAAATTCACTGCCAGAAACTAAGTTACTAATCGTTAAGATATTCCTAAGTCCTTTTTGACACGATCACTAAAATTTTCTAAGTGTTTTATAGCACAAATTTTTCTAAGTCTTTTTTGATGGGAAATATTATAAGTCCAACACTTCACTGAATTTACTAAGTTAATGTTTGCACTTTACAGTTTACTCACTATTATCCGGTTCGTTGGACCACTTGGTCAATTAAACACTCACACTCACTTATACCTTTTATTTATCACTATAGAAGAACACTAGGGAGTATCAAAATATATAAACATCTTATACAAATGACCAAAGCACACCGATAGCGTGAGGTAACTGGGTACTAACGACATCTATCGGAAACTTGTGAACTAAAATTCTTATTTCTATTATTAATTAAACAGCATTATTAATGTCATTTTCATAGTCTTTATCATTATTACATTGAATCACACCAGCACTATCGTCAGCAAATAAAATCATGGAATGTTCAATAGAAATGGGAAAGTCATTTATAAATGCATTAAAGAACAAAGGTCCTAATATACTACATTGAGGCACACCAGCCTCTACATCTCTACATAGAGACATAAATTCTCTAATAAATTTGTTTTTTTGCAGAATTTAGTTATAACAGTATATTGTTTCCTGTTACTTAAATACAACTCTATTAATTTAAGAGCTACGCCTCTTATCCCATAAGCATAGAGTTTGGCCAATAGTAACTTACGATCAATGTGGTCAAAAGCACAGGTCATGTCCATAAAAATGGCACAAACATTTGTCTTTTGTCCACAGAGGTCTTTATTATATCAAGTAAACTATATATTGCCTTTCGAGTATTTCTATTTTTACGGAAACCAAACTGCGCATTTACCAACACATTATATTTTTCAAAGAAATTATATATCATATCATTTATTATTTTTTCAAATACTTTAGAAAATATTGGTAACTGAGCAATAGGCTTATGGTTTTTTATATCCGACTTGTCTCCTTTTTTAAATAACGGCGTAATAATTGAAGTTTTAAATATTTCAGGGAATATTCCACAGTTAATACTTAAATTAATTAGAAATGTTAAAGGAGGAGCCAAGGAGTAAACTTTCTTCAATTAATTAAGTGGGGATACTATCAATACCTACACTAGATGTATTCTTTAATGATCTTATAGTTTTTTTAACAGTTTCTGGTGTAATTTCAGGCAAAAATATTGAATTGGTAAGTTTTGTAGGAATCTTGTAAGTAGAATTATATTTTTTTTGATTTAGTGTAGAGTCTACGAAATGGTTGTTAAGCATATTGGCTACATGCAAAGGATCAGAGATTCGCATTCTATCTCTAAGTAAATGTTGGATCGTTTCCTGAGGATACTGATTTTTATTCTTATTTATTATTTGCCAGGCTTTTGACTTACTAATAGATGTTTTTTAGAAGTGATAATAGTTCTTGAGAATCAGTTTGTTTGCTTCCGTTGGACAAGACTATATTTCCACAGCAATTCTCGCTTCTTTTTGCTACAAGTCCTAACACCTCTATATACCCATTTTACTTTTTTCTTACTTTTCATTAATATTTGCTTATAGGAAAAACATAAGTTATGAAATAATTTGACATGCGTCATTTTTCATGCGTCATGCTCGTGAACGGGTGCTGCCAGCGGAGATGAGTCTGCTCTTGCTACATTGGGTACTATTAATCGTTGTATTTAACTTTAATGGTACATTTGTTTTTATGCCTAAACAGTGGGACACGGCATTCCTAAACTTTTTTTTAAATCTGTTTTTTATATTTTTTATTTTATAGTCATAATTGTTTTATCATTTACATTTGTAATGGAAAGTGACTTCATGGGTTATCTCATATTGAACTCATTTTTCAAATTGACGACTCTGTATATAATACAGGGAGAAAAAAACAGCCCTTGCTGAGTTTCTTGCCGGTTCTTCTCAGTACAAGGTCTCCCGCCGTAGATTTGCGAACCGATGGCGTAGCTTTTCGACATTCACAAGTGCTTGTAACAGCCTAGACTGAATAAATGATATTGAATTTTGAATTTTTTTTGAATTTTGACAGTCTCAATAAAAATATTACAGGCAACATTTACATCGTCTGATGTATAGACTTTACTCAAACTTAATGTTTGAATAGCCTTCTGTGTAGGGCATCCCTGGCAGTAGATTCACCATCCTCCTTATTAGATGCAAAGTTTTTTGAAATATCGATATTTATATCAAAGTCAGGAAAATATCGATATCCGATATATCGACCATTTTAACTCGATATTATCGATATATCGATATTTTTTCCTTTTTATTTTTTATTGACATTAGAATACGGGGTGAGTGTGACACATTCATATGTTTGTTGGCGAATTTCTCGCAAAATGCATTGAGCCAGTTTTTTCGTTAAACACGCTTGATGAAATCGCGCCAAGCAGGATTTTTTTTATTGGCTCGCACGATTTGTGTTTCAGCCACGACAGGAAATCAAAAAAATAAAATTATTATCTTGATCAGATCACTCACATTCGTTAGCACGAATGCGCCAACCCGCATATGTGGGACGACATTTGCGAATGCCTTCGCTAAGTTTTCACTACATTCGTGCTTTTCCAGGCTATGTTGGTTTTATAGCGCATATCAAATACGCCTACTAATAATAATACCAGGGGCGTGCCCATGGCTTCAGAATAGGGTAAGCCCAAAGCTTCCAAAATTACTATACCTATCTTATTTTCTTGACTTGGCGAGCTTAAAAAAATTACGATTTGTATAAGATTCTTAATTTTATTTTGTGTTATATTACAATGATATTAAATTTCAATTAATCAATTGACAATTATCTAGAAAGAGAGGCAAGGATTTTATTTAAGTGCATGAGTTACCATTAGGTATACGATTATACCTATATACGTTGGTGTGGATTCTGGCATGATTATCTAAACTTTAAACTAAATTTAACATCAGTCTCTCCTTTTCATTCTGGATAAAGAATGACAAGGAAACACTATTGTCAAATTGAATTTTAGGTTTAGAGAATCATGCCAGAATCCACACCAGTTAAGTATATTTCTTGGGGTTCAAGATTTTTTTAATACATCTATAAGCTCTTGCGATTTCAAAGCAAAAGTTATTTCGATATTATTCAATTTAGATAGTCATAGCAGGTTAATTAATTGATATTATTGTGTTCAAAGTTAGTCTACGAAATATCGATATTTTGGAATTTCCGATATCGATATCAGTGAATTTTAAATATCGATATAAATATCGATATTTTGGTCTCGATATTATTGTTATTCCGATATATCGTTGCAACCCTACTCCTTATCTTCGCAGAGGCAATGGGTCGAGCCACTCTATTTGCATCTTCAGAGTGATCTTTTAGCAATCCAACGACATGATCCAGATAATGCAACGCCAATTCAAGACTTCAATTACCTGCCACAGCGATACACAATGGACTGACTGAAACCTTTTCCATAGTACTCCTGGGTTTGAGGAGTACCTTGAAAAAGGACGTCTAAAACTCTGCTGCGGAATTAGACTATGAACAGCCCCTGCGACTGCCAGGTGAATGCATTGATCCACACTCTGATAGCACTTTAGATCCAGCAGAATTTGTAACCCGCCTGCGACAACACAGAGAAGATATCGCCTACGCCAGCGTCATCACACACCAAAAATTTATTTTACTTACCCAAGGACATCACTTCAGCGGATTATGTCTTCCGTCGCAGTTGTCCTGCAAAAAGAATATTCGAATCACCATATACACATGTTATATCACGTGATAGAAATGCAAAAACTGTAAAAATACTCCTCAACGACAGAGAGACTACAGTCACCATCGATAGACTTCAGCCAGCTTATGTGATGCGCACTCCAGATTTAGATTCACCGATGGAGGATGGAGAGACCTCCAACGATTACAAATCTACCATCGCCCGTAGAAACGCCAACTATAAGAAAGACTATCAGTGGAAGAATACTACATTTTCCAAGCTGCTAACGGCCGTGAAACAGTCCAAGCAAGAGAGTATTGTGGCAGCAGCATCTGTAAAACTATAATTTTGTACTTACGTCGCTTTCTCTGTGTCATGTCGAGCTGTAGCATTTAATCTGTTCCTTCACTCATCGTATGCGTGCGCAGAGAGACGCGAGATGTCAAGCTATGCTCTTGTTAGTAACGGCGATTGCTTACACATCATTTTCAGGTAAAATATACAATTAGGGAAACGTTGTTAAATGCGTAAGCGTAGCTTCAAGAGATCGTGATATGTATTATGACGAAATTGTAAAGGAAATAAACTTATGACTGTAAGTGAAGCTCATTTACATTTAACGAAAAAACCACCAAGGCACTATTCATACACATTAGATTTGACACTATTATTTGTTAGTGAATACAGACAACTACTGATTTTATGTCACTCATTAACAGCTGGTTATCGTGCGATAATAAAAAATACTTTTTCAAAAAGAGGTTTGTGATATTCCCCTTTTGTTATTTCAAATTTACGGGGAAAGCGTAGTGTGTCTTGTATACAATACACATTCGCATCTCTCTCCTATACGCAATTAGTTTTTTTTTTCACTTATCCTGAACCGCCAACAGTACACTCAATCTTAGCATGCGTTCCGTATCTACACGACGGCAGCAACTTTTCATTCTGACGTTTGAAATATGACATTATGAGCGTCTGCTCATAATTGCCCCGCCCACATGGTCCTTTCAAACTCTTTCTGTAGTCTAATGTAACTTAATGTATAATGTATATATTTGTCTAAAATATTAAATAACACAAGTATTATTTTTTTCAGGTAGCGCCCTCATCGTTATCGGATACGTATCTGCTGTACTGGGATCCGTTTGCATCGGAGCATTGTCACTTTACTTCGGTTGCCGTAGAAGATGTAGAGGCACAACACTGAATAATACGATAAACAGACCTTTACCGGAAGTCCCGCCACGGTCTGTGGATGAAACCAACAACGGCATAGAATTAGGTGAACATGTATACGGCACCATAGACAACGCTGAAGGGGACTATTCGTATGTAATAATTGACAGAAGAAATCCTGAAGACTACGGGATTCCACGATAAAAAATTGGAAATTTCCTCGAAATATAATTTGAACATGGCATTTTGTTTTTCATTACATTATTAATATACAGGGTGTTTCTCCTAGGGTATCAAACCAGTACGAGCTGATAGCGGAGTACCATACCTATCTGTTTAACCCCCATGTATGTTCTACGATTTTGCGTAGTTTTCAAGTTAGATTTTTTTTTGTTATTTTTTAATTGCAGCGATAAGACAACTTTAAAAAAGTATAACTTCTTTCTGGGTCAATTTTTCTTAGATTTTTTTTCACAGAATGCCTATTGCTTGTAGTGTAACCTAAGATATAAAAAAAATATCGATACTAAATAAAAATGAATTAAGTAAAACAGATTGAGAGATTTTCAATTGAAATAAAAAAAATGAAAATAGATGTTCCATAATTTCTGACTGATTTCAAAAACTGCCCGACTACATATAGGCGAGGAGGCACCAATCCTGAAAGCTCCGTGATCACGGATTCTAATATTTTTAATAAAAAATAAAAGTTAACGTTTAGACGAACATGATTTGCTTGGTTTGCGTGGATTTGATTGGCCGTAAATATTTTAATTAAATTATTCATTATTAAATTTCCATATTTTTTTTCCATCATCATAGATTTTGATCAATCTTATATAGAATTTTGTGTGAAATATTATGTTCAACAAGAAAAAATCCGGCCGACCAATGATTTTTAGCCGGAAAGGTCACGCATACCTATTTGAATGGTGTGATAAGGGGTGAAATTTATCATACCAAATATTATTGTGTGAGTGAGGATTATACTGTTATAGATTTCAATTACTTGATGACATTTCTTTTAGTCTCTCTTCTACCTCTGGTCTCTTCCTTAAGTTTTTAACTATTTATTATACTAATTAGTATGGAAAAGAGGGAATACAGGAAAAAAAATATTTGGGTTGATTATATAATAAATGAAGGTTGATACAAAAAATATGTCCAATTCAAGTTTAACACACACACAAAACACTTTATATTGAAATTTCGAAATGATCTGAACCCCCAAAATGCTGTAGGACATGAGGAGAACTATGGAACTTTAACATAAATTCGATGTTACTCTTATCTCACTTACTCTTGGAGCAGTCCTATGGACTTGAAAAGAAACCGGAGTAAGAGAGTTAACACTATGCAGCCCTGTCGTAGAACAACCTCACTTTACGGAATTGTGTATCTTTGAGGCAGGTAAATGTTAAATTCGTAGGGAATAGAAAGAGACGAACTCATGCAAGGTTTCAACTTGAACCAAAAATCTGCCTCACTCACACTTTACAGAAATATGGAAACCGTTAAAAAGCGAAGAGTTAAAATTTGGTATGCGCGATACTTTCGGCAGTTTATAAGCACGCATACCAAGATAATTATAAATGTGACATTAAAACGCGTGAATTAAAAATAATAATAAAGGTTTCCGTGATAATGGATAAATTTCATCCCTTATCACACCATTCAAATAGGTATGCGTGACCTTTCCGGCTAAAAATTATTGGTCGGCCGGATTTTTTCTTGTTGAACATAATATTTCACACAAAATTCTATATAAGATTGATCAAAATCCGTGATGACGGAAAAGAAATATGAAAATTTAATAATGAATAATTTAATTAAAATATTTACGGCCAATCAAATCCACGCAAACCAAGCAAATCATGTTCGTCTAAACGTTAACTTTTATGATTTTATTTATTTTTTTAGCATTTAACTGCTAGATGTTTCGCTATAAGCGAAGGATGCGGGTTCGAGTCCCGTCCGCTGCCTGGTCCGCGTGGATTTTTTTCTAGTTAACTTTTCTTTAGAGTTAAATTTTATTTTTTATTAAAAATATTAGAATCCGTGATCACGGAGCTTTCAGGATTGGCGGCTCCCGGAACGGCTTTCATAAAAATACAAAAAAAGACACTAAATTGGGCATTATTTGCTGAAATCTGTAGTTGAATGTGTTGTATCGGAAATCGTGTAATTTTAATATTTTATAATTTCGTAGTATCTTTGCATTTTTTGACAATCTTAAGTTAAATTGTTCCTTTAAGTTTAATTGGAGCTCATTACAAAATAAAAATAATCATTTTATGACAACTAATCACTCAAAACGCCTGTTATCCTTCTGCTCAGGTATTTTTATTCTACGCTGAAATAAGGAAGTGATTACTCGTATGTCGAGGACTCTCGATTGAGCTTCATATTAAGGTTGTTGGTGAGTGATATCATGCCTCGAGATAACGAATTTTCATCGCAAGATTATGCGCAAATGCATTATATCTACGGGTACGCGCGTGGAAAAGCTTCACTTGCCGCAAGGATGTTTCGCGAGTATTTGCAACGCAGAGAAGGACGTCAGCCCGAAATTTATCCAGATCATCGAGTATCTGAGCATCATCCGGAATCACTCCAGCCAGTCCATCTCCGCCAGGAACGCCCCCAGAGCCTTCACATTGGTGACTGCCTCTTAAAGGTTTCTCGGTGAGCCGAGGTATTTAGCCCGGTATTCGGCCACTCCGTTGCATTCTAGCAGAACGGGAGTAGCTGTTTCTTCTGCCTCCATGCATCCTCTGCATAGGGGGCTGTCTGTGACACCTAAGTTGAAAAGATGTCTGTTAAAATGTGCATGTCCAGTAATAGCACCTGTTACCATGCGCAATGTAGGTTTGCTTAGCTGTAGGAGAGTTTTGGAGAAGGCACCGTTCACCCGTGGCAAAGCGAGCTTGGTCTGCCTGCACGTCTACAGGTCAAGCCAGTGTTGCTGGTGTAGTGCAGGTGTGTGCTTACCGGTATTGGGACGATTGGTTCGGGACCTGTTGGGGTCGTATCGGATCCCTTTCGGGCCAGCTCATCCACAGCGTCGTTTCCGTGTGATCCACTGTGTTCCTTGATCCATTAGATGGTAATAGAATTGCTTGACCCTACCGTGTTTAAGGTTTGGTGGTATTCTTGTAGGAGACTCGATTTGACTAAACAGGCATCTAGAGCTTGTAGGACTGATTTGCTGTCGGACAGTATTCGTATTTCCTGTCCTGTTACCTTTCTTGAAAGGATCGCTCTTGCCGCCTGTGTGATGCCCATACATTCAGCTTGGAAAACTGTGTTGTACGGGCTTAAGGGGAAAGCGATGTGTATATTGAGGTCCTCAAAGAAAACACCGCGCCCGTGCCCGATGAGGTTTTGACTTTTGGTTTTGAGGATGACCTTTGGATCGTTGTCATCCAGTAGATGTATTCTGCACTTTTTGTCAAATATGAAGGCGGGTATTATTTTGTCGCATGCCGCATCTATGAGCGGAGTTTTTACCCATTCCTTCAGTATACTGTTGAGATGCCTTGCTCTTTCGAACTTTACCAGTCCAAACTTTGGCTCATGGCTTCGTCATGTACTTGCTCGATGCTTTGGATAGTACAGCGGCGCGCGATCCGCATCATAGACGATGAGGAGGTGATTAAACACATCGAGCCTCTTCAATTACACTGTAACGGGGCGTCATTAAGGGCAATCTATCGTCTATAACATGAACAGTGTTCAGAGGACCACGCGCACTGGCCTACTTTATCACCGACTAGCTCTGGCAGTGGCCGGTCACAAAAAAAATAGTACTGACTAATTTTTATGCATTATCCGCAAATAGAATGCTCTACCTGCTCACGTGTTCTCTCCCTCCTACAACCTTGGGATCCTTTAAAAGAGGCGTGAAGAAGCAACATGCAGGCCGCCAGGGTAAGGATGGTTGGTATGGCAGGTAGAACTGCTGTACCAACTATCCTCGCGTCTGGACTCTACCTTCAACTGACATCAGGTGGGGTGTAGTCATTTTTTTTCAGACTTATCTATATTTCTTTTTTTCATTCATTTTAGGAAAGGCTTTGTTTAAAATATAATACTATTTACACATATATACTACTTGCTAAGTCATGTAAGTATAAGCATCTTTCTATGTCAAATAATAAAGTAAATATAGTTGGAAGGAGCACTGTAGTTTATTTCTCACTGAACACGGAATATTACACAACCCTTATACAACTTATCCTAGATACAAAAATGTATACGTGCGAACTAAGGGTACTACGGAGAGCGACTGGCTCAATCGCTCGTGGTCGCACCACACCAGTGCTGCCAACCCGAATTTTAGAAAATTAGTAGATTATGTGCCAAATGTTGGTAGAAGTTGGTAGAATGTACAATGCAAAATTGGTAGATCTACCAACTCAATTTAGAAGATTTTTTAAGATTAAAAATGCATGCAATGCAATGCAGAGCACACTTCAGATCACACCTACATGATTTGCAATAAAAATATCCCTTAGTAATTTCTTGAAGCCAACCTGTAAATTCCTTGTCTTTCTCACATAATTTCGAATATTTTTGGACATAGTGCCGCCTTTTTCTAGGTTTTCGTGGCGGAGTTCCTAACCTAGAACTATGTGCATCGCTTTCGCTGCTGTCAGAATCGATTATATAAATAAATGCACGCAACATAGAACAAACAGCAATCAGCACCGTTAATACGCAGTTAATTAGTTTTTACAATAAAACAGGAGCAAAGATTCAACATTGATTCCGCAACAAACCAACCGGGAATAGGCCACAGTAGGAATAGTAAAATATGGGCGCGAAATTGTGCGAACGCCGAACTCGACGCATCGTTGCATGGCCCACGCAATACATCGCAACGTCGCTCGTCGATATAAAAATAATTCAAAGTGTTGATATGTCAAACTAATTAAAAAAATAGGTAGTTTTTAGGTCTAGGTTAGTTTTTAGGTCTAGGTGGTAGATAGGTAGACTGAAGTGAAAATTGGTAGACCTTTTGGTTGGTTGGACCAAAAAGTTGGTGGATATGACAGCACTGTACCACACATGCAGTAAATGCTTAGTTGACAATACTGTGTCTCTACATAAGTAATAGGGGAAATATATATAGTTTGCGTTTCACAAAATTTACTGAAAATCGGAATCGTCATTGAGTATGGTCGTGTCCAAAATTTAGGGGGTTTTACCCGACTGCGTAATGCAAGAGCGTGAAGCGCGGCGCGCAGACAGGGTATAGCGTTTAACAGTCTATATAAGTATGTTTGTTCCTTTGTGGCACACTAGAGACCAAAGTTATTTCACAGTGTAGATTAGGCTATAAATATTATGTAATATCGTTTTCCCAAAGATGGGATCCTAGATATTTAAATTATTGCACCATCAAAATCGTAACGAACGACCGCCTTGTCAAAACTATACTTGTGAAGAAAAAATTTCGAAGTTCAAGAATTATTCATAAGAAAAACTGAAGGATAAAGGATAAAAGTGTGAACTGCTGCATCATAAACCGGGGGAGTACATTTGTTCCCTATTTTAAGTAAGCTAATAAGTAATATTGATGTTTAAATAACTTATGTGTACTGTCATTGTTTTGCTAAGTATCATTTCTTTCATAGCAATTAAGTTTCTCTATAGTTCACACTCAAATAAACGTATGACATTCCACAAACTACTTATCAAAACTCACATACTTAGTGAGTAACGTCACATTACAAAACGCCTAAGTAAGTCTTTGCCGGCCAAGCCCTGGATATTTTGGTGAATAATATTGACATAATGGGGGCTTTTGTCATACGCTTCAGTTTAAATCTAAAGAGTTTATTGTAGAACTACAATTTATCAAAAGATTTGAATTAGTACAAGTACTAATGTCAGTTTTAAAAGAAGTAATTACAATTTTTAAATTAAAAGCTAACAAATTAGCTAATTGTGTCCGAGATTTCTTTGAAAGATACATAGTATCTGAAGTCAGTTTAAAATTACTAATAAATTTATTAATGTCAAAAAACAAAATGACGTCACTATGACGATTAATCAAATTATACAAGTATGTATTTAAATCAAAGATGCGCTTATTTTCATCCCACGTCAAATTTTTAGCATAAGGGAAAGCGCTGATTATTAATTTGCAGTTAGTTTCTCCTTGTAACTTTAATAAGACATTAAAGTCAGAGTCAGAGCTGTCACCACATAAAATGATTAAATTGCTAAAACTATCTACTTTATGCATTGTAACATTATTTACAATTTCTTTAAATGATTGCCCAGGAAAGTATAAATTGTAAAATTTATTATTATATATTTGTTTCTTAGGTTTTCACGCACATCACTCATTAAATAAAACTAGTTTTTACGGGTTAATGCACGAAACTTTATTTATTTATTGACGTTTCGCAGCCTTTTCAGGTCTGCATCGTCAGAATAATGATTTTATTTAAAATTGTCGAGCTACCTAAGGTAGCTATATCCAGTGCATTTGTACGCAGGACAGCTATTCATGGAGGGTCTTTAATTTTTGTAAAACACCATGTAAAATGTAAGGAAAGAAAGGACATTGTAAGCCTTTCAGTGGAACGCCATGTTGAGCTGTCGTGTGTAGAGTTAGTAAATTTTTATATAGTATGTGTATACCGGCCCCCCTCAGGAAACTTTGGTACATTTGAATCAGTCATGGAGGACTCTCTCAATAAATTAAAAAATAAATCTGTAATAGTATGTGGTGATTTTAATGTCAATCTACTTGAAAATAGCTCTTTGAGTCTTCGGTTAATTACTTTGTTTAAATGTTTTAATTTAAATTTCCAGTTTACTGAACCAACCAGAGTAACATCTCACTCGGCCACTTGTTTAGACAACTTTTTTTCTGAATTGGATGCAATTGAAAAGTCAGTCTTTAGTGATATTACTTCCAATCATCTCGGTTTAAAGACAACATATAGTTTCAATGTCAGTACTGAGCCGAACATAATAGAGTGAAGACCTATAACAAATGAGCGCGTTAATAATTTTAAAAATAACATTAGCGATAAACTTCCTTTAATGCCTTGGACGCATGATGATCCGGATATTTTGTACAAAAATCTTTTTAATTTAATAAATAATGAATTTCAAAATACGTTCAGACTGAAAACCATTAAATGTACACAGAAGTTGCAGTTCTGTGACTGGGCGACAAGTGGTATATATAAGAGTAGAACAAGACTGTATGAGCTTTATAGAATCAAAGAATATAACCAGGATCCTGAGTTTATTAAGTATGTTAGAAAATATTCCAAATTGTTTAAAAGCATATGTAATACTGCAAAGTCCAATTTTATTAGGGATAAAATTAAAAAATCTAGTAATAAAATAAAGACCACTTGGGATATCATTAAGCGCGAAAGTGGCAAGTGTAAGCCTCGTGAAAATAGCATGGTTCTTAAAATCAATAATAATCTCGTAAAATCGAAACATGAAGTCGCAGATATTTTCGATAATTTTCTTATGAATATACCATTAGAAACTACTTCCAACTTGGACTCATCGTCTGATACTGCTACAGCTCTGTTACAAAAATATGTACCTCCGTGTGGTTTATTATTTAATTTCAAGCACGTTAGTTCTTTTAAAATAATTAAAGTTTTCCATTCATTAAAAATGAAAAATGCATCTGATTTATGGGGTATATCTGTCAAAGTCATAAATAATATTATACTCGTACATTCTATAGCCCCTTACCTAGCTGATATTTTTAATTCATGTATAGATCAGGGAGTATTCCCTGATCTTATGAAATTCAGTAAAATCATACCTTTATTTAAATCTGGAAATTGTAAAGATCCTAGCAACTATAGGCCAATATCTATATTACCAGCATTGAGTAAAATCTTTGAAAAAATAATGTTAGAACAATTGTTGACTCATTTTAACATTAATAAACTTTTACACAGAGCGCAGTACGGTTTCACTAAAAACCGTTCCACGACTGATGCTGGGGCCACTATGCTAAAATATATATTTAATGCTTGGGAAAAGTCGCAGAATGCTCTTGGAGTTTTCTGCGATTTATCTAGAGCGTTTGATTGCGTTAATCATCAAACTTTGTTACGGAAATTAAATCATTACGGCATAAAAGATTCCGCACAAAAATTAGTGCAATCATATTTAACAGAAAGGACACAAATAGTTGATATTAACGGTACAAAATCAGCCGGATCTCATGTGAAAATAGGCGTTCCTCAGGGTTCAATTTTAGGTCCATTTCTTTTCTTAATTTACATTAATGATTTACCTTTCTTTGTAGAAAATTTTTGTGAAATTGTTTTGTTTGCAGATGACACCTCGCTAATTTTTAACGTTGACAGGTGTAAAACAAATTATGACGATGTAAACAATGCACTTTCCAAGGTACTTCACTGGTTCTCTTCTAATAATCTTAAACTGAATGCGAGCAAAACTAAATGTGTGAAATTTACTTTGCCGAATGTAAAGCATGTTGAAATGGGGGATATAATTCTAAATGGTGAAAAACTAATTTTAGTCGATACAACCGTTTTCTTAGGCGTAACACTAGACCACAAACTTCAATGGAACCCTCACATTACAACACTAGCCGGTAAACTAAGTTCTGCTGCTTATGCAATTTATAAAATAAGACGGCTTACAGATGTCGACACTGCTAAGACAATATACTTCAGCTACTTTCACAGCATTATGTCGTATGGCATTCTATTATGGAGCACGGCCGCAGACATTGAAACAGTTTTTATTCTTCAAAAACGAGCTATAAGAGCTATTTATCGCTTAGGATCTCGAACTTCTCTTAGGGATAAATTTAAAGAAATAGGTATAATGACTGTTGCCTCTCAATACATTTACAATTGTATATTGCTTGTGCGTCAGAACATAAATTTATATACGAGGCGCGATGATGTACATAATTTCAATACCAGAAATAAAGGTAAACTCAAATTGCCACCATTGAGACTCCAAAAGGTTCTTGGTTCATTTGTGGGTCAAGGTATATGTTACTATAATAAAATACCAAAAGAAATAATTAATTTACCTTTTAATAAGTTTAAAGTGTGTATAAAAACATGTCTCCTTAAGAAAGGTTACTATACTGTAAAAGATTTCATAAATGATAAGTCACCTTGGGCTTAACATAATAGACTGTCGTTTTACTTTGCTAATTTGGTTGAAAATTGTTTAATCGCCACTTCTAAATTTAAATAATATTATAGTACCTAGTTATACTTAACTTTTGTTAATTAATAATATTAATGTGATGGAAGTTGACATCAACACATGCATTCAATTTTTGATGTCATCTTTCAATTGACGACACTGTGTGAAACAAAACAGGGAGAAAAAAATAGCCCTTGCTGAGTTTCTTGCCGGTTCTTCTCAGTACAAGGTCTCCCGCCGTAGATTTACGAACCGATGGCGTAGCGTTTGACTTTCACAAGAGCTTGTAACAGCCTAGACTGAATAAATGAGTTTGAATTTGAATTTAAAACACTTACTTTACATAAATTAACGTACCACCATGAATTTTATGTGACATGCAATAAATGTATAAATAAATAAACACGTGGACCAATTTTGATGATTCGTACATCAATCGATTCGTTTTAATCATGGGAGTGCTAATAAAGATATAATAGTAATCAAAATTCAATATGGGGACAATTAGGCGCCATGTTGTGACGAAGTAAAAAAAATAAGTTGATGAAATATGTCGAGTGGGGTATCATTGTCTAGATAAATTGTTGAATTTGTGTTGCTTTGATCAGTCTAATTATAGCCATAATAATCACAGTAGAATATAAGATCTAGTAATATCTAACGACTTTGTATCAGTATCTGGCAGTCACGATCCCCTTGTACCGGAGGACCCACACCATAGAGCGTTGGATATTGCGGTCAAGTTTGGCGAACTCAATCCACTTATAGCACCGAAACGCACTATACGTATATTCAATCGAGCTGATTACGAGTCAATTCGATCGAGGTTATCAGAAATTGATTGGGACATACTCATCGGCCGTGGTACAGTGGACATGGCGGTTGACGCATTCCATGACATAATTTTTAGTTTAATTGATAAATTTGTGCCAACCAAATTAGCTGCCCAAAACAAATTTCCGCCATGGTATAATTCAGCACTATTAAAAATTTTAAAAGAAAAAATAAATATGACCGTAAATTTAAGGTTTATGGTAACAAGTATGATGAACTTGAGTCCTCAGATGTTGAAAGGGATTGTTATATTAAATATATTTCCCTTATTGAGAATTCAATTGTAAATAATCCTAAATCATTTTGGTCCTGCAACAAAAATCTGCGAAATTCATCGTCGTATCCAACGTGTATGTCCTATCGGGGTCAGCAGTGTCAAGATGATGCTACAATCAGTGAGTTTTTTCTAGATATTTTAATTCTATGTTTTTGGACTCTGAAATTCCTGATCTAAACACAAATTCTGGCTTTGCTGATCCCGAGCATAGTGTTGATGGTGTTCGTGACATTTGCTCTATTGAATTTGATACTGATACGGTTCTTAAAATGATAAAATCTTTGGATGTAAATAAATCTGCTGGACCGGATGGTATTCCTTCAATGTTCATAATAAGATGTGCTGCCGAATTATGTTATCCAGTTTCAATTCTGTTTAAAAGGTCTCTAAAGGAGGGTGTCATGCCTGCCAAATGGAAGTCCACTTTCATTACGCCCATTCATAAAAAAGGTGCTAAAGATTGTGTGGAGAATTATAGACCTATATATAAAACTGTGTCAAATAGCCAAAGTATTCGAAAGAATAGTCTATGACCAAGTCTACAACAGTTTGAAATCTATTTTTAGTCCTTATCAGCACGGATTTTTGAAGAATCGTGTCTGTGTCAAACTTGGCTGTGTTTACCGAGTATCTGTCTGATCGGATGGATCAGGGCCTACAAGTGGATACAGTATATACTGATTATGCGAATGCTTTTGATCGAATTGATCACAGAATGTTGCTATTGAAACTTCTGAAGGTGGGCATTAGGGGAGATCTCTTCAGATGCTTCTCATCGTACATCTCCAAAAGGTCTCAGGCTGTTGTACTAAACGGATATATTTCTTCTTGGTCATACATTCCATCTGGTGTCCCGCAGGGATCCCTGCTTGGTCCTCTGCGCTTCGTTATTTTTATTAACGATATTGAACAGTGTTTTTTAAATTCAAATTATCTTTTATTTGCGGATGACATGAAAGTTTTTAAAGTTGTCAATAATTGAGGACGCGACTGAGCTTCAAGACGATCTCGGGGGCTTGGACTCATATTGTCATCTTAACAAACTGGATATTAATGTGTCTAAATGTTTTTCTATAAGCTTTACTCGTAAACAACATCCTTATCGTTTCCATTATTAAACACGAAATACACATAAACGAACTTATTGTAATATTTTATGTTTTCTCTCACTACTAACATTTCATGTAAAACTGTTTCATGTTAAACTGTTATTACTGTATGGCGCTTCTGTCTTTTTGTTTAGATTTTTAATCAGTACAGATTTCTCAGATATGTGGTAGCTTGTCAATGACATTCGTAGGCTGGCAGGAGTGGGCTGGATTTGAGTGGCAGAAAATCAGGAGCAGTGGTGTGCATTGGGGGAGACGTATGTCCATCAATGGACGAGTATGGGTTGATGATGATGATAATGATACGAAAAGAGCATGCTTGTGAATAAGTATGGTACCTAATCGCAAGCCGGTCTGTTTGTCGTGCTAACTATCACATGGTGTAAGGCGTGGGTGAGAAGGGGTTACTCCAGAGCTAGTCTGAACGTGTTCTTTGCGACCATGCTTCTTGATTTGTTTGCATAGTCACGATGGCTCATTATTAACATTATTATTAGGTATTTATATCTCTTTTAGAGATAAGCCCCCCTTTGCTTACTATGTATTTGACTATATGTTTTAAACTGTATGATGCAATAAAGAGTATAATATATTTTTGTAATTATCGAAAGTTTGGAGGATAAATATACCACTCATAACAGGAAACAATTAGTTTACCTGCTAATGTTGTATTTGGACATTATTATCTACTTGACACAATATCGTATTGTTGCTCTATAAAAATAAATCATTTTTTTTTCTATTAAGAATGTTATTAAAATCCATCTGATGGTTGGATTGGTGTAAGGGTCAATATTGTACGGACCATCTTATTTTGTATTACTAGGGCAGTATGATTATTAAAGGAACTTTTAGGGGCGTTATCACAGTATATAGGGTAACGGCACCAGTGGTCAGCCAGAAACCAGTGGTCAGCCCTTTGCGTCATTTATTAGTCAGAAATATCACAACAATTAGAATAAACGAAGCACGTGTACTTAAATAGAAACTTTGATTCCTTATTGATTAATATGTCACACAATAGATGCGACAGGGGATCAGGGGGGAGAAATATACTCGTTCATACAGGTGACGGCGGTTGAAAAGCGCAGTATTGTCATGTCCGCCATATTTTTTACTTCGAGTGGTGTTGTCTTTAAAGGTAAGAAAAAACATGTTTAATTATGAAATGTGATAGTCTTTTTTGCAATTTGGCTTTATTTATTACTTCATGTATTGAATTATATTAAATTTGAATAAAAATATCGCTGATTTACGTAAATATTGTGGGGGCTGCCCATTGGGTACTACTTTTTTATAAAATATCCAATGGTCGGCCCCCCGGGGCTGATCACTGGGTTCTTGAATTATTTTTTAAAATCCAGTATTCAGCCCCGATCTAGCAAACGAAAACACTGTTTACAACCCATAGACTTTTATACATTGCGACAAGGTTTATGTTTGTTTGTAAATGTACAGGTAACAGTGTCTTCGATTGTACCCATTTAGGTAGTATTCTTAAGGACGTCGGTAGACTACATTTTAGTTTTACCTGAAATAGTTATAAAATGTATTTAGGTAGTTTGTATTTCAGTAATTGAGAAGGTACGTAAATAATTTTTGTAAAATAATTCTGTATTTTTTTTAGCCCAAAATTCCGCCAAGATAACATGTCTTCCAGAGAAACTCTCTTCCACCATGGAAGCTATACGTACTCGTAGCAGTTCGGATGATTAGATATATATGAGTATAAGATATATTTATGTTTGTTGATATATAAGAGAGTTGAGATATATAAAAATAGGAAGATGAGGACTGTAATTATTTGATTGTAAGAATGATTTTTACAAAGTAGGTACAATTAGTAGATTTGCTAGTGACCTATTTCTCTTTCGTGTTGTGTATTAAACCTGAGAGGAATATTAACATAATATATAAAAATGCATACATACTAATGTCGTTGATTTTCGTATAAATAAATATTGATGTTTTTATGATTGAGTTCCAAAAAATAAGAACACAAATAAGTACTGTGACTGTTTGCTTGCAATAATATTTCAGTCAGGTGTTTTTTTTTGTTTTGATAAATTTAGCTATAAATAATAAGAGAGAACTAAATAATATCGTTGATTTTGATATAAATACTGCTCATTTTGATCTCATGCTTATGAATAGTTATAAGGGCTGAATACTGGGTTCATCGAGGCTGATTATTGGATTTTAGAGGCTGACCACTGGGCAAAGGTGCCATTTTTTGTTTGAATTTAAATATATATTTTATAAAGAGAAAGATTGTTTTTAACATATGTTGTTTAAAAACTATAATAAACAATTGATCCAATCATGTACTACGTTTCATTATCCGACGAATCCTGTAAAAATGCCAGCTTTCCAAACTTCAAAAAGTCGTTATGAGGCTGACCACTGGTGCCATTACCCTATATATATATAAGCTAAAGCAGTACCGCAACTAAGCCATTTTGTTGAGATAAATACCTACGCATCGATTGAGCGTTATGGTTGTCACTCTTAATTTTTGTAAATTAAAATTTAATTAAACCATTCATACATATTATCATAATAAATGCGAAAGTGTGTCTATTTGTTACCTCTTCACGGTTAACACTGAACCGATTTAGATGAAATTTCGTATATAGATACTTTGAGTCCCGGCGAAGGACAAAAGATAGTTTTTATCCCACAAATCATCCTCTAGTGTGGTGAAAAGGGATGTTGTATGGGAAAACAAAATTTTCACATAGGCGAAGTCCCTGGCACCCATTAGTGATTAAATAATTAAAGAAATCTTCATAATTTTAAGAAGTCTTTATTTTTTGTTATTATCAATTACTCACTGAAAAATACTTTGGCCTGCTACGACACGTTCGAAATGCTTTATTATTAAAGTTTAAAAAATATAAACGCCAGTTTCGAAGACATCGAATTTAAGCAGCTGTATACTGCGCAATACCTTCGTGGTATGTTTAAAAAGTCCGCGGACAGCTCACTCAATATGGTTTAAAAAGAGTGACCGCTCGTCCCAACGCGGCACACGAGACTATTGATGCTGGAACTGCACTTCTCAAACACATTTTTGATATATGGGAGAGTAAGCACGATGCTATTGGCATTTTTTGCGACTTATCAAAGGCGTTTGATTGCGTTAACCATGAAACATTGTTAAATAAAATGAAGCATTATGTTGTATCTAATATTTCACTAAATTGATATAGTCTTATCTTTCTGCTAGGATTCAGAAAGTAGTTATAAATGAAGATGAGTCTACAGGAGCACCCATTTCTAAGGGCGTGTCCCAGGGTTCAATATTGGGCCCATTGCTTTTCCTTATTTATATTAATGACCTTCCTCACTTTACAAGAGATTTATGTGAGACAGTACTATTTGCTGATGACACCTCTTTATTGTTTAAAGCTAGAAGAGGAAATGATCGTTATGACGAAGTAAATTGTGCTCTTTCTGAAGTAATTCACTGGTTTACGGTAAATAATTAAAAAATTAACTCCAGTAAAATGAAATGCGTTAAGTTTACTCTATCTAATGTGAGGCAGGTTAATACTAGTATAAAAATAAATGACCAGTCTGTAGAGTTAGTGGATTCTACAAAGTTTCTGGGTATTACTTTAGACTCTCGTCTGCAATGGGATCCTCATATTGATGCCTTGTCAAGTAGATTGAGCTCTAGAGCTTTCGCTGTTAAAAAAATAAGACTCTTAACTGATGTGGAAACGGCAAGATTAGTTTACTTTGGTTACTTTCATAGTGTTATGTCATATGGCCTTTTGTTGTGGGGCTCAGCCGCTAATATCGAAAGTATTTTTATACTGCAAAAGAGAGCTGTTCGCGCCATATACAATTTAAAGGCAAGAGAATCCCTTAGAGAAAAATTTAAAGAAATTAATATTTTAACACTGGCGTCGCAATACATATATGAAAATTTAATATATGTAAGAAAAAACTATGATGCATTTGCAAAAAAAGTCAAACCCATTGAAGTGAACAAACCAAATTGATCTCCGCGAATGATAAAACAATGATACAAGTTGAAGAATAATTATTTTTTAATAAAAGCAGAAAATCAAGCCAACAGAAAGAAATAGGTAAATAGAACAGACAACGTCAAAAGCAACCAACGAGTAAAAAACTACATTAGCTATCAAAATAGCAAAGAGGTCCGCAATACCCATAACTTTAACGCGAGATTTAAGAACAAGCTTGCCGTTCCATGTTTCAGACCCCAAAAATCAAGAGGTTCATTTCTGGGTTGTAGTATTGCATTGTTTAATATAGTTTCCCTTAGATCTGATTGAGCTTCCACTGACTAAATTTAAATCTCAGATCAAAAATACTCTTATCAATAAGGGCTATTATAAAGTTGATGATTATCTGAATGATCGTAATGCATGGACATAGTGTTTCTTATAATTTGTTATTTAATGGGTATTAGTCATTTTTCATAACAGTAATATTGTACCTATCTAATGCCGCTTCCTATATACTAAATATAATGTTAACTATAAAATTTATTGTAACTATATATTTATATTCTAAATGATGTAATAGACGGTGACTTCAGACGTATCTCTGAAGTCATTTTTCAACTTGACGACTCTGTATTTAACAATACAGGGAGAAAAAAACAGCCCTTGCTGAGTTTCTTCTTCTCAGTACAAGGTCTCCCGCCGTAGTTTTGCGAACCGATGGCGTAGCTTCTTGACCTTCACAAGTGCTTATAACAGCCTAAATTGAATAAATGACTTTTCATTTCATTTTAGACTAACGGTCCCCCGAGAACCCCCGAGGGGCCATGTAGCGACGTGCGTCTGTGGGCGTGTGTCATTTTGAGCGTTTGTATGTAGCTTCCTTACTGTTAGATTTGGATTCTGTGGCGTTATGCAGGACTGGCAGCAAAAGAAATCCATGCGCATGACCCAGAAGCTATCTTTTCAGTGTTGACAGTAAAAGTCTATAACCGGACATTTGGAAACACGCGCATGGTTTCGGTAGTGCAATCTGCATCATTACGCAGATTTCGCCATACAAACGCGTATGTTGTAGGCGCGTGATTTGCAATATTGCGAGTGAATGCATTTTCTGTGTGCTGCATTAGGTGCATTTCAATGCAAAGAGCCTTTCAAGCAACGTAAGAACTGCGTTACTTTAATTCAAAGCGCATTTCAAGATGTGGTGTGCGAATCGTTTTAGTGCAGGTTGTGCGTAGTACAGGGGTGCAGCCGCCTCAGGGCCGCCAACTGCCACTCGCCCCCATTACATTTTGACTGCGTGCCTACTAGAGGGCGTTACGGTAACGATTGCACGCGGGCGCTATATGGACTAGATACACTTCTGCTCAAGTTGCAGCCTTGGTGTTCTGCCAGCCCCGTAAGGTGTATATGCCTTCTTTCTCCACTGCAGAAGAACAGGCCTTCCCTTTGGATGAAATATAAAGAATGGGCCAGAGTCCGACAACTAACAATTTATTCGTGATTCTAACGTGATTCAATTTATTGTCAGAAATATTTGATTAAATTAATTTGTATGTGAGAGGTGACAATACAACATTAAATAACTTTTATCCTCATTCTTGTTCCCGACTGTTGATAGAAATACGTTAACCATGATTTTTGAATTTAAAGAAATCAAAAATTATTTTTATCAAATGTCTTATAACTATTTTATGTGTTTTTACAAGCTTTTATTTAACTTGTACTGTTCGTATGTAATTACGTAGTTTCAAAATTTGTAGACCATTTTTCGACCACTTCGTGTTAGCTGATTCAGCTGAAATTTGGCATACTTGTGATTATCTGGTGACATTGCAATAATATGGAATAGTACGTTATAATAGGAAGATCTGTTCTGATAATGGAGCTAGACGGTCGCCATAGGAACTCTGTAATGAAACGAAGCAACCCCATCCAGTTAGGGCACGTTTGATTCGTCTTGACGAGCATTTTGCCTATAGAAAAGACTTGCGGCTGATCTTGAATAAATTGGAACCTGATATCAACAAACTTATTAAACAGCATCAGATTCATCCTTCACATTAGTTTGTATATGAGAATCGCTTATGTTTCTTTAATTTTGAATAAAAGATACTCTGTCTAAATACTATACAGTTGCATTTCAATAATCGTGCTCATTGGCAGGTGTAGCCCGTAAGAGTTAACTTGAGACTTGAGCGCCGTTTTGTACTACCTACTGCGCTCAGGTTACAAGTTAACTTTTATGGGTTATAGTGAGTCTCGTTTAAAAATTTTGAAAACATATTTTTATAAATAAAAGAACTTGAAACTATACTTTTTTAAACATACTTTATGTGCTTGGAATGTAATTTTAAAAGAAAAGTCTTAAAAGAATAAAATTCTTTATTGCACACAACAAAGGACACAACACATAAACTAGAAATGACGATTTATACAAGTACAGCAGGACAGAAATACTAAAAATCGAAAATAAAAACACTTAAAAAATGAAAAACAAGCTTTTATTACCTGTTAACAAAAGTAACTACAAAGTTAAAAATAATTTAAGTCGAACATAAAATTTACCATTTTATAGGTGTACATTATATCCCACGTTTTTAATTAAAGCTTGTTACGTAGCGTGCGTAAAATAGAGGATATTTTATTCATTTTAAAATCGTTCGAGAGTAGCATAATATTTCCTCGTCTGTATCGTAAGTTTTTTCCCGGACCAATGTAATTTGGACATCTTCAAGTCCAGAGTGAACAGACATCTTCTAGGCAGGCGTGTACCATCTTAGGCCTCATCGTCGCTTTCCATCAGGTGAGATTGTGGTCAAACGCCTTGCCTATTAAGCATTAAAAAAATGTCCTTAATTTGGTATATGATATGGTCACAGCCATGTCACGTGACACGCACTCGTTACTTATTCCTGTAACTGTAATTGTCTGACTGGCTTAGTATACTTGATGTCAATAACAATGTACGTCCATACCATGATTTATATTTCCGTAATTTGTGCATTTTGCATCTTCGGCCAAGTATTAGCAGGTGAGTAACTACTTACATAATTGCATAATATGTAAACATTTAGTACATTCAACCTTTGTGGACCATGAAATTAATGATGACGGATAAATATACATTGGTGTAAACAAGGCTCCATAGCTACACCTCTGCGACACCAAATTTGACGTTGATTAAGTTGGTTTATGATGTTCTCCCGAAACAAAAGGCACGTCCTATGAAACCTATTTAGTATTTGAGTACTAATAATTCAGTTTATAATCAAGAAATAAGTTAACATGGACAGCAAATCAAACACAATAGTTTTCAAGGTAGCCCAGTCCATTGATGGGATTTTCTTGATCTTCACGGGATTGTTAGAAACTGACACGGAGTTTTAATTTTTGGTGTACTCGTGTAGTAAGTGCCATGAAATTACCGATTCATGCTGTGTAATTAGAAATTTCACTTGAAATTTGATTTTTTTATCGTTAGTACTCAGTAAGTTCTTGAAGTTTAGTTATATGTATATACGTCCCATAACCCGATCGCTGCCCACACACACATGGGTTTTACTAAAGTAAGCGTATAATTAAGGCTTTGTCAATACAAAACTTTGATTTTTTCAGAAGTCAATATGACTATAACAGTTCTGGATAATAATCGAGACAAAACAACAAAAACATTCATGTGCTCGAATGATTCCAATACGGTGCATGTTCAAGTATTCGATACTATTTACTTCAACTTAATAAGCAAATTGTACATGAACTATTTTTGGTGAGTTTTCATTAAGATTTTGCTATCATATATACGACTTGTTGTTTGATGCAACGGCAGCGATCCAGACTTCTTGTCCAGTTTGTTCCCGAGACATGGTTGTTTATTAATTTGTTACTAGCTGTGCCCTGCCAAATCACCCTGTCCATTTGAGGAAAGAGGTTCTGTAGAGAGTCAATCCTCGCGAAATATCTTTAGGTTTTCTAAGGTGAGCATGCAGTCATACATGATTCTTGTGGAACTATAACCATTAACGCAGCGCATGCAACGGAAGCTCTGAAAAGGAATATTTTCCCCGTGTTTGAAACATTTTTCAAAGACTTATTGGTCATAGCATGGTTTCCTCCATTGATAAATGGATTATGCAACACGACACAAATTCAATCCATTTCAATAGTTCTTGAGATTAGTGCGTTCAACCAAACAAAGAAACTCTTCAGTTTTATAATATTAATTATACTTAAGCTTCTGCTTGCGACTTCATCTGGTCAGGATTAATACTTCAAGTATTCTATTTACTTTTCCTACGTCCCGTATATGTTATAAAATTTTATTGTTTTTTCGATTCACTATTTTAGCTGATAGCTTACACATAAACGATAGACATAATATGCTAATGCAAACTTTTTGTAGAATTATTTGAGATTTACATTTCCACCATACATTAAATTCATGTAACTCTTACGGTTTTTGCAACGCACGCCAGAATGGATTGCATATGGCATATCTAGATATTTTGATACTCTTTCGGTATTCTCGCTCAGCACTTTTTCGGTGGAAATGCTATTATGTAAAATTCGATTGCGAGTTGAAAGGACTCATTTATGAGTTGGCTTCGTTCTCCTAGAAATGAGCGAGCTCATTTTTACTTTTTTAATCTCTTTGTCATTTTCGCTGGACTCTGTTGGTGGAACGAGATGTATTCATTTTTGTATTACGAGGTAAATACAAAAATGAATACATGCGTCATTAATGGGCTCGCTCCGCTCACGGTGGAAAACCAAACAGGTGAGTATGCTGGGAGTAAACTACGTTACATACTCACCATACTGTCTCTTTTTAAGTAGAAGAGTAATATTTAATTTTGTTTGGGTACAATTTCGGACTATTTCAGAACTACGTTTCATTTTTGACATTCTTGAAATGCCTACCGGAATTCTGTGGTGAGTATGCTAGGCGTAGGTACACCTGGCTACCGATCGAAGCTGTCTCAGTATTATCAGAGCAGCATATATATGGTAAAAGGCCAACAAAAACGTTTTACTTCGCGCTTTTTAACGCTTCCACTCATCAAAGTGGCTCTTAGATCACATCATGATAAAATCCAAGTTTCCATCAATGATTAGTTACTAACTCCTCAATAACAGATCACAGAGCCGTCCTACTAAACTTAAATCGTAATTTTCCGAAACTAAATCACACGCAAACATTTACTAAATTCTATGCATATAAACTTAGACAAAAAATAAGTGAAATTGACTTTGACCCAGTTTATTGTTGCGATGACGCGGAATCCAGTATGTCTTACTTAGTAAATAATGTACAACAAGCAATATCTAAAAGCACTATATTAATAAAATTGTGTAACAATAATAACAATATTAAGCCCTGGATTAATTACTCTAGAACTAATTCGCTGTATGAGACATAGAGACTAATTACATGAAGGCTAAAGTAAATCCCTGTAATTTAATATTGCAACAGTCTTATAAAAGGTACCGAATCTTTTGTAATGATATTAGGTCTACAGTCACAGTTAACATCTGCAAATTGCGCAAATATTTTTTTTGTCAATATTGGCAAAAATCTGACAAAAATGTGCGTAATCGCAAATCTAGGTCATTTTCATCTATTCAGACAGGTTGCACAAATAATATATATTCATTTGTTCTTTTACAAACTGACGAAGCTGAAGTTTCAAGTATAATAACATATGCCTAAAAGATGATTCTGCAGTTGAATGGGATAATATCTCAAATAAAATACAAAACAATACAAGCACATCCTCGTTCCACCGCTAACTTATATTTTCCAAAAGGGTTTAACTAAAGGAATTTTCCCCAAATGTTTAAAAAAAGCAGTCGTTGATCCTGTATTTAAATCTGGCAGTAGAGATCAGGTAACAAACTAGACTCATTTCGCTTCTTCAAAAATTTTGGAAAAAATTATAACAATAGACTCATGAAATATTTGGAAATCAAATCTATACTATCCAAAAATCAGTTTGGTTTTAGGTAAAAGTTATCTACTGCCGATGCTGTTCATCAACTTACTGACTATTTAGTACAGGAGCTCGATAAAGGTAATAAGACAATAGGTATATTTGTTGACCTAGCAAAAGCATTCGATGCAGTTTCCGTACCGATCTTGTTGCATAAGCTAGAATCTTCGGGTATAAGAGGCACCCAGCTTAAATTATTTGAGAATTATCTATGCGAACGCAATCAGGGTGTAAAAATAGGTAATGTTATTAGTTCAGATCTAGACAATACCTGTTATGGGGTTCCCCAGTGAAGTATTTTAGGCCCTACTCTATTTTTGGTGTACATATATGACCTGTGTAATCTGAAACTGGAAAGTGGCAGAATAATTTCTTGTGCAGACGATAATGTCTTACTATTTTCTGCAAGTTCTGAAGTAGAAGTTCACAAATGTACACAAAACGGCTTCAACATTGTAAACAGCTGGCTGCAGCAGCATCTGCTTACACTTAACTCCGACAAAACTAAATACAGCGGCGCTGCAGCGCGTCGACAGGCTGCTGCTGCGGCTCACTACCCGCGCGCCGCTGGCCCGCGACCAATATCAGATTTAGTAAGCGCAACGCCATGACTGCTTTAGGGCTAAGCAGAAAATTGTATGTTCATTTTTGTGAAGACCCTACCAATCGCCAGATCCAGTATCCAGTTGCCGATGGTATTAATCAAATTAAATATCTCGGTATAATCATTGGCGAAGCTCTCTCATTTAGGCCGCATATTAATGCACTGAGCAATAGAGTCCGTAAATTAATATTGGTTTTTAAAAAACTGCGCGTTATGGCAGATTCAAAATTAATCAAACAAGTGTACTGTGCTTTATGTCAGTCTATACTAACTTACTGCATTACATCTTGGGGTGGTACATTTAAACCATCAGTATTCAATCTTGAGAGAGCCCAGAGAGCCGTTTTGAAGGTTTCTTCTTTCCATTCATTTCTCTATCCCACTAATCTTCTGTATAAGTGTTGCTAAGTACTAACTGTCAGGCAATTGTACCTATATATAATGCACACAGTTCTAAAACAACATGCCGCACTCCCATTGAATATTGACACAACTAACAAAAGACGGAAAGATATGGTTTACCCGCAAAGTATTTTTACAAAGCATAGCTTCGCTTCCAGATTTTATTTATTTCAAGGGCTATTTTTATGCAACCGGCTAAATGTTAAACTAAATAGATATAGTCTAAATTATAAACACGCCAAACTTATTATTCACGATGCCTTACTAAGTATGTCCTACGATGATACATAAATTAAGTTGTAGAAGACTTTTGCCTGAAACACAGGTTTACCTGGTTCAGGCTATAGTATAAGTTACATAAATCTTTTGTTATGTCTAGAATTAAGTACTTTATTGTAAAACGAAATTCAATAAACATTTATTTTTATTATTATTTATCTTCCAAGATTATTTTTGGGCATCGTGGGTGCTTTTAAGATTACAACAGCCCCGGGATATTCTTAAGTTTGCCTCGGTATGATCATCACCTGTCAAATGACCCTTACGATGGTATACCACATATTTGATGTAGATATCCCACAACTTTAATTGTGAACTCTGCATGTTTTTCAAACGACAAATTTGATTTTAGGTGTTATATTGGCGAAGGGCGAATTGAAGTACAGGGCAATGATCACAAGAACGTGACTTCTGTAGTAAGTAAAAATATAAAATTTCTTTTTTGATTTTTGATTGCGGATAGTATGTCCGACTTACAAGATTTTTGAACCCCTGACTAGTGGAAAAACGTTCTGTTCTTCCATACTAGCAAAGATCTTAGTATGGATAAATGGAACAGTTGCCCTATTATAACTTCTTAAAAGACAACGCACTTCGGAAAATCCTTCATTAAAATGTCTGATTTTCTTTCCCTTGTTGTTATCAACTTTTTTAACAAGTGAGAGGGAGAGATATAGCGAAATACTTGATCCAAGGACACCACCTGTGTAATGTAGTAACAGGTACTCACCGGTGGGATGTACTGAATGTACTGCATCTCCGTCCCTTATTTGGATTAAAATATGAGTTCTATCAAACGGCACGCATCGCATCGGATCGGAAAGGATACGCACGGATGAGGTGACATCCGATCGCGTCCGGCAGCAGATGACGCAAGTGACGGAAGCTCCGCACTGTTTCGTCGTTCTCATCTAAAAATGATATATTTAAATATCTTTGAATGAAATAACACTTTGTGCAAATTAACTTATTGAAGGCTCTGTTGAATGGTCCATGATTAATATGTTATGGCGTGACCAAATGAAATATTAATATTTCTAATAATATTTTTATATTTTAATAGGTATAGAATAGTCCCAATTTCCCTCGGTGGCACCGTAACTTGAGAATGACTGTAATACTTTGTAGAAAGTTCATACGGAACGGAACTTACAATTGAAGGTACTCAATAGGTGGCGCTGCAGTCGGATTTGAGATGTTTTTATATTTTCCTCGGGCAGAGAGCTTGTCCACTTTTTTTATAAAGAAAAAAATCTTTGTTTCTCCGTTTTGTTCACAGCTGTTTCAAGTAACGGATACTTCGACAGGACAATTGAATTGTTGGATTTATACGGAAAGAGACGTAAAATATATTGAGGACAGGAGCGTTAACTATTTAGGTCATACATACCGGCAGTTAACATGTCAAATGACATTATATGTAAAACGTGAGTACCTGATTGACTGTTCCACTTAGTCTCGTTTGACGTCAATTTAATAAAAATACATTAATTATTATGAAACAACATCGAGGAGCTCGACGGCGCAAGTGGTTAGCGCATTCCGTCTGCAATCGTGGAAGTGCAGCAACTCTCTCAATAGCCGGTCTTAGGATAGGTGACGAATTATTCATTATCTATAACTCCTCCAAGCTTCGGGAAGGCACCTCTAGCTGTTGATCCTGGTTGCATCTGCAGTTCTTAGCACCCACTAATCCACACTGGGCACAACGAGGGTTGTACGTCATTGCCCAATCTTCCTATTCCTTCTATAAGGAAGGTTTGTGCCCCTTACCACTTGCGCTATCGAGCTTCTTATGAAATTTTATTTCAATATAATATGAATCATCGCTAGTTTCTTTCAGACAAGCTCTCATTGACAATTTTTAATGCGAAAGACAATATTAAAGAGGAGCTCTTTAAAAATGGTGTCTACCATTACAAAGCGGGTGATCACTTGACCATTACCTGTAGTTGCCTCTCTCTTAAGAGCAGTAATCTACCGAAGGGAGCCACACTTACAATTTTTCAATTGCGTGGTAAGTGAGTATTTAATAGGTGACAAAAAATTGACGTGACGGGATTGCATGGAATTCCAGGACAATGGACAAAAAACACCCAACTCCTCGAATCAGAAGATTTATGAAGATTTTGCCTTTTTTCATTATGACGCCGTAAAAATATATCCTGGTAATCGAATCGAACACATGGGCATATATGAGCAGCTAAAAAAATTCATTAAATAGTACCATCATTTTATATTATTAGTAACCATAATAATGTACCATATCGTCTATCCTGCCAAAGCCTGTCGACTATCCTGCGCTTGCACTTACTGTGACACCTGAAAACGGTTTACGGGGTACGGTGGTTGAAGGACTTGCAGTTACAACTGGTCAACTCATATGCAGTCCTTCGTCTTACTTCGTTGTGATTGCGCGCAAAATCAAGTGACAGGCACTTGATTTTTAACTAACAATATTAAGACAATGGAACACTATTATCGGTTTTTATAAATTGGTATGGATGAGCTGGAATCATGGTATTTGTGGTCGCTCCGTTTTACGTAGCAGACAATTTACTATAACGAACAGACTGTTTGAAAACAACCCAGCCCAAGCGGGGATTTTTGGATCGAAGTAACTAAGTAAATTAATAGGGATGAAGACAATTTTTTTTCTTCGTTTATCAGGTAGATTATCAAAAAGTATTGGACACGTATTTTTTCTTTTTTCACATAATATAAAAATTGCAGAAATATATTGATTTGAAAAGTCGCATGGCGTCACGTTTTGGTACAATTTTCACTCAAAAGTGACGTCATAAGCCCCTACTCCCAAACTTTGACGCGCTATAATTTTGTAATTTTTTGGTTGATCGCCCAAAGAAAAAATACGTGTTCATTATTTTTTGATGATCTAACTGACGGACTAAACAGAATTTCGTTTACTGTACGCCGTCATCACCCCTATTCCCTCGTTTATTAATGTTTGATCGTTATAGTACTTGTACCTATTTGAGGTACAAGTACGTTTTGAGCCCCGGGATGGAATTTGATTGGATTTGTCACAGATGATCATGACTATAATATATTTTAGACAAATGTAGTTTAAGCCGTGGCGGACGCGGGTGCAGCGTCCATACATTTTTGCCCAATGTCCTTTACGTGTAAAAAGTATGATGTAGTGCGATTCCCCCGCTTCTTTCGTCCAATACGGGTATTGGACGTAAAGACAAACTAGCTTTTTGTATACAAAATTTGAAGATAATATATATATATATATATACTGATACAGATGGAGCTAAAGAAGTTTCACTTCAGTCGTGTGGTCATAAGCACACTCGCATTTTTTTTGAGTGTATATGCTGTTGGTCGCATATGACCTTTAAAGCGTCACCGGGTTTGGGGATGGCGAGATCCTAAGAGGACCTAAGCCGAGAATTGCGAGTGCCTTTAGAGGTATTCCAGACGGATGGCATCTCCCCACGGAGGGAGTCTCCTTTCCGTCTGGAGCCTCTAGACCAATCAAACCTAAGGGGGTCGACTCAACTAGACGTCTTTGAGACTCGGACCTTGGCTCTAGTTAGCCGTTGTCTAGGGGGGCTTTCAATCGCACTGTAACCATTTCTTATATAAACGACTCATAGAAAATGGCCCCATCCCACCCATGCTTCAGTGTAAGTGGAGTCAAGCTGCGAGTTGTCTTTCTTACCAACAGAACACATCAACACCATATATGTAGTTTGTTCAAGTTAACTCTTGCTATGTATTTAATTTACTGTCTAATTTCTAATTAAGAGTGAATCTAGAGACTCGGTCTATTCACTTAATTTTATTGACGCAATTTATCTTAATATTTATTTTAGAAGTAATAAGGATACATAGACTTTTCTTGTACGTTCATCACTTTTGGCCATCTTGATGACGGCCAAAAATGATGCCTATTCAGTGTCTTTAGAGCATATTATTAGGTTATACTTTACTATTTTAAAGTTTACAGATAGCTAATACAAAAATCTATGTTGATGTGCTAGGATTTTAGATTGCGACTGCGGCTTAACAAAAATGAAAATTTTCCAGATAAACTAACACAACAAGATAAATCTACTGATTTGAATAATGTAAGCGCCAGTTTCACATTACAGAGGACAGATAATTATTCAAGTATAATATGTTCATATCGAAGTCCCGATTATAGATCACACGATATAACTTTAGATTTAGTTTTAGTACCTGATGGTGAGTAGAACTTAATTTAATAATAAATTGATACATTTAGCTTGACAATACATACATTTTTATAATATATAGGATGAAATCGAATGTTTTAATGAAACTTCGTGGGATTGTTGGGTTACGTATATAGATTATCTCCGATTTTTTTTCGGTTTTTTAAAATGATAAAAATTTTTTTTTTGTTATTTTTAAGTTCTTTCCTCCTTTGGGTACTAAATAATTATTCTTTTTAAAAACGCATACAGAGTAAGTAAAAAACAGCTAATAAGCACTGCATAAAAAACGGAAACACAAAAGACGCCCGGCCGGGAGCAATGATCACTCCCGCCGTTGAATACCTACCTACCCACCTATGTGCGGTGCAACGCGCAATAAGCGAACGCAGTCTCAAGTCTATCCATCGCGCGTGCGTATCTTTTAACTTTGTGACAAGACAAGATTTACAAATAATGCCTCGATTAGTTCTTGTTCTGTGGCCTCGACATAAGAATTTGCACATGGTGTGTTGTTATTGCGAGTGTCACGAAATACTCAGCAAAGCCGAAAGGCTTTACGAAAGTAGGTTTGGTGATTGATTCTATTTACAAAGTGTATACCTACGGGAACTTATAGTGAAAAAAAATTATAGGTACATCGGTCTCGTAAGTACTTTTGAATACCTGGTTATAAATTTCGTTTTGACCCAAGTATTTAACTGCAATAAGTATTTGTTATGGCTTAACATTTGCCTATTTCCAATCGCGACAAAATGATTATTATCTTTTAAGGGTGTTCTCTGCTTAAGAGACATTTGTGCTTATTATTTCAATAAATTTGGCATCTAAGACGATATTATTGTATTGTGTGAAATCAAAGGAGTCGCGTCAGCTGAGCTCTGTGTAACTACTCACTCAACAACTGGCGGGCGCGGTCGTTGACCCGCTTAATTTTACTGTTTTCCGTTTCGATATTAGTGCTTATTTATTAGTTTTTTTTTTTCACTGAATATGTAAGTACAGTGTTTAAAATGAATAAACTACTCTAAAGGTGGAAAGGACATAAAAATACACAAATTATAAATAAAAACATGAAAAAAAAATACTTCGAAAAAATCCGAAAAAAATCAGGCATACTCTATACACGTAACCCAACAATCACACGAAGTTTCATTAAAACATTCAATTTCACCCTATATATTGATAAGCGAAATGTGTCAAATACATTAGTATATTGGCAATACTGGTATAAGAAACTCTTGAACGACACTTACTACAGTCGAAAGCAGTCAGAAGATATTAAAGTGTAGAGTTAATCAAAATTATTTTAAAAAGTTTCCAGAATGGCCAAGTCCAAATATCTCAGCCAAAACAAAAAACCGAAACAGTAATAACAAAATAAAAATGACCTGGAATATTATAAATAATGAAACTGGAAAGTCTAAAATCAGAAAGATAGATTATAATCTATACATTAGTAATAACAAAGTTACATCAGACATTGAAGTTGCCACTGCCAAACTTTTGAGCTGCTCTTCCATTGAAGCCGAGTCTTTTTTTAAAAGAAACAATGAAAAATTGTTATACTAGAATAATTATAAGATGTTTACAAAAACACATTCGCAGATAATGCATTATTTAAGAACAACTTTATTTACTTTAACAAAAAAATTATAGTGAGTCAACCTTAAAAGATAGTTATTGTCGCGGACTTTTTTTTAGAACTTTTCGAGGAGAAATATTACTACATACATGATTTTTGTGTAACTTTATCCGCTTACAAAATTTTTATTCCCATCTTCACAACATTTTTTATTAATTTTTCTCTCCTATTAATTTAATCATGATGTTATGTCGTTAAATAGGCTTTCTGCTGTAACAAAAATAAAATTTCTGTTTGAATCAGTAATAGGGTATTAGACAGTATTAAAAATAAAGTGCCAATTGTTAGCATCTGTGTTTAGTAGAATATTGGCAGGGGTTTTTACTATTTTTACAGAAAAAATATTCATAATTTTACTAAAAACCCAAGAAAAAGATAATAGTATTCTTATCTTTTGTCACGTGACCCAAAACTCTTGGGATTAGGGGAGCCAAAAATGACGTCACACGCAAGTAAACTTCCGGTTAAAGTGACATTACATTGTATCGTTTGACGTTTTAATAACAGTCGTGTGACGTCACACACCAGTAAGACGCCATATTGTCCAGAAAAGCGTTTTCGCGGCAACTTGAAAATGGAGTTGTTGATTTGGTTTTTTTTTTTTACTGGAATACACAACAGAATGATGAATATCCACTTTTTACGGACATAAACTAATGTTTAAGTCCGTAAAAAGTTGACTAATGTCAATAACGTGAGATCTTTTTCTATAACTTGTCAAATACCCTATTCCTGAGATAAGCGAGTTCTACCAAACAAACAAACTTTTAGTTTAAGTAGATTTGTTAAACACGCCCATTAACATAACAATAATAAAACAGAAATTGTCTTTTTATTTTTGTATGTTTTCACTGACCACACCAGTTATTTAATATAAAACCCATGAAACTTGTAGAAAATGCAAAAAACGTATATAATTTTACATTATTCGGTTAAATATGAATTGGTGCTTAAAAAACACTGTTTATTAAAATATATTAACATTAGCGGACACCTGTAAGTCTAAACCTAATTAAAATAAAGGAAATTAGATTGTTGAACATACTCCAACCGATTCGCTATCCCCCACAGTTTTTGGGACGTAACTTTTTTGTGAGTTTAGAAGACATAGTATTATTATTTAATTGCGTTTTTCAGAACCTCCAAAAATGACGTTGGAAGGGGGGGATGGAAAATTTTATGAAACATCGGATTCAAACTACGTTTACGAAGGTACAACGACTGATATAATAACTATATCTTGCTCGAGGAAACAAACTGAAGGATCTTTACACTGGGATTACTGTTCTTACAAAACAGGCAGGTACCATATTTAATCACCATCACCATTAGTAATCGCGGGTTACACAATGTTTCAAAGTTCATTATCGTTCATTCAGTAAAGTCAAGACAAACAAGACAAGACAGTACGCAATGATGGTCGATAGACTGCGCTATCGTAAATCTACAGCAGATGGCCTTGTACTGAGAAGAACCGGCAAGAACTCAGCAAGGGTTGTTTTTTTACCTTAAATGCCTATAATACACGGTTGTTCAACAAGAATATAGTATTGACATTTAGTTTTTTGACGTATTCGTAGTAGATGCATTGGCAATTGTTACGACGAATTCAATTTCGCTTGAAAATCGAATTAAAATAATTAAAATCCACTATGAATATAGTTGTACTGTTACAGTTACATTTCGTCAAATTCGTGATATTTTCGGACAACATAATAGTCCTTTTGTGACCGCTATTAAGAATTTAGTCGTTTTAAATTTGAGTCGACAGGCTCGATACAAAATGTGCCAACACCAACGCGTGTTCGACCGGGTCGTTCAACTGAAAGCATAGCAGCTGTGAGCCACAGTGTTGAAGCAGATCCAAATTTATCAATTCCGCGACGTTCTTAACAATTGGGGTTATCCAAAACATAGCGAATTTTGGCCTATTATTGATGACGTGGATATCACTGATATGTGGTTTCAACAGGACGGCGCCACATGTCACACAGCCAATGAAACGATCAATTTATTGCAAACCAAATTTCCCGATCGCATAATTTTACTAAACTCAGCTGTTAAGTGGCCAGCCAGATCATGTGATTTACCAGTAGATTATTTTTTGTGGGGCTATGTTAAGGACAGAGTCTATACGGGGCCATTAGAATCGATTGCAGCCTTAAAACTCAAAATTCGTGATGTGATTAACGACATAGTCCCGCCATTTTGCCAAACTGTGATTAAAAACTTTGATGAAAGAATCGACATTTGCCAGATATAATTCTTCATTCATAATTTCCGAACTTTTCTCATTGTAATTCAATAAAAAATTTAATCATCTTCATCCAAATTTTTTGGTAATTACCCAACCGCAAGTATTCCAGTGAGAGCATTTTGTGTCTCTGTTCATCAAATTTACAAAATGTTATGTAGACGATTTTTTATGTAAATCAGCGTTCCTATCCTCTACTCCAAAGGTTCCGGGTTCGGATCCTGGTAGAGTATTAGTTAACTCCCAATGCATTAGATGCCTGAAGTTGCCTCCTAAATAGCCACTTATTTACAAAACCCAAAAGTTTTATGTAGTATTGTAACTAGCAGACGTGTTAGATTAAATCGTCAATTATATTGTTATCGATAATGACACCTTACCTACGAATAAGTTAGGCTTTTCTCATCAAGCGGTGACTCATAACTGGATCCCGCAGTTACAACTGGAGGGTGAGATGTAGATCGGGGAGTTGGTTTACCTGGTAGGTACGGGAGCTGGTCGGCTGGCTAGCCGCTCGGACTGCGTCTATGAGACTAGTTAGGTGACGCTGTGAACGAAGAAGCACAGGATCGACTGCTGGTCGGAGACGGGGCAGTTTGACGTATGCCACGCTTGCGTGAGTGCACGTCAAAGTATACCCGCACCGACTAGCGGCCCTCAGGCTGCTCGCCGATTGCCGAACGTATCACGCCAACGTGACCAACGCGGCGTTGGTCATTGTCGTGGATATAATATTTTTTCTCCCCGTCATAGAAAAAAAAAGATTTTTCTCCTCGTTCTCTAAAAAAATGGTGAAACGACAACGGAAGCGGATAGGTTGGGTTAGGTTAGGTCATACGATCAAGATTTTTTACTTTATAGATACTTACCTCACATAATGCTCAAATAAATCACAACCCACACAGTTGTTTGTTTGTTTTTATCGGCGGAAAATACCTTCATCATCAGCCTATTAATGTCCCCACTGCTGGGGCACAGGCTTTCCTATGGATGGAATAGGGAGATTGGGTCATGACCCAGCACGCGGGCCCAGTGCGGATTGGTGGGTGCTAACGACTGCAAATGCAGCCGGGACCAACGGCTTAGCGTGCCTTCCGAAGCACGGAGGAGCTCGAGATAGTAAATTTTTGGTCACCCATCCAATGACCGACCACTGCGAAAGTTGCTTAACTTCAACGATCGCAGCCGAACGCGCTAGCCACCTACGCCATCGAGCTCCTCGGATAATACCTTAGTTAATATAATAAAAAATTAAAATCTTAATTCAAATATAATATTATGCGATTGCACCTTCTTATTATTTACAGATGCCAACTGTTCAACTGTAAGGAACACCCAAAGTCTAACCATAAAACGCTATAATTTTTCACTCTCGAAAATGAATGGGAGTTACTTAGAGTGTGTCTATACAAGCCCTGAGGGAGTTCCAACGAAATCTACAATTTCATTCAAACTAACAAAAGAGAATGATCAAAATGAAGGTAACAAAATTATAATGCTAATTAAGATTGCAGCACACATATTACGCATAGTTGAAAAAAAAACTGAAGGAATAGTAGCAATAAATCAAGCTTGTATTAATTCGTGTAATTTATTGTTGAATTAAGAAGAAGCATTACAATGCAGTTTTGCAAGTAAGAGAGCGGGGTGAGCGCCGCACAGCAGCAAAAATATGAAATTCATACAGATTAAATAATAGACCTACAATATTCATGGTTGCGTTCCATTCCTAACAACCACCCCTGAACGCAAACCCATTTTTGCTATACAATAAATTTTTTATGGTTTGTTGTCCCCTTGGTAAGTATATCTGTAATCATTTCATCACCTCTACAATAGTTAAACTTTATGTCTACATTGTTTACATGTTCTCTCAAAAAATTATACCTGATATCGATATGCTTAGAAGAAGGTAGATAACAATCATTGTAAGACTATTTAATAGCACTCTGGTTATCGGTGAACTGGCTAGCTTCACCTAGATCCTTCATCTCCGAGTATTGCATGAGCCTGTTCTTTATCATATCCTTTTCTACTTTATTCGGAGTAAATAAAATAAGATCATCGACCCATACAGCAATATAGATATTCTTGTTTACATTAAAATATACACAGGGGTCAGATTTAGACCTTTTCATACCTATGTCCTACAGCACAGTATTCAGTTTCGAATTCCATAACCTGCTTGCCTGTTTCAGTCCATATAAAGATTTATGAAATTGACATACCTGAGACCGTTGCTCCATTCCATTCCATTGATGTGGAAATATATATGACCCAACTCTGGTTGCGTCAACGTCATCGTATCCGACTGCAGGTAGTCAGGCGTCCATTAGACGCTCATGCAGACGTCAGTCAATTTCATCAGTCACGAATGATAAACAATTAATGGCTACTGAAAGGTTCAAATCGATATTACATGCTGTGATAGTTGTAGTCAAGATTTTACAGAAAATAATATATTTTAGAAAGAATTCACGTTTCAACTTAAGAGTAAAGAAAGGGCTTGAAGATATAAATATGAATTTTCAAAGGAACATAACAACTTCAAGCCTATGACAACGTGTGTGCTCTTTTGAAAGATCATGCCAATTTGATCAAACTGTGTGAACCAGCATGTTTGATCAAACTACTTGAACGTCTATGGTGGCCATTAGCTGTAATTCTCAATAATCGGATGCAGATAAGCTGTGAATTCTTTGTGCCTATTTTAGTGTCTGAATTCTAGATGCTTTATTAGCAAAGCAGATGCAGATAAGCTGTGGACTTTTTATTATTTATAAAATTATGAATAAATTGGTTATTAAATTAGTCTTAGGCAACCCCTGGACAAAATACACGCCTTGAACATTGAAATTTGTATTTTTAAAACGCCCTTCAGGTCGGTCAAATGTTATCTTGTTTCTACATCATATGCCTTTTGTCTTTCACAAAATTAGTGAAAACAATAGCGTTTGGATTGAATTTATTGTTCAGTAATATGAAGTTATGCAGAAATAAATGGTGACATATTTAAAATTGAAAGTCTGACCAGGCTCAGTTCTAAGAGCCCCAAATCTCACACGCAAAATTATAATGAAATAACTTAAAATTGCCATTTCATATTAAGCGTCTCTTCATTGCATTTTCACTATTCACAATAATTGTGAAGAAATATATATATATATATATATAGTTATATAATAAATTTAATTAGATCAAACTTAAGATTAAAACAATTTGCAGTTAAATGCTTAAAATAAATTTAATAAACTACAATAATGTTGATACAGGAATTATCCTGTAACTGTCATAATGAATCATGCTTAGCCTTTTCCTACAAGGAACGTAATTTAACTAAATGTAGTATCACATAGGTAGTTCAGTAACAATTATGAAGGCTACAGTGCTGTTAAGTATATTTTGTTTATTTATACACATCTCAGATGGTAAGTGGAATATTACTTATAAATTAAATTAAATGACTTTAATTGCTTAAGATTTTAACTTAACTTTATTAATATCTTCACCTTTTGCCGTTTACCACGTCACGAACTATAAATCGTTTGGGTAGTACCTGATATTAGCTTTGTTTTTCAACGATTCCATATAAAAGTGAAACAGGTTCATAATCCGTCACTACTTGAATATTGTATTCTATTGTTTATTGCATAGACGACGTCATTATAAAATAAAATTACCTGCCGCGTTCCTTCTTTTAGTTTTATGATTCTGGGCGAACTCACTCACGAATAAATATTTACCCCAAGATCCTGAGTACTTACTCGTAACAGATTCGTGTACATGTAGTATCAGTTTTTGGCTTCTCCGGAATGTAGTACTTTATGCAAATGTCCCCAATTTACGTTATGTTAAGTATGATTTGGAATTCAGTTGGGAAGACAGCTGATGCGGCAGAAAAGTGTTCCGCTATTTGCCGCTACAGCTAACCTCACTCTACTAAACTCAAACTCTGAAACCAGTATCTCAAACAGTCACAAACACCACCAAAAGATAGTGTTATTTCATTACGCTCTTCTGTAAAGTGCTTGTTACTTCTCGAGGCAGAGGTGCTTTAATTCGAGCAGGAAATCAGTGGCTTACCTCTCATATTATAGCAACATTAATAAGTAGCGTGGGCTTGATAACAATTTTACCGAATTCATATGATTCCTGATAGTACCTACAGGAAAACCAAAAGCGTGAACAGGGCAATAGATATTATTAAACGAAAATAATGAGTCGGATACAGTCTAAATTCGACAATAATATTTGGATGCAACAAATGTATCCTTAACTCCCTTTGTATCCCGTGGTCCACCTCGTAGTCCACCCAGGTGGACCATGGGGATTATTTATTCCTCGTGGTTCATCAGGTGGACCATGGGTATTTTCCCCCCCGTAGTCTACCTGGTTGAACCTCGGGAAATAATTTTTACCCGTGGTCCACCTGACTCTTCCTCAATTTATTACGGCTCTTGAGTGTCTTGAGCACAATAAGAATTGCAAAATTAAAAAGGCGCAAATAAATTGAAAACGATGATTATATAAAAGATATTCAGATGCATTTAATTAACAACGATATATCTATAGGCATCGCTTTAGAAAAACTCCGCTAATTAAATGATTTTAAAAATTACGCGATTTTAAAAAAATCTTAATGCTATTTTGTTCATAAGAACATCCATAATTTACTGTTAGAAACAGTAACAGCTATGCGGGTAGACCACTGGAAAAAATAATCTCCGTGGTTCGCCTGGGTGGACTACGAGGTGGACCACGGGAAACAAATGCTTAACTCTACTTATGCTAAGAAAAACCCTGCGGACGTTTTCGAAACCAGTTTGGAGAAAATAATTATAGTTCTTTTTTTGAAACCGATTTCGAAAACAGAAATATATTTATTTTTTCAGGTCCGGTTGCCTAATAAAAACAAATGTTTCTGTTTTCGAAACCGGAAACAAAATCTATTTTTTTTAAAAAAAGACCCCATATAAGAATGGCGTTGTCAAAATGCCCATGAAATAGGACACTACCACTGAGAAAGATAAATAAATAAATCATTAGGATGTTTTTTTTTTTTTATTTATTTGTATTCAAAAAAAAAGTTACAAATTTTATGCTAAGACTGCCAAACTGCAACACAGTTTGTCGGCAGCAGTTCCCTTACAACTTAAAAAATAAAATAACCTATATATATATTTATTTTCTAACACTAAGCTAGTAGTTGATTATACTGTAATATGCAATTATGCAACACATACATTGCGTTCTATATTGCGACTGTGACTGCATTGCACTGCACACATTATATATGTTATTATATAAAAGATACATACCACAATAAACTATAACATAATATAAGCTATTGTAAACGAAAACGAGGTGGATATCCAGCCCACCTCACCTCCGCTCACAACATCACAAGGATCATGGACAGAGGGACAGATAGTGTTTTTTTAGTCTACACTTTAAACTATTTTTAGACAAAACATCTTTTAATAAATTTTGCGGCAATTCGTTAATTAGAGTGGGAACCATATAGCGCAACTCACGTTTTCCATAATAATTCTTTATTTTAGGAACAACCATGGTAACCTTTCGCGATAAGCGAGTTGGGTACGTACGTAATCTTTGTTCAATATATTCAGCTTTACCATATTGCTCACCTAAAATTGCTAACTTAAATCTAAAGAAAATATAACTAGAAAAAAAATCCACGCGGACCAGGCAGCAGACGGGACTCGAACCCGCACCCTTCGCAATCCGGGCGAATGCACTGACCAATTATGCTACCGCAGCCCTCACGGACCGCGTCGAAATTCTTCTAGCCATTCTTAATCTGCAAGGCAGCGCCATCTCTTCGCATTATAGGTAACCCACAATGTCAAATGAATACTTTTACAAGTATTAAACATTTGAAAGAAGAAATAGCGAAGAGATGGCGCTGCCTTGCAGATTAAGAATGGCTAGAAGAATTTCGACGCGGTCCGTGAGGGCTGCGGTAGCATAATTGGTCAGTGCATTCGCCCGGATTGCGAAGGGTGCGGGTTCGAGTCCCGTCTGCTGCCTGGTCCGCGTGGATTTTTTTTTCTAGTTATATTTTCTTTAGATTTAAACATCAAGCAGTTACATGCTTTAAAATAATAAAAAAAAAATATAACTATAATTGCTATTTCTTCTTTCAAATGTTTAATACTTGTAAAAGTATTCATTTGACATTGTGGGTTACCTATAATGCGAAGAGATGGCGCTGCCTTGCAGATTAAGAATGGCTAGAAGAATTTCGACGCGGTCCGTGAGGGCTGCGGTAGCATAATTGGTCAGTGCATTCGCCCGGATTGCGAAGGGTGCGGGTTCGAGTCCCGTCTGCTGCCTGGTCCGCGTGGATTTTTTTCTAGTTATATTTTCTTTAGATTTAAACATCAAGCAGTTACATGCTTTAAAATAATAATAAAAAAAAAAAAAATTGCTAACTTAACTTTGTACGCGATAGGCAAGATTTTACAAATACTAAATAATTTTTCATATTGTTTTTGCAACTCATTCTTTGTTTTGGTGTTAACCAGAAGCTTTAATTATTGGGTTTGTAACTGTTTTATTTTATTTAAATATGTAGGAAATGTAAGTCCGTACGCACCCAACCCATACACTATAATAGCATCTGCCAATGAAAAATATAGCATAAACAGAATATTTTTACTAACTATATACTTAAGGTTAAATAACTTACCTACTATCGTACGTAATTTATTACAGACTGCTTCTATATGCAAGTTCCACGAAAAATGATTGTCAATAATTAGTCCCAAATACTTGTATGAATCGACTACATCTAAAGATTTACATGAACAGCTTTTTCCACTGTTATGTAAGCACTCAAAAGTATGTCCTTTAATGGTCATATTAACCACCTTTCTATTATCCGGCGACGTTATTATCATGCACTTTGTTTTTTCCATATTTATAATAATACCGTTATCGTGAGCCCATTTTACGATGTCGTTAAAATCACTTTGTATCCGGCTTTGTATAATGTATTGATCCCTACCACTATATATAATGCAGGTATCATCAGCATACATATATGCTTGACAGTACTTAATTACGTTAACCATGCTGTTGACATGCATTACATATCCAACCGGCCCGTATACCGAGCCAGTTGGCACACCGTATTTGATGTTACCTATTTCACTCTCTGCACCACAGACGGATACTTTTAGGGATCTGTTTTCTAAGTATTTTCTGAGCCAGTTATTCATCGGGCCTCGAATCCCACACTCCTCCATGGCTTGTAACAGTCCTGTATGATCTAGCGTGTCAAAAGCTTTCTTGAAGTCGATAAAAACTGCCATCACAATGTTTTGTTCATTAAGATAGCCATTAACATCATTTGTGAAGCTTGACAGGGCTGTGGCTGTGCTTCTTTTAACACGGAACCCATGCTGAGCATCAGTTAGTAGCTGATTATCCTCGAGAAACTGTGTTATCTGATTTACTATGGTCTTTTCCACTATTTTATTAATAACATTTAATATGGCTATGGGTCTGTAATTATTAAACTCTGCATGGGATCCCTGTTTGTATATAGGTCTAATAATAGCCATTTTTAATTCGTCTGGGTACAGACACTTTTTGACAGAGAGATTAATAAATCGGCCTAACACAGGACTTATATCATCTTTAATATTTTTAAGATCCCTGCCCCTTATGCTATCTGAACCAGAGCTTTTAGCTTTTTTATGTGAAAGAAAGTGTTTTATAATAAGGGCCAGAATTATTAATTAATGCAATGGTTTTTACTATTTACCTAAAGCTCATAAAACTAATTAAGAAAACAGAACATTACCTCTTGGTAGTGTTGTGTTTCTGTCGGTGAGTCAGGTTCCTGGGCTCCGCAGGGTGGGGTATAAGGCATTAGGATAGGCAACTGCGCGAGTGATAACTTTGGTGTCACAAGTGTCTATAGTCTATGGTGACCGCTTCGTGTCCCCTCACATAGCCACCGGCCACATACACAAAACGCCGCCACCGGCATATTTCCTGTAGTTTTCATACATTTTATATGGACTCGCCCCACATGCTTAACGTCAGTGGCCGCCACTCGCCACGTTGCGTGACCCCACCTGGATAAGATAGAGTCCAAACGCGAAGATTGCGCGATTTCATGCGTTCGGTTCGATAGGAATATAATTTTCTCTACTCGCCACGTAGCGTGTGGCGGCCACTGACGTTAACCGTGTGCGGCGAGACCATATAAAATGTATGAAAACTACAGGAAATATGCCGGTGGCGGCGTTTTGTGGTTGTGGTCGGTTAATGTCACTCGATAGGAATATAATTTTCTCTACTCGTCACGTAGTGTGTGGCGGCCACTGACGTTAACCGTGTGCGGCGACTCCATATAAAATGTATGAAAATTACAGGAAATATGCCGGTGGCGGCGTTTTGTGGTTGTGGCCGGTGGCCCGTGTGCGGTGACACTTACCATCAGGCGGGCCATAGGATTGTTTGCCACATTTTTAATATTTAAAAAATAGTTTAAACTTTTAATTTCACAGCTACAACTGTTTAAACCTAAAAAACAATACTAGAATTAAAATAATGAAACGTAAGACGTTCGTTTTCAGAATGGTATCATTCAAAATTTATTTTCTCCACATTTGTAATTTTTGGTCATCAAAAATTAAAGAAAAAATACTCTATTTTGCCTGGTCTTCCGTGAGATAAAAAAAACAGACGACAGCATAATCAAGAATAGGAAGCAATAATAACTGTGGTAATGGGTAGGAAATTATGTAGTCTAAGGCCCGTATTATAGAACATTATTTAGTAAGAAATCTAGTTTTAAAAGTAGTTTCAAAACGAGATTTAATTTTAGAACGCTTTTTGAAACTTATACATTGATCGAATCTCAGCTGAGTTGAGTCAGATCAATTGCTTATTTCAGAAGGACATTTACATCAAAATCTTTGTTTACTTAAGTATGGTCGACACCATTCTTAAGAAGAGAATACTATTATAGTACCCAATAAAGTTGTAACGCGAGTTAATATAGTTTGACATACCGCTATGTTGTTTATTTTCTAAGTGTTATTATAAACATCTTAACCTATAGACAAGTTTCATCGGAGTTCAAAACAATTTTTGGTTCTATTTTCAGCTGATTTGCTCTTAAAACGTGACCTGTAATATGCTGAGCAATTAAGTAGTGATCTTCACTTAAAACCAGCTTTGAGTGATTCGAATTTAAATGCTGCTTAAGCTGCGTTCTATAATAAGGGCCTACGTGAACGTTGCTGAAGCAAAATAATAAAAATTTGCATCTGCAGAACTGCACTCCAAGTGCACACTTTCGATCAATCTAGAACTACCTACTATTATGCTAGTAATCATGTCCAACACAAAAGATATGCTCCACTCTGCAAAAACATAGATCGTTATAAGTGGCTCGCACCGTATCACCAAGCTGACGAACGGGCGCTTGGCGATAGATTTGAAGATCATCTACACATAAGTGGTAGGAAGAAAAAATATAGTTTAAAATAGAGTTGATCAAGATAGTTGATAAATATAAGACGATGCCTTGGGGCACGCCAGCAGTCGTGTCACTCCATGAAGAAAGATTCTCCTCGTGCAGACGCACTATCTGCACTCAATCACTGTGAAAGCACTCAATCATTGAAGAACATACCTTAAGTGAGTGCAGCAATGCTAAAATAACACCAAAGTTGACAGTGTTAAAAGCATTAGTGAAGTCCAAAAAATTTAATAACGTAAGGATACGATTGTCCATTATAAGAAATATGTCATCGGTCATTTTAAGCAATGCAGTTATGGTATTTTGCCCAGGACGGAAACCAAATTGAAGAGGATTAAAAAGATCGTTGCGAGAAAGGAATACATTCAATTGGTTATGGACTAGGTGTTCACGGACCTTCGACAGGCAGGGAAGGATATGGATAGACGAAAATCGACGATGGATTAAGAGTTCGATTTTTAAAGACGTGGAATAATTTGGGCTCTCTTCCAAACTGACGTTAACAAGGAAGGTAAGGACAGGAAGAAAGATATTTATACTAGATATAAATAAATTAAGATTTCCCACCGCCTTCGAAGAGATGGATAGCCCAGATTAACATCAGATTTAGTTAATTGAGTAAAAGCAAAAGAGATACAGTCAGGAACTGGTAGCGAAAAAATTAAATAAATAGTGTAGTCTTATTTATTGAGCCTAGAAGAGGAAGAAGAGCGTAGGTTGAGTGCATCATTCTGCCCCAAGACACGTGAGGAAATTCCAGACTTTTGGTGGATGTCTATTACAGATATGAATATGGCGACATAAGGGATGCCTACACACCAAATTGCAATAATTACGAGCTCTAACATAGTTGAATTTTTTGATCAGTTGGAAAATGGTTTTATTTGCATTTAGTAAAATCCTTTTTGTGCATTAAAGCTTTAACGTCGTTTAGCTCCATGAGAGATCCCCATAAAACTTTTAAAATATGTTATAGGTAAATGATAGTTTTCATGATTTTACTTAGAGAGTAGTAGCGCTTGTACACGATTATTAGTTCCGCAGGCCTGTTATCTAATCTGTAAATTGTTTTGCAACCGGTTATTACAGAATCATTTGACGTAAATATACACTTAAAATAACGCTATAAATATTTATGAAGTAAAAAACACTACATCCATCCCTCCATCTTTTTTGTTCGCCGGTTTGTATTGTGTTAGTCAGTCAATCCATTCGTCCATGTGTTCATCCTTCCGATAAACCGTCTCTCCATCTGTCGGTTCATTCAATGTGATATCAAAGGTGATTAAACATTGTTTTAATCTAAGGATATCACGCCTCTTCATTAAGTAAGTTCGCAAATTTATTTACAGAAACACTATAAATTGTAGACCTAATGTTTAGACGGCCGTCTGGGAAAGTAATCTTTACCTTACAGAAGACCACAATGAAATAACACAACCTCTGGTGTTGTTTTTACTCTGTCGGTGTGTAAGGTTCCAGAGCTCCACGGTGAATGGGATGGTGTCAGAGTAGGCAACACGCCAGTGATTGCGAACGTATACAGGCTATTATGGCCGCTTTCCAACAGGCGGGCTGTATACCTGTTTGCTTCCTTTGTTAGGTCTGTCAATAATTATTTTAAAATTTTGTTCTCTGTTCTGTTCAGGGTTACTGGAAATGCAAAGCTGGCAGAATACCAAAAAGAATTTTATTAGAAATCTATCGTTATGGCTATGGCCTCCGCCGTTTAACGGCGGTTGTTTATATACCAATATCACCAGTTGGATTTACAGAAAAGCCTCAACTTATTGCGGATGACGGTAATTCAAGACGCATTAATGGCCGTATGCAGAGGCCTCAAGCAACTTTAAAGTTTTTTTTATAGCCAGGTAGGCAAATGACTTTACCCCACCTGGTGTTAAGTGATGATAAAGTCCAAACGCGAAGATAGCTGGTGCAGCAGTTACAAACTGCCACACCGACCATTTCATAACAGTTATTATTGTTACTTTCTTTGCTTGAAGTTTTACGTCTTGTGAGTTCTGCTAGAAATATTTTTCTCTCTAGGTGGTTTATTGCGATCCAGTGCTAATGAAAATCGTCTTCATCAGCCTACATTCTCTATAATACCTATGACTCTACGCTGGCCAGGTGCGGGTAAGATGGCCACTAACATCTGCATATGGACCTACGTTTTAAGGTCAAAGCTCCTTAGACCCGCTTCACCAGCATCCATATAAACTCGTGCTGCTGATATTCTTAGTACGGATTTCTATAGGTATATAGAGTCTGTGCGGAAATCCGTATCAATACAAAACTTTGACGTTTTACAGATTGCTGGGTTTCATTGCCAAATAAAAATCTTAATGTTAGTTCCGTTTTTCGCCACGCCCATTCTCTTTACGAACAGACTCTACTCACTTCATTAGCTCCGTATTGTCACCGGCGGGTGGACAACTTGGCGAGTGTTGGCCACTGGTTGTAAACGCGCAACTCCTGAGTAGACCGTGTGCTTCCCGCGAGTTGACAACGCATTTAATTTTCTTTTTCTTCGTCAAACGCGACAGCTATTATAGCTAAGTCACGGTATTTTAAATTAAACATTATGATAACACACGTTTATAAAAAAATAAACATTGTGATACCACACGTGTATTAAAAAAAATAAACACTGTGATAACACAGGTGTATTTCGCTGACAACTGTTGGCGGCGTTGACCCGTCAACCACCTGATGTTCGCTGGTTGACAACGAGGCGTTTACCCGTGACTCACCTGACGTTAGCTGGTTGATAACGCGGCGACGAGTCAGTGCCGGGTGTCTCTAGTGACCTGAACTTTAATGTGTCTTCTAAGCACAGGGGAGCTCACGATAGTTTCAGGTCACGCGTTGACATGACTACGCTGGCCAGGTGCGGGTAAGATGGCCACAAACATCTGCATATGGACCAACGATTTAAGGTCAAAGCTCCTAACACCCGCCCGGCACCCACCAGCACCCATATAAACTCGTGCTGTTGACATTCTTAGTATGGATTTCTATAGGTATGTACTCACTTCATTAGCTCCGTATTGTCACCGGCGGGTGGACAACTCGGTGTACCGGTTGATCGCACACTTGGCGTGTGTTGGCCACTGGTTGTAAACGAACTACTCCTGAATAGACCGTGCGGTTCCTGCGAGTTGACAACGCATTTAATTTTCTTTTTCTTCGTCAAACGCGACAGCTATAATAGCTAAGTCAGTGTTTGTTAAATTAAACATTATGTTATCACACGTTTAAAAAAAATAAACGTTATGATACCACAAGTGTATTAAAAAAAATAAACGATGGGTTGCACTCCGGGAGTGCCGGCAGAAGTGAAAACTTGAATATTAACGTTGTGCATTTTTGATATTTTGGAATGGTTAGGGAATAATTTTGCACGAATTGCTTTAATTATCAGTATAAAAGTACTTTCATGTATGTGGTAGAATACAATATTTATTAATTGTGCTATAGTACATAAACTTGACAATTTATATTACGTTTTTATTTATTTTTAAGCATTTAACTGCTAGATGTTTAAATCTAAAGAAAAGTTTACTAGAAAAAAATCCACGCGGACCAGGCAGCGGACGGGACTCGAACCCGCACCCTTCGCAATCCGGGCGAATGCACTGACCATTATGCTACCTATTTACATTAAAAAAATTATATTACATTAAAAAAGTTTATTTCTCATAAAAATCAACTTACATGTTTAAGCGCACTTAGCGACATCTATTTTAAAAAAAATGCATTTTCTTCGCAATAAAGCTGCCACGTGGACGTCCTAGATAGAGACTTATTATTATAATACGATAAAATAAAATATTACTATACTTCGTCCAATATATATAAAAGCCAAACAACCTTTCCAATTTTATTGTGTGTCATGATGCGATCAGCCCACGTGTAAACACGTAAGGTTGACGGTTAAAACCTGACGCGAGTTTCGCTGACAACTGTTGGCGGCGTTGATCCGTCAACCACCTGATGTTCGCTGGTTGACAACGCGGCGACGAGTAAGTGCCGGGTGTCTCTAGTGAGCTGAACTTTACTTCTAAGCACAGGGGAGCTCACCATAGTTTCAGGTCACGCGTTGACATGACTGGTCATTGCGCATTGCGAAAGTAGCTTAACTTCCACAATCGCACGTGAAACTACTTAAGTTGGCTAACAACGTACAAAATTAAAGTGGAATCTAGAATATTTTATACAATCAAACAAATTATATTTCTCGACCCTTAAAAATTCGGTTGAAACTTCAGCAACACGGATCTTTACAAGATTGAAGCTTGGTATAGATAGCAGATTTCCTCCTCGATCTGAAGCACCCGTCTGGGAGAGTAACCTCCACCTTACAGAAGAGCGCATTAAAATAGCATTTCATTTTGGGGTTGTAGTGCTTCTGTCGTTTAGTAAGGTTCTTGGGCTTCACGGAGTAGCGTATAGGGCCAAGATGAAGATAAGCTAAGCTAAGATAATAATTTATTGTCCAGAACTGTGTACAAATGGTTCTTAAAATATTTGGTAGTGCCAACAGTATGCCCATTTCGGGCGTACAATTACATTAAAATAATACTTAGTAATTAAATGTCAGCTACATAAAATAATAATAAATCTGTACTCATACAATCATAAATTAACCAGTTATGTCATAATTATACATAAATTGCAATTTTATTGTCAATCTTATGATCATTAAAATATTCTTCCAAACTATAAAAACATTTCGATAATAACCAGTGCCTAAGCTGTGTCTTGAATGGTTTACTTTCTAAAGCTTTAACGGAATTAGGTAAATGATTAAATACCTTGATTCCAGTTGTTATGGTACTTTTGTTACATATATAACTAGATGACTTATCAATGCTACATCATCTCGTTTTATCCTTAGTTTTAACATGCAGTTTGTTTTCCATGAATAAATAAATAATTAGTTAAAGTCCACCAGTTCTTTCCGAGCTTTTTCTGAGGTACCGTTTCCAAAACCTATAGATAATAGGGGTTTTTCTCCGCAGCTAAAAAATATGTCCATAACGAGTGGTAGGGAAAAAAAATTTTTGGACGATTCAAAAGAGTTGTACTATACATCCAATTTGAATAAAGATATATTGATTTCTGATTTCTATTATTGATTTATAATATTATAAAAATATTTGTTCCTTAGGTTTTCACGCACACCGCTCATTAAATAAAACAATTTTCACCGGTATCGATGCACTGACTTATTTATTATTTAATTTATTTAAACTTTATTGCCACAATTACAAAAATGGACAAAAGACTGATTTAACGCTAAAAGCATTCTCTGCCAGTCAACCTTTAGGCATAAAGAAATTCACGAATGCGGCTTTATTAAAAAAAGTGATTAACTATAAACATACACTAATAAAAGTAACTACATAAATATTTATTAAAAAAAAACCCTAAATATACATGCATAGAATACATTTAAATATATATACAATATTTATAATATATACTACTATAGCTATGTATATATCATCATCATCATCAGCCTCTTAATGTCCCCACTGCTGGGGCACAGGCCTTCCCTATGGATGGAATAGGGAGATTGGGCCATGTCCCACCACGCGGGCCCAGTGCGGATTGGCGGGTGCTAACGACTGCAGATGCAACCGGGACCAACGGCTTAACGTGCCTTCCGAAGCACGGAGGAACTCGAGATAGAAAATTGTGGTCACCCATCCAATGACCGACCACTGCGAAAGTTGCTTAACTACAACGATCGCAGCGGAACGCGCTAACCACCTGCGCCATCGAGCTCCTGTATATATATATATATATATATATATATATAGATATTGTTACCGATGACAACGAATAAATGATTTGATTGATTGATTGATTGATATATATATACTAGCTAACCCAGCGAACTTCGTACCGCCCTAAAAAAATAGGGGTTGTCCAGCGGACAAAATTGTGAATCTAAACCATTCTCAGATCCCCTTGAACACACACAAAAAATTTCGTCAAAATCGGTCCAGTCGTTTAAGAGAAGTTCAGTGACATACACACTCACAGAAGAATTATATATATAAAGATACAATCATAAGAAGAGCTGGCAGCTACCTTGGACAAAGAATTAGTCTAGCTATTCAAAGGGGGAACGCTGACAGTATCTTTGGAACCTTGCCTAAAGGGACTCCTTTTAATAAAGTATTTTAGTTATTACATATTTTAAGGTTTTTTAGTTTTAGTTATTACATTATATTTTTTTAAGGTTCTTAGTTTAAGGTTCATTGTTCCTGTATGTTTTAAGTTGAGAATACATAATCATTATTAACACAGTTTATAAAATATATCGATGATGAGACGTGAAGGGAACTTCTGAGTTAAGTTTAACGTTATTAGCTTTCTAGGAGAAGTTAATGAACTTTCTTCTTAAAAATGAACCTATTAGGTGACCTTCTAACAGAGTCAGGGAGGCTGTTCCAGAGTCGTGAAAATTGAAGGGCAAAGGATAAGGTCAACAATGATTTATTGACGTTTCGCATCCTTTTTAGGCTGCGTCGTCAGAATTATTAATAAACTAGCTGACCCAGCGAACTTCGTATCGCCCTAAAAAAATAGGGGTTGTCCAGCTGACAAAATTGTGAATCTAAACCATTCTCAGATCCCCTTGAACACACACAAAAAATTTCATCAAAATCGGTCCAGTCGTTTAAGAGAAGTTCAGTGACATACACACTCACAGAAGAATTATATATATAAAGATAAATCAGTGCATCTATACCGCTTGTTTTATTTATATTATTAAAAGTTAATAATATTAAAAATCAATAATATCAGTAACTGTAAAAGATACTGATTTTATTTACTGTTCATTTCAATTAATTTATTTAGTGATATGGGAATCACTGTGCCAATCAATAATTGGCAAAAATATAATATGTTAACAGTAAAAATCATTATTTCTGTATTATGACTGTCTTGTATGTTATGCTGTTGATGTACCTGTAATTAATTAATAAATTTAGTTTCAGGTGATAGAAACTCTTTCAAGATAGATGTAGCGTCAAATTTTTTTTATAATGGCGACACTTTTTACTTTAACTGTTCAACAAAAGGAGATTACATGCTTTCGATGTATTTCTGTGATTCATCAGGTAAGTACAAAAAGCTATTGCCATATTAAATTCGCTTGTTGACTGAAATTTTCTACCGACTGACTGAAATTATGTTTCTTGCATTAATTTAATATTTTTTTCAGACGTACACTATACTGTACCTGAAAACTTTCAGTATAACAATGGTTTGACAACTTCAAGTAACTCGTACAACATGAATTTCTCCAGCGACGAAGTGACTCTGTATTGTCAAAGGCTGAAGAAAAATTTGGTACGAAGAAGTAGCGGGATTATAAGTTTGAAGTTAACTAGACAGGAGATAACGGACGAAAAAGGTATGTAAAAAAATGACGGGTTGATGGGAATGCCGGCAGAAGCAAAAACTTGAATATTAACGTTGTGCATTTTTGATATTTCGGAATGGTTAGGGAATAATTTTGCCCGAATTGCTTTAATTATCAGTATAAAAGTACTATCATGTATGTGGTAGAATACAATATTTATTTATTGCGCTATCGTACACAAACATGACAATTTATATTACATTAAAAAAGTTAATCTCTGTGAAAAATCAACTTACATGAATCACGTTTAGGCGCACTTAGCGACATCTATTGTAAAGAAATCAACTTACATGAATCACATTTAAGCGCACCTAGCGAAATCTATTGTAAAAAAAATGCATTTTCTTCGCAATAAAGCTGCCACTTTCTACGTGGACGTCCTAGATAGAGACTTATTAATGTTTCGTCCAATATATTGAAAGTCAACAACCTTTCCAATCTTATTGTGTGTCATGATGCGATCAGCCCACGTGTTTAACCTGACGCGAGTTTAACATTGGTGTCAATTCTGGCATGATTCTCTAAATCTAAACTTAAATTTGACAACAGTGCATCCTTGCCATTCTCTATACAGAATGAAAAGGAGAGACTGATGTTAAATTTAGTTTTAAGTTTAGAGAATCACTCTAGAATCGACACCATTTTTTACCCATACAAAAAAAAAGTCTACAACGCCGCTAAAGAAGTTTTCACTATAAAAACCGGCCAAGTGTGAGGCGGACACCCGCACAAAGGTTCCGTGCCATAATCTGTACAAAATTAGACACTCAGATAAATGATTGGACTCGCTTCGCTCGGCTAGATACCGCGCTGTCAAAAAAACGGCTTCGTAAATTCGGCAATACATTATTGTAGTGTATATGTCAATTTGTAAGCATGTGTGTGAAGAATCGTTTAGCCAGCTGCTCAACTGCTACCCAAGTAATAGGAAAAATATTTTATGTTGTATCCTGTTGGATATAAATGTAGGTGGTTATTAATAATACGATACATGTTATAAATATAGCTCAAAAATACATAAATAAGACCATTTAAGGAAATGCGAATATATCAATATCTATGTGTTCGATTAGGCCTAGGTTTCTTTTCAAAAAATGGTATATTTATAACTCTGTAACTCAAAAATTTTTATCCGTGCGGTGACAGAGTAAGAATACTACTCACCGCCCCTTCTCTTCCCGTGGGTGTCGTAAGAAGCGACTTAGGGATATCGGAGCTTCCATCCGCTCTTCTGGTGGTAGGGTGCCTAACACCCGCCTGGTTTGTTACCACCATGCGCATGGTGAAAAACACGTGAAGTGCTTTTCGCGCGTTTTGGGGTCAGCCAGCGTAGAACAGTAACGTACCACCTGCATCTAGAGCACATATATTATATGTCAAGTATTCTCAATTTAAAGAAGTAAAGCTATTAAAACCCTTGGGCTTACTTCAAATTGTCAATACTTTACATCTTACCTCTGTTCAGTTTTTCCAATTCCAACTTGTTCTATTTTGCGATTACAGGTCCAAAATCAACCAATGAGAAAACGACTAACTCTTTAAAAGAAGGCATGTATTTTTTATAAGTAAAATCACTTTAATAGCGTTACTTAAAAGTTGAATCTTTTGTTCTGTGATTTAAATCAATAGTGTGGATTTGTAAAACTTTTTTTTGTCATGTCAACAGATCAAAAACCAATTAGCGACAACATGAATTCCATGTTCAATAAAACTTCAGATCAAGATTCTGGTGAGTGTATAAATATGCATCGCTTAGAGCTAACTCTAATAAACTTTATGAATCGACTTGATTTTTCACAGACTCGCAAACATTTTTTGGGGTTCTTTAGCTTTAGAAAAAAAGGGATCTCTCATAGCACCATATTAATGTCTGCCTGCCTGTTTACCCCGAAAACGGGTGGAGATATCGAGTTAAAATTTATACTGTCACAAACGCTCTTGAAACGTAACCGCGAAAGTGCTAGAGATCGAATTTGCCAGATCACCGCGGGTCGCATTATAGAGGTCGAGTAATACGGTTCATTCTAAAATGAGCCTTATACAGTGCGGCGTAAGGGAGAAAGTGCAACGACATCTGCATTTGTTTGCAAGTTATGCGCGTTACCTGCGTAGGTATAAGTAGGTTCTTGTACTTGTAGGTACTCGCGGGTGCTAGCTAATTCTCAATTTAACAGGTACTTTCTAGAATGCGTCGATCGGCGTATATAAGCGCGATTGGCGCCGCGCAGAGACAGTTGAGTTTCAACAAACTGCTACACAGTTTGGCAGATGTATACATAGTGTTTACATGTGTAATAATGAGAAAAATAAATTAAAAAAAAAATAATAAAAAACAGCGATTTCGGAGCGAATCCAAAGGCGATCAAAGTGCACCAAAAGTGTTCAAGTGCGATAATTAGGGACTTGTATAGTGAAATACAGTGATCAAACTTTTAAGTTGACGTAAAGTCAAAATACGGCCGTTTATGTTGCATACCTACAAATTTGTACGGAACCCTCGCGGCCTCGGTGGACGAGTCCCATTCTTTTCATTTTTGTACCTATAATAATAAAACTAGCTTCCGTCTGTTGTCGCCTTCGTCTATGTTTTCATTAGTTTTGAGAATCCTATAGGAAACTAACATGTTTCCGGGATAAAATAAAAAATAAGATAAAATTTGACGACCTCCGTGGCCGAGTGGTTTGTACGCCGGGTTTCATGGTGATGACGCCGACTCGAGAGGTCCCGGGTTCGAATCCTGGTGGAAGCAGATGTTTGTATGATGAATACGAGCATTTGTACTCCAGTCATGGATATTGAAAATGCATTTCTATATAGATATACTTATATATGTACTAGCTGACTCGGCTAACTTCGTACCGCCCAAAAGTAATAATTTGCCATAAATTAAAATTGCGACTATAATTTGAGATTTAAACTATCCTATCTCTCAAGTTGGATCGAACTGCACATGGTGTGCGAATTTTATTATAATCGGTTCAGTGGTTTAGGAGTCCATTGAGGACAAACATTGTGACACGAGATTTATATATATTAAGATTATATTCGTTACGCTAGTATCCCATACCACAAGCCTTACAGTGCTTACTTTGGGGCTAGGCTATATATAATATATATTGGTGTGAGTCTTGGAAATATTTATTTATTTATTTGTAAAAAGTATCCTACGGTTATATTTTTTATTTTTTTTATTTTAAGCATGTAACTGCTCTGTTTTAACCTAAAGAAAATATTACTTAGAAACAAAATCCACGCGGACTAGGTCGCAGACGGGACTCGAACATCGGTCTCCGAACTTGGTCATAAGCTACTTGCGTATTAAAGATTCCTGTGGTGTTCTCAAAAAACTAAAGTTCGAAATGCGAACGTCACGTGCAGCCGCTAGTTATAAAAATAAACTGAATCAGAAACGCTGTTGCGTTGTGATTGCAAGTTATAGCAACTACTACTTTAATATTTTAACACTGGCATCGCAATACATTTATGAAAATATAATATATGTAAGAAATAACTATGACGCATTTGCAAAAAAAAGTCAAACCCGTAACTTTAAAGCCCACCATTCACTACACGCACCGCGAGCCGAACCCCGAGCCGTACCCATCCGTGGACAAATCCGTCATTGCCCACACACTAAACGAGCGTCGAGTTGCAGTCCAGTCGCTTGTGTACTTTGGTGAGCCTCGCGCGTATCGTTCTTCCCTACCCTACCATGCCACCGGTGCTTTCCAAACGCACAAAAGTCGCTTAGTAGTCGGTGCAATACTATTAACGGAGAATAAAAAGAAAAAACGCGTTTGAACAAAGGAATGGCTGAAACAACGAACAAAATATACTCATTTAAAATTGCTGCAATGCATTCAGACCTGTAAACCACCTGTTCCTCTTTAGTTTTCTCTTTAAACAGCAGGATAAATTCTTGCCAAAACTCTTTATGATCGCCGAACGACATGTTATTATACTCGTTTACTCGTTCGTGATACAAACAACACAACTGCAGGCCAATTATGCTCGCTAATTGTGATATTGTTTTGATGTCAATTTCACATTACTCATTATGCTCTCCGAAAAATGCGATATCAAAATGACATCAACTTTAAAATGATATCAACTTAAATGCGTATTACGTTCAACTTTTTGACATAAAACAGTATCGCATAAACGTCAAAAATGTGATACAGACTTAACAAGTTAGGAGGTGGGTTTTCTGTATCAAATTCCTTTTTTTTTTAATAAAAAAGAGTAAAATGGCTCGTTTCGGGTTAGTAATGGACTATTTAGAACGAGCTCATGCCGAGGACATGCGTAGAGGAGATAAACCCCTTGTAGAAGAGATACAATTAGCTCTTTATGTTCGCTAATTGTGATATTGTTTTGATGTCAATTTCACATTACGTATTATGCTCTCCGAAAAATGCGATAACAAAATGACATCAAATTAAGCGTATTATGATCAACTCTTTAAAATGATATTAACTTGATATCAACTTAAATGAGTATTATGTTCAACTTTTTGACTTATAACAGTATCGCATAAACGTCAAAAAAGTGATACAGACGTGATACAGAATTAACGAGTTAAGAGGTCGTTTTGCGTGCATGCACTACAAATTACTGACAAGTTCACCGATAAATCTGTGCAAGCACTCACACGTACGGATTTGTACGGCGCGGCTGGGGTGCGGCGAGGCGCTCGCGTCTCTTGACGGCGAGCGCCGCGCCGAGCCGCGAGCCGCACTCACTAATACATTCACACGCGGATTTGTCCGCGGACTTGTCGCCAGCGACAAATCCGGCGGATGGGCGCGCCTGTGAATGGTAGCCTTAAAACACGAGATTTAAGAACAAGCTTGCCGTTCCATGTTTCAGACTCCAAAAATCAAGAGGTATGGGATGTAGTATTGCATTGTTTTACAAAGTTCCCCAAGATCTGATTGAGCTTCCACTAACCAAATTTAAATCTCAGATCAAGAATACTCTTATGAATAAGGGCTATTATAAAGTTAATGATTATTTAAATGATCGTAATGCATGGACATAGTGTTTCTTGTAATTTGTTATTTGATGGGTATTAGTCAGTTATTGTAACAGTAATATGGTACCTATTTAATGCCACTTCCTATTTTGAAAATTTATTGTAACTATATATCTATATCCTAAATGATGTAATGGAAGGTGATTACAGAAATATTTCTGAAGTCATTAATCAACTTGACGACTCTGTATATATCAATACAGGGATAAGAAAAGCAGCCCTTGCTGAGTTTCTTGCCGGTTCTTCTCAGTACAAGGTCTCCCGCCGTAGTTTTGCGAACCGATGGCGTAGACTGAATAAATGACTTTTCATTTCATTTCTGTAAATAAGTTTCCTAAATCGAGAGCATTGCACACAGATATTTCATTTGATCTGGTGTTTTTTTTTCAGATGTTTCGATCCGAGTAATAATAATTTATTCACTGGCAGGAGTTGGCATTTTGTTTATATTGATTCTATTGATTGTTATTATCAAGATCCTCACTTCCAAGAAAGTGAATTCTCGAAGGGTAAGTGATATTAATAGAAAGATGAGTCTTATGTTTAACTAAATACAGAAAAACTTCGGTAGAGTCTGTGCGGAAAGAGAATGGGAATTAGATTGGAGGGCGCTGTAGTGCTTTTCTACCGTATTTGTAAGGTTTTACCCCTTTTAGACATGACTAAATACAAAAAACCGCAAGATCACAACAACAAACAAATCCGTATCAATACAAAACTTTGACGTTTTACAGATTGCTGGGTTTGATTGCCAAATAAAAATCTTAATGTTAGTTCCATTTTTCGCCACGCCCATTCTCTTTCCGCACAGACTCTAGCACAAAATATCGGGTACTATATGGCAGCGCTGAGCTGAAAGGTCCAGTCATTGGTCATTGCACCAATGCTCGCTTGATGAATTCGCGTCAAAAACTTCGTAAAAAAGATCGTAGCGCACATAAATCAACTTGGAAAGGGATCGTTACTGCTTCAGCTCGAGCTGTTCAGTATTTTTTCTATAAAACCCCTTACTGCAATGCACACCAATCGGAACCGAAATGAAATCGTAATGTGGATCAATGCGTGGTCAACTCTCCGTACCCTAGCTACGTCTCTTCATAAGCTAGCATACGTCTCACCGTACCCTAGCTTACGTCTCTACGTACCCTAGCTACATCTCTTCGTAAGCTAGCATACGTCTCACCGTACCCTAGCTTACGTCTCTACGTACCCTAGCTACATCTCTTCGTAAGCTAGCATACGTCTCACCGTAGCTTAGCTTACGTCTCTCCGACCCTAGCTACGTCTCTTCATAAGCTAGCATACGTCTCACCGTACCCTAGCTTACGTCTCTCCGTACCCTAGCTACATCTCTTCGTAAGCTAGCATACGTCTCACCGTATCTTAGCTTACGTCTCTCCGACCCTAGCTACGTCTCTTCGTAAGCTAGCATACGTCTCACCGTATCCTAGCTTACGTCTCTCCGTACTCTAGCTACGTCTCTTCGTAAGCTAGCATACGTCTCACCGTATCCTAGCTTACGTCTCTCCGTACTCTAGCTACGTCTCTTCGTAAGCTAGCATACGTCTCGCCGTATTCTAGCTTACGTCTCATCATCCACGCACCTCCCGAGGCCTTCACGTTCGGCTTCAAACTGATTGACAGGACAAACAGGTGCCACCTAGCCGTCAACCAGTGATCGGCGACCCATAAGTGCGGATCGCCTAGCCGAAGCCGAGTCTACGTACCGGAGCTGCTTATCCGCTTATGTTACTATGTCAAGGCGCTGTTCCACGACCTGTGTTGTCGCGGGCGAGCCTGTGCTGGTTTTCCAAATATATGAGAACTTAAACGTTCGAGATTTACCAGTCTCTTTATGATATGATATGAGATTTGAACAATGTTCAATGTTTCGTCATTATACCGTGTGTTGCTAACATATCCAAATAACCAGATCTGTTTTTATGTTCGTACCTTACCATAATCGTTTTCCCACGGTATGATATTTATGTTTAAGTCCCCAGGCAAAACTATATTTTTGTATGTTCTTAGTGTTTCTAAATGTGCATTCAGTGAGTTTTTAAAACCCTCAGCATTAATATTTGATGGTGATCGCTAAGTTCACAGTATTATAGACATCATTTATTTTTAATTGGAGGCAAGATGCGTCTAGTATATTTATTTCATCGACACAGGTTGTAAGGGGCCGTTCAAGTATTACGTAAGCACTATAAGGGGGCAGGGGGATTTTTGCTTTGCTTATTTTTGATTTAATTTTTTTCTGGACCTCCCGAGATAGGTATATATCTTTGATATTGGACGTATTTCTATTTCCACCAATAGTAGTCGATTAGGTCTTCCTAAGTTTCTTATTTTTTTAGGTACATTTTTAATTTCATAGTCAGATTTTCTTTAATTAATCAGCAAACTTTCAATGTTATCTTCAAGTTTTGAAAAATATTCCCAATTTTCCTTGTATTTATATTCAATGCCCACGATCCTATTTCATAGTTCTATGTTTTGAGATGTCAGTAAAGCAATCGAGTTTTTGATGTTAGCATTTGTTTGTTCGATTCTTTGCAGGGTCGGGAAAATGTTTTTTAAGTTATTGCTGTTGCGTAGTGCAAAGTGAGTGAAATATTTCCTTTATTTTTGTCTTAAACACCACAAAGTTTATTTACCTCGTGTCCATGTATGGGGACTGCTAAATCTTGAACGTTAGAGTTCTCATACGTTTGGCAACATTGTGCGACGCGACTTCGTCAGTTCACAACACAGGTCGTGGGACAGCGCCTTTAAGTGGCCGCCTGTTTGACGGCAAGCCGAAGGCAAGTCAGTATCGATCCTTTTCCAGGTTGATGTGTACTATGATCTTTGCATTAATGTTTGTGCAGTAGCACCAGCAGTCGTTTCACGAATTTTCTTAAAAACCCTCAAACACAAAATTAATTTAAAACTTTCTACATATTTTCAAAACCATCAATGTTCTATGACATTTTTTTTCCAGCTATTGCTTATGTTATAATATCTTTAATGAACATTTTGAAATATTGACATTATTCCTAAAAATTAAACGGAATTGATTGTTCCAAGGATTTTCTAACTTCTAAGTTATTAAGCATGTGTTCTAACGTTAGTTATGCCTACAAGCAGCGTGTCCTTAGGCTGCAGCCGCACTAAGAAGACTGCAACGCGATGGCGATTTTTAAAAAAAGGTCAATAAACATATTTTGGTGGCCGCTCTGCAGACGTTTCTGCACGGTGTCGCTGCAATCTTAATTTTCCTACTAAGAGTAACTAATAGTGTTGATATTAGGCTGTTGGCTTATTTTTTGAAACAAACCCGTACACATCATCTCCTGTTTGTATAATCACAGATGCCAAATATCATTTGCTGTTCGGATAAGAACATTCCTTCGTAGATATATTCTCCTCCAAACAGAAATTTAGATCGGCAGACAAATAATTCTACTGTTATGTATTCCTGGAGTGAATTAAGTTGCCAAATCTAGAGTTAGAGCTTTAGTTGCCAAAGCAAGCTAAGGATCACTCACGCTTATATCAGTAGTTGGTATAAAATGCGAAACAACTTTGGTGATAGTTAAATATTTTATTTCATGTTAACTTTGTTCATTTAATATATCGTGGTTATAATTGTAGCGATGCATTTCCTCAGCAGAATCAAGAAGACGTTACGTACGAGAATCTACAGAACGAATCGGCATCTCCGATGCCGTTCCCGAGAGCGGCAAGGCTAGAAGAGATCTATTTAACACCTTCTGACTCCTCAGCAGAATCTCCATACGCTTATCCAACAAATGAAAGCGAAACATACGCACTGCCATACACCGCAAAAAACATTGAAGAACTTTATTCAAAGCCAGTTCCGAAATCGCAGCGAGACAAGCCTTCCAATCAGAAACAGCTCTACAGTGCCGTGCTACCGAAAAACATGAGGAATCGACCAGTCCACAAAACTGACGATGTTACGTATGCCCAAATTGAAATAAACACTAAAAAATCATTAAGCAAACCTGATCGGAACCCAAATTCTGACTATGCTACAATAATGGACGTGAACGTGGATTATGCCAATTTAAATATATCTGCAAATACAAATGTTGGTACTGACAATGAACAGAGCTACACGAACGTTTTTAACAAGGAATCGTACGTTAATAGCAAATCTAAGAAGGTAGACTCCGATTATGCTGAACCAAGTTACTGTGAAATAAACAAATTATAACTAACCGCCCTATTATAAAACGTGGACTGAAGTTAGACTTGGTTGAAGCAAAATAGTGTATGTGCCTTAGCTTTAGCAAAAAAGGTGAGACTATAATTTTAAGAATGGGCTTATAACATATATTTGTTAACAAACACAACACAACAAACAGTAGTTCATTTGTCTGTGATCTTGCTCAAAAAGTTTGCCGTTACCTTTACAAAATTATATCATCCTTCTGAATGTTTTATTGTTAGAAATAACGTAACTGTTTCCGAATCTTTTAAAGAGATTTTAAAGCATGGGTGCAGTAAAACAGTTTACGGTTCCGTTATACGGTGCGTAATTATGAAACTTCGAACAGTGTCTAATAATACATAGGCAATTAATTTATTAATAAGGACCACTAGATAAAGTTACATAAAAAATTTAAATTTGAACATTATAGCCAGGGCTATTAACCGGCTTCCAAAATACCGGTAAATAAAGGTTAATACCGGTTTTTAGTAAAGGTTTCGTTCGGAGCGCGTCCGAAATGAAAGCGGTACCTAAAACCTTAATAAACCGGTTTAATCCAGAGCGACACGTGCACGCGTCGGCATCGCTTGAAGTTTGTTTTGTTTGAACTAATCAAGTCACAACTTGTTAATGCTCAGAGATTGATGCATTTATTGACACGTTTGCTAGCGTCTAGTGAGTCAAGTTATTCATTTTTTAGTTGTGTACTGACACACTACTTCACTCATTCGCTCTGTAAATTAAAGTAAATTTGAATTGAAACGGCGAAGGCGATGCCGTCAGTAAGAGCGAAATGAAACCCTTTAAAAACCGCTAAATTGATTCAAAACCTATTTGATTTCGCTTTTTAGGAAAACCGGTTTTTTTAAGGTTAAGGTAGAGCCAAACCTAAATAAAACGCTCCTAATGTACTTGATACTGATTTAGGTTTGAAAATTAACCGGTAAACAAACCCTGATTATGGCACTGATAGATGAATTTGTGAACGTTTTATTAGTGACGCCTTTGAAACTGTACTTTCTATTTCTTAATAACTCAGAAAATTAAGGCCTAAATCGTAGAAAAGAGTCATGAAAGATATCACTCTCACTCAGTCTGTTGTAAGCTTCAGGCAAGCGGTAGCTCTGACAAGGACGTCATGTCCGTCTCTCCGTCCCCGGTTTTGCTTGGAGACTATTAGCACTGGAGAGCTGTAATTTTGTGGAGATATGTATATCAATCACGCCAACAAAATTGTAGAATAAAATTATGAAAAATATTTTTTTTAGGGTAGCTTCCCTACATGTAACCTGGGACTGATTTTTTTTCATCATATACCCCATCGTGTGGGATATTTTACAAGGTACTTTACTCAAGTGAATGTTGTGTGTGCTTGTAAAGGCTTGCATATATGTCTTAGAATAAGTATTATTTTATTTAATAATGTTTTTATATGTTAAGCTGTAAGTACACCCATTAAAGAAATAAATAAAAAAATATATTAGTTGAGGGATTTTTAAAAACTTTTGCATTTCTCATAATAAATCATAGAGGTTAGGAGGCTTGAGCAATAATATTATCTTTTATGTGGAATAAAGTTAAGAAGCTATTATTACACCCGAATCTTGAATAGTATTTACCTCATGTAATACAGTATCATTTATTTTGTAATGTGACTTAAAATTGTTAGACTCACGTGATAATTTTACATGGTAATAAATAATTTATAATTTATTAAAATAATTTATTAATATTGAGAAAAAAACATTTTATTTCGCACAATTCCATTGAGCTATCTATGTCCGATTGTAGGAGTTTAGCGTCTTCATCACAGCGAATAACTTTTATTAGTTTTAAATCATCTGCATACAGAAAAACATAATTATATCTACAACGTCATTAATGAGAACATTTGTAACGTACCTCAGGGACGATCCTTCCTTTTGACAATCACAGGTCCCATTTCACACATTTGGTCATCCACAATCATATTTATAAACACCTTTTATTATTCATTCCTGGAAATGCATAATTTCAAAAATATCACACAATTTTATCATTTTGTAAACAAAGATTTAAATCCTTTGTAAATACATATAAAATTCCATTTATTAAAATCACTATTCTTGAGTGCTATACTTACCTGCATTTCGCTATATTCATCTATTTATTTATAATACAAATCGCTACTTCGCCTTTATTTTACTCTGATTTTAATTATTTTTAGTCGTAATTTTGTTTATTTATTTTCCTGACACAATTGACATCTTAATGTTTTTCACCGTTGCCATGGATACCCATGACACGGATACTCTTTCCAACTGGCTCTATGCCTATGTAACCTCCACAGAATACCTACTTTAATTCTTTTTAGTTCAATTCGAACCTTGTCTAAAGGAGATTGCTCAAATTGGGTCAAATGTATAAAAAATATTGACATACACGGTAATTCTTGGCGTAATTTATACTTTATTTTACAGTCATTAGATTTTAACGGACACCTTTGTATAATATATTCATTTTAAAAAGGACTTTTAATTTTACCGGTTTGGATAACATAAGAATCATTTTTAATGGCTATGGGTGTAGTAACATTCAGCCAAAGACAGATCGAAGTAGATTATACATATAACATCAAAACAAATTTAAGGTCGAGCTAGTCTGATCCTTCAACCATTTCTTCGGCAAAAGTTGCCAAACAAACTTTTGTCAGCTCGCTACCGAGCTCTTAATTTCTAAAAAGCAAAGCCTTACGGCACCCTTTGGCTTTATAAAAACGTCTGACTATACTCCACTAAAACACTATACGTTCATCCTTATCGGCGGACCCCTACTGCCGGACTCCACCCACATCGCCCAACCTCCAGCGGCTTCAGCCCGCCTACCAGCTGTGCCTGCCGTTCCACCAGCAGTGTCGGTCGTCCTACCATTTCGCCGGCCAACCTACCAGTGGCGCCCGCCAGCCACCAGCAGGGCAGGCCAAGAATCAAGAGACGCCTGACCAGGGGCGCTTCCGCCTTCCAGGAGCGCTGTCCATCTGCCAGCAGCACGGCCTCCCGCTTCAGCCTCTGCAGAAGATAGTCGTCGACCCACACCCCCACACTTCACATTCATACCATATCCCTATTTTTTTACATAATTTCTTTTTTTGTAAATACTTTGTTCTTGTAAATATATATATTCTATATAACCTTTTCCTGTATTTCTATTCTGCTTACTCCTCACCTATTTATTTTGTCGTTACCCGACACATTGAAGAGCAATATTCTTACATGGGATCTCTGAGGTATACCTAGGATTTCGACTCGAGAATTCTCGAACTCGAGAAGCCTTGAAAAATCTGCTTTGGTTCGAGACGAGAAAAAAATCTCGTGCCTCGAGAATTCTCGACGTACTAATTCAAAGTATTCGAGGTAGGTTTTTCCGCGTAAAATTGTCCGTACTCACTGCGACCTTACAAATTACTTACTACAAATCGAGTAGAGACACAAGAAGTAATTTCTTACAAATTCGTCATCATCATCAGCCGGTGGACGTCCACTGCTGGACATAATGTCTCTCAAGGAATTTCCGTATGCAACGATCCTGCGCTCTTCGCATCCAGTGGGCCCCCCGACTCGCTAGATGTTGTCAGTCTATCTCGTGAAGGGTCTACCGACATTGCGCTTCCGGGTGCGACATCGCCAATGTGCCACCTTGGGACCCCAACGTTCATCGGTTCGCAGAACTATGCGCCTCGCCCATTGCCACTTCAGCTTGGCCATCTGTTGAGCCATGTCGGTTGTTCTAGTTCTACTATTTTTCATGAGGCCCATAGTCAACAAACATGTCTCATCTGCGAATGTTATCACTGGTAACATGCATTGTTTAAAGACCTCAGTCTTCAGGCACTCCCAATCGCTGCCCAGCCGAGTTGGATTCGGCGGTTTGACTGATTCTCGAAATTGGACTTACTCAACTGGACTATTTATCCCAGATGTTAAGGAAATTTCGATATAAGCTATCGAAAGGAGACAAAAAATAAGTAGTGCTCAATCCAGTACTGACATATATTATGTGCAAAAAAATAAAAGAATATTATTTGAGATTAATAAGAAAAGATTACTTCTAACATTTAAAAAAAAAGATTATAAAACAATAAATATGTACAAAAGAGAATATTTATAATAGGGTATTTTCGAGTAGATAATTCTCAACGATTAACGAGTGAAACGGAACACGGGCGCTAGACGTAATTTTTGGCTTACTCATATTTATTTAAAGACCCACTTGCTGAGAGGCTTTGCGGAGGTCGTTGAGCATTGTATTGATATCCTTCCAAGTGTTAAGGGGGTAAGGCGGGTAAGGGGGCTAAACATACCATATCATCGCACTAACTGCCAACCTCACCTGCTCGTGATACCCACCTGCTAAACGACACCGATGCGATCAGTCTGGCTGTGTGAGGAATGGTCAATCCGCATGCCCATAGTGTCCATTAATTGGGCATAAACCGTCAATGAGAAAGACATATAAGAAAGCCCCCCCCCCCCCCCCGTTGATCCTGCTATTTCTGGCATAGGCAGTGTTCAAGGTAATGGCGGGGCAGGAGGTGCTTAGAATCTCCGGAAGAGATACCGCTGGCAATCCCGACGATTTCACTTGGCAACATATAACGCACGCACTTTAAGGACCGACGAGAAGATCATAAAAGCTGGAAAAGGCAGTGAGTAAATTGCGCTGGGATATTTTAGGATTATCTGAAGACCGTATAGAGGGAGAGGGCTCGATAATCCTTCGGTCCGGCAACCTTACTCTACTAGCGGGAGGCGAGCAACAGTCCCAAGGTGGTATTGGCTTCATCGTCAACAAGTCCCTCGTCAACAACATTGTCGAACTCGGGAGCGTGTCGAACAGGGTAGCGTTCCTGATACTCAAAATTACCGAACGGTATTTGTTAAAGGTCATACAGACGCTGACCTCAGCACATCCTGACGAGGTGACGACTATGTCTGAAAATATAACTAAAGTCATTCATACCTCGGCCTCTTAATATGGTGTTGCGACGGGGGATTTTAACGCTAAGCTGGGCGAGCGAGACGGTTTCGTGTTTAGTGTGGGTAAATTCAGGTATGGACAACGAAACCATAGGGGTCAAATACTCTCTTTATAACTCCTTCTTGAAGAAGCCACCCAATAGGTGGTGGACGTGGGTAAGCCCTGATGGTGACGGATTGTAGATTGGGATTCACTTCACCAAAACGACACATATTCTGAATGATCAACAAGGTGAAAACTGGCAGTGATCTCCGGATTGAATATCATTGTTATGTTAAAAAGATCTGGATTGTGAAAGACATTTTCCAACTCGAACTACAGAATCGTTTCGCTATTTTAGGAGATTTCGTATCTGGACGATTTAAACAACAGGGTGGTGGAAACTGTCCTGGAAGTGGGGTTCAAATTCTGTAAGACCCACAGAACTAAAGGACACAAAAGGTTCTCCGACTACACTCTCGGTCTCATGAAAGAGAGGCAAAATATGAGACTACAGCCTTCAGCGGATGCAGCAGCCTACCGGTAAATTAATAAGTAGATCTCCAAGTCACAGAGTCACGTGACCTTAGGTTCTTTAATAATTAAAGAACCTAAGATTAAAGATACCTTAATAGATATGGTAGATAGATAAAAAAAAACAAATGCATGAAAGTGTTTGCGAGAGATCTATCTATCGGACGGCGCCAACTGACGCGGCTGAAGACCGAAAACGACAGTCCAATCTCCTCGAAATCACAGGTTTTGAGGAAGGTCGAGATTTTAATGGATAGTTGTACCTCAACAAAAAACCTATTGATGTTTTGGCCAAAGACCCCAGAGCCAAATTAACTCGCCATTATCCGAAGATATCCCGGACGTAAGCCTATACGTGATTAGTAACGCTCTTAAACAACTAAAGGACAACAAAGCGCCAGGGAATGATGGAATCACAGTAGAACTTCTGAAAGCAGGCGGAAAACCAGGACGTAAAATCTATCTAGCGATTGTTCAATTCCGTCAGTCACTAAGGTATAACGTCAGAGACATGGCACAGGAGCATGGTAGTACTTTTCTTCAAAAAAGGTGACAACACCTTTTTGAAGAGTTACAGACCCATTGCTGCTGAGCCATGTCTACAAGTTGTTTTCAAGCGTCATTACGAATCGTCTCACTAAAAGGTTAGAAGTCTTTCAGCCTCCCGAACAAGCCGGATCTCGGAAAAGCTTTAACACCATAGACCACATCCACACGCTACGTCAGGTTATATTAAAGACCGAAGAATATAATCTGCTATTGTGCTTAGCGTTTGTGGACTATGAGAGAGTCTTTTATTCGGTGGAGACATGGGCTATGTTGAGATCCATACGTACGTACGTATGTTGAGTGCTGAAGGGTTTAAACCAAATCGTGACCAAGGCAGTCCGTATCCAAGCCCAACGAGGAGTGCGACAGGAAGATGTGATCTCCCCAAAACTGTTTACCGCTGCGCTCGAAGACATCTTTAAGCTTCTGGATTCAACGTCGATTTGCCGTAGATATAGCCATTATGGCAGACACTTAAAAATTTTATATTAAAATAAGTAGAGCCTAATCATTATCTTCAGAAAATTTTACTTGATATTTCAAAAAACAACGCTTACTACATGTAGCAAAATATTACATATAAACTCCGATGGATCGGATACACTGAACCTCGACACAAATGTCAACACTAGCGTCGATTGCGTCCATACGGTAAACAATTTGTAGTTCTAGTCCCGATTCAAGTTTATTGGCTCGATGTATATAAACACTGAGTGTCTCGTGTCTGGTGTCATCGTGTACACTTACCATTAGGGTTGATATAGTGGTACTCTGGGTATCTGTTTCTATCAGTTATTATGATGAACACTATTATTGTGCCAGTAATTAAAAATAAAACAGGTGATGCTTCCACCATGAGTAATTATAGATCCATCTCCTTGGCTACTATAAAAGTTAAGGTGCTAAACAGTTTGCTTGAAGCACATTTGAATTAACACCTGAACTTGCATGATGCCCAATTTGGTGTCAGACCAGGGCGACGAGGCTGTCAACCATAATGTAGTGGTTATTTTTTTCGTGATTCCGCACAGTTAATTTGGTATCTTGGCGTGTTTATAATCAAAGCCCTCATAGTACATCACAACTCAATATTAATTTGTCATCCTTGAAAGACGGAAAAGTGCTATTGTTTTAATATTGTCATAAGCATTGTAAAAAGCACACTTATATTGAATTATCAAACAAGGATAATTATAACAATGATCATATAAATATTTATGGATTATTAGTAATAATATCGAGGTATATTATTATTATTTTATTTTACTGCAATATCTAATGGACATTTTCCTCTTTTGAGTGGGGTGACCATAAAAAACACAGGATAACGATATATTTAATTCATTTATTCATTCGCATTCGGTTGTGGTCATATGTGTGCTAATTTTTTCCGGTAGAGGCAGTGTTTCAATTAAATTAACTAAACTCTATTCCACTTTGACTGAGTCAAAAGGTAAACAAACCATTAAAAGGGCTTTCAATAGGTCGGGTGTTATACGCATATATATTTAACTCACACCAATTAGCCTAGCCCCAAAGTAATAGTCCGGAAGGTAGCGTTGCATTTTTGGCAGTGATTTTACGCCGACTGTTTGCCTTCCTTTACTATTTATCGCGAACTACTTATAACTGAACCAAGCGTCAGCTGGCGCACCCGCGGTGGGTGTGGAATTGGGAGGTTGCGGAAGTGGTAAAAAAAAATAAAAAATTAAGTAATAGTACGCCAGCTCAAACTTTTTTCACGAATAGTTGACATCATACTGAGCTGAAAAAAAATCGTCAGCTGCATCGTGAAGGGGGGATTATGCGTCAGCTGGCCGCATGAATTTGTAAAAAAAAAACGTAAAATAAAGTTATAATACGTCGGATGAAATTGAACTACGTGATTCTTTAAATAATCATAAGTACAAAAATAACAATCAGCTGCGTATATAGCGGTGGAAAGACAGTCAGCTGACGCAGTAAAGGTAAAGATTATTCTAGTAATGGACAGAATCTTACTCGATATATTTTCGTTTCGTTTTATTTGTATTTGTTTTGTATGGAATAAAAAGATCGCGAAAGTTATTCATCGTCGACATATATATATATATATATATATTTCATTCTGTATAGAGAATGACAAGGATAAACTGTTGTTATATGATAACTAGTTGACACTTTTTGGAATTATGTTTTAAATTGGTAATAATTGTTCTATTACAACGAAAAAAAAATATATTTTTACCTAGAAGACATACAAAAACGCTATTTAGTCTATAGACTTATCTATGCTATGACGTCAAAACATTTGTAAACAAACACTCGCAAGCACGTAGGAAATAAACTTTCTAAGTTAATATTATAAAACCATGATTTCTAATAGATCACATGAAAAATATAGTAGTTATCATGATACACTTGGTAAAAGACTCCAGAAAAGTTGTGGTTTAAATTGCCAAGAGAAATAAACATACTTACACATGAACATATGCTTAAAACTTGCTAAATCCTGTAACTTTATCGACTCAAAGTCTTTTCTTTTTGCAAAGATCAATTCGATGTGAGTAGGTGCTCATTGATAATATTAAAAGTTTAAAAATACAATTTTTAAAGTTATGAATGTACCTACTAAGTCAAAGAGTTTTGTCGTTTCTGCTTTCACAAATCCTGAGGCCAGCATTAATTTAGTCAACAAAACCAATAGGTAACGGGAACCTTTTCTACAAGATACAAGAGTGTTTAGATACATCTTTATAAGAAATAGAGATACATTTGTATAGTTTTTAAGTAAAGTAACGGAAAATATTCTTCTTTATTCTAGTGAATTAAGTTATTTTACAAATTTGAAAAAAATTAAGAATATACGTAGATTCTGGGACTGAAGTTAGTAGGTTTCCAGAAAAGGCCTAAAATAAGTAGATCTACGTAAAAAGACGTAGAGTTGGCAACACTGGGGAGAGGCTTAGGTAGCCCGAAGGTCGTGTTATGGGTTCAAGGAAGGCCAGAATGTATCGCAAAATATGTGTTTGAAAGCGAACAGCCTCACAGCAATACTCCAAAATTTTAAATCTTGACTGGGTCAGCTGACGGTCTTTCCACCGCTACACAATCAGCTGATTGTTGTTTTCGTACTTCGTACTCTAAATATTTTGAAGAATCGCGTAGTTAAATTTCATTCGGCGTATTATAACTTTATTTTACGTTTTTTTTTACAAATTCATGCAGCCAGCTGACGCATAATCCCCCCTCCACGATGCAGCTGACGATTTTTTTTTCGCTCAGTATGACATCAACTATTTATGGAAAAAGTTTCAGCCAGCGTACTATTACTTTTTTTATTTTATTTTTTTACCTCTTTCGCAGCCTCCTACACCCGCACCCACCGCTACTTGAGCAGCTGACGGTCGGTTCACTTATCAGTCATATAATATCAACTATCGACGTTAATATCAGCCGGCTTACTATGACTTTTGCATTTGCAACGCTACCTCCCGGACTATAAGCACTGAAAGGCTTGTGTCGATGTTTAATATGTATTTCTATATAAATATACATATACAGTACATATATAAGTATATTTATATAGAAATACATATTAAACATCCATGACTGGAGTACAAATGCTCATATTCATTACACAAACATCTGCCCCCACAGGGATTCGAACCCGGGACCTCTCGAGTCGGCGACACCATGAAGCACGGCCTACAAACCACTTGGCCACGGAGGTCCTTATAACTGAAAACCGACCTAGTACGAGGCTGACTCGCTCACGAAGGGTTGCGTAACATTATGTTTATAACATTAGACACTTTATCTTAATAAAGAGCAAAAACCGGCAAAAAACACATTTGTTGTAAGAGAGCCCCCTTCAATATTTAATTTTCTAATTTTAGTATTTGTAGTTTTAGTTTTAGTTTTGTAATTTTATAGTTGGAGCATACTCACACCAATTAGCCTAGCCCCAAAATAGTGTTTACTTACGTAAGGTTTGTGCTATAGGATGCTAGGGTAACGGATAGGATACATATATTTTGGTACATATTATGTACTGAGTAAAGTACAATTGCATCATACTCCCATCTACCCCCACTGGGCAATGATGATGAATAATGAACATAATGAACAGTGTGCTGATTATATGGTAAGTTCCACTAATTGTAGATACATCTGAAATCAACTATGATAATAAATGTTCGAACACCCATCCTATGACTGTCCAGTGTCTAACTTTCACAATCGCAGTTTTAAAATGGTAACCACTGTGTCATCCTGCTCTTTGTTGTTTAAGGGTTTCAGCTATATTATTATAAAAAAAATCTGATGCAATAGTTTTAAGGTAATAGGGTATTTGACAAGTTTTAGAAAACGATCTCGCGTTTTGACTAATGTTTATGGAGTCCGTAAATATAACGATATTAGGATATTCATCATTCTGTTGTGTATTTCAGTAAAAATAACCAAATCAAAAACTCCATTTACAAGTTGCCGCGAAAACGTTTCTTTGGACAATATGGCGTCTTACTAGTGTGTGACGTCACACGACTGCTATTCAAACGTGAAACGATACAATGTAATGTCAATTTTACCGGAAGTTTACTTGCGTGTGACGTCATTTTAGGCTCCGCAAATCCCAAGCGTTTTGGATCACGTGACAATAGATAAGAAAACTATTATCTTTTTCGTGGGTTTTTAGTAAAATTATGTTATTTTTTGTAAAAATAGTAAAAATCCCTGCCAATATTCATTCTAAACACAAATGCTAACAATTGGCACTTTATTTTTAATACTGTCAAATACCCTTTTTGCTTATATTACGAGTATAGTTTTAATTCTTTAGAAGTCATGGTCAACCTACATAATTAGTCAATTTCCTTGTGAAGTACAGATGCATTTAAATAATGTTACCAATTGGTATTAGAAGTGTCTAGTTGTCAGTAAAATGTATTCCAATTTTGTGATATTAAGTATAACGATAATATTTACTAATTTTTTTGGGTGCACTTTCGCTGGTAAATATTAATATAGTATATATTATTTCATGTTTTTTATATAGAGGTAGACAAATGACTCTACCTCACCTGATGTTAAGTGGTAATAAAGTCCAAACGCGAAGATAGCTGGTACAGCAGTTATAAACTGCTACACCAATCATCCTCACCTTGCCGGCCTGCAAAAATGCCTCTCTTATAGGACTCCAGATTATAGGAAGGTGTGACATTGATAACTACACTCTCAGACTACGGAACAGAAGGCTAATACAAAAAATATTGATTTATATCGTTTACAAAATATTCTATTAACGGCGCACATTTGTATAAAATTTCTTGGAATTAATAACTCTTTAACTTACATTGATCCTAAAAGTATATCATTAATTTTAAGAGAATTGATGATAGCAAAAACTGTTAAGGTTTCATAATTGCACAATTACTGAATTAACTCGAGGCCTTTTTTGAAATAAATAACAAACATTTTTACCATCCGCTGCTTAGGACGCATGGATTTTTTCTGTAATTTTTTCTTACGATTTAAAATAAATAAGTTAGTATAATAAACTATTTTTTTCTTGTAGATATATAAGCGCAATCGTTATTTGATATTCTTCGTTAGTAAATTTTCTCACCTAATTCAAAATTCACGGTGTATATTTCTGAAAGGATTATATCCTGATGCAATGCTCTGACGAGACCACAGCAAAGCCATTGGTATCGTTCGCCCTACTAAGACTGCGTAGATGATTTGCTTTTCTATGTAGATTATGTCAAATGCCTCCACTTATATCCCTACATTAAGCTAAATAATTTACTAACCTCTAAACTATTTTTATAACCTAAAGAAAAGTTTACTAGAAAAGAATCCACGTGGACCAGGCAGCGGACGGGACTCGAACCCGCACCCTTCGCAATCCGGGCGAATGCACTGACCATTATGCTACCACTGCAAGGCAGCGCCATCTCTTCGCATTGTAGGTAACCCACAATGTTAAATTTAGAACAGGTCCCGTCCGCTGCCTGGTCCGCGTGGATGTTTTTCTAGTAAACTTTTCTTTAGATTTAAACATCTAGCAGTTAAATGCTTAAAAATAAATAAAAACATAACTATTTTTATAACCCTCAGATATAGACATTTCCTACGCCATTGATATTGACGGCATTAATGATGGCGTTACTGATTATACATATACGCCATACAACTGTGGCGAAGACATTGTGGCGCAATCGGAAGAAGTTGTCTGTATATCTTTCAGGACCAGGGTGCAGTTTGAATACGCTGAGTAAGTGCTACCATCATTAGCATATTCATGTGCCCATTAATGGGATACAAATCTCTTCTGTCAATAGAATGACGTAGGCAGAAAGGGATGTAATCCACAATAATGCAGATTCATTATCATCATCAGCCTAATAATGTCCCCACTGCTGGGGCACAGGCCTTCCCTATTGATGGAATAGGGAGACTTGGCCGTGACCCATCATGCGGGCCAATTCTGGATTGCTGGGTCACATTAAACTGTGCAAACTATAGAATTTTAATGGATGGTCACCAGTTCTTCATTGATCTTTTTCTAGTTATGACCTCTTCTGGATTCGACCACCTAGTCCTTGTATGGACTATTTCTTGTTTTGTTTAAGTAGCCTAAGAACCAACAATCATGAAATATTATTTTCTAGGTTCGAAATCGTAAGTAAATGACTGTAAAAACAAAGATCATTGAGGGACACTTCTGAGAACTTAAATTATTAGGAAAACTAAATGTTTTTTGAGGTTATGTTTAATATTCAATGAAACATAGGTCAACCTATGAACGTAGTATGAAGTGAATTAATATTACAACTAATTCATTTTATTCGGGGCGATTTGAAAGAATAACTATTATAAAAACCTTGGACATGTAGGAATCATGAATAAAATAAAAACTGTAGTTTTGCTTCTTATTTATTGACTATTTTTCACATAATTGTATCATATTGTATATGGTATTTATTTGTATATCACATGTATATTGTGTAAATATGCAGCGTGAATGTGTATCAGGTGTTCTTGAATAATTTGGCAGTATGATCCTCTTAGGATGTTGTGGCACAGATTCCCTAGCACTTGGTAATAAGGTCTCTGCTCTTTGGTAACATCCATGGCATATTAGATAGCCGAAATAGTTAAATTAAAGAAAAAACAATCGCAAATAAACACACACAACAGGTAATCCGAAACGAGAATGCACTTTCCTGTATAAAATACTACTCTTTGGAATGCACGAATGCCACAGATTAATACGAATGCAAACTGCCTGCTTGCACCACAACGGGCCCCACAAAGCTACAGAGGCGTGCTTGGGCTCAAACGAACCGGGACAAAAAGCCCCACAAAACTGCCCCGAGAAAAATATCGAGCGACACGATTTCACACAAAATTATCGTCCGTAAACCGACTTTACAGAAAACAATTTTTTTTATTACTCCGACTAGGGACGGTGACTCTATTCGCTTATTTTTTTATTGAAACCTTGTTCTCATATGAGTGAAATTTTGTAATTATTGAGAATAATTTTTTAAAACTATTGTCTTCTGTAAGGTGGAAGTTGACGAGCCATTACATGTCTCTTGACACATTGTTTCAGATGTAAGCAGAATATAACATACTCCGTACAGACAAACCTATTTGAACAGCCAGAAATAGTGTTTCACACCGACGATCAGAAAAATATATTTGCGGTAAGTAAGCAAAGCATTTACATCCGAGTAAAGCATCATCGTCATCAGCCCACTGCAGGCTTTCCCTAGGGATGGACCAGGGACATTATGCCATGACTCACCACGTGGATTGGTGGATGCTAACGACTGTAGATACAGCCGGTGCGGCTTAACGTGCCTTTTAAAGCACGGAAGAGCTCGAAATATAAGTTTTTGGTAACCTATCCAATGACCGACCATTGTGAAAGTTGATTAACTTTCAATCGATCAAGTACGCTTCCCTTTACTTAAAGATTATTTTTACAAGTAGCTATCTCATTTTCATTCTGTACAGAGCGTGATACACTGTTGTCAAATTTGAGTAAAGGTTTAGAGAATCTTGACAGGATGATGCCTTGCGCGGACAGTCGGCAACGGTTGCCGCGACCACACCCGCTGAGGACCGCGGTCCTCAGAATGTACGCCGGGTGACCGGTGTAGGAGTATTGTCTGGTTTTTAGTGGCCCTGTTCAGGGCGTTAGGTAGGGCCCTGCTCATTTCACCCGGCCTAAGGGCTGGCTGGCATTTCTCAGACAAAAAAAGGACTGGCAATGTTCATCAACTTTCTTCAATACACCAAGTACAATTTAACAGCCCTGATATTTTTTTCAGTTTGTCGAAGTTACAGAAAAAACAGCGGGCGTGTATTATTGCACATTTACTATTCGGGACGAACGGTTTTGGAATAAACGCCTAAAAGAACAGTGCGTCATAAGCATGACTATGACTATTAAAGATAAGTGTGAGTAATATTTTGTCCATAATTACACTTAAATTGATATCTGTAAAAGTAAAAATTTCCAAAAAAAAACAGAACCTTGATTTAAACACAGCCACAATAATTCCCGATTTAAGAAGCTGTGCATTAAGAAGATTCTCTTATTTTTTATATTATCAGGGAGATACGAGCAGACGGGTCACCTGCAGTGCTTTTCTGTAAAGACACAAATTTTTCGGACGCGTGCTGGACCGATATAGATCCAAATTTTGTCAATCTTTACAGAATAACACTGCACTGATGGTACGTGATACACTGTATCATGTATCATATCTGATGGTACACTGTATCACTGTATCATATCTGATGGTATACTGTACTGATATGGTACGTGATAACCATTGCCCATAGTTTTGGATATTGTAGATACATGGACAAATGTTTGTGTAACGAATACAAGCGGCTGTACCTTAATCATGAATGGCTAAATGTATTTCTAAGTATATATTTATTTAAGTATCATTATAATATGTATACTATCCGTTACTCTATCATCCTATAAAACAATCCTTGCAGTGCCTTCTTTGGGGCTAGGCTATTTGGTGTTTTAAAAAGAAAAAAATATCTTAATACGATTACATCAGTCTTACTCAAAACATTGGTTGGTAGAAGGAGATCTCTATCAGGGATAAGCCCGGCATTACTTAATTGTTTAAATTTTTATGTTATACTTAATTAACTAGTTTATGAGCGCAAAATTATATAAAAAATTAAATTCCCTTTTATCCATTCATTCCCTTACAATGTATAACTGCAAAATAAAAGTTAGCAAATGGCTGTAAGGCACCATGTCTGTAACATCCAAAAAGCAACTTGGTTCCAAAATAGTGCAGTCAATGAAATCTTAATATTTATATAATACTATTGTGGCGGCGACTCTTCATATATACAATGCCCGACCAACATCAATCGGGCCGCGGCCCCCGACCTACCATTATAGCTCGGAGGAAGATCTTCCCCTTTGGTTTTCCTAAACTAGCAGTGTCCCGCGGTGTTACCCGGGTGTCAGCTAACTCCATACCAAATTTTATTAAAATCTCTCCAACGTTTTTCTAGTTAGAAACTCTCGTTTAGACGTGAAGAAGTAACAAACATACACATTCACAAACTTTCGCCTTTATAATATTAGCGTGATTTCCTTTATCTTTTCAGGGCAATGGTTCGCTCCTGTGGTGGGAACTCTTTCCTCCCTACTGCTTATCGTCTTTGTGGTTTTGGGAGGACTTTACTATCACCGCCGCAGCAACACCGTAGCGAAGACCTTGACATCATCCCTCGTACGCCGCAAAGACGCCAAAGAACGACATTCTCACGAAAACCCAGTGTATGCAAATTTAGGTGACATGGAAACAAAAGCCAAATGGAATAATATTAAGTTTTGTGAAATAAACTATGGAAATTTATTAGTTGATTAAAGTCAATTGATATGGGTATACCTACTTTGTTTTATTTAATACGCTCTCGCTTCGCTTCGGTCCGTATAGACTATAGTATTTGTTGTATATATTTTGAGTTACCTGAGAACCTTAACTAACTAATTCAGATGACGGTTTAGGTTGTTTCTGCAAAAAAGACGTAACTTTAACTCACTTAAGACAAAATTAGACTGTTCATCAAATGTGATTCATTTTTGCAATGATTTGTGAATGATGAACAGTGGAATGCATTGTTCGTTTAGACGCATCACTTTTGATGAAGCTAATTTTCCATTCCGTATGGAATTCCCGCGTGAACATCATTCAGTGTAGTTATTTCCTTAAACAATAAAGATATAAACTGTGAAGGAGCTGTCGGTGTTTAGATGTTTCACTTTTTAAGCTGTTGCATAGCTTTTATCGTAGGCTTTACGGGCGTAACGAAAATAAACCTCACACACCCCACTCCGACCGGCACAGCGGTGCGGCGTTGAAAGCCGTGCATCATCTAACGTCATTTCAGTTCGGCAGACTTCGGCACGGTGTTTGTGTGCGTGCGACTAGACGTTTGCGTGTAGACTAGCTGCTAACTGCTCATAACTGATTCTATCTCTTTTAGACACAAGGCTATGTGAGACAGCTTGCTTTTTGGCCGTGTCCACAAGTGAGTTCGAGCCCGCGACTAGTTGAATCTTAACGTACATGTATATGGTATGACTGTACGAAGCTCGCACGGATTGAGACGAGCTGCTCCGAAATCGGACGAATACATAAGCAGCTGTTTGTGAGAAAGCATACAGATAGGTGTATAGGTATCTATCATCTATGTACAACAGTCAATAGCTTTACGCATAAAATTTGTGTATAAAGTGTTTTAAATATTAATAAACAAAGTACTGCATAAATAAAAAAAATAAAAAAATATGATGTGGTGTCGTGGGACACCAGTAGAATCGACACAAATTGCAAACTCGCTTGTGTATGCGACTGTCGCGCCTGCGCACTTCTCATTTAACGGTTTTATTCCACGCACTTTTTTCTACGGATTTTTTCTTACGGTTTTACTATCACATTTTTTTCAGTTCGGTCGCGCACCAAAATCCCTATCCCCTCCAAGCCAAACTCGCTTGTTTAAGCGACTGTCGCGCCTGCGCACGTCTCATTTAACGGTTTTATTCCACGCACTTTTTTCCACGGATTTTTTCTTACGGTTTTACTATCACATGTCTTTCAGTTGGGTCGCGCAGCAAAATCCCTATCCCCTCCAAGCCTGCCGTAGGGAACTTTGTTCCAATAAACTACAATGTCACAATAATCCAGTAATGCAGCCCCGTCGCTCTGCCACCCCCCTGGACTTAACCACAGTTTAGTATAATATACGACAATAATCCAGTGTTGGTATAATGCCACAATAATTTGGGGTTGCACCCCCGTCGCTCTGTCACCCCCTGTTAAGTACTGACCTTGTTATCATGTCTAGCTTAAGTTTACAGCAGATGACAGGCGTTCCTGGTCCACAGCTCGGTATAACGTCACAAATATCCAGATTTCGTGTAATGTCACAATATTCCAGTGCTGCACCCTCGTAGCTGTGCCACCCCCTACATACGCACCTTAATATCATGTCCCGCTAGCGTTCGTAAAGGATGCTAGGCAGGACTGGCCCACAGTTTAGAATAAACTACAATGTCACAATAATCCAGTGATGCACCCCCGTCGCTCTGCCACCTCCTGATAAGTACTCACCTTGTAATCATAATCATGTCTCACAGGCGTTACTGGTCCACAGCTTGATATAACTTCACAAATATCTAGTGTTGGTGTAATATCACAATATTTCAGTGATGCACCCTCGTCGCTCTACCACCCCCTATAACTTCACACATATTCAGTGTTGGTGTAATATAACAATATTTCAGTGATTCACCCTCGTCGCTCTACCACCCCATATAACTTCACACATATTCAGTGTCGGTGTAATATCACAATATTTCAGTGATGCACCCTCGTCGCTCTACCACTCCCTATAACTTCACACATATTCAGTGTTGGTGTAATATCATAATATTTCAGTGATGCACCCTCGTCGCTCTACCACTCCCTATAACTTCACACATATTCAGTGTTGGTGTAATATCACAATATTTCAGTGATGCACCCTCGTCGCTCTACCACCCCCTATAACTTCACACATATTCAGTGTTGGTGTAATATCACAATATTTCAGTGATGCACCCTTGTCGCTCTACCACCCCCTATAACTTCACACATATTCACTGTTGATGTAGTATCACAATATTTCAGTGATGCACCCTTGTCGCTCTACCACCCCCTATAACTTCACACATATTCACTGTTGGTGTAGTATCACAATATTTCAGTGATGCACCCTCGTCGCTCTCTCTCCTGCCGTAAGGAACTTCAACGCGCCTGCGCACGTCTCATTTAACGGTTTTATTCCACGCCTTTTTTCTTACGGTTTTACTATCACATTTTTTTCAGTTCGGTCGCGCAGCAAAATCCCTATCCCCTCCAAGCCTGCCGTAAGGAACTTTCGTTCCAATAATTATAATTGCATAAGTTGATAAAAAATGCTATGCAATAACTTTACCGCGGCGATCCCCGAGTGCCACAAGTATTTCTTTTCTTCGGTTAGGTTAGGTCCGACAATCATAGCCGCTGAATGATGACAGCCAGATGCTTTCATCGCGAAGGCACATTCCGATGACCGTCAATTTAGTCATTTCATTTTCGGTTTTTCATCGAAGCATCGAAAATGAAAGCAAAAATGAACAGTCTAATTTCAGCTTTGTCATAAATTGATTGATTAGAACTACTTTTATGATCACTTTGAGCGGATAATTATTCCATCATAGGTATGGTATTTACAAGTTTTCGCCTGTTTTGTTAACGATATAAATCTATATAAAACATTTTTGTATTAGAGTCTAATACGTTTACTGTTTCAAACAGTTCGCACTTTTTTTACACGATTTTTAAGTTTATAAGTTAACTCTAAATTCACGGCGTACAGCCTATGGTACTAACAAATTAAGCGGCTTTCTATTGGTAAAAGAATTTTCAAAATCGGTTGAGAAGAACTAGAAGATTACCCCCTTTATTTTATTTTTTTATAGATCCAACAAATGACTCCACCCCACTTGATTTTAAGTGACGGTGAAGTCCAGATGCGAAGATAGTTGATAGAGCAGTTCTACCTGCCACACCAGCCATCCTCACCCTGTCGGTTTACATGTTGCTTCTCCTCGCCTCTTTTAAAGGATCCCAGGTTGTAAGAGGGAGAGAACACTTAAGCGGGCAGAGCATGCAATTAACGGATAGTGCGACAAAGAAATGAGTCACCAAACTTCTTTGTACGCGTTGGAATAATGGCCACAGTTAGCTATTAAAGTTAGCTTTATTTAACCCCCTTAAATGATGATTTAAACGTGAAGAGGTAACAGACAGACAAATGAAACGCTTTTGTCTTTATTTATAATATTAGTACGGATGTTGTTCCGTAGTGGAGCACCCAGAGGCTCCCAAAATTATAGGTATGATTGATGTCGTGTATTTCACTGAACCGCTTAAGTTGCATAAGGTTCTCAATCTATCGGTGCCATAATTATGGGCGCTTAACCTAGCAATAAGGTTCGTAAATTCTAGCCAGCACTAATTTAGGTATAATAATCATAATCAAATTCATTTAATCAGTTTAGGCTGTTACAAGCACATATGAATGTCTAGAAGTTACGCCATCGGTTCGCAAATCTACGGCGGGAGACCTTGTACTGAGAAGAACCGGCAAGAAACTCAGCAAGGGCTGTTTTTTTCTCCCTGTTTTATCATTTACAGAGTCGTCAAGTTGAAAAATGACTCCAGATATGATTCATGAAGTCTTACCTTTCATTACATAATGTGAAATTATACATTAATTGTTCACCTGCATTTTGATTGCTGTGTCTCACAGTATAAATACAAATAGAGTTATTTATAGGTATAATAGGTGTAATTAAACATTTACATCTTAAATATCAAAGTAGTTAGGGCAGACTCATCTCCGCTGGCAGCACCCGTTCACGAGCATGACGCATGAACCAGCCATCGCTTCGCTCAACCATATTTTAACTCATGAATGTCTAGAAGTTATGCCATCGGTCCGTAAATCTACTGCGGGAGACCTTGTAGGTACCGAGAAGAATAGGCAAAAAACTCTGCAAGGGCTGTTTTTTTCGTGGACTAAAGCTGCCATCGACTCCTGCCATCCTCGATTATAATAGCGATGCTGATGGGTAAATTAAACGGAAATCAATGTAGGTCGTCAATAAGATCATCAAAAGATAAAAAGACACATACCTATATTTTCTTTTGCCAATCATTTAAAAAATTACAAAGACAAAGCCCATTACAGTTTGGGAGTACGGGCTTGCTTATGACGTTACTTCTAAAAAAAATTAAATTTCATTATTTCCAGTAAAATAATAACAATACGTTAATATTCGTAAAGATTTATTTAAATAAATAATATTTTACTTCATTTTATTTCACATAGAAAGATCACTTTGTATTTAAGTACATGTGTACATAACAAATACTGCTTAAAATAATAACAAATCACATTTCTTTTTCGTTAAAATAAAGAGCTCTGTTATCTTTATCAAACACAATGATTTTCTTATTGTCATTGTACTCGTATATCTCTATGTACAAAATACACTTATAAATATAAATATAGATATTTGTTAAAAGGTAGAATATGATAATTTAGAACTACATAGATTATCTTGTTCAGAATTAAGAAACTGAAAAGTAAACATTCCTACTAAAGTAAGAGATACAAAATTACATCAACCAACCATATACGAGTAATCATTTAAAATTCTCTGAAAACACTAAGGCTCAGAACTCACGGCGCGATTTCTTCAAGCGCCCGCCGCAGCTGCGGAACGTACAATGTGAAATTTTCTCTAAGCCGTAGTGTTTATAACAAAATATCCAAAATCTAAATATACTGACAGATACTAAGTTTAAAAACTATAATAAATAAGTACTTATTAAGGTCTACTACAAAGTTAAGAATTACATAATAGACAAATGTACATGAAATTAAGATTAACTCTGCGCTAGCAATGCACTGGTTGTTATGTTAATTAATATAGGTACCAACTCACATATATTGTTTGCTATTATCATTTTAAAATTACATTTTTGTTTGTATAGATGAAGTCAATAGGTGTCCTTAAAGGCATATTTTGACAAAATAAATTCTGATTATAAATCTCGAGCTCCTCCGTGCTTCGGAAGGCACGTTAAGCCGTTGATCCCGGCTGCATCTGCAATCGTTAGCACCCACCAACCCGCACTGGGCCCGCGTGGTGGGTCATGGCCCAATCTCGCTATTCCATCCATAGGGAAGGCCTGTGTCCCAGCAGTGGGGACATTAATAGGCTGATGATGATGATGATGAAATTCTGATTCTGAAATTGTATGTAAAACGCAAAACCATTTTTCTGCGATTTACGCCTAGGAAAACCGCATCGTAAGTTCTGAGCCTAATTGAAATAGTGTATCCTTATGTTTCGGAAAATATATTTTCCGAACATTTACTTGTGGACGCGCTCAGTAACACCAATTCAATTCAATCGATCATTAGTTTTTCTATTCTAATCGCAAAGAAAGTGACAGTATAAAGGTTTAATTAAACTTAAGTAAATTGATGTGATCTAAATACTACATGGCTTAGTCTTATTTATTCTTACTAGTGATATTTTGTACTGGTCTATATTTTCTCAACTCAGTATTTCTCAATCTTTTAAAAAAATCTGGGGGGCCCAAAGTGTTTTAATAATAATCATATATTTTAAGCGCGTCACTTGTAGAAAATACAGACATGGAAAAAATACAATTCTTTGATAAAACTGAATTTATAATGGTTTTTAGAAAATGTATTTTATACGTTTTGGAAACTTTAAAGAATAATAAGATAATTCAAAGGCATTTTTTGATATGTCAATTGGATGAAAGTATTATTATTATTTGTATTTCATGTGTAGATATGTTTCCCCAGTGATCGTAAAATTAAATGAAATTGTTTCAAATGATATTGAAAATAAACGAATAAGACTTTGTGTGTGTATGTTTGTACCCCATGAGGTACGTACCTCAGGGGGTACACTCACAGTTTGAGAAACACTACTTTCATTTAACAAGTATTAATTCTAACTAATTTTAAATAGATGTGATGTTATCTAATTGTGAAGTGTTAATGACTATCACAATGGCGATATAATTGCTTAGGTATTATAAATAAAAGCTTTTCTCAATTTATTTAAACTTTTCACTGAAAAAGTAATGGAATCAAAGTCCTTTCAAAATATCTCATAAGTACCACTTTTACCACTCATTTTGATCATACGTAACACATTACATCGCCGATTTTAACAAACTGTAAATTTTGAGTTACTTGAGAAACCTATATGAAATAGTGCGCACAATTTATAAATAGTAAACGATAATATATTCAAAATAAAAATAAACAAAATATCCTAAAACGGCGCAAACTTCTTAGTAACATACAGTTTGTAGAATTATAAAAATATATATATTTGATTTAATATTTATATGAGATTTAAAATCGTTAAGGCTTCATAATTAGTGACTTTATTTTGTAACGGAAATATAACCTAAATCGTTGTCTGAATCAGCTAGTAAATTTTCTCATGTAACTCAAAAATTCGCTTCGTATATTTGTACAAATTAAAGAATTAATATATTTAAAATGCGTTATTTTGGTTGAATTTTCAGGCAGTATATTGTTTGTTATTACTCAAAATAGTTGAGTATGATATTTAATGTATGCTCTATACTTCCCCGATTTTTGGCCCAGAGTATATTGAGCGTCGCAAATACGAAATAAATCTAAAACTAAATCACAATTTACGATGATTATGATACAAGAATCGGACATTTTTTTTATCTCAAAAGGGTTGAAAGCTAGCCAGCAACGGCCTGCCTGCCACCACCACATCCTAAAGACGTTTGCGATACCAAAAATATTACTCGCTCCGTTGCCTCTCTTGACCCAATCCTCTATCCCGTGAAGCCCTGGAACCTAACTCACCGATATATAAAGCTTCAAGGAATATTAAGCTTTAGTTACCTTTACTAAAATAAATATCTATCTTTATATATATAATTCTTCTGTGAGTGTGTATGTCACTGAACTTCTCTTAAACGACTGGACCGATTTTGATGAAATTTTTTGTGTGTGTTCAAGGGGATCTGAGAATGGTTTAGATTCACAATTTTGCCCGCTGGACAATGTTTTTTTAATTAAATTTTTTTATGGCGGTACGAAGTTCGCTGGGTCAGCTAGTTTATATATATAAAACTCAAAGATGACTGACTGACATAGTGATCTATCAACGCACAGTCCAAACCAATGGACGGATCGGGCTGAAATTTGGCATGCAGGTAGATGTTATGACGTAGGCATCCGCTAAGAAAGGATTTTGATCAATTCTACCCCCAAGGGGACAAAATAGGGAATGAAAGTTTGTATGAAACTATCAATTTTAAACCGATCTTTGCATGCAGGTATAAGAAGAATCATAGATGAATGTCATTGTGTATAATACAAGCCTGAGAACAAAAACTGTACTCTACACTTCAGCTCTACACTGAAGCGAAGCGACGGCAGGCCGCTAGTTAGTTATAAAACGTTAAAATATTAAGAAATTTGTAAATTTCTCTCACCTTGGGTAGAGCTATAGACAAACAAACTTGCGCAGAACGCGTATCTGTATGTAAAGTTACTATTGCGCAGGCTTGGTTGTCTATGGTTTATGCTGAAGCCCCCATATTAATAAACGAAGAATAAGGTTGGATTAGTTAATCCATTTTTGACAAATGGCATTTGTGTGATATGAACAAAACACGGCGTAAGTAGTCTAAGCTTATTCCACGTTTAATAATTTAAAGGGAAGATGTTTACCGTTGTATAGGTACTTATAATATTGTGATGATAAATTTCCAACACAGAAATTGTTGGTCTACACAAAGAAATCGATTCAATCTTTCGATTCAATCAATCGATTAAATTAAGAAAATCGCATCACTTAATATTAATTCACTCAATTCATTCGTTCATCCGTTCAAAATCCCGTCAGTGCCAATTGAATAGAACATGACAGAATAATAAATATAGTGAAGCTACTATTAAGTTTCCCACCATAATGGGGAAGCCTATTTTCAAATACTGCACGAAGGTGAATCTGTATCCGTGTTGTTCTGCCACTCCTGCGCACACCACGTTAGCGCTGGCGCCAATCAAAGTCCCGTTACCTGAAATAGAAGGCAATAAACTGAAAACTTAGACTTAGAGGAGCTCGATGGCGCAGGTGGTTAGCGCGTTCGGCTGCGATCGTTGTAAATAAGCAACTTTCGCAGTGGTCGGTCATTAGATGGGTGACCAAAAAAAAATTTCTATCTCGAGTTCCTCCGTGCTTCGGAAGGCACGTTAAGCCGTTGGTCCCGGTTGCATCTGCAGTCGTTAGCACCCGCCAATCGACACTGGGCCCGAGTGGTGGGTCATGGCCCAATGTCCCTATTCCATCCATAGGGAAGGACTGTGCCCCAGCAGTGGGGACATTAGGAGGATGATGATGATGAAACTGAAAACTGACCGCCGCAAATCTATATAATAAGAACATGTGGCAAGACATTATTGATGTGTAACATCTTTCCTGCAATTTGTGGGAGTGATTTCGTGAAATGGGACGGAAGTGTGTAACAAGAAGTCGCGAAAGCGCGCGCTATTTGATTTCATTTTAGAACATAATGTTCAAATAGACAGGCGCCGGCGCCCGGCAAGATGTAGCTGAGAGCTAATCCGATTGCATCCGTCTAATCTTTGATTCTTTTGGTGATCTGTGTGTACGTGTTAATAAAAAAAGAGATACCCTTTATCGTACGAGAATTATTTTAAATCTACGCCTCAGCTAGCTTCGTTATAGTTTATGTATCATCATAATCTAGTCACATCCCAGACATGCGCCGAAGCTAAGCTCCCAATGTAACTGAGAGCTAATCCGAGTGCATCTGTCTAATCTTTTATTATTTTTCGTGATCTGTGTGTACATGTTACTAAAAGCAGTGTTGCCCTATAAGGTTCGTGTATTATTTCCAATCTACCGCGATGTGTGATCCAACGAATAGTGAGGAATTTTAATCCGATTGAATCGTTTTAGTCTGTGATTATTTTGGTGATTTGTGTACGTGTAAGTAAAGGCAATTTTGCCCTATGAGAGCGTTATAACATTCGAGTATTATTTGGAATCTACCGCGCTGCATGATCCGTACCCCTAGCACGAACCAATATCGAATTCGTATCGTTTGCGAGTCCTAAATGTCATTGTCAAATGTGTACTGATTTTTAGTTCTCGTTACGTACTTTGTGCCACTGTTGTTCAAGTTTCCATACAAAATTTGACATTGACACTTCGGTTTGCAAACTAATCGAATTCTATAATGGTTCGTGCTACGGGTACAGATACCGACGCAAGTAACGTTTTAGTGAGTGATTTTAATCCGAGTGCATCTGTCTAAACTTTATTTTCGTGATTTGTGTCTACGTGTTAATAAAGGCAGTTTTGTTCTATAATGTTTTCGTATTATTTCGAATCGTTTATTTATGTATAATATAATCAGGCACCTTCCAAACAGGCACCGATACCGAGTGCCGAGGTAATCGGTATCTATAATTTCAATGTAAAATAAAGTCAGTCACCTCCCAGACACGCGCCGAAGCTGAGCGCCCAGGCGAGCGGCGCCAGAGGCAGGCCGAGTCCGGCCGGGTTCGAGAGCGCAGCCATCACCCGAACCATCATCGTTGTCAGAGGGATGTTGTCTACGAATGCGGAGGCTATGCCGGATACCTGCAGGGTTTTTTTTTACTTTAATATTGTTTTCAAATTAGATTGACTAATATTGAAGTTATACTTCTTTAGAAATTTTAAGATGCGCGCGCATCACTGTAACACAAAATTTTAACATAATGAAGTTGGTCGCTTTAGCGACCAACTTCATGCGTTACTTTTGTGTTTACCGCACATTAAGAAAATCTACCAACAAAATAGAAATAGAATCTCTATTTAGTGGGTGCTAACGACTGCATTGTGAAGGCCTATCAAAAGTATTTATTAATCTGGAACAACGGAACCAAAGCGCGATTCAGGAGACTACAGCGCCATCTCTTGACCATTGGTGTAGTAGAACCAAAAACCACATCTTTATTTTTTGTAATAAAGTAACAAAAAGTATTTATTAATCTGGAACAACGGAGCCAAAGCGCGATTCAGGAGACTACAGCGCCATCTCTTGACCATTGGTGAGTAGAACCAAAAACCACATCTTTATTTTTTGTAATAAAGTAACAGTTATAGGTATTCATATTTATAATATTTATCCACATGTTTCTAGTTTGTATATTCGGAATACGTGTTTGAGTTTCATACAAGTCCAAATCACATATGTTGTAATAAATTATATTCAGTAGCGATTTTAATTGAATATTTTGATTATTTATTTATTTTTTCAAATTAAAACTGAACTTTATTGACTTCGTCCTTTTCCAGACTTTTTATTAATTTATTGTAATTAATTATTTGCATGCAATTAAAAACAAATTTTAAACGATGCCAAAGAAGGATAACTTCTCACGCGCCTACATAAGTACACGCACCCATTTTTTTTTTATTATTTTAAAGCATGTGTGCAAGCAAAACTGCTTGATGTTTTTTAAATCTAAATAAAATATAACTAGAAAAAATTCCACGCGATGACATTGTGGGTTACCTATAATGCGAAGAGATGGCGCTGCCTTGCAGCTTAAGAATGGCTAGAAGAATTTCGACGCGGTCCGTGAGGGCCGCGGTAGCATAATTGGTCAGTGCATTCGCCCGGATTGCGAAGGGTGCGGGTTCGAGTCCCGTCTGCTGCCTGGTCCGCGTGGAATTTTTTCTAGTTATATTTTCTTAAGATTGAGTAATTTCATGAATTTAACTGGTGAACTGTTCCACTTAATAGATTATGTTTGTGGTGTGCAGGTAAACCGGACCAGAGCCCGGCAGCTTACCCACCAAGCGTCCTCTGCGTGGCTATGAATATGCCGTAGCAGAAGGCGGGTGGGATAAAAAGAGAACAGACGAAATATCCTGGGGTTCCTCTTCCCCAAAGAGAGGAAGGAAGGGATAAGATAAGAATGAAGTGAGAAAAAGAGAGAAAGGAGAGTAATGAAGAGTGAAAATATACGCTCCTGGTTTATTGCCACCGCTCCCGGTGCATGACACAGCAAACAAAACTTTAAACCAAGTTGACAACCACAGCCGTCGTTAGTGGACGCCCACCTAGTTACCCACCCACCTGCGTATAGTCTGTTCCAAATGAATTTGGACAAAACGTAAACAAAGAAGTAGTGAAGTCTGACCATAGAAAGTTTAGTGATGGGCATGGGCATATGGCTATACCTTTATCTATACCTTTTTTTTAATGACTGTGTAATTCCTGACGCGTCATTCAGCCACTGGGACTCCTCCCTGTTTATTTCACCTAGCTTCGAAGCTCGATGAAATGGACAGGGCCCTACCAGAGCGGTAAAAACCAAACAATACTGATGCACCTTGTCACCCGACTCGCATTGCTAGGACCGCGGTCCCCGCCGACAGTTGGCCGCGCAGGCTTATTTATACATGCAAATTATTTGCAATAAATATTTTTTACAATAGGGTTGATGACTAATTTTTTTTTCTTCGTTTATCAGGTAGATTATCAAAAAGTATTGGAAACGTATTTTTTTCTTTTTTCACTTAATATAAACATTGCAGAGATATACTGATTTGAAAAGTCGCATGACGTCACGTTTGAGTAACCTTTTAAGTGAAAATTCACTAAAAAGTGACGTCACGAGCCCCTACTCCCAAACTTGGACGCACTATAACTTTGTCATTTTTGGTTGATTTCCCAAAGAAAAAATACGTGTCCATTATTTTTTGATGATCTAACTTACGGACTAAATAGAATTTCGTTTACTGTACCCCGTCATCACCCCTATTCTATATACAGGTACGTCTGTCGTCTGAAACCGTATTATTAAAAAACGGAGACTAAAGTTAAACCTTGGTCTAAAGCTGTGCTGTCACTTTTGTTTGCTAAAAAGAAGACAGAGAGAACGTTAGGCTTAAAACAAGACTTACTTTATTCCGCGTTTTAAAATAAGGCGGAAAGGGTTCTAATAAGGTGAGTTTCTTTTTCCGCTCAATAGGCAAGGCGTTTGACCAAAATCTCTCCCAATGGAAAGCGATGATGAGGCCTAGGATGGTACACGCCTGCCTAGAAGATGCCTGTTCACTCTGGCCTTGAAGATGTCCAGATTATATTGGACCGGGAAAACAGACCTCGGTAAGGAGTTCCACTCCCTAGCCATTCGCATAATGAAAGCGGAAGCAAATCGCTTTGTGCGAATGGGAGAAACTTGAACAACATAAGGGTAAAAGCCCTCGCCGCGCCTGGTCGTCCGGTGGTGGAAAGGGGAAGGGGGAATCAAATTATGTAGTCAAAACTAATCCGAAATGTAAACGATAAAACAACGAGAGGCAAGCTACACGTCTTCGGTGGTCAAGGCTCTGGAGATTAGCCTCAACGAGAGCGTCAATGCCTATGAGTCTCTTCGCACGGTGTTCCACCGAGGTCAGTCAACACAGGGCATAAATCCTGGGATGCCGAGGACGCTCCTAGAAGCCTGTGAGAGTCGCACGAGACTACTGCACTTCTGGAAGGGGCTGGGCTGGCTGTGCTAGCTATCCCAATCAACCTTGCACGCACTATGGACCAACTATGGAGTCTACGTGCGGATACGGGGACCCACAACAAGAAACAAGGTGAGGTCAGAAGACTTCTTTGCAATTAGCTATGTTAACTACTAAGGTCCGTCCAAAGCTCAGATAGGTACCGCCACAGTGTCGGCTTCTATTGCTACATGAACAAAGAAATTAGGCGACTCATTTCTTTGACTTACTATACGCAAGTGGAATTCTTTGCCTGCACATGTGTTCCCTCATTCCTACAATCTGGGGTCATTTAAAAGAGGCGTGAAGAAGCATTTCTGCAGGCCGGCAAGGTGAGGATGTTTGGTGTGGCAGTTTATAACTGCTGCTATCTTCGTGTCTGGACTTTACCACTTAACGCCTCTCAGTGACCCTTTAAGAATAATAATAAAAATAAAATAAGAAATGTCGACTCACCCATAAGACTAGCATGATCGCGACGGCCAATTGCGACTCTTCGTTCACTTTTAAAATGACAGCTTCTGTCATTTTACCGATCCACGCGATGAGACCGAGTTTAGAGAGAGCCTGAAAATTAATGTAGAGCATATCATAAACGGCCTTGTTATTAATCATCATCATCAAACTATTAATGTCCCCACTACAGGTACACAGGCCTTTCCCCATGGACGGAATAGGGAGACTGGGCCGTGACCCACCACGCGAGGCCGGTGCGGATTGGTGGTTGCTAACGACTGCATTTCAGTCGTTAAACCACGTCGCGGGTCATGGCCCAATCACCCTATTCCATCCATAGGGAAGGCCTCGGCCCCAGCAATGGGGACATTAGGCTGATGATGATGATGTAACATCTATACACAATATGCTACGAAACAACTGACAGTTGCGATGGTTTTTTTTTATATTTTTTCTTCTAGCCCCCATCCACCAAGTATGTACCGTTCGAAAAAGAATCTGGTATGAAAAATCTCTGTATATCCTTGTTTTTACTTATGTATATAACAAAACAGTGGTCTCACCTCCATCAAAACAAAGAGAGCGGCGAAGAACAAAAGAGTAGACCACTCCACTCTGGCTAGGATGGGCTCCAAGTCCTCTCTCTCCGCCAGGAGTAGGAGAAGGATAGCTCCGAGTAACGCTGTCCATCCCAATGATAGTCGTTCTGAAAATAAAAACATATAATATACTCTAACTTTATTTTATCGATATTTATTTATTATCCTACTTCAATATTATAAATGTGAAAGTTTGTACGTGTTATTACACAATCACGCAAAAACTACTGAACGGGCTTGGATGAAATTTGGTACGCATACAGTTTATGATCTGTATGGAGACATTGGATGAGTAAAAATAAATAAATATTTGCAACACTTACACCAATTAGCCTAGCCCCAAAGCACTGTAGGCTTGTGTTATGGGATACTAGGGTAACGGATAGAATACATATACTGATTCATTTATAAGAATTTTTATACAGAAACACATATTAAACATCCATGACTGGAGTACAAAGCAGACGGGACACGAACCCGCATCCTTTACTATCCGGGCGAATGCACTGACCATTATGCTACCGCGGGCCTGATGGCCGTGTCGAATTCTTTTCTTGCCCTTCCTAAGCTGCAAAGCAGCGTCATCTCCTCGCATTGCAGGTAACCTACAATCCCATCCACAATCCCGTCTGCTGCCTGGTCCGCGTGGATTTTTTTCTAGTAACATTTTCTTTAGATTTAAACATCAAGAAGTTACATTTTTAAAAATTATAAAGTGTCAAGTGTTACTGCAGTATTTATTTATTTATGGATCATCAACACAGCTATATTAATACATAGGATATAATAAAGTATATCAGTAAACTATCTCTCTCTCTTTCAGCATGTCACCCTTTGGGTGTAGGCCTCCTCAAATTACGCCACCTCACGGTTTTGTGCGACCTGAAGCGATTTTTTCCCTGCAGTTCTTTTGAGGTCATCGTCCCAATGCATCTGAGGTCTTGCTGGAGGACGTTTTTGATCCCATGGTCACCACTTTAGGAGCTGCTTACTCCATGAATCTGTCTTGCGTGCCACATGACTCGCCCAATCCCATTTCAGCGAGAAGTAAACTATACGTATTGTTCACCAAATATAGAAATCGATAAAATCGTAACCCTTTCTGTATTAGACTTCGGCATGGTTCCAAAATCTTGATGGCGCAAGTGGTTAGCGGTTTCGGCTGTGACCGTTGAACTTTCGCAGTGGCCGGTCATTGCATGGGTGACCAAGAATATACTATCTCGAGTTCCTCCGTTGGTCCCGGCTGCATCTGCAGTTGTTAACACCCACCAAGCCGCACTGGGCCCGCGTAGGGTCATGGCCCAGTCTCCCTATTCCATACATTGGGAAGGCTTGAGCCCTAGCAAAGGGAATATTAAAAATGCTGATGATAATGATAGTTCTATCAAATACTCACGCAACTCAGGAATAGAATGAAGGAAGAACACGACGACCACGAACATGACGCATATGGCAGACTTCACCAGGAGTTGCTTGTCGCGAATCTGGTACTGGAATGGAGACAAGAAATTGATTTGCTAACTTTAGGAAGCCCTATAGCAAAACTGTTACGAAGCATTTAAAGGAATCTTACTTTAATAAACTATGAAATCATTAAATAAAAATGATTGCTTTGCTCCATGTACACGCCTGGGATTGGCCAAGACTAAAATGACGTCACATGCTAGTATATTTCTGGCCAAAGTGACATTAAATTGTATCGTTTGACTTTTTAACGACAGTCGTGTGACGTCACACACTAGTGAGACGCTATAATCCAGAGGTAATATAGTCCACATGAACGTTTTCGCGACAAATTGAAATATTTTATTTTGAATTTTGTTTATTTTTTGCTGAGTTACACAACAGAATAAAAAATAACAACTTTCTATGGGCTTCATAAACATTGGTAAATAACGTGAGTTCGTTTTCTTAAACTTATCGAGTACCCAATTTAAAAGTTTTAATTTCCTTTAAATTATTTTTCTTGTTAGCGGCACGAAGTTCACTGGGGCTGAGTCTACAATAAACTCTTTAAATCTTACCTTTTCTTTCATCTGAGCTAATGTGGAGCAGAACTTGGGATCGGTCTTGGAAGTGCCACCTCCAGCCTCTCTCTTCACCAACATTGAGTTCAGTCTGTCAACCTGAGGACAATTACTTCAATGATTATTTTCATAACAAAAAGTTTAGTGACCAAACATTAAAATTTATCGATTAATTTTGTCATTAGGTAAAACAAAAATCTGGAAAATTTACAATAACGTTTTCTTAAGGTTAAGTACTAGTGGCGGCGACATCTATATGCACCACATATAACTAACATGGAGGAAATAATCACACGCCTTCTTATGAAATGGCGCTACCTCCGCTGCGATTACAATAGTATGGAAGTCTACATCGCGCAAGTGAAATTCGGAGGCTAACACTCCATATATATAATGCCCGACCAACGCCAGTCGGGCCGCGGCCCCCGAGCTACCATCATCTAGCTCGGAGGAAGATCTTCCCCTTTGGCCTTCCTACATACTTATGTATATTTTCATACTTAAATATTTTTTTTGCTTTATGACGCCGTTCGTGTTTATTGTTTGTCTCAATTTACATGGCTTATGAAGGTAATTCAATAAATAAATAAAATTAAAAGGATTTTTATCCCATTTTATTTATTGAGGTAGATAAAATATAACTTTACGAACCTTCTTTTCTAACGCCCTTCTGACCAGATCTTCGTCTCTGGAATAAGAGGATAAGGAAGCCGCCGCCCTTCTCCAAACCGCTATCTCTTGGCGTAATTCTGAAAGGGATTTTTTATGTCATATTCTTAAATTGAACCGATAGATGGCACGATGGGCGAAAATTGTTTATCATCTGTTTCAACATTTGTAAAAGCCGAAAAACTACATCAACTGTTCATAAAATTACGAATGAGAATCTGATTAATTTGACGTTTAAAGACCAGTTCTTCATTGGTTTTTTCTAATTACTCCTTCTTCTGGATTCGAGACGTGGACACTGACGGTACGGCTGGTCCACAGGTTCAAAGTCACTCAGCGCGCTATGGAAAGACGAGTTCTGGAATGGAGACCGCGTCTAGGCAAACGTAGTATAGCACCAGGCTTGGTCCAAAGGGGGGGGGGGGGGGGGGGGGGGGGGTCACAGGGGACATGATGAAAAAAAAATCTAAGGTCAAATTGAAAAATCTCAAAAATTTGCCAAATAATAAAAGCAAATTTCTAGCTATCTCCTAACAGCGATAAATTTATGTTTGCTGACATCTAGTGGTGTTTTTATGAACTATGTACGATCACCAAAATGACTTGGAAATGACATCTAGTACTAGTTTAGAAACAAGGAACCGAACTACGTAGTTTAAAAAAAAAATCGATATGCGTCGTTATGATAAAGAATGTATAACAATATTCTAATAATGTAATTTGTCGGTTTATTGTTAAGATTCAAGATAAAGGCTGCTTAGTTAAAAACGTGGTTGAGAGCTAACATGTTAGAAGAGCGATTAACAAATTTAACTCTTCCAACATTCACCCGGAAGTAGTACCAGACGTCTTAAATATTATCACCCGATTCGCAAATACAAAAAGACGACTTCCATTTGTTTTATATCCCTTCAGCTGTCGGCCGCCATAATAGCGATGATACGTTATCTGTCACGGCCCCTATCGTAAGACAGGGAGGGAGCAGCATGACGGCACTCGGTGTCTTTAAAATCATATTTCTCGAGATTATTGTATGAAGCATATATAAAATTTGTTTAACTATTTAATCTTAAAGAGATTCAAATTCAATGGGCCCGACACCTCTGGACTGTAAAAACAACGTAGTTTGTCGAGATGCGTAATTATACCGTTTTCTTCGCCAGGTCCTCAATTAAAAATGCTATGGTGGCTATTTACCATCACACATATCTTGACTTGTTTTAATCTAAGATCTTGACATATTTTTTGATATTGAAACGTCATAATTACCCAATATCTCTCTAGGTACGCTGTGACGTAGTTTGTTCATATCCCTGAACATATACCTCAGCTGTACGTAAGTCTGTACACAGACTAATAGTATGCCGATACCCATGTGAAGTGTGAATGTTGTAAAGTTGATATTCTGTGAACAAAGGATCAATCATTAGGTACATATTTATAGTAATATAAGTTATTTACGGGATTGTTACCATGTACCTTGTTTTTAGCGAGTTTCCGATATTTCGGCACTGTTGCAAGCGCCATGATCACGGAGTAAGTACTCACCATATATATCGGAAACTCGCTAAAAACAAGGTACATGGTAACAATCCCGTAAATAACTTATATTACTATAATGTTAGTGACCATGAAAGTTTAAAACAATAGGTACATATTTGTTTGTGTTATCTATTTCTATTCCAAAAACATGCATTAAAAACATTCAACAAAAAAATAAAAACGATTTCAAAATCGAAAATGAATGATTTTTGGCGCCGTCCGACCTTTAAACCATGAACCACTTATAATTTTTATTTTTTAGTTTAATTTTTTTAATTTAGAAGTCGGTTTTAGTTTTTGTTCAACAAGGCACGCTGTGTGTACTGTACCCCAAGACATACATTACAACTGTAACCCTAGCACGAACCATTATCGAAATCGAATAGTTTGCAAACCGAAATGTCAATGTCAAAATTTGTATGGAAACTTGAACAGCAGCGGCACAAAGTACGTAACGAGAACTAAAAATTAGTACAGATTTGACAATGACAAATTTCGAACTCGCAAACGTTACGAATTCGATTTTGGTTCGTGCTAAGGGTACTGTTTATATCGCGCCAGAGCGTCACGTTGCCATCCCGGCTCGCCCGCTGTTTACCTGAACCTTTACTCACCTGTTTCTTAATAGTAGAAAATATTCCAGTTGTTTCGAGGGGAGCTCGATGGCGCAAGTGGTTAGCGTGTTCGGCTGCGATCGTTGAAGTTAAGCAACTTTCGCAGTGGTCGGTCATTGGATGGGTGACCAAAAATTTACTATCTCGAGCTCCTCAGTGCTTCGAAAGGCACGTTAAGCCGTTGGCCCCGTCTGCATCTGCACTCGTTAGCACCCACCAATCCGCACTGGGCCCGCGTGGTGGGTCATGGCCCAGTCTTCCTATTCCATCCATAGGGAAGGCCTATGCCCCAGCAGTGGGGACATTAATAGGCTGATGATGATTCCAGTCGGTTCAAGCATGGAGTTTATCTAGTAAATCTATCTAAATCTGCTTACCTGTTCCAACATAGAAGGATGGCTTGCTATAATAACATTTGGGGGGTCTCCAACCGGAGTAGCCGCTCCCCCTACATTGCTAAATATAACCATCGACATCAGAACTGGCACTGGATTTAAATGCATCACTTCACATAACCTGGTGAAGAAAAGATTTGGTTATAATTGTAAAAAATTTTGAACGGGTATAAAGCATGAATTATTTTCCCTTTTTTCCATTATTCTGGAGTGGAAACTCAATTATTTATATCATTACCTTATAGTCACTGGTGTCATCAGCAGCACTGTGGTCACATTATCGAGAAATGTCGAGAAGAATGCCGTGAAGAAGCAGAGGCAGTTCATCAGAGGCCAAGTGTGTCCACCGGTCATCTGAAATGAAAGAATTGAACATTACTACATCACAAATCTTAAGAAGATTTGACTAAACGAATAGTGTATTTGACAAGTTTTAGAAAACGATCACACGTTATTTACTCTTGTTTATAGAGTCCATCATTCTGTTTATTTCAGTTAAAAACCTGAAAATAAAATTTCACTGGACATTTATGGCATCTCACTAGTATGTGACGTCACACTCGTGTGAAGTGTCATTAAAAAGTCGAATGAAAAAATGTAATGCCATTTTGACTGGAAGTTTACTAGCGTGTGACGTCATTTTAGTCTTCACCAATCCCAGGCGTTTCCGATCACGTGACCATAGAATACAAAGATTATATCTATTTAATGATTTTTTTTGGAAAGTTATTAACTATTTGTTTTCTCAGAATTGTATTATCGCTGCTAATTTTCTTCTTCACCCGCGCCTTTTCCCGTTACACGCGGTTGGCTTTCTTTATCATGCGGTGCCATGTAGTCTGCTGGCTGGTATCCTCCTCTGTAAGTCCGAAGCTTTTCATGTCTCTGTGGACATTCGTCAACCAGGTCGTTTGAGGTATTCTCCTTACTTTTTTTTGAAGCCATAGAAAGGCACTTTCTCACAACATAATTGTTGGATCTTCTCATCACGTTACCGTACCATCTGAGCCTCGATTTACATATTTTGTAACTAATGGGTGCAACCTTAAAGCTTAAAGAATAGTATAATCGCTGCTAATATTCATATTACAGATGCCAACTGTTGGTCCCTTTATTTTTCATACTGTCTAATAACCTATTTCACTCGGTCCAGACATGAAATAGGATCCAAATTTTGCATCTGTACCTCAGTGTTGAGACATTAATAGGCTGCTGATGATGAGGAATATAAAATTATCACATATCCTAAACCTACCTCAAAAGCCACTACAGCCAGGTAGTCGAACAGCCCCGTCTCCGCCAGGATAGCCACCAGTATCATCATGCTGAATAGCAATAGCAACGTTTCCACGTCCAACCAGGATACCAGTTCTGGTAAAGAAGGTCTAGCTCCACTGAGGGCCAGAACTGCTATTGAAAGAGACGACGAGAGGAGGGCTGCTATAGTGCGATTTACTACCTGAAAATCAGAATATTATGTAGTTTAGTGATATTCTTTGAAAAGCGAAAGGAGATGGGACACAACGGATGTAGAAGAGAATTCTTCACCTAACGGAAAACTGACATTTCTCTATCTGCTACTGTGCTGTCTTGTTACACAGCGAATTAGGCTTTGGTATACGAGGCGATTTTAGTTGAATGCGATTTGAATCATCTGGGCAGATTTTCAATCAAATTATAATGAGTGAATCAAATACTATGACTTATCAAAGTACTTACCTCAAAAATGATTAAGAAGTAAAGCGTGCAGAGTAGGACAGTAGAATAAATGATGCCGTCTCTTTCATCTAAAGCGTTCATTTGGTAACTGACAGTAAGAGGAACGGTATTGTTGATAGGAGTATACATTCGAAGAGTAATCTTGGTGTCTGGAATTAAGAAACAATAATTAAATCAACTTCAGGTACCTATTGAATGAAAATCGATGTCAAAAATATTGCGTTCCTGCGCATCCAGTTTGTGATCGTGGGAGTTAAGCTGATTTCCCGATGGCCGTTCATCGGATGGGTGGCCAAATATGTATCATTTGGAGTTCTTTCTTGCCTCGGAAGGCACGTTTAGCCATTGGTCCCTACTGCATCTGTAATTGTTAGCACCCGCCAATCCGCAATGGGTCCGCGTAGTGAGTCACGACTCAATCTCTTATTCTATCCATTCCAAAGGTCGATGCCCCAGCAGTGGGAACATTAATAATTTCTTTGGCTTTAAAGGTGTCGCCTACTGGGAGGCCCTGGCAAGGGCGGATCCAGCTTTGGCGCCAGGGGGGGGGTCATATAGCCAGCTTTGGCGCCAAGGGGGGGGGGGGTCATATAGTCGTGCCATATTAAATATTGAAAGTACTTAAATAAAATCCCCCTGGGTTTGGGCCATCTGTACCCAGCCCAGAGGGGGGGGGTCATGACCCCCATGACCTCCCCCCTGGATCCGCCCTTGGGCCCTGGGTTCCAAACCCGGTGGGGCAAATGATGAATACGAGTACCTGAGTCATTGCTGTTAATATACACACATAAAAAAAAATGGGTGCGTGTACTTATGTAGGCGCGTGAAAAGTTATCCTTCTTTGGCATCGTTTAAAATTAGTTTTTAATTGCATGCAAATAATTAATTACAATAAATTAATAAAAAGTCTGGAAAAGGACACAGTCAATAAAGTTCAGTTTTAATTTGAAAAATGGGTGCATGTACTTATGTAGGCGCGTGAGAAGTTATCCTTCTTTGGCATCGTTTAAAATTAGTTTTTAATTGCATGCAAATAATTAATTACTATAAGTCTGGAAAAGGACACAGTCAATAAAGTTCAGTTTTAATTTGAAAAAATAAATAAATAATCAAAATATTCAATTAAAATCGCTACTGAATATAATTTATTAGAACATATGTGATTTTCACTTGTATGAAACTCAAACACGTATTCCGAATATACAAACTAGAAACATGTGGATAAATATTATAAATATGAATACCTATAGCTGTTACTTTATTACAAAAAATAAAGATGTGGTTTTTGGTTCTACTACACCAATGGTCAAGAGATGGCGCTGTAGTCTCCTGAATCGCGCTTTGGTTCCGTTGTTCCAGATTAATAAGACTTTTGATAGGCCTTCACAATGCAGTCGTTAGCACCCACTAAAAAGAGATTCTATTTCTATTTTGTTGGTAGATTTTCTTAATGTGCTGTAAACACAAAAGTAACGCATGAAGTTGGTGGCATGCGTAACTTCACTTTTTAAAAACACACTTAGGCATTGTTTTATCATATAAACACAAAATATTAGCAATATTTCTTTTTGGCGTTCACATGTACGTCGTTTGCATGTCAAGTTGTGACTAAAGCGATTAGGGTCGTGGATCACAATTCATGCGGATCACTTTTGTGGGGCTAGTGCCGTATCTACCCTATTTGTTTTAATCTAAGGTAACAGGGCGACCAGAGCGACGTGCATCTTTGACATCAAAATTTCCGGATTGTAAACGCTTAAACCAGATTTGTGCTACTCTTACAGACACTGCACTAGGTCCATAAACATCACAATTTTTTTCCTGGCTTGCGTTGCATTTTTAGCAGTTGTTTTGTAGTAATATTTTAAACATGTATCGAATTTCTTCATTAGATTACTCACCTTGACAGTAAGAAAAACAAAAGAAAATCACACATTTTCCTAATTTGAATTTGGAATTATCTTCTTTAAAATTTAAACTTTTTAATGACACCAAAACCAATCAGATACAAATGGTAAAGGCAAAGAGATTTTATTACAAGTTCATAAATACTATAATGCAGAGAAGACTTTTTCCCCAACAGATTATTATAAAAGAAAAAATCGTTCTTAACTGTATAAATGTTGCTTGGAATTTTTTAATGAGTGTATGTGTATATTTCAACAAAAATATACTTATTTAGGTATTATTACATTTATGTATTTTATAACAGAAACCTTACAGTCAACTTACAGTGCTTACTTTGGGGGTATTAAAAAATTGCGCACATACCATTATTATCGATATGATCCCACAGAGTATCGACCCACGTGTCGTTCACATCACTATTGTTTCGATAAACTCGGTTCTTCTCCAACACTAGCGTCTTAGTCTCCGTGGTGCTCGGTGAGAAATCTAAAATTTCTTCTGGTTGCAAAGTCACAAACCAAAGCCGCGAATTCTGTAAATAAAACTATATGTATTAATAACTTATAGAGGAACTCGATGGTGCTCGTGGTGAGCGCGTTCGGTCAGTGATCGTTGAAGTTAAGCAACTTCCGCCATGGTCGTTGCTGGGATGGGTGACCAAAAATTTACTATCTCAAGCTCTTAGCAACTTTCCCAATGGCCGGTCATGAATCGCTACAGTAGGATGGCAGACTAAAAGTTTATTTATCCTATTTATATAGTTTAATATTATTATCCAGGGCTCCTCGTGCTCCCGGGAGACCCCTGCCGCGGAGCCCCGGCAAGGCCGGGAGGCTGCTAGGTGCGGAAACGCGGAAGAATCCCTAAACACCCGTTTCCATCCCGCGGCTTCGCGCTAAGCAGCTTAGAGGGTGTTCGCAGGGTTTTTTAGCTGATATTATGCCGTAAAGCGCCCGTAAGGGTTACGGGGTCCTCAGTGGGCAGCCACTGCTGGGGCTCGTAAGGCTTGCGGGAGCCAGGTGTGAGGTCCGTTCGGCGGTGTGCCTCTTATAGGCGTCGTCGTCTGTAAATAGTATTTTTTGCCTGCGTATAAAAAAAAAGGGCTCCTCGTGCTTCGGAAGGCACGTTATGTCATTTTTAAAATTTTTAATATTTTTGGCTTCGGTATCGATTGTAGATCCATCAACAAATATTCTTTTAAAAACATATTCAATGTACAGTTTTGACTTTCCTACCATTTTATTATGTGTATGGATAATCGACAGGTATAACATCGTATAAAGGTTTTTTAATGGAGAAATAAAAATCAACTTTTAATGTTGTTTTAAAATCTGCACACATAACGCTGATTACAGTTATTCTAGCTAGACAATGATGCAGTCTTAGAGACGATTTTATTCTACGGATGCAGTTTTATGGACCATAAAAGCAGACTGCAACACTTTAATGCATGTTGACAATGCAATAGGAACATAAATATTTATGGCGTAGCACCTACGTATAATAGTAGTGTTTTATCTCATAAAAAGTCTACGTGATGTTTAAAATTGTTAGTTACCTTGAATCAACACTATTTCGTTTCGAACCAAAACACAACACTAATCTATACTAATAGTATTTTCCCCCAGGTTCGGAACCCAGGGTCTATAGGCTATGGTAGCCACTTACCATCAGGCAGGTCTTAAGCTTGTTCGCCACTCTTCAAACATATAAAAAAAATACTTGCCTGATCTATCCCCAACACTTCCGATTCTCTATGCAACCACAATTGCAATACGTTCGAGGTACCGTTGGAAGTAACCTGACGGAATGGACCGGTTATAGTGATAGATACTAGAAGTTTCTCCAGCGTCGCTTGAAGCTCGTATTCTGGAAACAAATGATTTTTTCTTTATAGATGGGTCTAGCAGGTGACTCCACCCAACCTGATGTTAAGTGACGATGGAGTCCAAACGCGAAGATAGCTGGTAAAGCAGTTCTACCTGTAATACCAGCCATCCTTACCCTGCCTCCCTACATGTTGCTTTTTCACGCCTCTTTTAATGGATCCCAGAATGTGAAGGTAGGAAACGCGTGAGCGGACAGAGCATTCAATTTAGAAATGAGTCACCAAACTGCTTTGTTCAGGCCACAATTGAAATTATTCACTTTGCGAGTTGATCTCGGATGCTGGGGCCACTTAATGCCATTAGATAACGCAACGATGGACGTTTAACGTACAGGGTGATCTGAGTGTAGCTCTATGGAATACGCTAGTTCTTGAAAACATAGCTCGAGTTACACACGCTAGCGTTTTCAGGCGTACTAGGCGACGGGGGGAAGTGTGATTCAGCAGTATTCTGCCCCGCAGCCAAGTACCCCGACTGCACTCAGATCGCGCGCGTATTGTACGCAAAGCCGGGTACTCATTAGCGAGCTGTAACCGTAACCGTTTTTCTTTCTTTTTCTTAAGATTTAAACATCAAGCAATTACATGCTTAAAAAATAAAATTATATATATTTTCTCACTGATCAATTATCAATTTTGTTTTCTTTGTTTTTATGTTTATGTAAAAGTACCATGACGTATGTCCAATGAATGTTTAATTAATTTTTGTATTAAATTTAATTTTAATTTCGTTTATTGTATTGTGAATTTTAATCTGACATTTAATTGCGTGACCTCATCTATATGGGTCAGAACTGAAAATCAGCGATTTACTCTCGGAGTAAATGTAACGCTGAGTTTTCGCCCATTCGCATCGCTGCTGCACACGAAAATATCAGTATAGTTGTATAAATATAATTTGTTGTATGTTTTAAAGGATTTATATAATTGTAAACTTTGTCTTCAATTTTGTATGTGTACATGTTGGTGTGAATAAAGTTTTATCTATTTATCTATCTATCTAACCGTTGCATGCACTGTAACCAAAAAGCATAGTGTGTACGTTTTTTACCAAACCGAGCATTTTCCAAGACTGTGTTACAACACTATCAATATGATCTACAAAATTCAATTTTGAATCCAATAACACCCCAAGGTCACGGATATTGGACGATTCTTTTAATCTATGGTCAGAAACACTATAATAAGATGCAAAAGGAGTCTCTTTTCTTGTAAATTTTATATGAGTGCATTTTTGCGGATTAAGTTTCATCTTATTAGCATTACACCACCCAACCACCGCATCGATATCCCTCTGCAACAGGGAAGAGTCTTCCTGATTGTTTACAACTCTGTATAGTTTTAAGCCGTCAGCAAAAATCGAAAATTTGCTATATTTGATGGAAACAGATATATCATTAATAAACGCCAAGAAAAGTATCGGTCCGAGGTGGGAGCCTTGAGGCACACCTGAAATTGAGACATAATCATCTGATTTATATCCATGTACCGTTACGCTTTGGATTCTGTCTTTTAAGTACGAACTTATCCACCGCAAAAGGTCACCATGAATACCGTAAGCTTTCAGTTTTGATAGAAGTATCCCATGGTCTACTTTGTCAAATGCACTGGAAAGATCGGTGTATACAGAATCTACCTGCAAACGACCATCAACTGACTTAATTAGTTCCGTTGTATAATCCATCAAATTACTGACAGTCGATTTACCACTACAAAATCCATGTTGAGAATCTGTTATAAAGTTTTTGAAATAATTTGTTAGAGTGGGATAAATAATACGTTCAAATACTTTCGCAAATTGACTTATGATTGACACGGGTCGGTAATTAGTTACATCCTCTTTATTGCCTTTTTTGAATATTGGTATAACATGAGAACGCTTCCACTCAGAGGGGAATATACCTGATGTGACAGATTTTTCAAAAATAAGTTTAAGAGGAAGTGCCAAAAACTTTGAAGTTCTCTTGATAAATAGGGGGGGAATCCCATCTGGCCCGGCTCCCTTACTAGCATCAATAGATTTAAGAACATTGTAAACCTGCTGTTCGGTTACTTCTACACTATTAAGAATGTTTTGAGGATATTGATCACCAAGATCAACAAACTCAGAATTATCTGGCAAGGAAAACACTGATGAGAAGTGTGCCGCAAAAAGATTACATATTCCCACACCATTGTCTGCAATTTTATCTCCTAAGTGCATCTGTTCAGGAACACCATCATAATTACCCTTAGTATGACGTACAAAAGACCAGAATTTCTTGGGGGTGTGCTTTATTGACATTTCTATATCCTTGACGTACTCTTTATAGCATGTCGACATAATAGACCTTACGCGGTGACTGCAAAGTCGCAGCTCCAAACGATCCCTAGGGTTTTTATAAGTTTTATACTTTATACGTATTTTATGTTTCTCTCTTATCATTCTTATTAAACTACGAGTAAACCAGACCGGGTACTTAAGATTCCGTGCATGTGTCTTGGGTATACTTTCTTCGATGGTTTGTTGAATGATGGCATAAAACCTAGTTACTGCAGCGTCTACATCCTGCACTTGACCCAATTCCGCTAGCCAGTGAATTTTACTTAGCTTTAAATTAACATCATTATAATCAGCTTTTTTGAAATTGTATGTGGCAAACATTTTACTTTTTAAGAAATGGTGAGACTGTAAAGGTACATTGATACTTATTTCTAAGGCTGGATGATGTCTATCAAGCCTACTGAGTGGACATTGACATTCTGTAACACTCAAATCATTAAAATTACCCAAAACCAAATCGAGAGTCTTGTTATTATAGTTTTTCACATTGTTAAACTGAAATAAATTGTTTAGAGACAAAAAATCATTTAATTGATATCCTAAGTTACAAGAATAATTAGAAGGAACCAAGACACTATTACTTGTATTATCATTACCCCAATTTATAAAACTTAAATTAAAATCGCCTAAGATAACAGTATAACCAGGACATGATTGCATTACAACGCTACAATTGTCGAGGAAGACATCCAATACATTAGCCGTTACGGGAGGCGGTAACTAGACTGCACAAAATATATAATTTCTTCTTCTTCTTTTTTCTAAAGTACTCTCAAAGTGATCTATTCGTTTAGAACTATGGGATTTCGAAACGGCTATAAGGACACCTCCACCACGTTTACCAGCTAAGCATGTTGAATTACGGTCACGTCTATAAACATGATAGTTCGCTCCAAATAATTCATTATCGTGTATCGTATCATCCAACCATGTCTCGGTTCCAACAATAATGTCATAGTTATCAAGAAAAGAAGACAATTTGATATCATTGGTCTTAGTCTTCATACCTCTAAAATTTTGATAGTAAAGATTGAATTTTTTAACTTAATTACGGTCAGAAAGCAATAGGGCACAAACAGAAAAAAAAAAATTATAAACCAGCTAAAGAGTCGTAGTTCTTGATAAGTTTAGCAGGAGCCTTATCATCCTTCCGTACGAATATTCTTCCGTTGCGTATCCAAACAAATTTGTAATTCTTTTCATGTGCTATTTTTCTTGTAGTTGCATGCAACGCCTTATTATATGGGGAAAGATGTTCAGATACGTAGACTGGTGACCTTTTACCACCATATCCCAATGATGAAGTGTTAAGTTTGTCATCTTGATTATCTTTATTAAATTTTGATACAGCAGCCAATATTTCATCTCGCTTCCTGGTGGTTTGTAGTTTTACTACAATTGATCGGGGCCTATCATTATCTTCTTTCATCTTTCTGACTCTGGTAGTGGTGAGAACATCTGTTTCTGGCAATGGAACAGAAACTACAGAGCACAATTGACTGACAATCGTCAGCAAATTTTCAGTTTTGTTTTCAGGAACGCCATTGATCTCGATATTCGTTTCACGAGAATACTGTTCAATGAGATTCAGTCTACTTGTAAGATCATCCACTGTTCTCGTCAGAGATGCATTTTCTTTATTTATCAAATTCACCTTCTCTTCAGAGGCCTTCAAATCAGACTTTACGCGGTCATATTCGGCACTAAGGAACTCCACACTGCTTTGCAAATCCCGCAAAGCGGCTAACTCCTTCTTGATTTCATTGAATTCCTTTGTAAAGTACCCCCTTACCATAGTCTCCACAGACTCTGCAACAGAACGCTTTATTTCTCGACGTATTGTCTCCAACAAAGTATCGTCAACTGGTAATGGTGATGTTACAGAGGGCGGTGACATGTTGGCTGGTTTGTTGATTGGCAATTTTCTAATAGTTATGTTGCCTTCGTCAGAAGACTTATCAGACGAGCCAGGATTTGCTTGCAAACGATAGCCCTGAACAGGAGTGTTGGTATTGTCGACCTTTTTTTCCTTGCTCCTACAAGCCGGACACTGCCAATTATTTTTTTTGTCTTTACTCATAAGGGTGAAAAATTTGTAGGAATAATTGACGCATTCAATATCGTATACTCCATCACAAATACTACACGTTAAAAATTCCCGGTTAGTTATTTTTTTCGTACAACCTGCGCAAATCATATTTTTAGTAGGCGGCATGCTAGCGATACAGTGCGAAGCGTAAAAGCCCTCCAAAAGCAAAGCAAACAAGCACGATCAAGATCGGTAGAAATTTTAAAAAATAGTTGCTCTAAGTGTGCGACGATTCTCCCAAAAACGGCTAAAATGTTTGTATGTGGCAACACAAAGCAGATGTCACTTTTGAATTTGAGACTGTCAATTGAATTTGGCAATTGAAATGTTAGTAATATGAAGGTACTTGCAGCTACGATGTGACGCTTCTCAATAATGCAGATTTGAGGGTATAAAATTCTCACTTATCTTTTTATGATTGTCCCATTTGTAGCTGGACAATATTGTGAATAACAATTATGTAGGGCACTTCGGGATCACACTTCACCGCTAAGTAATTTTTTCAGTTAAATTCTGGTTATTTTGTAAATGGGGAAATTGTATTGTGAATTTTAATCTGACATTTAATTGCGTGACCTCATCTATATGGGTCAGAACTGAAAATCAGCGATTTACTCTCGGAGTAAATGTAACGCTGAGTTTTCGCCCATTCGCATCGCTGCTGCACACGAAAATATCAGTATAGTTGTATAAATATAATTTGTTGTATGTTTTAAAGGATTTATATAATTGTAAACTTTGTCTTCAATTTTGTATGTGTACATGTTGGTGTGAATAAAGTTTTATCTATTTATCTATCTATCTAACCGTTGCATGCACTGTAACCAAAAAGCATAGTGTGTACGTGGTTCGCTAACCTGCTGCAAGCGGTACGCGCGCGGTTTGCAGCGAGTCGACGTTTACAACAGAGCTACAAGCGTACACACTAGAACCTCGTACTGTATCACGCCTGTTACGGTTACAGCTCGCTAATGGGTATCCGGCTTTAAAAGTATATCATCACGAAAATTATCAGCATTTCCCTTAAGTGTGGTACTTAGCAGGCGAAACCCTTTTTTTACTCGGCCTCAAAAGCACGACAGATAAGGTTGCTGAAGGTAGTAAGTAGTTAACCAATTTTTTAATTTATGTTATTTCTTAATGTCTCATTGTTCATAATTCAATGCTTGGACTTTTTGGCGGGATCGAGAAGCGTCACTTTAGCAGTTTTGTTTTTCTTGTTAAAAATTGTGTTGTGGCGGATGTTAGTGTCTAATAATTTTGAATTTGAATGAAATGAGTGAATTTAACCACTAAGTGTTCGGGAACATGCACAAGTGTTGGCAAGTGAAACAAAATAGCGGAAAGTGTCTTTCGACGTTCCCTCAAGAAGTCCACGGGGAGGTTCCAGTAAATCCCCACACTTTTACTGAAACATGGGGAAAGGGGGATTGATAGACTGCCACTTACTTTGACTTGACTTATTGCTTTGACCACGAGTGCTATAACATTTGTATACCTACATTTAACACTTGACATTGGCTAAATGCACAAGCCGTGCGAAGCCATTTAGAAAAAAAAATTCAATGCTTGTCAAATAGGAACCTTATTTATTAAATGACATTTCGCATCCTTTCTAGGAAAACGTCGTCGGAATAACGATATGTTTTTTTGAAAAAACAAAAAACATTCCTGCAAAGGCTGCGAAACGTAAGAAAAAAAAAAAAAAAAAAAAAAACTACATGACTGCAGTGCGTATTTTGGAGTTAAAAGTTTTATACAAAATAACCAGAATTTAACTGAAAAAATTACTTAGCGGTGAAGTGTGATCCCGAAGTGCCCTACATAATTGTTATCCACAATATTGTCCAGCTACAAATGGGACAATCATAAAAAGATAAGTGAGAATTTTATACCCTCAAATCTGCATTATTGAGAAGCGTCACATCGTAGCTGCAAGTACCTTCATATTACTAACATTTCAATTGCCAAATTCAATTGACAGTCTCAAATTCGAAAGTGACATCTGCTTTGTGTTGCCACATACAAACATTTTAGCCGTTTTTGGGAGAATCGTCGCACACTTAGAGCAACTATTTTTTAAAATTTCTACCGATCTTGATCGTGCTTGTTTGCTTTGCTTTTGGAGGGCTTTTACGCTTCGCACTGTATCGCTAGCATGCCGCCTACTAAAAATATGATTTGCGCAGGTTGTACGAAAAAAATAACTAACCGGGAATTTTTAACGTGTAGTATTTGTGATGGAGTATACGATATTGAATGCGTCAATTATTCCTACAAATTTTTCACCCTTATGAGTAAAGACAAAAAAAATAATTGGCAGTGTCCGGCTTGTAGGAGCAAGGAAAAAAAGGTCGACAATACCAACACTCCTGTTCAGGGCTATCGTTTGCAAGCAAATCCTGGCTCGTCTGATAAGTCTTCTGACGAAGGCAACATAACTATTAGAAAATTGCCAATCAACAAACCAGCCAACATGTCACCGCCCTCTGTAACATCACCATTACCAGTTGACGATACTTTGTTGGAGACAATACGTCGAGAAATAAAGCGTTCTGTTGCAGAGTCTGTGGAGACTATGGTAAGGGGGTACTTTACAAAGGAATTCAATGAAATCAAGAAGGAGTTAGCCGCTTTGCGGGATTTGCAAAGCAGTGTGGAGTTCCTTAGTGCCGAATATGACCGCGTAAAGTCTGATTTGAAGGCCTCTGAAGAGAAGGTGAATTTGATAAATAAAGAAAATGCATCTCTGACGAGAACAGTGGATGATCTTACAAGTAGACTGAATCTCATTGAACAGTATTCTCGTGAAACGAATATCGAGATCAATGGCGTTCCTGAAAACAAAACTGAAAATTTGCTGACGATTGTCAGTCAATTGTGCTCTGTAGTTTCTGTTCCATTGCCAGAAACAGATGTTCTCACCACTACCAGAGTCAGAAAGATGAAAGAAGATAATGATAGGCCCCGATCAATTGTAGTAAAACTACAAACCACCAGGAAGCGAGATGAAATATTGGCTGCTGTATCAAAATTTAATAAAGATAATCAAGATGACAAACTTAACACTTCATCATTGGGATATGGTGGTAAAAGGTCACCAGTCTACGTATCTGAACATCTTTCCCCATATAATAAGGCGTTGCATGCAACTACAAGAAAAATAGCACATGAAAAGAATTACAAATTTGTTTGGATACGCAACGGAAGAATATTCGTACGGAAGGATGATAAGGCTCCTGCTAAACTTATCAAGAACTACGACTCTTTAGCTGGTTTATAATTTTTTTTTTTCTGTTTGTGCCCTATTGCTTTCTGACCGTAATTAAGTTAAAAAATTCAATCTTTACTATCAAAATTTTAGAGGTATGAAGACTAAGACCAATGATATCAAATTGTCTTCTTTTCTTGATAACTATGACATTATTGTTGGAACCGAGACATGGTTGGATGATACGATACACGATAATGAATTATTTGGAGCGAACTATCATGTTTATAGACGTGACCGTAATTCAACATGCTTAGCTGGTAAACGTGGTGGAGGTGTCCTTATAGCCGTTTCGAAATCCCATAGTTCTAAACGAATAGATCACTTTGAGAGTACTTTAGAAGAAAGAAGAAGAAGAAATATATTTTGTGCAGTCTAGTTACCGCCTCCCGTAACGGCTAATGTATTGGATGTCTTCCTCGACAATTGTAGCGTTGTAATGCAATCATGTCCTGGTTATACTGTTATCTTAGGCGATTTTAATTTAAGTTTTATAAATTGGGGTAATGATAATACAAGTAATAGTGTCTTGGTTCCTTCTAATTATTCTTGTAACTTAGGATATCAATTAATTGATTTTTTGTCTCTAAACAATTTATTTCAGTTTAACAATGTGAAAAACTATAATAACAAGACTCTCGATTTGGTTTTGGGTAATTTTAATGATTTGAGTGTTACAGAATGTCAATGTCCACTCAGTAGGCTTGATAGACATCATCCAGCCTTAGAAATAAGTATCAATGTACCTTTACAGTCTCACCATTTCTTAAAAAGTAAAATGTTTGCCACATACAATTTCAAAAAAGCTGATTATAATGATGTTAATTTAAAGCTAAGTAAAATTCACTGGCTAGCGGAATTGGGTCAAGTGCAGGATGTAGACGCTGCAGTAACTAGGTTTTATGCCATCATTCAACAAACCATCGAAGAAAGTATACCCAAGACACATGCACGGAATCTTAAGTACCCGGTCTGGTTTACTCGTAGTTTAATAAGAATGATAAGAGAGAAACATAAAATACGTATAAAGTATAAAACTTATAAAAACCCTAGGGATCGTTTGGAGCTGCGACTTTGCAGTCACCGCGTAAGGTCTATTATGTCGACATGCTATAAAGAGTACGTCAAGGATATAGAAATGTCAATAAAGCACACCCCCAAGAAATTCTGGTCTTTTGTACGTCATACTAAGGGTAATTATGATGGTGTTCCTGAACAGATGCACTTAGGAGATAAAATTGCAGACAATGGTGTGGGAATATGTAATCTTTTTGCGGCACACTTCTCATCAGTGTTTTCCTTGCCAGATAATTCTGAGTTTGTTGATCTTGGTGATCAATATCCTCAAAACATTCTTAATAGTGTAGAAGTAACCGAACAGCAGGTTTACAATGTTCTTAAATCTATTGATGCTAGTAAGGGAGCCGGGCCAGATGGGATTCCCCCCCTATTTATCAAGAGAACTTCAAAGTTTTTGGCACTTCCTCTTAAACTTATTTTTGAAAAATCTGTCACATCAGGTATATTCCCCTCTGAGTGGAAGCGTTCTCATGTTATACCAATATTCAAAAAAGGCAATAAAGAGGATGTAACTAATTACCGACCCGTGTCAATCATAAGTCAATTTGCGAAAGTATTATTTATCCCACTCTAACAAATTATTTCAAAAACTTTATAACAGATTCTCAACATGGATTTTGTAGTGGTAAATCGACTGTCAGTAATTTGATGGATTATACAACGGAACTAATTAAGTCAGTTGATGGTCGTTTGCAAGTAGATTCTGTATACACCGATCTTTCCAGTGCATTTGACAAAGTAGACCATGGGATACTTCTATCAAAACTGAAAGCTTACGGTATTCATGGTGACCTTTTGCGGTGGATAAGTTCGTACTTAAAAGACAGAATCCAAAGCGTAACGGTACATGGATATAAATCAGATGATTATGTCTCAATTTCAGGTGTGCCTCAAGGCTCCCACCTCGGACCGATACTTTTCTTGGCGTTTATTAATGATATATCTGTTTCCATCAAATATAGCAAATTTTCGATTTTTGCTGACGGCTTAAAACTATACAGAGTTGTAAACAATCAGGAAGACTCTTCCCTGTTGCAGAGGGATATCGATGCGGTGGTTGGGTGGTGTAATGCTAATAAGATGAAACTTAATCCGCAAAAATGCACTCATATAAAATTTACAAGAAAAGAGACTCCTTTTGCATCTTATTATAGTGTTTCTGACCATAGATTAAAAGAATCGTCCAATATCCGTGACCTTGGGGTGTTATTGGATTCAAAATTGAATTTTGTAGATCATATTGATAGTGTTGTAACACAGTCTTGGAAAATGCTCGGTTTGGTAAAACGTGTCAGCAAGGATTTTAAAAACATTGATACCCTTAAAACCATATTCAATGCTCTCGTTCGCAGTAAGTTGGAGTATGCTTCAAACATATGGAACCCCATCTATAAAGTGCATTCCCATAGGATAGAACGCGTTCAGAGAAAATTTACCCGTTACCTAGCTTATCGTAGTCGCGATTTTCCCCGGGATGCTGATTACAATACTCGTCTCCTTCACTTCAAAATGACGCCATTGGCTGACCGACGCAGACTATCTGATCTTATGACACTTCATAAGCTTATCAATGGAAAATTGATTTGTACAAATCTAATTAAACAGGTGAATATTAAAGTCCCTTATCGAATACCTAGACATCCGATGTCAAAAAGCTTTGATCTCCCTCGCAACAATACTAGACTTGGTGAGTGTGCTCCTCTATACCGGTGTATGCGTACCTACAATGATTTACAAGACTGCAGTGTCGACATTTTCCACAATACTGAGCGAGTATATAAGAGGTTGTTTGTGGAAAAAATAAAATTAGACCGTAACACAGACTAAATAATATTATGATTCAGTATACCTGTTTTTCACGATGGTGTATATATTTTTTTGTTTGTTTAATCTGTCATTGTAGTTTATTTGTATTTATGTGAATGTTGTATTCACCTATTAAAAAGCATATCTTTAAGTATGGTATTTATATATTTTTTCAAATTGTAATGTAAAATTATATGTTGTTGGTGAATCTTTGTCAATAAAATAAAAAAAATAAAATAAACGTCAATAAATAAATAAAATCAGTGCATCTAACCCGTTGAAACTTGTTTTATTTAATGAGTGATGTGCGTGAAAACCTAAGAAAGAAATATATAGGAACCTACAAAGAATTAAGAAAATTTATGTATTCGAATGAGTATAAATCTCGTGTGTATCTAAATTTTTATTATGTAATAAAAGTCATATACTTGGGATTTCCATTTCTTTTTAGAAAATATCTTAATAACACTTGAATGTATGTTATTTATGGCCAATTTGTTATATATTTTTGGTATCCTCAAAAGCTTTATGGCTTACAAATGAATAGAAATGATAGCTGGGTAAAGTATCAAAAAAATTTCAAAGGGAGTCAAAGTTTGGGATTGCGGGCTTGTGACGTCACTTCTAGGTAAAAATTGTACCAGTGCGACATTTCAAAACAATATAATGTCCAATATTTTTTTATAATCTTTGAACCTAATACACCAAGAAAATAAAACAAAAAAATATATAAAAAAACTTTATCATCAACCCTATTGCAGATGTGATGAATCCTAATGTTTCGAATGACAATGCCTTTGTTTATTTCTCGTGTTGAAATTATGAGATCATCTGCATGCTTGTGAGGAAAAAGATGACTGAATATGACGTCAAATATACAAATACCGACTGAAACCACATAACAAAAGAGAGTGTTTAGTTTCTATAATGTATACTTAATGGCAAACTTGATAGCGCAGGTGGTTTGCGTGTTCGGCCTGCGATTGTTGAAGTTAAGTAACTTTTGTAATGGTCGGTCGTTGGATGGGTGGGTCTACATATATATGTTACAGTTAAGACCTGTTTTCAGATAGAACGCGTTTTCCTTAGTTAAAATTAGTTTTTACTAAATGCCTTTGTTAAAACTAGAAATAACTAGTCAAAACTAGAATTTACCACTGACATATTTGATTTTCAGATAAAACTAGTTGTCACTCCAAGATTTAGTTAAAACTTGCACTGGTGAAACTTATTTGGGATTGAAAACAAGATATAGTTTTAAAAATATTAGCGATTACCTACGTCGAATCTTGTATTTTTTTAACATTATTTTTGAAATATTTAAGAGAGTTAGAGAAATCATCAATATCAATTTGTTGTGCGTCATGGTCATGAGCATGCTTTGGTAATGCACTATTGATCCTACTAGAATTATTTCGAGTTTTCGATGTTCACTTACCTTTCATCTCTCCACCCTTGACAGCAGTGTGTAGGACCACATCTGATTTCTCCTGGTTCATTATCAATGATACAGTCAGTATCATCCAGCAGGCTATTAAAGTTGACAGCTTGATGACGCGCAAAAAGAACTGTAACTGGAAAAAGAAACAAAAATAATAATTATAAAATTTCAAACATTTGAAATAGGAACGATGACCAGGTAAATGAGACGAAAGTCTTAGTCCGTCAGTCAGATTATCATAAAAACCGACCAAGTGCGCGTCGTATCACCACATTTTATTTTGGAAAGAGTCTTTATTTTAAGCAATTACTTCGTCTAAGTTACTTTTATACTACTTTTGTTGTAAGCACAATGTACTTTAAGAAAATCGAATGAGAGTTCCAAGGTACTAGTGGTGGGTGACTTGGTTTATTTGCGGTCGGGTATGTTTAATGCATATTTTTCCTGCTGTTTCAGAGTGAATTAACAACATTTTGAAACTTTTAATGGCTGGCACTTCACATGGCTATCCGTATTTGTTATTTGTAAATTTGACAATTGTACCATTAACTTAAGAAGAGGAGAGACAACGCTTAGAATATTTAAGTAAGATTTTTTTATGTTTAAAGGTTGGCAACAAGCACCGCACCGTTTGTTGTTAAACCCTCTTTTAATTTTATACGCCCAGTGATAATGCTTGACGCATACTCCGCTGTTGGGTATGACCCAATCCTCTACCCCGTGGAGCCCTACTTACCTCACCAACAGAAACGCAACACCACCAAAAGGTAGTGTTATTTTACTGTTTTCTTCTTGTAAGGTGGATGTTACTTCCCCAGACGGGTGGTCCAATTCGAGCGAAAAATTCGCTTTGCCCTGCCTCCCTTGATTTTATTTTTTTAAAGATTGAGAATGATTCCACCCCACCTGATGTCAAGACTTGAAGCAGCGTTGCCATTGATACGGCAAATACCATAATATACGGCAATTTGAGCTCATAATTTCAGATTATACGGCATACGGAAGGTTTGTCATTGCCGTATAATAATACTAATTACCTATAAAATTTAATAAATAAAATTAGGTAATACGGCAAAATCATGATTTTTATTTAAAAATACGGCAATCTGATGTATCGAATACGGCAACTCTTTCAAACTTGATGGCAACACTGACTTGAAGTGAAAAGCAAAACTAAAAAATGAAACCTTCGTTGTTTCCTTCTTAACGAAGGATATAGTATTTTATTAAAGAGCTCCACTGTACCATGTACAGAAGACAACATCTCTTATTACGGAACAGCTTGACAAGGTAAGAAATCCCTAGCTATTTTTCTAGACCTGAAAAAAGTATTCGATACGGTGTCTATATCTATTCCTGTACTGACGGTGAAGTCCAGACGCGAAGATAGCTGCTACTGCAGTTCTACCTGCCACACCAGCCATCCTCACCCTGTCGGCCTGCATGTTGCTTCTTCACGCTTTTTTTAAAGGATCCCAGGTTGTAACAGGGAGGGAACACGTGAGCGGGCAGAGCATTCCATTTACGGATATTAGTGCGACAAAAAACGACTTATTTTAAGAATTCACTTACGTTTCTTTTCTTTGCCGATTGTATTTTCTTCTCATCTGGAGTTGTGATATGTTCCATCAACCTGTGATTATAAAAAAATCTGGTAGTTAAATGTTCTTTAAATTCTTGAATGGCATATGACTCGTCTGATGGAAAGCAGCCGCTAAGTGTATGACTTGGCGCCGTATAGCAAAAAACCGGACAAGCGCTAGTCGAGCTCGCCCACCGTGGATTTCGTACAAATTTGTGAGTACGCAATATAAACGGCCATTAAAAGTTTTATTATTTTCACAGCTATAACCCCCTTATTAATAAACAAGGTAAAAGCTTAGACTAGTAAAGCCGTGTTTTGTTCATGTCACTCAAGTCATTCAATAAACAGAGACAAAACGGAGTAACCAATCCAAGCGTAGTCTTCATTTATTGATATGGGGATAAGAGACCGCGGATATGAGTATATGGTTTAAATTTTAACTCGATACATCTTATGGATGTAATAATGGGTCTTGACAGACAAACTGACAGACGCAACAACAAAAGCGATCCTATAAGGGGTCCGCATTTCCTTTTAAGGTACGGAACCCTAAAACAAAATACAGTACTTAGCGCTACAAATTGGCAATGAACAATTCAGATTTAGTAGAAATGAAAGGTGTCACTTGTTCACATTTTTTTGCTTTACTTACTTTTATATGCCCTTATTTCTTTATTATCCTTAAACTTTGAAACCATCTTACTGATTACTGAAATGTACCTAAACCGGATTAACTTTAAAAGGTAATAATGCTAATGTAAATCTTAAGACCACTAAAACAAAACATTATGTACATTCGTTTCATCGATCAAGTCGATTTTTTTACTTTTCCCTTACAACAATTTACAACTTTATCAAAATTGGAACACTCTAAATTTATTTAACATAGTAGCACAGGCTAGGTATTCGCTGGTACAAAATATTTCCATTTACAAGTTAGTTTGTATCTGTTTCGTGGTGTAGGAAGCTTGCTATAAAAGTTCCGACAACCTCACTCAATGATTTATTTAGATTTATTCTCCTGTGAATAAAAGTAAGGATCCTTCTGAATCGAATAACAAAGTCCAACTTGTTGTTTTTTTTGAGAATAGCATCATAGGGTACCACAGGCCACGACCCTTAGGCACATCTTTTACTTTCCTTAAAAATCTAATTAACATTATATAATATTCTCACCTGCTCCCGCAGTCTCTGAGGGCGTTTTCGTGATTTTGTTCCACATTCTCTTCAACTGTTGGTATTTCCGATATCTTCTTATCGTACAAAGACTTGTCTCCTTCATCTATGATCAGAACCTCTGGTGTTCCAAGTTTGCCTGTAAACGGAAAAGAATTTATCAGCACAATGCAAACATTTTCAGTCTAGCAGCGTATGAAAAGCTCATGTTGTGCTGAGATTTGGCTACATTGTGGCACAGCATAGTAACAGTATTTTATGTTTAGGAAATTTATCCATATTCAATTAAACTACTTTTTTGTCATGTTTAATCAACTCTCAAATGTGCGTTTATAATGTTACTTTTAATTCATATCTTATTCCTACAAAATCTGTTACATGATTTTTTATAGTTATTCTAGAAGTTACAGATATTTATCTTTATGCATCAATTTTTTTTAATTCTTCGTCGGTAACTTTCACTTTCGGTAACTTTATTTTTAACACCGGTAACTTTTACACTCAGCACCAGTGGATGTGTAGCCATTATTGCGAGATTCTAAAAAGGTTGCTATCTATTGGAAGTAAATACCAGCTACAGTAATATTGCAGTGAAGTAACACCATCCTCTGATGATGTTGTGTTTCTCTCGGTAAGTAAGATTCCCGAGTTGCACGAGCTAGAGGCTTGGAAGCCGACAAGGCAAAGATTATAATATGTAGGTAATTATATTTTTTTTACGACAGTTTAATCCTCTCGTTACCTTAACATCAGGATTATTTATTAATATAATTAATGTCTTTTTATTATAAATCCGAAAATATGAATGTAAAGTGTGATTCAGATTAATGACGGCTATAATGTTAGAGCAAATCTAATGGCGGTGCAGTAAACGAAACGCAAGGTGGTGTACGTTTCCGCGGGGTGTCACTGAACTGAAACATGCGCATTTGTTTCGCTAGTTGCTAACTTCATACCGCTATTAAGTTTATATCGCACTATATACTTACCATGCTGCTGCTCATATTTCTTCTTGAAAGGCTCCAAGGAAGGATCGAACTTGATTTCATCCGGAAGGTCCAGCCAGATCTCCAAGCTTCCCGGTGTCAGGTCACTAGAAGACACCATAGAGTATACACTGTTCCTCTCCTTCTTCGTATTTCTTTTTAATCTATTCATTAAATCCGCCATTTTGTATTTTTGTTTCAGGAGCTAATGTCATAACATTTCTCTTTATTAATTTGTGAAGGCTTTTATTGGGAGCCTTTTGATTTGGAACTGTCAGCTGATTTTTGCGAATTTCAGTTTTGAAATAATAGTTTTATTATATACGAAGTTGTGTCCTTTATCGATTTGTGAACTCATTAAGTCGTGCGCTATATAATTTATATTAATTATTAAGTATGCAGGTAAAAAAGGTTGTGTGAAAGTAGGACATTGCTTTTGATTTCAGTTTTTATCTCAATTTACTCTAATATTAATTAGGTAATTTTTATGCTCTGCGACTCTTGAGACAATAGCAGAAACATGATAAATTTACGTATTGATATAGGAATACAACGGAAAGGATCTGAAGCTCTGTTAAGGTGCTGACCTACGGCCTGTGCTGTCGCGGGCGCGGCCGCAACGCGCAGGGTTGCCAAACGTAAGAGAACTCTAACATTTGAAATTTAGCAGTCTCTATACATGATACAAGGTAAATACAAATCTCGTACACTTTGTGATTAAACAACATTGAGCAACATTGAAGCTGTACTTACTGAGTCGATCCTTAGTGGTCATTTATTTACTTTGTGATAATATTTTTGGTTTGCGTACATGACACAAACAATCAACATTGTTCAAATCTCATATCAAAGTGTGCGAGATTTCTACTTACCTCGTATCATGTATAGATACTGCTAAATCTCAAACATTAGAGTTCTCATGCGTTTGTCAATCTCGCGCGGTGCGTCGGCGTCCGTGAGAACACAGGCAGTCGGCACAACACACTTACAGCACCAGCAACCGATATTGACAGCACCTTTAGTCCGTCAACGGACTGTATAAAATGAGCTCTCTGATTATATACACGCCTAGATACCGTATTAACTGCACGGAAGAGCCGAAAAAAATATCTACTACATGTGGTAGATACGATCGTTGCTACACACGCACACATTTACAGCTTTTAAACAATCTGTCAGAGATACGTACATATTGCGCGGAACTCTTAATAAGTTACTTATTCGCTCCGCCCCCTCAAGCGACGGGTGCCGCACGCAATGAAAACTTGTGAAACGAACTTTTTATCTTTTAAAAACAAGATCAAATCTATACTTTTCCCGCTTCAGGTATGTTGCATGCTTTAATTAGGTATGTTGCGTCTGATATTGTTTTAATAGATTCATGTTTCCTATATATATAGCATCATTTGAAAATGTCTAGAACCCACGTTTTGCCTTTGTGTGAAAATAATTTTGTAATTCTAAAGAAAAGTTTTACTAGAAAAAAAGATACACATAACTATAATTGCTATTTCTTCTTTCAAATGTTTAATATTTGAAAAAGTATTCATTTGACATTGTGGGTTACCTACAATGCGGAGAGATGGCACTGCGTTGCAGCTTAAGGCTAGGAAAATTTCGACGCGGCCATCAGGGCCGTGGTAGCATAATTGGTCGGTGCATTCGCCCGGATTGCGAAGGGTGCGGGTTCGAGTCCCGTCCGCTGTCTGGTCCGCGTGGATTTTTTTCTAGTAAAACTTTTCTTTAGATTTAAACATCTAGCAGTTAAATGCTTAAAAAAAAGAACATTTTTTCGTAATTATTTTTATTCTAATATTACTTCTGCATAACATGTCGTGTACACATAATTATTGTTGTAGACCTAGATTTTTTTTACCATCATACCATGTTACGATGCAATCTGTTTTGTGTACCTAATAAATAAATATCGTTACTTTGGACGGCAACATCCTATGGGAATCTCGAGCCTGGAAATCGCGTGTGCTTTTCATCATCATCAGCCTATTAATGTCCCCACTGCTGGGGCACAGTCCTTCCTTATGGATGGAATAGGGAGATTGGGCCATGACCCACCACGAGGGCCCAGTGCGGATTGGTGGGTGCTAATGACTGCAGATGCAGCCTGGACCAACGGCTTAACGTGCCTTCTGAAGCACGGAGGAGCTCGAGATATCACATGCCGGAGTTTTAGTGGGTAGGATCCCCCAACCCGAGCAGTCAATAAGCCAGTCTAGGGTTAGCTGAGTGGGTGGGCGGGAGGTGGGGGGAGTCTCACATAACCCCATCGCCTACCTAGCGGCGGGGTATGCGGTAAGGCATTTCTCCGGGTCAAAAAAAAGGGTTACCATCTGACCGGATAAAGTCGGTCTAGGCTGAATTTTTACGTGTTAGACCAGACTCCGCCCGGATTTCACGTCAGACCGGATTTTTGTCATACTTGCATGTCCTCCCGCCCGCTCAAGCGACGGCTACCGCACGCAATATAACTGTAAACATGTGACGTGTGAATAATTTAATTGCGAAATAGCTGGAAAAAACTACTTTTTGCATGCTAGCAACCAATAATATGGGTCTAAATATTATAAGTAAACTAGCTGACCCAGCAGACTTCGTACCGCAAATAGGGGTTGGTGGTAGAAGGGTGAAAAGTTAGGGTTGTATGTATTTTTGTATGATGTATCATAAAAAAAAATTTTTTTGATCTAAAATTGAAAAAAAAATTTAGGGTTGGATTACCCTTAACATTTAGGGGGATGAAAAATAGATGTTGTCCGATTCTCAGACCTACCCAATATGCACACAAAATTTCATGAGAATCGGGAAAGCCGTTTCGGAGGAGTTTAACCACAAACACCGCTACACGAGAATTTTATATATAACTAGCGGACCCGACAGACGTTGTCCTGTCTACACATCTTTGTGAATCTAAACCATTCTCAGATCCCCTTGAACACACACAAAAAATTTCATCAAAATCGGTCCAGTCGTTTAAGAGAAGTTCAGTGACATACACACTCACAGAAGAATTATATATATAAAGATATAAAAACGTAAACAAATATTATGATTGTTATTTAATACAGGTTTACCCTCCCATAAGTTTTTTTAAGCGGTTTACCCTCCCATAAGAAATTATCAGTTCAAAACAGACAGCTGAAATTATAACCTTGCCTTTGGCTTTGCTCTACTTGGCTAAAATGAGCATAGGCGTTTGCTTGTTGTTGAAAATCACTCATAGATACGATTAATGGGTTTTATTGAATCAACTAGATAAACGTGATAGCTTAACTTATCAACTCGTATAGATAAGCAACTTGGAAAGGTATTAAAGGATAGATAAGGTACTGAATATATCAATGGATAAATTGAACGCAAAAAATATATCGACCTTAATATTAGCTTGAAAGGGGGTTCGATGACGCTGGTGGTTAGCGCGTTCGGCCTGCTATCGTGGAAGTAAGCAACTTTTACAATGGCCAGGCTTTGGATGGGTAACCAAAAAGTCAGTCCCGCCAACATTCTCCCCTGGTGAGTGTACGGGTATTTTTTTTTACAAATGTCCCACCTCACTCCTTTTTATGCCTGAGTATGCGTTTGGTCGCAGATGACCTTTAACTTTTTTTAGATTTACTTTTGCTGACACTTGGTCTCAAACACTATCTATATTAGCATCATTTGAAAATTTCTAGAACCCACGTTTTGCCTTTGTGTGAAAATAATTTTGTATTTGTTTTAATTGTAATATTACTTCTGTATAACATGCCGTGTACACATAATTATATGACTGTAGACCAAACTTGTTTTTTACCATCATACGATGGAATCTGTTTTGTGTACTTATTAAATAAATATCGTCACTTTGGACGGCAACATCCTAAAGGAATCTCGAGCCTGGAAATCGCGTGTAGTTTTCATCATCATCAGCCTATTAATGTCCCCACTGCTGGGGCACAGGCCTTCCTTATGGATGGAATAGGGAGATTGGGCCATGACCCACCACGAGGGCCCAGTGCGAATTGGTGGGTGCTAACGACTGCAGATGCAGCCGGGATCAACGGCTTAACATGCCTTCCGAAGCACGGAGGAGCTCGAGATAGTAAATTTTTGGTCACCCATCCAATGACCGACCACTGCGAAAGTTGCTTAACTTCAACGATCGCAGTCGAACGCGCTTACCACTTGCGCCATCGAGCTCCTCCTTGCGTGTGCTTTTAGTGATTTTCTAAACTTTATAGCATCTTCGGGGACCATACTAGACAGGACAACGTCTGTCGGGTCCTCTAGTTTTATATATAAGATTGTAAATACTGTAGTTAAGATATAGAATAAGACAACAACAAACGAATATGTTAATTGTTTTTCTTTAGGTTATTTTTATTCCATTGTTTACTTTCTTTAATATCTTTCTATCGCTGTCAATGTCAGTGTCAAAATTTAAGTTGTCAGTAATCTGTTTCACGCATCTCACGTTTGTATTTTATTTAAGTTTGTATTTGTACTATGTGTTCGGCTTTATGGACTTGTATCCTGGCTATGTCATTACTAATAACTAATAAAAAAAAAATAAAAAAAAAACATCCTAACGTGTGAAAGTTACAGAGAAACAATCAAAATATCTGTGGGAACCGATTCCGTTTAAATCGTAAACTGTAAACACACCGAAGTGCGAAGTGAATGCTAAGGTATCCTGTTTCCTGTTGAAATAGTTGACGAATGTTATTCATGAAGATGACGATGACATCAAGTTGTTTATGGACTTTGATTGAAAATGTCAAAACGTCAATGTCAATTTGACATTTTTGCATGGTTGTTTCTTTGGTTTTCACGCACATCACTCATTAAATTATTATTGCGGTAGCTGAAGCAGTCTTCTTAAGTTAATGCGAAACAACAATATCCAAGAATCGAATTCGATGCTTACTTTTCAAACGTGTCCATTTCCTCCGAGAGGTAAAAATGAACATTTATTTTTCATGTTTTTGTAATTTAGCTGGAATTGTCACATATTTTAACAGCATTAAACGTAGGTCATTTTTTTTTGTTGGAATATCACTGATAATAGCATTATTTAGTCTTACGTCAAAATTATAATAAGAAAATATTATAATTTTTATTTTTATTTTAAAGCATGTAACTGCTTGATGTTTAAATCTAAAGAAAATATATCTAGAAAAAATTCCACGCGGACCAGGCAGCAGACGGGACTCGAACCCGCACCAACCAGAAAATATTAATAAACAAAAAAAACAAAACGCATACTTTCACATTGTTTTGTTGCAACTGGTTGCAACAAACGAGTGGGTTCAACGACCCTTCGCTCACTGGTATAATCCGCTTTTAACCGGATCGACGACACCGTTACGTCACGCGGCGGCCATTTTGATTTCTTGACGCGACTGGTTTTTGCGAGATTGCAAGCTTTGACGCTAAATTTCTAGAACCAATGCGTGAATTTTATGGTTCTTTTATGGTTAAATTTGCCAGTCTCGTGTGTTTCACTGAAATGTTCTTAAGAGATTTATTTTTAACATAATCTTATTTATTTGGTGTGGCAGTATTTTGTTGCAAATAAATATATAAATATCGTCTTCATGTGTCTACATGTTTGCCAAATAAATTCACTTATGTTTTCATGAAAGAAACTTACTATTGTAGCAGAAGTCACAAACCAATAAAGAGAGACTAAGTTTGGTAATAAAAGACAAAAATTGTTACGGCCTTACTTAGGGCGTCACATATAAATAACATTTCCAACACTCACAACAATAAGCCTAGCCCAAAAGTAAGCACTCTAAGGCTAGTGTAATGGGATACTAGGGTAACGACTAGAATACATATACCTATACATATATAAGTACATTTATATAGAAATACATATTAAACATCCATGACTGGAGTACAAATGCTTGTATTCATCACACAAGCACAAGGCCCCCTACCGGGATTCGAACCTGGAACCTCTCGAGTCTGCGACACCATGAAACCCGGCGTACAAACCACTCGACCATGGAGGTCGTCTAAACATACGTGTACCTGAACTCAAGATAAAATTTTCTTTCAATAAACGAGAAAAATAAATTTATTTTTGATGGACGAACAAACACTTTTTATCTCAAATCGGTAAAAATACTTTTTGACTGACCTTACTTTCATTGAAAGAAGAGAAGGCTATAGATAAATAGATAAAATACATAACATTATAAGTAATGACTTTCTATGAAATTCATACATATATCAATCACAAATGAAACGACCTCCGTGGCCGAGTGTTTTGTACGCCGGGTTTCATGGTGTCGCCCACTCGAGTGTTCTAATCCCGGTGGGGGTAGTATGTTTGTGTGATGAATACGAGCATTTGTACTCCAGTCATGGATGTTTAATATGTATTTCTATAAAAATATACTTATATAAGTACAGTATATGTATTCTATCCGTTACCCTAGTATCCCTTAACACAAGCCTACTAGTACTTACTTTAGGGCTAGGCTAATAGGGATGATGACATTTTTTTTTTCTTCGTTTATCAGGTAGATTATCAAAAAGTATTGGACACGTATTTTTTCTTTTTTCACACAATATAAACATTGCAGAGATATATTGATTTGAAAATTGCATGACGTCACGAGCTCCTACTCCCAAAGTTTGACGCGCTATAACGTTGTCATTTTTTGGTTGATTGCCCAAAGAAGAAATACGTGTCCATTATTTTTTGATTATCTAACTGACGGACTAAATATAATTTCGTTTACTGTACCCCGTCATCACCCCTATTGGTGTGAGTGTTGGAATTATTTATTATTATTTATTAATACCTTTTTATTTTTCCTTCTCGCATAATATCGCTTTTTTTATCACATAATACCAAAGCCTAGTTTTTAGCTGGGTTGTGTTTGAAATCATCTAATGTTTGTTTTTTGATGTTTGACGTTTTGAAAATTTTGCCGAATAAATAATTAAATTTATTTGTTAGTGACTTTGTTATTAAAAAGCTCAGACACGAATTTTTACTAAAAAGACAATGTAGAAGACAAGAGGTACTGCATTTTTATTGAATAAACCGACCTTGGCCGATTCTTGTTGTCTGAGAATCGGACAACATCTATTTTTCATCCCCCTAAATGTTAAGGGTGGTCTTATCCTTAATTTTTTTTGGGCAAAATTTTTTGTTTTAATATTTTATGATATACATACAAAAACACATACATTCCCTTAATTTTCACCCTTCTACCACCAACCCCTATTTTTTATGGCGGTACGAAGTTTGCTGGGACAGCTAGTCTATATATATAAAACTCAAAGGTGACTGACTGACATAGTGATCTATCAACGCACAGCCCAAACCACTGGACGGATCGGGCTGAAATTTGGCATGCAGGTAGATGTTATGACGTAGCCATCCGCTAAGAAAGGATTTTGATCAATTCTACCCCCAAGGGGATAAAATAGGGCATGAAAGTTTGTATGAAACTTTGTCAATTTTAAACCGATCGGGCTGAGACTTTGCATGCAGGTATAAGAAGAATCATAGATGAATGTCATTGTGTATAATACAAGCCTAAGAACAAAAACTGTAGTCTACACTTCAGCTCTACACTGAAGCGAAGCGAGGGCGTGCCACCAGTATAGATATATTACCGATAGGTATGTCAGTAGGTAACATAATTATGAATGACTGTTCTGTTTGTTCACAATTCATTATCGTTCAATTAGTGCTACTTGCGAGCAAATAACACACGAAGAACATGTGGCATATGTTTTTAATAAAGGTTAAAAATAAAACTAGCAAAATAGTAAAAAAATACTTTAAATTAGTTCATGTATTCTAAAATAGAATTATTGCATGTTTGGACAAACACGCACACCGAATTCGAAATATTATACACTGAGTTATTCCATGTTGGTTTTGGGGGTGGCTGATGGAAAGGTCTAGTACCCATTGGACCCTCCTAATTGGACCTTACCTACAAAAAAGTGCCCGTTCGACCTCCTATCAAGAACATGGTGCCCATTGGACCCTCAAACACGTACTTAACGACACAATGGGAGCTATTGGAGCTCTTAACTATTTGGCTAATTCTTTTGGAACGGTAAAGTACAGTCGTGTAGTAAAGTAACATTGTAATAGACACAAAAACACAGGTTATAAATCTAGTATTTAATCAACATATTTATAAAATTCAAAACACTGATCATCAGTAACAAACCAATATAAATATTTACATAAAATATAATAATGAAATCACAAAAATTTTTTACGTTACTTTTAAAGCCAATAGAAATTATTTTTTATCAAATAGCTTAACTAAATTATAAATATAGTTTGTTCTATCATACAGATTAAGCACAATTATTATATATTCTAAATAATTGATAAAATAAATAAAAGCACAAAGGTTATAAATGTAAGTATTTAAAATCAACATATTTATAAAATTCGAAACATCAATCATCAGCAACAAACCATATAATATAATAATCAAATCACAGATTTTGTTATTTTACTTTTAAAAAGTTTTTTTTTTATCAGATATCTTTACTAAATTACACATACAGTTTTTATATCACTCAGATTAACTATTTAAGCACAATTATTATGTATTCTAAATATTCATAAAATAAAATACCAATGTAATATTTTCATATAACAATTTATAAAAAATGTTTTCTAATCATATTTTTACAATTAACGAGAAATTGCTTATTATAAAAACATACTTTAACTAAAGGATATGGTTCAAAAGCGGTAGTCGGTTTCCGGCAGGGACGAAATTATATATAATTTGAAAGTTTGTATAACATGAATAGATACTTTGATTTTTTTATTCATTACCGATTATTTTAAAATCGTGTTTAATAATTAAACAACTTTGTAAGTATGCTGGCCACCCTATCTTAGTAACGTCATATTTTAGTGCGTGGTGGCTTAAAACGCCAACTCAATCACTATGGCAAATGTCAATCAGTCCAGTCATGGATTATTATCAGAATTATTATCACTGCTTTTGTTACACATTGAACATAATATATTTGATGCTTGGCAACAAAAAATAGATAAATAAACTTGCCATTTGCAAATCAATTATTAGATAGATTTATGTTATTTTAATATAAAAACCGGGATAAAATAAAATTCTAGGTTTTTGTCAAACGATTCACAATTAAGTGCGCTGCATCTCATAAAAACTTGGAGTCTGCCGAAAGACCCACTACCAACTTCCATAAAAAATTTAACAGTCTCCTTTTGTAAAACATTATAAATTACCAAATTAAATATTTAAGACACATATGTGAGTATTTTTTCTAAACAGTGGCCTACGGTTGTAAGATTATTTTCTAGCTGCAACATAGTTCATAAATCGGAACGAGACAGCAATATTTCTCTCTCTCTCCCACATATGAGATCGGCGCCATCTTTTTGTTTAAGCGCAGAGATTGCTTGGGCTTGGAATCTATAACCTTCCTTTCATCAGGTGCTTAAGAGGAGTATAACTGCCGATAAAAACACTCAATCTCCCTCAGAATTTCAGTCTTAGATCAAAAGATGATATCTTTGCAAAATCCACCGTCATGTTGCTTAGATTGTCTAGATCCAAGCTGTTTTAAGGAACTTGGAATCAATCAAACTTTGTTCGATTTGAAAGGTCTTGTGGATTTGGTTTTGCGCTGTAAGGGTATTTATTGGTCAGTGTACGATCGCCCTATTGAGTGAAAACTTTTTACATTAATGATCATTAATGCAATTAAATTTAAAATTAATGTAATTAATGATCATTCCTTTAAACCTAAAGCACAAACATATAAAATGATCTTTAAAGAAAAAAAGGTTTCACAATAGTTACGAAAATAAAAAGATATTGAAGTATTATCATTGTCACTTGCACCCTTATAACCCATAGAATAAAAATACATGTCAGTAGTGCAATATTTGGTTTTGGCTCCTTGTCAATACGAATAAAATAAAAATATACATTATACAAATTAAATTTGATTACTTTTGATTCACTTTTTATTTTCTAAATATCTCCTTTATATCTTATAGTACGAGTAATTTACTAAAAATTCAAATGTTTTAAAAATTAGCTTTTCTTAAAGGTTACTATCATCTGTCTGCGTCCAGTATATATAGAGCAATAGACAAAAAACAGTTTTTTTTTTTATTTTTCCTGAAAACTTACATTTTTGTAGTTATCTTTTTATTCTCCGGGGACGGCGAAATATCGACTACTTACTGGTTGGAGTCAGTACTTATACAGTATTTAGTTAGTGGCTTTATAATACCTACTATTAATTTTATTTTTGTCTGCAACTTTCTACATAACTGTACTGTGATTAATAAAACTGTTAATAAGGTCGAACTGGCAGTAGGGTATAATCTTGAAGGTCCAATGGGCACTTAAAAAGAGGTCCAATGGGCACATTGAATATAATTTTTTTAAGGAGGTCCAATGGGCACCAAAAATGAGGTCCAATGGGCACATTGAATATAAAATGTTTTAAGAAGGTCCAATGGACACCAAAAAAGAGGTCCAATAGGCACTTTTTGCTTTTGGGTCGAATCTTGAGGGTCCAATGGGTACTAGACCGATGGTAATGCCATGGCCAAGTAAGTAGGTAACTTTCAAAAGAAATTTCTGAGCTATAGAGAAAAATATTTCAGAAGGTAGAGAGTCAAAAACTAAATACGAGATCTATTTTTTTTTTAGATAGGTCCGACAAATGACTCCACCCCATCTGATGTTAAGTGATGGTGAAGTCCAGACGCGAAGATAGCTGGTACAGCAGTTCTACCTGCCACACCAGCCATCCTCACCCTGCCGGCCTGCATGTTGCTTCTTCACGCCTCATTTAAAGGATCCCAGGTTGTAAGAAGGAGGGAACACGTGAGCAGGCAGAGTATTCCATTTACGGATAGTACGACAAAGAAATGAGTCACCAAATTTCTTTGTACGCGTTGGAATTGTTGGAATTGTTAGACGGTGACACCGAAGGCCAGCGCGCGTTATCCTCTGAAGGAAAGGGGAAGGTGGAATAAGAGAGAATAACTCCTCAGAACACTCGCCGTGGTACAGACGATAGAACGCGCTTAGTGACGCAACGTCACGGCGTAATTGAAGAGGCTCGAGGTGTTTAATCAATAATGTAATAATAAATCTATCTTGTGACCACGGAGTCTGTATAAGGTCCATAAAGCATAAAAGAAACTTAAAAAATACAGTATATATATGTCTTATATGCACAAAAACACACACACACACACACACACACACTCCGCTTAATTAGTTTAAATTGTATTTTCATGTAATTAAGATGTGCTTTGATTAGCGTGAGTTGCACAACTTGTTTTAACGTAAATTTCCATGTCAGGTCATGGTAAATTCTTAGAAAAATTTCACTTTAACTAGCTCTGTGGTGTAACTCCCGCTTTATTATATTTAGTTCCTTGATTTAATCTTAATATAGTTAATGACCTTACCATAATGTAACTTATGCTATGGAAGAGTGGTTCTTTTTGGTACAGGTGTCTTTGCACTTAAAATAAAAGGGCCTACCTTTATTTATGTAACCAAATGTGTGGTAAAGAAATAAATCATTTTTATTTTTATTTATTTAAAATCGAGAAACACAGAAATGAGGAGCTGGCGAACAAAACGGTATACTTACATAAAATTATTTTTCAAAAATGAATGACATACATACAGTGAGCTTTTGCCATTGGTTTTTAATTTATATATTTAGTAATTTTAACACTGTTCCAGGCGGTTACGATTCAAAATTATTTGAGATTCAAATTCAACGGACCCGAAACCTCCGGACTGTAAAAAAAAATGAAGTTTGACCAGATGCGTTATTATACCGTTTTGTTCGCCAGCTCTTCAAATGTAAAATATTGCGCTACTACCCGTTCAAAAAGATTTATTGGAACGAAGTTCCTTACAGCAGGCTTGGAGGGGATAGGGATTTTGGTGCGCGACCGAACTGAAAAAAATGTGATAGTAAAACCGTAAGAAAAAATCCGCGGAAAAAAGTGCGTGTAAGAAAACCGTTAAATGAGACGTGCGCAGGCGCGACAGTCGCATACACAAGCGAGTTTGCAATTTGTCTCGATTCTACATTAGCCGAAGGAACTTCGTTCCTACCTGGTGTCCGACGACACCACATCATTTCTTTTTTTTATCGATTGGGATGCGTGACAATATATACTAATCTAAAGAAAAGTTAACTAGAAAAAAAAATCCACGCGGACCAGGCAGCGGACGGGACTCGAACCCGCACCCTTCGCAATCCGGGCGAATGCACTGACCATTATGCTACCACGGCCCTATTCGCCGCGTCGAAATTTTCCTAGCCTTAAGCTGCGAGGCAGCGCCATTTTTTCTAGTAAACTTTTCTTTAGATTTAAACATCTAGTAGTTAAATGCTTAAAAATAAATAAAAATATAAATATATACTAATATTAAAACTGTGAATGTGTCTGTCTGTCTTTTACCTCTTCACGCATAGACTGCTGAACCGATTTGAATGAAATTTGGTACATACATAGTTTGAGTTCCGGGACAGGATAGGACATTGGATAGTGGATAGTTTTCAACCCAGAAATCATCCTTTAAGAGGCTGAACAGGTGGTTGGAAGGTTTGTATGTAGAACAAATTTTTCCACGCAGACGAAGTCGCAGACACCCACTAGTTTATAATATTTGCCTTGTGTAATCATAATCAAAATCATTTATTCAGTTTAGACTATTACAAGCACTCAAGAATGTCTAGAAGCTACGCCATCGGTTCGTAAATCTACGGCGAGAGACCTTGCACTGAGAAGAACCGGCAAGAATCTCAGCAAATGCTGTTGTTTTCTCCCTATTTTATTATTTACAGAGTCGTCAAGTTGAAAAATGACTTCTGAGATGATTTACGAAGTTAAGTTACATAATGAACAAATATACATTTATAATTTATATTTTTTAAGCATGTCTTAGTCCGCGTGGAATTTTTTCTAGTAATATTTTCATCATCATCATCAGCCTATTAATGTCCCCACTGCTGGGGCACAGGCCTTCCCTATGGATGGAATAGGGAGATTGGGCCATGACCCACCACGCAGGCCCAGTGCGGATTGGTGGGTGCTAACGACTGCAGATGCAGCCGGGACCAACGGCTTAACGTGCCTTCCGAAGCACGGAGGAACACGAGATAGTAAATTTTTGGTCAACTATCCAATGACCGACCACTGCGAAAGTTGCTTAACTTCAACGATCGTAGCCGAACGCGCTTACCACTTGCGGCATCGAGCTCCTCAGTAATATTTTATTTATATTTAAATGTTCATTTGTTTGCTACATTTACCTACATTTCAATTGCTGTGTCATACAATATAATTACAAATGTACTTTCTGTACTCTACAAACATCGATTCATTGCATTTTATCACTTAGAAATATGTTGCCTTGACCGCGTGTTGCGAATTTTTCCTTATTCTGTTGGTGTACTGTACTTCACGAGTGCGTGAAGTTTTTTATAATAAGCTTTTATTGACTAACCCGAATGTGACTTATTTGGTCAATTGTTCATGCATATGTTGGAGGCCAGACACCCTTGAACAAAGTTAAGTAATACATGGTAATACCTTTATAAATTGACTAGATGACCCAGCGAACTTCGTACCGCCATAAAAATAGGGGCAGGTGGTAGAAGAGAAAATTTTGAGTTGTATCTCTTATCTATTAGACAAGTCCGTCCGTCCGTGGTGCTGTTTCAGCAGCCAAACCGTAAGAGATAGATAAAGAGAATGTTTAAGTTATAAGTTAAGAATAGTCTGATAAGACTACAAACCGGATTTGAGTAACGTAGCACTTCCGGTTTTCGAGAAATCACGTGATTTCTATTTCAAACGAAACCACACAAAATCTCCGAAGTTCTCAATTAATTAAATACATTTTTTTTTTGGGTGAACATTTGGTTCACTGGTTTGCTAGTTTTTTTTAATAGGGGTGTATAACGTAGTGTTCTATCAATTTCCTGAGATAACATTCCTCCTAACCCATATGAGAACACTACGTTACAATACCCAATAGTTTGAATTTTGGCGCGAAGGCGCATTGTAGCTTTCAGAACACTACGTTACAGGTGGAAAACCATTATCACTTAAGGATATGAAAAATAGATAGTAGCCGATTCTCAGACCCACGGAATATGCATATAAAATTTCATAAAAATCGGTCAGGCCGTTTCGGAGGAGTTTGGTAACTAACACTGTGACACGAGAATTTTATATATAAGACTAGTTGACCCAGCGAACTTCGTACCGCCCTAAAAAAATAGGGGTTGTCCAGCGGACAAAATTGTGAATCTAAACTATTCTCAGATCCCCTTGAACACACACAAAAAATTTTATCAAAATCGGTCCAGTCGTTTAAGAGAAGTTCAGTGACATACACACTCACAGAAGAATTATATATATAAAGATAATTTAGATAGGTACTACAGTCTTGTGATCAGGGAGACCATTTTTTTACGCAGACAAAACCTCTGTTTACAGACGTTGGCGAGGTTAAGGGACACACCAACGAACGGACCTCACACCTAGCCTCTCGCAAGTCTCACGGGTGCGAAACGGAAAGCCGTTAAGCAGTCCACGCGGCTTACGAGCGCTTGCGGCATACATATATCCGCTAAAAAACTCTGCGAATACCCTCTACGCCCTAGGTTCCGAACCTGGGGGTAATTACCCCTCCGGGGGTAAATCAGCCGTAATTCGGGGGTAACAAAGAACCTAATTATTTGGTCAAATCTAAATAATACTACTAAATAGAGCATGCGCTCTTTCTTGCTAGTGAGCCCGCGGGGTGCTGAGTGTGAGAAGCGGGGCGATATTCTCTCCTGATGATGATAGTAGTAGAGACGAAGATGTAGTGGCCAAATTGGAATTTCTTGGACTAATGATAACATTTTAAAGTCGGGGTAAAATTTGTTTTTCATCCCACCACCTCGGAAAGTGTAATTTTGCGCTTCGAAATCTGGCTGGAAAATTCTATTTTATTCGCTTGAGCGGCAAAGTAGATTTGAATTTAGAACATCACATATAATGAGTACTCAATATAATTGTAAATTCAAAACGTCATTAAACCTATTTAATGTAACCTCTATGGTGCCAAATTTATGATTAGAACTTTTTAAATTGTGAAAAAATTTAAATTTGGAACCTTCTTGGTTTCTTTGTTTTATTTGCGTGCTTCGCGCCATTCTAGTTTTTCACGTTTTATTGCTTAAATATTTTGTCATTATAAATTGTTTTCTTTTTCATTTTGTCATTTCCTCGCTGAGGTGGGATGAAAAGTTACGTATTGCACTCGAGTGGAAAGATTTTTCACCTTGTGCTCGTTTGTTTCCCTCGCTGACGCTCAGGATTCTAATTTAGAATCACTCGCTGCGCTCGTGATTCAACTTTAGAATCCTTCGCTTGCTCGGTCATCCAAATCGAACACGCGGTTAAAAAGGAACTTTCCACTCTTGTATAATAAATAACTATTCCTAATAGGTTACAGGGGTAGCAGTATTGGAAAGGTTAGGAAACAATGCTCTACGCTGTTAAGTGCGGGACCGCGAGATCCCCGTTGAGGGACTTCACCGCGTCTGTGACCACGGTGACCATAGGATTTGAAAAGTGTAATTATACATAGTAAATATCTATGTTATTAACGGGATTGTTACCATGTACCTTGTTTTTAGCGAATTTCCGATATTTCGGCACTGTTGCAAGCGCCATGGTCACGGAGATCAGAACAAGGTATATGGTAACAATCCCGTTAATAACATATGCCTATTACTATAATGTTAGTGACCATGAAAGTTTAAAACAATATGTAGTAAATATCTGCTGAAAAATTAGTTTCCTACACAAAATTCCAACTCTGTTTTCACCCCTTTAAAGGGTTTTTCCGGAACAAAAACTACTCTTTACACTCTCCTAGGATTCAAACTATCTCTTTACCAAATTTCATCTAAATCGGCTCCACGGTTTTAATAAATAATAAGAAATAAATATTTCCCACACCAATAAGTCTCGCCTTACACCAATAAGTTCTGTAAGGCTTGTATTATGGGATGCTAGGATAACGGATAGAATACATATACGGATACATATATAAGTATATATTAACTAGAAATATAGATAAACATCCATGACTAAGGTACAAATGCTTGTATTCATTATAATAACATTTGCCCCCATCGTGACTCGAACCTGGGACCTCTGGGTAGGCGACGCGCGACGCCATGAAACCCGGCGTACATACAACTCGGCCACGGAGGTTTAAGCATAAAGAGGTACTTGACAGACAGACAATTTCGAATTTGCAATTTTAGTATGATTAGCGACCCGGCTGGCTTTGCATGAGAGCATTGAATTATTGAGAAATTCATTTCATTTTCATTCATTCAAAACATAATCATCATATCCTGGTGTTCAAAATTGTTGATAGTTTCTGGACGAGTTCTAAATAAAGTCTTGTCCTATTCATAAAAAAAAACAGAAAAATATAACAAAAAAGAATACATACATTATTTCGGACAATTCCTTTTTTATTTTTATGTTACGACATTTACAAATCATTAAGTTGTTACAACGTCAATACAATTATGATTAAATTTATATAGAAACCCTGTTGGAATGATTGGTACAATTCAAACCCAAGCATTTTTGTCTCTAATATAATTAGACACTTTGTAATAAGTTTTTTAATAAGTGCTTAATTAAAGTATCTTTGACTTTATTTATGGTTAACTCTTGGATATTGCTTGGGACTTTATTGTGTAAGCGAACACAAATACCTTTAAATGAATTATTAATTTTGTGAAGCTTAGTAGCAGGTAATGTTAGTTTATTTTTAAGTGTGTGAAAATCACTGTTAAGAAACAAGTTAATATTTTTTCTTACGTCAATTTCTTTAAACTTATGTCTTAAGGATTCTTTAACTTTAAGATTCTGCCTTGATCGAATAGCTCTCTTCTGCAGCACAACAATAGTTTGAATGTCGTGGGCATATATTATTATGATGGCCCGTATACTATATTTGGTACTCGCGAGCGCAAGTAGTTAGCGCGTTCGGCTGCGATCGTTGAAGTTAAGTAACTTTCGCAGTGGTCGGTCATTGGATGGGTGACCAAAAATTTACTATCTCGAGCTCCTCCGTGCTTCGGAATGCACGTTGAACCATTAGTCCCGGCTGTGGTAGGTCATAGCCCAATCTCCCTATTCCATCAACAAGGAAGGCCTGCGTCCCAGCAGTGGGGACATAAATAGGCTGACGATTATGAAGTAAAGTTAATCGTAATTTTTTATTTTCATTATTGCTTGTACCTACTTTCATAGTTATGATTTATTAATAGGAATCAATCTCGTCGAACGAATGTCATTACCATATTTGTAATAAATTAACAGTCCATTGGAACAATACATTGCACCGTTTGCATCGATGAATAGGCTAGACTGCCTTGACGGTGGATATGTTGCAATTTGTATGATTCCCCATTTTAGAAACGGCGAACCCCAACGACAACGGCAAACTAGAGCCGAGGTCCGAGTCTCAGAGACGCCCTCTAGTTGAGCTAACCCCCTCAGGTTCTAGTGGTCTAGAGTAGTGTTTCCTAACCTTTCCAATACTGCTACCCCTGTAACCTATTAGGAAAACAGATTTTACCCCGACTTTGAAGTGTTATCATCAGTCCAAGAAATTCCAATTTGGCCGCTACATCTTCGTCTCTAATAATGTCACCATCAGGAGAAAATCTCGCCCCGCTTCCCACACTCAGCACCCCGCGGGCTCGTTAGCAAGAAGAACCGCATGCTCTGTTTAGTAGTATTATAATATAGTATTTTCTTATTATTTAGATTTGACCAAATAATTAAATACTTTGTGACCCCTGAAGTATGGCTGATTTACCCCCGGAGGGTCTAGAGGCTCCAGACTCCCCCCGTGGGGAGATGCAATCCGCCTGGAATACCTCTAGAGGCACTCGCAAATTCTCGGCTTGAGTTCCCCTTCGATCTCGCCGTGCCCAAACCCGGTGACGCTGTAAAGGTCATCTGCGACCAACAGCATACACACTAAAAAAAATAAGAAACCTAGTCGTTTAAAAACGCTCGCTGTTTAAAACCATGCTGAAGGCAAAATGTAAATGTCTTGTCACTTTATAATATACCACAATATTTGATAGACAATCCAATCGGCAATTACAAAATGTCGCGGCAAATTGAAGTATTTAGTTGTTTTTCTTACCACGCGTGGCGTATTAATCAAAACGGTCAGGTTCAAGGGACTGCATACTTCAGTATATGGTTACAATTTCAACTCGATACCTCCGAGAGTTCCCGAGATAAAGGGTCTTGGCAGACAGACAGAAAAGCGGCCGTATATTTTTTTATATTAACTTAGAAGTTTGTTTTTAGAAGATAAAGAGTCTTGACAGACATGCGGACAGACGAAAAACAAAATGATCTTATAGAAAAGCAGGTTCATTGCTCCGGCGGCGGGTTCGCTGTAGCCGCAGCAGAGTTGTGAGAGATTTGGTTGATCATGGGGACTGTCAACTGATTAAAATTCTTGTTGATAGCGTTATATCGGTTTTTAATATAATTTACTAACATAGTATTAAGTATTGTATTAAGTACTAGCGGCCCGCCCTCACTTCGCTTCGGTGTAGAGCTGAAGTGTAGACTACAGTTTTTGTTCTCAGGCTTGTATTGTACACTATGACATTCATCAATAGCTTATGATTCTTCCTATACCTGCATGCAAAGGCTCAGCCCGATCGGTTTAAAATTGACAAAGTTTCATACAAACTTTCATTCCCTATTTTATCCCATTGGAGGTAGAATTGATCAAAATCCTTTCTTAGCGGATGCCTATGTCATAACATCTACCTGCATGCCAAATTTCAGCCTGATCCGTCCAGTGGTTTGGGCTGTGCGTTGATAGATCAGTATGTCAGTCAGTCACCTTTGAGTTTTATATACAGGGCGTCCCACGGGTACCTCACACGGAGGGAAAGTATATTAAATATTGAAGATAGGATATTTTACCGAAAGAAGACATCATTTTATTTTTAATTATAACTAGAACTGCATTCACAGATTTTTGTAAAATCACCTGCTAAAACGGGGAATCAAACTCGTGAAATTTCGAAAAAAATAACACTACATGTTTTATGATAACAATCGAAAGAGTTTATCATAACAATTATTTTTTGCTAAATAACATAGCATTTTAAATGAAAGAAAAGTCATAAAATTGCACATTTTATTAAAAATATTCAACAAAAAGTAATAAAAAATGAAATGTATCAAATGTTCAAAATGTGATCCGATTTGTTGTATGCAAATTCTCACTCTATTAATGTTTTCTCTGCCTGTCAATTTCATTATCTTTGCGTGGTGAATGTATGTAATAATACGTCTGAGTTATTTTATAACTCCTGCACACTGTCTTACCGGTTCTTGTATACTACATCTGTTACATAACCCCACCAAAAAGTCCAGTGGGGTAAGATCTGGGGATCTCGCTGGCCATCTTATTTGTCCATAAGAACCGATCCAGGAAGGATAGTGTTCTTAAGAAACTCGGCAGTTCTCCTACTGTTATGAGTCCCATTTTGCTAGAAAATGAGATTTCATCGATTTGCATCAGGAAGATTATTGATCTCTCCTCTTAAAATATTAAGTATTTCTAGATATCTTTCCGTATTTAGATTCCCTTTGTAAAAAAGTATTAAAGAACCCGGTTTTTAACTAAAATGAAAAACACAAAAAAAGAGCAGTACCCTTAGCACGAACCAATATCGAATTCGAATAGTTTTCGAGTGCGAAATGACATTGTCAAATGTGTACTGATTTTTAGTTCTCGTTACGTACTTTGTGGTGCTGCTGTATAAGTTTCCATACAAAATTTGACATTGACATTTCACACTCGCAAACTATTCGAATTCGATAATGGTTCGTGCTAGGGGTACAGACGCTTGAAAATGTATGTGTTCTATTTTCGAATTATTATTTTTACAAATTTCAGCCAATCGCATTGTAACTGAGTTCAAAAAGAAATGCATACGTACTACAGTTTGTATATCACTTTATTCTTTTTATCACGTAATAAGACATTCCTTTTATTTAAAATGCTATGTTAATTAGTAAAAAATAATCTTTATGATAAACCCTTTCGATGGTTATCATAAAATATGTTGTATTTTTTTTCGAAATTTCACGAATTTGATTCCCAGTTTTAGCAGTCGATTTTTAAAAAATCTGTGAATGCAGTTCTAGTTATTATCAAAAATGAAATGATGTCTTCTTTCAGTAAAATATCCTATCTTTAATATTTAATATACTTTCCCTCCGTGTGAGGTAGCCGTGGGACGCCCTGTATATAGATTGGTCACGGCTACGTCAACAAACACCTTTGTAATATAGGTATTTCTGACAGCCCTCTGTGCAAAGCCTGCCTGGAGGAGGAGGAGACGAGCGCCCATGTTCTGCTGGAGTGCAGAGGCGTTGCAAGACCAAGGACTTCTGTAATGGGAAGCCCATGGACACTAGTAGAAGCCTGCAGCAACGTCCGGGGAATGCTGAGCTTTCTGGAAGAGCTGGGGTGGCAGGACTGATGCCAATCTAACACATGGATCTTTGTAGTCTGAATAATTAATGATTTGAATTGGAATTTGTAAGGGTTTCGTTTTATTACAATAAAATAGATAAGAACAGGAACAAGAAATTTGTACAAGTTCTCTGCTTATTTCATATTGAAATATCTTCCAGCGGGCCCGCGAAAGGGAAAAAACATAAAATAAAAGGTCGTCAGTGTGTGCCTCCCAAATAAAAATGACAAAATACTATACTATGCTTACATAAACAAAACCTACATATATATCTACTTAGACATACTAATAAACATATATACTAAAATAAAATATACAAGTGTTAAAAGGAGAAGCAATACAGTTCGGAAACAGTGATTCAAGAGGATAAATAGTGTTCCTTCAACCGTTTTTTATTAAATCTAACAACAGTTGGACTGTCTCTGATTCCTGCTGGCAGCGAGTTCCATAAGCCGGAGGGCATGTACCGTGAACGCGTATGATGCAAATTCGGTTTTATGTATTTTATTTTATTTTTAGGTGCGAAACCCTACAAATCGTAATGGTAGCCATACACACTACGAGAAATCGTTACGATCAGACTGTACAGTTCGAACGGAACAGTTTATCGTACGTGGCGTACGTATAGGAAACTGTGCAGTTTTATAACATACACGCTACGATTTATCGGTACCGTTCGGACGGTACAGTCTAACCGTAACGATTTCTCGTAGTGTGTATGGCTACCATAATAAATAACATAGTAAGTCGTGAGGATGTCTCTCCTAGTATCGAGATCCTCGAGTAATTTCAGTAATGTAAAATTTCTTGTTTGCCTTCTGAATTTAATAGAAATTCTAACAGTTCTGTGGTTTGTATAAGTTATGCTAAGTGCATCTTTATAACAGTCAACTGTTGCTGAAAAAAAAAACTGACAATAATGTTTTTACAGCTGATAAGTATTTTGTATACTACTATAAACATGTTTAAAACTTATAAATAGTTCCAAATGATAAATCGTGATGGTGCAATAAACATATTGTGTTTAACATATTATTGTAGTCATAATGTTGTTTAAATTACATTGAAAATACTGACGCACCTTCAAACTCTGTCGCTATGAAGGAAATAAATATGTTTTGATAATATTGGTAGTGGGAGGAGCTCGATGGCGCAAGTGGTTAGCGCGTTCGGCTACGATCGTTGAAGTTAAGCAACTTTCGCAGTGGATGGGTGACCGAAAATTTACTAACTCGAGCTCCTTCGTGCTTCGGAAGGTACGTTAAGCCGTTGGTCCCGGCTGCATCTGCAGTCGTTAGCACCCACCAACCCGCACTGGGCCCGCGTGGTGGGTCATGGCCCAATCTCCCTTTTCCATCCATAGGGAAGGCCTGTGCCCCAACAGTCGGGACATTAATAGGCTGATGATGATGATGGATATTGGTGGGGTACCTGTTTTAAGAGAGCGGACACGACCTAAAAGATAATTGGCGATCTCCGTGGCCGAGTGGTTTGTGGGTTTTCAAGCTGTCGCCTACTCGAGAAGTCCCATGTCCCGGTCCGGTCCCGGTGGGCGCAGATGTTTGTGTAATGAATACGAGCATTTGTACTCCAGACATGGATGTTTAATATGTCATCATCATCATCAGCCTATTAATGTCTCCACTGCTGGGGCACAGGCCTTCCCTATGGATGGAATAGGGAGATTGGGCCATGACCCACCACGCGGGCCCAGTGCGGATTGGCGGGTGCTAACGACTGCAGATGTAGCGAAGACCAACGGCTTAATGTGCCTTCCGAAGCACGGAGGAACTCGAGATAGAAGAATTTTGTTGACACATCCAATGACCGACCACTGCGAAAGTTGCTTAGTTTAATATGTAGTTCTATATAAATATACTTGTATATGTATCAGTCATATAATCAGTATATGAGCTCTATCCGTTACCCTAGTATCCCATAACAGAAGCCTACAGTGCTTACTTTGGGGCTAGGCTAATTGGTGTGAGTGTTGAAAATATTTATTACTAGCTATACGCGATTTATTAGGGACTAGTGGCCCGCCCTCGCTTCGGTGTAGAGCTGTAGTGTAAACTATAGTTTTTGTTCTCAGGCTTGTGCTATAAACAATGACTTTATTTATATAATTACACGTGTTATTGTGAGTCAACCATAAAAGATAGACATATGCTGTTGCGGGATATTTTTTAGAAAATTTTATGTACAATATTTTCGTCATACATGATTTCTACGTAACTTTAACCATTAAGGCTGCACACGCGACGGAAGCTTAAAAATGGAGTAACTTCTCCCGTTTTCCCAACATTTCCCTTCACTATTCTGATGCTATTGATTGTAGCGTGATGAAAAGTATACTATAATCTGCCCAGGAGTATGAAGAATAATTGTTCCAAGTTTGGTTAAAATCCGTCGAGTAGTTTTTGTTTCTTTAAGGAACATACACACAGACAGACAGACAGACAAAAATTTTACTGATTGCATTTTTGGCATCAGTATCGATCACTAATCACCCCCTGATAGTTATTTTGAAAATATATTTCATGTACAGAATTGACCTCTACAGATTTATTATAAGTATAGAAGATATTTTCCCGTAGTTAAACGTAGCCTATGTGTTATTCCAGAGTGTCAGCTAACTCCTACTACTACTAGTGAAGAAGTAACAAACATACACACTCACACACAAACTTTCGCCTTTATAATATTAATGTGATTTTTAGTTGAAAAGATAGGTATTAGAAAAAATTCCAAATACCCTGCGTTAGAGACAATATTGCGAATACAAATTGCATTTCATTGGTTTTGTTCGACGATTTTCTGATCGAAACTTTGATATTTGTAAAAGAAATTGGCTGCCTGGTCCGCGTGGAATTTTTTCTAGTTATATTTTCTTTAGATTTAAACATCAAGCAGTTACCTACATGCTTTAAAATAATAAAAATTATAACTAGATATAATTGCTATTTCTTCTTTCAAATGTTTAATACTTGTAAAAAAAAGTATTCATTTGACATTTTGGGTTACCTATAATGCGAAGAGATGGCGCTGCCTTGCAGCTTAAGAATGGCTAGAAGAATTTCGACGCGGTCCGTTAGGGCCGCGGTAGCATAATTGGTCAGTGCATTCGCCCGGATTGCGAAGGGTGCGGGTTCGAGTCCCGTCTGCTGCCTGGTCCGCGCGGAATTTTTTCTAGTTATATTTCCTTTAGATTAGAACATCAAGCAGTTACATGCTTTAAAATAATAAAAAATTTAACTAAAGAAATTTCACTCATAAAATAGTAAATAGTTGTACTAGGCCTCTACATTTTGTTTTCTTTTTTGGAAATGCTTATTGAATTGCCACACTAGACGCGGTGATAAGCCCACCTCCCCTTTTAAGGGCGACAACGCAACCTTATAGATGACTTCTTTTTACTGTTGTCTGTTTGCCTGGTTGCCGTCTCTGTACACTCGAAACGTATTAAGGCCACGCCTGAGTAGTCCTGCCGTATACTAAAAGGTTTAAACAAATAATTCACAGAATGTGACGACCTCCTTGGCCGAGTGGTTTGTACGCCGGGTTTCATGGTGTCGCCGACTCGAGAGGTCCCGGGTTCGAATCCCGGTGGGGGCAGATAGATGCTTGTGTGATGAATATGAGTATTTTTACTCCAGTCATGGATGTTTAATATGTATTTCTATATAAATATACTTATATATGTACAGTATATGTATTCTATCCATTACCCTAGTATCCCATAGCACAAGCCTTATAGTGCTTAGCTTGGGGCTAGGCTAATTGGTGGGAGTGTTGGAAATATTTATTATTATTATTAACTAGCAAACCCGGCGAACTCCGTTTCGCCACCAGATGGCTTCTTTTTATGTAACATTTCGTTTGGTGATTAAAAGAAGATTTTTTTTTATAATTTCCTGAATTTTCTTTGCTATAAACCTCACGGAGCCCGAGACCTTTCCAACGAATGCAAAACCGTGGAAATCGGTTCGTGCGTTCTGGAGTTATAGCGTCAGGAAGGAAAACCCGACTTATTTTTATATAGTAGATTTATTAATGTGTAGGTAAATATACCAATTTTGGGGCGATGGAGGCAGGCACCTTGGACAGTTCCACTTGTCAAATTCCCTGGTGCCCCCGGGCAACCCGCGACCGTCGAAGAAGTACCGTTAAGTTTTAGTGATAGCTCGCTCCTTCCCAATCCATAATTATATATAAATGCGATAGTGTGTCTGTCTCAACCTCTTCACGCTTAAAGCACTGATTTCGATTGGGGGGGGGGGGGGGGGGGGTATGAATTAAACGAAGCATACGGAATCCCGAGCACCAACCAGTACCTCTTTCATGTTCAAAGAGTTAAAAAAAAGCGAACACGACTCGCCTCATTGTAAGCAGCCACCATTGTCTATAGATGGTTGGATACCAAAGATATCAGTCGCACCGCTGCCTATCCGTTTTATACTTTTTAAGGGGAGAATGCGTTCATGCACCTTCCTGGGCTGACGAGCGGAGGTATGTCGGACTCGCCCGACTGAAGAGATAAACTCCCCGGGAACTTCGCCTCGACATAATTGAGAGGGCCGCAACCATATAGTGTCTGATTATATTACAGACAAAAATGCTTGGGTTTGAACTGTTCCAATCATTTCAACAGGTTTTTTATATTAAATAAATCATGATTGTATTGACGTTGTAACAACATAATGATTTGTAAATGTTGTTACATTATGCTTTTAATGTTGTGGAGTTTTTTTCGCTCGTTTTTCTCCGCAGCTAAAAAATATGTCCAAGAACGAGTAGTAGGGTAAAAATGTTTGGACGATTCAAAAGTGTTGTACTATACATCCAATTTGAATAAAGATATATTGATTTCTGATTTCTGATTGATACGCAGAGCGCCGGCTCGCGTAGACCCACTCGGCGGACCATTGCCTACCCTATCCTATAGGGGATGGGCCCCTACTCCGCGGAGCTCCTGGAACCTTACTCATTAACAGAAACACAACACCACCAAAAGGAAGGTAGTGTTATTTTGCTGAGGTAATCCGACAGAGAACCAGAGTTATCGACATAGCCCACCGGATTAGCAAGTTGAAGTGGCAGTGGGCTGGCCATATTTGCCGAAGAACCGATAATCGTTGGGGTAGACGAGTTCTGGAGTGGAGAGCTCGTCTAGGCAAACGTAATGTAGGACGTCCTCAGACACGATGGAGTGACGATTTGCGCAAGGCTGGCAGGAGCTGGATGCGAGTAGCCCAAAATCGATCTGAGTGGGGTGCAATTGGAGAGGCCTATGTCCAGCAGTGGACTAGGATAGGCTGTTGATGATGATTGATGATTTTATTTTGCTGCGGGCTTCTAGGAGAGGATATAAATAGGAGGTTCTTCCACAGACGTACGATCACGCGATCACGGAAGCACAAAAAACGATACAATCCAACTAGACACTCGAGACCATTGGCAAACATATGGCTATGAAGTGCCAATCATAGTTACAATAATAGAATTTATCAGCTTATAGTACGTTGACTTGGCATTTAAAATCAACACCTGTTTTTGTGAGTGACAAAAAGCTCGATAGCAGCCAAAGCTGAGGATTTTACCAATATTAATTTCATTTGATTTCCATTAAATGTAGGAAAGCTTTGTTTGCCTAGGATGAGTTCCAAAGATGTCGCACTGTTCCGTACTTCCGTAGCGTAAAAGAGTATTTATTCTTTAACTTTCCAAGACCACACAAATTGGAAGTTTTTTGGAGTTTACTCCTTAACAATCGATTTGCATATATAAGGGGCCCGGTATGAGAAAAATGTGAGGAGTAAAATCTATCGATGAATGACCTCGTTGCGTTTTTGGTGCGCATCCTGTTCGAGCCTAAATGACTCTTAAAATCCGAGAGCTTAGGTGCAAAAAATTAAATTGAAACTACAGTGTATTTTGTTAGACCATAGATTTCTTTATTAGTTAGGTGACGTTTTGCCTATATGTAGCTCCAAACATATTTACAAGCGTGATGCAACGAACTACAGCGCCATCTATTTTGATACATATGAACTAAAATTTTAAATGCACAAATGGCGTATACATAATCACCCACCAAGGACAAACTGAGATTTGTCCTTACAAATATTTAACTTAACAACATGACTCTGTTATCGCCCACCATGACTTAAGGTAACAAAACAAATAAAAACAAGATGTACAATAACTTAAAATAATAAATTTTCATTTTAACAGAAGTTAAATTATTTTTAATACGCTTTTATTAGCTTTTGGTGTATCTCTACTTGTACCCAACTTCTTCGGACTTGATTTTGTTTTGTGTCTGTTCAAAGACAATCGTTTTTAGAGTGTAAACTCTGGTCGTGCGTCGGAGCTGACACACACATTTTTTTTCTTGATTTATGTATGGGGTCGGTGATAAACCGTACTTCGTTCTGAAGTCTACCACTGTGCCTTGTGTGTTAGTACCACTATAAGGACGATGCCAGCGCCAATGAAACAGTAGTTCGATTCGAATCCCGCGTAAGCATCAATCAACACTCAAGCTTTTTCCGTTAAATCAAGTGTGAGAACTCTTTCTCTAGAAGATATTGTGATCCTTCTGACCTATGGACTCCTATGCGTGATAATTTGCCGGCAATAGTTTCCCTAGTGCGTTGACAAACCCCGTTCTGCAGCTTAGCCCTCGGTACCCGTGGCGGTGTAAGTAGGGTACTTTGTGTACTTTGTCCGGTACTTTAAATTGTCCGGATTTTCTAAATTACATTGAATATGAATAATAAAAGTACTTTTTGATTAGAATACCATACCGTTGTAACTAAGTGAGTAATGGTACCATTCTGTGACTAAAAAGTCCGAGAGACTTTTTTAGAAGTGTCAGGATTTTTGTCAGGACTTTTGAAATTCCTAAATGGTAACCCAAGGTGTAAGGAGCGTTTGCGGTAAGTCGCCAACCCCGGCTTTTTATCATACACGGACTGTTGTCTCCCTTGACGGCTCGCCTAGGGGAGACATCAAGATTTCTATAGTCCTGATGTCTTCCCTAGGTTGGGGAGATATTAGGACTTACTTATAAAATCTTACTATTACTTTTAAAATTATAAAAAAGGTTACAGCTCCGTAATGTTGAGCAATATTGGCCACTTGTAAATAAATAAGTATTTTACGCTTATTTTCGTGGCCTAGTGGTATTTCCTCGTGGTCCTACTAATTTGTCTCACTAGTGGGACCACGAAGAACCTCACTAATCGTGTAATTATGAAGCCTTAACAATTTGAAGTGTTATAAATAAAACTACTTTTAGAATCTACCTACGTACGTTAAACGAATGACAATTCGATAATAGGTGTGTGGTACATATTTACAAATTTGCGCCATTTTACAATAGGTACCTGTTTTGTTAACGATATAAATCAATATTGTTGTATGAGAGTGGTTTTTTTTTTTTGAGTGTGTATGCTGTTGGTCGCAGATGACCTTTACAGCGTCACCGGGTTTGGGGACGACGGACGAGATCCTAAGGGGAACTCAAGCCGAGAATTATCGAGTGCCTCTAGAGGTATTCCAGGCGGATGGCATCTTCCCACGGGTCTCCCCCATTTAATTCTCAGGTAACTTAGAATTCGCGGTGTTTACCGACAATTTTCTTTAATCCAGATAACTTCATTGACATCTTTTGTGTCTAAGTCGATTGACATAATCTTAAGTAGTTACTTTTATGTTAACTGTCCATCAATAAATAGATAAGATATTTATGATATACCGGTTTCAATATCTAGTTTCGTATTGATTCTATTTGATCGAGCCGTCAATTTTACAAGGATAAGGATTAGAGATCAAGAGATAGGGTTACGATAATTTTGGAATTATTATTCTTTTCTACGTAACCAACTACATACCTAAATTCCAATTCAAATAAATATGTATATTGTTGATAAATTTTTAAGCTTTCGATTAAATGCATATTATCTACTCAAATATATTGAATTTGATAAGTGATCTGATATTTAGTTTTTAATCATTGTAAGTGATTTGTAAATTGAAATACCTATGTACTCGGAGACGACAGAAGATGAAAGGCAGAAGGCGATTATCTTTTATTTCCTCTTCGCTATGCAGACGAACAGAAAAGCCGAAAGCCGGATGGGACAGAGGGACACATGAATATTTGGAAAAGTTTTTTTTTTATAGATAGGTCCGACAAATGACTCCACCCCACCTGATGTTAAGTGAAGGTGAAGTCCAGACGTGAAGATAGCTGATACAGCAGTTCTACCTGCCACACCAGCCCTCCTCACCCTGCCGGCCTGCATGTTGCTTCTTCACGCCTCTTTTAAAGGATCCCAGGTTGTAAGACGGAGTAATTTTTTTTTTACATTAAATAGGTTTACGCTTGACGGCCACGCGCCTGATGAAGAGCGACGTAACAGCCTACGGTGGAACGCGCTTGCCTAGAAGAAACCAATTCACTCGCGACTTGAAGAGCCCCAGATTATAGGTGACTGGAAACAGAGATTTCGGCAAAGAGTTCCACAACCTAGCTGTTCTGACGATATAGGTGGAAGCAAACCGTTTAGTACGAGTTTGCGGGACCTCTACGGTGTACCTGTGGCGTTTTACCGTCTCTCTGGTAGTTCTGTGGTAAAAAGTTGAAAATGGAATTAGGTTCTGTAACTCCGAAGCACACTCTGAGAATATTATAAGATACTAAGAAGTTAACATCACAACGGGATGGTATGGATGGTATGGTTACATCATGAGACGGGACGAAGACCATGTAGTGAAAATCGCATTAAGCTTGCCAGAACAAAAGAGGTAGAGGCCGCCCGCCATCGACCTGGTAGTCAAACATTGAAAGAGACCTTAAGAAAGCCCAATTGTCAAAACCGATAACCCAGATAACGGGAACAGGGACGGAAGAAGAAGAAGAGACTAAGAAGTTAACAATATAATTAAAAAAAAACAATAATATAAGTTATGCCCGATTACCTCTAATATAAGTTTAAAAATTTAATGGCTAACATGGAAATAAACACATGCGGCGCACAGCGCTGCGAAGTGACCACGACAGCTAGGGTTTCCTAAAAAAAGAATTCCTGAATCCGAATTTGGTATCAAGCACACCGGAATTTTGAAGTGAAATTTCTTTTCGGGCGGGGTGAAAAATCCTATGGGAAAGATCAAACGGGAATGCGTCACGAGCGGCACAGTGCTATATATATATAATAAAAAGAATTTCCCGAAGCCCTAAGTCTACATTTAACACCCTTTTCACCGTGGTTCTGCTTAACCCCATCTGAAGGGCCAACAGTTTTTGCTTACGTTTGGGATTTCTTTGAATTCGCGCCTTCACAGCTTTTATCACTGCTGGAGTCCTAACAGACCGAGGGCGACCACTTCTTGACCTGTCATCTACACTAGAGTCTTTATTGTATCGTTTGATGGTACGATAAACGAATCTTTTGGTTATTTTCAAAATTTTCAGTAGTATGTCAAAAATTTGAATTGGCTGATTATCCATACCAGTGTTAGGCGTTGAGAATGCCTTAATTCTTTAGATACTAAGCTTTTGTTTCATTGTGTGGTTGAAATCGCTAATCACAAGGATTACTTCGATTTGATTTTTTTTGGGGGATAGTGCATGTATCAAGGAAGGCTTTATGCTATAATAATACAACCTCAAGCTACGACTAATAGAAGCAGAAGCGCAGAATCAATGAAAATGTTGCAAAAACGGAAAAATATCCTATTTGTGAGCTTCCGTGCGTGTCCTGCGTAAACAGTACCTACCCAAAAGTTACACAGAAATCATTGTTCATTTACACAGAATTGTTCCCTTCCAAAAGTCCTATAACAAAGTTTGCGACGGCATATGTCTATCTTTTAGGGGAACCCACTATAACATTTTTCCTGAAATTAAGAGCTCCCCTCTTAATTTCAATGTTTTTTCCATACAAACGTTCTCGACCGATTCATACTTGATTTTTATCACTAAAGAAACTATTTTCATACATAAAATATAATTTTACTCATTATATGCTCCTATGTCTTCCTTTTTTCGATAAATTCTGTTTCAAAGAAACTGAAAGCCCTCAAAAATGCCAAAGCAAATTTTTATCACCAATAAAGACGTCTAGTGTGAAGGTTCCAATAAGCATTAACCACTTTTTATTGTAAGAGTAAGATATCTTTTATATATATATCTTATTTTCGAGGAGCAAATCGGCGGGAGCCAAACCTCGAATTCTGACAATTTTATACGCAATTTTCAGCGATAGCTACTGATGTCCCATGTCTCATGTGTATGGCACAACATTTTCCAATGCGAAACAGCAATAGTTTTTTCAAATAGCTTTCTCAAATGTCTCTCGGCTCGCGTCCGCTCTTAATGCGGGTAGACAGTCATGGACTTCAGTGTTTCCAAGTAGAATAGAATAGAATGGGATAGAATGGATTGGAATGGATTGGAATGGAATGGAATGGAATGGAATGGAATAGAATAGAATAGAATAGAATAGAATAGAATAGAATAGAATAGAATAGAATAGAATAGAATAGAATAGAATAGAATAGAATAGAATAGAATAGAATAGAATAGAATAGAATGGAATGGAATGGAATGGAATGGAATGGAATGGAATGGAATGGAATGGAATGGAATGGAATGGAATGGAATGGAATGGAATGGAATGGAATGGAATGGAATAGAATGGAATAGAATAGAATAGAATAGAATAGAATAGAATAGAATAGAATAGAATAGAATAGAATAGAGTAGAATAGAATAGAATAGAATAGAATAATTCTTTATTGCAAAACTGTTACATTTAGTGATACTGCTAGATGTTAGTGCACACAATTGAAATAAACAGTTACCCTAATCGGGCATGCAATAGTCATATTTACAAAACATTATTATTAAAATATTCATTTAGATTATAAAATGCATTATATAATAACCATTGCTTCAGGGACCTTACAAACTTATATTCAGGAAGTGACCGCAGATAAGGCGGTAAATTTTTTGTATATTAGTATGGCAGACATATAAGTACTTTTTAAAAAAATTCCGAATTTGATCGAGGTAAATGTTATTTGTCATCACGTCTCATCTGGGTTATTCTAGCTCTCTTGTCAGAGGTCTTTGGGAATTCAGACATATGACATCTTAAAAATTTACACATTTCTAATATATAAATACAGTATAATAATAATAATATATTTCTAATATATAAGTACCTAATTTATATAAATTCGACTCCGGAAACGCGTAATACGGTGATAAAATGATGGAGTTTGTAGATTAATACCACTAAAAGTACCATCACAAGGCATTAATGTCATGCATAATTATGTTTGTTAACAAAGTAGTGGATGAAACAAAACATTTTTTTATGAAACCAAACGGCGAGTATCTCCAATTGAACAAAAGAAGATACACTCAAATTGGACCCGAAATCTTTAAGTAATCGGTGTACATATAAACAAAGTGTCGTGAAAATTACATCGTCCAAGTAATAATAATTTTTATTAGGTTTCTCTCGATTCCGCAGAATTCCACCATCAGATCCTGAATTGGTTCCAATGAGACCACCTCGGAAGTGCACTCTTTCGAATAAAAAAAGAATTTTGGAAATCGGTCCACAATTGACGCAGAAATCGGTGAACATACATAAAAAGACATCGTGCGTGCCTTTGAAATTTGAAGGTTTCCCTCGATTTCCCCGGATTCCACCATCAGATCCTCACTTGGTTCCAATGGGACCACCTCGGAAGTGCACTCTTTCGAATAAAAAAAGAATTTTGGAAATCGGTCCACAATTGACGCAGAAATCAGTGCGTGTAAGGTATTTGTATTGTTTATAAGGCGGTAGTTTTTAATAAATCAGTTAGCATCCAACCGTGGTTTCATTACGTAGCACTGTCGACGAGGCGCGAGTAAAATTTAATTTTACAACGAATCTGTGCGTGTTTGGTGTTGTTATTAATATTAAATCATTAACTGTAGGTGTTTGAGTGTGCGTATTGTAATTTTTTACGATGCCAATCGGTAAAATTGAACCTTTCGATCTAACATCGAAACAATGGCCGGCTTATGTAAGGCGTGTGAATCAGTACATTTTACTCAACGAAATAAAACCGGAATTGAAGGTGTCCATGTTAATTACGGTGGTGGGCGAAGCCACTTACAGTTTGATGTGTGACCTGTGTGCACCCGCGAACCCTGAGGATAAGACCTACGACCAATTGGTGGAATTAGTGCGGGCCCACCTCGAGCCGCAATGTTCGGATATAGCAGAAAGACACATTTTTCGTCAAAGGAGACAACGGCCAGGGGAATCTTTGACGGAGTACCTTCAAGCTCTCAAGCACCTCGCGGTCACCTGCAACTTCGGCCAACGACTCGAGGAGGACCTCCGAGATCAGTTCGTGTCGGGTTTGGCCAGTGAAGTGATGAGATCTCGTATCTTCGCTGAAAGATCGATAGACTACCGGAAAGCGGTGGAGCTAGCTTTGGCTCTGGAGGCGGCGGATCGACACGCCGAGACGAGCGGCGGGGAGCCTGAGCGCCGGCTGCAGCGCGGGCGGCGGCGCGGACGAGAACCTGCACGCCATGCGCGCCCGGAGCGGCGCGGGCGCGGGCGCGGGCGCGGGCGGCGCTCGACAGCGCGCGAGGGGCTCGGCTGCGGGCGCGAGCGGCGCAGGCGGCGCAGCCCGGGAAGGCGCGGAGTGTTGGCGGTGTGGCAAGGGCCACCCACTCAATAGGTGTCGATACGCGAATTACAACTGTGATAATTGTAATCGTCGCGGTCATTTACGTGTTATGTGTGAAAAAGTGCGGGATCGCGCGGTGAAACATTTTAGTGAATCACGTCAGAATTATGTGGAGGAGTGTTCGGAGGAGGATGACTTTTTTAACATGGTTGTATCATCGTATCAAGGTAATAAACCTTATTCTATTACTGTTCGAGTAAATTCGGAAATTTTAGAGTATGAAATTGATACCGGTAGCCGTATATCTGCCATAAGTGTCGATTGTTACAAATTATTGTTTAAAGACCTTATTTTGCAAACTGATAACTTAATATTACGTAGTTACTCTGGCTCAAAAATTGAACCTCTCGGATACATTCTCGTAAATATTAAATTTAAAAATGTTGCAGCAAATAATGTTCGTTTATACGTAATTAAAGACGGGGCCAGGCCATTACTGGGCCGAGATTGGTTACACGCATTAAAAATAACTCAAATTAATATAAATAAATTAATGGAAGAGGATCATTTAGTGAGCCAATTATGTAAAGAGTTTCCTGAGGTGTTCACGAACAAACTAGGTACTTGTAAAAAAACGTTACGGTTACAGCTCGAAGATTGCGATCCTGTGTATTATCGCGCGCGGCCCGTACCGCTGGCACTACGTGAGCGTGTAGAACGCGAACTGGAGCGTTTACAACGCGACGGTTCCATATATCGGGTGGAACACTCGGACTTCGGTACTCCTATTGTACCCGTAGTTAAAAGCAACGGAGAGCTTAGAATATGCGGAGATTATAAAATAACAATAAATCCTAAGTTGAAACGCGATTATTATCCTCTCCCGCGTATCGAGGAATTGTTTGCTACTCTCAGTAATGGAGAAGAATTCACGAAAATAGACCTTCGGCATGCTTACGAACAGGTGTTGTTAGAACCAGGGTCACAAAAGTTCACAACGATCACGACACATGTAGGTACATTCGCATATCGCAGAACCCCGTATGGCTTATCGTGTGTACCGGAACAGTTCCAAAAATTGATGGAAGAGACATTACGTGGCATACCAGGAACGGTCGTTTTTTTAGATGACGTTTGTGTAACTGGGCTTAATAGACACACACACATGCGCAATCTGCGGGCTGTGCTAGTACGGCTACGTCAAATGGGTCTCACAGTTAAGTTAGAGAAATGTATTTTTTTACAAAAGCGCGTAAACTATTTAGGCTTCATTATAGATAAGGATGGGTTGCACCCCGATCCAGCTAAACTCAATGCGATTGCCAACATACCTATACCTACAGATGTCACACAGTTGAAAAGTTTTCTCGGTTTACTAAATTACTATGGTAAATTTATTCCAAACCTTAGTTCGCTATTGCACCCACTACATAAACTTTTAAGAAAAAACATCCAGTGGAATTGGGATTCCCATTGTGCGATGGCGTTGGTAAATGCAAAAAAAATCTTACTCAGTGATAAAGTATTAGCCCATTACGAAGAGGGTCGGCCACTCGTGTTGTCTGTAGATAGTAGTGCATATGGCGTAGGAGCGATTCTAGCGCACCGCTATGATGACGGCAGTGAACGCCTCATCTGCTGTGCCTCACGCGCTTTGAATCAAGCTGAACGTAACTATAGTCAGTTAGATAAAGAAGCCTTAGCTATTTATTATGGCATTATGAAACATCACCAGTACCTATTTGGCAGGCGGTTTATATTACGTTCTGATCATAAACCCCTTACTTACATTTTCGGTGAAAAAAAAGGTATCCCGCAGACAGCGGCTAGTCGGCTCCAACGTTGGGCCGCGAGGCTGGCGGGCTATGACTTTACAATCGAATTCGTTAGATCAGCGGATAACGGTCCAGCTGATACTTTATCGCGATTGCCACTGACACATGAGAGGCCGGCCCTATTCCACATGGATTATCTACACTATGTTGAGGAAACTATACCCATTGATTTTAATGATGTAGCTAAGGAAACTCAAAAAGATTCGCTTTTGTGTAAAATACTGGGTTATGTAATGTTTGGTTGGCCGTCATCACCGACGTGTGACGATGAAAAAGTTTTCTTTGCTCGGAAAGAAGACTTATTTACAGATCGCGGATGTATAATTTACAAATATAGAATAGTTATCCCATTGAGACTCCGATCAGCTGTGTTAAAAGAAATTCATAGCGGCCATGTAGGCATGAATAAAATGAAAAGTATCGCTCGAAACTATGTTTACTGGCCGAACATCGACAAACACGTCGAAGAAATGTGTCGCGCGTGTGACGCGTGTCGCGCCGTGCGTGATGCTCCCGCACGTGCACCACTTCATCCGTGGGAGTACCCGCTGCATCCCTGGCAGAGATTGCATGCTGATTTTTTCGATTGCGCGGGTAAACGGTTTTTAATTGTAGTTGATGCTCACTCGAAGTGGATCGAGACGGTTGCTATGGCGGGTACTTCCGCGCACGCTACTATTACCTCCTTGCGTTCGATTTTTGCTCGATTCGGTATTCCGTCGCAACTATTCACTGATAACGGCCCACCATTTTTTTCAGAAGAATTCAAACAATATTGTGAAAAAAATAAGATAAGACATTCGACTTCAGCACCGTATAGGCCCCAAGGTAACGGCGAGGCGGAAAACGCTGTCAAAACAGTTAAAAAAGTATTAAAACGGGCAATATTTGAAAAAGATGACATTCTAACTGCTCTGTATAGATTTTTATTCCAATACCGCAATTGCGAACACGCGACGACTGGTATTTCACCCGCAGTCGCACTCCTTGGCCGTCGACTTCGCGGCCGTCTAGACGCACTGCGCCCTAACAGTGCTGATGTAGTACGCGAGGCACAAGACAAGCAGGTAGCAGCCACTGGGGGGCAGCAGCTCCGCCTTGCACCTGGTGAGGTCGTTTTTGCTCGCGACTATTCTAAGACGGGTAATAAATGGGCAAAAGGTTGCATTACGGAAATGACAGGGCCCGTTTCATGTAAAGTAAAAGTCGGTGAGGCCACCGAATGGCGTCGGCATTACGATCAAGTTATCCCTCTTAAAAAGCGTTACTCCCTATCGCGTGCGAGTATGCAGAGAACGGATAAACCAACTGAGGGGTCTGACGGTTCTGAAGCGGAACCAGAAAATGTGTCAGGGAGTGGTGATAAGGACGGAGCTCAATGCGAAAAAATAATTAATGACGATTTTGAGAACGCGTTGGAAGGCGTAACGCAAGCTCAGCCAGAACCGCGCCTCTCCCTACCCCCAGACGCATCAGAGCGAGCTAGGCGAGCTCATAAAAGAGATAAAATTAATAGAAAAAGACATGATTGTTAATATTATAATTTCTATGCACTTTTATTATCTTGTAATTTGGTGGTGGGATGTGTAAGGTATTTGTATTGTTTATAAGGCGGTAGTTTTTAATAAATCAGTTAGCATCCAACCGTGGTTTCATTACGTAGCAATATATAATATACTAGCCGTGCCCCGCGGTTTCACCCGCGTTTTTCTCGTTTCCGTGGAAATACCGAGATGAAATATATAGGTACCAACTCTTAACATCCTTACACACGTGATAACTTTTAAACGAAATATCCGATTGAGATGAAACAAAAAGTATTTTACTTCTACATAAATACTCTTGATAACATAATGCTTCATTTCGATAAAAATTAATATTACGATACATATTTAACGTAGTTTTTTCTTTAGACGATTTAATAATTATTTTGAACACAAAATCGGTTATTGTGATTAAACCATGATAGCTAGATATATGTTCTTGAGGACTTTTTTGTAGGTCTTAATGGGATCTACAAACCCGTAGTAAATCATTTTTTTCTATTGTCAATAGTTTTTGCAGCGCACGTAAAAATAGGTTTTCGATTTTACATCTTGTGTTACAAAATAGCAATTTTATTACGAATCCCTAATTTTGAAAAAATAGATATAGCCTATAGCCTTCCTCGATAAATGGACTACCCAAAACTGAAAGAATCATTCAAATCGGACCAGTAGTTCCAGAGATTAGCGCGTTCAAACAAACAAACAAACTCTGCAGCTTTGTAATATTAGTATAGATATATATATATACATACAGTCGAACACAGAACCTCCTCCTTCTTTGAAGTCGGTTAAGAAAATAAGTTATGCAGATTCTAATAAGTAATAACATTGTCCTTTCAGAGAACTGTGACATTACACCAACGGAACTTATGATGCATGCATACAACACCCACATAAAGTTATTATTGAGCAGATAAGAACATGTTGTGGTCGATAGTCGCTGGTACGTTGAATAAAATTGTGATGAAGGGGAATTTGTGAGTGGCTAAACACAGATTAGAATAGGCTTATTGACAAGTTTTTGAAAACGTTCATATTGAGCAGCTGGCGAACAAAACGATATATTTACATAAAATTATATTTGACAGGAGCTGTATAAAATTGAATGTACTGTAGTATAATGTAGAATCTAGAAATAGAAAGAATGTAGTGTAATGTAGAATCGTACTGCAAAAGAGAGCTGTTCGCGCCATATATAATTTAAAGGCAAGATAATCTCTTAGAGAAAAATTTAAAGAAATTAATATTTTAACACTGGCATCGCAATACATTTATGAAAATATAATATATGTAAGAAAAAACTATGACGCATTTGCAAAAAAAAGTCAGACCCATAACTTTAACACGAGATTTAAGAACAGGCTTGCCGTTCCATGTTTCAGACTCCAAAAATGAAGAGGTTCATTTCTGGGATGAAGTATTGCATTGTTTTACAAAGTTCCCCAAGATCTTATTGAGCTTCCACTAACTAAATTTAAATCTCATATCAAGAATTCTCTCATGAAAAAGGACTATTATAAAGTTAATGATTATCTAAATGATCGTAATGCATGGGCATAGTGTTTCTTGTAATTTGTTATTTGATGGGTATTAGTCAGTTTTTGTAACGGTAATATGGTACCTATCTAATGCCGCTTCCTATATACTAAATTTATTGTTACTATATATATATCTATATCCTAAATGATGTTATGGAAGGTGACTTCTGAAGTCTCTCTGCAATCATTTTTCAACTTGACGACTCTGTATATATCAATACAGGGAGAAAAAAGCAGCCCTTGCTGAGTTTCTCGCCGGTTCTTCTCAGTACAAGGTCTCTCGCCGTAGTTTTGCGAACCGATGGTGTAAGCTTTTGACCTTCACAAGTGCTTGTAACAGCCTAGAGTGAATAAATAACTTTTCATTTCATTTTATTTGAATGACTGTACCTCCAGTGAGCTTTTGGCATGGTTTTTAATTTACAAATTTAGTAATTTTAACACCGTTTTAGGCGGTTTTGATTGACAATTATTTAAGATTCAAATTCAACGCGCCCGAAACTAAAAAAATAGTAGTTTGACTAGATGCGTAATTATACCGTTTTGTTCGCCAGCTCTCATGTTATTTATTAGTGGACACGGACTCCATAATAAGTGGATATTTATAATTCTATTATCAGGGCCGCAATAGCATAATGGTCAGTGCATTCGCCCTGAACCTGAGGGTTCGAATCCCGTCTGCTGCCTGGATTTTCTTTTAGTAATATTTTCTTTAGTTTTAAACATCGAGCAGTTACATGCTTAAAAAAAGGAAATTATAATGTCTATTTTAGATCTGTTCGCGTCAATACCCTAAAATTAAACTGTTTTAAAACTTATTGGGAATACCAAGTTATAAAGTGTTTTACATGTCTCTAAAGACCATTGTTTGTAGATTTTAGAGCAATTAAATAATGTACCTAGTCTTTATGATTACATTTCTATGGAATTACATATAACTGAATAGTTAGACATATGGTATCGCGGATTTTTTTGTAGATATTGATGTCTTCTATAAAAAAATAGTAATACACTTTGCTCTATTGTCAATGAGTTCCGCAGCGTACGCGATATAAGGTTATTTTTTGGTAATTTTTCACACCTCGCGTTAGATTATTCGAAGTTTCCATACGGAACTCTAACTTTTTTGAATCTATGTTCATCGGGTATAATGTAGGATTCCAAATTTAAAATATTTTTTTAAATCTCTTCAGTACTGCCAGAGCCTATTTAATACAAATAAAAAAAAACATTTCTCAAAAAAAAATCCAATCGAATCAAACCGAAATCAAAAAGATTGGATTTTGTTTTTTTTTCTTATCTTCATGACATAAGTATACAGTAACGGCCGCTCGCGACGTCGCGTCGGTCGGCCTCGTCCATGTTAAATCCCTCTGGAAGCTAATATTTTTCTGAGATAAAAAGGATCCTATTATGCGATTCAAATAAGAATAGGAAAGCCAATGACCTCTATCTGTCAATTGTCGCTTGATAAGTACGGTTTGCAAAAAAAATCTTGTAACCCTTTTAAGCACTCCGCTAATTCAAGAATAAAAACCAAGCATTCGTCAACAAACAATAACAAATATTGATACTTATTGAGCTTTGGCCATGAATGGTTGCTAACCTAAATCGTCAACCAAATGTCACTTTAAGTTGCGTTCAGAAACTCAATTTCAAACTTTCGTTTACTTAAAGGATGCATGTTCGTATGAGACCTAGTAATAGTGCATAATTATTCATAACCGCCGGAATACGGCGGTAATGCAGAGATGAGCAGAATAGAAGAGCTAAATAAATAAATATTATTAAAAATCGGTGGTTTTTGTTTTCTCAATCTCAGTAAATGAAATGTTATTAAAAAAATCTGATGCTTTTTGTCACTTAATCTTAGTAAATAAGTTTTATTAAATAAAAACGTTTTTGGCTCACTCTACCTATTTGGTTTGAATTGACAGCTATAACATCACAATATGGCGTCCAGTCGGTCCTATTCTTAGTTGAATCGCATTATATGTATCTATCATTCCAGGTCATAAACTAGGTATATGAGTACCAAATTTCAGCCAAATTTCAGCCCAATTTCAACCAAATTTGATACAAATTTCAACCAAATTTCATACAAATTTCAGTCAAATTTCATACAAATTTCAGTCAAATTTCATACAAATTTCAGCCAAATTTCATAAAAAATTCAGCCAAAATTCATACAAATTTCAGCCAAATTTCATACGTTCAGCTGTTTTGCGTGACTGAGTAACAAAAACAAAAACTTACAAAAATAGTAGAATCAAAGTCATAGCTTAGTGCTTTGTTAAGTTATTTTCCATAGCTTTTTGAATAATTAATTTTTAGATGTTTACGAATCCGCCTTGTCCGTGGATAGACTTTTAATTGTTTAAAATTTCGGTTGGAAACAATATAATATTGAACTAAACTATTTATTTGTTATTTTATCTTGAAATTACTATCGCAATGGGAGTGGTAGCAATTTTCACTAATTAAAACTTAACAATTAAAACTTGTCCCTGAGTGTGATCAGCTGATTTGCGGAAAGATTACGATCCGTATAGGTAATGTTTGTTCTAGAAAATTAAACGAATGCTTTGTTTGCATGTCATAGAAATTAAAGGGTATTTTAATTAAAATCAACCTTCAAAGTACTTTATGAAAACACCTGGTCAAATAAATAATAATTATTATGAAAAAGAAAAAAAATTGTCAGTAGAAATAATGTTCAGATCTCTCATTAAAATATCTGAATAATAGAATTATTTTAATAACGTGACCCTTAACTTCTCGCAGTGTCATACTTAACGCATAGCTGGAAACATTTTATAATGTTTCGCTTTACATTTATTTAAAGTGGACAGCAACGCCTACTTTCACACAAACCTTTTTACAATAGCGTTATCCTTTTTTCTATAATTTAAACGAATTCAAGATCAGCAATTAAAAAAAAAACACTACACTCAAAGAAGGTTGGTAGGATTTATAAATCGCGCACCACTAACTCGCGACGCTTAAAAATTAAAAAGTTTACGAATTCAAAATGGCCGCGACATTCACGCGCGCTCTGCACCGCGTCTACCGGCTTACTGAATCGCTGCCTTTGTTTGTAAATACGGGTGCTTTTCGCTGCACGATCATAGATAACAGCCTTACTCCAACATACGCAGATAACGCTGTGTTCCTCGACCATGGTCATTTCAATATCAATGTAATACGAATCTATTTAAACAAATCACGCAGTGGACACAGGCTTCAGAGTTACCTTGTTTCTTATGGCTTAGGGCTGCCACGTCACGAATGAATAATTAAATACTGAACAAAAGATTATGGAAAAAAACCAATTACCATTTTCCGAACGCGGAATGTTATAACCGCTTAATGATTTATCGTGCAAATCACTAAGATAAGTCGTAGACATATTATCTAGACACGGTTACATGTGATTATTGCTGCATAATGAAATGCGTAGACTGTTTAGTCTAGTCATATAATTAGCATCACCTACTAGTACACTTTTGACATTGGTTAAGCTTATGATTAAGCTTTAAACCGGAAACAAAGAACAGTTTGTCAGCTATCAACAGCCTTTACTAGGGTAGACTATATTATTATTGACCCTATAAAGCGAAATTCTTCATTTATTTTTCTGTAGAAAATTAATAATTAATTTTCTATTGAATATGGTTCCATAATGCTATGAAATAGAGGTGAAGTATCAAAATTAAACGATTTTAAAATGCTCAATATTAAGAAATGTATTAAATATATTTCAAAATCAACGGATATCGTTTCTAATGTATAATGATTAGCATACCAGAGATTATAAAGAATTGCACAATAAAACTTTGATGATTTGTTGAATTTAAGTTGAAACTCGGCTAAAATACATCTATTCATTCATCATTTTCATCTAGGTATGTAGACGTTATGTTTTACTAATAATGTCGATAAAATGTAACATCAAGTTAGAAAAAATCGTTTTTGAAAACACCTATACCTTAATGACTTCAGTAAAGCTGCCTATTCGTAGCATTTGCACACCGGCGGCAATCAAATTTTCTTATTTATATATTTTTTCTATTTTAATGTTAATGCAAGAGGGCTAATCATTGTGGAAGGCCCAACATTAGTACAGGTTCCCCTATGTAAACGGGATAAGTAAAGGAATTTCATAATATTTTGTTAAAATCTTCCACATAATATTTATAAATAGGACAATAACATAGTAAGATGAGCCCAGCAATCATTGCAAGGATATATTTATATAAATGATTTTATTTAAGTTAACTTCATCGTAAACGTTTAATATAGTTAGTTCATGATAAAATTTTATCAATCCTTCTTTCAATCTTTATCAACAAACAAACAAACTTTCACATTTATATATTAGTAAGATAGTAAGGATTGGTGTGAGTGAAAACTTAAGAAATAAATATAATAGAATTTCATCATGAGCCTATTAAGTCCCCACTGCTAGAGCACATGCCTTCCCTATGGATGGAATAGGGAGATTGGGTCATGACCCACCACGCGGGCCCAGTGCAAATTGGCGGGTCCTAACGACTGTAGATGCAGCCGGGACCAATGGCTTAACGTACCTCCGTCACGGAGGAACTCAAGATAGAAGATTTTTGGTCACCCATTCAGTGACCGACCGCTGCGAGAGTTGCTTAACTTCAACGATCGCAGCCGAGCGCGCTAACCACCCGCGCCATCGAACTCCTCCTCGAGATAATAATTTTTGTAAATCTGGAATAGCAACAGCCCTAATGACACGATGTATGGAGCCGAGTCGAGATTACCCGTTTATGAATCCGAGACAAATTCTGCATGTAATCTTTTACAGAGTGTAACGGCTAAGAGATACGGTACTTGTGAACGCACGTCGACATTGCAAGTGCGTTAGTCAACTCGTAGATTTTTCTAAGAAATCAACAGGTCAATTTTACTTGACAGTTTTTAATTGTTACATTTATGAAAATATAATATACTAGTGGCCCGCCCTCGCTTCGCTTCGGTGTAGAGCTGAAGTGTAGACTACAGTTTTAGTTCTCAGGCTTGTATTATACACAATAACATTCATCTATGATTCTTCTTATACCTGCATGCAAAGTCTCAGCCCGATCGGTTTAAAATTGACAAAGTTTCATACAAACTTTCATTCCCTATTTTATCCCCTTATGGGTAGAATTGATCAAAATCCTCTCTTAGCGGATGCCAACGTCATAACTTCTATCTGCATGCCAAATTTCAGCCCGATCAGTCCAGTGGTTTGGGCTGTGCGTTGAGAGATCACTATGTCAGCCAGTCACCTTTGAGTTTTATATATATAGATGATAATAGCTATTAACGGGATTGTTACCATGTAATTGTAGATTATATTTCTACGTCCATTTTTGGTGAAAAGTAACCAAATATACTTACTTAAAATTTAAGGAGACGCTAATGATTTAATGATGGAATTTAAACACTGTTTATATGTATTGAAATGAAAACAATAAAATCAGTACCCTTAGTACGAGTGGGAGCTCACGGAAACTATCATAGTTTTCGTAATTGTAAAACTCGTACTAAGGTTCAGAACTTTACCCTAGCACGAACCAATATGGAATTCGAATAGTTTGCGAGTCCGAACTGTCATTGTCAAATTTTGTATGAAAACTTGAACAGCAGCGCCACAAAGGACGTAAAGAGAACTAAAAACCAATACACATTTGACAATGACATTTCGGACTCGATTTCGATTAGGGGTACCAGTACCCTTAGCATTAACCAATATCGAATTTGAATAGTTTCATCATCATCATCGGCCTATTAATGTCCCCACCGGTGGGGCACAGGCCTTCCCTATGGATGAAATAGAGAGATTAGGCCATGACTCACCATGCGGGCCCAGTGCGGATTGGTGGGTGCTAACGACTGCAGATGCGGCCGGGACGAACGACTTAGCGTGCCTTCCGAAGCACGGAGGAGCTCGAGATAGTAAATTTTTGGTCACCCATCCAATGACCGACCACTGCGAAAGTTGCTTACTTCCACGATCGCAGCCGAACGCGCTTACCACTTGCGCCATCGAGCTCCCCTTCGAATAGTTTGCGAGTCCGAAACGTCGAATAACGATATGAATTCAAAATTGGTTCGTGCTATTGTTTGACTCTAATTTCAGGATGAGAACTACCCTTTTTTACTATGTAATCCCTATATTATACTTATAGGTATGGTCGCTGCTTGACTAACATAGTTAAAAATATATAAACCTACCTAATGTAAAAATTAAGGATAATAATTGAAGAAACTCTGATTTTCCTTTTACCAACATACATTATTATTTACTGAATCATTTTATGGATTATCAGGACGCCACCACAAAAACATCATACACAAAAGTAGCTAATATAATAATTGCCAATCCTTATATATCTATCTCTAATATATAAAATTTTCGTGTCATGGTGTGCGTAATTGAATTACTCCGAAACCACTCGACAGATTTTAGTGAAATTTTATATGCATATTCAGTAGGTCTGAGAATCGTACAAAATCTATATTTCATCTCCCCATCCCCGTAAATGTTAAGGGTAAAATAAAAACAAAAAATTTTGTCCCAAAAAAAAATATTTAAGGACCTCAAATTTATTTTTTGGACTTTTTTTTTGTTTTTATTTTTTTATGATACATCATACAAAAATATATACAACCTAAAATATTTACCATTCTACCACCAACCTCTATTTTTTATGGCTGCACGAAGTTCGCTAGGTCAGCTAGTCCTAATATAACATTACTAGCAAACCAGTGAACCAAATGTTCACCAAAATCTGATTTAAAAAAAAAATGTATTTAATTAATTGAGAACTTCGGAGATTTTGTGTGGTTTCGTTTGAAATTCGTAATTTCTCGAAAACCGGAAGTGTTACGTTACTCAAATCCGGTTTGTAGTCTTTTCTACTATTCTTAACTTATAACTTTAATATTCTCTTTATCTATCTCTTACGGTTTGGCCGCTGAAACAGCACCACGGACAGACGGACTCGTCTAATAGATAAGAGATAAATTCCTCTTTCTCATTCAAGTTATATGTCCAACTCTTTTACTCTTCAAGCCATACGACTGGGGAATGACCTACCGACACAATTAGAAGATCTCCTAGCAAACTTATATTTCAAAATTTAAACCTTTATTAATCGTCATCATGTATTTATATATGTATGTAAAATACTCCATCAGTCATTTTAGGCTTAATTTAAACAAAAGTTCCAAAACGAAAATGAAAAGGTTACTCTTTTCATTTCGTCAATTTGAGGTTAAAATTTCGAACAATTAGATGTCAAATTCAACTTTTAGTTTGAGGCATTGTCCTAATACAACGCGATAACGCGATCATCGCGCGTTTAAGCGATGCGACCGCCGCGTGATCGCGAACTGGGTGTCCTAATAGAACGCGAATACGGAACGGGTTAGCCCTGCCCCTCTCCCCGCTTCCTATCGACGCGACGCGATCATCGAGCGAACTTCAGTTAGGACACTTAATTATCATTAATAGGTTTGATTGCGCGTTCGCGCGAACTAAGATCGCACGAATAGATTTTAAAAAATTTTAGTCGCGCTAATGCATCGCGCGATCGCCTATTAGGACACCTATTCTAGATCAATATGTTTGATCGTCGATTCGTACTATGATCGCATCGCTCATTCGCGTTATCGCGTTGTATTAGGACAATGCCTGAAAGTTTTGTGAATTAGAGTAGGCTTGGAGAATTTAGTTGTCAAACTATTTTCGGACGAACGAATTTTCAAAATGAAAAGGAAACAGAGTAAGAAACGTGCGAAATTTCGATCGGAATTTAATTTTTCGTTGAAATAGAGTTGAGTCGCTGCTCAACACGCATTATACCTAAATGCTTCAACTAAATCATTATTATCAGTACGCAGGCCCATGCGGATAGGTGGGTGCTAACGACTGCAGATATAGCCTGGAGCAACGGCTTCACGTGCCTTCCGAAACACGGAGGCGCTCGAGATAATAAGTTTTTGGTCACCCATCTAATAACCGACCACTGCAAAAGTTGCTTAACTTCAACAATCGCAGCCGAAAGCGCTAACTGTTTGCACCAACGACTTTCTCAGTAGGCAGTTAACATGACTGTATGGATTGTAACATCCATTTGAAACAATAACGCTAAATCTCAATCCAACTAAAACTAAATTTAGCCCATACAGTAGTTTCAAACTGACATTGACGTTTCGGTAATTTTCTATGGTTTAAATCTAGTTTTAGTTGAATCGAGATTAGCAAATTTGCTGCAATCGTGCTCCGCAGTTATGTAATAACGTTTTATATTGAACTTGTCATTGGGTAAATGTATATTTTTACAGTTAAATAGCGGACAGCGCATCCTCATTAGTGTTAACTGTTTATGAGCTAAACTCTGTTTGGATGTGGTTATGTAGAAAAGTATATTTTTCTCTCATAAATTACGAAAAAGAAATATTCATTTTAGCAAGTGATTTTTTTTAAACCTAATGCCTTTCAAATGAAATTTCATTTCCATAGACCGCAAAATTCTCGAAATAGCAGCATTGCAGGAAAACAAGAATAAAAAATAATTGGATGTATAGTATGCCATAACACAAGCCTTACAGTGCTTACTTTGGGGCTATGCTAATTGGTGTGAGTTGGAAACATTGATTTATTTGATTGATTTATTGAAATTCTCTTGGTTCACCTTTGCATTAACATGTCCATACGTTTGTTTATCATGGAACATGCCAACGAGAAGCGTGTATAATTATTACAGACATCATGCTTCTGTATGTATGCGGCATTGTTAAAATGGCCGTGCAAAATGGAAGCAAAATATTGTCATCATAATGTGAATGCATTTATATGCCTTAAACAGAGTATGAAAAAAGTGCACTATATTTTTGACCAAATTATAGATGGCATAGGAAACTTATTTTCAATCCTTCTCTATCTTGCTGTCCGTCTATCTGTAAGAAATAATTAAGAGAAAACGTAAAATAATGAAGTGGTATATTTATGTAAGGGTAACTATTGTAGATTTTTTTTCTTATATTGTTTACCTTGTAAAATGTTACAAAACTCTTCGTGTGCGAGTCCAACTCGCACTTGACCATTTTTTTAATTGTTTCAGCAGCTTATTGTGACATATGAACGTAAGAGAAAACATGGTGGTAATCGGTCGGTAATATCGTATGCGTTAAAGCGATATTTTACTATTTGTCTCCAACAATCATACTGGTTGACTGGTAGAGAATGCCTATGGCATTAAGTCCGCCGTTTGCTTATGTTTGGCAATAAAGTTTAAATAAATAAATAAATATTTTGTCATACTTATATTGGGTCGTGATTATCGCAGCAGTGTGTAACTTCGTAGCCGTTCTCATACATAACAATAATAATAATAATATTACTAGCACACATTAGCCTAGCCTCAAAGTAAGCACTGTAAGGCATGTGTTATGGGATACTAGGGTAACGGATAGAATACATATACAGTACAAATACATATTAAACATCCATGACTGGAGTACAAATGCTCGTATTCATCACACAAATATCTACCCCCACCGGGATTTGAACCCGGGACCTCTCGAGTCGGCGACACCATGAAACCCGGCGTATAAACCACTCGGCCACGGAGGTCGTCAAATAATGTACGGAGAACAGATATCGCAATAACGCATACGATATTATAGGCCGAAAATAACTTGCCTATTGGGGGGAGGCCTAATTAATTTACGTCTATAAAAAAACATAGACACTTCACATTAATCTAAAAAAAAAAAGAAAAACGTAGATAATTTGAAATGTAAATAAAATTCTTTAGATTTAAACATCTATCAAATTTAGACCTTGAATATGAAATAGTTTGTCTCACTATCAGTAAATTTTCCGATTTACGGACAATGCCAAAAACTATTCCATATTCAAGCTCTGCCTGCTCACGTGTTCCCTCCTTCTTACAACCTAAGATCCTTTAAATGAGGCGTGAAGAAGCAATATGCAGCCTCCCTCCGATTCCGTCGGCCTAGGCACGTCTTAGCCTTCGATTCGTCCCACACAGACCACAAACACCAACACTACACAGCTAGCAAACGTACACACTAGCTTAGCATTAGGCAGACACCGCACCCGTAGGATAAGAGTGCGAAGACCCGGTCTACACACGACACGCTATACCAGGTACAGATATGTACCTGGGCGTTTTCCCCGCCCCCCACGACAACGGCTAGCTAGAGCCGAGGTCCGAGTCTCACATCTCAGGTTCGAGTGGTCTAGAGGCTCCAGACGGAGAGGAGACTCCCCCCGTGGGGAGACGCCATCCACCTGGAATACCTCTAGAGGCACTCGCCAATTCTCGGCTTCAGGTCCCCTTAGGATCTCGCCGTCCCCAAACCCTGTGACGCTGTAAAGGTCATCTGCGGCCAACAGCATACACACTCAAAAAAAAACCCATAGTGAGGATGGCTGGTGTGACAGGTAGAACTGCTGTACCAGCTATCTTCACGTCTGGACTTCACCGTCACTCAACATCAGGTTGGGTGGAGTCATTTGTCGGACCTATCTCTAAAAAAATATAAAAAAGTTAAATTCCATTTGAAAATTCCTCCTTGTCACATAACTTGCGTCTGTACTATTTTGTTTCTTTATCAGAGCAAAGATTACTTTGAGTCCGAAGCAGAGCAGACATCGACAGTTTTTTTGTTATACCTTTTTGTTACACTGATATAAGCGTTGAACTGGAAAAAACCGGATTTTTGTTTTTTTTTAGATTCAACCTCGTTCTGGCCTTGAACTAAACAAGCACCTGTACAGGGATAAAGACAAGTGCTTACGTAAAAAGAATTATTATTTTATATGTCTGTTCAAGACACAAGATATTTTTGGCGTAGGCAATGTAGATTGAAAAGAAAAATAGGTTTATGATTGGTACATTGTTTATAGCGAAAATAGATGCTTTGATTTAGATATGAAATGTTCTGGAGATTTATAGATCTTAGATACTTGTATAATACACTTATCTAAAAGGATAATTTTGTTATAATAATAATGATCATTTTGGTAAAACACAAAATACAATAGGGATGATGACCTTTTTTTTTTCATTTATCAGGTAGATTATCAAAAAGTATTGGACACGTATTTTTTCTTTTTTCACATAATATAAACATTGCAGAGATATATTGATTTGAAAAGTCGCATGACGTCACGTTTTGGTACAATTTTAAGTGAATATTCACTAAAAAGTGACGTCACGAGCCCCTACTCCCAAACTTTGACGCGCTATAACTTTGTCATTTTTTGGTTAATTGCCCAAAGAAAAACTAGGTATCCATTATTTTTTGATCATCTAACTGACGGACTAAATAGAATTTACTTTACTGTACCCCGTATTACGATAAAATATTTTCATTTTCCCCGAAGGAATTTTATGTACAAATTACACTTACACTGAGTAAGTTCGAAACTAAATACATATCTCTTGGTAAAAATAACTGCGTTTTATAATATATCACGTATTTTTATTTCAACAACACAAAAATAAGCTTTCTTATATTTTTATACACAAATATTACTCGAATAGAAACAAAATAAAAACAGCTTTTGCTTTCAATTTTCCTAGCAACTGTGCTTAGCTTTGTGACTCATGACAATTAGTAATTTTTGATATTTGCACGCAAATTGTGTTTTTCAGGGCATGAACAATGTTAATTATGTCGTTAGGAAAGAGCGTAAATTATAATTTTTCATGCATCATGAAAACCTGCTTTGCTTTAAATTTACCTACTTCTCAATTTTTTTTCCAGTTTAGCTGGACTACAAAAAGCATAAATAAAGGATTTTATAAAAAAAAAAAGACTTTAAAAATGAACTGAATGTATAAGTCAAGTGTTACGATTTGGGATCCATTACTTAGAAATGTGTTTTGAATATTAATATCGCAATAAGGTCGAAATCTCCAGATCGATACAGCGCTGAAATGTCATGAATACAAATCTTATCAAATTTAATGTCATTTCTCATTTATTATTAACCTTCTTGCTATAAATATATAAATTTAAATATTTCCAACACTCACACCAATTAGCCTAGACCCAAAGTAAGCACTATAAGGTGTTATGGGATACTAGGGTAACGGATAGAATACATATACTTTACATATATAAGTATATTTATATAGAAATAAATATTAAACATCCATGACTGGAGAACAAATGCTCGTATTCATCACACAGACATCTGCCCCTACCGGAATTCGAACTCTCGAGTCGGCGACACCATGAAACCCGGCGTACAAACCACTCGGCCACAGAGGTCGTCAAACCGTCGGCTATGGATACCATTTCTTTTAAAAAAATTTCGTTATGAACGTTATTATATCAGTTTCGCACGAGGAAATTTTATCGAATATCCGAAAGAATGTTTTCATATCATACGTTTTTATTTAATCTTTATCCAATTATTCGACGAATATATAACGATTTCCTTGGCCAAGTGGTTTGTACGCCGGGTTTCATGGTGTCGCTGACTCGAGAGGTTCCGGGTTCGAATCCCGGTGGGGGCAGATGCTTGTGTGATGAACTTGAGTATTTTTACTCCAGTCATGGGTGTTTAATATGTATTTCTATATAAATGTACTTATATATGTATTCTATCCGTTACCCTAGTATCCCATAACACAAGCCTTATAGTGCTTAGCTTGGGGCTAGGCTAATTGGTGTGAGTGTTGGAAATATTTATTTATTTAGGAATTAATTTATAAAAAAATATGATGAACGAATTTCGAAAAAGTTGGTATGCATATAGATTATGATCTGAATTGAGACTTAGGCTACTTTTATCCCGTAATAATGCCAGGTTTCTATGGAATACTCAAAAAACTAAAGTAAACGCAGACGAAGCCGCGGGCGGTCGCTAGTATAGTTATATTCTTTCGCCCGGAAATAGGTCACCTCCTAAATATAAGTTTGTAAGGTCCCTGAAGCAATGGTTAATATATAATGCATTTTATAATCTAAATGAATATTTTAATAATAATGTTTTGTAAAAATTACTATATTGCATGCCCGATTACGGTAACTGTTTTTTTCAATTGTGTGCACTAACATCTAACTCACTAAATGTAACAGTTTTGCAATAAAGAATTATTCTATTCTATTCTAGGTTGAAGTTGATATTCACGAAAATTTTAATTTGATTGTTACATCGTCATCATGATTAGCTGTCATCATTCCCCACTGCTGGGGCGCAGGCCTTCCCTATAGATAGGGAGAATGGGCCGTGACCCACCACGCGGGCCCAGTGCGAAATGGTGGTGCTAACGACTGCAGATGCAGCCGGGACCAATGGCTTAACGTATTTTCCGAAGCACGGGGAGCTTGAGATAATAAATTATCGGTCACCCATCTAATAGCTTACCATTGCGAAAGTTGCTTAACTTTCACGATCGCAGGCCGAATGCACTAACCACCTTCGCCATCGAGCTTCTCAAGAGAGAGACTAAGATACTATACTAGTAGTATTTTAGTACTTTTTTTTTATTTATTTTTTAGGACCACCTACATACAAAATGCAAAATTCTATTGAAGGTAGCCACATCATGCTTAAGAGACAGTACGAACGGACCGAATTTTAATTAAGTAAACAAACAGAAAGACAAACTGAAACCACATGCAGATAAAGAAAGGAGATTGCTCAAATTGGCCCAAATGCACAAAAAATATTGACAATTAAAATAAATAATAATAGTAATTCTTGGCGTAATTTATAATTTATATATATATATATATTTAAATATAATTGTGGTATGTATGTATGTATGTGTATTCCTTTCGTAAGTTGTATCTATTTATATATGTATCTATGTTAATTCGTATATATTTTAATATTATTTATTATTTCAATATTTATGTGTATATTTAGCTTTATACGCGCCGTTCGCGTTTTTCTTTTTTCCCAAAGGTTGACTGGGAGAGAATGCTATTAGCATTAAGTCCGCCTTTTGTACCATTGTTTTGTATTTTGGTCAATAAAGTTTAAAATAAATAAATAAATAAATAATTTAATTTACAGTCATTCGATTTGAACGGACACCTTTGTTTAATATATTCACTTTAAAAAGGACTTTTCATTTTACCGGTTTGGAAAACATACGAATCATTTTTAATGGCTATGGGTGTAAGACTGATCGAAGTTGTTTATTTAACATAAAAACAAATCTATTTTGTAAAGATCGATAAAATATTTTTTTTTATTACACTGTGGTAATAGTATCCACAACTATATTATCATTTTCACTACATGCAAATGTGCTCAGACAATTATTAAAGATAAATTAGAGTCTATTGCCATACATTTTTCGCCAAACACCTCCATAAACACATTAGCAAGTTTCAGTATCTCTGTGATAGTCACGATCGTCCTCTCCGCTCTGCTGATTCATTAGCTCTCTATATTCCTCTTTCTCACTCAGGCTATATGTCCAACTCCTTTACTATTCAAGCTATACGACTGTGGAATGGCCTTCCCGACTCCATCAGAAGATCTCCTAGTAAACTTATATTTAAGAGGAATGTTCACGCTCATCTGTTGCAAAACTTAATATGAAGTGTCATTTTAGTAATCATCATCTTGTGTATATATGTGTATACTGTATATATTTAAATATTAGTGTGTTTTGTTTGTATGTATTATATTATTTTTATAGTATGTATTTATATTTGTATCTATGTTAATTTGTATATGCATTCGTATTTAGCTTTATACCGCCGTTCGTGTTTTTCATTTTTCCCAAAGGTTGACTGGGAGAGAATGCTTTTAGCATTAAGTCCGCCTTTTGAACCAATGTTATATATTTATATTTTGGTCAATAAAGTTTAAAAATAAATAAATAAATAATCTGTTTAGACTTTAAGGTAGCTATCTATGGGCCGACGTTGCCTGACTATAAATAAATAAAATTATTAGGTGTGATACACTAAACATCTTAAATGGTTATATTAAAAACATAACAAAAATAATGAAGCTACTGAATATATGGCTATATAACCTAAATCTCTTAGCTTTCTTTGGTTAACAAGAGTTTAAAAATTCTCTCTAATCTGTGGCTCATTCACAATCATCGCAATCATCACACAGTTTCTGTCACAGAGTACATTACTATAACCGGAAATGCATAGATGATACCTGATTTTAAAAGTTACTCTTATGCATTAACTTTAAAAACTGGCAACTATCTGTTAATCTACATGTTCTATATACCTGAATCTAATCCTTAATTTCGGTACTTGGCTTGATTTCTCTAGTTTACAATATAACTTATTAGTTTTTTATTATTTTAATATGTTCAGTGTCTATGGTTTATAGAACTTCTCAGGGGTGTCCGTCAATAATATTCGTTTCTACAGTAATTTATATATAATTTCGAATCGAGGAAACAATTTTTCATGATTATTGGTCTTTAGGCCAAACATTTTAGTTTTAGTACTATGCTTGTAGTATTTTTAACTATATTATTGTCACGACTTGCTGATGTTGTCCTAATTAATAAGTTTTAAGAATATAATAATTGTGAGATGGTGGCAGAATACCAGCGATAAGTCAAAATTTGACTGTCGCATGCTTAGCCATTTACCTTTTCGTTTTAATTAAAATTTACTGTCATTCTATTTGTGTGTTGTACCATTTGTATATTGAAACAAATAAATAATTAATTATTTCTATTATTATACTGGTGTCGGAGTCACTTCACCCCGTAGGTCGTGTGACAAAAAGCTATTTACGAAATTGCACCACAAGCATAGTTCATTCAATAATAGCAATTTGTCCCATAGGAATAATTATATGAAAAAAAACTTTAAGTATATATAAAAATAAATCCCTATTGCCTTTAGTCACGTCACAACTTGAGTACGACTTTATCGATTTCATCCATCTTCTTATAAAAGATTACGGAAAAAATATTATTAAGAATTTTGCACAAGACCAGTCGCAGATGGATCTAGTCAAATAACAGAAACATATATTGTGTTTTGATTTAAGCATTAAACTAAAGTGATTTCCTTATCTAAAGAAAGTGTTTACTAGAAAAAAACGGTCAAGCGCGAGTCGAACTCGCGCACAAAGGGTTCCTTAAAATTACCTATACAACATGAAACACTATAATTTTGAGTAAAAGACGCCAAAAAAAACCCGGATGTTATATAGGAGCCCCTCTTAAATATTTGTCATATTGCACACCTCTGTTAACTACCAAAGCCACCATAACCACACTAATATTTTAAAGGCAAAAGTTTGTGAGTGTATATGCTTGTTCTTCTTGACGTCTAAACGGCTGGAGTGATATTAATAAAATTTGGCATGGAGTTAGCTGACACCCTGGATTAACACATAGGCTTCGGTAAAATATCCCTAATTAACCGCGGGTAACACCGTGGAGCTCGATGGCGCAGGTGGCCAGCGCGTTCGGGTGCGATCGTTGAAGTTAAGCAACTTTTGCAGTGATCGGTCATTGGATGGGTGACCAAAAATTTACTATCTCGAGCTCCTCCATGCTTCGGAAGGCACGTTAAGCCGTTGGTCCCGGCTGCATTTGCAGTCGTTAGCAACCACCAATCTGCACAGGGCCCGCGTGGTGAGTCATGGCCCAATGTTCCTATTCAATCCATAGGGAAGGCCTGTGCCCCAGTAGTGGGGACATTAATAGGCTGATGATGAACACCGCGGGGCACAGCCAGTCTTTTTTATAAATTTCATAGCGAGCCACCATTCTTACCTGTGCTCGAGGCATGCTCTGAGAAACTTTCAGCTTTTATAATAGGAAAGAAGGAAGGTCTGGCGGCCACGGGCTCTTAGACTAAGCGATTTTCATAGACCGAGCGAATCGACTAACCGCTGTGCTACTTGAAGTTTGAAAAGTTAAATAAATAAACAAATTCGACAAAAATCAAGCAGTTAAATAATTCAGAGCCCTTTTACAAAATTGCGCCGCTGCCGTACTGATCGGCGCGTAGGTAGATTTGCACTAGTATATATTGCATTTTACGGGTGCTGTTTGAGTCTTATAAAATAATTATCAATGAACTAATTATAAAAATATATACATCGACCTATCCATAGAATAAAGCTACTTCTGCATAATCACAACTTTACAGTAGAGCGATTTTAAGTATGTAAAATGTAAAATATGCTGTAACTTGTATTGTTATTTTTCTATCATTTGATTTTTTTTACTAATCATATAAAGCATTAAGAAGCAAATTATGACGCATTTATTGTTTAAAAACTACAGTCACGGCTTATATTTCGTTATTTAAGAGTTTCTTATGTGATTATGTGACAATTTACTACGGACATCTTTATGTTACATATGCATATCAGACCTTATGCTTGGGAAACGTGTCAAATTATGTGTATATATAACTTTGTGTTACGTAATTTATATTTTCTGTCGCGTCAAATTATGATAATATGGCAAAGATTGGGCAAAATCGATCAAACGCGTTCTTGCCTATCTTAAAGGTGTTTATGCTCTTGGCTTTATATTCTTCGGAAACAAAAAACCACATGTACCTTTATTCAATTGCTATCTTCAAAGTTATATAGGTTTTAGAATAAATGTTTTTACCAGTAAAACATATGCGTCCGTTCCGCCTAAAAGTACCATAAAAGCAATTTGGTAACATTTTCATATGTAACTTTATTCTATGCATAGGTCGACATATTTCAGTAGTTCAATGATGGTAGATTAGTTTTATGAAAGTTTTTGAGAGTAATCCTATTTAATTTAATATCAAAATACGAGGTAAACCTGCATTATTTTGTGAGAAATCTTACGGAGGTTAGATGTTTGTTTTTGATAATTAATGAGATGGAAAATCAAAATTCTAATACTTTTTGTCACAACAACAACATATTTCTGGTGTCGCAGTAATTAATTTAATCTAATTTATTGAATATTATTGAGAGATTGAGGCGTTTGAAGTTGTAAATATTATCGTTTATTCCGTAAACTAGCTGCAGTAGAACGATCAGTACAAAAAAAGGAAAATAGTATTTGCGAATTAACTTACAATAGGAAGAATAAATCTACTATTAACTTCTATTGGAAATAGTCAAAATCTTTTCTCAGGGTGTAAGGGCTCTTAAACAAAGAACATGTTATATTCAAAACACAAAAATCACAAATGTATGTAAATACTTATATTTTTGTTGTCTTTTTCTAAGAAGCAATGATTTCAAAATTGGAACAGTAAATACAAAATGGCGGATATAATATTTGGGGATGTATTTCACTTACAAATAATTCAATAATATCAATTGAATTTGAAAAATAAATTCGGCCGCAAGTCTTGAGTCACAGCAGTGTAAAACTTCTCATACATAATGTACCAAAAACAAAATAAAACTTAAATATAAAGACTTGAACGATATAAAAAAAAACGAGCGAGTCTTATAATAGTCGCGTATGATGTGTAATATTTGAAACCTCACCTTATTTTAATAAAAAAAGAAATAAAACCTACTAACAAAAGGAATAAGCCATTTGAACATTATGTTCTAAAATCAAATCAAATAGCGGGCGCTTTCGCGACTTCCTGTTACACACTTCCGTCCTATTTCACGAAATCACTCCCACAAATTGCAGGGGAGCGAAAGAAAAGATGTTACGCATCAATAAGTTGTGCTTACTTATCAGTAAAAACATTTTAGTGACACTATGAAAGATATATAATGCGATTCAACTAAGAATAGGACCGACTGGGCGCCATATTTTAACGTCATAGCTGTCAATTCAAACCAATTAAGTAGAGTGAGCAAAAAAATGTAGCTATTTAATAAAACTTATTTACTAAGTTAAGTGAGAAAAACATCAGATTTTTTAATAAAATTAATTTACTAAGGTTGAGAAAGAACACAACCGATATTTAATATTATTTCTTTATTAAGACTGTGTGAAATAAAACATTATCAGATTCTAGCTCTTCAATTTCGCTCATCTCTCTGCATTACCCCCGGAGAAGTTTTGAATAATCATGCAGGTCACATACGAACATGCATCCTATATATGTAAACGAAAGTTTTAAATCGAGTTTTCGAACGCAACATAAAGTGATATTTGGTTAACGATTTAGGTTATCAACCATTCATAGCCAAAGCTCAATAAATGAAAAAAAAACAACTAATATTAATTATCAACATTTGTTATTGTTTGTTTAAAAATTTATAAGTATTTATTCTAGAACCAGCTGAGTGCTAAAAAAGTGTTCCGAGATTTTTTTGCAAACTGTACTTTTCAAGCGACATTTGACAGATGGAGGTCATTGGCTTTCCTATTCTTACTTGAATCGCGTTATATGCATACCTATTCAAAAGGTAGATATTAATGAGATACATTTATTTATTAATACGTTACCATTGGCAGTCTATAGCGGAGTCGCCGTCACAGCTCCGTACACTGTTCACTCTGAGCAGACCATTCTTCTTGACCAAGGATCTTCTAGAAGATCTCCTATCGGTACTCTCATCTGCACTGGAATCTATGAAGGAGGTGGTGGAAGAAGATAACACAATCGTTTGCTCCATTTCTGTCCTGGAAAAGAAATGTCAATAAATAAGTAATAACATTGCTGATTTTAGGAAACTGAAAACTATTTATAACGTTAGGCTATTTAACAAGTTTTTGAAAACATTCATACGTTATTTATAAGGGTAAAAAGACCGATATTTTCAATAGGGTATTAGACAAGTTTTAGAAAACGATCTCACGTTATTGACTAATGTTTATGGAGTCCGTAAAAAGTGGATATTCATCATTTTGTTGTGTATTTCAGTAAAAACAACCAAATAAAAAACTCCATTTTCAAGTTGCCGCGAAAACGTTTAGCACTGGACAATATGGCGTCTTACTAGTGTGTGACGTCACACGACTGTTATTAAAACGTCAAACGATACAATGTAATGTCACTTTAACCGGAAGTTTACTTGCGTGTGACGTCATTTTAGGCTCCGGCAATCCCAAGCGTTTTGGGTCACGTGACAATAGATAAGAAATCTTGTTCGTGGGTTTTTAGTAAAATTATGAATACTTATTTTTTTTGTAAAAATAGTAAAAACCCCTGCCATTATTCATTCTAAACACAGATGCTCACAATTGGCACTTTATTTTTAATTGTGTCAAATACCCTATTCTGTTGCATATAGGTATCAGTTATAGAAAAAACGAAAATAAAAATTCCGTTTTCAAATATGCCGCAGAAACGGTCGCAGTGGTCTGGATTGGTTCGAGATATCGTGTCCGTGAGCGGTGTCTATATGTGCGTTGCTCAATCCCATTTTGTATGTATATTACCTTCTGTTATGTCTATTTTGTACTACTAATGAAAGTTTTTGAATTAACAGGGACCCAGTGTCACTTTTCGGGTATGGGACCATACAATTTTGAACTGAAAAAGTTGAGTTATTGAATATCTTTTAATTTAATTTTGAGTAAGTTATCACGTGTGAATTATGAATTAATATATTTTTTTAAACTTTCATGGTCACTAACATTATAGTAATATAAGTGATCATGGCGCTTGCAACAGTGCCGAAATATCGGAAACTCGCTAAAAACAAGGTACATGGTAACAATCCCGTAAATAACTTATATTACTATAATTATGGATTAAGTAAGTATACTTGTTTTAAAATTAAGGCAAGATTTCTGTTAATTTCTATTCAAGCCAAAAAAAATCATTATCAAATAGTAAAGAAGTATAGGACTAAATATATAAAGTGCTAGTTTCAACTCCCATGAACAACTTCATGTTCATCATCATCAATAATTAGCGTACATTCTAATTAAAACAAAAAAAATCTTAAAAACAATCATGAAGTGTATAAAACTTACCTCATTGAAACTGAATTACATATAAAACACCATTCTTATTACTTAAAAGCAACATGTTTTTATTAAAACTCTTGCTGAAGTCCATTTAATTTTCTTATTAATTAACGATTTGCGAGAGTTTGATCTGAAAGGTCAAATTTTATTAATGTGTTAGTGGCGCTGTCAGCGCGCGGAAAATACAGGAACTATAATACACAATACCCATGCAGATTTTTTTATTTTTTTGTGTACTCCTCTAGTGATTTCACGTTTTTCAAATGAAATATGTTTATATTTATGCTTTCAAATAAAAAAAAAATACCAACTTAAGTCATTGGATAGCAAATTTTAAAAGTTTTCATTGAGAAAATTAGGTTGTTTCTAATTTAGATATTACTGATGGATTCAATCAATATTTATGTCGTAAACATACGAAGAGAAGCCATCTAATTGTGATTGCAACACGTGACCGAAATATAATTATGTAATAATTACATGAATCATTTTTATTAATATTTACTGTTAAAACAAAAGCGTGAAACAAAGGAACTGATAAAACAGCTGTTTTCTTCTTTGTCACAAACAAAGTATTTGAATGATATCAATGTTAAAACAGATGTTTACAGACAATACTTACTTGTTACTTGACAGGCTTAAGAATTTGAACACAAAACGATTTATGTAAAGCTTGTTGGTGGAATTTCCATGTTATCACTTGTCATTTTTCCACATTTTTTGTGGATCACAATTTTATAAGCGTAAGGTGATTTTTCATGCATTTTTCATGCTGAGCGACATCTAGCGAACCGCCTTTGAACTTTTGTTAGTGCAAATGCTAATAGGTGGCGACGCAATCGTCTATATATTTGTAAGCTTTATTTTTGAAATATCTTAAGTAACAGTTTACAAAATGTATCTGGGTTGAATTTCAAATATTTTAAGCAAGTGTTACATAAATTCAAAAGGCAAATTTAATAAAAATTCAAAAGAGTGCTTTGTTAAAAGCACCGCTTTCGTCACTAGTTCTAAGAATTACCAATAGATGTCGCCACCGTACAATAAACTCAAAATCCAATGCCTTTAATTTTCAGCTTAGACCAAAAGATCTTAGGTTTATTTTCGTTTGAACATTGTTAAAGTACGCTTAAGTTTTCGTCCTATTTCGTTTCAATCAATGAATATGAAAGAGAAATGGTTATATTTTCAGAGTTTTCCCTTTCATTTTCCAATAGTGCCTTAGTATTTTGGGTTGTGCGGAAAACTTAGCTGGTATTTTCTGGTAATTTCTGTGCGCGCAAAGTCTCAACTTCGAAACTGCAATGGATTTTTAGTGTAAATTTTATGTGGAAATATGAATGTTTTCCTTCTTCGCAAAGACTACAGTTACCATTGGTGGTTTTATTGATTTTTGGCTTTTAAATTGATGTTCCACAGATTGGAGGGAGAACAAAGGTGAGAATTTTGAAAGTAATTTTCAGGTAAATCTTTTGTTCTGTAAGTAATTTGAAAATTCTTTTGTTTTCATCATGCGTTTCGTTCCTTTAGTTTTTCGAGTTTTTATAAATGATTGTTTTATCTGCAAACAATTTTATTTCTATTTTCATTTGCGAATTTATTATGTATGAATAAAAAAAAGATTTATGTTAGTAAAAGTAGTATTTCAAAATAGTCTTTTAGTGATTTTATTAACAGCAATTTACAGAAAACAGACTTATTCATAAAGGGTAAACAATAATTAAGTATTTTTTTCTTACTTTTTTGATTCTAAACTTTAATAAGTGGTACGACAAATCTCCGCATCTTTTACATTTTGAGAACAAAATCCTTTTGTAAGTACATATAGTGATGCCTAAAACCTTATTGGTCTGTGGCCTAATATTAGTTAAAGTTATTTACGTTCTATCCGAGAAATAATTACGGTAACCACACTAAAGGGGTTTTCCTCTTATGAATGTAACGACAACATTATATCACAGGGAGACTGCAAAATCACAAATTACGCACACTTAGCAACATCTATTGTAAAGAAATCAACTTACATGAATCACATTTAAGCGCACCTAGCGACATCTATTGTAAAAAAATGCATTTTCTTCGCAATAAAGCTGCCACGTGGACGTCCTAGATAGAGACTTATTATTATAATAAGGTAAAATAAAATATTACTATGTTTCGTCAAATATATTGAAAGTCAACAACCTTTCCAATTTTATTGTGTGTCATAATGCGATCAGCCCACGTGTTTAACCTGACGCGAGTTTATCATTTTTTACCCATACAAAAAAAGTGTACAAAGCCGCTAATGAAATTTTCACTTAAAAATATATTTTTGTTTCAGTTTGAAATTCAAAAGAATGAAAACCAAACTCACGTCCGTGAATTACCTCGGTTTCACTGCATTGGACATAAGGTTCTCAAACGCCATGCTACCGTGGCTGTTGAAGGAAATTAGAGCTACCGGCATCGCTGATAAGGTATGCTTTTGGACATCATGAGCACAATTAAGTGTATTATTATATAAGTATGTAACTATACTGCAACTAGGGTTGTCAGATGATGGCTTATCAATTCCGGGAATCGACTTCCCATCCCACAATCTACTCCAGAAATGAAACAAATAGGTCTGACCAAGTGCCTTTATATGGTTTTTGCCGATCAATTCTTGGACATTTGCCATTTGACATTTGTAAAAATATATGAACTAAGCTAAACGACAAAGTACCTATTTAAAATGCTTTTAACTGGATAGGTAATAACATCGGCAATAACTTTGTATTGAAATTCCTTTCATAATATATGAACAAAATATTTTTGTAATATGATTAAAGACAATTAATACAACATGTCTACACTAGTCCTAACTTGTTACAAGCTTGGGACGACATTCATAGTAAAATAGGCATTATTCTTTTTAAACATATACTAGCAAACCAGTGAAACAAATGTTCACCAAAAAAAAAGGTATTTAATTAATTGAGAACTTCGGAGATTTTGTGTGGTTTCCTTTGAAATAGAAATCACGTGATTTCTCGAAAACCGGAAGTGCTACGTTACTCACATCCGGTTTGTAGTCTTATCAGACTATTCTTAACTTATAACTAAAACATTCTCTATATTTATCTCTTACGGTTTGGCCGCTGAAACAGCACCACGGACGGACGGACGGACGGACGGACTTGTCTAATAGATAAGAGATTGTATACCATAGATGAATGATTAGTCTCGCTTCACTCGACTGAAGCGAGACCAATCATTCATCTATGTTGTATACCATATTTGTTTCTGGTAACACTTACAAATTTAATTCAGAACAAGTACTAGGCAAACAAAAGTATCGAATTTGAACTTTAAAGAAATTTTAATTTAATTTTAGATTTTGATATTCAACTTTAAACTTTGACTTTTAAATCAATGCCCATTTCACTAGGAGGTAGGTACGAGTAATTTACACGAAAATCACTTTAGAGAAATTTCACATTGAATTTTTATTTCAAAACTTAACTTAAAACTTTCTTTGATTTTTGAATCCATTTCTACCATTGGAACGAGCTATTTGACGAATGAATTTTTTCATCATTACCATGCCTATTTAATGTCCTCACTGCTGGGGCATAGGATGGAATAGGGAGATTGGGTCATAACCCACCACGCGCGCCCAATCCGAATTGATGGGTGCTAACCACTGCAGACGCAGCCGGGACCAACCGCTTAGTTATTGGTCACCCATCCAGTGACAGTCCATTGCGAAAGTTGCTTGACTTCATCGATAGTAGGTCGAACGCGCTTTCCATCTGCGCCATCGAGCTCCTCAATAATTTTTTATTGTTTATTATTCTATTTCAGTTGAGCATAGCGGTCGAGGATGGATGTCTGAAGGCGTACAATAGAAATTTTGAGCCAGTCATCGTCCACAGGCTGGTAGATATCATAAGGTAAGTTAATCCTATTTATTCCCATTTCTACGATATAAAGTCACTCGCCTATCCCAGCAGGGACACAAGCGGTGAATATAGATAGAAAAAAAAGTGCACGGACCACACATCTGAAGTGAAACTTCTTTTCTTAAATAATCTAGCAGCACACACATCACTCATAATTAGATTATTTGTGTGGGATGCGTGCGCAGCTCTTCCCGACGAGCATGAAAATTGGGGGGGGGGGGGGGGGGGTAACTCGTCGAAAGCTGAAACGTAACGAGCGTCACACGCGATAATATATTACATACTATATATATATATATATATATAGTATGTAAAAGAACACTCTTCAAATATTAAAGCGTCAGCGTGTGCTTTGGATCTAGAACACGCCGTGTTCACAATTTACCCCGATGCGATCACGCAGGGGTAAATTGTGAACACGGCGTGTTCTAGATAGATTATTTGTGTGGGATGCGTGCGCAGCTCTTCCCGACAAGCATGAAAATTGGGGGGGGGGGGGGTTACGTTACGTTAAACGTTACGAGCGTCACACGCTACAATATATTACATACTATATATATATATATATACCGGGACGCACCGAGCACACGCATCCCAAACACACGCACATATATATATATTATGTTTTAAGGTTTTTAGTTTTAGTTTTATTGTTCTAGTATTTATATTTTACTTATATATAGTAATTATGTAATTAGATAGACACTTATTTGTTTATAGTTAGTGTATTTTATAGTTTTATGATGTGAAATTGTTTTTAGTATTAATTATAAATAAATATAATTTTCTTGAAAAAATATATATATATATATATTATAGTCGTGAGACGCTCGGCACGCGTTTCCGTTTCATCTTTTCCATAGGATTTTTCCATTAACACGGCGTGCGAAAAGAACACTCTTCAAACATTAAAGCGTCAGCGTGTGCTTTGAATCTAGAACACGCCGTGTTCACAATTTACCCCGATGCGATCACGCAGGGGTAAATTGTGAGTTCGGCACGGGTCACCAATTTGGCTCCTAGTAACGGGAGATGAGAAATCAAACAGTCAGTATGTCGCTTGATAACGAAGAGCATCGTTTATTCCTATTTGCATTTTTTATATAACCAAATGTACAACTAGTACCTAAGAAGGAAAATGATGAAAGATCGATAAGGAAAGCTTGTTTCAAAAAAGCCAAATTTGTGATGCCGCGTGTAAAATGAAAGCGTGTTTCAAAAAAGCCAAATTTGTGATGTGATCACGCTGGGGTAAATTGTGAGCTCGGCGCGGGGTCACCAATTTGGCTCCTAGTTACTTGAGATGAGAAATCAAACAGTCAGTATGTCGCTTGATAACTAAGAGCATTGTTTATTCCTATTTGTATCTTTTATACAACCAAATTTACAACCAGTACCTAAGAAGGAAAACCGTGCCGACCCTTGGTAATTAATTTCCGTTCAATCGCCATTACTTCCATAATCTGTAAGGTTATGCAGCAAGTTCTTAACCGCAAGCTGCTCTCATACCTAAGAGAAAACGATCTACTCAGTGATCGTCTATATGGTTTCCGCCGGGGACGGTCGACGAAGATCCCCCTTCTTGTTTAAGTGACGCACTGCTGGGGCAAGGCCCTCGAGAAACACTGCGAAGAACTTGCTGCTTCGCTCGACATCTCAAAGGTCTTCGATAGGGTTTGGCATGCAAGTCTGCTAAGCAAACTTCCTGCGTACGGCATCCCTGCTGGCTTTTGTAACTGGGTAGCTGATTTCCTGAGCGTAGGTTGATCAGAGTGGTCATTGATGGTTGTTGTTCTGACCTTATGACTCTTGATGCCGGGGTCTGTTCTCTCTGCGACACGGTTCCTGCTATACATCTATGACTTCTTTATATCAGGAATTGTTGGGTATGCGGATAACAGTACTGTTGCGGAGAGAAGCGTTTCTGATGCGGGAACCAGTAGAAAAAAGCTGCAACTGATGAGAGAGATCATGGTAGAGTATATGATCCTGACGCTGGATTACGTCTCCGTAAATTTGGGATTAAGTGATAAACTTACAAATAAAATAATAATAAGATAGTGTGTTTCTACAATAGATCTCTGAAACATGTTTTCTCTTTACCCAGGGCCTGTCAAGTACCAGGTGTCCCAGAGGAGTTGTTCTACATACTATTTAATGAGAAGGAGGGTCTTCTCCACTGCTACCTGTTCAGAGCTTCCACTATTCAGGAGGTGAGATATATTGTTAAGAGAGGTAGAACGAAGCGGCAAGTCTTTAAAACAACCAATATTATTATCATTTTGCGGCAAGAACGCAACGCAGTTGCCATGAGGCTAGTTAGTAATGAAACGGGTCCACGGAAGCACAATAACACATATGGACTGCGCTGTTGGATTTATATGTTACCTTTATTATTTAGTTGCAAAGTGATGGGCATGATAATATTTTGTGTAAATCGAATAAATGCAAAACATTGTTTAATAATTATTTATGATATTAGTGGGATATGTTGGTTATTACAAACGAGTAGGCGAATGTAAGGCAGAGACGAGTTTTTTGCACAACTATTTTCAACATATTTTTTGGATGAATGTGCGTCACAATGTGCGTCACAGCACTTAAGTAAGACAAAGGTATAGATTAAAAGCGCTTAAAATGGGGTTAATATGGTATGCGCGTACAGTTGGAAACGGTTGCTGCGACCACACCCGTACTCCCGACACGCTTTCGGGGCACCTCAGTCCTCATTTATGCAGGCTGGTAAGATAAAGATGGTATGCGCGGACAGTTGGAAACGGTTGCTGCGACTACACCCGTACTCCCGACACGCATCCGGGGACCTCAGTCCTCATTTATGCAGACTGGTAAGGTAAAGATTGTATGCGCGGGAAATTGGAAACGGATGCCGCGACTACACCCGTACTCCCGACACGCATCCGGGGACCTCAGTCCTCATTTATGCAGACTGGTAAGGTAAAGATTGTATGCGCGGGAAATTGGAAACGGATGCCGCGAGTACACCCGTACTCCCGACACGCATCCGGGAGACCTCAGTCCTCATTCTGCGTATCTGGTGACCGGTACAGGATTATTGTCTGGTTTTTACTGGGTAGGGCCCTGCTCTGCATCTGCGCACTGCGCCCGGTGGTTCTTGGCGGTGTAACGACTTTTCCAGATTTTAGTAAAAGAGAATGGCTAGTCGATGCATCTATCTTCACGCATAGTTTCAAGGGGTACACAAATATTTCGCTTCTTTCACATTTACTACTCTTTTAAGACAGATAGTTAAAGTGTGTAGCATCATGTTGTACATATGGAGACAAAACATGAGCCCCTAAGGGGGAAAAGAAAATTATACAACTACAACTCAAGGTTTTCAAATTACAAAAATAACACGCATTTGTGTTCAAGATTTGACAGCCTACAATAATAAGCCTTTTTTGACACCATCTTTACCATATTTTTACATTTCAATATGGATAAGTGCAAATCAGAAGTCGCACTGAGGACTGAAATTCGAAAATTTAATTTATGAAAATTTACCTTCAGGTAGAAATTATATAGATCCACAGTGCAAAGATAGTACGATACTTGCACACTACACAATACGGCTGGTACGGTTTCGTACAAACTTGTAGTGTTCGTAAAAAGTATATTCATAAGAAAAATCAGTTCTAATTTTTTATTATTATTATAGGTATTCCAAGATATTTCATGTTTGTTTTTAAAATTTTATTTTTTTATTTGTTGCTGCGTTTTATGCTATTGCTTTTTGCCAAATTTCATGATGTAAGTCTACAGTACCTATTCGTGTATCGGTATAGGTATTTTTTATTCATTTGTAACTGTCAAAATAACCTACATAAAATGAGCAAGGCCCGTTCGACTGTGTTGATTAGAAGCCTGATTTCATTGCTTTAAGGATAAGTAGATCCAGTGACCAATATATACCTATATCTTGACCGACGGATAGACTGACACTAAATTAAAAAAATTAAATATACATTATATTCAAATTGACTTATTAAAAGCTATTTTGAATCTAATCTAGCAGTATTAATTTCAAATTGTTTACAATATTCTCTACAACATACGTAGAAATCGGTGCTCAGACTGTAAGTGAAGTGAGTAAAATTTTTACGTGCCTGTTTCACCTGATACATAAAAATTGGCCCACAGCACAAGTTAGCAAGTATGTATACTTTCATTGTACACACTACTACTCGATTAAACATATTTTGTCCATGAGAAAATAAGTAAGGTCTGGCGGTCTTTGGATCTTGATCTATAAGGCCAGAATATGCAACACGCTTGCAAATATCTCTGGTAAAGAAATCGTGAGGATACTTTCTAGTATTTTCAAAAATTTGCAAGCAATGGTGACCACTTACCATGTTGCGGTGCACTATGCCATTCTTTTAAAACCTGTTTAAATCTTGGAATCATATTTTCGGTCAATGAATTAGTAGGAACGTGATAATTTTTACTATAAAGACTTCACGTGTAGGCATATAAGGTCGTGTTAAGTTTACAATCCAACAATTCTGGTTACATAATAATCACTAAACAAACTAAACTGTAAACATAATAAATTAGCGAGTATCATCGTCACACGACACACCTTTTTTTACACTATTACGCCATAATATATTAATATTTGAATAAATTACGTTAAAGGATAGATAGCCTTACAACAAAAAATATGTATACCTATCATGCCATTAAAATTTCTTTCAATGAATTTTGGGGCGGCGACAAGCATGTGATGCCACGCGTGTTACAAGCGTCTATCCCGGTGTGGAGGGCTCGAGGTCCAGTGAAGTGACTGGGCATAGAGGCGATAGGACTGTGTCCTCAGGGGCGGCGACACGCGAGTGATGCCACGCGTGTTACAAGCGTCTATCCCGGTGTGGAGGGCGTGACGTCCAGTGCAGTGACTGGGCATAGAGGCGGTAGAACTGCGGCCTCAGGAGCGGCGACACGCGAGTGATGCCACGCGTGTTACAAGCGTCTATCCCGGTGTGGAGGGCGTGACGTCCAGTGCAGTGACTGGGCATAGAGGCGATAGGACTGTGGCCTCAGGGGCGGCGACACACGAGTGATGCCACGCGTTATACAAGCGTCTATCCCGGTGTGGAGGGCGCAAGGTCCAGTGCAGTGACTGGGCATAGAGGCGGTCGGACTGCGACCTCAGGGGCGGCGACACGCGAGTGATGCCACGCGTGTTACAAGCGTTTATCCCGGTGTGGAGGGCTCGAGGTCCAGTGCAGTGACTGGGCATAGAGGCGGTAGGACTGCGACCTCAGGGGCGGCGACACGCGAGTGATGCCACGCGTGTTACAAGCGTCTATCCCGGTGTGGAGGGCGTGAGGTCCAGTGTAGTGACTGGGCATAGAGGCGGTCGGACTGCGGCCTCAGGGGCGGCGACACGCGAGTGAAGCCACGCGTGTTACAAGCGTCTATCCCGGTGTGGAGGGCTCGAGATCCAGTGCAGTGGCTGGGCATAGAGGCGATAGGACTGCGGCCTCAGGGGCGGCGACACGCGAGTGATGCCATGCGTGTTACAAGCGTTTGTCCCGGTGTGGCGGGTACGAGGTCCAGTGCAGTGATAATGAAATAGCGCTTTGTAATACCACTCTATTAACAAACCTATTTAGTTACCGAATGTCATTGCTCATCCCGTTTGTTGAAATTTTAATTATTAGTGCAGCGAGATAGAGCGAAAGCTCAAATATTTTCTTATTATGATGCTACCTTGTTTGTTTGCGATAAAATTAATGAGGAAATGTGTTATAATGTGGATAAACTTCATAATGGATGAGAAAAATTATCATAAGCTAACACTTAGGTGATAACGAGCGTCACTATTTTTTTTTAATTATTTCATTAAAAACCAATGGTATAATGTGACTTTAAAATACGTATTCATAAGTTTCATTATAGGATTATTAAAAATCACCAGCAAAGTAATTTTATAATTATAAAACAAATTGTGTACAAAGTGGAGCTATTATGTCAATGACTTTGGAGTTAGTCTTGGGAGGTAGATACTATGGAACGTGTTATCTTACTAAGAGCTCTCGAAAGCAAATCACTTTCAATTTTCTGATTCTGTTTAATTTGTTTTTAATTTGTGTACTTACATGCCATACATATTATTAAAACAACATCGAAGCTTTTAACCGAAATGTCCTTTACACTTTAGTGTTTATAAAAAAAACAAATGCCAAGTCGAACAGCAATATTCTATTTTTAATCATTTAAATTTTGCATAGCACGTGGAAAGCCTTGAGACCGATTTTAAATATAGAATTCATTCGCATTTCGACCTCAACCATTCAGTTATGTACAGCGGACCGCGGATCGAACATTGATTCAAATATTATTCAAAAATAAAAATATCCGACAATCTATTTTCGTATTTTACGCAGAGGCTAACCTACAAATCCTAGATTGGTAAATAGAAAGTGACAAAACGATAAATTCTCTTTTATAGTGGCAAAGAAAAAGTGGCCCATTAGGTCGTCAAGATTTGTTTAATGGTTTTAGTGGTCAAAGAAACTTGTGAAGGAACACACTTCGGACGTGCGTTAAAGGATCAAAGTTACTGTTACGAAAAGTGCAATAAACAGTGGTATAAAAACACAAATAGTTACAAAAAGAAAAAAACAGATTTAATTCAACACAATTATAACAGTAAATTTGTTCGAAGATAAAGATTGTGAGATACTGTGTCTGACGCCCTAAATTTTCCATTTTCATTAACTAGGGTCGCGACTATAGGCAAACAAGTGTAATTAATTGAGTATCAACAAACAAGTGCCAAGAGTAAAGCTATTGAGATGTTGAATTTAGTGTGGACTCCGCTAGCGAAGCGAGCGGTCGCGTATGTAACGCTATCGAACGTGGAATTCTGGTTAGGAGCGCTTTTGATCCTTTTCGCGTGTGAAATGGACCTAATATACTTCCATATACTGAACTCTTTGGATGTTCACCTGTTTTGAATAAAAAAAACGCGCTGTGTTGGTTTTTTGGTATGTTTTGAAAATAGAACTGCGCGACAAAACGTAAATCGACATTTCCCCGCGTAAACACAAAACATCTGATTGTCTGTGGAATGACGTTTTTGGATTTGGAACAGCTGCTCTGTGAAGGTCGCTGAAACTTTGGAGAGCTCGGTTTTGGAACGGTTTGTATTTTTTTTTATTTTTTTTTGCTAATAGGGAGCTATGATACGGAAATAGAACGTTTGGGTTTTGCCAAAACGTAAGACAAAATATTTGAAGAATGTCGAAAGAAATTTAGGGTTTATCTATACTAATATTAAAAAGAGGAAAGATTTGTATGTATGTTTGTAACGAATTGTCTCAATAAGTACTGGACCGATTTTAAAAAATGTTTTACCATTTAAATGCTACATTATCACTGATTAATATAGGCTATAGTGTAATTTCAAAAAGTTAGGGTTCCGTATGTAATATTCGATAATGTAACCCAACGTGTGTAAAAAATACCAAAAAATAGCCTTATATCACGTACGCTGCGGAAGTCATTAACAATAGAGCAAAGTGGTGTACGAAAGTTTTATAAAGGATACCAATATCTACAAAAAAAGTCCGTGATACCATATGTCTAACTATTACAGTTATATCACAACTAGAGGTCCCTCGTGGTTTCACTCGCGTTAATTTGAAGAAAAAGGTTTATAGTGAGTCAAACTTAAAATATGGACATAAATATTTTTTCAAATCGGAACAGCAGAGCATAATGTTGCATTCAGTACAACGGGTCCTAAACTACGCAACGATGTTTTTGCTTGGAATGGAAGGTTTATAATTATTAAGAAGGAAGTCATTCTGTATAATACAAGCCTTTGAACAAAAACTATAGTCTACACTACAGTACCCTTAGTACGAGTGCGAGCTCTCGAAAACTATCGTAGTTTTCGTAATTGTAAATTATGTTTCTGTATCCATTTTGGTGAAAATTAACCAAATATACTTAAAATTTAAGAAGACGTAAATGATTTAATGATATAATTTAAACACTGTTTATTTGTATTGAAACGAAAACATAAAAATCAGTACCCTTAGTACGAGTGCGAGCTCACGAAAACTATCATAGTTTTCGTAATTGTAAAACTTGTACTAAGGGTACAGCTCTACACCGAAGCAAAGCGAGGGCGGGCCGCTAGTGTTATTATACAATCAATGTGAAATTGACTTTCGCTATGGTCGTTTTGTATTCGAGTCAAGTGTCGATTACATTTGTAATCGATTCGACCGGGATGGAATGCAGTTAATGTTTTCTTAATTGTTCTTTTAAACACCGCGAGGTTTAAATTACTAAACAGTCAAACATTAAATCTGCGAGTTTATTGACTGAACCGAACAAAAATTCACATCAAACTTCCAGGAGGAGCTTCGAGTAAGCTTCTCTCTCTTATCATCAGTACCCTTAGCACGAACAAAAATCGAATTCGTAACGTTTGCGAGTCCGAAATGACATTGTCAAATCTGTAGGTACTGATTTTCAGTTCTCGTTACGTACTTTGTGCCGCTGCTGTTCAAGTTTCCATACAAAATTTGACATTGACATTTCGGTTTGCAAACTATTCGGATTCCATAATGGCTAGGGGTACAGTTAGTTCCATGAACAACTTTCTAACAAAAATAATCTTCAGACTCAGACAGAACTCAGACTTCAGACAGAAGACTGTCAGACTCAGACTTCAGACAGAAGACTTCATAAAAAATGGTTGCCTGTAAAGTCGGTTTTACGGGCGAAGATTTTACGTGACAACGTCTTTTTCTCGGTAGAATATTTATTGATATGAATATAATTAAATTGCACAATAGGAACAAGGAATTGAATGAAAATAAGAATTGCACAAATTTTAACTATAGAAATATATTTTGTTTACTAAAACATTGTACATGTAAACTTAAACTTAACACGAGAGACTCATCGTAACGTTACCGAGCGTTACACTTTTTCATAAGTGACTCCCAGCCGCAACCTAATTTAAGACGTTGTCACGTCAAAAACAAAACAATTCTGTACCATATTTAAAGTCAAAATAACATTTACTGTCGGTGCCATGTCAATCTAAGCAATAAACGGTAACTGTCAGTACCCCTAGCACGAACCATTATCGAATTCGAATAGTTTGCGAGTGCGAAATTTCAGTGTCAAATTTTGTACGGAAACTTTAACAGCAGCGCCACAAAGTATGTAACGAGAACTAAAAATCGGTACACATTTGACAATGACATTTCGGACTCGCAAACGTTACGAATTCGATATTGGTTCGTGCTAAGGGTACTGTACCCCTAATTCGAAACATCATCGAATTCGAATAGTTTGCGAGTCCAAAATGTCATTGTCAAATTTTGTATCTAAACTTGAACAGCAGAGCCATTAAAGTACGTAACGAGAACTAAAAACCAGTACACATTTGACAATGACATTTCGGACTCGCAAACGTTACGAATTCGATAGTGGTTCGTGATAAGGGTACAGATCTTGGTTATGTTTTTGGGAAGTCCGTTATTTAATTTTTGGTAGAAAAAGTTAATTTTTTTATATGCCAGATTAACATCAACTACGTATTCTGGCCTGCATTATCTCTTTCATATCTCTTTAAATAACAAAACACGAATTGAGTACTATTTTTAATTGAAAATTCCATTGTTTCTTCTTCACCAAATGAATATGGGATAATCTCGCTAAAAAACTGATTTAAACAAAAAATAATCAACATATTCGGACCATGCATCTCAGAGATAATATGCGCGAACAACCTTATCCCCTAAACAAACGCCTATATACAATAGGAGTAACCGACAGCCCCCTATGCAGAGGATGCATGGAGGCAGAAGAAACGCCACAACATGTCACCATAGACATGAATGACATCATGAATGCAGGAGTGTGGCCGACCAACGGGCACGACTTCTCCAGTCGCCAGAATCGTTTCCGGAAGCTTGCAGCAGTCTACCTAGACTGCTTTCCATCTGGACTACTATAGGCTCTCATATGACGACCTCTGTGGCCGAGTGGTTTGTACGCCGGGTTTCATGGTGTCGCCGACTCGAGAGGTCCGGGTTCGAATCCCGATGGGGGCAGATGTTTGTGTAAAAAATACGAGCAATTGTACTCCAGTCATGGATGTTTAATATGTATTTCAATATAAATATACTTATAAATGTATCAGTATATGTATTCTATCCGTTACCCTAGTATTCCATAACACAAGCCTTACACCGTGTTGCCGTGTTTACTTTGGGGTTAGGCTAATTGTTGCGAGAGTTAGAATATATTTATTTATTTATTATTAATCCATTGCCAACAATTAGTCTGGTGGCCAGACCCCTCTTTCCCAGTGGGCACTTTGGGCAAGTGCCCAGGGCCCCGCGATCGATAGGGGGCCCCTCAGATTAAATACAAAGTCCCTAGTTCCTGTTAAATATACTTATATATGTACAGTATATGTATTCTATCTGTTACCCTAGTATCCCATAACGTAAGCCTTACAGTGCTTACTTTGGGGCTTGGGTAATTGGTGTGTGTGTTGGAAATATTCATTTATTATAGGCTGGCTGGAGTTAACGGGAATATTTTGAGACAATGGTTCAATAATTAGGACTAAGTGAGGAAACCGCCCTGAAAAACTAAAATAAACTATGCGCGAACAACAATAATAAAAAAATATACTGACGAATTGAGAACTTCATCCTTTTTTAAAGTAGGTTAAATATATTTTCAAAAAGTCAAAGATCAAAACCAAGCCGGTAGTAGGTATTGTTCATAATTAAAACCAAAACTAAAAACTTGAACTCGAATCTTTTGACATTTCGACTGCTCTTCCGTCGTCGTCAATAAAACTTGTTTTGAAGGCAAACGTATAATTTCTTTTTAAAAGCTTTAGAATTGTTTTTCGACAAAAAAAGTCTTAAACTCGATAGATAGCATGAAACACAACAATAAGCCTTATTAAAGAACATATATGCAAGTAGGTAACTTCATATTGGACAGTCGACAGTGATGTATTTGACAAACAAATTAATTAAATAGCGCAAATATTTAAACAGAGTAAATACCCTAGCTAAATAAGGGGTTATTAATAAATAAGGAATAAGCTTAGACTAGTTACGTCGTGTTTTGTTCATGCCACTCAAATGCCATTTGTCATTCAAAAGACAGAGACAAAACATGGAGTAACTAATCCAAGCGTAGTCTTCGTTTATTAATAAGGGGGTTTGTATACATGTGCCGACGTTCACTTAATTACTAGCAGCCAATTTGATGTCTGATCCACCATTAGCTTTTTTGCTTACAACCATTGCAAAACGTTAAGATGGAAATTTGCTTACATTGTTTTGATCACTGGAAACAAAGTTTTTTTTTTCAAATAATCATAATTGAAATGAAATATTTTGTTACCGGGCGGTAACATAATGTCAACGTAACGTTTGTAGTTTTCCCATTGACTAAAGATTTCCCTATTAATTTGCCAAAGTTTTCAGAAATCAGAAATAAATATATATATTGCTTTTCATGTGGTAAACAAGGTCTTCCTTTATTATAAGGTACAAACGCATGAGTCCTGTTAGGACATAACAATGTTGAGCTTATAGATAAAATTAAATTAATATGAACAATATAAGTAGCAACAATTATCAAATAAATATCAAGTTAATTTTAACAATATATAGAGAATTAAGAATAATAATCAATAAGAATAATATTAATAATCAAGTCCAGGTATCTTTAATATTTAAAATTATTCAATAGTCTTTATAGTATTTACTTAATATATAGGTATTGAAACATTTATTAACAAGATAATCATTTGTCTATCTGCCTTATATGCTTTAGTAACTTATTGTACAATTTAATCGTCATTGAATACGGCCCTGATCCAACTATTGATAGAGTAGTTTATGGTAGTACAAATCTATATCCATTTGTTTTTTTTTTTTTTATTATGCTTAAAAAATCAAAAGAGTTTTATTACATTTACGATTTAAAAAGTGATTTAAAAATTCAAAGTACTTTTCCAACTTTAGGAAGAGTCTGTGCGGAAAGAGAATGGGATTTAGATTGTAGGGCGCTATAGTGCTTTTCTACCGAATTTGTAAGGTTTTACCCCTTTTAGACATGATTAAATACAAAAAACCGCAAGAAATCACAACACCAAACAAATCCGTATCAATACAAAACTTTGACGTTTTACAGATTGCTGGGTTTGATTGCCAAATAAAAATCTTAATGTTTGTTCCGTTTTTCGCCACGCCCATTCTATTTCCGCACAGACTCTATCAAGAACATGATATATTGCCTTGAAAATAAAGGTCAAATTTCAACAACTTCGATCTTCATTAATACAGTTTCCTTGTTATTGGTTCTAAGTGCAATTACGGATTCTCTACAAAAGAAAACTTGTCTGTTTTTAAGCAAATTATCGGGCAAATCAATTTTTTAAACCGTACATACACTATCCATCAATACATTACATAATAATAGTAGGGGAACCCAAGTGGGGATTTTTGGATTTACTCGAGCACGGCAGAATAACATATAGGAACCTTGCACGTTAAGTACTCCCACCAGTGCTGTCATATCTACCAACTTTTTGGTAGATCTACCAATTTTCACTTCAGTCTACCTATCTACCACCCTAGACCTAAAAACTACCTATTTTTTAATTAGTTTGACATATCACCACTTTGAATTATTTTTATATCGACGAGCAACGTTGCAATGTATTGCGTGAACCATGCAACGAGGCGTCAAGCATATATAGAGTCCAGGCCATAAACCACAAAAAAAAGTCAGCAACAGTTTGCCATGTTGTTGTGGAATCAATGTTGAATCTTTGCTCCTGTTTTATTGTAAAAACTAATTAACTGTGTATTAACAGTGCTGATTGCTGTTTGTTCTATGTTGCGTGCATTTATTTATACTTATAATGGATTCTGACAGCAGCGAAAGCGATGCACATAATTCTAGGTTAGGAACTCCGCTACGAAAACCTAGAAAAAGGCACTATGACCAAAAATATTCGAAATTGTGGGAGAAAGACATGGAATTTGCAGGTTGGCTTCAAGAAATTACTAAGGGTGACGGATATTTTTATTGCAAATCATGTAGGTGTGATATGAAGTGTGCTCTGCATTGCATTGCATGCATTTTTAATCTTAAAAAATCTTCTAAATTGAGGTGGTAGATCTACCAATTTTGTATTTTACATTTTACCAACTTCTACCAACATTTGGCACATAATCTACTAATTTTCTAAAATTCGGGTTGGCAGCACTGACTCCCACTATACCTGAGCCATCTATGTAGGGCCGAACGTCTAAGGCAGCAAAAACAAAATTTCAACGAACGTCATGACTTTTGGTCGCGCCCAAATCGTCAGTCTTTTGAATATCTCCCCAACTATAATATTGTGTGGGGAAAAAACAAGATAATCAAGACAACATTAACTACGAAGATCGCGACTTGTTTTTCCTTATAATGTTTTTTGTTAAAAATACCCAAAAAAAAACTTTTCGCGGCGTAGATACAATCTCGTAACCGTTTTCGCGTGCTTAAAATTTATAAAAAAAAAGTGATATATTTCATCATCATCATCATCAATAGCCTATCTTAGTCCATTGCTGGACATAGTAGTGTTGAGTAGGACTTACAAGAGGCGGTACATTTGTCCCGGACATGACGTCAAAATGTAAGAGCGGCTCAAAATTTTAAAATGTACTACTTCACATTAAATATCTCGTTACTCACTCACTCTTCGTAAGTCCGACTGAGAGAGAGCGAGGCATGACATTTCATTTAAGTCCTCTACGCACTATCCATCTGTATCTCTATCTCTTTTACGTGTATAGCGCTGTCCTGCATGCTGGATCCAGCAAGACTGATAGTGCGTAGAGGAGGTGCTACTCGTGTACACAAACGTAATGTCGAGCTTCTGTATGCCTCAATGTCATATTTGTACTCGTCACTTCAAATGTATTGCCGAACTTCAGTACGCCTCGCCTATTTGAAGTGGGACATTGTACTGGCTCAGTACAAAAAAGAGGTTACTCTTACAAACTCTTTTTCAAGTCGTGTCCTACCCAACACTAGGCCTCTCGAATTGCACGCCACTCAGTTCGATTTTGGGCTACTCGCATCCAGCTCCTGCCAGCCACCTTGCGCAAATCGTCACTCCATCGTGGCTGAGGACGTCCTTCACTACGTTTATGACTCTCATATATTGAAAAAGTTTAATAATGCAGTTCTGTTGTTTTACTTAAATCCATAATAATGTTCGTTGTATTTTATTTTATTTTTCGTTGTACATAATTATTCATATTATTGTAACATAGAAGCCATAATGTTGTTATGAGTAGTCATGCTCTCTTAAAAATCTCTTCAGCGGTGTCGAGTGAGGCGGGTCGTTGAGTTCCCTAAAAATGGTTGAGCGAAGCAATGGCTGGTTCATGCGTCATGCTCGTGAACGAGTGTTGCCAGCGGAAATGAGTCTGCTCTTGCTACATTGAGTACTATTAATAGTTTTATAGAACTTAAATCGTTCATTTTTTATGCCTAAACAGTAGGACATGGCATTCCTAAACATTCCTAAACTTTGTTAAACCAGTTTTTATATATTTTTTATTTTATTTTATAGTCAACATTTTTATATTACTTACATTTGCAATGGAAAGTGACTTCATGAGTTATCTCATATTGAAGTCATTTTTCAATTTGACGACTCTGTATATAAAACAGGGAGAAAAAAACAGCCCCTGCTGAGTTTCTTGCCGGTTTTTCTCAGTACAAGGTCTCCTGCCGTAATTTTTTGAAAACACGTCATCCGTTAAAAGATTTTGCTACCCCACATTGGAAAGCAAATTCGAATATTCTGTTTATAGCGATAAATGCGGGCTGTACCTTTGAAAATATACCCCTATTAATTAATATAAATATTATGCGTTAATTTATTATTAATTGTCAAAGGAAGGCCTGTGCCCCAGCAGTAGCCTATTAATTTCTTGAGTTCTTCACGTATACCAATCATTGTGTTAGCCAGGGGTAAATAAGTAATACAATAAAATAAGAATATTTATAATACTAGAAAAAAAATATAAACAAAATATTTATCCATTGTCAACTATTTTCTAATCGACGAACCCAAAGGGTCGTCCCTTTGGGTTGTGAGTTTGCGTTAAACACGTTAATTTTTACTCACTTAAAGTAATACTGTATGTGAGTACGGACCATTACTCGTCCAGAGTAATTTTACTTTCACAAGCAATATTAACGACCTACGAACGACCCTTTGGGTTGTGAGTTTGCGTTAAACACGTTAATTTTTACTCACTTAAAGTAATACTGTGTGAGTACGGACCATTACTCGACCAGAGTAATTTTACTTTCACAAGCAATATCAACGACCTACGAACGACCCTTTGAGTTGTGAGTTTGCGATAAACACGTTAATTTTTACTCACTTAAAGTAATACTGTATGTGAGTACGGACCATTACTCGTCCAGAGTAATTTTACTTTCACAAGCAATATTAACGACCTACGAACGACCCTTTGGGTTGTGAGTTTGCGTTAAACACGTTAATTTTTACTCACTTAAAGTAATACTGTGTGAGTACGGACCATTACTCGTCCAGAGTAATTTTACTTTCACAAGCAATATTAACGACCTACGAACGACCCTTTGAGTTGTGAGTTTGCGATAAACACGTTAATTTTTACTCACTTAAAGTAATACTGTATGTGAGTACAGACCATTACTCGTCTAGAGCAATTTTACTTTCACGCGAGTCAATATTAACGACCTACGAACGACCCTTTGGATTGTGAGTTTGCGGTAAACACGTTAATTTTTACTCACTTTAGAGTAACTAGCAAACCAGTGAACCAAATGTTCACCAAAACCTGATTTAAAAAAAAAATGTATTTAATTAATTGAGAACTTCGGAGATTTTGTGTGGTTTCGTTTGAAATTCGTGATTTCTCGAAAACCGGAAGTGCTACGTTACTCAAATCCGGTTTGTAGTCTTATCAGACTATTCTTAACTTATAACTTAAATATTCTCTTTAACTATCTCTTACGGTTTGGCCGCTGAAACAGCACCACAGACGGACGGACGGACTTGTCTAATAGAAAAGAGATACTGTATGTGAGTATGGACCATTACTCGTCCAGAGTAAAATTATCTAGTAACACCGTGTGTGCGTACGAACTAGAATTTCTTTATAATCATGCATAGACATTCATAATAATTTATTCTACAACTAATGTTTGCATTATGAAGGCTTTTCCTATAGAAACAAGTTATTTGATTATATTACTAATTGAGTGACCTCTTAGGTGCAATGTTTTTTTTAAATTATAATTAAAACAAACAACTTATGTGCGGGCATAAATTAAAGACAAAACGAAAAACATGCTGACGTTCCTTTATCGATTTTAAATGACTTCGAAAACCTTGTTAGAACAAGTTTTGACCTGTGTGTATGTTTGTCCGCGATTATCTCAAAAAATTCTGCCCCTCTAGCATGACCAGCGAAACGGGATATGATAAAGCGATATATCGGCATTAACGATCAGACTACTATCAAACTCCACTGTAGTCTGACAGTTAATGCCGATATATCGCTTTATCATATCCCGTTTCGGTGGTCATGCTAGAGGGGCTGATCCGATTTGGATAAGTTTTTCGGTATATAAATTCGTATTTATCAGGGAAGGTTTCACTTTAAATTAAACTAGCAGTGTTTCACGATTTCAACCGCGTAGATCGATTGGAACAGCCGGCATAGGCTTCTCCGTCTCCATTTTTAGTACAAATAATTATATTATTTAATAATAACCGAAACAAATTCATTGAAACTGAAAATGATGCTAAGCTATGTGTTTAGCAATGAGATCCTGATAATGGGATCGATCGCCTACAAATATATAAAAAAAACATTTTTTTTAAATTCGCTTTTTAATTTAATACATTTTTTGCACAAAAACTCGATTTCTATTTTATTAACTTTAAGCACGAAAAACACGCACCTACGTTTAGTGAGAATAATCATGTTTTATTTATAACGCCATTCTTATAACTCAATTGTAATTCAAAACAGAAATATGCTTACGGCCCCACCTTTAGTAGGGGAGCAACCTTGCACCTTGTGAAGTACTCCCGTCATACCTGAGTCCTTTATATAAGGTCGAACGTCTAGGGCGACGAACATAAGTCTCGGAGATCCTCTAGTTGAGCCGACCCCCTCAGGTTCGAGTGGTCTAGAGACTCCAGACAGAGAGCAGACTCCCCCCGCGGGGAGATGCCATCCGCCTGGAATACCTCTAGAGGCACTCGCCAATTCTCGGCTTGAGGTCCCGTAGGGTCTCGCCTCCCCAAACCCGGTGACAATGTAAAGGTCATCTGCGCCTAACAGCATACACACTCAGAAAAAAAGGTATTAACAGAATTATAGACTACTGGACTTGTTGTTTTCTTTTCAGTTTTTATTTGAAGTATAATTAAGCAGTCGGGTTTTTTGATTTTTTAAATTTACCTTTTTTATTTCACACTTTTTAGTTAGTATTTTAAGACGGTATATACCGTAGTCTTGTTACGACCGACCGAAGCCAGGTACTTAATAATTCCCGCGATATTAATTCCCATGCTGAAGTATGCTTGAAACCTAAATATGATTTGTGATATCCAACTCGACATATTTTGTCAACTTATTTTTTTTACTTCGTCACAATATGGCGCCCAATTTTGCCCATATTGAATTTTGATTACTATCATATCTTTAGTAGCACTCCCATGATTAAGACGGATCGATTGATGTATGAATCATCAAAATCGGTCCAGGCGTTTGGTCTCTAGTGTGCCACAAAGGAACAAACATACATATAGAGACTGTTAAACACTATACCCTGTCTGCGCGGCGCGCTTCGCGCTCTTGCATTGCGCAGCTGGGTAAAAAGGCAGCCAACAAAAAATTTCAACAATCGGCCTAAACTTTTAATACTTTTATTCGTATTCAAACCGCCAGTCTTTTGAAGAGAAGAGGCGAGAATTTTGAAGACACATAACCGTTTGTTTACTTTAACAGTTGACTTGCTGATATCATGAATATTATATTATTTGCGTCAAATTTGTAACAACATGCTAATGTGATTCGAACACAAAAACATGGACTTAAGTCGACACCAGGTAGCTACACCGATGAAGCGAGCGGTACAAAAACGTGCAATGTTTACGTCAACGACGTAACTTCTCACGCAGAAAACATTATTTTGACGTGGGAAAATCTGACGTGACGTAAACACGATTCAGCGCACGGGTTTGAGTTAAAACCACAGATCATAGAAGAGGTTAGAAGGGCCTTGTGGGCGTGGCAGGCGCGCCACAGTTATGTTTGAACAAATTCTCATCATCATCATCATCATCATCAGCCTATTAATGTCCCCACTGCTGGGGCACAGGCGTTCCCTATGGATGGAATAGGGAGATTGGGCCATGACCCACCACGCGGGCCCAGTGCAGATTGGTGGGTGTTAACGACTGCAGATGCAGCCGGGAACAACGGCTTAACGTACCTTCCGAAGCACGGAGGAGCTCGAGATAGTAAATTTTTGGTCACCCATCCAATGACCGACCAGTACGAAAGTTGCTTAACTTCAACGATCGCAGCCGAACGCGCTAACCACTTGCGCCATCGAGCTCCGCGTTCTCATCCAAATTCTCATAGGTTAACCAAAACTTGGTTCTGATTGCACTGATGCTCTCGGGTGTGAGCGCTCATTGGTTCGATTGTTTGATGTCGCGTCGATTGATTGGCTGTTATCTATTAGGTGGAAGTGTAGTAGGGGCCAGCCGGCGACATCGGTTCCCATACAAACGGATTATGATCACCCTTCTAACACCTTTTGTGTTCTGTGATTAAAACTCACATATTAAGGCACTTGTCGTACCGCCGGCGATGAACGAGAAGCGATTAGAGCTAGAAAATAGAAACGAGTTGGCGAGCAGCGGGAAGCGAGTGTGTAGTTCGGATAGTTTATCGATGAGCTTTGAGCGAGTGTGCGAGTACGACGGGCAATTACTCGCTCCCCTCTCTCACGGTGACAGTCCTGAGCAAACAGCATGCGAAGGGGTTTTGACGTACAAGCGAGCATCGCTGTGCGAATATTATATTTGATCCTGTCGCCTGTCTGCGACAAACTAGTGGAGCGAGTTCTCGCCGGCAGTTTGAATAGTCCGTGATCAAGTATTAATATCTAATATGCATATCTTTTGTTTTAACGGAATGTATATGAAATACAAAGGATTTATTGGCCTAACACACACAAATATATATAAATGAGTAAAAACGAAAAATTCTAAAATTTTATTCTCGGGATATTTGACAAAAATTACATAAAAAAATCACGGCAAAAAGTATGAAAGGAGAACTTTATTTAAAAAATACAGTTCTCCTATCAAAATTCATCTGTCTGCCAAATATTATCCACATCCGTTCAGCTGTTTATGCGTGATCGAGTAACAACAAACCGTCAAAACATACTTACTTTTGTTTTTAATTATAATATTGTTAGTTTACGCACTTTTAAATGTTAAATTTATAAATTTCTTATTTCTTAGTTTTACTGTAAAATCAGTATTGTGTAAAACTTTTACACAATACTGATAGAGAAAATTCTAAGCTACATGGTACGGTTTTAAACTTTTGTTCGATTTTTACTTTTAATGAAATCATAATATAGTCGAAAACTTTCTTTTGTTTTTAAATCGGCAAATTATATTTCCGAGAGCAAAAAAGATCGTACCTATAATACTCTTTGCTAAGAAAAAATCGTAATTTTTACTGCTTTAATGTTAGATTTTAACATGTAAGATTATAAGATAACTAAAATAAATCATATAAATTTAAAAAAAAAACAAAGTTTCTGTAAATTATGCGTCTTGCTTATAATCATGTTATTTTTTTGATTGCTTACAAAATATTGCATATATATGTATTGTTCTGTTTATGTATGTATTGCATATGTATTATGTTATATTTATTCAGGAGCACACACTGACAGCCTTTTTCTATGTTCTTTCCTTTTGCGGAACTGCTGGAAGAAATTTCATTATGAAATAAACAGTGCCCTTGTACATGTCTCTTGTTTCTCTTTTTTTTAATATGTTATTGTGTGTGTAGAAAATAAATAAATAAATAACTGTTCAGTTTCATTTTGAACTTGATGCATAAATTATCCCGAATGTTCAGTAAAAAGAACTTCCAAGAACTTTTAATTGCCAAACAAAAACCACCACAGTCCCAAATCAAGAAAAATAAGTCACAAATAGGGTCCCCAGATATACTATAATATATAGTATTCTACTATATTTTGCATCTTTATACTTTATTATATACGAAACGCATACAGTATGCTAAAATTGAGGAGCTCGATAGCGCAAGTGGTTAGCGCGTTCGGCTGCGATCGTTGAAGTTAAGCAACTTTCGCAGTGGTCGGTCAATGGATGGGTGACCAAAAAATTTACTATCTCGAGTTCCTCCGTGCTTCGGAAGGCACGTTAAGCTGTTGGTCCCGGCTGCATCTGCAGTCGTTAGCACCCGCCAATCCGCACTGGGCCCGCGTGGTGGGTCATGGCCCAATCTCCCTATTCCATTCATAGGGAAGGCCTGTGCCCCAGCAGTGGGGACATTAATAGGCTGATGATGATGATGATGATGCTAAAATACTATATTATCACAAGTTGACATTAAGTTAAGGTTTACGTAAACATTTCCGAACGCACTCATAAAAAAATTGACACGAACGTAGAATATATTTATGCATGTAAAAATTGTAATAAGGACAAAAATAAAATACTTTATTTTTTCTGTGTGTAGTTTTTTTCGATCCTTTAAACAGTCAAGCACTATATATCTCAGAAAATAATCTGGCAACCCTAGTCACTAGGGTTCTAGGGTTTTTACCAAGGACCAAGTTAACGTATTACAATAAAACTATATTTTTTTTGTAAGATTTTTTTTAATATTCGAATTGGAATTGTCATGCTTAAACGACGTTTTGATCTATTCAAGTTTTGTAATCGCATTAATTTTGATTGTCGAAGGTCTGAATTTTAAATTTATACCTACTACCAAATCTTGTTTTTTTGTTTGAACGCGCTAATCTTTTGAAATAAAAGATCCGGTTTCAAAAATTATTTCTGTGTCGGAAAGTCCATTTAGAGGAGGACTATCCTTAAACCTAATATTATGGTTGCGAAAATGTGTCTGTCTGTCTTTATGCCTGTCTACATAATTCTTCATTTCACAGTCATATATGTATGAAAAATTATGTAATTAGGATCTACAATGCTTTAAAGTTGTATAACAATTATTGCACTATTAATTTTAATCTTATATTTTACGAGTGTACTTACGATGATGACTAGAGATCTACTATTCAAATGTTTTCTTTTGACAGATTTCCGTTTCTAAGATGAGTGGGATAACCAGGCCACTATTTGGCTCGCATTCTGACAGTTCTGTGATTAATATCAAACATATGGTAAGCTTATGAAAATTCGAGAGTTATTCCACACAACGTTAACCTCTTTGCTTACCTACCGTTTGGCGTTTGTTTTCCATTTCATTTATAAAAAAAAATCTAATTCCTAATTTGAATATTAACAGCATCAAAACTTTTTATTAAAGAATGTTTTTTTTAATTATTATCTATTTAACCTTCTCTAACAAGTTTCCTATTCTCCACACGAAACGGATGTTCTGAACTATCGTTTTTTGGAGCTCTGATTTTGGATTGCACGTGTTTTTTTGTTGCTTTTAGGTAATCTAAACGGATATTTCTAATTATCTCCTTCTGAAGGTTGTCATAAGACTGCACATTCTCAATTCTGTATCTTTTATTAATTGAGGATCTGGCGAACAAAACGGTACTTATATATTTTTTTTACAGTCCGGAGGTTGCGGGCCAATTGCATTTGAAACTCAAATAATTTTCAATCAAAACTGCCTAAAACAATGTTAGAATTACTAAATTCATAAATTAAAAACCAATCCAAAAGCTCACTGGAGTTCTCAATTCTTAATTTCATGTAGTTATACCGTTTTGTTCGCCAGCTCCTCAATTGTCATACTTCAATTTAGTATGATGTGGTATCAATGAAGAATATTATATTGCACACGGCCAATTGATGCAATAGGGCATTTGACTGATTTGATGATGATTGATGCGATAGGATATTTATCATTCTGTTGTGTATTTCAGTAAAAATAACCAAATCAAAAACTCCATTTTCAAGTTGCCGCGAAAACGTTTCTCCGGAAGTTTACTTACGTGTGACGTCATTTTAGGCTTCGCCAATCCCAAGTGTTTTGGGCCACGTGACAATAGATAAGAAAACTATTACATTTTTAGTGGGTTTTTAGTAAAATTATGAATATTTTTTTTGTAAAAATAGTAAAACCCCCTGTCAATATTCATTCTAAAAACGGGAAAAAAGTATTCCGTTTGAGAGCTTCCGTTGTATTGCGTGCGCTCCGTGAACAGTCAAAGCATGGACGTATAAAAAAAGGATAAAAAATCCTTTTTTTATACGTCGATGGATCAAAGTAACTCATAAAGCATGTATACGGAATTGTTCCCTTTTAAAATTCCGCGATAGCACATGCCTATCTTCTAATGGTGAGCCACTTTAACCGTTTTCCTCTCAAACTGATGCGGGTGACACCGCAGAGCACCTCTAGTTTATTACATATATTTAATATGGGTAAGTTTGTACTATTTGCTCAAGTTTGAAAAAATACTGTTTTTTACTGTCAAAAGTGTACTTAATTGTACATGAGTGAACGCAGCAAATTGTAAGTATTAATTTACAATTTGAAACTGTATTAGAACAAGTAGGTATCTATCAAATGCGCACTGGCTTCACAGCCATGTGTTTTACTGCTAAATACAAAAATTATAGGTTAGCACGATGCGGTCTGGTGCGCATGTGTTTTTGTCTTTATCATTGCACAGGGCTGTAACACACCAATAGTTAAATAACGGTTTAACGAATGATAAATAAATACCTAAATGATCCCCGATAATATTAATTGTACTATCCGTTCGCACTTAGATTGATTCTTTCATTATAAACCAAACAATATATATTTCTATTAAAACTAAAGTCTTAAAATACTGTAAAAAAATTGCAAACATTGGAAAGGTTAAAAATCTAGCAGTTAAACAGTAAATAGGACAGAAATATCACAGGTGGGATCATGATAAGCCGTTGGGGAGTGCGGCTCCATCCTCGCAGAGACCAGAGCGCTGCCATCTGTGGCGGGTGCCACGGATACACATACTGCTGGCCCTGATGATCGCGATCTGGATTCTTGCGCGTAACCATCCCATTATTGAGGCGAGGGGCCGGCTCCAGCGGTCTGCTAGTGCTTCGGCAAGATGTTTGGCGAAGCTTTTCAATTGTGGGGTGAAGACTCCGTCGACTGACGTCACCAGGGGTATAAAGGTGGAGTGGCGCGACTCGCATGGGCCACAATATTTCCTCATTTTTTCATCCGTTCGCACTGAGTTGGCCGTCGATGACTGTTGCCACAGAATACAGAAAGAGGTTGAAAGTACCTTGTAGGCGGAGCAGGCGCGCCACAATTATGTTTGCGTGTGCAAATGCTCATTACTTCACCGGAACTTGGTTCTGATTGCGTCGTTGCTCGCGGGTGTGAGCGCTGATTGGTGGGATTGTTTGATGTCGCGTCGTTTGATTGGCTATCGGTTCGTACTTACGTTAAAAAATCAAAAACACGGAAACATCTACGTTAAATAATCCTCAAAATAATGTAGATTAAAAAACGCTGTTGAAAACCCTATGATGGTAAATGCGTCTGTGAATTCAGTATAATACGTGACTTTGGCTCCATCATTAACTACGTTTAATATGCATTTAACACAAAATGGCGGTTGTGATTCCAAAGCATTAATAATAAATGAAGTTTCTCTTAATCCGCTAATATATGTTAGCAGAGCTTAACGTAACGTGAACGTAGGTAAACTGATACAAGCACAGAACACAGAAAGTGGTTGACAGGACACAGAAGGAGGACATGTGGGTGGGTTTTTTTTTTTTGATTCCTCCCAGGCGGGGGAGCGTTTGTGAAATCCTCATGGAGACCTTACAGCCGGCTGTAAGGTTATGTCAGACTCTAACTGACTAAAACACACCCGTAGTTTATGCTTAAGGCCTGAAGGGCCTGACAAGCTTCATCTGAAGCGATTATCCCCTGAGAGGGGGATAATGCAGCTGTGGGTGGGGCAGGCGCGCCTCAGTTATATGTGAGCAAATGCTCATAACTTGACCAAAACTTGGTTCTAATTGCGTCGTTGCTCTCGTTAATTGGTTCGATTGTTTGATGTCACGTCGTTTGATTCGCCATTATCTATTTCGTGGAAGTGTAGTCGGGGCAAGTCGGCGACATAGGTTCCCGTACAAACGGTCTATTATCACCCTTCTAACCTCCTTCCATATTCTGTGGATAAAAGCAAGTCCTACCGTCCATTCGTTGGGCAAATTTAAAGAAGATCAATGGGTAGTGGCACTTTCAGTTATTATTATGGACGACAGGAGACAAGTTGGCAAGCGTCAGCGAGAGCCGAAAGCGTGCATTTGAATATTTTTGTCTTATTTTAATTTCCTCTCTAGTAATAAATAATACAGTATGTTTAATTTATACATTGATAGGAACACTGTATTCATATTAAAAGGGAATGGGTGTTAATTCTGCAACACAGTTTTTGTAAAACTATAGCAGATTTAACGTTTCGTAATTGTATGTACATTGCATTTGTTCAAAATAAAGTTATTATTATTATCATTAAATATGTTTCATCATCATCATCATCAGCCTATTAATGTCCCCACTGCTGGGGCACAGGCCTTCCCTATGGATGGAATAGGGAGATAGGGCCATGACCCACCACGCGGGCCCAGTGCGTATTGGCGGGTGCCAATACGCACTGGCTGCATCTGCAGTCGTTAGCATCTGCTAACGACTGCAGATGCAGCCGGGACCAACGGCTTAACGTGCCTTCCGAAGCACGGAGGAACTCGAGATAGAAGATTTTTGATCACCCATCCAATGACCGACCACTGTGAAAGTTGCTTAACTTCAACGATCGCAGCCGAACGCGCTAACCACCTGCGCCATCGAGCTCCTCAATAATAAATCCTCCTCAAATATGTTTATAAAACTAACAATAAAAATATAACAAAGAACTAATTTTTTGTAGTTCTACAAACAATTCCATCTATTATGCTTAAACGTAAACAAGATCGAAGGTTATTGCAGAGGTTGCAATTATCGCTAAGGTGTAAGTCCTTAACAAACATTGTTAAGTTCAAAATGGAAAACCTGATTCGTTTGACGTTTTAAATAATTGCTATGATGCAATCATTCCCAAGGGAAGGGAATCAAGATGGAGGAGCTTTTTTTTAATTTCACTTATGAACGTTGGTGCAACCAAGTCTATCTTTGACTTTGTCTTCATCCCATTATATCCCATAATATCAACAGTGCGACCAAAATCGCATTGAAATGAAATTATTTTTTTTTACTCTACTTAGATTACTCTGGTTTCCCTTCATTACGCTTAAATCTTTCGCCTTTTTAGATTACATTGGATATGTTGTTTTTTTTTTTGGGTGTGTATGCTATTGGTTGCAGATGTCCTTTACAGAGTCACCGGGTTTGGGGACGGCGAGATCCTTAGGGGACCTCAAGCCGAGAATTGGCGAGTGGCTCTAGAGGTATTCCAGGCGGATGGCATCTCCCTACGGGAGGAGTCTCCTCTCGGAGCCTCTAGACCACTCGAACCTGAGGGGTGATAAGTTGATCATCCAAAATATTGTAAATAAGCCTAATAACCATTTCAAATGGCTTGCAAATGTCAGTTATACAGGTAAAAATGTGGCGCGTGGTCGAAATTCAGAATTAAATTAAGGAGGGTATAAATAACCTCTTTTTATTTATATCAGAAGGTTTTAATAAGCTTTTTATATTTCCTTTTACTATTTCCGAGTTACTACAAATTATATGACATTCCGTAAGTGAGGAGATTCTATGTACGTGTTGAAAGGCAAAAGGGGAAGATCTTCCTCTGAGCTGGATGATGGTAGCTCGGGGGCCGCGAGCCGACTGATTTTGGTCGGTCATTGTATATATCGAGTATTAGTATCCGAATTTCACTTGCGCGATGTAGGCTTCCAAACGTATTGATCGCAGCGTCGGTAGCGCCATCTTTTGAGGAGGCGATTGATTATTTTCTCCGTCCGTTGGATATTGGCTGAGCATATAGATGAATTGTAATTTTCAGTATCCAGCCATTCGATTTAGTGCTTTTTTTTTGTTGTTGTTGTTAATTGTTAATGCAGACATAAATTGTGTCTAATAAGTTGTTTTGTGGTAAATGTCTTTTGCCATAGCGTGTGGGTTTAAAAAATATGTTTTTTTTTCTCTTCTTTCTTTTTTAAATGGCTGTGGCAAAAATATTTTGATACGTTCAGCCAAGCAAGTTTGTTTTTTATTTTTATTCCTGTTCTTTTATTTTGTTTAATACACCGGTTTGGTGTATTAGTTATACACCAAATTTCTTTAATTAATTCTTCTATTTGTTTACTTGAATTTGTGTGCTGTACTGATGGGAAAAATTATTTATCTATGTATTTAATAACAGTGTAGCTCCTGCCTTATCGCTAAGTATGAAACTTATACCCCCTTATTAATATACGAGGAATAAGCTTAAGCTAGTTACGCCGTGTTTTGTTCATATCACGCAAATACCATTTGTCATTCAATGTTAAGAGACAAGACCTCAAATTCTTCGGGCATATTACTCGTAATGAGAACTCCATGGAACGATTGGTGGTGTAAGGGAAAGTTTAGGGCAAAAGGCTTGCGGGCGCTCTCCGGCACGGCGCACAGACCTTATTAAATCGGCGACGCACTCCAGCGTAAATGATTTCAGCTTTCGCTGAGAAAATCGAGCTGCATGGCGACGCATTACGATTGCATTAATGACACAGGAATCGACCGAGGCATGACCACGACCACTCTGTCAAGAATGCACGACTAGGAAGAAAGAACAAAGACAAAACATGAAGTAACTAATTCAAGCTTATTCTTTGTTTATCAATAAAGGGGACAGGGTGAATTTATTTAGGTCTTTAATGATTGAACACGCGTATGAAATTGGTAACTTTCTAGAAATAGAGAAAAAAGAGCGAGCGAGATTACCTACCATTTGTTTCGTTACTCACACACTGCACGGAGGAGCTCGAGATGGTGAATTTTTGGTCATCCATCCAATGACCGACCATTGGGAAAATGCTTAACGTCAACGATTGCAGTCGAACGCGCTAAACACTTGCACCATCGAGCTCCTCACACTTTCATTTGTTTTACTTTAAAGTTAAATAGGGAATGCTCAGCCCATGATTTTATTTATTAAATGGCCTCAACAATGACGTGAAGATAGCTGGAGCAGCACCTGCCATACGAGCCATCCTTACTTTGCCAGCCTGCTAGTTGCTTCTTGCAGCCTCTTTTATGTATCCTGGGTTCGTAAGCGGACAAAGCATTCCATTCGCGTACAATGCGTCAAAGAAATGTGTCACCAAATCTCTTTGTTTGTGTTGGAATAGTGGCCACAGTAAGTTTGTGACAGCGGAAACCAGCATGTTGAGATATGGTTCATGGTACAATGCATACCACATCTTAAATTCTCTACTTTCTTAATGTCTATATGGTTTCATTTGAAATATTTGATGTATGACATTTATTATAATAAAAAAGACACTTACATGTCAATGTTCGTCAAAATAAGGTGAGTTTCAATTTTTAACACCGAATACAGCATGCGTGGTCCTCTGAAGCAAAGGGGAAGGTGGAATGAGGGGAATATAGCTCCACAAAACATTCGCCATCGTATACACGATAGGACGTGCTTAATGACGCCACATCATGGAGTAATTGAAGAGGCTCGAAGTGTTTCGTCTTCGTCACATTGCCAATGATGCGAGTCGTGCGTCAATGTTCTCTATATAAAATTTAAGCAATCTTCATTTTAGTTATTATATTTACTAGCAAACCAGTGAACCAGATGTTCACCAAAAACTGATTTAAAAAAAAATGTATTTAATTAATTGAGAACTTTGGAGATTTTGTGTGATTTCGTTTGAAATTCGTGATTTCTCCAAAACCGGAAGTGCTACGTTACTCAAATCCGGTTTGTAGTCTTATCAGACTATTCTTAACTTATAACTTAAACATTCTCTTTATCTATCTCTTACGGTTTGGCCGCTGAAACAGCACCACAGACAGACGGACGGACGGACGGACCTACTTGTCTAATAGATAAGAGATTATTTTAAAGCATGTAACTGCTTGATGTTTAAATCTAAAGAAAATATAACTAGAAAAAATCCCAGAAGAAACTAGAAGAAATAGTTGTGGGTTACCTATAATGCGAAGAGATGGCGCTGCCTTGCAGCTTAACAATGGCTAGAAGAATTTCGACGCGGTTCGTGAGGGCTGCGGTAGCATTATTGGTCAGTGCATTCGCCCGGATTGCGAAGGGTGCGGGTTCGAGTCCCGTCTGCTGCCTGGTCCGCCTGGATTTTTTTCTAGTTATATTTTCTTTAGATTTAAATCTTCATTTCGTTTTCCATCAGGTGACTGATCTATTCGGTCAGATGCGCGAGTCTCCGCCGGGGGTGAACAGCCCCAAAGGCTCTACGGGGTCTCTTGGTGGATCGGTGACCAAGAATCTAGGCTTCCAGCAGCAACAAGCAGAGTTACCCTGGACCAGCCAAACTATTTCATTGCCAGGGAACTGCAATTCCAACCTGTAAGTCTTATGTAACTTCTCTGTAACTTGATGTGGCATTTTGATTTTATAGGCTTGTAGCAGCAACAAGCGGAATTACCCTGGACCTGTCAGGCCAACTCATTGGCGACCTCCGTGGCCGAGTGGTTCGTACGCCGGGTTTCATGGTGTCGCCGATTCGAGAGGTCCCGGGTTCGAATCCCGGTGGGGCGGATGTTTGTGTGATGAATACGAGCATTTGTACTCCAGTCATAGATGTTTGATATGTATGTCTGTAACAATATACTTATATATGTACAGTATATGTATTCTATCCGTTACCCTAGTATCCCATAACACAAACCCTATAGTGCTTACTTTGGGGCTAGGCTAATTAGTGTGAGTGTTGAAATATTTATTTATTTATTGGACAGCAACTCTAATCTGCAAGTCTTTTGTGATATTCTTTGTAACTTGATGTGACGTTTTGATCTTATTGGCTTCGGGCAAACGAGAAGTTGGGATAAGGGAGAATAACTCTTCAGAACATTCGCCGTGGTATAGTTGGTAACAGGGGGTTACTATTGGCAGAACGAACAGATGGAAAAAATCTATGAAGTGCACTCTTTTGGGTCGCTTTCAACTCCCTGGATTCCTCCGCATCATCATCATCATCCTATTAATGACCCCACTGCTGGGGCACAGGCCTTCCCTATGGATGGAATAGGGAGATTGGGCCATGACTCACCACGCGGGCCCAGTGCGGATTGGTGGGTGCTAACGACTGCAGGTGCAGCCGGGATCAACGGCTTAACGTGGCTTCCGAAGCACGGAGGAGCTCGAGATAGTAAATTTTTGGTCACCCATCCAATGACCGACCACTGCGAAAGTTGCTTAACTTCAACGATCGCAGCCGAACGCGCTTACCACTTGCGCCATCGAGCTCCTCTATTCCTCCGGATTCCTCCGCATACTGTTTCATAATATCCAAACCCATGGCCGATAAGCAGGACCGATATGCAATTTGTTACTATTTGATCGGTAGTCCTTCTATAGATGCATGCAGTATTCTTCTGTTCAGTAATTTGCTAAACTACTTTTGTTTTCAATGTCTTCCATCCTCCTCTTCCTAATTTGTAAATGTAGGTGTAGGTCGTATCATTAAACAAAGCGATCGCAAAAGATGACGTAAGACATACTGTCCCTGTCGCTCATACTATCCTAAGTCACGTGCGTGAGAGACAGAACATCTTGCGGCGGCATTTTCGATTCCTTTCTTTAGTGGCACGAGTTACCTATAATGAATTCATCACTGAAAATTCCTCGCCACTGAAGCCAAATAGTGACGTCACAGTTCCTGAAAACGCACATTTTAAATATTCTTCAGTACTAACAAATAAATCACAATGAGATCTGAATCCCAACATTGTCCTCTTAGCTTCGAACAAAATTACTCGCAGTGTTTTGGGTCAATGTCAGGAGTACGACGCAATAGTGTTGTTAAAATATTATATCATTTACATTTATAGATGTTGAAGCATTTGTGAAATATTTTCTTACCTTATAATTTACAGCTGTGTTAATAATGAATACAGTAAGAGCGACAAAATAAGCGTTTCTTGTGCCAAAGTAACTATTTGCACATGTTTTTTAAATAATTTAAACAACTTGTGTGTTGATGGTAGGTACGCGAGTTAAATTCGTATCCAGGTTTAACCTTGAATGAATGAATAAAAAAATTATGTATGAAACTTTCATATGCAATATATATTCGTTACGACGATCCATGACAACCTCCGTGGCCGAGTGGTTTGTACGTCGGGTTTCAAGGTGTCGCTAACTCGAGAGGGTTCGAATCCCGGTAGGGGCAGATGTTTGTGTGATGAATACATGAATTTGTACTCCAGTCACGGATGTTTAATATGTATTTCTACATAACTATCCTTTTAAATATCAGTATATGTATTCTATCCGTTAACATAGTATCCCAAAACACAAGCCTACAGTGCTTACTATGGGGCTAAGCTAACTGGTGTGTGTGTTGGAAATATTTATTTATTTGAAAGTCAGAGGCTTCTATCCCTATCACCGAAATATTCCAAGAATATCAATGAGATTAATTAACAAAACCTATGTCTTCTTTATACACACATCAAAAGTGTCTAGGGATCAAGCATTTTTATGCGGATTTCTTGAGATTGAGATGTGGCTTTGTAATAAATTTATGATTTTATAAATTTATATGGATCCTTTTTGGTGCATTTCATAATTTGAATCAGGAACTGTGAATCAAATTCGAGTAAAAGATGAAAATCAGCTGTCAATATTTTCCCTATAAAAACATACAACGCATTGAAGACATTATTAGTGCTACTGTTTCCCTACTACTGATTAAAACCAACGTTATTATGGAGCGGCGACGTCATTTAAGCAGGGAACAAATGCTCAGAGCCGTGGGAATGATAGAAGCTGGTTCCCGGCAACGTACTGTGGCTTTAGCTCTGAATACAAGTCAGAGTGTTATCAGTCGACTTTGGACACGATACCGAAGCACTGGTACCGTGGCTGAGCGCCATGGAGGACGGTATCGCTGCACCACACGGAGACAAGACCGATACATTCAAATCTTAACTCGAAGAGCTCCAACAATAACCGCCATGATGTTAGCCGTGAGGCTTCATCACTCTTCAGGGAACTTAATTAGCGACCAAACAGTCAGAAACCGCTTGCATGAAGTGAACCTTCATTCCCGAAGACCGCTACGGGTACCACCTATAGCAATGCACAATCGTAGGATTCGATATCAATGGGCTCTTGAACACAGAAATTGGGCAGAAGAACAATGGCGTTTCGTGTGCTTTTCTGATGAGTCTCGTTTTGGTATGAGACCGGATACAAGACGTATACGACACTGGAGAACCCCTGGACGCCAACAGCGATTAAAATCCTGCCAGGAAGTCCATCCTTATAGTGGTGGAACCATCATGGTATGGGCGGGTATTTGGATCGGCGGAAGAACTGAGTTGATTTGGATCAGAGGCAACCTCAACGCTCAAATTTATGCTGAGACGATTGTATCAGACGTCATCGTTCCTCTACAAGTGCAAATCGGTCCCTTATTTCAGTTAATGCATGATAATGCACGACCGCACACCGCAAGAGTTGTAAGACAGACTCTCGCCGCAGCTAACATCAATGTCCTGCCCTGGCCTGCTCAGTCGCCAGACTTGAACCCGATTGAGCATGCATGGGATATGCTACAGAGAAGAGCTCTGCCGAATATGGAGGGTATCCAGTCGCAAGAAGACCTTTTTTTGTTGTTGCAACGAACATGGGCGGCCATTCCACAGCGTGATTTGGATGAACTCATTTTGAGTATGCCAAACCGATGTTCTTGTGTTGTTAGTCTTCGCGGTAGAAATACGGATTATTAATTGTTTAAATTACCCAATAAAATTTTAGAGAAAACTGTTATTTCAGTCTTTTTTTCGAACTTTTGTGTTAGTGGTTCAAATGTCAAAAATCCCTTTATTAGGAAAATGGCAAATTTCTTTATTAATGCAAAGGTGACTTGGTTTATCGTTACTGTGACAAACGAAAACACTTTATTTGATGAATCCTTAAAGAAAATTTTAATTAATATCAATCAGGAGAAAAGTTATTGCAAAAATATATGTTGATCCCTAGACACTTTTGATGTGTGTATATAGCCCAAACCACTGGACGGATCGGGCTGAAATTTGGCATGTAGGTAGATGTTATGACGTAGGCATCCGCTAAGAAAGGATTTTGATCAATTCTACCCCCAAGGGGATAAAATAGGGAATGAAAGTTTGTCTGAAACTTTGTCAATTTTAAACCGATCGGGCTGAGACTTTGAATGCAGGTATAAGAAGAATCATAGATGAATGTCATTGTGTATAATACAAGCCTGGGAACAAAACCTGTAGTTTACACTTCAGCTCTACACCGAAGCGAAGCGAGGGCGGGCCGCTAGTTACAATATAAAACTAAAGACATAGATCGAAATTGATAAAGCAATTGTGTCTACTTCGCGTGTCAAAAAGCAGATCAATGGTCAATGGCATTCCTTTTACGCTAATTTATTTCTTCGCGTCACCGGTCAATGGTAAAGTGGGGTTTTCATTAGAGAGCTGTAACCGTTTCATTTTTTTTTATAGTTAGGTCCGACATCTGACTCCACACCACCTGATGTTAAGTGAAGGTGAAGTCCAGACGCGAAGATAGCTGATACAGCAGTTCTACCTGCCACACCAGCTATCCTCACCCTGCCGGCCTGCATGTTGCTTCTTCACGCCTCTTTTAAAGGATCCCAGGTTCTAAGAGGGAGGGAACACGTGAGCGGGCAAAGCATTCCATTTACGGATAGTGCGACAATGAAATGAGTCACCAAATTTCTTTGTACGCGTTGAATTGTGGCCACAGTTAGAAGGTGACAACGTAGGCCAGAGCGCGTGGTCCTCTGAAGGAAAGGAAAAGGTGGGATAAGAGAGAATAACTCCTCAGAACACTCGCCGTGGTACAGACGATAGAACGCGCTTAGTGACGCCACGTCACGGAGTAATTGAAGAGGCTCAAGGTGTTTAGTCACCTCCTCATCGCCTATGATGTGGATCGCGCGCCACTGTAACCTATCCAAAGCATCAAGCAAGTACTAGGCGGAGCCATCCCAGAGGTGCGAGCAATATTCCACGCAGGGTCGCACTGCATGCACTGTAACCAAAAAACATAGTGTGTACCTGGTTCGCTAACCTGCTGCGAACGGTTTGCAGCGAGCCGGCGTTTACAACGTACTCGTTTCTGAACCCGTAACTTTGCACTTAACTGTAACCGTTACTGTTACCAAAAACATATTCTGTACGTGGTTCGCGAGCCTGCAACGAACGCTACACGAGCGACTCACAGCGAGCCGAAGTTTGTCGGTTTTTGCCGCAAACACAAACCAACACTGCGCAGATTCGGCTTGTCAGTGGCCTTCTCGTACACATTAGAACCTCGTTACTGGACTTTTTGGCGGGATGGGGAAGCGTCACTTTAGCAGTTTTGTTATTCTTGTTAAAAATTGTGTTGAGGCGGATGTTAGTGTCTAATAATGGTGGATTATTAACCACTAAGTGTTTGGAAACATGCAGAAGTGTTGGCAAGTGAAACAAAATAGCGAAAGTGTCTTTCGACGTTCCCTCAAGAAGTTCACGGGGAGGTTCCAGTAAATCCCCTCACATTTACTGAAACATAGGGAAAGGGGGATTGACTTGACTGCCACTTACTTTGACTTGACTAATATTTTGACCACGAGTGCTTTAGAATATATAAACATTTTACACTTGACATTGGTTAAATGCACAAACCGTGCAAAGCCATATAGAAAAAAAAAACTCGTTACTGTATCTGTTTGGTTACTGTTACAGTTCTAAAAATGAATACGCTCGGTTGAAGCGTTCTAACGACGTTGTGATCCTAAACTGTAACAAGCGTACACATCCTCGTACTGTATCACGCATATTACGGTTACAGCTCGCTAATGAGTACCAGGCTTAGTGTTTTAAAAAAATTTTGTGCACGGGCTATACATCTGAAGTGAAACACCTTTTCTTAAATAACCTAACATCAGGCGGTGCATAAGGCATAGGGGAATGGAGCAGCGCACGTGTCACTCATATAGTCAGGTCATAAATTCTGTCACATGTTTAATATAAAATAATTGAAACAAGCCTCGTTGGACACGCGGAATACGGTTGCTCGCTTCTTCACTACTGTGTGCGTACACCTTATCATTTTGTTTGTTGTAGGTAAAAATTTTTTTGAAAAAAGAATTTCCCGATATTTTCGCTTCAAGCTTCAACAAAGCGCGGCATCTCTTCAGTCTCAGGTCCATTAGATTCACAGATTTCAAACGATGTCCTGTTTTTCTTCGATATGCCCGAAGCCCTAAGTCTTCACCGTGGTTCTGCTTAACCCCATCTGAAGGGCCAACAGTTGCTGCTTACCTTCACAGCTTTTATCCTTGCTGGAGTCCTAACAGACCGAGGGCGACCACTTCTTGACCTGTCTTCTACACTAAAGTCTTCATTGTATCGTTTTATAGTACGATAAACGAATCTTTTGGTTTTATTCAAATTTTTCAGTATGTCAAAAATTTTAATTGGCACGTAACCGCAACGATGCAACGCAATAACTGCAACACGGTCTTCTTTAAGCGTCCACTCCATATTTAAAAATGAGTAAAATTCTAAAAAGTATACATTTTTATTTTCATGAACAATTCGAAATTCGATTTCAATAAACTTTTTTGTGGCCAGCATTCTAAAAGAAAAGTTTTTACTGTGTGACAATACTTATGACCTGACTGTGTATATTATATTTATAAAAAGATTGAAGTTTTAACTACATATTCGGCTTTGGGCAAGCATTCTACATAAAATATCAAATTTTCAGTTCTGTCACTCATTCCCTTTATGATCTAGATTAGGGTTGCCAAAATCTCCCAATTTTACAGGAGATCCCCTGTTTCATTTTCTTCAACATGAATCTACTGTTTTTCTGAGAATACGATTTTCTTTTTTAAATTGCATGTTGAGTTGCGTTTTCCGCAATTAAGAATGTAGGTAACGTTAATTATAATGCAATAAACATATTTTATTGTATAAAAAGAACAAACGAGCGTTGAGGGGCGGCAGAAGCCACAGAAGCACATTCGTTGCTGGCCTATATCTTGATTATTTGATTTACCAATTCTAGGGCAAAGAAATCGGAAAAAGTACGCCTCTGCATCTATTGCTTATTCAGTTCTTCTTCTTCTTCTTGTATCTTCTTCTTAGCTCTTTCCATACATCTACGGCATTTTTCTATAACGCCTCCTGATTTTTTAAAAATCATACAGAAATACAGACGACAGTGTAACAGTAATAGAGTCCCATTTTTACCCTTTGGGTACGGAGCCCTAATAATGAATGAAGGATCGTACCTTCGACTTCTCGGAATACAGAAAAAGTGGGAACGGTGTACTTGTATTTGCCAAACATAATATATTTATGTTATTAATACATCTTTCCTCCTTAACATTTTCCTTGTCACATTATTTGCTATGCAAACTTTGTTGTGTATGTATATATTTACATCTGGCGGGAGCAAAATCCGATTTGCTTGGCGTTAAGCCAACGTTCACGATAGGTAAGTACTTTGTATCTTTTCGAACATGTTTAGTCTCATACGAATACAAAGAGCAACTTTGGTTACAACTTCACGCATCAAAGAATGTTGATTCTTCATAATTTTGATACAGTTGTTGTATTGATTTTAAGTGTATTGTTTTTAAAGTTCTGTACTTTAAAAGGAAAAACGGAACTTTTATAAGATTACTTTGTCGACCGTCCGTCTGTCAAGACCCTTTATCTCGGGAACACTTGGAGATATCGATTTGAATTTTTAAGACATGAACTCTAGGCTATGGTGCTTTGAAGATGTTTAAAATTTGAACTTTTAAGTTCACATCAAAGAGATACGGTAATTTATCTGTTTTTCTGTCAAGACCCTTTATCTCTGGAACACGTGGAGGTATCTTGTTGAAGTTTAAACCGTTTACAGTCCCTTGAAGGTGACCCACTTTTAAGACCTTTGACCACGAGTAAATTTTTTTTCCAAGTACCGGAACGATGGGATGTTTTTTTTATTTTAGTTATGTTTTGAACAATTTTTGATCGAAATGCTATTTTTAGTTATGTTTTGAACAATTTTACTCATTTCCAGCTTGATGTCTAGATTGACCGGACTATCTGGCGAAATAAGTTTGTGGCGAATAATAATTTTCTTTATTAATGACTTTTCTGTCACATCCGATTCAAAGCTAGGAACTTTGTTATCGCCCCGAATGAAAGTTTTCTAGTACTACTAAATCAGAGATAGTATTGACTCTTTTTTGTCATTGAAAGGCAATATGTGCTAACCTTGTATTTTATAAGATAGTCTAGTTACGCAAGAAAAAATGGTCATCTTTGGAATAACAGATATGGCCACTCACCTTCCCGCCGCGCCGCTTGATCAAGTGGCTTGATGAAATAGGCTTGATAAAGTCAAACTGACCGTATGTGGAGAGAGGTTTTAGAAGGGCATGCCACTCGACGGAAGGATTTTGGCTTGATCAAGCCTATTTGTTCAATCTACTTTATCAAGAGCAAGATGGTGAATAGCCACTAGTAAGCGGGGAAATTTAATAGTTGTATACGCCTGCTATTTGGCGATAATATAAATGAAAGTTTTCGCTAATTGGCTATTCCAGTGAATGTCTGTCGAATGCTAAATCCTATAATCCGCCAATGTCAGTCCTCATTCTCTTGTGACGCAGCTTAGACGTTGATCCCTACATAACGGGGTCAGGTATAGTGAGAGTACTTCGTGAAGGTGCAAGGTTGTCATTCTTGTTGTCTGCTTCGCTCATGTAAATCCAAATATCCCCACTTCAGCTCTCAAAAGATTGTTAGTGTTATGTCAAACATTATCACAATCAAAGTCCGTTGGAGAAGCCTTGTCAGTTCTGTTTAAATTGACCTATGATGGCAGTCTGAGCGTGTTTAATTATTATGAGGCATCGTATTAACACCGAGTCCTTTCTGATAAGAACACCTTCACCTTCATTTAAATTTCATATTAATGTAAACAACTTTCGCTTGAGTCTCGTGATGGAAAATTATGGGATGTTTATGATAATGTTGCGTGGAGGCATAAATTAATCACGTTTAATCTCCAATGGGTGTCGAAGATTCTCGTGAATGACGCGCGATATTTAAGGAGCAGAACGTAACGATAGAAGTATTTTTTTCAGAATACGTCAATGGAAGTTTTTGTTAAACTTCGTAGTTTAGTGGACATCAGGCAAGCAAATCAAGCGAATTCAATATAATTGGCAATTTTTTTTTTAATTATAATAATAATAATTTAATTTATTTGCCAAAATACAGTTCACAAGTTGATACATTTTATAGAAGTAAGTACATGTATTTTACCTGCGGGCAGGTGTGCAAAATTAAATATTGCAGTCAGCTATTTTGTCATCTGTCATATATTCCTTAATACATAAAAACATTTTTTTTGTAACCATTTTGGCAACTACTTTTAAACGTTGTTCCAGTTTCTTATTTTATATTTTTGGGTAATTTATCACATATACATATTAACATGTTATAAGCATTAACTTTATAAATATATGCGTGGCAAGGAGGCTGATATAATAAGTATCTATATTGACATCTGGTGTATCTATTGCTCATTTCTACGCCCTTCTCGAAATACTTGATGTGATCCCTGACAAAGAAACATGCTTCCTTTATGTACATGCAGGTCAATGGAAGTATTTAAAAAAATTTGAATAGGGGTTTGCAGCTTTCAAGAAACCAAGCACCATCTAACATTCTAATGCATTACACCCATCCACACTGGGCCTATGTGGGTCACGGTAAGGCCCAGTCTACCTATTCCATCTGTAGGGAAGGCCTGTGCCCCAGTATCTGATGGTCGTCAATATTTTATTATTTACTCAAGTGTATTTATGCGCCTTAAGTTGTTCTTGAAGTTGTTGTTGTCGTAGGGCGCTTTGATTACAAAAAACGTAGGTCATTGCAACAATTTATTTAAATCAATGGGTGTTATTTTAATCTTCACGTGAGCATATTTGATGAAACCTTAATTCATTGTTGTACCAGAACCTCCTCAACAAAAACCTAAGGTATATTTTGGCGTAAGCCATTGATTTCGAATATAAATAAATATTTAATATATAAAAATATGATATATTTAGTATATATTAAATACATAAAAAAATATTAAAATTGACTATAAAAAATACAACAACGTTAAAATTATGCCTCGTTTCTATGGGGTCTGTCGTGTCTGTTTATAGTATTGACTCGAATAGAGGAGCTCGATGGCGCAGGTGCATAGCACGTTCTGCCTGCGATAGTGGAAGTTCAGCTACTTTCGCAATGGTCGGTCATTGGATGGGTAACCAAAACTTATTATCTTGATATAGTAATAAGCTTAGTAATGTCTCCAGAATATAAGTTACATAACAGCCGATAATGATGGCCAATTCTGCTAAAGTAAGCCAACAGCTATTCTAAAGTCACCTTCAAGCTTTTTCTAAAGAAAATTGATTTTTTCCAGTGCAAGTGAACCTCAAGCCACGATAGTACGCAGCGTGAGCAACGCTTCTGCCTTAACTTCCCTCTGCGCTGACCTGTCGCCTTCCGACTCGCATTTCTTCGAAGTAAGTTTCATTAGTATCCTTGAGAGACGAACTATTTAGCGATCCATGGATTCACCGTGCGGGTGCCGGGTCCATCGTGAGCGAGAAACTTTGAGCAGTGCCTAGGACTTGCGACCCAGGTGTAGGATAAAGGCGGACCCCTCTGAGATGAGCATCGCTCAACTTCACTGCTCGGGTTGCTCACCCTTCTTAGCCAAATTTAATAGGAGCTGTTAGTGCAGCCTCAGTTACTCGTTCTAAAGTTGAACCAATTGTTGTTCTCGATAGGACAAGGACTTCTAGAGGGTTATAGAGAAATTTTGCTGGTATATATCTCGCTACCACTTCAACCAAATATAAATAAACCACATAGCCATTTTTGTTACTTTGTTTCGTACTAATTTCATACGAGCTAGGATCGACGCATTTTTGTCATTTTTCTAGTTAAATTGTATTCGTTAATCAAACCATTGAAAGGCTTAGAGCATATACCAATGCTCTAAGTTGAAAGGTCATGTTCTATCCTTGTATTTTATAAGATAGTCTAGTTACGCAAGAAAAATGGGTCATCCTCGGAGTAAGAGATATGGTGGCCGAGTGACCTTCCCACCGCTTGATCAAACAGGCATAATAAAGTCAAACTGACCGTATGTGGAGAGAGGTTTTAGAAGGTCATGCCACTTGACAGAAGGATTCTGGCTTGATCAATCCACTTTATCAAGAGCAAGATGGTGAGTGGCCATAGTTGTATACGCCTGCTATTTAGCGATAATATAATTCAGCGGTGTCTGTCGTGCTGAAAGCGAACAGTGGGTTTTTTTGGGAACAAACAGAATCAAACTATAACATAGGTTCCTAGAACAAATTTTCACTTGCTTCATAAATGCTCGCTGGTATCTTTTTACTTAGGAAAGCTCAATTGTAGGTGTTTTCATCATTGGAGTAATAGAAATCCACATAATAGCTTTAAAGTATTTTGCGGTTTTCTGAGTTTCTACACATATTTCTCCAATGATTGCAAATCTTTCACCTAACTTTTGAGAATGCTAAAAGGAAGGTGTATACTAGTTTCCAGCTTATTATCTGTCATCCCGAGACTGGTCTAATAGTTTGTTTCCTGCGAATCTTGATGACGAAACTGGATTTTATCATATTACAGGTGCTGTACATAGGAAAAGTTAGAATATCCCAAAGGAAAGTTCCAGAATCATTAATTGATGATGCACTCATCAAATTTGCCCAGCATGAAGCTGAGAAAATCAAGAATCAAAGGAGGCACAGTCTCTTGTCCTCTACTGAAGTAAGTAATTTCGAATTCAGAGAATATTGAAGTTTAGTTACATTGCGACGTTTTGTATAAAGCAATATTGAATAATTAATTACCTACAATAAGAAAGTAAAAGTGGTCTATATTTTTGTCCCTGTGATTTTAGTTAACTAATGTTTAAAAAAATCGAAATTGTTTTTTTTTTAATAAAACATGTCACTACGCAAATAGGGGTAAAGACGGGGTAAAGTAAACAAAATTCTATTTATTCCGACAGTTAGATGATCAAAAAATAATAGACACGTATTTTTCTTGGGCAATCAACCAAAAAATGACAAAGATAAAGCGCGTCAAAGTTTGGGAGTAGGGGCTCGTGACGTCATGCGAATTTTCAAATCAATATAATCTCTGCATTGTTTATATTATGTAAAAAAAGAAAAAATACGTATCCAATACTTTCTGAATAATCTACCCGATAAACGAAGAAAAAAAATTGTTGTCATCCCTATTATTAATTTATTATTTGAGATTAACTGATTTCATAAAATATAAGTCACTGTAATACTATATTTTATGTAATTTTCAGACATCAGTCGACAACAGTAGTAACTCTTCAGAAAATGTTAACGTCAGTCAAAATGAAATAGATAAAAAACTAAACCTAAGCCGGAGTACAACCCCACTGGAACCAGATAAAATCTCAATAGTTAGTGAAACACTATCAAAAACTAAGACTGAATCGAACGAAATCGACAAAGAGTTTGATTTGTTTAGCAAGGAGAGATTGGAAAGAAATGTAGCAAAGAAATTAGTAACTAAAGATACTATGGTATTACCACTCAATGTTCCTAAAAATAATCTGGGTACTGTAGATGAGGATGAAGAAAAATTTGACACGAATTCGGTTTTATCTGATACGGCATCGTCTATAACACAGTTTTGTCAAAATATAAGAAATACCCCTGACAAAAGTTCGATTGTTGATTCTAATGAAACCATTTATAAAGACTTTAATCCTATAGTAAAAGATGCTAGTAAAAAAGTAGTTAACAAATTAGTTGATGATAAAGAAAAAGAAAATAGTCCCATGAACTTTGAAGAGATACCGAGAAAACCAAAGATGTTAAATGCTGCTACTGAAGGGGGTGATGTAAGACGATGTGCGATGCCTGAAAACAGACCATTTTTAAGAGACAGATCTGCCTCGATTGGCTCATTAAATGCTAAAACACCAATCACACAATTTCTAGGCGAACAAAACAGGACGATGCTCTTTCAAGTGAGTCTTTTGTAAAATTATCTTAAAGTGTATGTTTCTTTTTTCAATAAAATATTGTACGTATGGAGTTAAAGATTGAAGGCGAAAATATATTTGATGTTGCTATTATTACGATCTCCTACTATTATTTTGGGTCAATTGCACCTAATTCTATAAAATAAAATCTCTATTGACTTCAAATAGTCGTTAAAGAAAGAATTTTAATGTTTAACCTTGGGCCAAGTTAAGTGTAGCGATAACCTAGGTTCAAGTGTTTTACATTGAATACACTTAAACTAGACAAGAGGCAACTTACTCATGTTTGTTAAAACACCATGAAACTTCTTTTTTTCTACAATGTTATACTTGTTTGGCTCTATTATCATCTGAATTAACTTTTGCAATACCCTTGTTTAGATCCTAAAAGCTCAAATCTAATATCTTATGCAGTGTTTTCACTTAGTTCTAAGCGCAATGCTGAGCCAGCAAACATTTGTTCGTTCGGTAAATGGAAACATAAGTGCAAACGAAAGAGTTCTATCAACGATGTTTGACCGGACTCAGTTGCTCTCTTGCTCAATCATCAATAGAAACAACGCTACGGCGATCGAACATTTGCTCAGAGCATTCCATTTATAGAGCGAACAAATGTTTGCTTGTTCAGAACTGTGCTGACTTTAAGTGGAAACGCAGCATTATGCAAACACTTTTTGTTTATAACAGGTAGGCCGTTCCGAACTAAGACTGATAAGTCCTGACAGGAAACAGATATTACTGCACAGAGAATTCAAAGATGTTGCCAGTTGTGTACTTGGGAGGATCAATAAGGAGCACTTCGGCTTCGTCTGTAGGGAAACCAACGATTCGTATGCTTGCTACGTGTTCAAATGCGAAAGTGATTCCATTGCCCAAGAAGTTATCAATGGTAAGGGTTATTTTTTTGCTAGGACTTCATATGGCTATTCGTTTTTTCTATTTGTCAAGTGACAGCAGTCCTTCCTTTTCTTTTCCTGTAGAGCATTATAAGAATTATAGCAGCATATACGAATAGCTATGTGAAGTGCTATTTGATTATTATAATATTATTACAGATCCCAAATACTGAAGCCTTCACAATCTTCCTCTCTACTAATAATGTCGCCTACTCTGAGGTTCCAGTTTCGAATTCCGTTGGTGCAAATGTTTTTATGATGAATACGAACATTTATATCTAGGTCATGGTCATCTCATCAGGATCACCAATTGTATATTGAAACAAATAAATTATTATTATCTAAGTCATTTATATATCTGGACGAATGAACTGATATAATTATGTATCATTATGTTTTGCTATCTGTCACTTTAGCATCCCATAGTACAAATTTTTACTTTGGGATTTATTGGTGTTATAATTTGGTATCTACGCTTATATTAGAAACCTATGGCTGAATTTTGAATGCGTTTTCAGCAATAAGACAAGCATTCATAGCGCACGCTGAACTACTGAAGAAATCCAGAGAAAAGTCACCGAATTTGAGCTGCGACCATTGCCCGATGGTGTGGTACCACAGACTGTGTCATGATGTAGAAGGTACGTACAAGGGTATATTTGACAAGGTTTTAAAAACTATCATAAGATATATTTTTACCTAAATTTAAAAAGAATAAAATTATTCGTTTGTTTGTATGCTTCAACTAAACACAAAAAACTAAAGTACCAATTTCAGAAAATCTTTCACCATTAGAAAGCTACATAATAAGTGAATAACATAGGCTACGTTATAATAATAAAAAATTTTTAGATGGTTAAGGAAATAGACCAAAGGCGCGTTTGAAACTGACCACTCTCTAGAAAGACTTAGAAGAACTATTGTCCGCACTGTCAGTTCGTGCCATGTTTTATTTTATAGTTACAAGTTCCACAATTGCTGAGTAAAGTTCCAAATAAGCTACTTAGAACTTATCTGCTCAGTAAACAAACAGTGATGTTGATTTTGACGTTGACAGGGCATTTTTTCTTGCTTATAAACTCTTTTCTAAAAATTTACCTCATCCCTATTCTTTACTGAGTAGATTATCTTACTTAGAATTTTACTCAATGATTGTGAAACAGGCCCTAAGTCTACTAACTCTTATAAAACAAGTGCTCATTGTCAAAGTGCTGATTTACCTCCGTAAAAAGTTTTTCCGCCTTTTTCTAAAACGTGCACTAAATTAAGTCTGGGTTTAAACTTAATGCTGTCTCTGCTTTCTTTTTAGCAAACTAAAGTGACATCAGTTTTCAACCAAGTTTAACTTAAGGCAACGTTTTGTATTAAGGCAATATACGTTTTTGTTCTGTTATGCATTTTAAAAGCGATACAGATGTATAATCTCCTCATCATCGTCTAGGTATGAATGAGAAGAGAGTTCACGCTTTCATCCTCCGTCGTGTGGAGCAGTTGCCAGAAGATGAACAGGATCTCATCATCACCAAATACCAGGGCGGGACCAATCACATGTACGAGGTACATACATCATCATCAGTGACGTACCTTTTAGCATAGATGAAATACATGAACTAATTATGACATTGAACAATACAAAGTTGATTTGAAGGCTTTGATGGTATATCGACGGATATAATAAAACGTAGTCGTATGGTTCTCGGTGAAGTATTGACCTATTTGGCATCATCATCAGCCTATTAATGTCCCCACTGGTGGGGTACAGGCCATCCCTATGGATTGAATAGGGAGAATATGTCGTGACCCACCATGCTGACATAAGACGGATTCGTGAAAATATTAAACAAATAGTGAAATTTTAATGGTTATTTTCTAACGATAGAATGATTTTCTATCGTTGGCCATCCTCGTGATGCATAAAAAATTACTATTACAACCGTTATTTGGAATCAAAATTACATAATATTATCCTCTTCCTTTTCAGATCATTTCATCATGTAAGGGAAATTGCAGTTTTCTTTAATTACATAACTCATCTCTCTTACCCCCCTAGCATCAGCACCGCCATATGATATTGTGGCGGTGACATCTATATGCCCCACATATAACTAACATGGAGGAAATAATCACTCACCTCCTCATGAGATGGCGCTACCTGCGCTGCGATCACAATAGTATGGAAGCCTACATCGCGCAAGTGAAATTCGGAGGCTAACACTCGATATATACAATGCCCGACCAACATCAGTCGGGCCGTCGCCCCCAAGCTACCATCTCCTAGCTCGGAGGGAAATCTTCCATTTTGGCCTTCCTACAATATATCGCTCGGTTTTATCACGCTGAAATGTCAAATTACTATGGAATTTGTCAGTTAGTCGCGATAAAAAACGTGATATAATGTTTATTGCGTGGCTCATGATACGGGAGGCTGAACTAACTATGGAGGTACCAAATTTCATGCGGTCGTTTTTATGATTAAGTATACAAACATCCAAACTCATACTGCGCGTTAGCAAACAACGCCGTGAAAAAAAGTCACGCTGACTAAATTTGCTAGGATACTTCAGTTAAATTGATCGAGTATTTATATTCTTTTTGATTTATTTAAGGTGGGTGAACACAACGCGTTTCTGATGATGCTCCTCAGAACTCATTGCGAAGCGAAGCAGTTAAGACATGTTCACGATACCGCAGAGAACAGGTATAGATTTTTTTATGATAATAAAGACTTAACTACATTAAATAAATAAGTAATCTTGCTAATCGACAGAAACACAATGAAAATGATGAATGGTCTTCTGTATAGATACTGGAAGTTACTTTTCCAGACGGACGCATTTTTTCGACAGCCTTCGACAGATATTCCGATTGTAGCAGAAAATTCACTTTGATCTTATGTTAAATAAAACTATCCTATATTCTGTATTTTTGCAGATCAGAGTTCCTAAATCAGTATTTAGGTGGCAGCACCATCTTCATGAAAGCCAAGAGGTCTCTGTCTAGTGGTTTCGATCATTTGCTGAAGAGGAAAGGCAGCAGAGATGATGGACTTTTTGTCAAGAAGGTTCGTAGTTTATATAGACGATATAATAATACACTGGACATCAAATAAACTGGGTCACCCGCTAGTTCCTTAGAGCTCTTATTAGAAAAGAAGTAGATTTTGCGGAATATAACAATGATAAAACAGTAGATAATCAAAGTAAACTATACGAAACACTTTTTACCATGTAAATATATATGAAGCCATTTAACAACAAAATTGATCCATATTGAGTTAACATGCTATGTGACTAAAATTATGAGTACACAATTATTTAATAAATGTAATGTGACGGTTTAACAATTACACCGGAAATAGAAACAATATTAGTATATTTTTAAGCATTTAACTTCTGGAACTTTATTTTCTTCCGCTGAACACTTCTTCCGCTATCCGTACTAACCAATTATGCTACCGTGACCTTAACGGCCGTATCGAATTTCTCCTCTTATTTCTGAGGCTGCGAGACCAGTAAGCCTATTCGCTAACTGTATTTGACAGATGGAAGTGATAATAATCCCCGAACTATTTAGTGATTCACTACTGCTTTTTTATAATGACACTAAGATACTTGTGCTGGAAAATATCAATTGATATGCAATTTACTCTTTAGTTACATATCGTAAATACCAAAAAACTTAGCGAATATCCTGTCAGATTTAAAAATAAAAATATTAAACTATATATTTTCAAAACCAGCTCAAATAGAATCATTGAAAACCTTCTTGTACCTAGTTTTTTAATAAGCAACTAACACTTTGTTTTCGCAAAGGATCCATCACCTATACCGATCTCATCACCGGTAGAAACTCCAACGGAACCACCGAATACGGGCCCAATAACACCCACCGACGGAAGTCGGAACAAGTCTTTACCACCAGCTGTACCAATAATCGAAGCAGGTAAGAATTTATTTATGAATTTAACAATTTTAGATAAAATAACAGCCTCAGTAAAGAGTATTACAGAGAAAATCTCTAAGCATGGAGAGCTGATATTGGATAAATTATAAACAATATTCTATAATAAATCAGAAAAAATAACTTAATTTAGCAGAGAAGCTAAAAAAATAGCCATTTCATTCCTCGCTTTTTTGAGAATGGCAAATATTTCGTAACAGAAGAAAATATCACTAAAGCTGCTTATTCAATAGGCAACATTTGTGTATAAACACTGTTTATAAACAGTATTTGACAATGTTGCATCACAATTTAGAAACGGTTTATAAACAAAGGTGATGACACATCGTTTCAGATACATGTTGCCGTGTTCTCCATTCTGAATGGAGTGCAAGACGAGAGTGTGTTGCGAGAAGTTTATAGTTTATATATTTTTCTAAGCAACAATAATTGTTATAATAATCTAAAGGCCACTTGCAGCAAATTTGCTAAATCTCGATTCAACTAAAACTAGCTTTAACCCATAAAATGTCAAAGCCTCAATGTCAATGTGACATTATTTCAATGGGTTATAACTAGTTTTAATTAAATTGAGACTTACTGGATTGTGGAAACAAGTCGTTAACAATCTGTAGTGTCTGAAAATACTGACGTTTAATTTAGATTCTCTATTCTTTTTAGAACAACAGCCATACCCGGGAACCCCACCAGGTACCGTTGATGGAGATTATGAAGATGCAAAGGACGATTGCACTACGCCAGTCGTATCACCAATGATGGATATGTAAGTTGATGAAATTAAAACTCTTAAGCTTTAGGTAATTAATAATGAATATTGTCAGTAATGCATCTCTAATTTACAGTTTTTACAAAAGCAATTATTTAGTTTTTGGGGCAAAACCGTAAGATTTTAATATTTTATTTAAAGATTCAATCTACGAATTGATGTTCTTGCAACTTGATTTCAATACTCGTACTAAGGAAATCAAAAGACGTTGTCGTGTCGTGCTCAGTCGAAACAACAAAAACCCGACTGCAACGTCAACGACAGAAACACACATACAAAACTGCAACCGAATCACGCAAACGCGAGTCGTTTAAAAAAGTTTGATGACATATAATGCAGATGGTTTACGGCCAGCACCCTTAGCACGAACCATTTTCAAATTCGAATAGTTTGAGAATGCGAAATGTCAATGTCAAATTTTGTATGGAAACCACAAAGTACGTAACGAGAACTAAAATCAGTACACATTTGACAATGACATTTCGGACTCCCAAACTACTCGTATTCGAACTCGATATTGGTTTGTACTAGAGGTACTGTTTCAATAATCCAATGATTTTAAATTAAAATAACATGTGTTGCCTAGAAACGGTACCGGATTATCCTACCATTCTAGCATGGTCTTTAAAATTATTGCTTATAAACTTTTGTTATATTTTGTAGCTTCCTCAAAGTGAGCGACTCGAGGCCGCCCGCGACAGAAGCCGGTGGCGAACACGATACCACCTGGCGTCAGGCCATCTACGAAAAAGTCATTCATCCAACAGAAAACCAAGAAGGTATATACAGGGTTAATTTGAAAACACCAACAACCTCTTAGTGGGTGATTCTACCCATCAACAGGAACAACTTTTTTTTATGGGAACAACTTTTTTTTATGGGACCAACGCTGAAATCGCTGTTTCATACAAAAGTGCATCAGCTAATCGACCGATTAGGGTATTTGACAAGGTTTAGGCAACGATCTCACGTTATGTTTATGGAGTCCGTTAAAAGTGGATATTCATCATACTGTTATGTACTTCAGTAGAAATAACCATATCAAAAACTCCATTTTCAAGTTGCCGCGAAAACGTTTCTCTGGACAATATGGCGTCTTACTAGTGTGTGACGTCACACGACTGTTATTAAAACGTCAAACGATACAATATAATGTCACTTTAACCGGAAGTTTACTTGCGTGTGACGTCAGTTTAGGCTCCGCCAATCCCAAGCGTTTTGGGTCATGTGACAATAGATAGGAAAACTATTATCTTTTTCGAGGGTTTTTTAGTAAAATTATGCAAATTTTTTTGGAAAAATAGTAAAAACCCCTGCCTTTATTCATACTCAACACAGATGCTAACAATTGGCACTTTATTTTTGATACTGTCAAGTACCCTAATTTTTCGTCCCATAATAAAAGTTGTTCCTGTTGATGGGTAGAATCACCCCCTAAAAGGTTATTGGTGTTTTACCCGGTAGTTTTAAACGGCTATGGTTACTAACATTACAGCAACAAATGGAAAAGGTGTGATGACTAACTGCTTCTCCTTCGTCCATCAAATAGACTATCAAAAAATATTGGACACGTATTGTTTTCACCTTTTTTTTATGCAAAATAGGTAATGCGTTTGACCACAATCTCACCTGATGGAAAGCGATGATGGTACACGCCAGCCTAGATGATGCCTGTTCAAAACATTACACAGATAAATTGATTTGAAATGTCGCATGACGTCACGTCGTGGTACAAATTTCTACTTAAAAGTGACGTCACGAGCTCCGAAGCCTTGACGCGCTTTACATTTTGGTTAATTGACGGGAGAGAAATATTTTGTTGTTGTTTTTATTATCTAACTGACGAACTAAATAGAATTTCGTTTACTTCAATCTCGTCATCATTCCTATTGCTTTCGTGTATGCAGGTAGTTACTCCGTGATCTGTGACCAAAATATCAGGGTCTCTCAAAAAATGAGTACCTGCAGTACATGGTGGCAATCACATTTATTACGGTAATGAGGATCATTCCTAGGTCAGCAAATTAATCAAAGTTTAATGATCTAATTAGCATTTTAATTAATAAACTTTTTAAATCATTGAAATCGTTCATCGAATATTTGCCAATATTCACCTGCTCAGGTCGCTCGCGCCGCGCGTTTAAATTCTGTAACGTCACAGCCATCACGCGGCGAGGCGAAAATTCGTTCAGTAATTTGGTCATAACTTTGTCAATATTTGTCATGTTTTTTTTTTAAATTTCTTTTCCTAGGAGCCACTTGCAACAACATTCATAGGTTTCCCACTTTCACCAAAGTTCTTAATTCAAAATTATGGTTTAGTCGTGTTTAACACATCATTTCATCTTTGTCAATTGTTTATAGTCAGAGATAGAATGAGACTTAAACACGATTAGCTTTTAATTTAGAACTAAGAACTTTGAAATTGGACGTTAAAATCAAATCAAGACTTAATCGTGTTTTACACGTGTTTTCTTCTTTATCAATTGCTTCAGGTATAATAGATATATGATTAGGAGAATTGACCATGATTTATTTCATTCTTATAAAATTTTGTTTAAGAGCTATGGTTCAATTGGGCCTTAGGATTGTAAAATGTTTTACGAATTTCAAATTTTCAAATTATTATTCAATTCAAATTAATATTTACATTGAAATGAATAGTAATCTTAAATTGTCATACTGAAAAAATTTGTTATTATAGGTATATCACACTAAATCACTAAATTGACATAAAATATTTTTATTTTGAACTGACATTGAGAATTGTAATTAATATTGACATAAATTTGAATTTAAATTATAATGATAAAATACTTGTTATTAAATGAATGATTAGTAAATTTAATATGACTGTTATGTTTTAATATATTAGAATTTTTTGCATGCTATTAATATGGCTATATAGGTTTAAGATTATTAGCTTTTAACATATGCTTTATATGCAAACACCTTTTGTCAACCCTATTTAATGCAAATAAAGATTATTTTAATCTATTCAAAAGTTTGATATATCATTTTCGTCCCCAAAGGTCTTCTCAGTGCCCCACTTTCAAAAGGCAAACGGAGCAAAGAAGAATTGAAGCGTTTATGGAAGATGGCGATCGATCAAACATTACTTCTAGTCAGAATGGAGAAAGAAAACGCTAAACTCAAAGGTAAGGAAGGCTCAAATCTTTTACATATAAAAATCAATTGCTGTTCTTTAGTTTTGCTAAAACTCGAGAACGGAGAACGGATTTATCTTATCTTGGTTTTGAAATGTTCATGGAGGTCGAGGGAAGGTTTAAAAGGTGAGAAAATATGGAAAAATTGCGAGGAAGATAGTAAAAACGACAATTTAATTTTCCCATATAAACTGATGTATCTTCTTCCCTGTCAAACATTTGACGTTCGTCCCTTTTGGTACGGTACACTCGGGTCCGTCATTTCTTCCAAATTATTTTAACCCTTACGAAGTACTCAGGGTCAACTAGTACCTAATAATTATTTTTATTCTAGAAATAGTTCCAACGAAAGTTGGAATTTTCTTGCTCGTAATGCAATTTTCATATGCGTTTAAGCTACTTATAGTATTATTTATAACGTAACATATGCGTTGATAATTACGAAGATGGCATATTTACTTTTGGTTAATAATTTCAAAGTAGATACAGATAGTACTAAGGACCTAGTTTAAAGCTCGACAGTGTTTAAGTTTTGAGTAAATAAAAAATATTTGATTTGCATTTCATAATTTGAGATGCAGACATAATTAGTTCAAAGCTAGACAATGTTAAATTTTGGGTGGACCTCGTTTAAATTTTAACTTTATATTGGAATGTTATTCTGGTCTAAGCTATTTTTGCGACTGAACTCCACAAAGACGTAGACATAACGTTTACAGATAGTTCTTTCTCTGTAGTGTCTGATCTTTTTTCTTTGTCTATTTAATTTTTCCATAAATAATTCCAACACGCTCTTTCGAAATGACTGGTCATATGATTGGTGACCAAAAATTTATTTTCCCGAGCTCGTCGGTGCTTCAGAAGCCACTTTAAATCATCGGTCCCGGCTGCATCTGCAGTCGTTAGCACCCACCAAATCTCACAGGGCCCGCGTGGTGGGTCAGGACGTGATATTTTCCCTATTCCATCCATAGCGAAGGCCTGTGCCCCAGCAGTGGTGATATCAATAGGCCGATGATGATGATAAAACTATTGTCTACAGAAAGCGAAGAGTCCTCAGCCGTTCGCCGATTAAAGCTTGAATATTCGGAACTGGGTGTTTGTGACGCCGGAGTAACTCTAATGTGGGACTCTTTATTGTCACGCAATGTATCCCGTCCTATCAGTAAAGTCGACAGGCATATGCTTACACAGGCTGTTATACAAGGTCAGTATACATGAGATTATTAAAGTATTTGTATATGTCAAGAAAGGATCCAAAATTCAAATTGATAAAATACAAGCATTTGCGGGCAATTTTTCGACATATCTACAATTAAATAGATATTTATGAAAGTTGTGATACGTATAATATTTTTCTGTCTAACCTAAATTGCTAGTTTTAATGTAAAGGAACAGTCAACTTGGCTCGGGCTAACAGGTACCTCGCAGAATTGAATTTAGGAAGTTAGGCGTGAAAACATTTAGAACCTTAAATTCTATACCGATTTATTTGGTACTGAGTATAGGTACACAGCGGTAAACTTATTGGGCCAAACTATGGATAACGCAGCATAGGCAGTAGTAATTTTATAAATAAAATCGTATATTTTGCAAATAAATTGCCTATGATTAAAATTTTGCTCTAAAAGTTTGCCGCTACCTTTACTACATATTGCCAAGTAACAAAAGCAATCAAAAATCTTGGAACTTAATTCAAAAAGAAGATTTCAATTGAAAGATCGGTTAGAAATATTGTTCATTTCTGAACTATTTGTGAATTGCGGTAATAACAAATGTATTGCCTTGTACAACGGTTTATTGAAGTAAGAAGGATGACACCATACAAAATTATTATTTATTATAAAAAAAATGTGGATACCTTCATAATAAAATATTAGTACTATAGAAAAAACACATTCTTAAGACTTAGTATTAAGAATGAAAGTAATAATAACACTTCTAAGACAACCATTACAATTTCCAGTAATTTTAGTTTGTTTATTGAACTTTTTCTCCATTTTTCATCTATAGGGCAGGTCTGTGCCCTTACAGTGGGGTCAATATTAAGCTAATTTTGATGATGATTAATTTGTTATGTTTCCAGGTGTTCCAAGAGTATCCAGAGGTGGAGTTTGGTACTTCCTAGCAGAACAAGCTAGTCTGCGTTCCCCTCCACCAGATGTGAGACAGTACCCTCTGTACCACGCGCCTTATCGTACGCTGCTCGCCGGACTTACTAAGCATCAGCATGCTATTCTCATTGACCTAGGTAAGACAATCCTGATTCAAAATCATTTATTTATAAAAAAAACAAAATACTAGAGAAAATCCCCTCACAGACTGAATTCCAACCTACGCTGCTTCGCTATTGATTCGCAAGAGTTCCCTCTACCACGCACCTCATCGCTTGCCGGACTCACTAAATGCCAACACACCATACAAAGAAAACTTTCTAAAACTATGTTTTGCGCAAATAAAATATTTGAAGTTTGTGCAGCTGGGAGTTATTAAAATTACCATACCAAAGTATGAACCATCTAAAATTTATGTTTCACATTATCTAAAGCACACGTGAATTCTTTAGTTTGGGGCAAAAACATACTTTTCCAATACTAAAACATAAAGAAATTTTGTTTTCACTTTCTCAGGTCGGACTTTCCCAAAACACTCCTACTTCGCGTCATCCTTTGGACCGGGTCAACTAGCATTGTATAACATTCTAAAGGCGTATTCCTTATTGGACCCAGACGTGGGGTATTGCCAAGGACTGAGTTTCGTGGCCGGAGTTCTGCTTATGCATGTAAGTTTCTTCTAGCCAATTTATTGGCTTAATTATGATAACAAATGGCGTTATCATGAACCTAAAACTAAAAAAATAAGAAAACCAGATTATACTTTAGGATGAAATCTTGAAGATTTATGTAGATGACTTCATGGTAACTAGTGAAGAAAAACTTACACTGAAAAACAAAAAGACCATCCGCAGTTTATTTAGGATTTAAACCTCCAATGTATTCTAGGTTCGTACAAATCCAATCATACACGAACAGAAGAAATCGGAATTTCAATAAGTGCGATGTTACAAAGTACGTTATCAAATCAACATAACAGAAGTATTTATATTTTTTTACCTTAAAAGAACTTTAACTTTAATATTCAAAATCTTTTCAGATGGAAGAGGCTGAAGCTTTTATCCTACTTCGTCACTTGATGTTCAGAAGGGGACTGAGAAAACAGTATTTACCTGATATGAGTGCTTTACAAGTTCAGGTATGTAGACATATATATATCTTATCTTACCTCGATGGTATTGTTAATATAACGTAAAAATACAAAAGGTGATATGAAGATAATTTTCATTGCAATATGATATTTGGTTAAGTCTAGTGTTATTTATAATTTCACAGATCTCTCGTTTTCATTCCCTAGAGCATGATAAAGATAACAGTATTGTCAAATTTACAAATATATAATAATATAATATATACAATATTTGATAATACGAATAGCGATGTGAACGACCAAGCATCAAAGAAGACTTTTCACAGTACGATTTCTTTGTACCCTCATTTTCTAAATATTAAGCTGATAATGGAATATGCATTTGGTTTATGAAAACGCTGCATTTGTTCTTTTATCATCAGCTACACTTATAACATATCGCCATTCTGACCTGATGGTGATGAAACTGCTGGTTTTATAAATATAAAAAATACTTTCCTTGTAAAATTTTCAGATCCTAAATTTTGAACATCAATGGACGGAGATACGAGACAGTCATTTTAGTATACAAAATGTCTTACTCTCTAGTAAATAAGCTATAATTTCGCTAGCTGTGTCATTCTGATCTTATTGTAAACCTTGCTGTCATAAAAACATATCATATTTGCAAGTTAATAGAGTCTAATTTTAAGCCAGAACTTCACGCAAAACTCGATTATCTGGATATCTCGCCCGCGCTATACGCCGCACCCTGGATTCTGACACTGTTTACCAGCTAGTTCCTTTTATTGGTTTATGAGATATATAGAAATATCTAACACATCACTATTCTGATCTCAATGTAAGCCTTGCTATTATAGAATAATATATTCTGATATATTATTCTTCTCGAGTAAAAATATGTCTAATTTCGATAGATACACAAACTATCGTGACTATAAGCCCGAACTCCACGCCATCGCAATTCTATATCATAATCTAAGCCTTGCTGTTATAGAAAAATATGTAACAAAAGAGAGAAAGAAATAAAGAAAAAACATTTATTGACGACATACATTTACTAACTCGATTACATTAAACACACATCAAATATGAGACAATAGGTATATCGTCAACTAGGCCCCCCACCTCAGGCATAATGTTGCAACGGCAAATGGATTGCCTCTGCAACGCCGATATTCTGGAGGGACCTAATTTGGGCATCAACGGACGAAAAAACAAGACAATCATTTTAGTATACAAAATGTCTTACTCTCAAGTAAATAAGCTCTAATTTCGCTAGCTGTACCATTCTGATCTTAATCGAATCCTTGCTGTTATAAAAAAATATATCATATTTGCAAATTAATAGTCTTATAAATATTATTAGCTCTACCAACTTTCGCGATTACTCCGCGACCACGAGCCCGAACTCCACGCCAAGCTGGAGTATCTGGACATCTCGCCCGCGCTATACGCAGCACCCTGGATGTTGACGCTGTTCACCAGTCAGTTCCCATTGGGCTTCGTCGTCAGAGTTTTTGGTGAGAGAACTTTTAGCAATTTTAATACGTCACATAAATAAAAAACTATTTCTCAAACATACTTGGAAATGTGAAAACTGCATTATTTTGACAACCTTCTTCGAGCTAAATCGTAATTGCTGTTCTGGCCACATACATGCGAGCAGCGGCTGGCAAAAGTTGTATGAAAATCCATATCTGTCTGTCTGTGCCTGTCAAATAAATTACATAGTAAAATCTTATCTGTCCGAAATATGGTTTTATATTTGTTTTTATTTATTTTTAAGCATTTATGGTTTTATATGTTCAAACTGACTTGCATATAGAAATATGTTTATTTAAAAAAAACTAATAATGATTGTTGTTGTGCGTCATTGGTTTTGAAATCTAGGTAATTGTATTTTAAAATAATAATTTCTGCTTATACCACTCAGTTTTACTTTCTGGGCATTATTTGAGAAAAATACTATACAAGCCTTTTTTTCGATTTATTGTAATTATATTGCACTTCGCTTAGGCTCACATTTTTGTCCAATAATGCTGCTTTTGCTGGCCGCTGCAGTAATGTTCTATTTCTAATATTCGTACGAATTAGCCTATGTCAAGGGGATATTTTTTTTATGTTAAAAAGGTGGCAAACAAGCGTATGATTCTCCTGATGGTAAGTGGCCACCATAACTTATACAGGCCTCGCGCCGTTGAAGAACCCACCCTGACCTAATCTCCTCCTGAACCTCACACAGAAACCTGGCATCCTTCCGGGATAAAAAAGTATCCTTCGTCTCAATCCAGGTCATAAACAATATGCATACCGTAATTCATCCAAGTTGTTTTTGCGCGTTTCAGTAACAAACATAGAAAGTTTTACATTTATAATAAATAATTATTAAATGCTTAAAAAATAAAAACAACTATAATTGCTATTTCTTCTTTCAAATATTTAATACTTGAAAAAGTATTCATTTGACATTGTGGGTTACCTACAATGCGAAGAGATGGCGCTACCTTGCAGCTTAAGACTAGGAAAATTTCGACGCTGCCATCAGGGCCATGGTAGCATAATTGGTCAGTGCATTCGCCCGGATTGCGAAGGATGCGGGTTCGAGTCCCGTCCGCTGCCTGGTCCGCGTGGATATTTTTATTTTCTAGTAAAACTTTTCTTTAGATTTAAACATCTAGCAGTTAAATGCTTAAAAAACAAAACAACTATTTATAATATTAGTCAGATTAACCAATCACGTGCGCGGACAGTTGGCAACGGTTGCCGCGACCAAACCCGCACCCCCGGCGTGATGCGGGGGGACTGTGGTCCTCAGAATGTACGCCGGGTGATCGGTGCAGGAGTATTGTCTGGTTTTTAGTGGCCCTGTTCAGGGCGTTAGGTAGCTCATTTCACCCGGCCTAAGGGCTGGTTGTAATGAGCAGGGAGGAATCCCACATACTTTCTTTTCGGTCCCCCGGTGGCTGAAGGTTGCGTAAGGCATTTCCCAGACAAAAGAAAAGATTAACCAATCACGAATAATACTTTGAGGAGCTCGATGACGCAAGTGGTTAGTGTGTTCGACTGCGATCGTTGCAGTTAAGCAACTTTCGCAATGGTCGGTCATTTGATGGGTGACCAAAAATTTACTATCTCGAGCTCCTCCGTGCTTCGGAAGGCACGTTAAGCCGTTGGTCCCGGCTGCATCTGCAGTCGTTAGCACCCACCAATCCGCACTGGGCCCGCGTGGTGGGTCATGGCCCAATCTCCCTATTCCATCCATAGGGAAGACCTGTGCCCCAGCAGTGGGGACATTAATAGGCTGATGATGATGATGATGATGATGAATAATACTTTGTCATAATAGAAGCTGCGTGGCTACTGCCGCCGGGGTTACATCTATGTTTCTTTATGTTCTCCGAATTTATTATCAGCAACCTTCTTAATTCAGATGGGTTTTAAATACCTGCAAAGCTTTTAACCAAAAAATTCAATAACCTCCTTTTACAGATCTCATATTTCTACAATCGTTGGACGTTGTATTTTCCGTCTCGCTCGGTCTCCTATCGGCACACAAGGACGGCCTGATGATGTGCGAAAGCTGTGAGGAAGCCGCCGAATATCTGAAGCATAAACTCCCAGACATCGACAAGGACATTTACGAGAAAATCATGAGAAAGGCAAGTCTCCTTTTTGAATTTTAACCGTGTCTCCAAAAAATTTGCTTTCTTCTTTGTAATTTAAAATGAATTACTTTTAAAGTTTGACTGCCTCAAGTTAAATCAGATGGTATTTTAAAGTTCCCTAATTAACATAGTTGTAGTTGGTCCTGGTAGCATCATAAAATATTCAGTACATTCAGCCAGTTAGATGTTGATTTGTTTTGTTACAGCTTGAATTCATTTAAAAAATAAACAATAAGCCGAGCCGAGTACTTAAACTATGTATTGTGTATCTTTCTGTTTTTTAAATGCTTATAAGTAGTATTATACTAAACATACCTACTAAAAATGCATTTAAGCATCATGTGCACTACATGCCGACGTTGTTAATAATTACTTTAATATTATCTTAACTAAACTATTAATTTGCCTTAATCATAAATATTATGCAGAATAGCAAGTAAGATAAACTAGCTGTAAGTGTTCCAAAAACTGTAAAAATAAAAAAAAAATACTAGGGCAGTCAACGATTCTGTTTCGAATCCAGCTTAGTGGGACCTAGTAAAAATACTAAAATTTTGTTATCTAGCAATAAAATGCTTTAAATTATATATTAAAGTAAAGGATGTGCTTTTAGCGAAGTATTTGTGTTTAAGAACAACTAAAATTGGATAATCATCCAGCTTGATAGAACAGTAGTTAGCGCTTACAATCTGTAATCGTGGAAGAAGTCTTAAGTCCAAAAATAAAGAAAAAATATCCAAGCACCTTAAGCCTTAGGTCCCAGCTGCATTTGCATTCTTAAGCACCCACCAACACGTATACGGGCTTGCGTGGTGAAACATGGCTTATTACTTCTATTGCGCCCACAGGGGAAGCCTGTGCTCCAGCAGTGGGGACATTAACTGACTGACGATTTAAGATTTCATTTATATTAACAGGTTCACTCTCTAGACATATCACGGCAATTGAATGACTATGCCGTGGAATACGCAGTACTCCGTGAAGAGATGCCGCGACTGGCTACGCTTACTGAGGATAATAGACTTTTAACGAACGACAAGAACCGAATGACCGAGGAGTTGGATGTAAGTTTTGATAGCAATACAATAGCAATAGCTCTAATGCTATCGTTAGAGTCACTAGAGTTTAACATTTCATCTCGCATCTTTCTCACAAATCTACATTGTGATAAAGATATGACAAAGTATTTGGTAAGTTAATTGTAGAATATTGCAGCAATGATTATAGCTTATAGTTTTTTTAGAAATCGAGTAATGCAAATGAGGTAACTATTGGGCAACGCTTATAGATAAAAGCTAAATAGAGATAAAGACAAGATAAGCTGTTACTTGACAGAGTATTTTCTCTCGAATGTTACAAAATTATCAGCAACTTAGCTTGTCGACCTTAGTCAAGTACCTAAGTATCATTCATTGAGTTAATAATTTCCTGTCTTTAGGTTGCTGATTTTTAAGTACTTATAACTAACATCACATTTCATGATAATTAACCCAAAACTCCAATCTTTGCAGTTGGCAATGGACGCGATAACGAACTACCAAAAGACCCAAGCGCGTTTGGAAATGCAAAACAAATTAATGGAGCAGCAACTCACCTTGCTTAGTCGCTACATATCCGCCAATAATCGTCAAGAAGTCCCCATCGAGATCAAGAAAATCGTCCAAACGTACTGCAAAAAGCTCTCGTTCAGCTCCAAAATAACCTCTTTCGGTTCAAAATTCACTTCAGACGAAGACGATAGCAAAAAAGTGTTCAAAACTGGCATATCTGCGCCAAATTTGTTCGCGAAAATCACTAAAGAGGACGTAATGAACGCTGTGAACAACAGAGACAAACTCACGCCACCGAACGATAAGAAAATATTCCTAATGAAGAAATCACAGTCGGTCCACTCGGGCCTGATTGCGAACAACTTGAAGAACTACCCTCTGAAAGTATTGGATGAAAAATCCGAGATGGATTACAAGAAATCGGAAAGTATAAGCGGTGACACGATAAAAGATTCCTTAAAGGAATTGGGTAAGAAGCAATCTGGCTTTTCCGCCAACACTCACGAGCAGATAAGACAAGAAAGGTTTTATGAGCAACAACTGAAACACGATTTTGATGAAAATCTGAAAAGGTTTGATGAGAAAATCCAACCGAAGTCTTATTTGGACGACTTGAGCCTCTTCCAAAGCAGAAAGTGTATGTCTTTGAACTTGCAAAGGGACACGAGAGACGGTAAAGATAGTGGTTTCGTGACACCAATCAGCCCGGGATATGATAAAAGAGATGATTCTTCATCAATTATTTCTCATCCTTTAAGCGATGTAGATGTTGATATTAAATTCGATGGACAATCAACGAAATTGAAACAAATAAGACCTATCAAACAACAAACAACTGTCAATAAGCACATATAGCGAAATTGTAATTGGAATGGGCTTCTGATGGGATTTTCGTGCAAGATGTAGGTTGATTTGTCTATATGTTATGTCGTTACTTTAAAAAATATGTGATTTTTTTGGGTTTTATTATTTTTATATATACCCTACCTTCATAACTTTGAAATGCATATTTTAATGACTATAGTCGTCGAAGATAGTCTCTAATTTTTTCGATGATTTCCTTTAAAAAGTGTGGTTATTTTAAGTACCTATCCAAATGTCTGTTGGATTGCATCTTATGTGAAATCCTAGTACCCAATGTGAATATTCATAATAAACTACTACAAAAAAGTTGTTCATACAAAGTGTTCATTTATAGAAATGAAAATTTTGAAAATTTTTTGACCTATGTACTTATATAGCTTCTTGTTATTTCTATTTATCACGTCTTATTTTCATGCGAAAATATAGTAAATAAAAAATCAAAATTCCTTCAAAAAAGCTCTACCATTATGGATTGAAAACGAATAAAAACGCTTAAAATTCCACGATCATGTTGTAGCTATTGTAGCCGAAATAAAAGTTAGTATCGTTCAAAATGTAGTACTTAACAATTTAACTAATTTACTCTCACACAAAATGACTCGTAGCATATAATTAAATATATTTTTGTAGATGGATTAAGGAAGATTTAGTAGGTATAAATTGCTTGTGAGCTTTTGCTATTTTGGTTTGAAATCATAGCTGTTCTCCGGTGATCACACGTATTTCAGCACAGGAGGCGCCGCACGCGCCGCATTTAAAGTTCGTTATATGCAATTTTTACGGAACCTCGCACACATCCATCAGCACCCTTAGCACGAACCAATATCGATTTCGAATAGTTTGCGAGTGCAAATTGTCAATGTCAAATTTTGTATGGAAACTTGAATAGCAGCTTCACAAAGTACGTAACGAGAACTAATAAACGTCTTAAGTGTAACATTTGAAACCTCACCTTATATTAGTAAAAAAAGAAATAAAACCTACTACAAAAGGAATAAGCCATTTGAACATTATGTTCTAAAATCATATCAAATAGCGCGCGCTTTCACTTGTTACACCTGTTACACACTTCCGTCCCATTTCACGAAATCACTCCTACAAATTGCAGGAAAGCGAGAGGAAAGATGTTACACATCAAAAAATCATTACACATTTGACAATGACATTTCGCTCTCGCAAACTACCTATTCGAATTTGATATTGGTTCGTGCTAAGGGTATAGGTAATATTATCTATATAATATTACCGTGGTTATCTATTTAATATTACCGTGGTACAGCCGCGTACGCGCCGCATTTCGTAAAGTCTATACGTGCGATCAACTTTCAGGTGTGTTTTGTTTTATTTTATATTCTTGCCATTTATAGTTATTTTTATGACAACATACCGCTTCTATGGGGGATTTTTCCTATTATTATAAGAAGGTATTTTGTACTAAATAAAACAGTTTTTATTTACTCCAGACTTTAGCATTCATTTGATGGGTTACTTTAAGTACCTATTTATCTTTCAAACTATCGCCATAAAATATATCCATTTTAAGCTAATTTCAAATATGCATATTTTTACAAACGGTTAAATAATGTTTCAATAGATTGTATTGAATCTTATTCCATCAGCGCCATATTAAGATAAATGTTTTTTAATTTATTGTTAAAGAATTAAGTCAATTTAGCTAATGTGTTTTATATTTTAGATTTTTTAGATGAATAAAATTTTTTACGTTAATTTTTATTGAATAGGTACTAAGTGTATAGCGCTTAGAGTATTTAAGTTTTACATGATATTAGTAATTAGTACATAAGTACTAAACTAATGACATAATAGTTATAAAGTATCTCTAGAATAAACAGAACGATATTTATGGTTGGGGAGCCCAAATGGGGATTTTTGGATTTACTCGAGCGCGGCAGAATAACATAAGCAACCTTGCACCTTCATCAAACATTTAGAAGATTTGTTACGTGACCCCTACTGCAGAGTTTATTTAAAATACGGTCATTTTGGCCGCGACCATAAGTCATGGTTTGATGTTAAAATTTTTTTTTGCTGCCCAAGACTTTCAGCCCTACATGTATGGGGTGAGTACTTTTACAAGGTGCAAGGTTGCCACCCTTATGTTATTCTGCCGCGCTCAAGTAAATCCAAAAATCCCCGCTTGGGCTCCCCTACTATAAGTCTGTTACTAATGTCATGTTAACCTTACAAATCAGCCTTATTTCAAAAATAACTGTATTTTGAAGCACCACTATTATCAAATAAGTGAAAATTAACTAATTTTAAGGATATATTTAGTGAATATACAACTGCCTGCTAATGAGTATTTTCTGTATGTGTGTATAAAAATGTAACTTATTATTTTAAATAAACGTACTTAAATATAAGTACTTATATGTAAATACTGAGAAGAGAATCTATAGCTACCTTCATATTGCCTAATATATGATACTTGTGTGAAAAAGCAAAATAACATTTATCTATTTTAAGCTTAGATTAAAACAAAAAGGGAAGATACGGCACTCGCGGCTCAAAAGTGATCCGCTTAAATTGTGGTGCATGACCACAATTCGCTTTAGTCACAATTGGACATTCAAACACGCGCAATCTATAGCTACCAACAATATTGCGTATAATCGGTGCTATGAAGATAAAACAATGCCTTCGATGGTTTATAAAGAACGCAAATAGTTCAAAATCAAATAATTATATCTATATTTTATTGTATTAAATTTCACAAAAACCGCTGTAGAAACTATGTTAAAGATAAATAAATAAATAAAAAAAAATAAGAAATGCCTCGGCAACACTTTTCATTCGTAAAACTCTAAAAACATTTTTTTCTCAAAAATCACGTTATCAAATACGTTGCATTGAAGCGTATAGTTCTGTCTCGCTCGCTCGATTGAATATTTATATACAGACTTGCGCGTGTGTGAGAGTTGCTTATATAGTTGAGTCGGATCATATTTTATTTGATGCTAGTATGAACGTACCGTGTCTACCCTTTTTGTTTTAATCTAACATTTTAAACTATAATTTTATTGTGTCGCTATGATGAAATTTGATAATGTAATAAAAATTGCTCAAAACTATTTTTCGTGTTGTTGGAATCGATGTTTTGATTGTTAATATAAGATGGCAAATATGGCTTAGTAGCATGTAAGTATTATGAGTAGCGGTACAGTTATATTGTGATTTAGAGTAAAATACATAGTTGACATTATGAGAATCTTGTTTGATTTTTAACCGACTTCAAAAGTAATTCCATGGAGGTTAGAGAGATGGAGAACGATCGCTACGTGCTAAAGCATTAGCCCGCGTGTCCCTGAAAATCTGTAGAATTTATAGATAGGATCTCCCCACGAGCAAAGATGCCATCCGTCTAGAAAACCAGTAAAGGAACTCGCCATTACCTGGTTTGAGACCCTAAGGATCTTGCCGCTCAACCCGGTGACGCTCTGAAAATTATCAACCATCAGCTTTACAGCATACAAACTCAAAAACATCGAGAAAATTACTAGCGTATCGTCCGTGGTATCGTCGCATACACCCGTCACTAATCGTGGCATATTCGTGGCAGGGCCATCCTTTCCCACATCTGCGAACGTAGTTTTGGTGGCTTTTGAATTAAAAAAGTCGTCCGAAATTTGAATTAGTTCTGTCGTATGGTCTTAATGATTTTTTTCGGGTAGCTGGCGACAATTGGACATGCATAAAAGAGGTTGTGGGAATCGATAAATTTACAACATGTGCAACTGAATTAGCGTACTTCATTCAACGTTCGAAACATGGAGGTTAGAGAGAAGGAGAACGATCGCTACGTGCTAAAGCATTAGCCCGCGTATCCCTGAAAATTTGTAGAATTTATAGTTCATTTTTCAGCCACCAGCCGCGCTGCCGTCGGTAAGTAGTATCTGTGAAGGAACGAAATTATAAAAAAAAAACAATTAAAAATTTATTTCATCACCATCATCAGCCTATTAATGTCCCCACTGCTGGGGCACAGGCCTTCCCCATGGATGGAATAGGGAGTTTGGGCCATGACCCACCACGCGGGCCCAGTGCGGATTGGTGGATGCTAACGACTGCAGATGCAGACGGGACCAACGGCTTAACGTGCCTTCCGAAGCACGGAGGAATTCGAGGTAGTAAATTTTTGGTCACCCATCCAATGACCGACCACTGCGAAAGTTGCTTAACTTCAACGATCGCAGCCGAGCGCGCTAACCACTTGCGCCATCGAGCTCCTCAAATTTATTTATTAATCTATATATATAAAAATGAAACCCGTTTTCCGTTGTCACGACATAACATGAAAACGGCTTGACCGATTTGGCTGATATTTTTTTGTAGTTTTCTAATACTCTGTACAAGGTTCTAACGGAAAAAAATATAAAGAAGATCTGTCTGTCTGTCTGCCTGTCCGTATGTCGCAGCCACAATGCGGATTGGCGGGTGCTAACGACTGCAGATGCAGCCGGGACCAACGGCTTAACGTGCCTTCGGACTATTATGAAAATATATATGTTGTTTTTTATTTAATAAAAATTAGTAAAGTCCTCAGGTATGGCGAGACCAGGGAAACAAGGATTCATTTTTATATGGAGGATTTTATAGATTCCAGTTCAAATTGAATAGGTACTCATACATAAGATAGGTCAGCTATACAAAATAAAGTAGTGCATCAAAGCTACGCTAAGGCGGTACGAAGTTCGCCGGGTCAGCTAGTAAATAATAATAAGTGCTCCTGGACACAGCGCGCATCGTCAGGCAGTTTCTTTCTCTGCGACCCTAACCACCGGTAGCTTGGACCTAGCAGCGCTGCTGGTGGCTTTCTGGGTTCGGTTTTTTATACTTTATTTATTTTTGTATTTTACTTTTATATGTGTTTTATAAAAAAACCTAAATGAAAAAAAAATGAGAAATAATAATAAAAATTTCGTTATTTTCTTTGAATGATATTATATACACGTATATTAAACGTTGATAGATCATGTCAAATTAGCGCACAACAGTCTGCTTTTATTGAGACAACTTGGCGATCGCAGCGCCTCACTTATTTTGTCCATATTTCTGGGATACTATTTTCTACAGCGATCGTTCTCCTTATCTCTAACCTCCATGGTTCGAAAGCTACAATTTAATGAGGGCTATCGCGTATGAATCCGCCGCTAGAGGCGCTAGTGTAGCGTGAGGTCTCCGAAATGTCAAATGTTATTGCTTGTTGGTTGACTACGCGGGTTTATTACTTATTAAAATAATGTTGTGAATAATTGGTAACGATTCGGCTTAATTATGGCAAATATGAGTTATGTGGCAATGAATGTCAGTTATTAAAAATTGAGCTTAGAAAAATGATTAAGTTCCCCTTTTTTCCGAATAAAACGGAACTGCGCGTCACTGTGGCATGGCCTATTATGTTTAGGATATGGTTCTTTTGTGTTAAAATACCATCTAAATGTAACCTTTGATTTCATGTGCGTATTAATAAACTTTAAAAGTTACAATTTAGGACCTCACTCAACAGTGGCGCCATGTGGTGAGACAGAAAACGGTAGACCTCATTACAAATCTTCGTCACGTTAAGTGTGGGATAGGATAAGCATAGGGCCTCCACGTTGTCAAATTCAACATCAATGTCAAACTGTCAAACACAAGGTGTGATGTGCGGGTCCCCATTAGTGTTCACTCATTCTCACACATAATGCTCACACACACAAATATACACATACTCATACTAAATATTGATTATATTGTGTAATTATAATTTTTATTATTTTTAAAGCATGTAACTGCTTGATGTTTAAATCTAAAGAAAATATAACTAGAAAAAATTCCACGCGGACCAGGCAGCAGACGGGACTCGAACCCGCACCCTTCGCAATCCGGGCGAATGCACTGACCAATTATGCTACCGCGGCCCTCACGGACCGCGTCGAAATTCTTTCTAGCTATTCTTAAGCTGCAAGGCAGCGCCATCTCTTCGCATTATAGGTAAACCCACAATGTCAAATGAATACTTTTACAAGTATTAAACATTTGAAAGAAGAAATAGCAATTATAGTTATAATTTTTATTATTTTTAAAGCATGTAACTGCTTGATGTTTAAATCTAAAGAAAATATAACTAGAAAAAATTCCACGCGGACCAGGCAGCAGACGGGACTCGAACCCGCACCCTTCGCAATCCGGGCGAATGCACTGACCAATTATGCTACCGCGGCCCTCACGGACCGCGTCGAAATTCTTTCTAGCTATTCTTAAGCTGCAAGGCAGCGCCATCTCTTCGCATTATAGGTAAACCCACAATGTCAAATGAATACTTTTACAAGTATTAAACATTTGAAAGAAGAAATAGCAATTATAGTTATAATTTTTATTATTTTTAAAGCATGTAACTGCTTGATGTTTAAATCTAAAGAAAATATAACTAGAAAAAATTCCACGCGGACCAGGCAGCAGACGGGACTCGAACCCGCACCCTTCGCAATCCGGGCGAATGCACTGACCACTGACATTGTGGGTTTACCTATAATGCGAAGAGATGGCGCTGCCTTGCAGCTTAAGAATAGCTAGAAAGAATTTCGACGCGGTCCGTGAGGGCCGCGGTAGCATAATTGGTCAGTGCATTCGCCCGGATTGCGAAGGGTGCGGGTTCGAGTCCCGTCTGCTGCCTGGTCCGCGTGGAATTTTTTCTAGTTATATTTTCTTTAGATTTAAACATCAAGCAGTTACATGCTTTAAAAATAATAAAAATTATAACTATAATTGCTATTTCTTCTTTCAAATGTTTAATACTTGTAAAAGTATTCATTTGACATTGTGGGTTTACCTATAATGCGAAGAGATGGCGCTGCCTTGCAGCTTCAGAATAGCTAGAAAGAATTTCGACGCGGTCCGTGAGGGCCGCGGTAGCATAATTGGTCAGTGCATTCGCCCGGATTGCGAAGGGTGCGGGTTCGAGTCCCGTCTGCTGCCTGGTCCGCGTGGAATTTTTTCTAGTTATATTTTCTTTAGATTTAAACATCAAGCAGTTACATGCTTTAAAAATAATAAAAATTATAACTATAATTGCTATTTCTTCTTTCAAATGTTTAATACTTGTAAAAGTATTCATTTGACATTGTGGGTTTACCTATAATGCGAAGAGATGGCGCTGCCTTGCAGCTTAAGAATAGCTAGAAAGAATTTCGACGCGGTCCGTGAGGGCCGCGGTAGCATAATTGGTCAGTGCATTCGCCCGGATTGCGAAGGGTGCGGGTTCGAGTCCCGTCTGCTGCCTGGTCCGCGTGGAATTTTTTCTAGTTATATTTTCTTTAGATATATTGTGTAATTTGTGTAATATATGTACTTTTATGTAGGTATATGTATAAATTAAATATTTAATATGTAAATGTATTCTGCAACAGTTACCTAAAATTTAGCAATAAGTTTTTCAAATTATACCTAATATTACCTAAGCCTCAAGTCACGTCATACCCTGTTTTTATGATGTATGTAGTCAGCGGGAGGGTCCTGGTGACCTGTGTCACAGGTTTCGCTGAAACCTAATTCAGGCACCAGTCTCTCACAATACTATTAAATATTGTAAACCACAAGTGATATACCACAATGAACTTTTTTTCATGTGAGAGAAAAATAAATAAATGATTGATTGATTGATTCAATTCCATACCTCGTCGTTGCGGTCACGCGGCAATTCTGTAGCGAGTCACGTTTAGGCGCTTTGCAGACGGCGGGGCGGAGCGGGCCGGTCAATTTCGCCGCGAACGATAGCACAAAATGAATCCTATACTACAAACGCACACAGAGGGCAAAAAGACCGCGCCGCAGGTGCCCGGCGGGCACTGGCGGCGCGGCATGTCCGCGGCTAGCCGCCGTGGATCATACAAACCAGTTTATATGGAGTAACGCAGACGGCGGCGCGGGGCGGCTAGCTCAGTCCGCGCCACGCGCTTTTTAGTGATGGACTATTCACTAGCACGAACGTCCTGAACTGACTGCCTCTGCCCGTCGTGTGCTTTGTGTACGCGGCAAGGGCAGCCGCAGACATCGACGGGTAGACGGGGTTTTTATTGCTTCGCTTACAAAAAGAACGCCCCGCCCCGTCATCTGCAAAGCGCCTTATGCGCTGGGATGATCGCCGCGCCGTCCCTAGTAGATTTCCAGACGATCGAAGCTCGGACTCGCCGCGACGCCCATGGTGGTATATCGTTATTCGTATTTTTACTACATCTATGCATAGTCACTTAAGTACTGATGTTGTACTGCACCGCGCCTTCCTCGACATAACTCAATTTTATCCACAATCTTTAATGCAATAACCTTTTAAAATTCTCTTAAAATCAATGCTGTCAGTTTCAACGAACAGTTTGCAAGTTTGCAATCTTTGATTATTTGCTATCTTTGCTTACTATAGAGTATTAACAATCAAGGTTTACAATGACGACAATGATCGATACTGTCATAAAACCACTTGGACTTTTTTTTTCTCAGTTCTTTTCTTCCCTATTGGGAAAGAAAAATTGCAAAGCAATGCAGCCATTGTCTTATTTTTGTATCAATCTTCCTTTTTTTTACATTAGAATGTATGTTTGACGCATTCTAATGTTTTTTGGAGTGTTTGGCACAAAATGTATCTAGTCAGCTTTCTCGACAAGCTTCTGTGAGGTAGTCAACACTACTATAAAGTTCTCACGTCCACTTGACCGGTATAGCGTATATTTTAAAGAATCCACTAATTCTTCAGTTGCGCAGACGGTTAAGCGTTTGTAACACAAATCACACGAATTTATTTCACAATACCCACTATGAATGAATTCAAGATTAATTAAAATAAGACGCGAACCGTACTCGCGGAAACCCGCCAAAAACTCGCATAGACATATAAGTCCATGCGAGTTTTTTATTAATATTTATATTTTTATAATTATATTTTTTTAATAATATAAAGACGTTTATATAATAAGTTCATACTCAGAACCCACTCAGTATTCAGACTACAAACTGTCAAATCTACTGTCATATTATATTCTATAATCACTAAACTTCTCGTAATAAAATTTCTCAAAATTTTAGTGTTCATTTAATATCTTTTAACTGCGTGTACTTAGGTAATAAACTAAAAACAAATACCGTAGCCAATCAAAAAAATATTGAGCGTTACGGCATACCTGAAGACGTGGATATCTGAATTTGAAATAACTTGAGCTTTGCTTAAGCCAAAATTACTCTGCCAGCCTAACAACATACCCCTTTACATTTCTGCCCAAAATGCCTTCATTGAAGGTACCTCATGCCCTGTCACTGACAATTGAAGCCCATAATAAATGGCTGGAGATATTGAAGAATGCACAGGAACTGATTGACACTGACATTGAAATGCAGGTAAGTTCAAGATCACAAACCTGCCAGACTACTTAAATTACTGAAGATCTATCAATTTCAAATTGATTAGGTACTACATTCTCTACAACATACTGTTAGTTATAATTATTAAACTCTACTTTAGTTAAGCAAAACATGTTATTTTTCTAACGCTAGTATGTTTTGATGACATGACATTCCGTATGTGACGTTATGACAATGTTGCCATTTTCTATAATTTAAATATGACTTGTTAGTACGCTGAAACACTTCCGGTGTAGCGGAGTTTGATATCTGAATGATTAATCGATGTAATGTCGATTGATCATTCATATTCAAGGTGGTTGCATAAACGTAGGGTCTATGCCGTTTTGGCTGTATGGTGACATTGGCTTTGCGAATCTTATGGGATGGTGTGTGCCCGTCTTTATGAAGTATTGGCTATGATACCGTTCATAGACAAGCTGCATAAAGACGTTAATCTATGAAAAGTGACAAATATGTGGCGGTGGAGAGTTATAAAAGAGCGCTCCACCTTAGATTGAGTGACTTTTGCTGCGACCGTCGTCCTAGTTGGTGATTCAATAAAATAGTGAAACCTCTGCAGAGTTGTAATTTATTATAAGGCTAATAATACTTAAGAATCAGTCTTCAGACTGTAAGTAAAGTGAGTAAATTTTTTACGTCAATTTTACACACTAATACTATTCGATTATCCATATATTGCCATCAGAAATCTATTAGTGTTATTAGGATTTTTATTTATAAGAAATTGTTTGGTAAAGATCTGTATTTACTCTTGCTGAAATGAGTGGAGTGACGCAAAGCCCTAACTTCATTTATTTTGCGAAAAACATAACGAAAAGCAAATAACCCATAACGTAAAAGAGTGCCAAACTGTACTTCTTGGGCCTTGGCACTTTTCTAAGGATACTAAAAACGTATAATATAATAAATTTAAAGATCTTTAAAATGAGAGTGACCTTTGAACTAATTATTAATTTATATTCATCACAAATAAATACCCTCATAAAGAATCTTGAACCTAGGATCCTTTAGACAAAAGCTCTGCCGTTGAATAAACCGATCGTCAACTAAGGCTTCGATTTCGTCATCGAGGATCAATAGTTTTTCATTAGAACATTTAATTCGTCCAGGAAAAATCAGCAGCAGGTGTTCGCTTAAAAGAAAGACATTTACCCGCAGAAGTCCTGGGCAGGACTTATGCCCAGTATTGCGCTCTCGTCAACAAAATGTATGACGCTTTCCTAAACAACGTGCAGCTACAGAGGGAAACTTATATGAAGGATATTGTCAGCGTGTTTTTAAAGAGGTGCGTTAGAATTTCTTTAGAAACTGATTTTACCTGGAATCATAAAAATCGGAAATTGAAAATGCCTAAAAACTACTGTTATGTAAATGTATTATTGACGACCTCCGTGGCTGAGTTGTTTTGTACGCCGGGTTTCATGGTGTCGCCGACTCGAGAAGTCACGGGTTCAAATCCATGAAAATTTCATCCTTTGGCAAAATTCAAGAAAGGTGAAATCTTTTTCAGAGATGTGTTTGATCTATATATATTCCTTGCTGTTCTTGGTGTAAATATATAAACATTCTTTTCTTACATATTCTAAGTTACATTTACTTATTTTCTCATAGAGAGTGATAAAAAGTAGAGTATCTACGTCGGAAGCAACTTTTTTTCTGAATGGCTTCGCACGGTTTGTGCATTTAGCCAATGTCAAGTGTTAAAATGTTTAGAAATACTATAGCACTCGTGGTCAAAGTAAAAAATCAAGTCAAAGTAAGTAGCAGTCAAGTCAATCCCCCTTCCCCTATGTTTCAGTAAAAGTGTGGGGATTTACTGGAACCTCCCCATGGAATTCTTGATGGAACGTCGAAAGACACTTTCCGCTATTTTGTTTGCGACATAATGGCCATTTGAAGTTAATTTTCGGGCACGGTTAACATCTTAATCATTCTATATGAGCAAGTATGTAGTTACTTACTTCCTTACGTTGTATTTGTTGCTTCCTTCTAAGATTTCAGTCTAAGGAAAGGCCTGTGCCCTAGTATCATCATTTTACTGTTACAGAATCTATGAACTGCGCAATGAGATCGTACACCTGATCGTCAATGATTATATATATGTAGATGAAGGCTTGACACAATTGAAACTAACACCCGAAGACATACAGGTGAAACATAAGAGTGAGATCTTTTTTGTTCCTTTATGTTATAGGGGGCATACGAGCAGACGGCTCACCTGATAAGTAAGGTAAGTGATCACCGTCGCCCATGGACACTTGCAAGACCAGGAGTATCACAAATGCGATGCCGGCCTTTAAGGAAGGAGTACGCTCTTTTTTTTGAAGGTTTTTGGGTCGTATTGGTCCGGAAACACTGCTGGCGATAATATATTCCACAGTTTTGTCGTACGTGGTAAAAAAATCCGACAAAAACGCACGGTTGTGGATAGCCACGCATCAAGATGATGGGGATGAAATTTTTGTCGCGATGTACGATGGCGAAATGCAGCAGCTGGAATTAATCCGAACAATTCCTCAGAACACTCCCCGTGATAAATGCGATAGAAGATGCAGAGCGAAGCTACATCCCAACAGAATCTTAAAGATATCATTATTATGACTCTGTCAATAGGACATACTTGTTCTCCAGCAATGGGACATTATTAGAATGAAAATTTTACCATGAATATTACAAACATGTTTTGAAAACAGATCGTTGTCCCCTACCACTACCCTCTAGAATGTCGAAGTGAGTCCAGCGAGTTATTACTGCAGAAAATGTGGCATAATGCTGAAAAAAGGAAAAATGCGACATTGAAACGGGTAATAACTTAACCATTGTAATGACTTACCTATTAGTTAATGTTTTTACACCCAAATCAGTGTTGTTTAAGATTCTTATGGATATGCGGCTAGTGTTTATAAATATTTTACGTTCTTTAGACATTTTTTTTTATGAAACAATATACAAATACCACAAAAAAAATTAAAAGGCTTCCCACGCTTTTTCTTTTTGAATAGTAGATGAAATAAAATCAAAACTGTGTCTAACCAAGGCGAAACAAGAAGGATTTATTCGTTCTCAATGACTTTTAAAAGAAACAGTGACAGGAAAATTTAGCGTGTTCCATATCGGTACAGCGCCATCTAGATGTTATAACTACTAAGTACCTACTGCACTGTGAAACAAAAAGTCTATTTTGGGATATACCTATCACCAATTCAAAGAATTTTTTAGCCCTATACCTAACTTAAAAAATATATAGTAAATAAAACTAGTTTTTACGGGTTAATGCACGAAACTTTATTTATTTATTGACGTTTCGTAGCCTTTACAGGCTTCGTCGTCAGAATAAAACTTTTATTTAATTTGTCGAGCTACCTTCGAAAGACGTGCATTAACCCGTAAAAACTAGTTTTATTTAATGAGTGATGTGCGTGAAAACCTAAGAAACAAACAAATATATAGTAGTGCTTTAGAGCATATTATTCATGTCTTCCCAAATGAATACTTCGTTTGAGGAATAATTAAGAGCTAACGGTAATTTTTATATATAGAAAACGTCAAAAACAGAAAATAAAGTACCTGTTTCCAAAGAATACAGCACGAACTTGCAATCATCTGGTGATATGTCGGAATATTCTTGCGAAGATCAACAGGAAGACAAAAATGGTAAAACCTTAATGCATGCAATGGTAAACAAACAAAATAATTATTTAATAAAATAATGCAGAAAGCACTTTCGAAACAGGTCGGAAAATATTTTTAGTGGCCTAGCCTAAAACATCTCAGATATTTCAGATCCTTCTATTGAACTCACAGTTACACCGGAAGAATATATTCAAGCAAATATTATTCAACGACATGAGAGATTCAGGTTTGCTAAATATTTTTATTTTTTCCTACCGCCTTAATACTAAGTCAAAGACCTAGACCTCGCGCCCTTCACATCAGGATAGACGCTTGTAACACGCGTGGCATCACTCGTGTGTCACCGCACCTGAGGCCGCAGTCCTACCGCCTCTATACTCAGTCACTGCACTGGACCTCGCGCCCTCCACATCAGGATAGACGCTTGTAACACGCGTGGCATCACTCGCGTGTCACCGCCCCTGAGGCCGCAGTCTTACCGCCTCTATGCTCAGCCACTGCACTGGACCTCGCGCCTTTCACACCAGGCTAGACGCTTGTAACACGCGTGGCATCACTCGCGTGTCACCGCCCCTGAGGCCGCAGTCCTACCGCCTCTATACTCAGTCACAGCACTGGACCTCGCGCCTTTCACATCGGGATAGACGCTTGTAACACGCGTGGTATCACTGGCGTGTCACCGCCCCTGAGGCCGCAATCCTACCGCCTCTATGCCCAGTCACTGTACTGGACGTCGCGCCCTCCACACCAGGCTAGACGCTTGTAACAGGCGTGGCATCACTCGCGTGTCGCCGCCCCTGAGGCCACGGTCTTATTGCCATTAGGCCCAGTCACTGCACTGGATGTCGCACCCGCCACGTCAGGATAGACGCTTGTAATACGTGAGTCATCACTGTAACATCATATTTTATTATTTCAGGCAATTCTTCATGATGGATTTTAAAGCAAAATGCATTAAAAGAAGAACATACTTTGCCTCTAAAACTAAGGAAGCTCCCTTGCCATTAAAGATTGCTGCTGCACAACTGATTCAGAAAACTTATAGGTAACTACAGTCATTATCTTCATATTTTCAAATGCTCTTATTTGTAAAAATAATTTTGTGGACAGTTTACTGCATCTATCCAAGAAACGTTACTTACTTTGCTGGTTTAGCGACCCGGAATCTTGACCTTCGACAAGAGATGATGCCAAATAGACCCCTCACACTAGCATCTTTCGAGCGTCGTCGTTATCCCAGCGGCGACGCAAAGTCGACACGACGCCAGCACTGGCCGGCTTGCATTGTACTTGTTCGCAAAATAACTTAGAATTGACGCACGACGACGACACAACGCTAGTGTAGGGGCCAAATTAAAGAAGCAAGGCGCTAATTGAATAAACGCTGTGACAATACGAAACCGTTGTCAATTTTGATTACAGAGCTTATATGAAGTCAAAAAGAGAACACATTCTCGATACCAAGAGAGATATGATGCTAGGTCTTATACCCAATAGTTTTTCAAACACATTGAAGTATGACGAAGAAAATAACAAGGTAAATGAGCTTTTTTATCTACTGCTCCGATTCCAATTAGAAGTTAAAAGAGGATCATCGATTGTGTTAGCTGCGCATTCCCATGAACTTCTATCATTGGAGTCAACACTTGAATTGTGCTAGTGTTCGGGAGAAGTCACCTCTACCATAATGTACTGACACGACACACTATCTAGCTAGTTTACCGCTCTACTTGGAGATTAGCACAATCACATTTTAGTATGCTATTCACAGTAAGTAGTTTTAAGTAATTGTGTAGTCGTCCCACATCGTCACTGCTGCCAAGAAGAGCACACCCTAAAGTCGCGACATCAAAATGGCTAAAACAAATCACGTCATCACACTTGCGAGGCACGTTCGCCGAGACGTACGCACTTGAGGCAACAGGGCGAGCCGTGCGGTCCTCTAATCGGTACTCACCTTAAGACTTACAGATATTCTTGACCAATAGTGGTTAATGCTAGATATTTCTGCTCCCTGACAGTTGTACGAAAGAAGGCGTAAAACACGATCAAGACTGAACGAAATATTTCTAGAGGAATTGGAAAAAGAGAGGATCCGTTTGATCATGTTCAAGAAAGAGGATCAAATCGATGACATCACTGATGAGATCAGGGAATGGTTTAAAGACTGGTAAGAATATTCATTTTTTTTAAAGCGCAGCGAAATGAAACTTACGAAAGCGCAGTTATTACCTTTGATCATAATTATCACCTCTCATCGGATATATACCAATATCCCCTCTGCTTCGGCACAGGCCTTCCCTCAGGAACATTGTGAACAGGCCACTTATGACTACTATAGCCTGAATCAACAAAAACCTGTTAATATTTCATTTTTGGTAACCAATTTCGGTCATTGTGAAATTGTTTAATTTCCATGATTGCAGACCGACGCGCTAACAACCAAACGGTTTTTGCTTACTTTACCTTGCAAATGCTTTTTTAAATTTCTAAACTTCTTAGTATATTTAATACGACGTTGCAAGATGTCAACTAAAGAAGTTTTTTTTTTTTTTAAACAACTGAACCAGGTATTACGGCTATGGGTTCTTCCCTGAATTTCCTCACGAACTGGAAGGCGGTACTTTGATGGTGGTCAGAGGAGAGTATCCATCGATTGAAGAGAAAATTGAGTCGGATGAAAAATATCTAGCTGCTACTAAAGGAAAGACAAAGGATCAGGTATGAGGCATACACAAGCTTTAATGATAACGGTTCTCAGATATAACGATAGCAAATTGAAATTTTCAAATCCTTAAGGTTAGTAAGGTTTTGTGAGAACTAAGATTGGGTTCAGACTGGCACGTAAGAACGGCTGTAGCAGCAATTTTTCTGTTGCATCAGCTAATTCATAACTGGACTCAATTTACACCGAACATCAAAGGGGTGTGTAATACCAAGATTGCAATGATGTTATAACAAGATTTTCAACAGTAAAAGTAAATTTGTGAATGTAAAAAACTGATAGATCAAAATGTCTTTAAATGTGGAGGATTTTACTTTGATCATTCTGCTTTCTACAGTTAGTACGGCTTTCGATATATCGATATGTATATTAATATTATTACATATCTTATAGTTGAAAGATGATGCGGCTCGGGCGAAAGCCGATGCTCTAATGAAAGCGCAAGCAGAGAAACAGAAAGAGAGAAAAGAGGCGCAACAGCTTTTAAAACTACGATGCGATCCGTTCTCTGATCCAGGATACGAGGTCAAGCGTTCTGAAGTCAGGCATAGTTTGATCGAGGTGAAGTAACTTTAAAATTTGTATGTATAGGATATTAAAATCCAAATGTCGTAAATATTGTTGAAAAAGGTAAAATTAGATATAAATAATCTCAATTCCATTGTTTATGTTTAGGCCATCCACAGGTACCGAAGTGTGTGGTCCATTCACGACCGTTTCCCTCCTGACAAATCTGGTGAAGTCGTATATGGATTCATAAAAACATTTCTTACCGAAGACTTGATGGAAGAAATTCACGTGGATTGCAGAAAATATGTGGATGAGCTGATGCGGTAGCTTTATTGTCTTTGAAGTTGCCATGCTCATAATAACCATTATTAGTATCATCAGCCACGTTATTCTTAATATTAATAACGTTGTCAATGGCTTTATCAAGAACATTATTTTATCATCAATGTTAATGTAGATTTCAGTAGAAGGGAATATTTTGATATTCTTTTTATTATCAAAAAGCTTGGGGCTACTTCTCCAAACGAAAAAATAGCGTCTGCTTGGAGAAACTAGGTTTTTTAAAATTAATTTGTAATTTATAATATTCATTACTATAGTCTGGCATGCAGCATACCTTGGACATATACATAACGGTGCCTCGCTTTATTATAAATACACTAGCTGACCCAGCGAACTTCGTACCGCCCTAAAAAAATAGGGGTTGTCCAGCGGACAAAATTGTGAATCTAAACCATTCTCAGATCCCCTTGAACACACACAAAAAATTTCATCAAAATCGGTCCAGTCGTTTAAGAGAAGTTCAGTGACATACACACTCACAGAAGATTATATATATAAAGATTAAAAAATCGCAAACTACCAAAAATTTATCACTGGCGTGTCCTGACACCAGTTTTGTCGAATTAATGTAAAATAACTTTTTTCAACTAAACAACTAAAACGTTTGAAAGTCGAGTTGGGTATGGGATCTGTAAAGGCACACCACGTAGTCCAAAGGATCAGAGTCCACGTGAACCCCTTACATTAAAAAGAAGGGATCATCCGTCTGAACTGAACATACAGGCATACACCGGCTTTAGTTTTGAAGGAGTCTTCAAGCTACGTGCTGCAAGCCAGGATAATTTAGGGAGCTTGTGGCAGCGGGCGAAAGTATTTTGTGCCTCCGTCGGAGACAACAATGCTAGCCGTGCTGTCTCAAGATGGTGGTGGACAGCGTTGAGGTTTTGAGTGGAAGCCGCGTATTTTGCAGAACTCGACGTCAACCACCGCGGAAGGCGTGAGAGTGTGCACCGCTGTACGCCCGAACTTTGTTTTGCAACTGCTATTATAAAGGATGAAGAGATATAAAACGAATGAACATTGTCGCAACAAAACCGGGCAAATAAGCGAGGCTTGTTTCCCTAAAAGACTTTCTAAAGACGAGATGTACCGATTAGCCGGATGGAAAGCCTTCGTACCAAAAATCATAAACATTACCACTCGTAATTGGTTAATTTTGATCAGTTTCTATGTTATTCATGTAATTATTATCTTGCCATGTGTCTTTCTGTATTCTCCAGGTTAGATTTAAAGCTGTTGATAAAAATGCAACAAACTATGTACAAACGAATCGGTTGGAAGTACCCTAAGATTAAACCAAGGAAGAAACCTAAAATGCCACAGATACAGAAACCATTAAACGTCGATAAATCAATGTTAAAGGAGTTTGAGGTAAAAATACGATTCTATTAAAATCTAACTAGAAAATTTTAATAGGTATTTTTACTATGAAACTACTTAGGTAAGATCTTCTGCAAGGAAGTTTTGTAGTTCTACATGTTTGTTTTGTTTCAACTAATCTTGTAATATCTAATAAACAAATTGTTCACCAGTAGTTTTTACAATAACCTAATTGATCTCGATAAATGACGACGGGCAGCGGCGGGTGGTAGAGGGCGAATCCAAAATACGTTATTAGTGTAATAATTAGTAATTAAATAAGTAATGCCGCTCGCCTCTCCTTATATTATTGATGTTGATATCTTAACTTTTCGGGGGAGGTTTGAACCCCCAAACCCCTCCCCCTGGCTACGCCCATGGGTCAGTGTATTCGCCCGGATAGCGAAGGATGCGGGTTCGAGTACCGTCTGCTGCCTGGTCAGCGTGGATTATTTTCTATTTTCGTTTTTTGTAGATATATATATATATACTAGCTGACCCAGCGAACTTCGTACCGCCCTAAAAAAATAGGGGTTGTCCAGCGGACAAAATTGTGAATCTAAACCATTCTCAGATCCCCTTGAACACACACAAAAAATTTCATCAAAATCGGTCCAGTCGTTTAAGAGAAGTTCAGTGACATACACACTCACAGAAGAATTATATATATAAAGATGTGTGTGTGGGGGGGGGGGGGGGGTGGGATGCGTGCGCAGCTCTTCCCGAAGAGCATGAAAGTTGGAGAGTTGAATTTTGTTCTTAATATAACCTGTGCTTTACTGATCTATTGATTTCTTTTTACAGGACTATCAAGTTTATGTAGACTTCTTCTTAGACACAAATCCGACCCTAAAGAAAGAGAGGGAGGAGTATGCAATCATCAATAACTACCGCGAAATAATGTACAAAAAGATGGCCGAAATCAAAAAGAAAAAGAAAGCTGAACGCTAATCCACCATTTTGTTTTTCGACGATCTCAAAATGGCGGTGAACCACGTGTGACTTTTATACTGGTTATAAGTAGGTATTTCTTTGGTGTCAGCATTTAAAAGACATTATTATTTTAAGTATCTTTCAAAAGTGTTAAATAAATTCACGAAATAAAATTTGTGTAGGTTTTCTTCTTTCACGGGGAAGGACATTGTTTTCTTTATAATATTTATTAGCGACCTTCTGGTAGTTCATAGAATTTTAGCCACTCAAACAACCTTAACTGTAGAACAGTATACTTTTATTTTATTACTGGTATTCATCATCATCAGCCTCTTAATGTCCCCATCACGCGGGCCCAGTGCGGATTGGCGGGTGCTAACGACTGCAGATGCAACCGGGACCAAAGGCTTAACGTACCTTTCGAAGCATGGAAGAACTCGAGATAGAAATTTTTTGGTCACCCATCCAATGACCGACCACTGCGAAAGTTGCTTAACTACAACGAACGCAGGTTCGGCTGCGCTAACCACCTGCGCCATTGAGCTCCTTGGTTACTCCATTACTGGTATTAATTAATTTAAACAACAAGAATTAACTTTTTCTTTTTTTCTTGCAGCCAGACCTGTATTTTTTTTTCTCAGCGGTTTTTCCTTTCAGCTAATACCATAGCTGAAAGAAAATACGCTGAGAAAAATTGGGCGGTCTTCAGAAGGTGGATAAACTGTCCATGGGGAGCAATGACCCCTTTCCATCGAATGGGCTATCAGATCATTAGCCTGCATAAGCAAAAAAAATGCTTTATTACTGCAACGTTTGCAACGTTACAGCCACTTTACTTGTATAGCGCCTACGGCTGATAATAATACATATAAAAAAAGGTAAATTTAAAAAATCAAAAAACCCGACTGCTTAATTATACTTCAAATAAAAACTGAAAAGAAAAAAACAAGTCCAGTAGTCTATAATTCTGTTAATAAGGAACAAAGCTACTTTAACAGTCGGGACCCATTAGATATTCAAGAATACATAATATTTTTCAACAGTGGGTCCCGACTGTTAAAGTAGCTTTGTTCCTTATTAACAGAATTATAGACTACTGGACTTGTTTTTTTCTTTTCAGTTTTTATTTGAAGTATAATTAAGCAGTCGGGTTTTTTGATTTTTTAAATTTACCTTTTTTATTTCACACTTTTTAGTTAGTTAGTATTTTAAGACGGTATATACCGTAGTCTTGTTACTTCAGTAAGGGAATTAATATCGCGGGAATTATTAAGTACCTTAAGACAGTCTAAAAATGAATCTAATGATACCGCATACATATTTTTTTAAAGGGAAATTTAGAAAAAATATTATTATGTCTTTATCCCGTGGGACTTTTAGGATAAAATGTATCCTATGACACTCCCGTAATCAAGACAAATCTAACGATACCTCATACATCAAAATCCATCAAGCCGTTTAGGCTACAGGAGGTCACAAAGGAACAGACATACATACATACTTACATACACTCCCTAAACATTACCCTCCCTCTTTGGCAGTCGGGTAAAAACTAGCCGTCCCAGCAAACTTCGTATCGCCATAAAAAAGTAGGGGTTGGTGGTAGATGAGTGAAAATTTAGGGTTGTATGTATTCTTGTATGATGTATCATAAAAAAAATAAAAACAAAAATATGTCCATAAAAAATTTAGGGATGGGACCACCCTTAACATTTAGAGGCATTAAAAAAATGGTTGCCTGTAAAGTCGGTTTTACGGGCGAAGATTTTACGTGACAACGTCTTTTTCTCGGTAGAATATTTATTGATATGAATATAATTAAATTGCACAATAGGAACAAGGAATTGAATGAAAATAAGAATTGCACAAATTTTAACTATAGAAATATATTTTGTTTACTAAAACATTGTACATGTAAACTTAAACTTAACACGAGAGACTCATCGTAACGTTACCGAGCGTTACACTTTTTCATAAGTGACTCCCAGCCGCAACCTAATTTAAGACGTTGTCACGTCAAAAGAGACCCTTAACATTTAGATGTTGTCCGATTCTCAGACCTACTGAATATGCATATAAAATTTCACTTAAGTGATAATGGTTGTCCACCTGTAACGTAGTGTTCTGAAACCTACAATGCGCCTTCGCGCCAAAATTCAAACTATTGGGTATTGTAACGTAGTGTTCTCAAATGGGTTAGGAGGAATGTTATCCCAGGAAATTGATAGAACACTACGTTACACAACCCTATAATTTTTTTGGACAATATTTTTTTAATGTGGTATTAAAAATACATACAACCCTAAATTTTCTCTTCTACCACCTGCCCTTATTTTTATGGCGGTACGAAGTTCGCTGGGTCAGCTAGTATATATATAATTTGGTTACCTTTTGTCTCAATTTGATCGATGGCAGTCAAAAACGGGCGTAAAAGCAAAAACATTGTGATAAAAGTGGTGTAATTCTTTGAAATACAATATTGAAAGTAATACAAATCTTTCTTTGCATCGAAGTGCCAAAGTTACGTTGCCCTGGACTCCCTTTCAGAGCCAGAGTACCCAATTAAGAGTTTAAGGCCCGTATTACAGAATGACAACTAAATGTTGATCTTTACTTGAGTACAGTTAGAAAGGGATGTCGCTATGTGTTATATACAGGGTGTTACAGAATTCCGAAATAAAAATTTGTAGGTATCTGAGCGGGGCGCAGGGGCGCCTGGGGGAGAGAGGGGGCTCTGTTTTGGTAGTAGTATTCGTACGCATTTATAGGGTTGTCATAGGCAGGTGTAAAACGATATTTTTATTAATTTAATTAGAAAATAAAAGTGGTCTGAAAGGCGTCAAACTTTCGTAGGTAATTCTATACAAGGAACTCAACCAAACCCTAAAGTTTTATTTCGGACTTTTGTCACACCCTGTATAGCGACATCCCTTTCTTGAGCATAGGCTCAAGACTAGATCAATCACTGAGAATCTTTCTATAATACGGGCCTAAGAGCCCTAGCCCGGATTGAGAAGGCTGTTGGTTCCAGTCTAGCCTGACACCTAGGCTAGTAAAGAGTTTTTTCCAATTAAAATTACAATTAATATAGAGTTTTTTTTTAAACAAAAGAATGATTCACCCTTGTCCAAACATTGAAAGCACCCAATGACTCACAAGAGAAATTTGCCCCACAATAATTTTAACATAAAGAACTTTACTGCTCAATTAATACGATTCAAAATTCCAAAACATCGTGTACACAAAATATTTACAAAAAACTCGTATTGTGCTCCATAACAATACTGGACAATAATGTGTTCATAAGACAATCGTATTTTTTGAATACGACAAATTGTCATTTAAGAAATTGCAATCACGACACGAAATCATGCAATATTTAAAAATTGAAAATTTCTAATAAAACTGTTAAATTGGTGTCCAACTGTGAATTTTCAGTGCAAGTGGAGGTGAAAAATGAAATATTTACTGTGAAGTTTTTTTTTTCTTATAATGATACTACTAAAACCGCTCACCGGGCTGTTGCACTGACCATTATGGTACCGCGGTCCTAATGGCCGTGTCAAATTCTTTGTAGTATTTCTTAAGCTGTAAGACAGCGCCATCTATTCGCATTAGTAACCCACAATGTCAAATGAATGCCTTTACAAGTATTAAATATTTGAAAGAAGAAATAGCAATTGTAGGTGTATACTACTAGGTATATAACTACTCGATGGCGCAGGTGGTCTACTCGTTCTGCTACGATCGTTGAAGTAAAGCAACTTTCGCAGTGGTCGGTTATTGGATGGGTGACCAATAACCTTATATCTCGAGTTCCTCCGTGCTTCGGAAGGCACGTTAAGCCGTTTGTCGCGGCTGCATCTGCAGTCATTAGCACCCGCCAATCCGCACTGGGCCCGCGTGGTGGGTCATGGCCCAATCTCCCTATTCCATCCATATGGAAGGCCTTTGCCCCAGCAGTGGGGACATTAATAGGCCGATGATGATGATGATGCCGATGATGATGATGATGATATTACTACAATAATTTTAGTAATTGACAGAAGAAATAGCAATTGTAGTTATAGTCCACGGCCATTAGGGCCGCGGTTGCATAATGGTCAGTGCATCCGCCCGGATGGCGGAGGGTGTGGGTTCGAGTCCCGTCTGCTGCATTGTCCGCGTGGACTTTTTTCCAGTAAAATTTTCTTTAGATTTAAACATCTAGCAGTTTAATGCTTAAAACATTTAAATTGCTAATAAGTAATAATGAAAAGTGGACAAGAAAACCATGGTTTTGACGAAGAGTTCTCTGTGTGTAACAATTTCGATTCTGAAGGAAGATATTCTTCAATGAGACAGCCTGCTCTTAAAAAAGGTAATTAATTACAAAGACAACTAATTTATTCATAAGAGAGGTAGGGCATAGCGGATTTCCCGCTTGAATTGGAGCGCCTACCCGGGGAAGGAACCTCCACCTTTCAGAATATAAGTGAAATGAAATGAAATGAAAAACATTTATTCGGAACAGACGTGGATACATACAAAAGGTTAAATTTATACACACACAAACATACATATATGTACATATATATATACACATACACATATATACATATATATATATATATACACTAAATGACGGACATTAAAAAACATACATTACATATATCCACAGCTGGACCGAAAAGGATCCAGTTCAGCATGAGTCAGTTTGCATTGACGCTGGTTTTCAACTGGTTCCCTTCCTGATTTGTGGATGCCAGACACTATGATACAAGATTAAAGGATTTTATATTAAATAAAAATGAAATATCACAAATTGTACCAGTGAACAAAAGAAAAAGTTAAGTGAGTAACATATTCAATAAACTCATCTAAACAGTAAATAACACAATAACATATTTTCAAGGTAAACAAACCATGAAGCACTGACATAAATATTTTTGTTTTTTTTTTAATTAATTTGCAGACGACCCAGTTAAAAACTCATCACATCCACAGTAAATACATAAGTAAAATAACATTACCTCTTGGAGGTGTTATGTTTCTAAAGGTAATGTTCCAGGGCTCCGCGGGGTAGGAGATTGGCTCAGGGCAGGCAACGGTGCGAGCTGATGCATGATTTCAGTAGTATTAAGAGCCCTTTCACATTTTTTGTGAAAAATCGTAATTATTGAGCGCCTTGTTTACCCCCTTATAAAAGATTTTGATTCTTTCCAGTAGAAGTTAACAGACGACCTCCGTGGCCGAGTGGTTCGACGCCGGTTTTCATGGTGGCGCCGACTCGAGGGATCCCGGGTTCGAATCCCGGTGGGGGCAGATGTTTGTCTGATGAATACGAGCATTTGTCCTCCAGTCATGGATGTTTAATATGTATTACTATATAAATATGATTATAATGTGTACTGTATATTTATTCTATCCGTTACCCTAGTATCCCATAACACAAGCCTTACAGTGCTTACATTGGGGCTAGGCTAATTAGTGAGTTAAAAAAAAAAACAGTATATATATTCTTCTTATTGAAAGTTAATGTAGAGTAGTTGCAAATACTATTTTCCTTTTTTTTTTGTACTGATCGTTCTACTGCAGCTAGTTTATGGATAAAACGATAATATGCACAACTTCAAACGCCTGAATCTCTCAATAATGTTCAATAAATTAGATCAAATTAATTGTTACAACATCGGAAATATGTTTTTGTTGTAACATAATGTATTAGAATTTAGATTTTCCATCTCATTAATTAACAAAAAAGAAAATCTAACCTCCGTGAGTTTTCTCAAAAAATAATGCAGGTTTACCTCGTATTTTTATATTGAGTAAATACAAGCTCATGCTTGTTTGCCATTCTATTAACAAAAAAATTATAAAATTTTCTTGATATTAATATTATTATAGATCGTATATTAAGTAGCATTAAGCTCAAAATCAGTTGGAAAAACTGAAACAGTTTTAGGCAATGACCATTTGCAGTCAGAACATGAATAATGAAGGTATTGTTATTACTAAAACTTTAATTTCAGAAAAATCCAACGAACGTAATATCAAAACTGATCTTTCCATTTTTGATTTAACTAATTGCTTCGGAAAAACTACAGGAATAGAAGAAAAAAAAAATAAGAATCAAGAGTATTATTTATTCAATGAAGATTTTTATTTCAGGTAAGTCTTGTTACAAATACAAATATATTTATTAAAATTTACATCATACAGTCGGCTTATAACCATGGGTCCCATACTAGGAGGTCCTGTATCGTGGGCACCCAATGAATGTAAAAAAATATAGCAACAGTTTTTTTACCTTATTATAGATTATACGGCATCATAAATTTTAGCAGGCGACGCGCGAAAGTTGTTCGTACAACAACTGTCACCATCATCAGCCTATTAATGTCCCCACTGCTGGGGCACAGGCTTCCCTATGGATGGAATAGGGAGATTGGGCCATGACCCACCACGCGGGCCCAGTGCGGGTTGGTGGGTGCTAACGACTGCAGATGCAGCCGGGACCAACGGCTTAACGTGCCTTCCGAAGCATGGAGGAGCTCGAGATAGTAAATTTTCGGTCACCCATCCAATGACCGACCACTGCGAAAGTTGCTTAAATTCAACGATCGCTGCGGAACGCGCTAACCACTTGCGCCATCGAGCTCCTCCACAACAACTGTGGGCACCTTAAATACTCTCTTCTGAATCAGGGTAGTGTACTCAGGGGAGACGATAACAGCGCGATGCATTTTTAAAGCCACCTTAAGAATGTATAATTGGCGCACGCTCAAAACTTGAGTTTCAGAAAAAAGTGCTTCAGTAGGGAAAAGGTAAGCTTTGCAACACAGTTTTAAGGACAGTTCGTTGGGCTCTTTCAAGCTCGAGCATCGCAATAACAGAAGTCCCGCCCCACGCTGGAATGCAATAACTAAGAAGTGATTTTTTTCTAGTAAACTTTTCTTTAGATTTAAACATCTAGCAGTTAAATGCTTAAAAAATAAATAAAATCATAACTATAATTGCTATTTCTTCTTTCAAATGTTTAATACTTGAAAAAGTATTCATTTGACATTGTGGGTTACCTACAATGCGAAGAGATGGCGCTGCCTTGCAGCTTAAGGCTAGGAAAATTTCGACGCGGCTAATAGGGCCGTGGTAGCATAATGGTCAGTGCATTCGCCCGGATAGCGAAGGATGCGGGTTCGAGTCCCGTCCGCTGCCTGGTCCGCGTGGATTTTTTTCTAGTAAACTTTTCTTTAGATTTAAACATCTAGCAGTTAAATGCTTAAAAAATAAATAAAATCATAATAAATATATTTATTAAAATTTACATCATACAGTCGGCTTATAACCATGGGTCTCATACTAGGAGGTCCTGTATCGTGGGCCCCCAATGAATGTAAAAAAATATAGCAACAGTTTTTTACCATAATATAGATATACTTTTGTGAGGCTAGTGCCGTATCTACCCTTTTTGTTTTAATCTAAGCCTTAAATACTCTCTTCTAGATCGGGGTAGTGTACTCATGGGAGACGATAACAGCTCGATGCATTTTTAAAGCCACCTTAAGAATGTATAATTGGCGCACGCTCAAAACTTGAGTTTCAGAAAAAAGGGCTTCAGTAGGGAAAAGGGAAGGTTTGCAACACATAGTTTTAAAGTCAGCTCGTTGGGCTCTTTCAAGCCCGAGCGTCGCAGTAACAGAAGTCCCGCCCCACGCTGGAATGCAATAACTAAGAAGTGATTCTACCAAGCTTGTGTACACTAACCGAAGAGTCGTTGTGTCAGCAGAATTCCTGAGCAACTTCGTCACATAGATCATCTTTCTGATGCGAGAGGAAGTGGTTTCTAAGTGCGTTTTAAATGACAGATTGTGATCCAAAATCACCCCTAAGTACCCAATACTTGCAACCCTGTCAACGATTTGACACGTGTAATTCTTAGATATGCAATCAGAATGCAAGCGAAGCCCAATGACGACCTCCGTGGTCGAGTGGTTTGTACGCCGGGTTTCATGGTATCGCCGACTCGAGAGGTCCCGGGTTCAAATCCCGGTGGGGGCAGATGTTTGTGTGATGAACACGAGCATTTGTACTCCAGTCATGGATGTTTAATATGTATTTCTATATAAATATAATTATATGTGTACTGTATATGTATTCTATCCGTTACCCTTGCATCCCATAACACAAGCCTTACAGTGCTTACTTTGGGGCTAGGCTAATTGGTGTGAGTGTTGGTAATATTTATTTATTATTTATTTTATAATGGTAGAAGCAGGCGCAGAACATTTAGTCTTATGAAAACACATGTATTTAGTTTAATGTCAGCAATATTTATGGAGCGATTACATTTGGTGGTTACCCCGAATACGAATGCTAATGAAACTAGAGTAATGAACGGAGTCGATTAGCCCGCATTGGGTTAGATTTCCTTTTGTTTACCCGACACCGTCTTCCAGCCCGAATTCCAGAGTAAATATTGCTTCGGGTGCCACAATTCGAGTATAGTCTTTCGTACATCCGGGTAAGTGCTAAAGACTAAATGTTATTGAGGTATTATAATATTATAATTATATAAGTGTCATCTCTTCAAATAAAACTGTATTGAAAGCGGAGCATCCGTCAGAGGTACCTAATTACAGAAGATCACAGATACCAGCTTTTGGTGATGTTATTTTTTTTATTGTTTTAAGGGATTTTCGGACCAAATTGTCCATACCAGCCCCATGGTAACCTGACCATACAATTATCTTAAAATTAATTATAATATTACATATAATTTTTGCTACCATATTGTAAAGCACACCAGTCTCCTCCAATAGGAGGTTGACTAGGATGATTTGCAATATGCCAGTCTCAAACCATTTTAATTTAAAGGATGGAGAATGCATGTCCCCTTTCCGCTTCATTTTCTTTTTTAACGGAACAGAACCCTAGTTCAGTACCTCAAAAGGAACAAACGGAACCCATAAAGGATCGCTTTGTTGTCCGTCCGTCTGTCAAGACCGTTTTTCTCAGGCATGTGTGGAGGTATCAAACTGAAATACATATCTAATACTCAGGTCTACTGTCCCTTGGAGCTGTGAAACTTCTAAGCCAAAGCAATCAAAAGATACAGCCGTTTGTGCCGCAAATTCCGCAAATTTTCGAAACGCGCACGGGAATCAAAACCTACAGGGTACTTCCCGTGAACTTAGAATCTTGAAATTTGGTACGAAGTAACTTCTTTAGTACAGATAAAGGAAAAATTGCGAAAACCGTAAATTTTTAGTTACATCATATATTAAAAAATATTTTCTAATAATTATTAAAATATACCTACAAGTTTGTACGGTACCCTCAATGCGCGAGTCCGACTCGCACTTGGCCGGTTTTTTGACGTCTTCCATTTATATGTGTTGCACATAATCCTTCCACCTCCATCCGTCACCTTTGTCTTTTTCACATGTTTCACAATAGGGATGATGACTATTTTTTTTCTTCGTTTATCAGGTAGATTATCAAAAAGTATTGGACACGTATTTTTTCTTTTTTCACATAATAAGTATAAACATTGCAGAGATATATTGATTTGAAAAGTCGCATGACGTCACGTTTGAGTACACTTATAAGAGAAAATTCACTCAAAAGTGACGTCACCAGCCCCTACTCCCAAACTTTGACGCGCTATAACTTTCTCATTTTTTGGTTGATTGCCGAAAGAAAAAATACGTGTCCATTATTTTTTGATCATCTAACTGACGGACTAAATAGAATTTCGTTTACTGTACCCCGTCATCATCCCTATTAGGGGAATGGTGTTATGTTTCTGCTGAAGAGTAAGGTTCTGCTAGGGGTCTATAGTACTGGTCGAAGCAGAAATGTGCTGTATGTGTTGTTTCCGTATAAATAAATAAATATCAACTCGGAAAAGGATCGTCACCCAATCAACTCAAGCCGTTCAATATTCTTTGTATGAAACTGAAAATGAAAAATCTTTAATTCAACATTATACCAATTTACAAATCACCATAAACCAGACTCCCGATGTAAGTAAAACTTGTGTATCAGAAGCCAGTCCCCTCTTAAAGCTTCGTCCTCGTCTGTATCGTTTCGGTGTATCGTATGTGCCTCGCGTGGTATCGGTGTGTATCATGATCGCTAGTATGGACACAAGATGATACCCGGTAATGATACACGCCGTATCTGATACGGCCCGATCCGCACTGATCACGTATCTTGATACACCTCGTAAACCGTTGGTCTCGACTGCATCTGCAGTCGTTAGCACCCGCCAATCCGCACTGGGCCTGCGTGGTGGGTCATGGCCCAATCTCCCTATTCCATCCATAGGAAAGGCCTGTGCCCCAGCATTGGGGACATTAATAGGCTGCTGATCATACTGATGAAATTATATGTGGACACAACCTTCACCTTCGCGCTGCCGGCAATGGGAAGCTCATAAAACTAGGATTATGGTTGTATCACTAACAAATATTATGTTGGTTGTGATAACATTGCATGTCGTAGTCAAAACAAACATTAAGTAAACCTAGTAGACATACGTACGTACGCATTACCTACCTATCAACAAGTCATTTAAACCCGGGGGCGTAAACTTAAAATTTACACTTGACTCGTCATTGTCGTCCGTCCTTTAATAACTTATGTAGTCTTTGATGGAACAGAGTAGGACACAACACGAGGAAGTTCACGATTCGTATAATGTTGATTTTAAGAGTACACCCTCAGTCCACCATTAGCGACTAAGTGATTTGATATCAATTATTTTCTCGCTCAAGCTGCATGCTGTAGATTTTCAACTTTTCCGATAGCAGCCATTTTTTTATAAGCTCAAACGTCTAGGGTAGCAAAAAAATTTCAGCAATCAGCCATTACGTTTGTACCGACCCCAAGCCGTCGCCAGCGCCGGTGTCATTAACAAACCTCCATAGTGTCCCATACCCTACCTCCTCAGGTACGAGTAGTCCAGAGGTTCCAGATGGAGAGGAGACTCCTGCCGTGGGAAGATGCCATCCGCCTGGAATACCTCTAGAGGCACTCGCCAATTCTCGGCTTGAGGTCCCCTTAGGATCTCGTTGTCTCCAAACCCGGTGACGCTTTAAAGATCATCTGCAACCAACAGCATACACACTCAAAAAAACATACTAACTATACTAACTGACGACCGGACGTAGACATGTTTAAGAACCCGGCGGTCGGTCAGAACTCGTCTCGTCAACAAGCACCCTAAGTCTTTGGTTCCGGCTGCAATCGGCTGTATCTGCGTTAGCAGACACCAATCGTCGAACGTAGAACTGGGGATCCGCGTGTCATGGGTCATGTCATGGCCCAATCCGCCTATTCCAACCACAGAGAATGTCTGTGCCCCAGCAGTGGAGACATTTTAATGCTGATGATAATGATGTATTGCCAGAAAGATACGGAAGAGTTTGTTCATTTAACCAAATGCAGCAACAAATCGAACAATCTAGAAACAAACATTAAAATTTATTAATGTTTAATGCGTTTGTATCAAGGTGTCGTTATCACTGTGTTAAGCTAATATTGTATCTTTTGAGAGATAATAGACATCTTAAACTGTGGTTTTACCCATAGTTTAAGATGTCTGTGCTATGATGGCTGGCACTTGTTACACCGCGCGCCTCTATGCAGATCGCTGACACGAAGTTCATAGACGTCATTTCCACGCGATCGACCTCGAAACCGTTAGCATTTTCCATTCCATTTCCAAGCATTTCCGTTAGGCGAATGGCCCCCTGATTTACGCAACAACTACGGCACGGTAATAATACCATACAGTATTCTATCTTCATACAAACGGTCGGAAAGCGAGTCATACCTACGCCACTTGAGTTCGACCGAACGGTCTGAATTGTTTTTTATGCAGTTAGCCGTGCTTAAACATGCGTTTTGTATTGTAAATATTTGATTTAATTAAGTAGATACCTACATAATTTAGTATGGAAAAGAACAAACGACGATCAATATCGTACAACAGCACAATTGCTGTTTTTGGTTGCTTGAACTCTTCAATAACACACCCAGAGATATCATTTTTTAAATTACCTGAAATATTGGAAAGGTGTCTTACCTTTATAGAATATTTTTTATATACCTATCTACTAGTACGTTATTTGTTTCTAATATTTAGGTATTTCGATTTTTCCATCGGGCAAAATATCTGGAATAATATATAAATAAGTGGTTAGGATGAAAAAAAAGACAAACGAGTAATCTACCTACACTCGCGTTAAAAACAAAACTACATAAAATACGTAGGCGGGCGGCCCTACCGCGTGCCAACGCAGCGTTCGGTGTAGTCATTTATTTTCAAGGACAGGGCGGAGTCAGAATACTGTATATATAATATTACCGTGACTACGGGATCGTTGAGACTGCAACATGTGCCTCGTGCAAGCCGCTGCTGGCCTACGTGACTACGTGAAACCGACACTTCGTATCTAGCATCGATCAAGTCAATTCGTTTCATTATAATAATTATTATAATTTTTCTTGTAATATTAAATAAGTCACATGTCTATTTGTATTTGCTAATATAAACATGAAATGAAATGAAAGTTTATTTGCATGAATCATAGTTTGTTATAGCTAGTAAATAATATAAAAAGTTCCATATGTTTCGCCCTTGAAAGAGCATACAAAATACTAATAAATTATCTAAAAATTCAAATTTAAATTGAGTAATAGTTGCATTCCAAATGTCATAATAACTATACATTATCTCTTATCTATTAGACAAGTCCGTCCGTCCGTCAGTGGTGCTGTTTCAGCGGCCAAACCGTAAGAGATAGATATAGAGAATGTTTAAGTTATAAGTTAAGAATAGTCTGATAAGACTACAAACCGGATGTGAGTAACGTAGCACTTCCGGTTTTCGAGAAATCACGTGATTTCTATTTCAAACTAAACCACACAAAATCTCCGAAGTTCTGAATTAATCGAATACATTTTTTTTTTTGGTGAACATTTGGTTCACTGGTTTGCTAGTATTACACATAATAATCATACAATACATGGCATTTTTTTTAAGTCAATAGCCATTTCTTCATTATGTCAACAAAATTACAATTATTAATTCATAATAAAAATTCATTTTTACTATAAAAACATTTACTTATTAACCAGTCCCGTAAATTTTTTGCCATAAATTTTATAGGTCCGTGCTTGAATTGATTTGGAATTCTATTGTATACCTTAATACACATGTTATAAGAGCTTTTCTGGTACACCGAGGTTTTTGGTGCAAAGTCCAAAACAAATGACAGTAAAGATCACTAAAGAACAGTCGCTATTAGAGTATGAACTCTAATCATTTGGGAGTTGTTAACACGGTTTTCTTAATAATTCTAGGTATCAAAAATTATTTAACCATAAACGTCGGATAACGCACGATATCAGAGGTAGAGAGAGAACCATTTTATTGATCAATAAAAACAAGCACATGAATACAAGCAGCGGCAATTATAAGAAAGTAAGAAGTACCAATATTAATTTGACGACCTCCGTGGCCGAGTGGTTTGTACGCCGGGTTTCATGGTGTCGCCGACTCGAGAGGTCTCGGGTTTGAACCCGGTGGGGGCAGATGTTTGTGTGATGAATACGAGCATTTGTACACCAGTCGTGGATGTTTAATATGTATTTATATAAATATACTTATATATGTACAGTATATGGTATTCTATCCGCTACCCTAGCATCCCATAACACAAGCCTTATAGTGCTTACTTTGAGGCTAGGCTAATTGCTGCGAGTGTCGGAAATATTTATTATTTTATTATAATTTACTTACATATAACAAACATAGAAAATTTGGTGAAAAGTTAATAGCAAATAGGTAAGGTTACGTATAACTATTTTTGCCAGGGTTGATTTGTTCTAAATCGGTACCGGGATCAGATCGGGACAGTAATCAACAAACAAGGGGTTTTTAAGTCTGGGTTTAATTAAACAAATAACAAGGGGTTTTTAAGTCTGGGTTTAATTTATTGCGTTTTAAACTACTAATGCAAGTATAGCGTTATATTAATTACCATAATTTCATTTTTTGATTAATCGGGCACAAATCGGGACGCGTCCCTAGACCCCTGAAAATCGGTATGTCCCGCGCACATCGGCACACCTGGCAATACTACGTACAACACATTATACAGGGCATCACTCACATCGGCAGGGTCACACGTAGGGAAAGTATATTAAATATCAATGATAGGATATTTTACTGAAAGACTACACATTTTATTTTTAATAATAACTAGAACTGCATTCACAGTTATTTTAATTGTCTGCTGCAAGCGGGCGATTTTTTTATTTAAATAAAATATTCTCTTCTTTCAGTAAAATATCCTGTTTTCAATATTTAATCTTTTCCTATGACTGCAGGAGCTGGTAGCTTTTTTTGCTCAAAGAATTAGTTTGGCGATACAGCGAGGCAACGCTGCCAGTCTTCTGGGGAGCGTGCCCCGCACAGGCGAACTCAATGAAATATTTAATTTGTAATTATTATTATTGTTTTACCTTTTGTTGACCTTAATAAAAACCAAAAATCTTTTCCTTCCGTGTGATTAACCCGTGGGACGCCCTGTATAATACACATGAAATAATGTTATAACACAAAAAACCTGCGGACTAAGAGTCTGTAGAATTTATACAAATGATGAAAAAAATTGCTCAATCAGCACTCATCTCTTAGTGTCGCCGCACACGGGCCACCGACCACAACCACAAAACGCCGCCACTGGCATATTTCTTGTAGTTTTCATACATCGCCACACACGGTATGCCGGTAGCCGCCACACCCTACAAATCGTCGTTGCTCGCTTCTTGTGGCCCGCACCGGCCACTTAATGCGCCGATACAAAACGCAGCCACACATCACTCGCGCGATTCCCCACCCCTCTCTCACTTACCTTACCCGGCATTTACACTCAGCCACTTCCCTTGCCACTCGCGTTGCCGCGAATGTTGCCGCGGCAGCGTCAACGCGAGTGTGTCGTTTACATTCAGCCCTCATACTTCTTTGCCGGGCGACTCGCAACCATGGCTGACGTCGAGGTTGTTGCGGCGACAGCTGTATGTCTACTTAGTTTATTGAATTATTTAAACGTTTTAAAAAGAAATCGAAAAAAAAGACGCTATCGCCAAAGAAGATGGTGGATGAAAAAAATTCATCTGAATCGAACGACGTAAGTACTACTATAACTACCTGTAAGTGCATACACTTTTGATAATAGTTTAATAAATGAATTCATGATGATTATATTTTTGTTACAGAAACAGCATGAATATTTTTTTTATGGAGTTGACTTCCGAAGATGCTGCCGAGTTTTCTAACTTTTGCAGAATGTCACCTTCTGATTTTAAATTCTTGTTACATAAAATTGAATTTATGATTGAAAAACAGCAAACGAGACTGCGAATGCCCATACCAGCAAAAATACGTTTGGCAATAACATTACGATATTTAGCAACGGGGGATAGTTACAAAAGTCTCCACTACTTATTCAAGGTTTCTACACCAGCCATTTCGTTAATTATTCCTGAAGTATGCAAAGCTATCAACTCTGTTCTCAAGGATCAAATTAAGGTGAGTAACACAAGTACTTTTTATGTTTTATTGTATTAAATTAGGTATACAAATGATATAATCAAAATACACTGCGCATCACATCACTAACGAAATTAAACAATCTAAACCAGTGGTTCTCAAACTTTTTAAATGACGGAACCCTTTTGGGAAGCAAAATACTTGATGGAACCCTACAATAAAACAATTATTTTTATAAGTGTATTCTATATTAATCAGCATAATAAAAGTACAATGTATCCGTTACTAATTATTATTTACTTCACCACTTGGTAAGGACAATAATAGAAAACATTAAAAAAGAAAAAATCTAACTAGTGGGAGGTATGAAACTGTTTTTTATTTTTCATCAATTGCTTGATATCAGGTTTGATGGAAGAAAGTTGGAGTCTCATATCAGCTTCGGCGTCCAGTCTATTGCGATATTTTGTTTTCGTGGCTGCGTAGGTAGAGAATCCTGTTTCGCACAAATATGTAGTTGGGAACGGGAGAAGAATATCCAGAGCCATTTGGCCAAGCATTGCATATTCATCTTGGATTCTGCACCAAAAATCATTAAGAGGCGTCGTTTTGAACAATGACTCCATACTTGTGTCTGATGACATTTCTAAAAGAGATTCATATATCTCATTTGACATGTTTTCAGGCTTTTCCAAGTTGGGTAAAAAAGGATTATGAATCCAGGAGTTCACTTTAATTTTTGTATTGTGTTCTTCGGGAAAATACTTTTCAAAAGATGCGCGCATCGAACTGAGATATTGGACCAATTCTTCAAACACATTATCTTCAAACATTTCTGAGTCGTTTTCGCTAACAAACTCAGTGAGTAACGTAAAACTTTCTATTTCTTTCTTACCAATGCAAATGATCCAAAAATCTAATTTTCTTTTAAAAGTAGTTATTTTATTATAGGCCTGAAACACTGTTGTCTGTTTACCTTGCAATGATAAATTTAATTCGTTAAGTTTTTGAAAGATATCCGCCATAAAAGACAATCGGAACAACCAAGTTTTATCATACAAACGGTCCTTCAAATTAAAAGAAGTATCTGCTGAAAGAAACATTTGTAACTCGGCTCTAAGTTCAAATAGCCTTGTTAAAGTTTTTCCCCGAGACAGCCCTCGCACTTCTGTATGGAGCAGCAGTGTTTTATGTTTGCTGCCATAATCTTCACACAATAATGAGAACAATCGGGATTGTAGTGGTCGTGATTTGATAAAATTAATTATTTTTCCCGCTTCATCCATAACTAATTTTAGATTAGACGGCATTTGCTTCATCGCAAGTGCTTGTCTATGCAGAATACAATGACTGGAACTACAATTAGGCGCTTTATTTTTCATTCGTGACACTGCTCCTGCTGTTTTACCTGTCATCGCCTTGGCCCCATCTGTACAAATGTCAATGCAATTGTTCCAACTGAGATTATGTTCTTCAAAAAATATATTTATTTTATTAAAAATTTCTTCCCCGGTAGTGTTTGTAAGCAGCGATGAACACATAAGCATGTCTTCTTCAAAAGAACTTTTATATGGATATCTCACAATAACCAGCAGGATAGCCAAACCAGCGACATCAGTCGACTCGTCCATTTGCAAAGCGAATCGTGTATTTTGTAGACGTGTAACTAGTTCTTGTTTGACGTAGCTTGCCAGATCATGGATTCGTCGTGAAACAGTATCGTTTGATAGCGGAACAGTAGAAAGATGCTTTGCAGATTTTTCATCAAGCATACATTTTGTTATGTCTAATACACATGGTTTTATTAATTTCTCAGCGATAGTGTGCGCTTCACCTGCTTGTGCAATGCGATAGCTAACTAAGTATGATGCCTCCGTGGCCTTTTCGTTGGTAGTTTGTGTTACATGCATCATATTTTTTTGACTTTCTAATAACTGATCTTTTTTGCGAACAAAAAATTCTTTATTCTTGTCTTTAGTCTCGGGGTGTACGGTTTCTAAATGTCGACGCAATTTGGCAGGTGCCATGGAACTATTAGGAAGCAGTTTACTACAGAGCATGCAGAGAGGTGAGCCGTTGGAATCAACAAATCCGAAACTGATATAAGATTCATCATACTTCCTTTTTTTCGTCTTTGAAACCGTCGAGCTTGACGTCGTGGCACTCGTGGCATCATCTTCTGGATCGGTGATTGCTAAATTCTCCGCGCGCATTGCTTTTGAACATTCAGCGTCATTAGAAGATGTTGTTGGAACACGTTTAACACCTTTAAGCCAACGTTCCATTCTTCTTTATTTATAATGTTACAAGTCAGGATAGTGGGGTTTAAATAATGCACAATCGTTACTGCGTATAAGAGACTAAATTTAGAACCTACAGGGAAGAAATGTATAAAACTGAGACAACAGAATACAGCAGGCAGTAAAACAATGAACACCAGTTTCTCGCTAGCGAGCTTGTAAGTAGGTAGTAACTTATCGCTCCGAACGCTAATCATCAACTGACGACGCCAACGCGCGATCGCCGCTTTTATACTTAGTCCTAGACTCGATCTCAAATATTCTCGAAAATACTCGAGTCGGCACCTTTGATAAACAAAAAGCAAAAATAAAAACAGAAATTTAAAAATAGCGTTGTAAACAATATCGACTTTATCCTTTGAAGTTAGAGACGAAAGTCGCTAGTTGACAACTATAGCGTCTAATTCAGAGGCGGCTTTTATCAAAGAGACTGAGCGCTTACAAGTATACTACCCGCTCGTTTTAAGTTTGCCGCTGGCGATAGGTATGAGTGTATGACGTTCGAAATTTTTTATTTAATTGTAACAATAAAAATTGTGTACGTTAGATATTTGGGTAAAACTATGACACATTATAAGTTTTGTTGTCACGTGGGGGAGGGTACGCGCATTCCACAGACCGGCAAACTTAGAGCGAACGCGTTGTACAAGTATAAAATTGTTGAGACCAAACTTATGAGATATTGTACCAGCTAATGTAACACAAGCTTATACAAATACAAATAAATAAATAAATAACATTCATAGCGTTTTGTCTCCGCGCGGCCGCGGAGTCCGCACAGCCGCGGAGCGACCAGAGAGAGGTGTTTTGATTTTTTTATTTCTAAATTCTTGCGGAACCCCGACAGAGGTATCACGGAACCCTAGGGTTCCGCGGAACACACTTAGAGTATAGCTGATCTAAACGAAAAAAATAATAGAATTCAATTCTGGGTAGCGTTCCAGTAGGCTCTTTCAATCACATTCATTTGGTTTTGAGGTGTAACACTTCTTTCGAATCTGGGCTGTACTCTTGGTTCCAAGATATTATATTGTGTTGATGAAGTTTGTGGTATCACATGGCTTGGAGAAGCTGGTACATTCATTTCTGGGATACTGATCTCTACTGATGAGTCAGACTGTACCGTTGGTTGCATGATATAAACACGTTGAGATTGTTGAATCGGTGGGTTTGATGTGACTTGGTAATCTGAATACTGTGATTGCGATGACGTTGAATGATTTGAGAAGACACTTGATGATCGATCAACTTGATGGTTGATGGTGGGATAAGGATTTTGCAAAAGTAACCCATCTATTTGGTACATAATTGTTCCCCGTATTGACTCGGGATATTTTCGTAATTTTTTAGCTAAGAGTTTCGCATAAAGATCACACTCGTCTTCATTGTTTTCATTTGTATAAGTTCTTTTATCTCTTAGCACTTGGTTCAAAGTGTCTAAAGTCTGAGATATTTTATTTTGAGCCTCATCTATGTCAAGGCTTGGTTTTTTTTGGCTTTGTTTGGCCTGTTATGTACTGGTGTTGATGATCGGTCTGCCTGTGATGACGAAGGAACTGACTGTGACAGCGAAGGAACTGACCATGACGGCGAATTGATTTGCTGGTGTGATGGTGATTGAAGTGGCGGTTCGACATCTGGAGATTGTGCCTCATCCTCAGTATGAGAATTCTGAAAATTTAAATAAATAATTATACTTTTTTTGTTTCAGTTACCACAAACACCAGCGGAATGGTTAACTATAGAAGAAGGATTTAGAAGGAAATTTCCTCGATGTGTCGGAGCTATAGATGGGAAGCATATTGTAATTAAATGTCCTCCACACAGTGGCTCACATTATTACAACTATAAGCATACATATAGCATCGTACTAATGGCTCTAGTTGACAGTGAATACCGTTTTATTTTTGCTGATATTGGTGGCCACGGACGTATTAGTGATGGAGGAATTTTTCAAAACTGTTTACTCTGGCAAAAAATTGACGCAGGCACTATTAATTTGCCACCAGACGCGCCCTTACCCGGAAGAGAATTGATGTACCCTATGTATTTCTTGGTGATGGAGCTTTTGCTTTACATAAACATATAATGAAACCCTTTCCTGGTAATCATAATTTTAACACAATGGAACGCACTTTTAATCACAAACTTTCGAGTTCTCGTGTCATTGTAGAAATGTCTTCGGTATTTTAACAACTGTTTTTCGAATATTTAGAAAACCAATCGAGATCGATATAGAGAATGTACCGACAGTAACAATGACCTGTATTTTATTACATATTTTTTTAAAAAACAGTAGAACCTCTAGTAACATTTACGCTCCCCCGGGAACTTTTGATTCCGTAGTAGACGGAGTAAATATTGATGGCTCTTGGAGACAAAATCAAACCAACCCAGACAATTTAGCTATTAGGCCAATAGCGGATGTACCAAGACGCTCATCTAGAAACATTTGTGAAATTCGAACTGAATTTGCGCATTATTTTCATAATTTGAATACAGAAAATAACTAAATATAGTAGTAATAATATGTAAGCTGTAATAATCATCTAATTAAAAATGTTAAATAAATTTTATCAAGTGTTTTAATATTTGAATGAAGTTACCCTTGGTTCCGTGTTAATTGTTTCATCCACGTCATACAGTGGGCCTAAAAATCTTTCCATAGTTTCAAAAGGAAACCATATTGGCTGGAACACATCATCAGCACCTGCTCCGGAACGTATGGACGCTTTCTTTTTCTTTAAGAGTTGTCGAAATGTAGCCATAAGCGATTTCTTCTTCCATTTTAGCTCTTCTATTGGAGTATTGTCCATTTGAGTACTGATGCGATTCCATGCATCGTGTACTTTATGCTTCAATTTATGATTTTTATCACGTGGATCCCATATTATTCTCTCACTTTCGTACAATTCCAAAAACTGTATTAATTTTTCATTACTCCACTCTAGTGGTGGTACCGTAGACATAGTCACAGATATAATAATACTCTAGTAAATGCTGACGTCTAGAAATGGACAAAAAATTAAATGCAAAAAATACGTCCTTCCGCTCAAAACGCCGGGCGACAAGTGAGCGCGAGGGCTGAATGTAAACACACGCTGCCGCTCGCGTTGCCAGTCCTTTGACTCGCGCACGAAAAACCGACAATCGAGGGAGCGCCGGGCAACGCGAGTGGCAGCGGCAACGGCATGGGAAGTATCGTGTTTACACTCTCGCGCCGCTCCCTTCCCTTCCCACTTCCCTGCCCACTCGTGCTGAGTGTAAACGAGGCATTAGTCGGCCGCTGTGTGGCCCGTATGCGGCGACACTTAGTGCTGCCGTGACGTGTAACTAACCGTGTCACAGCAACCCTGGCATTTTAACAAGACCTGAATTTGGCAAGAAGAGCAGAAATAAATAAACAACTAGATAAATAGATACAAATCGCATTAGTGTTTTTATAAAGAGAAAATAATATATCCCGTGGTCTGTCTAAATGGACGATTTATGCCAACGTCAAAAAACCCCTGTCTGTGGTAGAGGCGGATTTCTGCCACGCAATATTATAATACAATATTGAGATATAGCTAAATAAAAATAGATGCAGAAAATATTTGAGATTGATTTAAGACAAATGAAGACAATAGTTTCAGTAGAACTCGAAATATAACTGAGGGTTTTGACGGCCATTTTACTTACAAAGACCTCGGGAGTGATCCAGTATCATTTGCCCTGTGTCAAAAATCTGAATAATGATCAGCAATCGGCTGTCATAGAATCATCATCAGCCTATTAATGCTCCCACTGTTGGGGCACAAGCTTCCTCCCCCTATGTATGGAGTAGGGAGACTAGGCCACGGTAATAATATCATACAGTATTCTATCTTCATACAAACGGTCGGAAAGCGAGTCATACCTACGCCACTCGAGTTCGATGTGCTCTCGGCGTGCACCCAGTCGCGAATGCGCCGCCGCGCCGCAACGACGACCGAACGGTCAGAATTGTTTTTTTATGCAGTTAGCCGTGCTTAAACATGCGTTTTGTATTGTAAATATTTGATTTAATTAAGTAGATACCTACATAATTTAGTATGGAAAAGAACAAACGACGATCAATATCGTACAACATCACAATTGCTGTTTTTGGTTGCTTGAACTCTTCAATAACACACCCAGAGATATCATTTTTTAAATTACCTGAAATATTGGAAAGGTGTCTTACCTTTATAGAATATTTTTTATATACCTATCTACTAGTACGTTATTTGTTTCTAATATTTAGGTATTTCGGTTTTTCCATCGGGCAAAATATCTAGAATAATATATAAATAAGTGGTTAGGATGAAAAAAGAGACAAACGAGTAATCTACCTACACTCGCGTTAAAATCAAAACTACATAAAATACTGTAGGCTGGCGGCCCTACCGCGTGCCAACCTAGCGTTCGGTGTAGGCATTTATTTTCAAGGACAGGGCGGAGTCACAATACTGTATAGATAATTATTACCGTGACTAGGCCGTGAACCACCACGCGGGTCCAGTGTTGATTGATAAGTGCTAACGACTGCAGATGCAGCCGAAACCAACAGCTTTACGTGCGTTCGGAAGCATTGAGGAGTTTCATACTTCCGAAGGCACGTAAGTTATAGGTCACCCAACTTATGACCGACCATTGAGGAAGTTGCTTAACTATCACGAGCGCAGATCGATGTGACCAATGTGTGTTATCTTAAGCTCATCCGTACTTTTGAACCACTATGCTGTTATCCTCTATTCCTGGTTGCCACCATCTCGATCGCCACCACTGGTGGCAATAAGCAACATACTTCATGATTGCCATTACTGAGCAACAATTACCTGGGCGTTTTTCCCCGCCTCCCACGACGACGGCTGACTAGAGCCGAGGTCCGAGTATCAGAGACGCCTTCTAGTTGAGCCAACCACTCAGGTTCGAGTGGTCTAGAAGCTCCAGACGGAGAGAAGACTCCCCCCGTGGGGAGATGCCATCCACCTGCAATACCTCTAGAGGCACTCGCCAATTCTCGGCTTGAGGTCCCCTTAGTATCTCGCCGTCCCCAAACCCCGTGACGCTGTAAAGGTCATCTGCGACCAACAGCATACACACTCAAAAAAAAAGCTGGGCAACAATCAGGAAATGTCTTCCTCATTTCCACCAGTGGTGGCGATCGAGGTGCTTGTCTATACGTTGGTATTGGCCTTCGCTTGGCAAACATGCAAGGGCTGCTTTACAGAAAACACAATGAAATAACAGTACCATTTGGCAGTTAAGTGTTTCTGCCGCTAAGTAAAGTTTCTAACAAATTCCTTTGTATAGTTTAAGTAAACACAATTTGTTATATTATTGCAGCTGTTTTAAAATCCTTGAATATATTTATTTCCTTGCTGCTCTTTATCTTTGTTAGTGTCAAGATTCATGTACATTTATGTACCTATAATTATGTAGAATTCTTATCTATAGTTTACAATACGTTGCAATGCGGATGCGTAATCTGTAGGTACTAATGCGTACATTTTGTCATCTATTCCGTTTATCCAAACTAATTTGTCTAGACTACTAGTATGGAAGAAAACCACACTTTTTCCACGGAACTTTTTCATGCTTAGCGACTAACTATCGGCGTTTCCTTACTCGAGCAATGCCAAATAGATATACATTCCGTGTAAACAAAAGAAATGTACTGTGGGACGAGTTCTCGCCCACGAGTGTTCAGTCAGCGATCAACTTATAATATATGCATAGCTTTGTTTACACAGAATGTGTCTTAGTCTTAGTCTTAGTAGTACGGCGGGCTGTTTCCGCAACTCGACACCTAGTGCCTATTTTGCGTGGGGGATTGGCATCAGTCCTGCCATCCCAGCTCCTCCAGAAAGCTCAGCAGTCCCCGAATGTTGCTGCAGGCCTCTACTATTGTCTTCGGGCTTCCCATTAGAGAAGTCCTTTGTCTTGCAACGCCCCTGCACTCCAGTAGGACATGGGCGCTCGTCTCATCCGCCTCCAGGCAGGCTCTGCACAGAGGGCTGTCAGAAATACCTATATTACAAAGGTGTTTGTTAAAGTAGCCGTGACCCGTGAGTATACCCACGATTTGTTTCAGGGCTTGTCTAGGTAGTCTGATTAACTTACGTGTTAGTTGCAGGTTTACCTTAGGAACGGCTTCCCTGGCTTGCCTGCAGTCCGTGAGTTTTGACCAGTAATCGTCGTGTTGTCGTTGAGAGCGCTCCCTTATCCAGGTTCGCAGCTGCCGATAGGGTATGGGTATAATTGGCTCCGGACCAATGGCCGTCCTGCTAGACCCCTCCCTGGCTAAGCAGTCCGCCGCATCATTACCCCTTGAGCCGCTGTGTCCTTTAATCCACTGTAGGGTCAATCTATTGTCGTTCGCAATATTAGTCAACTTACTGTGGCATTCGTAAATTAAGCCTGATGTCATTATATTGTTGTCCAGTGCCTGTAGGACAGAAGCGCTGTCAGAGAGGATACGAATGTGTTTACCTCTTACCCCGCGACATTCTATCGCCTCAGCAGCTCTGATGATGCCCACACACTCTGCCTGGAAGACCGTGTTGTAGGCACCCAAAGCTGTCGAGATGTGTATATTCAGGTCTTCGGAGAAGACACCCGAGCCCGTACCACAGTTGGTTTTTGAACCGTCTGTGTAGACCCTCAACTCCTTATGCAGACAACGGTCCGGGGTGTCTTCATAAAGTTGAATTTTGTATTTTTTGTCAAATACGTACGTCTTAGGAATAAGGTCGTTTACTGCTGCAAAGTACGGAAAGTGCCTGTGTATGTCTGCCAAGATGCTGGTGTGCGGGGAGTTGTTGTCTCTCCAATGCCCCAGCATGCTTAGGCGCGTGGCTGTACATGCAGCTTCCTGTTGTATAAACAAGTGGAGTGGTCTCACGTTAAGTATTGTCTCCAGTGCTGATGTGGGAGTGGTTTTCATGCAGCCGGTGATTGCACAGCATGCCCGCCTCTGGAGACGTCTTAACTTATTAATTGTCGTTACCTGGATTGTCTTGGTCCACCATACTACTGCTGCATAGCTGATGATGGGCCTAATTATGGTCGTGTATAGCCACTTAACAATGAGCGGTGATAGTCCCCAAGTTTTGCTAATCATTTTGCGACATTGCCAGAAAATGATGTTAGTCTTCGTTGTAGTTTTGTCTATGTGGGATCCCCAGTTCAGTTTGGAGTCTAGGGTTATTCCTAGATACTTTACCTCGTTGGAGAGCCTCAGTGTCGTGTTAAATAGTTTCGGTAGCCGATAGTCGCCTAATGATCTTTTATTCGTGAACATGACCAATTCCGTCTTCACTGGGTTCACCTTAAGGCCGTAGTCGTCACACCATTTTTCAACAACCTTCATTGCCCCTCGCATAACATCACAGGCGGTGCTCGCAAACTTACCTGGTATTATGATTGCAAGGTCGTCCGCGTAGCCCACCGTGTGGTAGTGAAGGTTGTTTAGATTGGTAATTAAGTCGTTTACAACTACATTCCATAGCAGAGGCGACAGTACTCCTCCTTGAGGGCATCCTTTAGTTGCCAATGCTCTGAGATGATTGTCGTCTTGTAGTCTGATTAGTCTGTTACGGAGCATGTTACTTACCCAGTATATAATGGTCTCATCGACTCCGTGTTTGCCAAGTGCGTCTACTATGCTGGCGAAGCTTGTTTTGTCAAACGCGCCTTCTATGTCTATAAAGGTGCCCAGACATAGCTCTTTCCGTCTGAGACTATCCTCTATTTTACTTACGACTGCATGTAGTGCAGATTCTGTCGACTTGCCTGGACTATAGGCGTGTTGGTTCGGATGTAGTGGAACATTGACTAGTTGGTTGTCTCTCAGCTCTCTGTCGCACAGTCTTTCCAGGGTCTTTAGCAGAAATGATGAGAGACTTATTGGTCTGAAAGATTTCGCCTCGTTGTAGTCTGCCTTACCCGGTTTTGGTATGAAGATTACCTTGACCTCCCTCCAGAGCTTCGGGGTGTATCTAAATGCAAGACACGCTCTCAGGAGGGGCACCAGGATAAGGATTAGTGCTTCACCTGCCCATTGAAGCAGCGCCGGAAAGATGCCATCTGGTCCGGCTGCCTTGAATGGCTGGAAGCTGTTGATGGCCCACCTTAACTTATCTGTAGACACTGTCTTCAATGCAGTGTTCCAGGATTGTTCCGTGGGGGTCCAGCTAGTGTCATTCCATGTATGTGTCGTGTGTATGATGCAGCCCGGAAAGTGGGTTTCAAGTAGTACCCTCTGTGCCTCCTCAGTTGTTTCTGTGAGGGAGCCATCAGCCTTCCGGAGCTGTGCTAGGTCTTGCTGCCTATCTTTAGATAGCAGTTTCCTTACCTTATTTGCCTTTGTGCATGAGTCTATATCTGAACAAAATTTCCTCCAAGACCCATTGCTCCAATGTCGGATGCGTCTCTTGTAAAGTGCCTTGGCATCTTTGTACGCATCCCAGTCCTGGTCGTCACATGTATTCATGGCCCTGTTAAAAAGTCTTCTTACCTTTTTCCTCAGTTTTTCCAGCTCGGGACCCCACCAAGACTGGCTGGCGCCCGAGTTGGATGATGGTGTACTAAGAGGACAGGCTGTCTGATAGCTTGAGATTATAACTCTTGTTAATTCCTCAGCTGTTTCGTCTATTTTATAAGTTTCGTCTAAACTACCAGACTGCAGATGTCGCAGTGACCGAGTTACCTGTCTGCGATACTGGCTTCTGTTTGTTTTGCTAGGTATGCGTCTAGGTGGCTGGGTGACACGCTGTACCGCGATGTTGAACCTAATCCACCTATGGTCAGAGCAGGATGCCTCTGGGGAAACGTGCCAGTCAGAGATCAGATCCGCTGCTCTTCTTGATGCTAGTGTAAGGTCGATGATGGATCTGCCCCTTCTTGTTACGAAAGTAGGTTCAGATCCTGTGTTTATTATATTAAGGTTAGTGGTAAATAGATAATCTACTAATTCCTCACCTCGTTTGTTGCTTTTCGTCATACCCCACAATTGATGGTGGGCGTTGGAGTCGGTGCCGATGATCAGCGCCTTGTCTGTTTGTTCGCAGTGTCTCACTAGCTCAGCCAGTTCCCCTGACGGAGCTTCCTCTCCTTCAGGCATGTAGGCAGAGGCAACTACCAGGACAGGTACACTTGGATTTTGCTGTTGTATTATTTGGATTGTTGTTATGTCGCTAGAACAAAATTGTGTCATTATTTTTGCCTGTAGGTGTTTTGAACATACTATGCAGGTCCGCGGTGAGCGGTTACCTGGGTTGTAAAAATTCTTACCACCGGTGTTGTTGAGGCCACATATGGTGTTGGATCTGATCCACGGCTCCTGGACCAGAGCAATAGCCCCGTCATTGTTTTCCTCCAGCCACTTCCTGAGTTGAGCCGTTGCGGTGCGACTGTGCTGGAGGTTTGTCTGAATGAGCTTGACTTTACTCGGTGGAGGCGCCATCGGACGCAAGCAAAACATCGACATCCACCTCTTGCCCGATGTCGATTCCACCCAGCTTGTCAGCCCATTCGTCCATCATGTCCGCTGCTCCTTGCTCACCCAAAGTGGGATCCGCCGGAGCCGGAGTTGTCGAATCCTGCTTTTGGTCTGGCTTTGGAGCTGCTATGCCCCCCGATGAGCCCGGCGACGGAGCAGATGTTGGTTGCTCTAAAGGCGGCAGGCTGTCCAGGTATTGACCACCCTGGTTCCTGAACCTTACATACACCGAGCCCATCAGGTAGCACAGTCTCCTGCCTCTCGCAAGCAGTTTCTCTGCGACGTCCCTGGTGGTGCTGAACACCAGGAACGTGTTGTCGTCTCCTGCGATGGCCTTGTGTAATAGCCATCGGTCTACGTCTGCCTGTTTATTTTGATAGCGCAGCAGCTTGGCTATCGTGTGTGGTTCCCTCGTGCCCGGGACAAGTAATCCACACACCACCCTCTTCGGCCTATCAATTTGGCGCTGCACTATCAACTCGTCTTCATACCCCGGGACCTTCAGTCCGGCTACGGTCTTCTTGACCCACTCCAGCGTGCGGGGCGTCTCACACCAGAGGCTCAGAGCTCCACCACCAATGATGGGTTTACCCTTAAGGTTCGGGCCTTCGTCCGTTGAAGGTCCTGCCATAAGGAGTTCCTCTACAACGGCGTCCTCCAGAGCCTTAAGGACAACCCCAGCATGAGCAGCGCTGATATGTCCTGTATTTTTGCCCGTTATTACAACGAGCAAGTCGGCTGTAGCCGCATCGGCAAATGATTTTTTGTCTGTACGACGCAGCCCCTCGGGTCTAGGCTTCTTATGTTGCCCCCTTGGTGAGATGGTGTCGTCCAGTCTGGGCCTCTTCGAGGCCTCTTGTCTGTCCGTCTGTCCCTTATTTGTTTGTCTGTCCGTCTGTACATTAGTCGGTCTGTCTGTCTGTACTTGGTCCTGGGTTCCCTGACTCGTAACAGCCTGTTGAGCGGCCTTGGCTGCTGCAGTTTTGTTACGGGCCTTCCTAGTCCTCTGCCCGAGTCTGTGCCGGTCGGTTGTCGTTTTTGTCTTGTCAACACTTGGGCCCCCAGTCCTGTCCACTGCCTTCCGATTCTTACGTCGGTAGGTAGCGACTTGCCAGGAGTCCAAGTCACCATCCACTTCCTGCGGCTGTTGCCTGACACCGGGTTGCCCCTTCACCAAGGCTTCCAACGCACGGGACGTAGATGGTACGTCTAGGTCTGTATTGGTCGGCCTGACACCGGGTTTCCCCTTCACCAGGTATACCGACTCTTTGTCTGTCTTGTTCGTCTGCCTGTCACCGGGTTTCCCCTTCACCAGGTATCCAGACGCTGTTATGTCCTTGTCCTTGTCGTTTATATTATGGGATCTGTTTGGTTCCATTTCACGTGTCTATTAAAGCTTCATCCTCACCAGTCCCACCCGCCACGGAGCCACAACTGGGATGCCGATATTAAAAATCAAGGCACCAGGATTGTGGTGAGGATATAGGGGCACAGGGTTTTCCTCTCAGCGCGACATCGGGAACTGCAGTTCCCGATGTCGCGCTGAGAGGAAACCACCCTTTCCGCTCAAACACCAGGATCCCTTCATCCCTGCTTACGGCGATGCTGCGCAGGTCCTAGCGCAGGAGAGGCTGACGCACCACCAGGCCGCCTCCCTACTCCTGGTGGATGGGGAGGAAAATCGTCTGACCATTTCAGTTACGTCTGTTTCATAGGGAATCAGACCAATAACGGGCGGCAACCACGTGAAGGAAAACAGTCAGGCTTGTCTGGGGGATCTACACGACCTGCGCTCGCTCCCCAGACCATTCACCAGATTACCAGACGGGACGCAGAATGGTAAAATAGGTGATGTGTTAGGTTTAGCCGTCTTTGTGCTATATATAAACCTAACACATCCCCCGCCCACACAGAATGTGTATCTCTCCTTATTATTCTATAGTATATCTATTGTACGTTTCTTGAGCGAGACAGTTAGTCGCTTCTTGCCATACAAGATTGAATACTTTTATAGCACAGCGTAACCTAAACCCGCACTTTACGCACGCTTTTCCGTGACCTAAGTTGCCTATTTCTGCACGGTGTGTGAATGAATTGACCAACTTCACTCATGTAGAATTAGTACATTACGATACGCGTAACTTAACTTTACTATGCCAATCAAGGAATAAACGTTCATGGATACATTGAAATTCTATTTTGTTGTAATGATATTTGACTTTTTCCGTTTGAAATATACTTTCAAAATGGTAATCTGAACCGGAATTCTTTCTTTTCAGAGTTTGACTTGCAGTCTGTATTGCAACTCTTTGTGATTGCAATACATGAATTTTACTTTCAAAACACTAATCGCATCCCTCGGGCCCCCCCCCGAACCCCCCCCCCCCCCTCTTGCCCGCCTCCGGGCCGGGTTTATCGCTTTGTTTCGGTAAGATGATAGAGCACTTCTCAGGCATGTGTGTTCCTTCTTCTTCAATCACTATCTACTGCTGAAAACTTCATTGAAATCCATTACCTAGTATTAGGTACATCGAAGTCATTTACGTAGTTTAAAAGATCTAAGCATTATGTTAAGATTATCGCCATTACAAACGATGCTTCACTTTCACAATCATCGGGAAATCCTATTGGTTGGGCGTTTTATTATGTGTGAGTTTTTTTACATCAACAATGTTCGCATTTGGCTTTTGGATTTGCAATATGCTCGCTGACGCCACCTAGTGTTCGATCTGCGAACCTTTCCAGATGGCAGATATGTGGGTACTGCGAATATTGTTATGCGCGGGCACAGCGGGTACGCGAACTTAATAACGGTCGTTGGCTCGTCATTTTCCAACGGCCGCTCTCTGCTGTGTCAGATTCGGTGCAGATAGGTAGTACGCATATACAGTGACACGCAGCGCGTAATGGTGGCCACATACGTACCGGTATACCTGAACGGTATACCGAAACTGAAGACTTGTGCAAGTATACCTGACGTATATAGTGACCACACACGCTGCAAGTATAACTGAGACTGTCTCAGTTCTGCGCCTGTGACAAACCGAAGAAGTCGTGTTGTGCAATACGTTTTTTGTGAAATATGCCACCGGTTCTATCTCCACTCACAAATGATGACGCTTTGGCTATTGTTGGTTTGGTGCTGGCTCTTAAGAAAAGGGAGAAGAGCAAAAAGAAACGTTCTGTATGGTGTAAAAAATGGTTATTAAAAAGAAAAATGTATTCCCACACCAACCTTTTAAATGAATTAAAATTTGCTCCGAAGGACTGGAACAATTATTTGCGTATGGATGAGAATACATATTTGGAACTTTTGTCTCTAGTAACGCCATTGATACAAAAGAATGACACTGTAATGCGCCAAGCGATAACACCGCATGAGAGGTTAACAGCAACTTTGAGATTCCTGGCGACTGGTAGAAGTTACGAAGATCTGAAGTTTTCAACAATAATATCACCTCAAGCTCTAGGCATCATTATCCCTGAGACATGTAAGGCTATCTATGAAGTACTTCGCACAGACTATTTGAAGGTAAGTAAAACCACAAGATTATAATCAAAAGTTTACTTTTATTCAAAGAAATAGAGAGGCAGAGTCTTAATCAGATACATGAAATAATAATTAAGTCTAATTAATTTTCAATGAAATATTTAAGTCAATTCTGAATAAAATTTGAATAAAATGTTGCTGTTGTTAGTTGTGTATCCAATTCTTCTTGTTGTGGTGATGAGGCCTGGTTTAGTACTGCAGGAGAAGTAGGTTGATGTTGAGTGTATTGTTGAATTGGAGAAGCGCAGGGCTGACTTTGGGGTGCAGAAGAAATCGTGTAACTTTGTTGATGATTGTTGTACTGTTGTATCGGAAAGACGTAGGGTTGAGATGTTTGAGGCACAACAGAAGCGGCGTGAGTAAACGGTTGTGTATTATATTGTTGAATTAGTGAGGGCGAAGGACTTGGAGTTCGTGAAAGACTAGGAGTTGGCGATGAAATAAAAGTTAAACTTCGACGATTCTGAATTGATTCGGTATTCAGATTGCCCATTTCAGCATCAAATAGGGTGTCGTTAATTATTTTCTCCGCAATCAAGCGTTGACGTTTGTCTAATGATCTTAATTTAATTGCGATAGATCTTCCCAAAAGATCGTACCGATCTTCTATTGCTGAAGCAGGACGTTTAAAATGGTCTTTCACGGATAGTAATATATCTGTGGTTAGCTGATCTTGTTCATTAATTTTCTTTCTTCCCGGTCTAGTAGCAGGCACTGAAGTCTTCTTAGGTGTCGTAATATCATCTGTATTCCTTGTACTAATATTTGCAGGAGCATCACAATCTGATGTATTATTATCTATGATATTTTCACTATTTTCAGTTTCAGCTCTCTCAGTTTCTTCTGTCTGTAACAATAAGTACAAAAATTACAATACAAAAATCTCTATTTACTTGAGTGTAGTGTGTACAAAATGCTTGAGTGTTGTGTGTTGAGCGTGTATGTGGTGTGGTGTGTTGTGCGTGAGTGTTGTGTGTTGTAAGTGTATGTGGTGTGTTGTGCATGTGAAGGGTGTGTGTGTTTGTACAAATTAATGTGAGTACACTTCAAACGTTTAGTAACCTACAGGGACCTTACTCACTTCACTTTTATTAATATTTGTTTCAGTTTCCGAAAACAGAAGAAGATTGGAAAGATATCGCAAAAACCTTTGAAGACAGATGGAATTTTCCTCACTGTATCGGCTCAATCGACGGGAAACATATAGATATTATTCCACCGAGTGAAAGCGGATCTTATTATTACAATTACAAAGGGCGGCATAGTATGGTTCTATTAGCAATTGTGGATGCCAAATATCGATTTATTATGTGTGATTTTGGCACAAATGGCAGAGTATCAGATGGCGGTGTTCTACAAAATACTGTTTTCTTCAAGAAACTTGAGAGAAATTTATTAAAGATTCCGATGGAAGAAAAAATTAACAACAGCTTAAAAGTATTGCCATACGTTTTCGTAACTGATGATGCGTTTCCTTTGAGGTGTGATATGATGAAGCCATTTAGACAAGCGGACTTGAATTCACAAAATAGAAAGATCTTCAACTACCGTTTGTCTCGAGCGAGGCGCATAGTTGAAAATGCGTTCGGTATATTGGCGGCTAGGTTCAGAATTTTCCACACACAAATTAATATAGAACCAAATAATATTGAATCTGTAGTAATGGCGAGTTGTACTTTGCACAACTTTCTAATCGCTCATTCACGTAATCACTACATGCCTTCTGAATGTTTTGACCAAGAAAATTTAGAAAATGGAACTATCTTGCCAGGGTTACATGCGGGTGACCACATGATCCCATTAAATAGAAGGGGATATGGGAATACTGCACTCAATGCAAAGAATATTCGGGAACAGTTTATGGATTACTTTAGTAATGAAGGCAGTGTTCCTTGGCAAAATAATTTCATAAATTAAAAATTAATAAATAAATAGTATTAGAATTGAATTTATTTTGTTTAATTTTTTGTGAAGCCAGAACATAAATCTTACCGTAGATTCCTCTGATTCTTCAGTCAAGTTCGATTGAGATGTTCTTGGTGTCTCTTGGTCGCGGACAAAATGCAATTTATCGTAGTACCACAGAGTCGGCACGTATACATGGTTGTTGCCTGCCCCTGATTTCTTCGAATTTTCGACTTTTTTCCGTTCTTTTCGGTAATTTGTCCTGTAGGTATTAATTTTTTTAATCACCGATTCCCGATTCGCGTCCGGCTCTATTTCTTTCAAAACATTTACCAATTGATCGTATGCAGCGTTCTTTTTGTCACGATCATGGTATTCTTTACTTTTCACTAGCCATAGACATTATGGTGGCCACCATTATGGTGGCCACATACGTACCGGTATACCTGAACGGTATACCGAAACTGAAGACTTGTGCAAGTATACCGGAGCGTGTGTGTGACAAAACATGCACAAGTTTCCTGACTTGCACATGTCTGGTAGGCAGATCAAAACTACGATCTGTATACCTCCGCAAACTAGTTTGTGCAAGTATACATGTGCCGTGTGTGTCGGAACGCTTCAGTCGCGCGCGCGCCAGTGCTTCGGTCGGTTGTGTTGTGTGTGTTGATTTTCGCGCCAAAATGTCTCTCGATTCACGCCGCAGTAATAGAGAGAAATTAGAAGAGTTTATAGATCTATACAAGCAGTTACCATGTCTATGGCTAGTGAAAAGTAAAGAATACCATGATCGTGACAAAAAGAACGCTGCATACGATCAATTGGTAAATGTTTTGAAAGAAATAGAGCCGGACGCGAATCGGGAATCGGTGATTAAAAAAATTAATACCTACAGGACAAATTACCGAAAAGAACGGAAAAAAGTCGAAAATTCGAAGAAATCAGGGGCAGGCAACAACGATGTATACGTGCCGACTCTGTGGTACTACGATAAATTGCATTTTGTCCGCGACCAAGAGACACCAAGAACATCTCAATCGAACTTGACTGAAGAATCAGAGGAATCTACGGTAAGATTTATGTTCTGGCTTCACAAAAAATTAAACAAAATAAATTCAATTCTAATACTATTTATTTATTAATTTTTAATTTATGAAATTATTTTGCCAAGGAACACTGCCTTCATTACTAAAGTAATCCATAAACTGTTCCCGAATATTCTTTGCATTGAGTGCAGTATTCCCATATCCCCTTCTATTTAATGGGATCATGTGGTCACCCGCATGTAACCCTGGCAAGATAGTTCCATTTTCTAAATTTTCTTGGTCAAAACATTCAGAAGGCATGTAGTGATTACGTGAATGAGCGATTAGAAAGTTGTGCAAAGTACAACTCGCCATTACTACAGATTCAATATTATTTGGTTCTATATTAATTTGTGTGTGGAAAATTCTGAACCTAGCCGCCAATATACCGAACGCATTTTCAACTATGCGCCTCGCTCGAGACAAACGGTAGTTGAAGATCTTTCTATTTTGTGAATTCAAGTCCGCTTGTCTAAATGGCTTCATCATATCACACCTCAAAGGAAACGCATCATCAGTTACGAAAACGTATGGCAATACTTTTAAGCTGTTGTTAATTTTTTCTTCCATCGGAATCTTTAATAAATTTCTCTCAAGTTTCTTGAAGAAAACAGTATTTTGTAGAACACCGCCATCTGATACTCTGCCATTTGTGCCAAAATCACACATAATAAATCGATATTTGGCATCCACAATTGCTAATAGAACCATACTATGCCGCCCTTTGTAATTGTAATAATAAGATCCGCTTTCACTCGGTGGAATAATATCTATATGTTTCCCGTCGATTGAGCCGATACAGTGAGGAAAATTCCATCTGTCTTCAAAGGTTTTTGCGATATCTTTCCAATCTTCTTCTGTTTTCGGAAACTGAAACAAATATTAATAAAAGTGAAGTGAGTAAGGTCCCTGTAGGTTACTAAACGTTTGAAGTGTACTCACATTAATTTGTACAAACACACACACCCTTCACATGCACAACACACCACATACACTTACAACACACAACACTCACGCACAACACACCACACCACATACACGCTCAACACACAACACTCAAGCATTTTGTACACACTACACTCAAGTAAATAGAGATTTTTGTATTGTAATTTTTGTACTTATTGTTACAGACAGAAGAAACTGAGAGAGCTGAAACTGAAAATAGTGAAAATATCATAGATAATAATACATCAGATTGTGATGCTCCTGCAAATATTAGTACAAGGAATACAGATGATATTACGACACCTAAGAAGACTTCAGTGCCTGCTACTAGACCGGGAAGAAAGAAAATTAATGAACAAGATCAGCTAACCACAGATATATTACTATCCGTGAAAGACCATTTTAAACGTCCTGCTTCAGCAATAGAAGATCGGTACGATCTTTTGGGAAGATCTATCGCAATTAAATTAAGATCATTAGACAAACGTCAACGCTTGATTGCGGAGAAAATAATTAACGACACCCTATTTGATGCTGAAATGGGCAATCTGAATACCGAATCAATTCAGAATCGTCGAAGTTTAACTTTTATTTCATCGCCAACTCCTAGTCTTTCACGAACTCCAAGTCCTTCGCCCTCACTAATTCAACAATATAATACACAACCGTTTACTCACGCCGCTTCTGTTGTGCCTCAAACATCTCAACCCTACGTCTTTCCGATACAACAGTACAACAATCATCAACAAAGTTACACGATTTCTTCTGCACCCCAAAGTCAGCCCTGCGCTTCTCCAATTCAACAATACACTCAACATCAACCTACTTCTCCTGCAGTACTAAACCAGGCCTCATCACCACAACAAGAAGAATTGGATACACAACTAACAACAGCAACATTTTATTCAAATTTTATTCAGTATTGACTTAAATATTTCATTGAAAATTAATTAGACTTAATTATTATTTCATGTATCTGATTAAGACTCTGCCTCTCTATTTCTTTGAATAAAAGTAAACTTTTGATTATAATCTTGTGGTTTTACTTACCTTCAAATAGTCTGTGCGAAGTACTTCATAGATAGCCTTACATGTCTCAGGGATAATGATGCCTAGAGCTTGAGGTGATATTATTGTTGAAAACTTCAGATCTTCGTAACTTCTACCAGTCGCCAGGAATCTCAAAGTTGCTGTTAACCTCTCATGCGGTGTTATCGCTTGGCGCATTACAGTGTCATTCTTTTGTATCAATGGCGTTACTAGAGACAAAAGTTCCAAATATGTATTCTCATCCATACGCAAATAATTGTTCCAGTCCTTCGGAGCAAATTTTAATTCATTTAAAAGGTTGGTGTGGGAATACATTTTTCTTTTTAATAACCATTTTTTACACCATACAGAACGTTTCTTTTTGCTCTTCTCCCTTTTCTTAAGAGCCAGCACCAAACCAACAATAGCCAAAGCGTCATCATTTGTGAGTGGAGATAGAACCGGTGGCATATTTCACAAAAAACGTATTGCACAACACGACTTCTTCGGTTTGTCACAGGCGCAGAACTGAGACAGTCTCAGTTATACTTGCAGCGTGTGTGGTCACTATATACGTCAGGTATACTTGCACAAGTCTTCAGTTTCGGTATACCGTTCAGGTATACCGGTACGTATGTGGCCACCATAACTATCTCGGAAATCAAGTAGAAGATTTCAACCGCACCCAAAGGAAGTAATAAAGAGCTGCATCGGCAGTGCCCACGCTTGCAAGCCCGATAAGGAGGCAGAGAGACATCCAGGTGAGTCGTTAGTGGCATTGCGCCTATTCAATTTCCACTTGCTGCATAGTTGATGTTTCTTTGTATTCAACCAGCACGTACGTAATAATTCGCCAGCCGCATACACATATACAAACCCGCATTCCAGTGGATGGCTATTTACACGCCATACCACCTATGATTCAATTGTTTTCTAGTTTAAGGGTCAAACCAACGTCGCCTGCCGTTAGCGAAAATTGCAAATTATAAATAATAACAATTGCAGACGGAATGCAATAATCACTTCATCATAAGCAACCTCTCATTTGTATTTTTAGTACATACATAGATAACAATATTTCTCTTATCATATTCCGTCTAGCACTTTAAGACAAAGCAATATTTGTTAGTATCCGAACACTGCGTTCTGCATCATTCGATAAAATTAAATGTTATAAGAAAGATAGGTACATAAGTCTGATCTCTCTGATTCCCTATGAATTGAATAGGGAGATTTGGCCATGAACTACCACGCGGGCCCAGTGCGTATTGGCGGGTGCTAAGCGACTGCAGATGCAGTCGAGACCAACGGCTTAACGTGCCTTCCGAAGCACGGAGGAACTCGAGATAGAAGGTTTTTGGTCACCCATCCAATAACCGACCACTGCGAAAGTTGCTTAACTTCAACGATCGCAGCCGAACGCGATAACTACTTGCACCATCAACCTCCTCATTGACAGTAACCAGTGGCGGCGCTAGGCGTCGGCGACGTCGGCCACCGACGACGGCCTCGCACCTGAGGGGGCCTCGCAAAAAATTTTTACAAGTTACCTATTTATTTACGTTTCTCCTGGCCTGGCTTAGGTAGCCGACCCCGAACAATTCGGGGAAAAAGCTAAGCAGATGATAATGATTTTTATTATTTTCGAACACGTGCGTGATGGAAGCGAGTAGTACTTTACAGGTATTCAGAATCGTCTGTCTGGCAACACTATTTTTGTAATTAAATTTCTATGTTAGTAATTATTTTTTGTCATCATTTGATTATCAACAATAAAACTCGTTTACTCATACGTTATTTTATAATTTGGCTCACTTAATTTAACGGTTTTTTACTGCGAAGTAAAATAGGCCTCGCGAACTTGACGTCGCCGACGTCCACATGTGGTCTAGCGCCGCCACTGACAGTAACAGCGGATTTTCCTCCTTGATGCCGTGTTAAACTTAATCACGGGCATAGTGGTTTCCGTTACATGTTCAACAGTAGATTCTTATATGTCAAACTAGATCAAAATGGACACCGATACAATACTATTTTCAAAGACGAAGATGTGTTAAATAATTTGAAAAGCATATTATTATATATTAAATAAACAGGAGTATGAAAAATTACCTGATCAAATAACAAACCATAAATCCCAGAAATATTTGACATTTCATCGAGCAAACATAAGAATAAGTACAAGTGTTTGTATATTAAATCTATCTTGTGAATGAGATTTCAGTTTTGGTCGGCTTACCTTATGATGCATCCTTTTTTGTGTATGCTGTTGGTCGCATATTATGACCTTTACAGCGTCACCGGGTTTGGGGACTACGAGATCCTAAGGGGACCTCAAGCCGAGAATAGGGGTGATGACGGGGTACTGTAAACGAAATTCTATTTAGTCCGTCAGTTAGATGATCATAAAATAATGGACACGTATTTTTTCTTTGGGCAATCAACCAAAAAATGACAAAGTTATAGCGCGGCAAAGTTTGGGAGTAGAGGCTTGTGACGTCACTTTTAAGTGAAAATTGTACCAAAACGTGACGTCATTCGACTTTTCAAATCAATATATCTCTGCAATGTTTATATTATGTGCGAAAGGAAAAATACGTGTCCAATACTTTTTGATAATCTACCTGATAAACGAAGAAAAAAAAATAGTCATCATCCCTATTGGCGAGTGCCGCTAGAGGTATTCCAGGCGGATGGCATCTCCCCTCGGGGGAGAGTCACCTCTCCGTCTGGAGCCTCTAGAGCATTCGAACCTGAGGGGGGTGATGCTTCCGTGGAAATAGAGTTCTACAAATCTCGCGTCACAGGGCCCCATTATTATGTGTGATAAGGATTGACCGCCATGCGTTGGTTTTGTTTACATTAACTAATTACTTCTGCGTAGTCATAACTTTTGTTTGATTCTTTGTTTCGAGATTATGTTAGGAGGAGGAGGAGGAGATCGAGTATGTAAGTTTTTGGTCACCCATCCAATGACCGACCACTGCGAAAGTTGCCTAACTTCAACGATTGCAGCTGAACGCGCTAACCACTTGTGCCATCGAGCTCCTCAACCACACACTAACCACATTTAATGCATGATGTGCGGAAAACCAAAGAAACAAATATGAGTTGAATAATATTGGACTTAAATATATGTAGTAAAATTTTACTAGAAATTAAACAACGCGGCCTAAAAAGAGTATTTAACATTGTTTTTTTCTTTTCCCCCGCTGCCGTAGTACGCACTTTGAAATCTTTACTTCACATTGACAAATTTCATCCAGAGCGCTCGCTTTATGTGGGTATACACAAATTTCATATCGTTATTTTATCTTGCTAGTTTAAAAAATCTTTGCCCATATATCTTAATTTCATCTTATCAATTTAATCTGTCAATAAAGAATATAAATATTAGCTGATTACTCTTTCGGCAATTCGCTTAGAAAACCCCAAAACAAATTAACTTATCAAAGCACAACTGTTGCGATACTGAAATCTCTCGGTCTCTTTCATTCCAATTCGCAAATGGTGCGTCGAGAACGGAACACGGAATCTTTCCGAACATAAAAAGGTATTTGTATGTACATTAAATAGTATAAAACCGGCATTACCTACTTAGATAAAACAAATACCTACTATGATAATGGCGCAGGCAGAGCAAGTAATGTTTTTGAACTCAACTCAGTCATACAAACGGTGCGCGCAGAACTAAACGTATTTACTCGCGACGAGCATTCTAAATTTAAACTAAACTTCGGTTCGGGTGTAAACAAGGCTGCTAGTGTTTTGGTCGCGCCAAAAAGTTTTTTCAGTTTTTTTTTAAAGTGTCGTGATTTCGGGTGCGTTCCGTTTTTCGGCTGCCCAAAAAAGTTTACATTTTCAATTAATTGTGTGAATAAAACATTATGAGTAAACTCTTTTGAAAACAAAGTAAGTTTTAATTGCAAGCAGACAAGTGATTATTTCCGCTCGCTAACGTGTGTTAATGATAATGAAACGGTTATCTGTCGTCACTCAGGCATAATAGTAGCAGTGCAGTGTTTGTTTATAAAAAACAAAGGAGTGAGATTGCGTTTTCTTTAATTTTAAGGTGGTTGAAGAAAATTTAAAAAGTTTACCTCTGTTTTTTTGCTATTGACCTTTTTGAACGCATGACAGCATAGAGGTTGGTAAAATGGTTAAAAGTTCTACAAAAGGATGACAACAAAACGCCAATAAATGCCTCCAAATTCCCTTAGTACGAGTTTGACCTCACGAAAACTATCATAGTTTTCGTAATTGTTAATTATGTTTCTTTTTCCATTTTGGTGAAAAATAACCAAATATACTTAAAAATTAAGAAGACGCAAAACTCGTACTAAGGGTACTGTTAGCAAGCTATCGAATGAACTTTTTTTGCAGAATATACACTTATGTGCAAAAAATAAAATTAACGCTAAAATTAATTCCCAAAACAAAAAAAAACGGACAAGACGACTCCGATTATCCGGTGTTTGATCATTAGGTAGGTACTGCAAGCATACGATAATATAGTGAGCAATTCAGTTTTAAAATAGATAAGAAATAATGTCAATCTCGAACTTTCTATCGACTCATTTGTTTTCTTTTTTCATAATACATAGGTATTGTAGGGTTCTCCAGGGAGAACCTGGGGAACCTAACTCAAAAAAATACTAAAATCGGAATACTTAGACATATTTTGAGTCTTGGGGAAGAACTCAAAAAGAGAACTTGGCGTACCTAACTCAAAAAAATACTAAAATAAGAATACTTAGACATATTTATCTGTTACTAGCAAACCCGGCGAACTCCGTTTCGCCACCAGATGGCTTCGTTTTATGTAACATTTCGTTTGGTGATTAAAAGAAGGTTTTTTTTTAATTTTTCCTGAATTTTCTTTGCTATAAACCTCACGGAGCCCGAGACCTTTCCAACGAATGCAAAACCGTGGAAATCGGTTCGTGCGTTCTGGAGTTATAGCGTCAGGAAGGAAAACCCGACTTATTTTTATATAGAAGAAGATAAAATCTGGAAATTCTTACTTTTGTATGTATGCTGTTGGTCGCAGATAGGGTTACTATTTAAAATTTTGAAAAGTCCTCACAAAAAGTCGGACATTTCGATAAAAGTCCGGTAATTTTAGTCACAGAATGCAAACAGCGTGGTAGCAGACGCTCGCATCGCGAGGGGGGTCTCATTGTTGATTTAAAAATCAAGATTTATATTTTGTTTTATATTAATGAGAACTTAATAAAGATTATTTAATTTATTTGATGTAACTTGAATAAGTAGTTTTACTCATATTCCATCCATTTCAAAAAATCCGGACAAATTGAAAAGCTGGACAAAGTCCGAACATAGGGCAATAAGTCCGGACATTTCCGGACAAATCCGGGCGAATTGTAACCCTAGTCGCAGATGACCTTTACAGCATCACGCAAGCATCAAGCTGAGAATTGGCGAATGCCTCTCGAGGTATTCCAGGCGCGGGAGTCTCCTCTCCGTCTGGAGCAACTAGACTACTCGAACCTGAGGGTGGCGGCTCAACTAGAGGACGTCTCTGAGACTCGGATTTCGGCTCTAGTTAGCCGTTGTCGTGGGGGAGGAAATTCTTACACACACTATTAATCTTTTATAAAATAATAATGCAGGGCCATTTAAATATGCCGACAGTACAATTCTTTCGTTTCCTCGTTGTAATTATTGACTGTGGCGATGATGATTTAACAGGTGAAAAAAATCCGTGACATCACCTTTTCCATCGAACCAATATCGAATTCGTATCGTTTGCGAGTCCGGAATGTCATTGTTAGAGGCGGCCTTAGAGGGACGAGCCGGGCAGCCGCCCGGAGCTCCGCAACCTCACAAAACAACCCTAATCAGATTTTGGTTGTTGTGTGAGGGCAAACTTGTGAAATTCAAACACTACAAGACGGATTAACTGAAAAACTGAAGATGTCAAGTGGTTATAATCAACAATGGAGATTAGATGCCTTATAAATATTAAAGCATCAAACATAAATCAAAATCGTAATTCATTACAACTCATCGCCTTATATTTCTAAAGTTTTCATTAAATAAGCCGTTCGCAAGCTCTTTTCGTACTTACATACTGAAAATACAGTACGCGGACTGCAAGCTTCTTGAAAAAATGTTGCAAAAACGGGTAAAAATATTCCATTTGTGAGATTCCGTTGTGTGCGCTGGGTAAACGGTTAAAGTTACACAAAAATCATTAGATTAGATCAAATAAATCCCTTTAAAAGTTCTGTAAAAGAATCCACGACAGCGTACTATGTCCATATTTTAAGTTTGACTCACTATAAACCTTTTTCTTCAAATTAACGCGGGTGAAACCGCAGGGGACCGCTATTTGTGACATAACTGTAATAGTTAGACATAATATGGGTATCGCGGACTTTTTTGTAGATATGTATTGGTATCCTCTATAAAACTTTAGTACATCACTTTGCTCTATTGTGAATGACTTTGGCAGCATACGCGATATAAGGCAATTTTTTGGTATTTTTACACACATTGGGTTACATTATCGAAGTTTTCATATGGAACCCTAACTTTTTTGAAAATACACTATAGTCTAAATTTATCCGTGATAATGTAGCATTCAAATGGTGAAAGAATTTTTAAAATCGGTCCAGTGCTTTTTTTACCAATTCGTTACAAACATACATACAAATCTTTCCTCTTTATAATATTAAAGTATAGATATAGATTTTAATAGCAAAGGAGTCCCTCGTCTGTCCACGTTTAATATCCAAAGGTACAGACTTCCACAATTTAACAGATCTTACATAGAATTACCGTATATAAAAAGCACTTATTAAAAAGCTTATTACAAAGTATCTGATTATATTACGGACAAAAATGCTTGGGTTTGAACTGTTCCAATCATTCCAACAGGTTTTCTATATTTAATAAATCATGATTGTATTGACGTTGTAACAACATAATGATTTGTAAATGTTGTTACATTAGACTTTTAAAGTTGTGGCGTTTTTTTCGCTCGTTTTTCTCTGCAGCTAAAAAATATGTCCAATAACGAGTGGTAGTGAAAAAAATGTTTGGACGATTCAAAAGTGTTGTACTATACATCCAATTTGAATAAAGATATATTAATGTCTGATTTCTGATTACGTATTTTCTGTGTCAAGCACTTTACGTCTCTTCTATTATGAAAAAGCGCGCACCATATTATGCCAAAGTACGTAAGACGTTGTTACTATTACAATGAAATATCGCACCTTTAGAATTGAAGTAACTTAAATAAAAAAAATAGTAAAAATGACTTTTAAACGTGAAACGACATAAAAACATGTATTCTATCAGTTTATTAATAATAAACGGGCTTTTTTAGGCCAGAAAAGGCAAACGTACTATTTCCGTCTCTTTTAAATGACACGCATACCGTGCCCTCAGTATTGAGGAACCCCATTCAGTGATGCGTGGACATTTATTTCATTTTCCTTTAATTTAGAATATCATTCATTATTAAACTGGCATATTACATAATTGGTCATCTATCATTAATATAACATTAGAAATGAATCGTCTCTATATTAAATAGTTACGTTTTTGTTTTATGTTGTTTAGTAAAAAATGGGCACAAAGTGAAATAAGCCAATTATTATAAACTGTTTTCGCAAAATAAGTGACATATTTTTTTAATAATTAATTAACAAAGGTTCTAATTGGTTATACTGACTGGTTTAGTATACAATCATGAAAACAATTCCTATCCCTACCATACCCAATAACAAATATGATAATAAACGTATAACTTATAGCATTATAATAGAAAAACCAAAAAAAATACCAACTCTTCAATCACATTTTTAGCGTTTAAAAAAAAACAAAAATTTTGGATTAGGTTACTTCAATTGTAAAGGTGCGATATGTAAGAAGGAGGAAAACTAATTATAAAAAAGACTTAAGACTTAACTAATTTTCCTGAAACCTTGAAATATGAATGCAACACTGTTTACCTTTTACAATCCTTGGCCTCAAAAGTCAAGGAAAATTGTTACAGTTTATGCTTTTTCTTAGTTAATTGTAACAAATTTATAATTACATAATTAAAGTTTATATTATAATGACAATATTCTAAGATAACAATCTAATTACATAATTACTATATATATATACTAAAACAATAAAACTAAAAACTTTAAAAAATAAAATTAATATCTAAAATATATTACTAAAAGGAGTCCCTTTATAAAAGGATCCCAAGATACTGGCAGCGTTACCCCTTTGAATAGCTAGACTAATTCTTTGTCCGAGGTAGCGGCCAGCTCTTCGGTCTCCTGTGATGTCGACTAACCTTTTTGTTATTTCCTTAAATAGCCTTAAAGCGTTAGGACCCCACGGACCAAGGGTCTCGACACCGAATGGGACAAAATTATATTCGGAGCCTAGACACCTGTATTTGCTTGTTTTGCTGGAATTAACATTTAAGTACTTAGATATCGTGAGATAACTTGACAATTTAATTAAAGCAATCCAGCATCTTATATCAAAGTATTTAATTTTTTTTATATTTTGTTAGATTAATGCTTTCATTGTATGAATTTTGTTTTCACTGAAGATGAAAGACGCAGGCCACAGTTTTATACTATAGCAGCGATACACGTTATACATGTTATCGTCCTAATTCTGTATTCCTTTTCTATAGATATATAGATTAACACCAAATACATAATTACATTAACAATCAATAAACATCTCTTATCTATTAGACAAGTCCGTCCGTCCGACTGTGGTGCTGTTTCAGCGGCCAAACCGTAAGAGATAGATAAAGAGAATATTTAAGTTATAAGTTAAGAATAGTCTGATAAGACTACAAACCGGATTTGAGTAACGTAGCACTTCCGGTTTTCGAGAAATCACGAATTTCAAACGAAACCACACAAAATCTCCGAAGTTCTCAATTAATTAAATACATTTTTTTTTAAATCAGGTTTTGGTGAACATTTGGTTCACTGGTTTGCTAGTTTTATTTAATACCATTTAATTTTTTTAAGCATTTAACTGCTAGATATTTAAATCTAAAGAAATTTTACGAGAAAAAAATCCACGCGGTCTAGGCAACAGACGGGACTCGAACCCACACCCTCCGCTATCCGGGTGGATTCATTGACCAAATTATGCTACCTCGACCTTAGTGGCCGTGACGAATTTCTTCTACTAGCTTAACTTAGGCTGCAAGGCAGCGCCATCACTTCGCACTATAGATAACCTACAATGTCTAACGAAATACCTTTACAAGTATTGAACAATTGAAAGAAGAAATAAGAATCACTACATAGTATAAAGCAAAGTCGCTTCCCGCTGTCTGTCCATATGTCCCTATGTATGCTTGATCTTTAAAACTACGCAACGGATTTTGATGCATTTTTTTAATAGAAAGTGTGATTCAAGAGGAAGAATTATAGTTACAATACATGTACAATATACATAGTAAAGAAACACTGATAATTTTAGAGGTTTTTAATGTAAGGTCGTAAATAAACACATATTTTGCGCTTACATTGCAAACGCTGGCTGAACCCTACGACATAGATCAAAATAATGTACTACAGTATTGTATACCTTTAAAAGGTCTACAAAAAAGTCCGCGATAGTGGTGTCGATTCTGGCACGATTCTCTAAATCTAAACTTAAATTTGACAACAGTGTATCCTTGTCATTCTCTATACAGAATGAAAAGGAGAGACTGATGTTAAATTTAGTTTTAAGTTTAGAGAATCACCCTAGAATCGACACCAGTATATGTCTATCTCTTAGGGATAACCCACAATAACCATTTTTTATCCTATACTTTTTATGAGAAATAATAGATTATTTACGAAGCGATTTTCAGCAATATAAAATTCATCCTTATCCAATTAAGTACGTTAAATACATTGTGCATTTAATGTAGACCAATTTGGCCCTTTAACGTATATAATTTAAATGAATATTTTCGAAGATATTACAGATTTAAAATGCAGGGACATAGCGGTTCCGATGCTACCGGGCGGGGGGCTTGGCGTCGCGTGCCTTTTGTAATTAGGTATTAGAAGAATGTCATTGTGTATAATACAAGCCTGAGAACATAAACTATAGTCTACACTACAGTTCTACACCGAAGCGAAGCGAGGGCGGGCCACTAGTTGAAAATATATTTAATTGCATCTGTATTCCCTTTTGTGTCATTCACTGTACACTACATTTACTTGCATTTGTGTTTTGTATTACGATCCAATACATAAGAACTCGTCGAGGTGATTGGCATGGTAATGGTTTTTTAGTGAATTTGGCATGTGATCGTGAGAGTAAAGCAATTGTCGCAATGGTCGGTCATTGGATGAGTGACCAAAAATTATTATCTCGAAATCCTTCGTGCTTCACAAGGCACGTTAAGCCGTTGATCTCTCTCTTGAGTTAGAACCAATCCACACTGGGCCCGCCTTATGGGTCACGGCCCTGCCACGGAAGACCTGTGCCCCTGCAGTGGGGACATTCATTGGCTGATGAAGATGATGAGGATCCATTAACATGCTACTGACTGTACCCAAAAACTCATGCCTATAGAAAATTACAACCCAAAATTTTCCCATGGTCATTATGTACAACTTTTACACAACACAACGCGATGACGATGTGGTCGTATTAAAATCGGATACAAGATAATAACGATATGTTTTGATAACACAAATAATATCTCAAATTTGTGGGCTGTTATAAAAACTTCGTCGCTATCATTATTAGCCTATTAATGTTCCCCACTGCTGGGGCACAAGCCTTCTCTTTGTATTAGCACAACTTAAACAGTGTACACGGACCACACACCTGAAGTGGAACTCCTTTTCTTAAATAACCTAACATTAGGCGGTGCATAAGGTATAGGGGAATGAAGCAGCGCACGCATAACTCATATATATGGATTTTTTTTAACGTACCAAGTACCCTACCTCCAAAGTAAGCACTGTAGACTTATGTAATGGGATACTGAGTAACGAATAGAATATATATATATACATTGATACATATATAAGTATATTTATAAAGACATACATATTTAAAATCCATGACTGGAGTACAAATGCTCGTATTCATCATACAAACACTTGCCCCCACCGGGATTCGAACCCAGGACCTTTCGAGCAGGCTACATCTTGAAACCCAGCGTACAAACCACTTGACCACAGGGGTCGTCAATATTGCCTGCATAGGACGTCCACGTGGCAGCTTTATTGCGAAGAAAATGCATTATTTTTTACAATAGATGTCGCTAGGTGCGCTTAAATGTGATTCATGTAAGTTGATTTCTTTACAATAGATGTCGCTAAGTGCGCTTAAACGTGATTCATGTAAGTTGATTTTTCTGAGAGATAAACTTTTTTAATGTAATATAAATTGTCATATTTGTATACGATAGCGCAATAAATAAATATTGTATTCTACCACATACATGATAGTACTTTTATACTGATAATTAGATCAATTCGTGCAAAATTATTCCCTAACCATTCCAAAATATCAAAAATGCACAACGTTAATATTCAAATTTTTACTTCTACCGGCACTCCCGGAGTGCAACCCTTCGTTATTTTGTTGGAAAGGCTATACTTCGAAATTGGTTAAGAAAATGGGTAAGAAAACAGGGGAATGATTGATTGTTCCCGCACTGATTGTAATTTAAGGCGCATAACTTATTACAGTTTTTTTTTGGATAACTGATAAATTTAGAAACTAAAATCCTAATGGTAATTAGGATGGAAAATAGGGGTGATCGTTCATTCAAAGATTTTAATGCCGATTTGTAATTAACAAAAATTATAGCCACAAAAAACTATAAAATAAAAACTTTTTAGTCTTTTTTTAAAGTCAAATCGCTGAGAAGCAAAAAATAAAAATTAATATTTGCTATGCATGTCTGATAGATCTGAGTTCCCATTTACTACTTGGGTTGACATGGCACCGATACTGAATATTAATTTGACTAATGATGAAAACGTTTATTAATTTATAACATATCGGCGGTTTAATATTTTTTGGTTAAAAAGTTTTTATTAATGATCTACCTAATAGATGAAGAAAAAAAAATTAGTCACTGGTGTCGATTCTAACGTGATTCTCTAAACCTACACTTAGACAATAGTGTATCCTTGTCATTCTCTATACAGAATGAAAAGGAAAGCCTGATGTTTAATTTAAGTTTTAAGTTTAAAAAATCATGCCAGAATCGTCACCATTATCTCTAATATCGAATCGTAATATGTAAAGCGACTCTGGAATGTCATTAGCGCCTCAGCGCCTTGTATACATTGCCTTACTGTTATTAAGTATAGTTATTAAGATTATCACATAGATCTTTCGTGTACTGTACACAAGGAGAAAAAAGTTAAACAAAAATAATTTAAATCCTACATTTTATCTGTATATCCAAAAGTAAGTAGGCATTATTAGAGTCTGCGTGCTCAGCTCATACCACATCTTTGCTAAGCATTAGGAGCGATTGCGGTCATTGCCTTAAAAAAAATTAAAAAAAAAACATATGTTAGCCAAGCCCCAAAGTTAGCACTGTAGGCTTGTGTTATGGGATACTAGGGTAACGGATAGAATACATATACTGATACATATTTAAGTAGATTTATATAGAAATACATATTAAACATCCATGACTAGAGTACAAATGCTCGTATTCATCACATAAACATCTGCCCCCACCGAGAATCGAACCCAGGACCTCTCGAGTAGGGGACACCATGAAACCCGGCGTACATACCAGTCGGTCACAGAGGTAGTCAATATTGCTGTGTGACACTCGTGATGCTCCTAGCGTTTCAGCCTTCACCGAGTTACCCTCAAACTTAAACTAATCAAATTTATAAAATCAATAATAAACAATAAAAGGAGAATGGGCAAAACACACCCAGCTCCGCCAACAATGTAATTAGTATGAATCGATAGCCTTTTTTATAATGACACCGAAAAAAAATATCCTGGGAGTCAAAAGATATGACACCGTAAAAATATCCTGGTAGTCAAAAGATATGACACATGGGCATATTTAAGTAGGTAAATAAATTCATTTTATAGTACCTTTTTTTATATTATTAGTAACCATAATAATATGCTATACCGTACTATACAACCAGATAATCAACAAAGCCTGCCGACCATCCTGCGCTTGCACTTACTGAGCCACCTGAGTTTTCAGGTGGCTCAGGTTTACGGGGGTTGAAGGACTTGCATTTGCAAATAGTCGACTCGTCTTACTTCGTTGTAATTGTGCGCTCCCTGTCACTTTATTGGTTTTTATCTAACACACTTTGGTCATTAGATTATCGGTTTTGTCAATTAGTATGGATTAACTGGAATCATGTTTTCTCTGAAGCGTGGACAAGGTTGGCTGATTTGTGGACGCTCCGTTTTACAAAGAAGATAATTTACTATAACCAACAGAATATTTGAAAAAACCCCAACCCATGCGGGGATTTTTGGATTTAATCTAGTGCTGCAGAATAACATAAGGGGGCACCCTTGAACCTTGTGAAGTACTCCCATAATACAAGAGCCCACACCCTAGGTAGTGTCAAACTAACTAACGAAATTAATTCCCTTGTTTCAATAATGTTCTTTCGTTATAGTACTTGTACCTATTTAACTTAAAATAACTTATGACTCCCGGGATAGAATTTGATGCGCTTTGGCACAAATGATCATGACTATAATACCTCTCACACAAATGTAGTTTAAGCCGTGCCGGACGTGGGTGCAGCGTCCATACATTTTTGCCCAATGTCCTTTATGAAAAGTCTTTCCTCAGCTGGGATTCGAAACCGGGTCGCCCGCGTAGAAAGCTACCTTTCTACCACAAAATGCTTGTTGGGTCTGAATTATTTAGTAACAATTGAAAAGGTAATGCGACGTGCTAAAGTAGAACTAAAATAATTTGGCATTGTAAAAATAAATCTGCATCTTTTTCTGTAGACTGTATGTAATACTCGAAGCTTTTATACAACGAAAAAAAAGCTACTACACGGCCTTGCGTAGGTTTATAATTTTACAGATTTTTAGTTAAATAAAAGTCTTGGATACGTAAAGACTGACAGAAAGATAAGTTAAAAAGTATATTTTTGCTAAAGGAAAGCTTTTTCAGAATATTTACTAGAATATATTTTTTGATAATATTCAAGTGTGAGATTTAAATCGTGTTATAAATTTATCATCAGGACAAATTCGGTGATGTTTTGAAATGTCAGATAACACAGTGAAGATAGTTTTCATGCGGATATATCTAGTGAATATCTTTTAGATTGTAATCAGGTGCCTATATCTCCGAGTACTCTGACGTGACAACAAAAAAATATGGATTACATAGAATTGGATACTACAACGCAATTTTGGTAAATATTGTAAAAAATAACAATTTACTACCTACATATAATAATAAAATGCTTGGATTTACTTATACTTGCATAATAGATTATAAAGTCCATAGCTCCGTACACCCACTCGGCACCGCTCTACCACCGCTTGAACCCGTGTTGTTTGATATTTTTATGGGTACGCTCCCTACATCAACTCTTTGCCATTACCGGATCGCCTCGCTCGCAAGCTTACCGCACGCGGGCGACGTAGCGACGGGTGGACAACTCGGTAACCACCCGCTGCTCGTACACTTGCCGTGTGCTGGCCACTGGTGGTAAACGTATTTCATTTTTTCTTCGTCAAGCGCGACAGATATTAGAGCATGGTTTGTAATAATAATAATAATAAATTGTAGTTACTTTAACATTGGTTTAGTTACATTATATACTCATGATTGCAGCCACCTTTTAAGCAAATAATGCCTGTGACAGTTGACTCCGGTTTACCGTACCTAAAATTACAGTTTGCTTATCGATCTTAATGAGGGAATAAACAAAAAGAGGGACTTATAAATGTAAGCACATATATCAAACAATGATATAAATATATATAGTTTGTGACATTAAACATTGTGAAAATACATGTGTAAATCTAGTGACAATCTCTAACATACTATTTAATTTTCGCTGACAATGCGTTCTCCGGTCGACTACCTGACGTTGACTGGTTGACAAAGAGGCGTCCACCAGTGGCCCACCTGACGTTAGCTGGTGTACAACGCGGCATCCACCTGAGTTTGCTCGCTGATCATGAGTGGGCGTCGCGTGACGAGGCGGTGACCGGTAGCTCTAATGAGCTGTGACCTTAACATTAACCTAAATCGATGAATAAATTATTCTTACACTTGTGACACACAGCGACTACTTACACTCAAAATCATATTAGTTCCTTTCTTATACAGGTACCTATTTAGTCATACCTACTCGGTTTTTTTCTATCATCTTCTAAGTTTAACTCACTATTGCCATTTTCCTCGCGTGTTAAACCGTTAAACCGGAACACAGAACTGGAGGGGACCATTAGTTGTGACTAGGGCTTTCAAATACCGGATTTTTTCGATACCGGTATCAATACCGGTATTAGCATGTTCAGTACCGTGATCACGGGATCACGGTATTGAATATGAACTTTAAAGAATATTAAAACACCAGTTTTATTTCTAATCAGTGTTTATTTCTGTTACATAGGTATCTACATGAAAAACAGGCTAACAAAATATTAAATATACATTATTTTTTCTACCCTTCTCGGGTAGTCTTTTATTAATAAATAGTTCGGCGGAACTAAGAATTTGAGATCCACATTTTTTTATTAAACAAAAGATAAACTATTAAAATTAAGAAAAAAATACAACCAAAATGCCGTCCCAATAATTAAAATTCGCATGACAATCATCTATTCATTTACTTTGTACCATTTATATATTTACTAATCAAACAATACTAAATACCAATATTCAAAAGAATCGAAAATAAAATGATAAGTAAACATAATCAATATCATCTTAAGATTTTGGCATTTTTTGCAGCTGAAAGTGTGATCTTAAAAAGGACAGAGCGTTTAATGATTTATCAGATAGCGAACTTCTCAATTTGTTGCATCAACAGCTGACCGAAGAAAAAGCTCGCTCAGCTTCTACACTTGTACTAGGTAAATATTTGTAAGCTGCAGATAAAATATTTCTCGACCGCCCCCACTGGTTTCGAAGACACACACTCTTATTATTGATTAAAAATCAGTGCCTATAGTTGCAGTTGTACTTTTAGGTAATTTGGATATTTCCCTCTCCAAATTTTTCTGGATGGACACATCGTCATCTTCAACACTTGTATTTAACGATGACGATGAAGTAGAAGGTTCTTCTGTAGCAACACTAGCAACGATCTCAGTAACTGCTGCGGTATTCAGTTGTTTATTTTGTATTTCAAACGAGTCAATAAATTAACGATAATTTTAAGCAATTCATCAGATGTTAGTTTTTTGAAAATGTCACCTACACTATCATTATCACTAAAATAAGCTTCAGGGTCATGTAAGTATTGTAACACTCCAGGTATAGAGAAACGTCGCTCTTTTATACGTTTTCGAAGTGCCTTTGCAAGGTTTTGGCTCATCTCATTAGCCTGTCCATCTAATTTTGTTAACATAAATTTTAAAGCAATATCAGCTTTTAATAAGTATTATATGGTGAAAACCATATGTGTAATTATACCGTTTTGTGCGCCAGCCCCTCAGTTTATCTCACTCGCGTTCATGCTTAACATTTCGTCTTTCTATTCATATAACCCTAATAAAGACTTGTTGGTTTGTAATACCGTAAAAATTGACTCGGAATTGACTGATCAATACCGGTATTGAAAAATACCAATAAAAAAACCGTGATTACGGTATTACGGGATCCCGGAATACCAGTATTGAAAACCCTAGTTGTGACATAGCCTTGACATAACTGTAATAAAATACACATGGTGTCGCGGACTTTTTTGTAGATATTTATGCCCTCTATAAAACTTTAGTACATCACTTTGCTCTATTGTTAATGACTTCCGCAGCGTATGCGATATAAGATTATTTTTTGGTATTTTTGTCAGACCCTGGGTTACATTATCAATTTTTTCATACGGAACCATGACTTTTTTGGAAATACTCTATAGCCCATAAATAAGCTGATTATGTAGGATTCTAAATATGTAATATTTTTTGAAATCGGTCCAGTAGTTTCGGAGCCTATTCAATACAAACAAACAAGCAATCAAATCTTACCTCTTTATAATATTATCTTGTATAGATACAGATAGAACTATTCAGTCATTAGCTATACGTATCTACAAAAAACATAAACGACTTTGTAGCGAAAAAAAACTCTTTAAAATAGTTTAAACAAAGCAAATGTACCTATCTATCTTGCAAAGAATGACAATCGAATATCATTTCGTGCGAGTTAGATAATTAAAACAAGTCGTTCTTGAAGATTACAAATGTTTTTAATTACTTATGCGCATAAATTACACGGCTATATTGCATGCATTGACAGACTGGTGTATAATGTATAGTCATATAATGAATAATAACGGTGATTAATTTATTTCTATTTTCGTACGAGGTAATACTTGTGGTTATAATATTATGATGTGTTTATCTTAGTTTATTAAAGGGGCCGAGGGCGACTCATTCCGCGTTTTTTTTGAAAAACCTACAGGAATCGTAACATTTTTTTGTCTCAATCCAGCTCATAAATCAATAGTACTAAAGAAGAATGCTCATTGATGTATGGACCACCGCACAATGGTTGCATCAATACCAAACAAATGTTAAATGATCGTTTAATATTCAAATTAGTATGACAAATTGGAATTTTGAAAAACAAAACAGGGGTTTTAATGGTATTGCAAAAAATCCTTAATAACCCCTATTTAAAGTTAGGTTTACGGCTATTTTGGGTACTTTTTTATTCTGTTGCGTTATTTTTGATCAACTTGAGTCTTTCACACAGTTTTTCCAGCCTACTGCATAGATTTTCACGAAAACACAGATTTCAGTGATGGTATATTTGCAGTACGTATGTATAGGTAAATAAAAACATCAATGTTGGACACTTATTATTATATTTTATATATTAATTAATTGTACACATATTTGAATTACCAGTATATTTCAAATCACACATAATCTTCATGGAAAAAATCATCTAAATAAGGTGCCGGAGCAGTAACGTCATTGTAACAACATCTATATCCATTCAGTAGTTTATGTGCTAATGAGTAACAAACACACAAACATTCATGTTTATAATATTATTAGGTATAAGGTTTCATCCGAGCAGATACTACATGCAAAATCATTTTCATTTTATTAAAATGATGTAGTAGAATAATGGATTCTGAAATCTGAAATCTAACGGTCGATTTCTCCATGAACGTTTGGCCAACAGCTTTGCTATTCTGTGAAGACTCCCAAAATTGTCATTGGATCCGCGTGTGATGCGCGCGTGAACGTGGATACCAGGCGTGGTCCGAAGGGGGGGGGGTCACAAGGGACATACCCCCCCCCCCCCCAAATCTAAGGTCAAATTGAAAAATCTAAAAAAATTGCCAAATAATAAAAAGAAATTTCTAGCTATTTCCTAACAGGGAGGGATACATTTATAGTTTGCTGACATCTAGTGGTGTATTTATGAAGAAAGTACGATGGCCAAAATAACTTGGAAATGACATCTAGTACTAGTTTAGAAACAAGCAACCGAACTTCGTAGCTTTGGTAATCCTAGCAAAATCGATATGCGTCGTTATGATTCAGATTGTATAACTATATTATATTCTAATAATGTAATTTGTTGGTTTATTGTAAAGATTCAAGATTAAGGCTGTCTACTTAGTTAAAAACGTGGTTCTCAACCACTAACATGTTAGAAGAGCGATTAAAAGATTAAGCTCTTCTAAACATTCACCCGTAAATGACGTCTCAAATATTAGCACCCGATTCGCAAATACAAAAAGACGACTTTCATTTTGTTTTATAAGTAAGTAATGTATAAAATAAAATTGTGTCTTAAGCGACACTGTTTATTTTATTCCAGATACTTATTTTTAGGGTTCCACACCTCAAAACGAAAAAAACGGAACCATTATAGGATCACTTTGTTGTCCGTCCGTCCGTCTGCCAAGACCGTTTTTCTTAGGAACGCGTGGAGATATCAAACTGTAATTCATATCTAATACTGAGGTCTACTATCCCTTGAAGCATGTCACCCATCCAATGACTGAAAAAATCAAACTTCTAAGCCAAAGCAATCAAAAGATACAGCCGTTTATGCCGCAAATTTTCGAAACTCGCACGGGAATCAAAACCTACAGGTATCCCGTGAACTAAGAATCTTGAAATTTGGTACAAAGTAACGTCTTATAGTACAGATAAAGGAAAAATTGGGAAAACCGTAAATTTTCACATCATATAATAAAAAATATTTTTGAAAATTCAGGTGTGTACGGAACCCTCGGTGCGTGAGTTCGACTCGCACTTGGCCGGTCTTTTTTATAAGTGTAGTGAGTGACCCCCCTCTAAAATTTCAGGCTGCGACCGCGCCTGGTGGATTCATAGAGGATCTGTACCCCTAGCACGAACCATTGTCGAATTCGAATAGTTTGCGAGTGCGAAATGTCAATATCAAATTTTTTATGGAAACTTGAGCCACAAAGTACGTAACGATAACTAAAAATCAGTACACATTTATGACAATGACATTTCGGACTCGCAAACGATACGAATTCGATATTGGTTCATGCTAGGGGTATTGTACACTTTTTAGTTCTCGTTACGTACTTTGTGCCGCTGCTGTTCAAGTTTCCATACAAAATTTGACATTGACATTTCGGTTTGCAAACTATTCGAATTCGATAATTGTTCGTGTTAGGGGTACAGTACATGGGTCAAATGTCTTTTGGGCGAAATGTTACAGGTTCAAAGATTCTGTTGGCCAAACGTTCATGGAGCAATCGACTATTCGTGAACGGTTTCAGAATCAAATACGCTCCTCTAGAAGATTCCAAAGTAGGAGTATGATACTCGTTGCCAATCTTCTCTTTTGCCGTTCTAATCTCATAATATCAGAATGACAACCATACCTCAAAAACAGTCATGCGTGACAAAATGTCAATGGACAAAAAAAACATAAATAAACAGAATCTCATCAAAACTTTCAATAATTTTGTAGGTAGATTTTAATTAACCAAATTTTTTAGTCAAAAATGTTAACAAAACCTTTAGCACCAGTCATGAAATCATCCACGTATAAGTAACAGAAGTGTGTGAAACAGCGATGAAATCGGGAATTGTTAAGTGATAACTTTGAACTGTGTACTATGGAGAAGTTTGTGCGGAGTTTCAAGGACTGGGCTGGTATTGGTAGGAGACAGAACCCAGAGGTCGCGAGGAGTCACTACTCATTGGTGTCGAGTACTGAGCTGACTGCTGGGGCTGTGGAGTTATGGAATGGATTGCCGCCTGAGGTGAAATATGACCCGTCGCTCGCCTCGCTGCAACAACTGTACGAAAAGGAGCATGGTGAGTCAAGTTTTAAAGCTATATAAACTGTATGAAAACTATGTTATTATTTATTTTTTTAAGCATTTAACTGCTAAATGTTTAAATCTAAAGAAAAGTTTACTAGAAAAGAATCCACGCGGACCATGCAGTGGACGGGACTCGAACCCGCACCCTTCGCAATCCGGGCGAATGCACTGACCATTATGCTACCACGGCGAATAGGGCCGAATCCCGTCCGCTGCCTGGTCCGCGTGTTTTTTTTTTCTAGTAAACTTTTCTGAATGAAAACTGGTGAAGCTGTACTTTTTGGGCCCAAATTTGACTCTTACGCTGCTCATTTCTCCGACCCTCACGGCTAGGTTTACCTTCGCTCCCCTGGTTGGCGAATGATGCGGTATGCATGTTCCAGACACAAAAAAATGGCTAGGTGCTGTGATTGTGACCATGACCAGAAAAAAACTTTGTTAAATAAGATAGTTTTACAACAGAAAGATGTGAAGTGTCAACTCGTGGGCCCATAAAGTAAAGTGTCACCAGTTTTTACACTGGTTTCATTGTTCTAAGCTGGTTTAGTAAAGTATACTAGTGGGGGACAAATGCAAAACTCTTTCCCAGTGGGCACTTTGGGCAAATGCCCGGGCCCCGCGATCGATAAGGGCCCCCATCAGATTAAATTAAAAGTCCCTAGTTCCTGTCAGATCAACAAACGATAACCAATATATATTACCAAAAACTTATATAATTAGAAGAAATCGAAGCTTAATTACCGACTACAATACCAATTTACTAGCTTTTACATGTGCGAAGCTATTCTAATCTCGCCCAAAAAAATTGGCATTCCGACTTCAGCATGCTTAGATACATTTAATTATGTAATGGTGTCGATTCTTGCAAGATTATCTAAACGCAAACTAAAGGAGATTGCTCAGCTTCCATACATGTTTGGCCTAAAGACCAATAATCATGAAAAATTGTTTGCTAGATTCGAAATTATATATAAATTACTGTAGAAACGAATATTATTGACGGGCACCCCTGAGAACTTCTATAAACCATATACACTGAACATATTAAAATAATAAAAAACAAATAAGTTATATAGTAAACTAGGGAAATCAAGCCAAGTACCGAAATTATGGATTAGATTCAGATATATAGAGCATGTAGATTAACAGATAGTTGCCTGTTTTTAAAGTTAATGCATAAGAGTAACTTTTAAAATCAGGTGTCATTTCCGGTTATAATAAGGTACTCTGTGACAGAAACTGTGTGAAGATTGTGAATGAGCCACAGATTAGAGAGAATTTTTAAACTCTCGTTAACCAAAGAAAGCTAAGAGATTTAGGTTCTATAGCCATATATTCAGTAGCTTCATTATTTTTGTTATGTTATTAAGATGACCATATTTCAGATTTTTAGTGTATTACACCATATAATTTTATTTATTTATTAATTTATAGTCAGGGAACGTAGGCCCATAGATAGGTACCTTTAAGTCTAACATATTATACAGATTGCAATGTGTTTATGGAGGTGTTTGTCGAAAAATGTATGGCAATAGACTTTATGATGTCGCCTACCATCTATAATAATTGTCTGAACACATTTGCATCTAGTGAAAATGATAATATAGTTGTGGATATTAATACCACAGTGTAATAAAAAAATGATTTATTTTATCGATCTTTACAAAATAGATTTGTTTTTATGTTATATAAACAACTTCGATCAGTCTTTGGCTGAATGTTACTACACCCATAGCCATTAAAAATGATTCGTATGTTTTCCAAACCGGTAAAATTAAAAGTCCTTTTTAAAGTAAATATATTATACAAAGGTGTCCGTTGAAATCTAATGACTGTAAATTAAATTATAAATTACGCCAAGAATTACCGTGCATGTCAATATTTTTTGTGCATTTGGGCCAATTTGAGCAATCTGCTTTAACATCAGTCTCTCCTTTTCATTCTCTATAGAGTATGACAGAGATACACTGTTGTCAAATTTAAGTTTGGCTTAAGAGAATTATGCTAGAATCGACACCAATGGTATACTAAGCACATAAACATTTTAAAGAAAAATCATCAGTAGATCAATCATCAGTGTGACTATTTCAAGTCATAATCCACATCAAAGTCATAGGGGCCCCATTATCCTAATATGCCCGGGGCCTCTAATAGGTTAAAGACGGCCCAGGTTATAATTATAATAAAATGAATGACCTTACCATAATGTAACTCAGGCTATGGAAGAGTGGTTCTTTTTGGTACAGGTGTCTTTACAGCGCCAATCTTTATCTATTTAAGAAGACGTATGGTAAAGAAATAAAACAATATTAATTTTAATTTTTTAAAAAATATTTTTAACTTTGTAACCTTCAAATCTACAGAACCCTAAAAAACACACCTACAATGACTTTTTTTTAATACTTTCTCTTAAAAAAAATGATCGAACGAACGTATTAGGAGACACTTACCAAACTATAACGTTTAAAATCTAATAAAGATAATTTTAAATCAGAAAAAGTAAGTGCCGTAATAAAAAAACCCAAGGTCTCGCAAATATGTTCATTCAATTATGATCTTTATGGGCTGCACGATAAATTGGATTTTCCTAACCGAGTGCTTATCATTTTCTTTCTTTTGACAGTGTTCCAAAAAGTGACGCAATGCGTTTTGTCTATTTTGAGCCGGTTCAAGCTGCTTTTGAGTCGTAAATTAAACATACTTGAAATGACATGTTTTATGTCTGATAATATCTAAGGAGTATATTGTTTATTGTTTTAATAAAAAGGCTTTTTATCAGATAATTCAAAATTAAGCATGTAACTGCTTGATGTTTAAATCTAAAGAAAATATAACTAGAAAAAAATTCACGCGGACCAGGCAGTAGACGGGACTCGAACCCGCACCCTTCGCTATTCGGACGAATGCACTGACCAATTATGCTACCACGGCCCTGATGGCCGCGTCGAAATTCCTCCAGCCATTCTTAGCTGCAAGGCAGCGCCATCTTTTCGCATTGTAGGTAACCCACAATGTCAAATGTATACTTTTACAAGTATAAAACATTTAAAAGATGAAATAACAATTATAGTTATAATTTTTATTTTTTAAGCATGTAACTGCTTGATGTTTAAATCTAAAGAAAATGTAATTAGAAAAAATTATGCTACCGCGGCCATCAGGGCATACTTGATCAGTGCATTCGCCCGGATAGCGAAGGGTGCGGGTTCGAATCCCGTCTGCTGCCTGGTCCGCGTGGATTTTTTTCTAGTTATATTTTCTTTAGATTTAAAACTTTAAGCAGTTACATGCTTAAAAAATAAAAATTATAAGAAACAGTTTATTTTAGTTTAGTAGGAACGAAACAGTTTTGTTGGAACGCAGTTAAAATATTTGACATAAATAAAATATTTATGTCAAATATTTTAACTTCATTTTTGTGCCCCGCGGTGTTACTCGCTGTTTATTAGGGATATTTTCCCACAGTAAAACGTAGCCTAGGTGTTAATCCAGGGTGTCAGCTAACTCCATACCAGATTTTATTAAAATCGCTAATATGCCCAGTGCCTCCAATAGGTCAAAGACGGCACTGGATACTTTTGATGATGATGAGGGTCCCAATTTAGGAACAGCCTTGCACGGTGCCGTAAAACGCATTAGTAAATAAATATAAATAAATATTTCCTTGACTCACACCAATTAGCCTAGCCCCAAAGTAAGCACTGTAAGGCTTGTGATATGGGATACTAGGGTAACGGATAGAATACATATACTTTACATATATAAGTAAACATCTAGCAATTAAATGCTTAAAAATAAATAAAAACATAACTATAATTGCAATTTCTTCTTTCAAATGTTTAATACTTGAAAAAGTATTCATTTGACATTGTGGGTTACCTACAATGCGAAGAGACGACGCTGCCTTGCAGCTTAAGGCTAGGAAAATTTCGACGCGGCTAATAGGGCCGTGGTAGCATAATGGTCAGTGCATTCGCCCGGATTGCGAAGGGTGCGGGTTCGAGTCCCGTCCGCTGCCTGGTCCGCGTGTATTTTTTTTTTCTAGGCAACTTTTCTTTAGATTTAAACATCTAGCAGTGAAATGCTTAAAAATAAATAAAAACATATATATAAGTATACTTATATAGAAATACATATTAAACATCCATGACTGGAGTACAAATGCTCGTGTTCATCACACAAACATCTGCCCCCACCGGGATTCGAACCCGGGACCTCTCGAGTCGGCAACGCCATGAAACCCGGCCTACAAACCACTCGGCCACGGAGGTCGTCAATTATATTGTTAGTACCATCAAAATTCTCTGTAATGTTTAATGGTATTATAATAATATGATTATCGTTTGGAATAGAATACATAGTGATGACTTTAAGATTGCTGTGTATTCAGCAGTTTAAATCATTTGGACTCACGATGTAATCATATTTTTTACCTTTAAAATGTCACGGCTTGCTCGTCGACATTGATCATTATAATTAGTAAAAAAAATCAACGACCTCCATGGCCGAGTGGTTTGTACGCCGGGTTTGAAGGTGGCCTACTTAAGAGGTCCCGGGTTCGAATCCCGGTGGGTGCAGATGTTTACGTGATGAATACAGTCATGGATGTTAATATGTATTTCTATAGAAGTATACTTATATATGTACTGGTGACTCATTTCTTTGTCGCACTATCCGTAAATGGAATGCTCTGCCCGCTCACGTGTTCCCTCCCTCTTACAACCTGGGATCCTTTAAAAGAGGCGTGAAGAAGCAACATGCAGGCCGGCAGGATGAGGATGGCTGGTGTGGCAGGTAGAACTGCTGTACCAGCTATCTTCGCGTCTGGACTTCACCTTCACTTAACATCAGGTGGGGTGGAGTCATTTGTCGGACCTATCTATAAAAAAAAAAAAATGTATCAGTACATATATGTATTCTATCCGTTACCCTAGCATCCCATAACACAAGCCTACAGTGCTTACTTTGGGGCTAGGCTAATTGGTGTGAGTGTTGGAAATATCTAATTATTTTTATTATCATTAAAATACTATTTAATTTATTTAAAAAGTCGGGGCAGTTATGGTGCACCTTTAGGGTTCCGTAAACTCAAAAGCTAAATACGGAACCCTTATAAGATCACTTTGTTGTCCGTCTGCTTGTCTGTCAAACCCCTTTATCTCGGGAATGTCGAAATTTAGAACATAATTACTCAAATCTACGGCCCCTTAAGCTATTTAAAAATCACAATTCTAAGTTCAAGTAAAAAAAACGACACACCAATTAGCCTAGCCCCAAAGTAAGCACTGTAAGGCTTGTGTTATGGGATGCTAGGGTAACGGATAGAATACCTACATATATTGTACAATAGGGTATTTCACAGTATTAAAAATAAAGTGCCAATTGTTAGCATCTATATTTAGAATGAATATTGGCAGGAGTTTTTACAGAAAAAATATTCATAATTATACTAAAAATCCACGATAAAGTTAATAGTTTTCTTGTCTATTGTCACGTGACCCAAAACGCTTGGGATTGGTGGAGCCTAAAATGACGTCACACGCAAGTAAACTTCCGGTTAAAGTGACATTTGATTGTATGGTTTGATGTTTTAATGATAGTCGTATGACCTCGCACACCAGTGAGACGCCATATTGTCCAGAGATACGTTTTTCGCAATTTGAAAATAGAGTTTTTGATTTGGTTTTTTACCGAAATACACAACATAATGATGAATATCCACATTTTATGGACTCTATAAACATTAGTAAATAACGTGAGATTGTTTTCTAAAACTTGTCGAATACCCTATTGTACATACATTAAAAAGTATATTTATATATAAATAGATATTAAACATCCATGACAGGAGTACAAGTGCTCGTATTCATCACACAAACATCTGCCCCCACCGGGATTCTAACCCGGGACCTCTCGAATCGGTGACACCAAGAAACCCGGCGTACAAACCATTAGGCCACGGAGGTTGTCATAAGATGACGGCAAGTCCGACTCGCACTTGTCCGGTTTTTTTTTCTAAATTCCGGACGGGCAGACAACGAGTGTATAACAAACAGTCATCCATTGCTGCACTACGGAACCCTAAGAATGTCGAAAGTGTACCTATGTTTCTGTTATATAAATGATTTATTAGATTCCGCCCCCGAATTCGTCATCGTGTTTTAATTAGTCATTTGAAAATCCAACGGGAGTAAAAAATAGTTCGGGATAAAAGGTATTTTATAAGTAAAGTAATTTTAATAAGTAAAGAGTACAGTTACTCCGTGATCATAGCGCTTGCAACAGTGCCGAAATATCGGAGACTCATAGAAAACAAGGTACATGGTAGCAATCCCGTTAACGCCTATAATAAAATAAGAAATAGATATGTATACTATTTATACTATGTATGTAATATAATGAACGTAATCAAATCAAAAGTAAATATATGCGCAAATGCACACACACACACACGCACGCACGCACGCACGCACGCACGCACGCACGCACGCACGCACAGACATTTAAGCGTTATCCTGTGAACCCGCATTTACTGATAAATGGCGGTAACTTTCTTTTTCTTTTGCTTATAATTTTGTTATTAAATTCACTATGGTTCTGTAACATTTAATGTAACATTAACTTATATGTACTATCGCCCATAATCTAGGGTAGAACACGAAAAAAAAATGTATTCATGTAATGTATAAGAATCTCTAGCAAACGGGCTTTAAGTGGATTTGAGCCTGGGGATCGTAACACAGGTTTTGGGAAGAGCCTTCTTCCGAGCTGGGTGATGTTAGCTCGGGGGCCGCGGCACGACTGAAGTTGGTCGGGCATTGTAGGTATACCTATATGGAGTGTTAATTTTCGAATTTGACTTGCGCGATGTAGGCTTCCATAATATTGTGTTCGCAGCGCAGGTAGCGCCATCTCTCGAGGAGGCGTGTGATTATTTCCTCCATGTTAGTTATATTTGGGGCATGTAGATGTCGCCGCCACATAATTATGGAATAGATAATAAATAATTTTCAATTTCAGGCAACGCCGACAATGTGCTAGCTAAAACCCGCACAGGCGCGTCGAAGAAACGTCTACCGTCAGTCAGCTCGGCTCCTCATCTGAACAACAATGTCATACGCTCTGAGGGTAGTCACCAACAAGACGGGATCGAGGTCAGCGACACAAGCAAGAATGAGCTTAATGGGTGAGAGTTACGGTCTATTTCAGCCTCAACCAACCATCAACCTTGCACCAGTTGGACAGAAAAATAACATTACTTTTTGGTGGTGTTGTGTTGTGTTGTTGTCGGAGAGAAGGGATCGTGAAAGTTAAGCAACTTTTGCAATGGTCGGTCATTGGATGGGTGACCAGAAACTTATTATCTCGAGATTTCCGTGTTTCGGAAGGCAAGTTAGGCCTCTGCATCTATGGTCGTTTGCGTGCGCTAACGACCACGTGGGCCCAGTCTCCCTATTCCATCCATAGGGAAGGCCTGTGCCCCATCAGTGGGAACATTAATAGTCTGTTTAAAAAAAAATACCAGTACAAACCCGGGATGGATGTTGATAGTTTTATAATACAACTTGCGACCGCCTGTGACTTAGTCCGTGTGAACTTTAATTTTTGAGTATCTCACAGAAATCGGAAGCTATTCTGGTAAAAAAAAAGTATCCCATATCTCAATCCAGGCCATAAACTATATGCGTACCAAATTTCATCTAAATCCGTTCAGTAGTTTTTGCGTGATTGAGTAACAAACATTCGAACATACTAGCTTTCACAATATTAGAAGATTTACATAGAAAATTCTTCAATCTTTCCCTCTTTTTTTCAGACATGCTCAATCTGCAATCGAGAAGCCATCGAAGGTTGGTGCTTACATTTAGTGCGGTAGAGTAATGGCGCCATTACACTTGTTCGTCAGCCCGAATACGAGTGCCAATAGAATTCGGGTAAACGTCTTAAGTTTAAATGTACCGAGTCGAGTACAGTGGAGCCCGATGGCGCAAGTGGTTAGCGCGTTCGGTTGCGATCGTTGAAGTTAAGCAACTTTCGCAGTGGTCGGTCATTGGATGGGTGACGAAAAATTTACTATCTCGAGCTCCTCCGTGCTTCGGAAGGCACGTTAAGCCAATCCACACTGGGCCCGCGTGGTGGGTCATGGCCCAATCTCCCTATTCAATCCATAGGGAAGGCCTGTGCCCCAGCAGTGGGGATATTAATAGGCTGATGATGATGACGATGAGTCGAGTACGCCCCTATTCGGGTAGATTTCCTTTTGTTTTTCCGACACCGTCTTCTAGCATGTATTATTCCAGAGTAAATATTGCTTCCGGTGTCCGAATTCGAGTCAAGGGCGGATCCAGCTTTGGCGCCAGGGGGCGTCATATAGCCAGCTTTGGCTTCAGGGGGGGTCATATAGTCGTGGTATATTAAATATTGAAAGTACTTAAATAAAATCCCTCTGGGTTTGGTCCATCTGTACCCAGCCCAGGGGGAGGGGGGGGGGGTCGTGACCCCCATGACCCCCCCCCCTGGATCCGCCCTTGATTCGAGTAATGTCTTGAATGTGTACAAGAATACGGGCTAGCGACCAAATGTAACTGCGCCTAAATGCCCGCAAGCGTAAAAAGTTGATGAAAATGCAGTACTGAACATTTTATCCGAAATCAGGCAATAAAGTTAAGAATAACATATGGCAATAGAAAGCTCGAATTTTTTTTACACTTTAAAAGTTAATTAATTTAACAGAGATTTTTTGATTAGATATTGTTAGGGGCTGTTCAAGTATTACGTAAGCACTATAGGGGGGCAGGGGGGTCTTTGCGTTGCTTATTTTTGATGACATGGGGGGTGGGGGTAGAGATGGTGATTACGTCAGCATCATGGACTAAGCCTATTTAAGTACTGCTGCTCATGAAGCTCATGAAAACTTATGAATCAATAAAAAAAAACAGAATACATTAAAGGAAAAATGCATATAGGTACCAATGTTTACGTAAGCATGAGCGGGAGGGGTAAGAGCTTTGCTTACTTTTGCTGACAAGGGGGAAGAGGGGGTAAATAATTGTAATAAATCTGCTTACGTAATACTTGAACGGCCCCTTACGTGTCGGTATGGGGTTCGAAATTATCTGCCAGTTCACGCTTGACATTTCTTCATTCACCACACAGTTCACAGTTCTTTCTTAAAACACACGATACTAAACTCACTTTACACTATAAGTACAAGTCTAAACAATCGCACTTGAACAATTTACTTGCACTTTAATCGCCTTTGTATTCGTTCCGAAATCGCTGTTGACACTCAACTATCCACTGCGCGGCGCCAAACCTCTTATATGTCTCTGCCAATCGACGCAATCTAGAAAAGTTCAGTTTAATTGAATGTTTACTAGCACCCGCGAGTGCGTAGTACCTACCCGTGCGTAGGTAACGCGCATAAGGTGTAAACAAGTGCAGATGTCGTTGCACTTTCTCCCTTACGCCGCACTGCATAGGGTTCATATTAGAATGAGCCGCACCACTCCACCTTTATCGCGATCATTCACGTAAACACTCTCTCTAGTATTTTCGAGGTTTTGTTTTGAGAGCGTTTGAGACAATATCAAGAAATGTGTTTTTTCGCTTTTATCTCCAAACCGCCATTCTGCAAGTAATGCGTTTACTATTAGGAGGGCAGCATAGTGTCCCATACTTAACTGACGAACGTGTGGGCGTATTTACTCTAGACCCAAGAGCGACATGGCCCGGGACGACAGGCTGCAGCTATATTTTGATTTAATGTACTAACTCTATAATAAGTAAATCAAATCGTGAGTGGCCTGGGGCGCAACATTTTAAAATACGCCCCTGCCTAGAGCCGGGTAAAAATCGTCTTTGTAACAAACGCCCTTAAGTTTATCATCAGGGGGCCATTAGCCTAACGGAAATGCTATGGAAAACGCTAACGCTTTCGATTTTATTTTGTTATTTCTGACCGCCGAAGATTTCCAAATACCTTACGCTGATTTTTTTAAATATTGTTATTACCAATGCAAAAGAAAATAAAGAGCGCGAGGCATTTGAAAACCTCAGGCGGCTAGAAATAACAAAATGAAATCGTAAGCGTTAGCGTTTTCCAAAGCATTTCCGTTAGGCCAATGGCCCCCAGCCCCCCCTAGCATGACTAACAAAACGCGATATGATAAAGCGATTTATCGACATTAACTGTCAAACTACAATGGAGTTTGACAGTTGAGTGTCGATAAATCGCTTTATCATATCGCGTTTTGTTACTCATGCTAGGGGGGCTGGTCATATCATGCACTTCACAAAACACTAAGCTGGTAGACTTAACATAATTATTTATATAGTATCATGCACTGCACATCTCCACGTGGTAAGATACTGCAAGACGTCAAGGTTATGCAGCATTTATTTGTTACAATATCACAATAGATTGTTTGACAGTATAAAAAATAAGTACCAATTACTGGTATGTGTATTCGTAGTTCGGGGGACTTTTTGTACGCGGAAGGTACTTTAAATCCGTCGTATGCGGTCGTCCGTTATAGTCTAAGATCCGAACTAAAAACGATCTTCACCGAGCTGATAATAGAATGAATCATATTTTATAACAAATTTAGTATGTTAGAAAATATGTTAAAAATGGGTTGCCTAAAAAATCCTGGACAGACAATTTTTAATTATTTAATTATTTTTTATTTTATTTTTATTTTTGCAACATCAAGATAATAAGAAAATTTTTAACCTGACTTAAAGTATGAAACGTATAGAATGTGTAGCCGTTGGGTTGCCTATTATTTACCTGGACGAACTACTCGGTTGTCAGGTATAAACAGGTATGTCGATGCCAGTTACCTTCACTCGATTAGATAATCGAAAAATTTTTATATCAATATGAGCGTTGTTTTATTGCGAACACGGTGATATAGGGTTGTCTGCAAAAAACTTGGTCCTAATAGGGGTTTGCGAATTTTGAAGATTTTAATTTTAACAATTATATGTGCGAAATTAAACCCCGAAAGCTACGGTTGGCATTTAGATGATTTTTTAAAACCAACTGGTTTTATCGGAGATCAAACTCCTTTGAAAATCCAGGACATTGTCGAAATGGAAGAAATTGAGGAAGAAACTAATAATGAGTCAGATGAATTCGAGAATCAAAATTATACTTCTGATGAATCAGATATAGAATAGAAAATATTTATTATAATTTATTTTTTATTGATATTATTTTTGTATTTATGCTGTTTTTTAATAAAATTTTCAAACGTAATACAAGATTTTTAGTCTATCTTTTTTTTATCCATGAATTTGAATTTTCGGCTGTCCACTTTGTTTCTCATATTTTTTTCCAGAAAGAGAAAAAAAAATCAAAGTATTGATATTTGTATTATTTACGTCATTATATTTTGAGTTACAAAAACTTGTATAAATATATAATGATACTTATAAGTCAATAAGTAAATTCATTTATATATATTTATTATTTTATTTAATTGAGGTTTTATTGTTTAATATTTTAGTATTATAATATTATTATAATTATTATTATTTACAACTTAAATGTCAGTTGTGCCATGTTGTGTCCTTTATTATTACACGCTATACTCAATTCGGATCTCTCTGTCACACATTTCCACTCGCGTTAAAATTAAAATCTTCAAAATTCGCAAACCCCTATTAGGACCAAGTTTTTTGCAGACAACCCTATATCACCGTGTTCGCAATAAAACAACGCTCATATTGATATAAAAATTTTTCGATTATCTAATCGAGTGAAGGTAACTGGCATCGACATACCTGTTTATACCTGACAACCGAGTAGTTTGTCCAGGTAAATAATAGGCAACCCAACGGCTGCACATTCTATACGTTTCATACTTTAAGTCAGGGTAAAAATTTTCTTATTATCTTGATGTTGCAAAAATAAAAATAAAATAAAAAATAATTAAATAATTAAAAATTGTCTGTCCAGGATTTTTTTAGGCAACCCATTTTCAACATATTTTCTAACATACTAAATTTGTTATAAAATATGATTCATTCTATTATCAGCTCGGTGAAGATCGTTTTTAGTTCGGATCTCCTACTATTACTCAATGAAGTTGTAAGCGATCTATTTTGGCGGACAAAAGTCCCTAATCAGCGCAGACCATTAACTTGATTTTCCGTCTTGTTCAATGACAGATGGTGCAAGCGAGACGCTGGATTAAGATGATGCTGCTGGTGGCTTGCTGGTTCTGTTTCACTCTAGCTTTTATGATGTACAACGAGAAAGAAGAGGAGACGCTTACCACTTTTGTTCCTCCGGGAGAGACCAAAAGTAAGATGATATATTTGATTCCCTTGATAATTATATGACTAGTGCTTCGCTTCGATGAAAATATAAGTTTTGTTCTCGGGCGTGTATTATGCTGCGTTACCACTTAAGCTCAGTTCATGAGCAAACATTTACTCGCTCGGTAAATTGACACATCGAGCGATCGAATTCTGTTCCGTTATCACTTAATCGTGGTTACTTATTAGTGTTGCCGAACTATCGATATTAAAACTATCGACAGTTTACATCGAAAATCATGTACCCTATCGATAGGCCTATCGATAGAATCGATACTACCGATAGTATCGATATTATCGATAGCTCAGAACAAGGCAATACTATCGAATGAGTGCAATACTATCGATACTATCGATACTATTGTAGTTCGTTAATAACAAACTATTGATAGTATCGATACTATCGATACTATCGATAGTGTTGATTTTATCTGCAACAATACTATCGATAGTATCGACACTAGCGATTGTCCTAGACTAAAGTTTGTGATTGACTATAATACCTGAAAATTGTAAACAATACTATTGCAAATTGTTAAACTATCGATAGTATGGTTGCAAATAAAATCGACAGTATCGATACTATCGATAGTTTGTTATTAACAAACTACAATACTATCGATAGTATCGATAGTATTTAACTCATCCGATAGTATTGGCTTTTTCTGTGCTATCGATAGTATCGATACTATCGATAAGCCGATCGATTGTCATACGATTGGTTGGTTATCGATAGACTATCGATTAATCATCGATAGTCGACTATCGATCGGCAACACTATTACTTATTTATTATGTTAAATGTGGGTAGGTTCGCAACGAGAACGATGCATCTGCGAATGTGGTTTTTTACTAGCCTAACGCAGACGGTTAGCCACTGATCTCACGAGAGGACCTACGTCACTCCGTTCCGCGCCCGTGCACGCGCTAACATCGTATAAACATAATCTTTACGTGCGGAATACCAAACAAGTGCAATTCGTTAACAATAAACTGTGAATTTCTTATACGATAGACATGTGTGTGCTGTTCATATGCCCCTCTAGCTAGAAGAATATGCGGACCACAAGCTTCCGACAAAGGTTTCAAACGTGAGTACGTTACGCTATTAGCAAACCCATTCGTAATTGTGTATTTATCGTAATCTCGTTGCAGCTCCTTCTCAATCGTTTTAATTACTTATATCGGCTGCCCCCAATATGTATTTGCAATAACAATACAAATTCGTTCATCGATCGATGTTTGACTGGGCTCAGGGAACGAATGCTCTCTTGCTCAGTCTTCGAAGGAACCAACGCAAAATTGTTTTGAGCATGCCATTTACCGAGCGAACAAAATTAAATGGTTTATTAGTCGCTCAGATCTGTTCTGAGCACTAGGTGGTAACGAAGAGTTATACAAACATATAAACCTACCTCTTGAACCTCTCTATTCATTTCTGAAAAGTGCCTTTACATCCGTTGCGTAGACTAGAATCTAAATTTCTTATCTAATCGTTCAGACAGCGAGAACTTCTTTGTTGTTTAATATGTTAAGATGATAAATTTAATGTCATACTAACGCGACTGCACCCGTTATGGCGCTAATACACTTGGTCGTTAGCCCGAATACTAGTGTAAATATTGCTTTCGGTGTCCGAATTGAGTAATGTCTTTCGTGCTCCCGAATACAGGCTAACGACAAAGTGCAATTGAACCATAAGTGTAAATGAACGAAGTCGAGTATAGTATATCTATAGTATTTGGGTAGTTTTCGTTTTAGTTACCTGACAACGTTTTCCAGCCGTATTTAAGTGTAAATATTGCTTCGGGTGCCCAAATGTAAATGTTGCTTCGGGTGCCCGAATTCGAGTAATGTCTCGTGCACCTGAATACGGGCTAACGACCAAATATAATTGAGCCGTCACGCTATAATTTTGGATTTTGATATTTGGAGTATGCAAAGGACGATATCCGTTTATAATGAAACGTCTATAGGGGGTAAATTAAACGAAATTCTATTCTAGTCAATTAGATTACCAAAAAATAATGGACACGTGTTTTTTTCTTTTGTCAATCAACCAAAAAATGACAATGATAAAGCGCGTCAAAGTTTTTGGGACGTCTCTTCTAAGTAAAAATTGTACCAAGACGTGACGTCATGCGACAATTTAAATCAATATATTTCTACATTGTTTTGATTACGTGAATAAAGAAAAAATACGTGTCCAATACTTTTTGATAATCAACCTGATTGACAATGAAAAAAAATTAGCCATCATCCCAGTTTGCATCTAGTGGATAACTCCTCGAATATAAATATTTTTGTATTCGAGTGACCTAAAACAATCAGACCTAAGATTTCATACACTGCATCTGCAATCGTTAGCACCCACCAATCCGCACTGGGCCGGCGTGGTAGGTCACGGCTCAATCTACCTTTTTCATCTATAGGGAAGACCTGTGCCCCAGCAGTAGGGATATTAATAGGCTATGATGATAATGATTCTTGTTTATTCTAGACTACATACTACATATACCTGACGACCAATTGTCGCTCCTGGTGAAGTTATCAGGGCCGTTCATGACAGAACAGGCGGAAACGAAGGTGAACACTACCGAAGCAGACAGAATCGAAGTGTGGTTAGAGAGGTGGACTTTAGCCAACAATGAAGAAGAAAATATCAAAGAAGATAACGTTCAATTTAAAGAGGTAAATTGTAGAAGCAATTTTATTGTTCATGAAGAGAATTTAGTAACGATTAATAATGAGACATAGGCCCAGTTTCCAGACAGATATTACGCTAGACCGCAATGTTATTTTAAGTAGGTAACTATAGCCGCTTACCAAAAGACGTATGAGATTAACTTATATATAAACATGTTCTACTTTCTATTATATTTGAGTAAGTAATTATGTACGTACGTTAAGCCATCTACCAGGTTCCCAATAAGTACAAATTTTTCTCAATTAACCTGTTGCTGCCTGTATAATTATGTTAAGGATCAAATCAAATAATATTACCTGCAAACCTAGTCTTTCTATTTATATTCCAATGGGTTTTTCGCAGCCTTTCTTTTATATAAACTGTTTTGGATAGTTAAAAGAAAATTAATATAGAAAATAGTTATTTTTGTTCATCTTTTTCTAAAAGCTCTTTTTTCCAGAAAGGAGAATCCTGGTTTATAACACTTCAGACTTTGGAAGAACTAGACTTCAATAAGGGCGAGTTGAGGTCAGAAGTATTAAAATTGGCCTCAAACCGCACAGTTTCGAACCACAATAACGGAAGCACCGTTTATTCGTTAAGAATGCGATCGACATCGAATCAAACCACACCTCTTACGATGCAGTACACGAAGAATCCGCTAGATAGCAGCACTGGTGTTATATACGCTTGTTTGCTGCTGTGCGGGTTGTACATTTTAATAATTTTCGAGGTAAGGGTGATTGGATCTTATTTTTAATATTGAGTGGGGGGAAACGCCAAAGCTCGTTACATGTGGCGCTTTGGCCGTTTGGCCCATAACAAGCAATCTATTACTTCAAGGCTGCGTTCTCAAACTACAGTCTGAGTGCAACTTTTTATCCCGACGTTTCAATTTGTTACATATAATGTATGAAACTTATGTCAAATTTGATATTTCTCTAGAGCGTAGGTTTGGAACGCAGCCCAAGTCTTCTATATTTAATAGGAAATTGTCGGTTTACCTTGTATTTACCATGTGTAACAAAATAGTGAAATGCTGCTTCTACTGTTTTTCAGGACAAGTTTCTTAGTAGCGTTATAATAAACCAGCAGTGGATCAGTAAACAGCTTGATGATTATCATTCCCATCTGTCAGATCAGGGGGCCAATCGCCTAACGGAAATGCTTTGGGAAACGCTAACGCTTACTATTTTATATTGTTATTTCTAGCCGCCTGAGGTTTTCGAATACCTCACGCTCATTTTTTTAAATATTGTTATTACTAATCGTTAGCGTTTTCCAAAGCATTTCCGTTAGGCGATTGGCCCCCAGTTAGCGAATAGGGCGAATAGGAATACGAACCAATATCAAATTCGAAAAGATTACGAGTGCGAAATATCATTATCAAATGTGTACTGATTTTTAGTTCTCGTTACGTCCGTAATGGCACTGCTGTTCAAGTTTCCATACAAAATTTGACAATGACATTTCGCACTCGCCAAATATTCAAATTCGATAATGGTTTGTGCTAGGGGTACTGAACAGTTTTGTGGCCCAAGCACGAATTTTGACAGTTCTGTTGCTTGTTGTTGCTTGTTTGTTCTTACGTCCGATAGGAGCGCTGCTTAGTTTTCAAAGAAACTTTAACGAAGCGATTCGATTACGGACGAAGCTGTCAAAATTCCACTGAGTTTGGGCCTCTGAGTTTAAATGGAAACGCAGCATTTACGAAATAAGATTTGAATGGTGTTTTCCATCAAAATAACGCGGGTGAAACCACAGCGGCGCATTAAAATAAATATTTCTGACACTCACACTAATTAGCCTAGCCCCAAAGTAAGAATTGTAAGGCTTGTGTTATGAGGTACTAGGATAACGGATAGAATACATATATTTATACTGAACATTATATAAGTATATTTACATAGAAATGCATATTGGACATCCATGACTGGACCCCAAACGCTCGTATTTATGACACAAACATCTGTCTTCCCTGGGATTTGTACCCGGGACCTTTCGAGTAGGAGACACCATGACACCCGGCGTACAAACCACTCGACCGCGGAGATTATCATTGCATTGCTAGTCTTATGTTTAAATAAAAAGGACTTATTTCAGTCACGCCATAACTTGAGGCATTACCGACTCCATCCATCTTTTCTAAATACATTGTAGAAATTAAATAATAAACTATGTATACTTTCCATTTGTAAGAGAAATAGAATTAGGATAAGGTTTTTTTTACTGACAATTAACATTTCAATTATGTAATTTTGTGTTAATGTAAAAAAAACTATTAGATGTAACTAAATTTTAATACATAAATTATATATAAATTTTCGACATTTGAAAAAATATTATTTAAATAGTTGTTTTATTTTCAATATCCATAATTTGATATTTGTTTTTTTAATGTTTATAATAACAGGAATTGTAAATAATGTAATTATATATAACCTACAGAAATTCATATACCAAGGTGGTAAACATAGACAGGACTAATATTTTTATTGTAACATCACTATTGTACATAAGTTTACAAATAAATTAATTCTATTCTATTTTTCCGACAGGTCATTAACCGTACCATGGCCGCTATATTAGTATCCGCGTCAGCTTTGGGCGTTCTATCCGCTGTGGGGGAGAGGCCTACCCTCCAGGAGCTGGTGTCGTGGCTGGACGTGGAGACGCTCCTACTGCTGTTCAGCATGATGCTGCTGGTGGCTATCATGGCGGAGACGGGGATGTTTGACAGCTTGGCGGTGTATACGTTTGAGGTAAGATTTGACAGGAGAAAGGATATTTGTTTCTTAGGTTTTCATGCACATCACTCATTAAATAAAACTAGTTTTTAATTAGTTAAATTCTGACGAAGAAGCCTGAAAAGGCTGCGAAACGTCAATAAATAAATAAAGTTTCGTGCATTAACCCGTTAAAACTAGTTTTATTTAAGGAGAAAGGATGTTTTTTTACTTCATTTACTCCGTAATAATGGCAATTGACAGTGATGTGTCATGTGTCACATCCTGGGTTAAAATATTTTAATTTATTTTTTTACTAAATATTCGGCTTTGGGCAAGCATTCTACATAAAATACTAAAACTTCAGTTCTGTGACTCATTCCGTTTACAATCTAGAGACCCGTGATATACGGACATACATACAGACAACAGAGTGACAGCAACAGGGTTCTGTTTATACCCTCTAGGTACGGGACCCTAAAAGTGTGCTTAATAAGCATGTAGGAAGGCCAAATGGGAAGATTTTCCTCCGAATTGGATGATGGTAGCTCGGGGGCCGTGGCCAAACTGTTTTTTTTAGTGTTGGTCACAGATAACCTTTACAGCGTCACCCCGGGTTTGAGAACTGCGAGATCCTAAGGTGACCTCAAGCCGAGAATTGGCGAGTGCCTCTAGAGGCATTCCAGGCGGATGGCATATCCCCACGGAGGGAGTCTCCTCTCCGTCTGGAGCCTCTAGACTAATCGAACCTGAGGGGGCCGGCTCAACTAGAGGGCGTCTCTGAGACTCTGACGTCGTCGGGCGTCTCTGAGATGACCTTTACAGCGTCACCGGGTTTGGGGATGGCGAATCCTTAGGGGACCTCGAGCCGAGAATTGGCGAGTCCCGGCTAATGTTGGTCGGACATTTTATATATCTATATATAAAATCATCGCGCTAATGAAATTCGGAGGCTAACACTCTAGTGTTAGACTTCGAATTTCATTTGCGCGATGTAGGCTTCCATACTTATTGATCGCAACGCCGGGAACGCCATCTCCTGAGAGTGATTATTTCCTCCATCCGTTGATTATATGTGCATATTACCAGTTTGGTGGTAAGCAGCTAGGCCTTGTCTATTGCCCGGCTGTGTACAATTTTCAGAACAATCGAAGTTTAGACTACTACAAACTGCTTTTATAAATTCAACGTAAGAAGTTTGGCGAAACCGAACAAACAGGCCTTCTTATTTACAAGTTTGGCAATTGACACCTACATTTATAGTCTATGTGTACAGATTATGTAAATAAACGAGTTTCTCTAAAAGGAGGTTATAATTGAGACATCTCCAAACGAGATGACGAGACGAACTAACGGCTCGTTAATGAGCTGAGTAAATCCCCGAACTCGCGACCTTGAATACGATTTACGTAACGCAACAGTTTTATCGACAATCGTGTTTTTTCTTTATTTATCGCATTAGCTTTTACTGCTTGGGGTCCGCATAAGCAGTATTAATGCGGACTATTTAAAACTTTACGGCTCTAGAGCCTCATCTCGCCAAGTTAATCTATGGTTAAACTTCTTCATACCAAAGCAGGCTCTAAACTATCACAAAAAACGGCTTATAGTCCCGTGGGTAGCGATCAAACAACATGTATTTTTCGAGCGCGCCCTGATCGGGGCGTGTGGTCTTATTTCAGTTTACCCTACCTAAATATAAAAACGAAAATATGTCACATTTTCCTGATCACCGTCGTATAAGTTAGGTGTAGTAACGCACTATGTTATCCAAATAAGGCAAGCCCTAAGCTTATATATATGAAACGAAAATGTGTCAGATTTACCTAATCACCATCATATCGCACGTCACAAACAATAGGGTATTAAGTCGGCATAACCATTATGTTTTTTATTTGCGTTACGAAAACTACATTTTTTTCTCTATAAACTGGTAAGATAATTGTATTTTAATTCGAAATAGTTTTTGAATTATAGCAACACATGTCGTCAATTTCTAGGCAAAATGTATGATTGTGAGTATTGTAAACAGTATTAAGTTAATACCCTATTGCCCGTTCGGATTAATACAAGTTTGAAGTTTTATTTAAAATAATACCCTCTGGCCTGTTCAATTTTATTTAATATGTTATTATCAGCGAAATTATTTTAAAATGATACTAGTTTTAATTTTAACACGAGCCATTTGAGCCATTCGAACTGCGTATAGAGTATTCTCTTTACCCAGGCACATGAAAGGGCTTTTAAAATAAAAACTACTATTGATACATTAACTAAACTTACTCAACACAAAGAAGGATAATGTACGTTTAAATCAAGGTACCATTTTAAACATTTGAACAAGTAGTTCCACTTCTATGATTTTTTAAAACTTTTAAACGCGATATCTCAAAACACTGTTTTTGAAGATAATACCCTTTTGTTTGAGACGTGCGATATCGTATCGTGCAGTAACACAGTAAGTTATGCGAAAAAATTATAAGTTATCCGAATAAGGCAAGCGCGAAGCTTCCAACATTACTTTATCTTATGACGCGATTACATTTGGTCGCTAGCCCGAATAGAAGTGCCAATGGAATTCGGGTAAACGACTTAGTGTAAATGAACGTAGTTTTGTTTACCCGACACCGTCTTCCAGCCCGTATTACAGTGTAAATATTACTTCGGGTGCCCGAATACGAGTAATGTCTTTCGTGTACCCGAACAAGCTAACGACCGACTGTAATTGAGCTATTACCATGGTAATATTATCTATACAGCATTGTGACTCGGCCCTGCCCTTGAAATAACTGCCTACGGCCGAGCGGGGCGTATCCACGCGGTAGGGCTGTCCGTCTACAGTATTCTAATTTCATCTAAATAATTGAATTTCTTTCTAGTTCCGTGATTGTAAATATTTTATTTCATATGTAAAACAAAAAGTTGTGAATGAATTAAGAAGTGTTACATAAAATACATGTTATTTTAAGTGTAATATTTAATAAAAATAATATATATAGATTTGAGACAGAAAAATATTTACGCCTCGATTGAGACGTACGAAAAGCTTTATTATTGAATTTAATAGTACGCATTCGTTTAAAAAGTTTAATTAATGATGAGTTCAAGCAACCAAAAACAGCACAATATCGACTATTGCTCTTTGCCATATTAAATTATGTAGGTAACTACTTAATTCAATCAAATATTCACAATACAAACGTTTACGCACGGCTAACTGCTTAAAAACAATTCACACCGTTCGGTCGTCGCGGCGGGGCGCATTCTCGACTGGATGCCCACACCGGGTGCCGCGCGAACTCGAGTGGCGGTATGACACGCTTTCCGACCGTTTGTAAGATAGAATACTGGTGTCGATTCTAGCGTGATTCTCTAAACTTAAAACTAAATTTAACATCAGTCTCTCCTTTTCATTTTGTATTGAGAATGACAAGGATGCACTGTTGTCAAAATTAAGTTTAGCTTTACAGAATCATGTCAGAATCGACATCACTGTATAGATAATATTACGGTGCTATTACACACATATTACATTCTTGACTTAGCGAGCTTCAAAAATAACAATTTATATAAAAATAGAGTTATTGAAGTCGGAATAAACAGACATTTGGTACAGATTTCTTTTACTAGAAAATAATCAAATCGGCCAAAGTATCAGGTTAGTGCATTTGTCCAAATTGCGAAAGGCGCTAGCTCAAGTCTAGCCTAATACCAATTACCTAAACCCCACCATTTCCCCCAAACCCAAAGTTCCCCAATTATTCCCCCCAACGCCAATATTTGGGGGGAATCCCCCCAATCTGGCATCAGTGACTTAAGGTCACTGAACTGAACTGAATAAAGAGGTACTCATTTGATTATATCTTTATTGTTTCACAGATAACGAAAGGGAAGTTGTGGCCTTTGATAACTCTCCTCTGCGCTATCACGGCCGTAGTGTCCACTGTCCTGGACAATGTCACTACAGTCCTTCTGATGACTCCAGTTACGATCCGGTAAGGCATCCATACTAATATTTTAAGTGCGAAAGTGTCTGTCTATCTGTCTGTTACCTCCTCACGCTTAAACGGCTAAACCGAATTAGATGTTTGATTCCCGGAAAAGGACATAGCATAGATTTTATACTTGTTAAAAATACGACAAACTCTTAGCTTATAGTGCAATTAAGATCATGCGGCGCGTGGCCTCAATCGGAATTTTTGGAAGGTAGGTATAAATTATGCCTTTCATTCTCACATTAAACATACAGAGGACAGACAGAGGATAGCGTAAGTGGTTAGCGCGTTCGGCTGCGTTCGTTGAAGTTTAACAATTTTCACATTGGTTGATCATAAGATGGTGGACCAAAAAAAATACTATCTCGAGCTCCTTCGTCGCTTCTCCGTCAATTGTTTTTTTACTTGAACGATGTAATTTTCACTAAAATGGATGTTTTTTTTAAATATAACCGACTTCATAATCGAAACTGGAAGTGAAAAGTAAAAAATTATATCTGGTCATGATTTGGAAGTCGGGTGGGGTCAAGATTGAAACATTAAATAGATTTTCGTTTCTGATCGGTAATAATACGTCTTTCAATCTTGACCCGCCTTTTGACGCCGCCGCTTTGACTTCCAAATCATGTACCAGATATTATTTTTAACTTTTCAATTCCATTTTCGATTTTTAAGTCGGTTATATATTTTTTCTATTACTCTTTTCAAATTATTGTAACTTATAACGTTTCCTTAAGCGAGCGGCAAATCCCCTTTGCTCTGCCTCTCTCGTCTCTCATAATGTTAGTAGGAAGTAGAATTAATCCATGACATAAAAAAAGGATGGTTTCGTATTTGAACTCCTATGAGTTCGGGCTGTGTACTTTCATGCATAAAATACAGAAAGAGGTTAGAAGGGTGTTCATAAACCGTTTGTACTGGAGCTGATGTCGCCGGCCCGCCCTCACTAACGTTTCAACTAATAGATAATAGCCAATCAAACGACGCGACATCAAACAATGGAACCAATCAGTACTCACACTCGCGAGCAACAACGTAATCAGAACCAAGTTTTGGTCAAGTTATTAGCATTAGCTCACACATACCTGTGGCGCGCCTGCCCCGCCCACAAGTCGTTTCTAACCTATTTCTGTGTTCTGTGGGTAGTTTCCTCTACATACAAACGACCACAGTTTACAGTATCCCTATGGTGTTGTTTTTCTGTCAGCGAGTACGATGTTCATTTACACTTTGCTACCCGGACTGGATAGGATGGATAGACAGACCGAAACAGCGAAACCTTGTTAACTACGGAACCTTAAAAGCACTTCGCGTCGCTCTCTTCTTCTCTTCGCTTCCTGTAAGATACAAGTGCCCCTAAACTTAAGGCCGTAATCTGATGTAAAACTCTCATTTCACAGCCTATGCGAGGTGATGGATTTGAACCCGGTCCCTATACTGATGTGCATGGTGCTGTTCAGTAACATTGGTGGTACTGCCACGCCGGTAGGAGACCCGCCAAACGTCATCATAGCTTCAAACAAAGCTATTGTTCAATATGTGAGTGGGTATTTAGCTAACATTATAAATAATAATAAATAAATATTTCCAACACTCACACCAATTAGCCTAGCCCCAAAGTAACGGTAACGGATAGAATACATATAATATACGCATATATTTTTTAGAAAAACATATTAAACATCCATGACTGGAGTACAAATGCTCGTATTCATCACGGGATTTGAACCTTCGAGCCGGCGACACCATGAAACCCGGCGTACAAACCACTCGGCTACGGAGGTCGTCATTATGTATGTGAATAACTAGCCTTCCACCGTAGAAATAGAGAATATGCTAGGCGACAATCTCATGAAATTTACAAGTCGCTAGAAGGAGAGAATGAAGAATTTGATGACCTTCGTAGCCGAGTGGTTTGTACGCCGGGTTTCAAGGTGTCGCCTACTCGTGAGGTCCCGGGTACGAATCCCGGTGGGGACAGATGTTTGTGTGATGAATACGAGCATTTGCCCGTAAACTTGTTTTTTATTGAATTTTTTATAAGTTTTCTTGTTAAGATTGCCCGTAAAAGTTTGATTTCATAAAGGTTGCATTTCATTTCAAGTGATAATCACTGAGCTATTTACTGATCCACTACTTACTGCTTTATTATAGCACCACTAAGTTAATTGATGGATATGCAATTTTCTCTTGAGTTATACCCTGTAAGTTTCAATAAAGTTTGCGAATAGGCCAACTATGCCAAGCGATGGGGTCAACAATAAGCTGATGATGAAGAAAGAACTATAGATACTCTTTTCTTTTGCCCAGGGTATCAACTTCACCAATTTCACCCTTCACATGTCTTTGGGCATCGTGCTTGTCTGCGTCCAGACGTATTTCCAGCTGAGATTCATCTACCGGGACACGAACAAGTTAAGGCTAAATGTGCCAAGAGAAATACAAGGTAAGGATTAATTCTGCTCGCGCTAAGGATTCCACTGCACTGCTCCGTGTATTATCTAAAGACTTTTTTATACGTGCATACATACAATATCGTTCTTTTTTATACTGTAGTAGATTAATTAGTTATCTCAAGTAAATTTCTTTGAATATTTTGTGTCTAGAGCCCGCCCGCTTTTTTATCCAAATCTGGTCAGGTGTTTTTGCGTAATTGAACCAGAAACAAACATACAAACATTCACATTTATGCTATAATATTAAGTATGATAATATTACATAGTAGGATACGCTACTAATAATATAATTGTGCTATCCAAAAAATAGTTTTGGGGGGTTCAAGCCAATGTATTGAACATTCGTTAAATACGACTAATATCACAATGTTGGGCCCTTCCACCGTAAAAATAAATAATTAGAATTCTACCTAGAAAATAAGGTCAGCAACTTCAATAAAGTTTCTTCTTTTCCCAGAAATCCGTCAGCAGATAACAATATGGCGGCGCGCCGCAGATTCCTTGCCGCATTTCAGTAAAGACGAGCACGTAGTGAGAGAGAGACTTGAGAGGAAGGTGGTCAAACTAAACCTGCAGTTGGAGAAGCTGCAGAAAGAGAGTAAGAAGAGAGCGTGCCCGAAGGACACCTTCCAGAGCACGCTGGATGAGATGAAATCAAAGGTAGGAGTGAAGTGGAAATACTTTTAGAGCATGCGCTTAGTGAAGTTTCATCTGACTTTCAGAAGACAGCACTAGTAATATTCCCCTGTGGGTCTCGAATGAACTAGGTCCCACAGACGAACAAACTCGAAATAGTTCCTAGATTACTTTCTTCTCTGTCAGCACGTCAAAAATGAAAGAAAACACTAATAACGGAGTACGGAGAGAGTACCCTTGAGAGTGATTTTGGCAAGGCAAGTTTTCTTTGCAAGATACATTAAATTCCCAATCTGTGGTTCTTTAGCCGAACCCAGCACTACTTAACATGACAGTAAAATAATTAAAGCAATATCAAGTTTTCGCAAGCAATATGACTCATTAGCTCAATTAAAACATTACTTCCTTCCAGTACAAGATACGAGATAAGGCTCTCCTCATCAAAGCGACGGTGACTCTGATCTTCGTGGTGGCTGTGTTCTTTCTGCATTCAATACCTGAATTTAGTAAGTTATTCGTGTAAATATGATAGAACTAATAATAATTAGGATGGATTCGATAGCCAAAGGCACTTCTTTCACATTTTTGAAGGGAATACAACATATGGGTTACTTCATTAGAGACCTGAACTGAAGAAGTTTCTACAGGATAGCATTTTGTTAGTGAGATTAGTACCTCTAGTGAGTGAAACCACACCTGATAAAACTACACATTCAGTGAAGGTTTCATCTACTTAAGGTACCTGAGACACTTTATTATTTCGGTCTCATCCGTGCTTCGGAAGGCACGATAAGCCATTGGTCCTGGCTGTATCTGCAGTCGTTAGCACCCACAAATCTGCACTCTGCCGGCGTGGTGTCATGCATGGCCCACTTTCTCTACTCCATCTATAGTTAAAGCCTGCCTCAGCAGTGGGAACATTGAGGGTGCGTTTCCATAGAAGCGGAGCCGCGTGAAGCTGAGCAATCTTTAAGAAATTGATCAATGGCATTGTTCAAAACAGATTGTGTGTGTATTTTGAGATATCTTCTTATAATTCTTTAGCCCACCATCCAATGCTTAAGCAATAGCAAAACAATCGATCAAGCCCGGTCTTGTGCTGTTCTCACACGGTACTTCCCCGCTCATGTTAATTTCATGAGATTGTCTGTCCATCGCATCGGTGGTCTGCCTACGTTCCTTTGACCAGTTTTGAGCATTGCTATTGGTTAATTTCTAAGACTGCTTCTTTTGGAAACACAACCTTAATAAGCTGATGATGACAATAATACGATAATGATGATATTATGAACAGACCGCCTATCATTGGGCTGGACGGCGCTCCTGGGCGCGATCTTACTACTAGTACTAGCGGACCGAGAGGACTTAGAACCAATACTTCACCGCGTGGAGTGGTCCACGCTGCTGTTCTTTGCCGCGCTGTTCGTGCTCATGGAGGTAACTATACCTATGTGGCCTACATCGCGCTAGCGATATTTGGAAACAACATTATATACAGGGTCGGACCAACTTCAGGCCGGAAGAAGATCTTCCCTTCAGATCTTCCTACACCTGCAAACCTCCGTGGCCGAGTAGTTTGTACGCTGGGTTTCAAGGTATCGAGAGGTCTCGCGTTCGAATCCCGGCGGTGGGGGCAGATGTTAGTAGCAAATCGTCTTTGTAGCAAAGCGTCTAACTTTTGAAAGGTCTATGTATGTAGCAGAACATCGAATTAGCAAATAGTCAATAATAATTCACATAACACCTGAACTCTTGAGTATAAAAACATTTATTTTAGTCTTTTTCATCTGCAGTACAATACTTTTACTTCAGATTTAATTAGACTAGTAGGTTTTCTAGGTTTAATTTATCCTTATAATAGTACTGGCCATGAATAGAAATTAAGATTAGACGTATGAAGTACAGATGTCGTTGCACTTTCTCCCTTACACCGCACTGCATAAGGCTCATACTAGAATGAACCGCACTATTCGGCCTCAAGCCGCGGCGGCGCTCTGGTTAAATCTGTTTCCAGTAAGTTCGCGGTTTTGGTTCGAGAGCGTTTGTGCCAATGCAAATATTAATCATGAACACATCTTTTCAGGCATTATCCAAGTTAGGACTCATACAGTTCATAGGGGGGATCACCGAGTCCCTGATCTTCAAAGTGGACGAGAGCGCTAGACTGGCCGTGTCTATTTTACTTATGCTGTGGGTAAGTACAACTTATTAATTGCTTTATCTAACTAACGGCCGTACTTGGAGGTGTCGAATAATATTATTGTCATTTAATTTAAAATAACGTGCCTGTCTTACTCTGTTGTCTAGCAAAAAAAAGTGACAGCAATAACTTTAATCAAATTAAGAAGTTAATTGTAGTCTTTAAGTACCTACGCCCGTAAACGGTCCATAGAACAGGTTAGGATAACGATATTGTAATGTATTGTTTCATAATTTGTTATCTAAATTATCTCACAGTCAATGATTAAACGAAACAAACAGTAGATTTTAATCGATTATGAAAAATCCCGGGTATATGACAAGTTTTAGAAAACGATGGCACATTTTTAACATTTTTTTATGAAATACATAAAAAGTGGATATTCTTATTTTTCTGTTGTGTATTTCAGTACAAAAAATAACAAAAATACAATTTTCACGTTGGCGCGTAAATGTCACACGACTGTCATTAAAACGTCAAACGATACAATGTAATGTCAATTTAACCGGAAGTTTACTAGCGCGTGACGTCATTTTAGTCTTTGCCAATCCCAGGAGTTTTCGGTCAAATGACAATAGATCAAAAAATGCTTTTCCATTTCATGATTTTTAGCAATATTATTAACTACTTCTTTTTGTCTGAATAGTGAAGTCATTCCTAATATTCATGTTAAATACACATGCCAAAATTGGTACTATATTTTTCATACTGTCAAATAGCCTTTTACGTAAGTATGTATCCGAACGAATTCCATTACTGGAGGCCTACTCTAATTCAACGAAATTTCGATCAAAACTTCGCACTTTTCTTACTAGGTATGTGTCGGTTCATTCGTTTCTGGTTTAATTATAATAATATTTGTCGTCAGAATATAAATTGAGGTGTAGATTTTCTAAGCCTACGCCTAAGAAAGCTTCAATTTGATAGTTTATCGTTCTATTTTATTCTATCGTTCTATTTCGTTCTATCGTTATTATTGCAAGTTCGTTTCGGTGAGAGTAGACCCCCTAAGCTGTGTACCTATAGTTTGGTTTACCTACCTCGTTTGTTTGTTTTTACTCTCAAAACGTTTAAAAGAGGCTATACATAGCTACGTTTCAGTAGGTCCTGGTGACGTCAGCGTTCGTGGATGGTGACGTCAAATAAAATCACGTGCCATCGTATTTTAATCTCATCGCACAGAAAGTGACGGCACTAATTTTAATAAACTTAATTGAAGCTTGATTGATGTTAGAAAGTTAATTATTTTCATACTTTTCTTTCACAGGTGTCGGGAGTGACGTCAGCGTTCGTAGACAACATCCCACTGACCACGATGATGGTGCGCATCGTGACGTCACTGGGCTCCAACCCCAACCTCGGGCTGCCGATGGCGCCGCTCGTGTGGGCGCTGTCCTTCGGCGCTTGTTTGGGAGGTAGACTGCTCTGTTTTATACTAAAGCGGGCATTCGACAATGTTCCGCGTCCCTGTTTCATAGGTACTAGAGGTCATCGCATAATATTCCGCTGTCCTCCGGCGCTTGTTTGGGAGGTAGAGCGAGAGCACACGATGCGTGGCGGCGGCGCGGTGCGGTGCCGGAGCGGTGTCGTTGCGTCGTCCTACATAGAAATATCTGTCGATGCGCTCCGGCGCCGCAACCACGGTAATATTATCTATACAGTATTGTGACTCGGCCCTGTCCTTGAAATAACTGCCTACGGCCGAGCGGGGCGTATCCACGCGGTAGGGCTGCCCGTCTACAGTATTTTAATTTCATCTACATAATTGAGTTTCTTTCTAGTTTTGTGATTGTAAATATTTTATTTCATATGTAAAAAAAATATGTTGTGAATGAATTAGGAAGTGTTACATAAAATATATATTATTTTAAGTGTAATATTTAATAAAAAAAAATAGATTTGAGACAGAAAAATATTTACGCCTCGACTGAGACGTACGAAAAGCTTTATTATTAAATTTAATAGTATAATAAATACGCATTCGTATAAAAGGTTTAATTATTGAAGAGTTCAAGCAACCAAAAACAGCTATTGCTCTTTGCCATATTAAATTATGTAGGTATCTACTTAATTCAATCAAATATTCGCAATACAAACGTTTAAGCACGGCTAACTTCTTAAAAAACAATTCGCACTGTTCTGCCGTCGCTGCGGCGCATTCGCGACTGGATACCCACCGGGTGCCGCGCGTACTCGAGTGACGTAGGTATGACACGCTTTCCGACCGTTTGTATGAAGATAGAACACTGTATAGATAATATTACCGTGCCGCAACGCATCGTGTGCTCGCGCACGTAGACATATTATAGTAGGCATTGGACAATGTTCCGCGTCCTTATCCAAGCGTATGTCGACCGTCCTTTAAAAGGACGCTGTCAAAAAAAGCCTGTGCGTCACCAGCCTTTAAAAGGTCGTCTTATTACCGCGCCACTTTAGAGATTAATGTAGTTTGGTTAAACTATTCTCATCTCTCTCAAACTTTACTACAGTGTAGGGAGAAAAACAAAGATGGCGTACATAATTATAACTCCCGCCAAGTGATATATTACCTCCAATCAATACTGACGCGCCTTTTGTTTGCCTTACAAGATGAGTGTAAACTATAAGGAACGTCAGAACGACTACGACAGACGAGCTCGATGACCAATCGGCACTGGGCCCGTGTGGTGGGTCACGGCCCAGCCTCCCTGTTCCATCCATAGCGAAAGCCTGTGCCCCAGCAGCGGGGACATTAATAGGCTGATGATGATGATGATAAGAAACGTACTTATACGATTATATTATTTCAGGCAACGGAACTCTGATTGGCGCCAGCGCTAACGTCGTATGCGCAGGAGTGGCGGAGCAACATGGCTACCGTTTCACCTTTATGGAGTTTCTGAAAGTCGGTTTTCCACTAATGATAGGCCATCTTATCGTCGCCTCAGCTTACTTACTGTTGTGCCATTGTGTATTCACTTGGCATTAAACTTTGATGACTTGGCACTCAATACTAACATTTTCATGTGGCACTAAGTTTGCTGTGATGGTATTCAGGCTGCACTAATATTGTGAATACGATGAGTGTCTATTTCACTTATTAGGAAGTATTTAGTCTAAAGCTACACGAGTGTAGTATTTGTTTTGTATACTGAAGGTCCAGTGAGTGTATCTACTTTATCGCAGCGTAGTACCAATAATTTCTCTCCCTACCCTCAAATATAAAAGTGAAAGAGAAAACATTTTTTAACATATGTTTTTACTGTTTGTTGTTTATTATATACTAGAGGTCGCCCGCGACTTCGTCTGCGTTAACTAAGTTTCTTCGAAATCCCTCTGGAACCTAACATTTTTTTCGGAATAAAAGTAGCCTATGTGTTATTCTGATCTATAAGCTACATTACTGTAAAGTTTCATTAAAATCCGTTTAGTAGTTTTTGCGTGAAAGAGGAACAAACATCCATCCATACATCCATCCAAACAAACTTTCGCCTTTATAATATTAGTAAGGATATTAGTAAGGATAAGTTGTTAAGAATGGATACCTAACTACTATCAGAGTTTGGTGGTCTCCCATTTTAATTTAAAGGTTCGCACTTGATTTCAATAAATCGGAAATTATTGCATACCTATCCAAAAATTATATAAAATTGCCACAAAATCATTTAGGCTATTAAAAAAATGAGAGTAAAAGACAACCAACTTTCATTGAGAGTACTTATGGTTGCCACTTAACATACTGCCGCTTGATCAAGTGATTTGATGAAATAGACTTGATCAAACCGAACCGAACCTTTGCGAACTGACCGTGTGTGGGGAAACATTTTGGTAAAACATGCCACTTGACAGAAGGATTTTGGCTCGATCAAACCTATTTGATCAAGCAACTTGATCAAGCAGCATGATGGTGAGTGGCCACCACAGAACACAGAGAGATATCGAAAGAACCGATGTCACCAGCTCGCCCCCACTACACTTCCACCTAATAGATATTAGCCAATCAAACGACGCGGCGTCAAACAATCGAATCAATCAGCGCTCATAACCGAGAGCAATGCCGCAATCAGAACCAAGTTTTGGTCAAGTTATGAGCCAATGGCGCGCCTGCCCCACCCACAATGCCCTTCTAACCTCTTTCTGTGTTCTGTATTATAATTAATTTCCATCAAAGCGTGATTCGACTTTTGTGTTAATTGTTAAACGTATAATGGATAATTTGTATAAGGTTGTGTAAATTATTTATAATTTTTTAAATGTGATATTAAAAAATTAATTTTGTTCATTTTGTTCAATACACTATATTTTCACTACTATTTTAAATATTTTTCTTATATTAGATAATTTTAAGGGAAATTAATGTATACATATTAACAATATACTTCTTTTGTTTTTGATTTAAAATCAGAAATTAATATTTATATTACTTATATTCTCTAGCCTTACTTTACTTTAATAAGTAGTTTTTATAAAGAATTTTGTTTTCGAGTAACATCTTAGCAAAGGTATAGTTAAATTACTAAATCTATCTATGCATCTTAAGTCCAATCAATGGTGTATACGTAAATGCGGTGTTGCTGTGGCTCTGCATTATTAAACAAAAATGAAAAATATAAACATTCAAAATTAAATATGAATTAAGGAGGTACATGTAATTTATGGAATTATGAAAATTTAGCATGATCTTAAATCACATAAGTTTTTGTTCCATAAAAAATGGTTTTTAACCTTAGCAATTGCATACTAATGAGGACAACTGATAAATAAATAATGAGACAAACAGAATGACGAAAATGGATTTAATATGCCTCATATCGATTTACAAAAAAAAAACAAACAAAATGTTGAAGTAAAACTTTGATAAAAATATTGTTTTTATAAAATCATTGTGATCTCGTGTTTTGGAAGTGATTTTTCAGATGGTAGGTAATTTATTTGTAGTTATTATTATGAATTAAAAACCATTATCAAAAGATGGGTTATTTTTTTATAGCAGCGATTTAACGATAAAATATGCTTAAGAAATAATAATCATAATAAACCTATTGCAGCTGTTTTTTTTATCCTTTTTGTTTAAACATATAGTGTGCTTCGGAAGACACGTTAAGCCGTTGGTCCCGGCTGCATCTGCAGTCGTTAGCACCCGCCAATCCGCACTGGGCCCGCATGGTGGGTCATGGCCCTATCTCCCTATTCCCTCCATAGGGAAGGCCTGTGTCCCAGCAGTGTGGACATAAATCAGCTGATGATGATGATGCACGTATAGGTAAACCGTCCTTAAAAGAGTGTAGTCATTGGTCGACATAGTTTTATCGCTTTTAGCACAGATTCTTCACTTTTCTTTTAGTTATACCTATCTAAGACCATGCCCAACCACTTAGGCCCGTATCTAGTCTTGAGCATAGTCAGAAAGGGATAATGCTATTTAAAGCACATAGCGACATCCCTTTCTAACTATTCTCAAGTAAAAATGATCCAGTGAAGTACTGGATGCACCATGCAAAATGCAAGGTTGCCCCCCTTCCTCCTTCTCTTCTTCTTCTTGCAACGGGCATTTCCGCAACTCGACGTCTTTATGGCGCCCGTTTTCCGTGAGGAGGCTGTATAGCCGGAATCACTCCAGCCAGTCCAGCTCCGCCAGGAACGCCCCCAGGGCCTTCACATTGGTGATGACTGCCTCTTGAAGGTTTCCCGGTGAGCCGAGGTATTTCGCCCGGTCTCTTCCCTCTTATTAATAAACGAGGTATAAACTTGCGCCTAGTTACGCCGTGTTTTGTACATATCACTCAAATGCCACTTGTCATTCAACAAATGGAGACAATACATGGTGTTACTAATCGCAGCGTATTCTTCATTTATTAATTAGGGGGTTTATATTTATCTGCCGTGCTCAAATAAATTCAAAAATCCCCGTTTTGGCTCGCCTACCATTAAGACACTGATTGAGTGGCTCAGAAGTTATATGGCCTGCCTGAAAAAATGACCACAGAGACCTTGCCACGGGCACAACGTGGTGTGTGAACATTTTTTGCCCGAAAATTTAGAGAAGCTCACGCTATGGAAGCAAATATTCTGAGATTACGTTGTGTTCTATGATGTTTTATAGATATAGATGCGTCAAACACGCTTCTAATTTGGCAATACGAAAGTCAGGTAATTGCCCGACTTAAATTCAGTCAGGCAGGCTCTCTCGCCGCGGCTACACTTTGCTACGACGTGTTTTTAGATAGTACACAAATTACATGGGAACTATTAGAGACAAGAAAAACGTGTCATTATATTCGTAAGTACAGTTTTAAAGAAATTAATGAAAAAATATTTGGCGATCACTTATTTTGACAGTTGCTGACACCGTTGACACATGGAGGCTAATGAGCGAGATGTCATCTGCTTTATTCATGACAGTAAAAGAAGTTGGGGCGCGGACTACTTGTACCATTTTAAAATGCAATAATGTTGGCGTATAACCCGTCTAAATAAGTTGTGTTATAATTTACACGAAGTTTAAGAAAAAGACAAGACGTTTTAAAAGAAAATAATGGTACTGACCATTAGCACGAACCAATCCGCAGCAACGCACACAGGGAGCTTGGTGTGCCCTCGATCTGTACCCTTACTCGCAAACTATTCCAATTCGATAATGGTTCGTGCTATGGGAACAGTATCCTTAGTACGAGTTTGACCTCACGAAAACTATCATAGTTTTCGTAATAGGGAAGATGCAATATTTTTATTTTTGTTTTCATTTTAAAGAATTCCATGTAGAATAAACCACAGATATATTAAAAAATTAAAACATTGTGATTTATCGGAAAAAATGCGGTTTTAAATTGACAATTTAAATTTTCGCGCGAAAACGAACCTATGGTTGCGATGACGTCACTCCTGTCTGTCACTGGTCGTAATTGTTCGTTGCTGGCTTTAAATTTTCATACTTTTGCATATTTTTTCGACTTTCGAAACATTTTTTTGAAAAATTTAAAATGGACTATCCATCAACATCATGTGATCATAACAATACCACTAATATTCCGAAAAAAAGCCGTGTTGACTCATGTTTTGTGCCAATCTACTTCAACAAAGTTCCCAAATAAATTGTTTTTGACTGGAACTTCTGACCCAAAACTGAAAAAAAGTGGTTTCAAGCTGCGAAGAGAAATGACAATTATTCTCCAAAGACCATTATTTGATGCTGAGAAGATCACTTTGACGTAAGTCGGCGAAGATACTTATTATATGCTTAATTAATCTGCTTGTACGTAAAAACGCATTAGTAACCTACCTAATACTTACAAAACCTGTCTATAACATATTTTTAATTTTACAGTTGGAGAATGATGTCGAAAATTAGATAAAGTTTAAAATGTGTGGCACAATCTTCACATTGGCAGGATTGAACCAAGCTTTGCGTTTCATTTAAAATAACTGTAACACGATAACCTCTTTACGTACTTTATGCTCCGGAGAACTCGACCTTTTACTGTACATAATTTTCCATCTCTTTTAATTTGGACATAGCCTATTGCATTATCGCCTTAAGATTTGTAGAAGCCGCTGAATAAAATACGAAGTTTTACAACTACGGTTTTTACATACCGTAGTAATTTAGTCCCTTTCATTTCTACACTTAAAAACTCTGCACTTTGGACAAAAAAAGTTATAACCATGTCAACGCTAACTCTTGGTAAATTCCTGGAGTCTGCTTTGATAAACGCAACTTCCATTTTTTATTAAATGTAAAAAAACGCAATAAATATTCCCATAAAATAATATTTACTTTAACAACCATAACCTCAAAGAAGTTGTCATAACAGGAGTGACGTCACTAAACGCTGATTGGTGTTTTAAAATACGTTCCGTTTCAAGTATTTTTAATTCGTAATAATTGTTAAAAAACAAGATTATGTAAAATAAAAACGTTGCAGTGGCATTTCTTTTATATTTTTTTAACATTTTAATCATAAAATTTTCATAAATATTATTTATGCATCTTCCCGTATCGTAAATTATGTTTCTATGTCCATTTTGGTGAAAAGTAACCAAATATACTTACGATGAATTGAAAAACTCGTACTAAGGGTACAGTACCCCTAGCACGAACCAATTTCGAATTCGTATCGTTTGCGAGTCCGAAATGTCATTATCAAATGTGTACTGATTTTTAGTTCTCGTTACGTACTTTGTGCCGCTGCTGTTCAAGTTTCCATACGAAATTTGACATTGAAATTTCGGTTTGCAAACTATTCGAATTCGATAATGGTTCGTGCTAGGGGTACAGATCGAGGGTATAACGCAGACTAAATGTCAAATGAGTTATATTTTTTGGGGGACTCCCCAGTACTTTTATTCAGTCCGATCTCTCGCGTCCTCGGTTTTGCAGGGGACTTTTTGTAGGCGGTTCTTTTAATCCTTCATGTGCGTTACTCGATGCAGTTGTAAGCGATCTATTATGGCAAGCAAGTCCGTAGACAAAAATCTCCCGTCTGCGTAAGCCATTGTTAAGGCATGCACCAATGTATCCTACATCAGGACCGGATTTAGAAATGTGGCCGCAGGCAGTGGCGGGGCAAGATCTTTTGATGTGGGCAAGACAGATTACGCGAAGCCCTGTTTTGTAGCGACCTAAAGACGGATTTTATAAAATAATAAAAAAAAAATTCGCTTTTGGGCAATGCATAAAAATTTTTGGGGCGCGAGGCCCCTTGTACCACTAGGCCGTAGGCGGTGGCCCACGTTGCCCACGCCGGCATTGTTGAAGTGAAGGCCGCTAACGGTGACGTATTAATAAAATGAAATAAATATTTCCAGAACTCTGTTTGTCTGTCAAAACCCTTTATCTCAGGAATGAGGCGAAATTTAAAAGATAATTACTCAAGTCTACGGCCCCTTGAGCTATGAAAAAATCACAATTCTAAGTTCAAGTAAAAAAAAACGACACACCAATTAGCCTAGCCTCAAAGTAAGCACTGTAAGGCTTGTATTATGGGATACTTGGGTAACGGATAGAATACATATAAGTATATTTATATAGAAATACATATTAAATATCCATGTCTACAGTACAAATGCTCGTATTCATCACACAAACATCTGCCCCCACCGGGATTCGAACCCGGGACCCCTCGAGTCGCCAATTCGAAAATCTAGCACTGACCAAAAACGATTGACAAACCAGTTTTTCTGTCGGTGAGTAAAATTCCAGGCGTAGAGATGGGGTCAGTAGGCAACAATGGCGCAAGTGATACTTTGGTATCGTGTCTATGCCTATGGCGGCTGCTTACTACCAGGCAGGCCAAATACATGTTTCATCATCATCATCAACCTATTAATGTCCCCACTGCTGGGGCACAGACCTTCTCTATGGAATAGGGAGATTGGGCCATACCCCAAAACGCGGGCCCAGTGCGGATTGGCGGATGCTAAGGACTGCAGATGCAGCCGGGACCAAATACTTGTTTGCTACCCTTTTAACATAAAGAAAACCTTTACTGAAGCCCTGCTCAAATTGAGGAAAAGACTATTTTTTGTGAATAAAAACATTTATTACAATATATTGTAAAAGACGATGTCAGAGGGTAGACCGATATGTCTGCCATGCATAAATTGTTGCTTAAAAATGTCATCAGACGACTTTATTGACTAGATTGTTAATAAAAAATATCATGATTGCATTATAAAAGTCATGAATATAATTTTATTACTATGTATCTTATATATGTAGTTATTATTTCATAAAAAAAAGTGAAATCAATGATTCTGTGATTAACCAAAGAAGTGCCAAGGGATTCCTAACTCTATGGACGCAGAACGGCCTAATGTAATAACGACCAATCAGGTACAGCTTTCATGCAGTTGACGAATTAACCCGCAACAGATTATTATTTAACAGTTTCATTTCGATAGATTATAATCTACCGAAAAATAATGCATAAAATTGTAAACAGTATGTTACGATTCACAACCTTTTGACAGTTTATAATCTCGCAAAATAAAATATAATCTAACAGTATTTACAATTGAACAAAAATATCTACTACATATGGTAGATACGCTCGCCGCTACACACGCACACATTAACTGCTTTCAAATCTAAAAGTAGAGTCACACACACATTGCGAGTAACATGAGCCATTTTCTTTGAATGGTTTATTTGGATTTCTCTATTTAGGCATGCACATAATCGAACAGTAGATGAATATATCTATTCATTTTCTAAAATGTTTCTGAAATCATCCCATAGGCAAAAACCATTCTGGTCCACTTTGCATTTTTCTAACTCCATCAACTTAAACTTTGGTGTATTGTGCAAATTTAGTTCAGATGTATCCCTTAATTGCTCCGAAGACTGGTACACATACTCTATTTTTAATAAATTTACATTGTTCATTGTATCAAACCATTTTTGAAACACCAACTTTCCACCGATAGGAGTTAATTCATATTGATTTGCTAAAGAGTATGGTTTGAATTGTAAAGTTTTTAACACAGTGTAGATGTTTGCATCATGACCCATTAATAGAGCTACCTTTGGCTTATTATCACCAAAGAAAATTGGCTTCATATACCCAATTAGCGGTAAAGAGATATCGTGGGCAATTAGTGATGTATTAAAAATGACATTATGATAACCTCTGCTTAAGTTCATTATCACTTGCCAGTCTTTCGGGCTCCTTACATTGCCCCAAGCTACGTTTTCTAGCGGCAAACCTTCGTAGTATTGCATAACAAATGCATCGACAACAGAATTGCCAATTTTAATAGGTCCAAATACATTTGGCTTCTCTCCAGACATTACTATGACTTTATTTTTATCAGTAAGTAAATTACATTTGTTCTCATCTTGGCACAATTCAGAATTCTTATAATCTAATATATTTTCTATATTTTCATATGAGTTGTTTAAAGACAATCTTTTTAGGATCCTTTGCATGTCCTCTATGACTAGCTGCCTGAATATTGCCGAAGTGTTATGCAAAACAGGATTGAAAATTGGATCAACATTACCATCAGAATGATGTACTGTAACATTGCAAAAAGGAAAGGCTTTATCAACAAAAGCTTTTGCAGAAGCCCGAGTTCTCTGTTTAATGTTAGCATATACATAAAACTCATCTTTTGTCGGACAATTATTGTTGAGTATCAGACCTTTTTCGTTAAACCAAGCGCTGAAGTATTGGCCCATGTAACCTTCCAGAATTTTACCTTTAGCTGTTAAGTAACCAGGTTTTTCTCTCCAGCTGGGCCACTTGTTCGGAGTCATTTGTGGTAGGTATTTCGAAAGAGGGCTTCTAAGCCCATGCCTACTCAATATCACCACTTGTTTCAAAATAACATTATTATTTGCTTCTTTGTTAGTTTTTTCTTCTGATTTCGACAAACAGATGATAACACAGAAATATATAAAATGTTCAAGTATTAACATTTTTTTTACTTTCTAATAAACACGACTAACACGACGCACCATTTGACCGATAAAATAAGTTAGTGTAAGGTCTTTGTTCTCCTTACTTACATCACTGAGTACAATATTACGAAAGATAGCGCGTTGAATAATCAGTTTCATGGTAAATATTGGTCTATCTAATTATCTATTTAACTAAGTCGTAACAAAGAGCAATAATAAAATCATGTTGAAGCAATAGTAAAGTTAATAAAATAGCCATTTTATTTGAACTTACCTTTATTAAAAACATACAGACTCAATAACATTTTAACATTAACAAATTAATGAAACATCTCCAAAACAAAAACAAACTAACATGTGTCAAAGTCGATGTTTCTTTTTTTATTTCTCCTTTATGAATGCTAAAGAATTAATGATCATACAGCCTAGTCTTCACAGAGCTTCTCTTGTAAATTATTTGTTTTGTTGTTTGAAAATTATTCTTATGTTTCTTTGAGTATAATAATTAAGGAACAAAATGTATTGAATCAGCTGTCTCAATAACCTTTTGTGAGGTTGCCAACAGTCTTGAAGTTCTTCACTTGACCGAACGTTTATTTTAAGGTTGAATAACTAACTCCTTTAGCCTCGTCCAACATTTTAGAATTCAGGAGAGATATTGTCCTGGCGACCTTGATATTACATGACAAAATATCAGCTACCGTAAAGTGGGGTTATTTGGATATCACGAGGTTATTTGGAATTTGCGAAAAAAAAGATTTTGACATGAATACAGTGTGACCAACCTTAAATTATAGATCCTGCCCGGCTTAGGCAAAAAATCTGACAAATCCTGCCAAACTTTTATGCACAAAATGCCGAAATAATGCCAATACAATTTTAAAATTTAAAATATATAGTCACATGATTTTTTTATATTTTTATTTTAAATAGTTATACATTAGTATTAGCCTCGTATTCTTCTTGATCAATTTCTTTATATTTTTAATCATATCGTTTGTTGGCTGGAATGAAACTCAGTCACCATATTCTTTAATGCCTTGTTTTACATGCAAAATAGAGGCAACATGTTTATTGATAAATCTGTTCCGGGTTATTATTTTTATAAGGTTGATTTGCGATAATATTCTTTCACAAGCAGCATTCGACATTGGCAAACACAACAAACATTTTACAAAATTGGAAATATTTACGTATTTTAAGTTACCATTTGAATTTCATATTTACGTTTCATGGTAATATGGTAACCATTCACACACACCACACGAAATCAGAAACAAAACAAATCTGTGTCTCCGACAGTTTTTCTAGTCCGACTAATGACATAAACAACTGACAAATAAAGATGTAGGTAATATAAACATTATACTCCGCGCTTTAAGGTTCACAATGGAATAAACTACAAATTCAACTAGAGATGAACACCTTGAACGCCTTCAGGCAATCTAAAGATTATCCTGCAGGACGATAATTTCTATGAAAAAAATATAAAGTGATCGGCATGGCGTCCAACTGCCAAATACTGCCAGATTTCTAAAACGTCAAACAAATATGCCAGAGAGGAAAATAAAGGGCCAAACCTGCCGAAAAGGCAGGATCCTGCCACATATGGTCACACTGCATGAGTATTTTTTTTATCTGCATGTAATAGGAAATATATTTACCACCTGGCAATAGAACAACATTTTATGTCAATGATGTCGATTCTGGCATGATTCTCTAAAGCTAAACTTAAATTTGACAACAGTGCATCCCCGTCATTCTCTATACAGAATGAAAAGGAGAGACTGATGTTAAATTAATTTTAAGTTTAGAGAATCACGCCAGAATCGACACCAATGTCAAAATTGGCGATAAACGTTGAGCAGTGCGTCAATCAATAAAATCGTAAAATTTGGGTGTAGGTACTTGGTGGTAGGGATGTAACGGAACTTCGCCTCCGCTTCCGTTACTGCGGAAGTTCCGCATGTAATCGAACCTTCGCTTCCGCCTCCGCATCCATACAATTTTTGCGGATTTGTAACGGAGGTTTATTTACGTAATCATAAAGCAATAACGCGAGCGACGTTCAATGCTGACTGCCGTCCACCCGCGTGTTCCGCGCGAAATGGTCAAGATTCAACGAGTGCGCGGCAGGAATACGGTTGGGGTGGGGGCGGGCGTTTGTCATTTGTTAAATGATACACGACAGGAATCAACCTGTCGAATTGTTTGTACGAGTTGGACGTTACGAAGTTTTACCGATGTAAAATACCTAATTCTAATTGAATCGCGACTGTTTTAAGTGATTTAGTGCAAAATAATTATTCTGCTTAATTAAGTCACATGATGAGGCCGAAAACAAGTGAGATTTGGCAGTTTTTTGTAGAAATAGATAATAATTTTGCGAAATGTAAAACCTGTGGGAAAAATTATTCAAGAAAAGGTCGGACTACGACATCACTTAGAGGGCATTTGAAGTCTAAATATAATTTACCTCTCCTTAATTTTAATTACTAGAAGGTAATGCTTATTTATATGTTTACTTAAATGTACGTATTTGAAATAAATACTTTGTACTTCTAATAGTTTTGATGAACCATATATTACTATTTTCTAAATCCACTTTCACCTCCGTCTCCGCCTCCGTTAACCTCCGCATCCGCGGAAGTGAAACTCATCACCTCCGCATCCGCCTCCGCCTCCGCTAAGAAGGCCTCCGTTACAACCCTACTTGGTGGTGCCAAAACTTTCGTCTGGTACACTACATCTAGAAAGGTATGTAAAGAGTGAAATAGATTGCGAAATAGTGTTTTTCATCGGCATTACAGTGATTAAATTAGTTTTCTATCTCTTACGGCCTGCCATGCTATTCGGTTTTTTCACTATGGGGCTTTTTGGTTTTTGTTTTGGGGTTAATTGAAACTTTGTTTTAAATAGCCCCTTGAAAGTCAAACTTTGCTAAGTCTTCTATTCATCGTTTCAAGTAACCCCAACTGCTCATTTTAACCTAATTAAGGGTAAGATGTTTTGGGGCACTATATTTTTACGATTTTTTTTATTATTTTATACTACAGATAATTATGCAAGCATGGTCCAAACATACTAAAAATTTTGCAAAAACTAATTACTGACCTACCTATCAGTGCTGTCATATCTACCAACTTTTTGGTAGATCTACCAATTTTCACTTCAGTCTACCTATCTACCACCCTAGACCTAAAAACTACCTATTTTTTAATTAGTTTGACATATCACCACTTTGTATTATTTTTATATCGACGAGCGACGTTGCGATGTATTGCGTGAGCCATGCAACGATGCCTCAACCATACATAGAGTCCAGGCCATAAACCACAAAAAAAAACGTCAGCAACAGTTGACATGAGTTCGGCGTTCGCACAATTTCGCGCCCATATTTTACTATTCCTACTGTGGCCTATTCCCGGTTGGTTTGTTGCGGAATCAATGTTGAATCTTTGCTCCTATTTCATTGTAAAAACTAATTAACTGCGTATTAACGGTGCTGATTGCTGTTTGTTCTATGTTGCGTGCATTTATTTATATAATGGATTCTGACAGCAGCGAAAGCGTAGGTTAGATACTCCGCCACGAAAACCTAGAAACTATGACCAAAAATATTCGAAATTATGGGAGAAAGACAATTAATTTGCAGGTTGGCTTCAAGAAATTACTAAGGGTGACGGATATTTTTATTGCAAATCATGTAGGTGTGATCTGAAGTGTGCTCTGCATTGCATTGCATACATTTTTAATCTTAAAAAATCTTTTAAATTGAGGTCAGGTGGTAGATCTACCAATTTTGCATTTTACATTCTACCAACTTCTACCAACATTTGGCACATAATCTACTAATTTTCTAAAATTCGGGTTGGCAGCACTGCTACCTATTATTAATATGTAGGTAGTCACTTACATAATAATTAGATAAGTCAGTAATTAGGTACCTATAGTAAAATAACTAGAAAAATTGTGATTAAATAAAATTATTAAAATATAATTCATAAGTAAGTAGTTTTATTTTAACATTATTAATTTATTAAATCTGATAATAGTAAAATAGATCCTATGTAAATTATTGTATATTTTTTATTTATTTGTGCCTGTCCATATAATTTTCTCTGAAGTCTTCTATCTGATAAACCAACCGATTATTTTACTTTTTTTAATCAGCGGGGTTATAATAGAAAAGACTTCTCCTTAAATATTCATAATATTGCTTCATTCTTGTTAAAAACTCATTGGATATTTAACGTTATATTCCAAATAACCCCAAAGTTGCGACAGGTCATCATCACGTCTAAATAATTCATGGTAATTTTTCACCTTTTTAGTGACCGTATGAAGTGAAATTGACATAAACTGAAGACAGCTCCTTTTTCTTTAACCTTTTCAAATATCGCTCATTGGTTTCTTTTCGAAACGGTCCCAAAAAATAAGAAAACCAAAAGCAATTAAGTCAGATACCAAATAACCTCATCAATGCGATTTTTGGAACGGCACCTTTAAAACCATGTATCTATAGATCTATTCACAGAAAATGTTCAATTATAGCAGTCATTTAGAGAAAATTGTAAGATCTACCCAAAAATAACGATCTATGTTGATAAACTAACTGCAGTTTTTTGTAAAACACCTATTTCATAAATAAATGTCCTAATAAGCCCCACTTTACGGTACTGATTTTAAGTGCAAAGGGGGTCCAGAAAGTGATATCGATATACGATAAAAGTATTAAACTAATCCATGTAACCTTACAAAGAAACATCATATACACGTAGCACAGTGCGACAAGGATCTTTATGAATGTGAGTGACAATTCGGGGAGGGCGCCACTATCTACGTAAACGATGTTAAATGACCGTAAATGACATAAAAAAATATGACGGTTACGGCGGCGTTATAGTCCGGGAGGTAGCGTTGCAAATGCAAAAGTCATAGTAAGCCGGCTGATATTAACGTCGATAGTTGATATTATATGACTGATAAGTGAACCGACCGTCAGCTGCTCAAGTAGCGGTGGGTGCGGGGTGTAGGAGGCTGCGAAAGAGGTAAAAAAATAAAATAAAAAAAGTAATAGTACGCTGGCTGAAACTTTTTCCATAAATAGTTGATGTCATACTGAGCGAAAAAAAATCGTCAGCTGCATCGTGGAGGGGGGATTATGCGTCAGCTGGCTGCATGAATTTGTAAAAAAAAACGTAAAATAAAGTTATAATACGCCGAATGAAATTTAACTACGCGATTCTTCAAAATATTTAGAGTACGAAGTACGAAAACAACAATCAGCTGATTGTGTAGCGGTGGAAAGACCGTCAGCTGACCCAGTCAAGATTTAAAATTTTGGAGTATTGCTGTGAGGCTGTTCGCTTTCAAACACATATTTTGCGATACATTCTGGCCTTCCTTGAACCCATAACACGACCTTCGGGCTACCTAAGCCTCTCCCCAGTGTTGCCAACTTTACGTCTTTTTACGTAGATCTACTTATTTTAGGCCTTTTCTGGAAACCTACTAACTTCAGTCCCAGAATCTACGTATATTCTTAATTTTTTTCAAATTTGTAAAATAACTTAATTCACTAGAATAAAGAAGAATATTTTCCGTTACTTTACTTAAAAACTATACAAATGTATCTCTATTTCTTATAAAGATGTATCTAAACACTCTTGTATCTTGTAGAAAAGGTTCCCGTTACCTATTGGTTTTGTTGACTAAATTAATGCTGGCCTCAGGATTTGTGAAAGCAGAAACGACAAAACTCTTTGACTTAGTAGGTACATTCATAACCTTAAAAATTGTATTTTTAAACTTTTAATATTATCAATGAGCACCTACTCACATCGAATTGATCTTTGCAAAAAGAAAAGACTTTGAGTCGATAAAGTTACAGGATTTAGCAAGTTTTAAGCATATGTTCATGTGTAAGTATGTTTATTTCTCTTGGCAATTTAAACCACAACTTTTCTGGAGTCTTTTACCAAGTGTATCATGATAACTACTATATTTTTCATGTGATCTATTAGAAATCATGGTTTTATAATATTAACTTAGAAAGTTTATTTCCTACGTGCTTGCGAGTGTTTGTTTACAAATGTTTTGACGTCATAGCATAGATAAGTCTATAGACTAAATAGCGTTTTTGTATGTCTTCTAGGTAAAAATATATTTTTTTTTCGTTGTAATAGAACAATTATTACCAATTGAAAACATAATTCCAAAAAGTGTCAACTAGTTATCATATAACAACAGTTTATCCTTGTCATTCTCTATACAGTATGAAATATATATATATATATATATATATATATATATATATATATATATTTACATCTTCGAAGACTTCTTGCATCTTTACAAACTGCCACCCTGCGGCGTCCACTGTACTCGACGCGATTTTGAATGTTTTAAATGCGTATTTAAGTAGCTTTTATTATTATAATTTCTTGAGTTTACGCGAAATTGCGTTAAAATATAAAATGCCAATATTCGATTTTAATATTTCCCGGTAATTTAGGGCATCCGTTCACTACCATAACCATACAGCACACTGAATATGTACGTATATCTTCTATGCACTGCTTAAATGCTCCTACCTCCGTCCAAACTTATGTTTAAATTGATTCTGCATTATACGATTTATTTTTACAAAGTTACGTCCCTCAATTTTAAAAAAGAGAGTTGTTAGTTCCGAATACTGTAGGTACTGTATATCAACAATATTCATCCTGCTAGTCCACCGGCTTCCAGGTACACCAGCACTTATATTGTCTTGGGAGTAGTAAGTAGGTTCTTACAATTACTTATTTTTGTTTAAAGCTTGATCGTTATTTTTGAGTTTTACACAGGTCAGTCGGGTAGACAGGGAAGTTCCTTTTTTTTATTATATCTTAAAGTTTACAATGGTCCGTAACTTTTGTCTTTATATTTTTATTTATTAAAGTCATGATCATATTTAAGATAACTTTTTTAGCTCGGCTGGTCTGGAATTTCAAGATTACCGGTGGGATTCGGGCTTCGTGGTCCCTTGACCCTGTATTTTACGGGCCCAACGACAATATAGTTGTGCTCTGTGTACATCTTCGACAACGGAGTCGGAGGGATCCACCAAGGATAACTTAGAATACTGTCCGTTCCGTTGTCTTGCCTGATGCAAGTACTGCCAAGAGTTGTCCAATGGCGATCTGTAAGGTTTTTAGTGGTTAGGCTTATGATCAAACACTGAGCTTGGCTTCAAGTCTAGGTGTATTTTTCATTTTCCCAATGTAAAAATTAGTTAGGTTAAAAGTGGGTATCCATAATAAATCCTTGTATAAAGGTTATTTGAAAGCGATACAAGCCACCCAGCCTTGTTGTACCTAGGAAAGATAATAATAGTTAGACAATAAGAAAAGTTGGTGTAAATAGACTAATTCGAAGTAGGTAGGCTCTAAATAAAGAATTAAATATGTAATAGAAAACGACTTCATGAATTATCTCTGACCTCATTTTTTAATTTGATGACTCTGTATTAAAATAATACCTACAGGGTGAAAAAACAAGCTCTTGATGAGTTTCTTGCCGCTTCTTAGTACAAGCCCCCCCCCCCCCCCCCCGTCGTAGATTTGTATGGGGTAGCTTCTTGACGTACACAAGTGCCTGAAAGCCTGAACTGAATAAAAGATCTCACCAAAACATTTTCATGGAAAATGTTGCCAAGACGGGATCATGAATCACTTGCACGGACAAAAAGTTATCAGATCGCACGTAGAGCCATGCTTCTATCTCTACACGCCCTAACACTAAGACCAATTTTATCAGTGCGGTGACGGAGAAAGAATACAACTCACCGCCCCTTCACTTCCTGTGGGTGTCGTAAGAAGCGAATAAGGGATATCGGAGCTTCCATCCGCTCTTATGATGGTAGGCAGCCTAACACCCGCCTGGTTTGTTACCACCGTGCGCATGGTGAAAAACCCGTTAAGTGCTTCTCGCGTGTTTCGGGGTCAGCCAGCATACAACCAGGGCTCGATTGGAGGTTGTCGCGACTGATTCGGTCCAGAGGAGGCATCCATCGAATCTATGCCGGGAGGACTGCATCAACCCGCCGTCCAGGGAGACCCGTAGAAACGGCTGTCCCGCTGGCCGCCCGTGGCACAGTACAGGCGCCCGAGCGTTACTAACCAGTTCGTGAGGCTGCCCTATCATGTCACGTATAATCTCGGGGTGGACTGTCGTGCCGGCTGGTGACCGGGGCGTGGGGTCACGGTGGCCACTCCCGGGGGGGGGGGGGGGGGGCTTCCGTCCGGCGGGTCGGTGCATCTCCTCTGCAGGCAGTCATTCGGGAAAACAAATCTTCCTAATTTGGCAGGACTCTTCGCGACACCGCCCGCTCATTTTCACGTCACTTTTTCAATTCCACCATGGCAGCCCCTAAAACAACTAAGTATAGCGGTGCATACCCTACCCCACCCCACCCATAGGTATGCACCGCTATACACCCAAACTTCGCCTTCAATGCTGTTTAAGGTAGAGTTCTGCAACATACGCGGACTCCACTCTAACCTCAACGCTGTCCACCACTATCTTGAAAGACCACGCCCAGCATTGTTGACGGGACACAAATACTTCTGCCTGCTGACACAGGCTACCTTAACTATCCCGGCTACGTGTTTAAAGTGTCCTTCAAAGCGAAAGCCGGTGTATGCCTGTATGTTCGGGCGAATGTTTGTTGTCGCCATCTCCCCTGCTTGGAAGATCACTCCTACTCCATGCTGGTGGTACACGTCGACTCTGGTCCCCAGGCCAAAGTCTACGTGTGCCTCTACAGATCCCAAACTCGCGATGTTGAGACAACTCGACTTTTCGAACACCTTAGTCGGGCAGCAGATGACGCGCAAGAACAATTTCCCAAAGCAGAATTGATGTTTTTGGGGGAATTTAATGCTTACCACAATTTTAAGTTGTGGTTAAGTTCCTCGAAAACCAACCATGCAGGCCTCTGCTCACGCATGACTTGAAGCAACTGGTCGATCAGCCCACCAGGATTCCAGATATTTCAAGTCAAGCACCTTTATTACTGGACCTTCTGCTCACGATCCATCCACAGAGCTGTCAGGTTGTGGTAAGCGGTCTCTGGGCTCTTCGAATCACTGCCCGTTATCTACCAAAGCGCCACAGGCCAAGCCTGCGCGTCCAACGGTGGTACAACGCCGGATCTGTCACTATGGGTCGGCAGATTTGAACGGTATGCGTGACAACTTTGCGTCCGTCCCTTGGAAGCAGCGCTGCTTCAGTGACAAGAACCTATCGGCCAGCGCCGTTGTTATTCTGAGGAGATTGTAATGGTAATGCAATACTATATTCCTCATTCCAATCTCATCAGTAAGGACACACGTAACCTCTGGTTCAATCACCACTGTGCTGAAGCTGTTTCGCGTAAGCAAGCGGCATATCGTGCTTGGATCTGAGGCCGCGCTCTTAAGGATCCCGGGGTCGATTCACTAAAAGCAGCCTATAATTTAGCTTTCAAGACCTGTAAGAAGGATTACAGCGGATACCCAGCGCGTTACACGTGTTGGTCACGAACTTATAACGCATCCTTCGGGCTTCCGTAGCTATTGGCGTTTGGCCAAGGCCGTGCAAAAGAACTTCTGCCAGCTCTCGCTGCCACCTCTGAGATGCCCTGACGGAACACTAGCTCATAAGCCACGGGAGAAAGGCGATTTACTGGCAAAACTCTTTGCGGCTAACTCTAGAATCGATATTTGCAATGCACTGCCACCATCATTACCTCATTGTGGCACAACGATACCTGATATTAAAATCAGGCAGCGTGAGGTTCGTGTCGAATTGCAATCACTCGACATCCGGAAAGCTGGTGGACCTGATGGCATCCCATCAGTAGTACCAAAAAAATGTGCAGCGGAGTTGTCTTCGGCACTCACGCGCTTGTACCAATGCTCGTATTCTTTGGGGTGTGTGCCGGGGACTGGGAGAGATGCCAACGTGCAACCGGTGCCCAAAAAAGGGGATCCCTCAGACCCGGTAAACTACCGGCCAATAGCAGTCACCCCAGTATTATATAAAGTCCTAGAAAAGGTTCTTAACAACCATCTGACCCACTACCTAGAGGATGAATCCTTGATTAATGATCTTCAATATGGTTTTAGACCCAAACTATCGACGGGTGATCTTCTAGCGTACTTGACTCATATCTGGGGTGAGGCTATCGACAAGCGGAGCAACTCGTTGGCTATCAGCCTTGACATTGCCAAGGCGTTCGTCAGGGTCTAGCACAAAAGCATTCTCTCCAAGCTTCCGGCATAAGGTCTGCCAGCACAGTTCTGTTCTTGGGTAGCTCCTGCATGAACGTAGAATTCGTGTCCTTACGAATGGTAACAGTTCGCGGTTCATGTCAGTGAATGACGGCGTTCCTCAGGGCTCCGTCCTATCCCCCACTATCTTTCTGCTGCATATCAATGACTAAAATTCCTTTTGGGAATATTCATTGCGATGCATACGATAGTACAGTGCATGCGGGGTAGCTCGGACAAGCAGCGGCTGGGCAGGCGGTTACCAAGGAGAAACGGGAGAATCTTGTCATTGAATTCAATCAGGCTTTGGACCATATTTCTGAATGGGGTACCAGGTTTGGTTGAGTTCAATGCTAATAAAACCCAGGTCTGCGCTTTCACGGCAAAAACGTTGCCATTCCTTTCATGTCTTGGAGACCTGAACAAGGTTTATTTCAAGGTTTTTTTCGGCGTTTTTTCACGCCTGAGCAATTTAACTGCGCTTGTTGTATAAGGAGCAGGTGCGGTCTTGCGTGAAAATTTGCTCGCAATCCTGGGATGACTCCACCAAGTACTTGTTCGATACCTTGAATGGGTTACAGCGGCGCGCGATCCGCATTATAGGCGATGAAGAGGTGACTAAACACCTAGAGCCTCTACAATTACGCCGTGACGTGGCGTCACTAAGCACGTTCTATCGTCTGTACCACGGCGAGTGTTCTGAGGAGTTATTCTCTCTTATCCCACCTTCCCCTTTCCTTCATTGGACCTCGCGCGCTGACCTACGTTGTCACCGACTAACTGTGGCCACAATTCCAACGCTTACAAAGAAATTTCTTCACTCATTTTTTTGTTGCACTATCCATAGATGGAATGCGCTGACCGCTCACGTATTCCCTCCCTCTTACAACCTGGGATTCTTTAAAGGAGGCGTGAAGAAGCAACATGCAGGCCGGCAGGGTGAGGATGGCTGGTGTGGCAGGTGAACTGCTGTATCAGCTATCGCGTCTGGACTTCACCGTTACTTATATAACTCGAGATTTTTTTATGTGGATAATCCAAACCCTACTTATAAAGGTCCACTAAAATGACGAAGCCCTTCGGGAAAAGTTACGTGGAGCCCTTGCACTTTGCTTGGCTCGTCTTGTCGTGTTGGTGGAGGGCACGGTTGCGTTGATATTGAATTCGAATTTTGAATTTGTATAAGTTATAGGGAAGGTGAATACGTGTATACATACTAAGTGATAGTGAAGAGGTCAGGTTAATTGGGATATCAAAAAAAAATCATTGATACAAATTAGCAAATGGTGCATAGAAATAAGCTTGAGTTAACTTCAGTGACATATTTAACAAGTTTTCTAGATGTGATATTATAAATACCATAACAAAGGCTGAACCATACTGTATACTTAACAATTTAACCAACAGTTCTCACAAGAATTCTCTGTAGGTAAGTACATTACCACAAAATAACAAATGAATCACATTCTTAATAAAATAGGGGCTAATAATTAACGTTGTTAAAGTTCTCTCGATCATTAATATCGATTAATCGTGTAGGTTCATTATGTATCTACATTATAAAAAATCGAAAACGGAAACAAAACAATAATATCCTAATAGTTATCAATGGTATAAAATATCAAATTTGCTAAAATAAAAAAATCTCTTCATTGTTTTACGTTTATTTACTTCTATCAAATAATACGATAAATTTCACTCCGGTAATAAGTTTGCATCCACGGAGCACGGATCTGTATACAAACACACGCGACCCGTAGGACGCCCAGTTTCGTCTCTCCCATGCACCCAAAACGGGCCCCTCAGGTGTCGCGCGATCTCGCAAATTAAGATGCCTACTGGATGCAAGATAATCATCGTAGAGAATTGATAAAAACTTTTTTAAATATATATAGGAAGACGCAATAAAATCTGTAAATTGAACCCGAAATATACATTGCAAAATATACACTGCACGGTAGCGCCCTCCAAATTCCGCACGGTCAATGGTTGCACTATGAAATACGTTAAAAAGCATTCTGGTGATGAAATTGAGTCCACGCCAAATTTTTGCCCATGCATTCTATGCATGAAAAGACGTCTTTGCACCAAAAATGAGGCTAGGTTAATCTTGCGTCCGTATACCGGACGCATCAAGTCGGTCGGACGCAGGATCAATAGCAAAAATCGCCATATAAGACGCAATATGATCAGCAAGATGTATATATATATATATATATATATATATGTCGACGATGAATAACTTTCGCGATCTTTTTATTCCATACAAAACAAATACAAATAAAACGAAACGAAAATATATCGAGTAAGATTCTGTCCATTACTAGAATAATCTTTACCTTTACTGCGTCAGCTGACTGTCTTTCCACCGCTATATACGCAGCTGATTGTTATTTTTGTACTTATGATTATTTAAAGAATCACGTAGTTCAATTTCATCCGACGTATTATAACTTTATTTTACGTTTTTTTTTTACAAATTCATGCGGCCAGCTGACGCATAATCCCCCCTTCACGATGCAGCTGACGATTTTTTTTCAGCTCAGTATGATGTCAACTATTCGTGAAAAAAGTTTGAGCTGGCGTACTATTACTTAATTTTTTATTTTTTTTTACCACTTCCGCAACCTCCCAATTCCACACCCACCGCGGGTGCGCCAGCTGACGCTTGGTTCAGTTATAAGTAGTTCGCGATAAATAGTAAAGGAAGGCAAACAGTCGGCGTAAAATCACTGCCAAAAATGCAACGCTACCTCCCGGACTATTACTTCCAATTGCCGCCACATTTATAAAGATCCTTGTCGCACCGTAAAATGTGCCTTGCACACTCGCGCTGACACACCATATGAACTTGTAGGCTTTATGGCCTACCTTAAAAATCTTAAAACAAGGCGGCAGGTTGCGAATGAATTTAATAAGATTTAATTTATCACACACATCATACAGGTAGGTATAATTACAATTGGTTTTCATATGTGCTTTTAACAGCCTAAACTGAATAAATGATTATGGTTATAATTTTTATTATTTTTAAAGCATGTAACTGCTTGATGTTTAAATCTAAAGAAAATATAACTAGAAAAAATTCCACGCGGACCAGGCAGCAGACGGGACTCGAACCCGCACCCTTCGCAATCCGGGCGAATGCACTGACCAATTATGCTACCGCGGCCCTCACGGACCGCGTCGAAATTCTTTCTAGCTATTCTTAAGCTGCAAGGCAGCGCCATCTCTTCGCATTATAGGTAAACCCACAATGTCAAATGAATACTTTTACAAGTATTAAACATTTGAAAGAAGAAATAGCAATTATAGTTATAATTTTTATTATTTTTAAAGCATGTAACTGCTTGATGTTTAAATCTAAAGAAAATATAACTAGAAAAAATTCCACGCGGACCAGGCGGCAGACGGGACTCGAACCCGCACCCTTCGCAATCCGGGCGAATGCACTGACCAATTATGCTACCGCGGCCCTCACGGACCGCGTCGAAATTCTTTCTAGCTATTCTTAAGCTGCAAGGCAGCGCCATCTCTTCGCATTATAGGTAAACCCACAATGTCAAATGAATACTTTTACAAGTATTAAACATTTGAAAGAAGAAGAACAAGAAGAAGCGCTGCCTTGCAGCTTAAGAATAGCTAGAAAGAATTTCGACGCGGTCCGTGAGGGCCGCGGTAGCATAATTGGTCAGTGCATTCGCCCGGATTGCGAAGGGTGCGGGTTCGAGTCCCGTCTGCTGCCTGGTCCGCGTGGAATTTTTTCTAGTTATATTTTCTTTAGATTTAAATGATTATGATTATTATATTTATTTGTAACAGAAAGTGTGTGATCTGGAGCCTAAGCTAGGGCAACCCTGTATTGCGTATCTACCTCGGTACCGTCATCATCATCATCAGCCTTATAATATCCCCACTGCTGGGGCACAGTCCTTCCATATGGATGGAATAGGGAGATTGGGCCATGACCCACCAAGCGGGCCCAGTGCGGATTGGTGGGTGCTAACGACTGCAGATGCAGCCGGGACCAACAGCTTAACGTGCCTTCCGAAGCACGGAGGAGCTCGAGATAGTGAATTTTTGGTCACCCATCCAATGACCGACCACTCCGAAACTTGCTTAACTTCAACGATCGCAGCCGAACGCACTAACCACTTGCGCCATCGAGCTCCTCGGTACCGTACCACTTGCTTATAAGTGTGTTTGTATGCAAAAGCCTATATTTGAATGTAAAATTACTGCTGCCGTATCATAAATACAACTCTGGCTACGGTCCTGTGTAAATCTAATGCGTTTCTGAGAAAATTGGTCAAACAGACGAACAACTTAAAGTGATCCAAAAGTAGAGGGTCTGTTTTTTAACAGGATTGTCCAAAAGGCATTATTTTTCTTTTGAGGTTAGTACGGAAACCTTTTTACATAGTCGGTTGTATACAAAGCAAATACATACCAAAATCATCTACCGGAACAACTTCACATGGTCCCTACATTTTAACTTTCTACCTACATCTGATACAATAATTTTCGAAACTTCTGGGTGGCGCAGAATAAACACCAATCACAATATTTTTTGCTCTTATAATTGAAAGATATTTATGGACTTCTGTACTAAATGTGATGACGTTTTCTAGGTATTAATAGGTATTTTGTATCACAAAATATGGAGCAAGACCAATGTGTATAAAAGTTCTTGAAGGTGTGACAATGTGTGTGCTCAAGAACTGTTCGAATTGATTCTACCTACACGTATTTACCATCGAACAACGAGACGTGGACTTTTACGTGTTTGACATAATTATCTCCTCTGCGCACCTCACGATTCGCATCCTCTTTTATCATATGAACCTCTAGGGAATGAAATTCCCTTCCTGCGTCTGAATTCCCCTATAGGTACCTACATATAATATTGGGACCTTCAAGGGAAGAGTTAATAAGCATTTTTTTAGTTTCCGTGCTCCAGCGTAGAACGCATTGTTGCTTAACATCAGGTGCGATTGTCAAACACACACTCGAATCTTTTATAAAAATATTGTGGCAGTGGACTTCCATCGGCTGGCGATGATGATGATAAAGAATAGGTACCTACACAAGCAACTAGGTATTTATAATAAAAATACGGATAAAAATGTGATTTTAGTTAATGAACTTCTCATAAATATCGAATTAATAAGTAACATCCAATACGGTTAGATAGAGAAATTCAAATTCAACACGCAAAGGAAACGGTTCATATTTCGCGCAATGTGTGCGTGACTCTAATTTCAGATTATACTAAAGCATTCATATTATCTACCTACCATACGTAGTCTTGGATTAAAACAAAAAGAGCAGCACAAAAAATGTCTACTACGCACTTACATTATAACAAACCCTTTTTGTTTTAATCTAAGTACGTAGTATATTTTTCTTGCGGCGCTCTTCCGTGCAGTCATACGATGTCTAGGGAGTAAGTATAACTTAGATTAAAACAGAGTATTATACAGAAACTGATAAAAATAAAACAAAAGAAGTTTTTAAAAAGAAAGCAATTAATTTATATTTTTCAGTACGTCAACAAAACAACTCCAAGGGCAATAACCTGCTTCGTTGACCTTACAATCAGTTAATTCCATCAAAACGGTTTGTGGCGGATCTTTCATCGATAACTTGGACCCGTCTCTAATCTGATCTCTACTCTGATAAACGTATTCCACTTTCAAAAAATAATACTTGTCATCATCGCTCCACTTCTGGAACACAATTTTCCCGCCAATCGGCGTTATTTCGTATTGGCCAGGCAAAGAATACTTTTTAAATTTCAACGCGGCCATTATCGAATTCAGGTTAGAATCGTGACCAACCAGCATTGTTAACTTTCGCGCTGTATTTTCCGTAAGCAAAGAGTTTTTAATGAAATTCAACATGTGCTTCACGATGTCGCTCGCCAATGTGTGATTGAATCTCACATTCTGATTTTCCCACGTTATTTGCAATAGTTTTCTCCATTGTTCCGATGTAGTAATCTTTCCCCAGGCGATATCTTCGGTTTTAGCACCACTGTAATAGCTCATCAGGAATGAATCTACCAAAGAGTTCCCGATTGACAACGGTCCGAAAATATCCGGTTCCTTCCCCGGTCTATACAATATTTCATCTTTTCTGTTGACCAAATCGCAAAATGAATGTTTCTGGCAGATATCAGACTTCTTTATATCTATAATTTTATCTAACTCTGTATAAGCGTCTTTGAGATTCAAATCATTAAGCTTTCTCTGCATGCTGGCTGTGTATAATTCTTTGAAAACTTCAGATGTGTTGGTTATTACTGGATTAAACACTGGATCCACGGTCGCATTCTTTTTAAAATGAATGCTAACGTTACAGTTTTCGAAAGCACTTTCTGCGAACGCCTTTGCCGTTTCTATTGTCCTTTGCTTGACATTTGAATAAAAAAACACAGAATCTTCACTGGGACATTCGTTCGTGAACAAACCTTCTTTTCTCAACCACTCATTGAAATATTCACCCATGTATCCTTCCAATAAGACTCCTTTTGATGTCAGGTAACCTGCTTTCGTCTCCCATTTCGGGAAAGGATATGGTGTGACATGTTGTAATTTGTCTGTTAGAGGAGTCCGAAGATTATGTCTGCTGAGTACGAAAACTTCTTCCAATTTCAAACAGTCAACTTTTAAAAACAAAAACACAAAAAAGAGCGAAGTAGTAACTGCCGCATTCATTTTTTAAATTGTTTTTTTTTCACACTGGCTTAATAACTCACAGTACCCCAAGCACGAACAACTCTCGTAATCGTATAGTAATGGTATTTGCTTACTATTCGATAACGATTACCATAATGAAGTGGCAGCATGAAACAACGTTATAGTACTATCGTGAACTCGATAGTAATCAAGATAGTATACGATACTATAGTTAACAAAGCGCGTTCATAATTCAATACAGTGTCATAGTAGTTTAAAAATAAATGAAAAAACTTTAAAATTGTTACGATATCTATAAAAGAAAAAGATAATTATTCACATTTGTACAAAATTTTAACAAAATGTTCACTTAAATTTATAGTTGCGACATATTATTAGGGTTTGTTATTTTTTCGGCACCGTCCCAATTTGAATATTTTGAACGTACTCAATTGAATGTCAACTCTAGACGTAATACTATAAACATTATTTTCTTTGTGAAACAAAATCTCTTAGGGCAAAAACTGATGGGGTCAAGTGGAATTCCAGTGAAATTTATTAGGGTGCGCAGGCGCCCGAGACCGCTTCAAGTGCATAAAATGTGCATGTGTAAGAAATTCAAAACATTTGGGTCAAAGATGAAAAGAGTCTTTGTTGTGAAGTGAAACTTCGTATTTGTTTGTAAACCTTCTCACAATGAGGACTAGTCCAACGCAGTTTATAATGATGGTGGATTTCATGGAGAGGTGAGTTCTTTCTTAATTTTTTTAAATGCTTTCTAAATACCTATAATGTTGTGTAAAAGTGATTAAACAAACTTGTGTTATTTGCACAGAAATGGTGATTTAGCAAAGCCCACTGGTGGTCCTAGAGGTCGGCAGTGGGCTACAAACAAATGGAGGGAGCTCTCTACAAAATTGAATAGTGATGGCGCAGGAGAATCTCGGTCGGAAGAAAAGTGGCGAAAGGTTAGCTTTGAATTACTTATTAGCATATAAAAGCAGCGTCCTTTTTTTCATTAAGTTAAGACAGTCAAATATTGTTTTTATTTTATTCTGCTTATATATTTTGTGTTATATTTCAAGACTGATTTGATTGATTGATTTGTATTAGTAAATACTGTGTTGGTTAATTTGACTTTAAACATACAGGTAGGGAATAATATATATTTTTTTTAATATTCTTTATAGGTTTGGACGGACTTCAAAAACAATACGAAGAGAAAAGCAGCTAAGTTAAATAAATCCATGTCTGGTACAGGTGGGGGTCCAGCTTTGAAGATAACCCTCACTGATTTGGAGCTGAGAGTTCTGGCTCTCATGGGAGAGCAAGCTGCCACAGGGATGACAACTATCTCTGAAGTTGGTTTTGAGCATGTAAGTAATGTTTATGTTTATCTGTTGCTTGGTATTTTGCCTTAATACATGATTTTATTTACTTATCTATATACAAAAAATGATTGCCACAACAAAGTTCTCTAGACTTGGTTTATTGAAATTGTCCCCTTGCATTATGTATAGAGGCAAATGTAACAATTTAAGTGAGGTGCTATAAATACAGGTTTAGTTGTAAAATTTGATTACTTAAAGATGATAGACTTTTTTCATATCCACAGTTAGAACAAGAGGTGGAATTGATCTCCCAAAATGTTGACTCCAACCTTGAAGAAGAGACCTATTTGTGGAAGGAGCCCTCTCCCCAACTTGATAAAGGTATGCTAGATTAATCATATATTAACAATAACCGGTAAACTACATTAAATAATAAGTTTTATATAATATTTTTATAGAGACACCAAAGTAAATAAATAGGTTTTGCTGTTATAATGATTTTGCCATAATAGTTATAAATAAATATTCTTCACTCACACCAATAAGGCTCAACCCAAAGTGAGTACCTGTATGCTTGTGTTATGGGATAATAGGATAAGAAATAGAAATATATATAAGGATACATTGATAAGTATGTTTTAGTAAAAATTAATATATACAGCCATGACTCGGATACAAACGCTCATATTCACACAAACATTTGCTTCTATTGGGATTCGAACCTGGTACCTTAGAGTAGTTGACATCTTGAAACCCGGTGTACAATAAAAACGGCAACACAAAGAAATAAAATATAATTTTATATAAATATTACAGGGGACGAAGATTGGAACCTTCCTGGCACCAGCCAAGCTCCAGCACCAGCACCTCCAGCACCATCTCCACCAGCTCCAGCTAAAAAATGGACCCAACCAGCCAAGAAGAGTAGGAATTCAGGAAATAAACGTTTAGAAGATCTGTTTTTAAAGGCCGAAAGGGATAGGGATAAAATGTATTATGAACTGGAAAAAGAGAAAATACGTCAGAGAGATTTTGAGCTCGAACTGCAAGCCAAATGGCTTGCATTCATGAATGAAGCTTTGAGTGTGTTGAAGAAATTCATGGAAGAGAAAAGTAGAGATTAATGATTAATTTTATGATAGAGGTTTGTCTGGGATTTATGAAAGCTAAGCCATTATTAAGGTATAAAATTTAATTAAAATTGTAAATAAGTTCAATATTGGTACATGATAAAATTTATTTCCTGTCTCCTATAATTACTAAGTAAAAGTACAATAAATAATCTTAATTTAATGTAATCTATTTATTCTTTCAACTAACTGACACCTCATTGCTCTGCCTATGCTCAGTAAGTCCCTTGCACTGTCTGTACTTTCCATTGGTGTCACAGGTGTTATTTCATCTTCGATCCTCTCTTGCTCATAGTCTGGATCAGGAACGTTAAAGTTTATAGCCAGATTGTGCAACACACTGCATGCAGTTATAATGCCAGCACATTTCTCTGGTTTATAATGCAATGTTCGATCCTTGCTAAGACATCTCCATCGGTTTTTCAACCGCCCAAAGGTGTTTTCAATCACCACCCTTGTTCTTCCATGTATGGAGGTGTATTTAGCCTCAGGACTATTCTCAGCTGCATCGGTAATGGGTGTCATCAGCCATGGTCTTTGAGGATATCCAGAATCGCCTATAATTGAAGTTTTTTATTGATTTAATTTATCTGGTTGATTACAAACACATATAATTAAAACATAATTATTAATATATTTATTAATTTTATATTAGTTGAGACGGAATGAGCAACCCACCTAGCAACCAAGTTTGTTCATTATTTTGGTACAGTCCTTGCATGTATGTATTAACGGCACTATTCTCCCAAATAAATGCATCATGTGTGGCTCCACCGAATTTTGCATTAATATTTAAAATCCGTCCGTCGCTGTCGCACACCTGTGAAAGACGTCTTTATAAATTACCTGTTTCACATTCTTATAAGAATCCTGTAACTACCTACTTTTAATACTACTTAAATAGGAAAACAAAAAATCATAAATGATACCACTATGGGAAGTGGCCACCATCGTCTATACATTATGACCGTCTCATGTATTAGCAATTTTATCCACACAAAGCTAAATAGGACGTCGGCGGATGTGTTTGCCCACCCAGAAATAGATTTTATGCAATAATGTGTGTTTCTTATTACTAAAATTTTTGACCTTCTTACCATTTGCACATTTAAAGAGTAATAATGTTTTCGACAGAAGAAAAGATGTTCTATGTCCTTTGGTGGTGAAAATATATGAAAATGTGAGCCATCTATGCACCCAAGAACTCCAGGAAAACCATATTGTGTATAAAACCTGAAGAGAATTCAAAACATTAAAAAAGTTGGAAAACTAAGTGATATCACTCATATATACTTAAATATATTTATCTTACTTCTGCCTAATAAGATCCCTTTCAGCTCTAGTAGTAGGAAATTTTATAAATTCTTTCAATACATCTCGATTGTTGAGAGCATTAGTCACATCTTGGACATATTTGCTCACAGTGGTCTGTCCCAAATGCTTGGCCATACCAACAATTAGTTGATAAGAACCTGTTGCATAAAAAGAGAGAACGCACAAAACCTGTAAAAAGCAATTTAAGCAGAATAAGTACATAGGTAAGTGTAATAAAAGTTTATTAAAATAGTTTTTGTTTTTCAACCTACCATATGTTCTAAACTGACTCTTTTGCTAGATTTTAGGGAGGTTTTTTCTCGAAGTTTAGAACATAAATAATGGAAAGCTGCTTTATTGAGACGGTATCTATTTATGAACTCTCTTTCGTTTAAAGTTATGGGCTTCAACACCTTCCTCAGTAAAGTTCGCTGATGAATTTCTCTGTTTAGACAAAATTTAAAGATTATTTTAGGTACTAACCTACATTGTTTTGATAAAAATAGTATTATTTTGTAAGCTTTACAAAAAATAGAATAAAAAATTATTAATTTACTTACCTTTTGATTTCATCTTCTTCTTCTCTTAAATTATTTAGTAAACGCCAAAGGAGGTAATAACTACGCGAAGGACGGTTCGTTAATAACATTGACATGATTTTTAGACACTAAAACTACCTTTTATCAATAAATTATTAATTTTATAGTCCAAAGCAATCTTAACGAGAGTTCTCTCACTGTAAAATTCTCAGTGAGTGCTAATACGATAGCTAGCTGTCGAAATAAACGATACGATCCGTCAAAAGTGTGTTCGTGCTCCAGTTTTCCATACTTTACCTATCGTTAACTATACCATTACGATAACGATTACGAGACTAATAGGTTCGTGTTATTGAATTTTAGTTCCTTAAACGACCGTAGCGGCGCTTATCTGGTTTTCATACAAAATAATACCATTACGATTACCATAACCAGAACGATTGCGGTTCGTGCTAAGGGTACTGTTTTCACTTGTTAATCAGTGGCATGTATTGTTCGAATCATTTATTAATAAACCGACGAAGACTGTTATCAGTAAAACGATTAAGTTTTCTGTGCCTATGTTCTGTGAACAAGCCCGCGTTCTAAGCTGCACTGAATTATTGTGTGCGTGTCGGTCGATCTACATTTCGTAAACTGCGAATGATAAAAGGAAACGTGGACTCATTTACACCGTGACGCAGCTTATTTTCTATTATACATTTGTGGACCATCAGACGTTCAGTAGAGTTTAAATTAATAGGCAAACACAATTTGTATTGAAATTAATGATTTGAAATAATAACTTCTTAATAGCTACTTATTATAGCTATTTTATTCTGACAAGATACCGATCGCTGGGGCTTCGTTTCTGAACTCCAAAGGTGGCAGGAATTCATGTATACAGTTATAAATAATGTGGAAGTTAAGCAACTTTCGCAATAGCCGCTAATTGGATGGGTGATTAAAATTTATCATCGTTGTGATTTCGAAAGCACGTTTAGCCGTTGGTTCGTACTTCACTTGCAGTCGTTAGCACCCTCCAATCCGCACTGCGCCCGAGTCGTGAGTCAAAGCCCAATTTCTCTATTACACCCATAAGGAAGGTATGTGCCCCTACAGTGGGGACATTATACAATACAACATATTATATTCAAATTAAAAATTAATATGGCAATACGTTCGTCCCCGTTCATTCTTACTGTAGGTTGCAGACTGTATTCGCTATGGTGTCAATGTATGACGGACCTGTTTTATTGCAAAATTAAATGCAAGCAAAATTCAAATTAGTTAACTGATGAATCGGTGATATTGAATAGATATTTTCGAACTTACTTACCTTCAAATTTATTAATGTGCCTACATATAGGGGAGAGTGGGGATATTGCGGACACCTAAGGGAATCCTTAAATAAAAGATAAAGTATAATCTGAAATCAGTCTTTCTTTATTAAATATTAAACTTTGGTGTTTACCTTATAAAATTAACAGATATAAATATTAAAAACTAATCAACTTCAATATTCTTTTATCAAAAACAAAACCCTTGCTGCCCGTATTTACCCGGTAGGCTTCGGGTAAATACACACAGCATGTGGGGTTACTACGAATGGCACTGTCATTGCAGTTGCGACATTAAAAAAGTTTGAAACGCAACAATAATACAAAAAAATAATGAACTATCATTATTTGTCGCTACAGAAATCGCAAATATAGCCTCAGCTTGTACTCCCACCTGTGCAATTGTCATGTGACCATTACGGTCCGACACGATACGTCCGTATTTTCCCCAAGACAACAGTCCGTAATTAACCAAACTGGATGTCAATATTTCGCAGCAAAAAATTTTAGATTAGGTAATTATAGTCTTGTTTATTATTCCACATTTTCAGAGGTGATTAACAGTATTAATACATATCTTATACAGATTTTAAGTTAAATAAATATTATAACATTGACACGCAACTATAAACGAAAAAAAAATACAAGAAACCACTTCAAAATAGAGAATTAATCTTGAAATCGTGACATCAATCCGGGCACTAAAGATGGCCAACTCGACTCCCTTATGAAAGTAGCGGGGCGCGGGGTTGGCTAGAGCAGCAAATACAACAGTGTCCGCATTTACCCGATGTCCGTAATTACCCCACTCTCCCCTTAAGGATCCAAGGCTCCACGTAGTAGGGAATGCGGTGATGATACTTTGGTATCGCAAGCGTCTGGCCATTGCGGCCACTTTGTATGTTGAAAGGGTGGCAAGCAAGCGTATGGCCGACCTGATGGTAAGCGGCCACCATAGCCTATATACCGAATATATCACTAGTACCGTTGCCTACGACTGATCTAATCCCTACACCGCGGAGCCCTAGAACCATACTCACCGACAGAAACACAACATCGTCAAAAAGGTAGTGTTATTTTACTGTGATCTTCTGTTTGTTGAGGTTACTGTCCCAGACTAGCACTCCAATTCCAGCGGGAAATCCGCTATACTTAGCTTAGTATCATTGTGCTTGACGACCTCCGTGGCCGAGTGGTTTGTACGCCGGGTTTCATGGTATCGCCGACTCGAGGTCCCGGGTTCGAGTCCCGGTGGGGCCAGATGTTTGTGTGGTGAATACAAGCATTTGTAATTTGTACTCCAGTCATGGATGTTTCATATATATTTCTATTTAAATATACTTATATATATATGTATTAGTATATGTATTCTATCCGTTACCGTAGTATCCCCATAACACAAGCCTTAGGCCGTATACAGAAAGAAAGCCGAAAGCCGATCGGCGCCGATCCTTCCTACTTAAAGGAAGCCGATTAAAGCAGATCAAGCAAAATGTCGGACTCATCGGACGATGATTTGGTTTTGTTAGAAAATGTTTATTTAAAAATGCGAAAAACAGCTATACATCCTATAAATAGAGAAAGGAAACGTTTCGGAGAATACCATCATTTATTTGTAAAAAAAATTAAATTTGATGAACAAAGATTTTATACATATACAAGAATGATTCAAGAAACATTTTATTACATTTTGGATTTAGTGAAAAACCGTTTGATGAAAAATTGGGGCAATTGGCATAAACAACCAATCCTTCCAGAAGAAAGACTTGTTGTCACCATTCGGTAAGTACGAAACAAATAATTTTAGCGCTTAGTTAATAAAAGATAAAGTTATTAGATTTATAAAAAGATTTAATTTAAGGAATTATTTTTCAAATACAAATTATTTATTATTCGGACCAGCGCGTGTCGGCGCTTATCGGCGCCGGTCCATAGAAAAAGGATCAGCGCCAATAGGCGCCGATAAGCGCCGATCGGCGCTGATCGGCTTTCGGCTTTCTTTCTGTATACGGCCTTACAGTGCTTACTTTGGGGCTAGGCTAATTGGTGTGAGTGTTGGAAATATTTATATTTATTTATTTAACATAAAAATAAATAAAAGCCAGACTTTGGGTTGTATCGTTGTATCGCCGATCGGCGCTGATCGGCTTTCGGCTTTCTTTCTGTATACGGCCTTACAGTGCTTACTTTGGGGCTAGGCTAATTGGTGTGAGTGTTGGAAATATTTATATTTATTTATTTAACATAAAAATAAATAAAAGCCAGACTTTGGGTTGTATCAGTCGGGAAGTTTGTCCCTTAAATCCCGAACTTGACTATTTCGATCTGTACCCTTAGCACGAACCAATATCAAATACGAATAGTTTGCGAGTCCGAATTGTCATTATCAAATTTTGTAAACTTGAACAGCAGCGCCATAAAGGACGTAACGAGAACTAAAAATCAGTACACATTTGACAATGACATTTCGAACTCGCAAACTATTCGAAAAAAACTATCCACCTCCAGTGATGCATGAAAATCTTGGTCAAACAAACGAAGATCGATGTAAATGAACCATTTTGCTAAACAATTAAAGTGGGTGAAGGTCATACTGAGTAATTTAAATAAAACACGCCCCGATAGATAACATTTTATTTTCATTACAAATGCTATTTATAAACACTTATTCATCTTTATCACAAGGTTTTATTATTACTAAACACAATGATATATTAATAAACATAACCTATATCCTTACATAACCTAATCTTAAGCGCAGTAGGTAAGACATCAAAAATAAATTTTCGTTTGGGTCATTATTTACTTTAAACATTTCAATTTATCCATGTACCTGAGACACAGCGTTGCCAGATACACTGTAATTACAGCAGATCTACTGTATTTTCACACGATCTACTGTACACTGTAATACTAAATTTACAGTGTATGGAGAACACTGTAATTTTTCTAAGGGCTAAAATCTTTTCGGAGAGCGTTCGAGAATGAGTTTAAAACTTACCGGACTATTTTTCACCGGATCTCGAAAGCACTCGTAGTTTAATGTAAGTAAACTGAAGGCAGCCTTTGTAAAAAAAGATTATTACGAAATTGTCGAAAGGCAACCCCACCGCACCTCTCTACTTATGACACGACTCTTGTTACTATTGAAATAAGAACGGAAATGGCTTATTTTAAACGGGCATAAATAGTGGCGCGGTTTATACTATGCGGGAATTCCCCGGGCGTAGACTAGGAATCATTTCGTAAAGTAGGTACGTAGTATTAAGCGCCCAAATTTTGTCAACCGTGTTTAAGCACGAGTTGCATTAATTTTAAACCAACTGAGAAAATGTTAAAATCATTTCATTCGGGGATCTACAAAAAAGAAAAGGCTGTCGGGCTAAATGATAGTGACAGTGATTAATAAGTGGTTGGTTAGTCAACTAGAAAGTGTATTTTCATTTAAATTTACATAATATAAGTTTCTTGATATCTGCTGTAAAATTTACTGTATATTTTTTTTACTTTTACTGTATTTTTGTCTCAAACACTGTATTTTTTTGCACCCCACACTGTAATATCAGTTTCCTCATCTGGTAACACTGCTGAGACATGTTGATTATTTAAAGTAAAACTTGTTTTTGGTAGCTTAAAATATTATGTACCTAACAGACTTGCGATATCAGAATATCACTATGATCATAAATAGGCTAGCTGACTCATGTCAAATTGCACTATACAAATGTTGATTTCTTATAATTTTTGGTATGAGGAACCTAAATACATCGACTTCACTTCATAAAATTAGAAGATGGCTGTAGTAACTAATTTAATTTGAAAAATAGTTTTTTAGTTAGTTTTCACATAAAACGCGAGGTGCGGCAACAGTCCTGCTGTCGAGCGTTCGCGGTACCGGCACGGTAATATTATCTATACAGTATTGTGACTCCGCCCTGTCCTTGAAAATAAATGCCTACACCGAGCGCTGCGTTGGCACGCGGTAGGGCCGCCAGCCTACAGTATTTTATGTAGTTTTGTTTTTAACGCGAGTGTAGGTAGATTACTCGTTTGTCTCTTTTTTCATCCTAACCACTTATTTATATATTATTCCAGATATTTTGCCCGATGGAAAAACCGAAATACCTAAATATTAGAAACAAATAACGTACTAGTAGATAGGTATATAAAAAATATTCTGTAAAGGTAAGGCACCTTTCCAATAATTCAGGTAATTTAAAAAATGATATCTCTGGGTGTGTTATTGATGAGTTCAAGCAACCAAAAACAGCAATTGTGCTGTTGTACGATATTGATCGTCGTTTGTTCTTTTCCATACTAAATTATATAGGTATCTACTTAATTAAATCAAATATTTACAATACAAAACGCACGTTTAAGCACGGCTAACTGCATAAAAAACAAAAAGACCGTTCGGTCGTCGTTGCGGCGCGGCGGCGCATTCGCGACTGGGTGCCCGCCGAGTGCACATCGAACTCGAGTGGCGTAGGTATGACTCGCTTTCCGACCGTTTGTATGAAGACAGAATACTGTATGATATTATTACCGTGGTACCGGCGCCGCACTGTTGCCGCATCGCGCTTTTTGTGTGAAAAAAAGGATCGTCCATACGCTGTACGACAAACGCACCGCTTCGGCACCGCAGCAGGCCGTCAAGAAACGCATAAATTGAAAGCGCCCTAAACGCGACCACCAGTTACAGCCACTTTTGGCTGTCTATTAATATCGATTACTATCATGTTGTAATATTGTTGTAATATTACTATCATGTTGTAATAACATTATGTTTAATTATGAAAAAAAAGAAATATCAAAATTCATCAAATTCACTTCTGGTTGTATTCCGTTAATTTCCGTCGAGAGCTTACAATAGGGTTCGAAGGCGTTTGTGAAATGGGTAGACTATAGAGTTCGTTGTTGTTGATTGAATAATTAACAGAGACTTGAAAAACGTCGTTGAATTCAAAACAATTGACGTCCAATTCATCGTCATTACTGGGTTCATCCAAATCACCTTTTTTTTTGACCCGGAGAAATGCCTTAGGGGAACACCGGGTAATGAGAGCGGTCGGGCAATGGGAGCTATGGTGATTGAACGGAATGTAGGCAAGTTTGCGCGATCGTAAGCACTCGGCTACCTCCGTCAACTCTCGGCAATCGTCACCTGACGCGCTCGAACCGTTAGTGCCATTCGTTTAGTCACGAGGGACGGTTGCGTGTTTTTCGCTTCACGCTTATGAGAAATTGCCGATTGCCAGCATCAAGGTAAGCATGAAATTATATTCTTATTTTATTGAATTTATGCTTATCATATCCCTAGATTCGTTTACAAACAAGTCCAATTAGTTGAATTGCGATTGAAAATAGAATTACATATTTATATTATTACTTTTCAAAATGGTGGTCAGCGGCTAATGGTAGCCTAGCTAGGCTCTCACTACCCGACATAGCTACCATTACCCCAGTTGATAAAATGCTTCGTTTTTTTTTTGTTTTAGATGCCACGTAAAAGGACTCGAACAACCACAAAAGCTTCTTGGACAGTGGATGCATTAGAAAATGCAGTATCTGTCCTCAAAAGAGGAGGCAGTTCGGTGTACAAAGTATCTCAACAAACTGGCATTCCTTACAGCACTCTAAAGAAGAGATACAATTTAGCGAAAGCTGACGATAGTAGCTACAAAAATTCTCCTAAACTAGGAAGACCCACTGTATTTAACGTTGCCCAAGAAGAAATACTGGCTAACCATCTTCGGACTATGTCAAATAAATTTTATGGTTTGACAAGAGAACAGTTTCGCAAAGTATGTTACAGTGTAGCTAAACAACTAGGTATTGAGAAACGATTTAACCAAGACAAACAAACTGCAGGAAAAGATTGGCTGGCTGGATTTTTGCAGCGTCATCCAGATTTAAGTATAAGAAAGCCTGAAGCCATCAGTATCAACCGAATTCTCGGATTTAATAAGACTGAGATAACGCTTTTTTTCAATAACTTGGAGAAATTGATGGAGCAACATAAATTTGAACCTCAAATGATTTACAATGTAGACGAGACTGGTATAACGACTGTCCAAGAGACTGAAAAAATTATAGCTCCCAAAGGACAGAAACGCGTCGGGTCTGTAACGTCATGGGAGAGAGGTAAGACGGTCACAGTAATATGTGCTATGAGTGCGGCTGGATCTTTCGTTCCTCCGCTTTTCATATTTCCCCGGCAACGTCACTCACCGCAACTGGAAAGAGATGGACCATTGGGAGCCGTTTACACATGTTCACATAATGGCTGGACTAACGAAAAGATATTTGTTTTATGGCTTCGTCATTTTATTAAACACGCCAAACCTGCTGCTGAAACACCCGTGTTGCTAATATTGGATAACCACAATAGCCATGCTACTCTCGAAGCTTGGGAATTGGCAAAAGAGAACCATGTCATAATGCTAACCATTCCTCCACATTCATCCCACCGTCTACAACCCCTTGACGTTGCATTTTATTCCCCTCTTAAAAGAGCTTATAACAAAGAGTGCAACTTGTATATAAAATCAAGAAATTTGATAAAAATTACTCCATACGACATTGCTGGACTGTTTAACAAAGCTTATACTAGAGTTGCTTCTATAGAAAAAGGAGTATCGAGCTTTAAATCAACAGGAATATTCCCTATGAATCCTGGAGTTTTTTGTGATGATGACTTCATTAATGAGGAATCCAGATCAGCTGTGCCAGTGGCTGACGCTCAACAGCAGCCAACCAATGTCACTCCTATTCCATCAACATCAAATCAAGCTGAGCAACCATATGCTAGCCCTGCAACAAGTCCATCTATTTTTTGTGATCTGCAAATTGAACCGGAAATTATTCAAAGGGAAGCTGCTGCAACTCCAGTTTCAATTCCACCGACATCATATTCAACACCAGAACTGCCTGCTAGTCTGGAGACACACACTATCAGACCTATCGCAACCCCGCCCAATATTGACTTTGCTAATGTTGTCTCCATTGTCAGCCCACTGCCTCAACAACTTATCTCTCAAAAACAAAAACCGTTGAAGAACAAACAGCATTCTGAAATAATAACAAGTTCTCCAATGAAAGCAGTATTTGAAGAAAAGAAGAGAAAAAGAACTGAAAAGGAGAATAAGACAAAGACAATTAAGAAAAATAAAGGAAACTGTGATAAAGAAAATTGTGTCAAGGGAAAATGTCCCAAAGGAAAATGTATTAAGAAGAAACATACTAAAGATAAAGAGATTAAAAGCAAGAGGACTACAACCAGAAACACAAGGGTTAGAAAGGCAACAAAATATTTGTGTGAAAGTGATGATGAAAACTCATCTCTTGATCAAATCGACGAAAATGCTATCTGCGATGATGAGTCAGAATATTCTGAAGAGGACAATTTATGTGCAATTTGTTTAGATAATGGAAAAAGTGGAGAGATGTGGTACCGATGCAGAAGTTGCGGAAACTGGGCTCACAAAGAGTGTTCTGGCAGTGATAGCCCAGATACTTATATTTGTGAATTTTGTTTGGATCCGTAAAGTCTGGATCTTTTGTTTTCCATTAATAATTTCATATTTTATCACCGTTTTGTTTGATTTTTTTGTCATTTTAATTTGTGTTACAAATAGTTTTATTTTATTGATAATTATAATAACTAATGTCTCATTTATAGTACGTTTTGCTATTTTTTTTTCTTTAAGAGTAATTGTAATGGCTCTCATTTCCCATATGAGCGTTAAGTGGGCTCTCATTAGCCGCATTTGTCGGGTAATAGGAGCGACTGACTTTTTTTGTAAAACTGTCATTGTACCTTAATATATGTCTGTGATTGATTATAACTACAATTATTTTATTCTCTTATAATAAAGATAAGAGTTTATAATAAAAAAATACAAGAATTTTGAGTAACGTGGTTTTTATTACAACTTTCCCTTAGTAGGCTCCCATTGCCCTGTTCTCCCCTACTCATACCCCGCCGCTAGGTAGGCTACGGGGTAGGCACTCAGCCAACCCTAGGGCTAGCTCAGTGGCTGCTCGGGATGGGAGGGTCCTGCCCAATAAAACTCTGGGATGTGCTCTCCTTGCCTTAGGTGGTGGCATGGGATCGTTACTGGGAATCAACCACGCATCCAAATCACATCTAACTTCTCGCCGAGGCTATAAAAAGTGGGAAAAAACTCGCCCGCAGCTTGTGGTCGCGTTTAGTGGCCGCGACTACTTGCTCAATGTGCGGTTGCGCTTAGAGCTTTGGAACCATCTTGTTTTAGGGTGGATTAAAGAAAAGAAAAGTACGTTAAGATTAGGCGCACAATCACAGGGATTAATTTTATGATAAAAGTATTGTCAGATGAATTCATAACTACATGATAAATAACTTACGACATAGAAGGTTATACTAATTAGGGAACCATTCATAAATCTAAACTTACCTATTAGGATTATGTAGGTCATACTTATTGCTGCTCTTTTGAAGCAAAAGCCAAGATTACATTTAGCGTTTAAATTCTGCGTAGCAAAAGCAAATTTAAAATTATATAGGGTATTTTCATTATTAAAAATAAAGTGCCAATTGTTATCATCTGTGTTTAGAATGAATATTGACAGGGGTTTTTACTATTTTTACAAAAAGAAATCATAATTTTACTAAAAAACCCACGAAAAAGATAAACTTCCGTTTAAAGTGACATTGCATTGTATCGTTTGACGTTTTAATAACAGTCGTGTGACGTCACACACTAGTAAGACGCCATATTGTCCAGAAAAACGTTTTCTCGGCAAATTGAAAATGGAGTTTTTGATTTGGTTATTTTTACTGAAATACACAACAGAATGATGAATATCCACATTAAATGACTCCATAAACATTAGTCAATAACGTGAGATCGTTTTCTAAAACTTGTCAAATACCCTATTCTATTATGTAAGGGCGCCTTTAGTTTTTTGGTAGGTAGTAAGTATATTTAACTTTTCAGATTCATTAATCATTAAATTAATTAAATTTTGGAATATTACAATATTGGCATCGGCATCGTGATGAAAATGTCCAGACAGACATTAAGGTTTAAGGTGTAAACATTTATATGTTTAATGGGAATAATTTTTACCGAATTCGAGACTCACGTGATTTTAATGGACTTTCCCTAAAATATAGTTCACTACGATGATACAGAGATGTTGATGTCCATTTTAAAATAAATGGTACCTTATCTTAGAGTATATTTTAATTTATGGTATATTATAATGCTCGCTTTAGTCAATTATTGTTTTGGTTTTATATTACAAATTATAGTTGTTAATTATTGTATAAATTTAGTTGTAGAAGACTTTTTCCTGAAACACAGTTTAGGCTAGTCAGATCAGGCTATAGTATAAGTTACATATATTTTGTGTATGTCTTGAATAGGCTAGTTGACTCATGTGGAATTGTATTAAACAAATGTTTATTTACCTAAATATATCGATTTCAGTTCATAAAAGCAGAAGATTGCTGTAGAAATTTAATTTCAAAAAAATATTTTTTGTCTATACTTTTTAAACACTAAAAACGCAGTTCGCCACATACGCCATGACTGTGACGTCTCTTTGGTAGTAAACAACTAAATGTCATTCATACATAACCTTAAAACTTGTATTATTAAAATTGATAATAAATGAAGAGACTTAAAATATTATTCAATGAGAACTTACATCAAAGTGATCTACGCAAAAATAAATTTTACTATGAGTCGATAAAGTTGCAGGATTCCTTTTAGCAAGTTCTTACGCAATACCTAGTATTGCGTAAGTTAATTTATTTCCGCACTTTAATCCACAACTTTCCTAGAGTCTTCAAGGATGTGTTTTTACATTCTCGTACAATAAAATAATGATAATTACTATATTTTTCGTGGTATTTATTAGAAATCATGTTTTTTCTATTATATACTCAGATAGGTCATTTTCTACGTGCTTACGAGTTTTTGTTTACTACCGGCTGACGCCATACTATAGATAATCTATAAACTAAAATGGCCAACGGCGTTTTTTTATGTCCATGAAAAGTCTATTTTAAAATTAAAGATTTGTAGCTTTCTAGGTCTCATAAAAATACGATACATTTTTTTCGGCCTAATAGAACATTTATTAACCATTTAAACCTTTTTCCAAAAAGGGTCAACTAGCCTATTATGTAATCTATTGTAAACTGAAATTCAACAAACATTTATTATTATTATAGTAAACTGAATCATGTGCTCATCATAGAATGCGCTAGAAATTTAACAACATCATAGACATCGAATTACTTTGTAACAATAGTTCACTTACGACTTTCGCTTTTCATTACCTTCGCCCAGACAAGTTTGAAGCGACAACGATTAAAAAAAAAACTTTTTTACTTTACTTAAAATATAAACAATCAACAAAAAAATAATTTTATAAAGTAATAACAAAAAAAACCTAACAAGCACAATTTTTTGTCAACGCCATCTATCGTGATTTCATGGGAAAACAGATAAATTATAAGGCTTCGTGCTTCATCTCGAGGGTTTCATCTTATATAGGATTATCTCCAGTCTTCTAGATGAGGAGCTAGCGAACAAAACGGTATAATTACATAAAAATAAATTTTACAAGAGCTATATAAAACTGAATGACATACATCCAGTGAGGTTATGGCGTGGTTTTCAATTCATACGTTTAGTAATTTTAACACTGATTTAGGCGGTTTTGATTGAAAATTCATTGAGATTCAAATTCAACAGGACCGAAACCTCCGGACTGTAAAAAAAAAAAAAGTTTGACCAGATGCGTAATAGGCTAGTTGACCCTTTTTGGAAAAAGGTTTTAAATGATTAATAAATGTTCTATTAGACCGAAAAAAAATGTATTGTATTTTTTTTAAACCTAGAAAGCTACAAATCTTTAATTTTAAAATAGACTTTTCATGGACATACAAAAACGCTGTCGGCCATTTTAGTCTATAGATTATCTATGCTATGACGTGAACTGTGGTAAACAAAAACTCGTAAACACGTAGAAAATTACTTTTAACTGAGTTTATAATAAAAAAAAAACATGATTTCTAATAAATATTACTAAATGCACTGTACTTACATAGATGCCTTGTCGTTTCTCTGCTCCGCAGAGCAGAAATCGGGGTTTAGTGCAACAAATTCACCAACCATCAATGCGTCAATTCTTGGCAGATTTGTGCTTTCTGCTTTCACAAAGCCGGTTAGTTTTGTCAAAAAAAAAACTAAGTTTACTGTTTTTTTCTTTCATAAAGTTAAATGTGTTTTAAGATAAAAGTCAGACGAAAGAATCCACCTACAGTAACACGCGAATGACATTTAGTTGTTTACCACAAGAGACGTCAAAATCATGGCGGATGTGGCGAACAGAGTTTTTAGTGTTTAAAAAATATAGACTAAAAAATATTTTTTAAAATTAAATTTCTACAGCCATCTTCTGCTTTTATGAAGTGAAATCGATATATTAAGGTTCCTTAGACTAAATACTTTAAGAAATAAACATTTATTTAATATAATTCGACATGAGTAAACTAGCCTATTATACCGTTTTGTTCGCCAGCTCCTCAATTATTAACATCTAATTAAATACTCCCATATATCCATTACGGAAGCACTACAAACCCTTTATATCATAGATATTTGGTACAAAGATCACTATCTCCGAATGCGGTTCTCTGAAATGACGGGCACCAGGTGGCAGCACTGAGACGAAAAGCCTGCTCATTCGTCAAATCACCTATGACGTCATAGTCTGCGGATCAATAGGGTATTTGACAGTATTAAAAATATAGTGCCAATTGTTAGCATCTGTGTTTAGAATGAATATTGGCAGGGATTTTTACTATTTTTACAAAAAAAATATTCATAATTTTACTAAAAACTCACGAAAAAGATAATAGGTTTCTTATCTATTGTCACGTGACCCAAAACGCTTGGGATTGGCGGAGCCTAAAATGACGTCACACGCAAGTAAACTTCCGGTTAAAGTGACATTACATTTGACGTTTTAATAACAGTAGTGTGACGTCACACACTAGTAAAACGCTATATTGTCCAGAGAAACGTTTTCGCGGCAATTTGAAAATGGAGTTTTTGACATGGTTATTTTTACTGAAATATACAACAGAATTATGAATATCCACTTTTTACGGACTCCATAAACATTATTCAATAACGTGAGATCGTTTTCTAAAACTTGTCAAATACCCTATTACTACAATCCTGGTGCGTAAAAACTTCATACAAAAGTCCTCAAGTCACAGTGGCCAACTGGTAGGGTACATTTTCCTAAATACCCTCATTAATACCAAGTTAAAATGAAAAATCACTTTTTCAACAGTTAATTATTCTGTTTATTTCTCTTATCTATCTATCTCTTTCTGTCGCAAACGCTCATTGCTTTTTAGAGTGAGAGGTACCAATATGAGCCAGTCTCTATGCTGCGAACAGACTTTATATAAAATACATCGTTCTGAAATTGATTTTATTTCTATTTAGTAATAATATAAAACATTTGGGTAATATATTATTTAATTTCAGTGAATGTGAATCAATTTAGTTATGAAATGTAACTGTTATTAAGCCTAGCCTAAAATTATATTATTATAATGCAATAGAAAGAGATTGACAACTAAAAGCTTCACAAAAATAACTTATAAATAAATGTCTTTTACAACACAAAAACATAACTAATAAATAAAAACTTTCACATCTAAAGAAATAAATCAATTCTCTTACAAACCATGGACTATTATTTTATCTATGTGTAACAGAAATAGGCTTAGTACTAATCACAGCAAGAAATTAAAAATTAATAAACAATACGATATTTTTTATAAGTCCAAAATAACCGTTTGGCGCGCAAACCTATCAACCTACAAAAGAACGAATGAGTGAATGGTAGTAACTCGGTCAAGTTGTATTTAAGACATAGGGAATGGACTAGGCGTTCCCTGTCCAACTGTTAACTAAATCTTGGGGTTTAGTTCGTTTAGATATTGGCTACTACATGTGTGATATTTAGCTATATTGATAAATGAATTCATAACGATAGGCTAAAATTATTAATTATTTATTTATATTTTTTTCAGTTATAATAATTATAACAGTTGATTAGAATGCCATAGCGTATTCACATAATAAACATGATATTGAATCATAACCCCTTTCGTCAATACTTAAAATGAATTGGAGAAATTTGTTAAAATAAGATAACAGTGGCTCTTACTTTCGGGATTGCAGACTTCGTTTCGAAGAAATAACACATCATTTAGGATTGTGAATTTCTGATTAGGTAATACTTTTGATAAAATTACACCACAGCACAGGCAAACTAGTTTCATTTAAATTACTACCTATTTTGCTATCGTAGTACTAGACCAGACTACCAATAGGATAATAGGAGATTTTTCATAGGATGCTAGCAACTAATGCATGCCAGCATGCAAAAGTGCAAACAAATATGTTCTAGATGCGCTAACCTAAATAGTCAATTAAAAAAAACTATTTATGAGTAAACCTAATCCAATAATAGTTAATACTGTTAAAAAAAAATTAGGACAGATGAATATTTTTTTGTATCGTTATGATAAATGAGCTAACTAATATAACGAACACCCACTTACGAACTTTTGGCTGCACCACCGTGCTTTTCCTATCATTCTATACGTCTGAAGGTCAGTTTCAGTAATCAAATTCCAGTAACAGATAGGCCTATTAGAGCTTTGTTTTCTATATAATATAATATATATATATATAACAAATGTTGCTAAGAAACCGAACCAGATTATATTTTACCTTTTACTGAAGGTAGATTTTTGAAATACATATTTATAAGTTTGCTGTCAGCTTTCAATTTGACGACACTGTATAAAATAAAAACGGGGAAACAGCAGCCCTTGCTGAGTTTTTTGCCGGTTCTTCTCAGTACAAGGTCTCCCGCTGTGAATTTGCAAACCGATGGCGTAGATTTAGACTTTCACATGTGCTTGTAAAAGCCCAAACTGAATAAATGAATATTGATTTGAAACCGGTTGTAAGAGTTGTAATAAAATAACTCATACACCAATTTCTCGTGACTTGCCCTAAACTCCGAGACACCATTTTGGCGCGCAATTCTATCACAAAAGAACGAATGAGTGAATGGTCTAAGTTGTAGCCCGATCCAATTGTGCCAACTGATGGGCCAACCTTTCTTCTCTCGCTCTCCTAGCTTGTCCCAAAGCTCTCTTCTCCGCGAATTTGTTTATGAAAGTTTCTACTGGTATTTTTCCTGTTAACAAAAAATAGATTACTGAAAAATTGCTTAGACTAAGATAGCACTTAACGAAAAAATGTAAAAGGGGCCGTTGGTAGCTTAACGATAAGCTGTCTTTTCGGAATATGTTGCAAGCGTGAGGTGGGTAGCCTGCCGTTATTATTTCCGGACAAATCTTGATCTCAGTATCAGAGACTGACGTTAAAGAATATATAGCTATGGGAGTGATATTTACGCGAATGTTTATTTAACTTGCCGCAACAGTATATAGATTTACTCACAGTACAATCAAACGCAACATTATCTTATTCAATAGTCACACTTTAAATATTTATCTAAAGAAAAAAATGTTTACTTTATACAAAAATGTTGGCCACAAAATTAGCGCGTTTTGTGACTTGGGTGTCAATGACGTCAATTAATGTATTTGTGTAATATTTGTTATTATATTATTTACTGACGTCATTTAGTTTTACGCGGTTAAAAGTCAATGACGTATTTATGTAACTTTACACCGATTAAATTAAATTTGTAAACATTGGGCCTAATTGTGGGAAGATCGCGTTTGGACTTTATTACCACTTAACATCAGGTAGGGTCATTTATCTACCTGGTTTAAAAAAAAAGATCTTTTAAACTCAAAATTCAATTTGACAACAACAGTCTCTCCTGTTCTCCTTGTTCTCAATAGAGGATGGTAAGGACAAACTATCCAATGAGTATCCAAGATTTTTTAAAATTAAATTTGTAAACTTTAAATTTCTTTGTTTTGTTTTCTAAGCATTAAACTGCTAGATGTTTAAATCTTAAAAAATAAAAATATAACTATAATTTCTATTTCTTCTTTCAAATGTTTAATACTTGTAAAGGTATTCATTTGACATTGTGGGTTACCTACAATGCGAAGAGATGGCGCTGCCTTGCAGCCTAAAGCTAGAGAAATATTCGCCACGGCCGTCAGGGCCGTAGTAGCATAATGGTCAGTGCATTCGCCCACATAGCGATAGGTGCGGGTTCGAGTCCCGTCTGCTGCCTGGTCCGCGTGGATTTTTTCTAGTAAACCTTTTTTAGATCTGAATATCGTTTTAAATTTTTGGATGATCTTCCCAGAATTGCCCAATAATTCTGCGAAGATCATATAAACTTTTCATTCTCTATAGAGCATGATAAGACATACTATTGTCACAAACGCTTTGAACCAAAACCGCGAATATACTGGAAACAAAATTAATCAGAGCACCGCGGCTTGAGGCCGAACGGTGCGGTTCATTATAATGTGTGCCTTATGCAATGCAGCGTAAGGGTGAAAATGCCACGACACCTGCATATGTTTACAACTCATGCGCGATACCTATGTATAACTAGGTACATGTGTTAGTTAACTCCTAATGTAACTTGACTTTTCTGGAATGCGTCAATTTTGCGTATGTAAGCGCGTTCGGTGCCGGGCTATAAACAGTTGAGTTTGAACTGCGATTTCGGCACTTTGATCGCCTTTATATTCAAAGGCAATCCCACAATGTCAAATGAATACCTTACATGTATTAAAAATTAGAAAGACGAAATAGTAATTATTGTTATTTTTTAAGCATTTAACGGCTAGATGTATATATCTAAAATGTTACAAGAAACTATTTCACGAGGCCCAGGCAGCAGACGGGACTCGAACCAGTACCCTTTGCTATCCAGGCGAATGCACTGAATATTATGCTACTGCGGGCCTGGTGACCGTGTCGAATTTTCTCTAGCCTTTCAGTGCATTCGCCCGGATAGCGAAGGGTGCGGGTTCAAGTCCTGTCTGCTGCCTGGACCGCGTGGACTATTTCTAATAAATTTTTCTTTAGATTTAAATATTTAGCAGTTACAAGCTTAAATAAAATAACTGCAGTGTTCAAGTGTGATTGTTTTTTTGTTGTGTAGTATATTTATATTATAAATATTATCTTTTTTAGTTTTTTTTAATAGAAAAAAAAATATTTAATGTTTCTTTTTTATTTCTTTTTAATATCCAATTTTTCGCATTTCGTTTGGTTTTCGGACATCACTAGGCGCTGGCTAAAAATCAGCGCTGCTGTGGTATTGCGAAAATATTTGAGACAGCGAGTTATCTTGTGGTTTTTTTGTAATCATTTCATGTTTTTCTATCTGTCTTGTTTTTAATGTATGCTGTGAATACCAATAAAATGTTTTAGTTTTTTCTATCCCTTCATATGGTTTGTTTAGTTTTAATAACCTATTCCCAGAAAGAATCATGACCTAAGGTCATGAGCTGGAGTTGCCTAGATATATTTTATTTATTAATTAATACAAAATTATGATAAAGATATGATATTGACGACCTCCGTGGTCGAGTGGTTTGTACGCCGGGTTTCATGGTGTCGCCGACTCGAGAGGTCCCGGGTTCGAATCCCGGTGGGGGCAAATGTTTGTGTGTTGAATACGAGCATTTGTACTCCAGTCATGGATGTTTAATATGTATTTCTATATAAATATACTTATATATGTACTGTATGTGTATTCTATCCGTTACCCTAGCATCCCATAACACAAGCCTTACAGTGCTTACTTTGGGGATAGGCTAATTGGTATGAGTGTAAAAAAAAAACATAACTTTTGCTTAGAAATGTAACTAGAATCAGCGTTTTATAAATACTGGAGATAGATTTTATTGAAACTGATTAATAATGATGGTCCTTGCCAAGCGCTTTTAATTGCCCTGTTTGTCTTTATTTTGAGTATTATGTAGAAATTATTATAATGTGAAATTTAGCTAGTAAGGAGATCATTTTAATAAATAAGAAGAAAAATATTTGAAGAACCAAGAACCTGTTTTTGGAGGTTGTTGAAAATATGTTTCAAAAGTCAAAAATTTCATAGCTATTGCTACAACTACCTATTGTTGCATGATACATCCATCCTAATGATGGTCATACATTTCAGCTATATTTCACATGCAACTCTATGGTAGCTAGCAATTTCTGATGATTAAGTTATTCTGAACCCTAAAGCTTACCTAATAAGAACAGTTCTGCTATAACTTCCGCTTCCTCATCCGCTTTCAACGCTGCTTGCTTCAAACATTCCCTTATCCGATGTGGGTCATACATTTCAGCGAGTTTCTGGTGTTTCCTGTGCAATTCTTCATAGTTCATCTTCATTTGCACTATGGTCGAGATGCGATCTATGACGTCAGTTTTCAAGTCGTCTAAAGCCTGCTGCTTGGATAGATTGTCCTGAGCTATCTCCTCTATGCTACTCATTAGCTCTTCCGTCTCCAGGTCTAGTTTGATTAGCTGCGGATTGTTTTCCAAAAGTTTGTCCTGTGAAATCGAAAATGACTTCAGGTAAACATTTATGTAAATAAACATTTTCATTAATTTCACTCATTTTCAATAATTTCATTCATTTAAGAAAAACATTAATTTCATTCATTCATTCAACAATGGACATTGAAACAAGTACAATCCAGAACAGTGGTCTAAAATAGCAAGATTGCATGTTTTGTGTCAATAATTTCATTCATTTAAAAAAAAATATTAATTTCATTCATTCATTCATTCAACAATGGACATTGAAATAAGTACATTTCAGAACAGTGGTCTAAGTGGTGTTTTTTTTATATATGTATCAGCATTATGTATTCTATACAATACCCTAGTATCCTATTTAACTAGCCTTACAGTGCTTATTTTGAGACTAGCCTAATGAGGATCCATAAGGATTTTAGTCGAGAATACAGAGGCAAGGATTCGATAAAATACAGTGGTTAAATTTTTGTTCTACAATAAATATTGACGAAGTTATTACCAAACCGAATTTTTGGCTGGCCGCATGGTAGCTGCGACGTCACAAAGCTCCAGCGCTCGGGCGCGAGCGTGCGTAGAAGCGCTATTGAAGTTCGACCAGAGTGAACCCAGATCGAGCTCTGTGATATCACACGTTATGGCCGCCGGCCATATTGGCTACCATCGCTACCACCAAAATCGCAACAAATGAACCGATTTCGATGATTTGAAAAGTCTATTAATTAAAAAGCTTATTAGATCATTATATTGTTCATTTTGAGTTGATTTGCTGACCAAGTAATGATACTCTTTGGTGTGTGTTGGAAATATTTTTTAATTTATTTTAGTTAATTACTCATTAAAACTTACTTGCAGATCTGTATTTTCTAGCACCTCCTGTAATTCATCAACAGTCAGTTCGCTCAGCTCAGGAAACATCATGGAGTGGGCACTGGTATTAGGCTGAGGACTGACATCACTCGACTTGTCATCACTACTGACAAGATTGGGCAAGGAGCGTTGAAACTCCCTGGTGATGGCTTGAACGACACGACCTAGGTCCGAGTGCTGTGTGTAGTTCAACAAGCCTGGAGCTCCAACTACCTAAAACGTATCGTCATCATCATAAGCCTATTAATGTCCCCACTACAGGGAAACAAGCCTTTTATATGGAAGGAATAGGACTGCAGATGCAGCTGAGACCAATGCATTAGCAAGACAAGGAAGAGCTAAAGATTGTTAATTTTTGGTCATCCTAACCAATTGCATTGTCAATTGCCTAACAGGAATGCTGGCTATTGCTAATTTTGAATAACAAAAAAATGCTTACGAATTCATTTTGTTATTTCTGACCCCCCAAGGTTTACAAATACTTAACGCTCATTTTCTTTAATACTGTTATTACCAAAAGAAAACAACGAGAGCGAGGTATTTCAAAACCTTCAGGGACAGAAATAAAAAATGAAATTGTATGCAATAGTCATAGCCATAGCAACCTCGTTAGGCAATAGAGCTCACCTAATATTTTTAATATGAGATAAAATGCAGATGGCAGTTGCAAAAGATAGCCTTTTTATTCAGAGTGGCCTACACTGAATTTCTTATACAGAAACAAAATTTTACTAAAACTAAACTTGGCCCAAACTGCCAATTTTTCCCAGTAAACGCTTAGGCATAACATTCTTATAATACTTAAAATAGATGAATGTAAAAAGTTTCATATAACTTTTATATAATTCCTATATTTATGATTAGTGTCGATTCTGGCATGATTCTCTAAACCTTAACTAAAATTTGACAACAGTGTATCCTTGTCATTCTCCATTCAGAAAAAAAAGAACAGACTAGTGTTAATTTAAATAAATAAACATTTTCATTAATTTCACTCATTTTCAATAATTTCATTCATAATATATTCATAAAGAACAGACTAGTGTTAATTTAGTTTTAAGTTTAAGAGAATCACACCGAACACCATTGTATTGATAAAATAAAAAATTCAATAAAAATACTTGTATATTAAATTTAAGTATTGTTATAAATTTTAAAGGTCTGTTTGATATACTTTGATATCTAAATCGGTAAAACTGTACTTTCTAGGCCCAGGAGGGGACACTTTACAATTTTTTGTTGAAGAGGTCTTTGTTATCAATATTTTCAGCATTATGATCACAACACTAACCCAAACATTAACTCGTAGGCCACTTATTTAAAGGTACTTTAGTACCATGCATATAATTACTAAATCTTACTGTCATCATAATTCATAACTGATTATTTACTCAATATTTTTTGATAAAAGAACTTACCTGATTTGAGTTCTCAGCTATCCACGGGTGAGGTATAGGGGGATTTACAAATATAGAAGGCTTTTCATTAGGAAACTCAGGGCCCAATACAACATTCAAACTCATATTCTTTCCGTCAACAGAGAATTCTACTCTGTATTCACTGTTCTCGTTAATTTCAACCACATGCTCGTTAAATATCTTCAATGTGTCTATTTGTCTTTTTCTTACATCTTGTTCCGTGTAATAAGTGCGAGGTAACATTTTTAAGATGATCCTGGGATATACTGTACTTCCAGGGCCCAAAAGTAAAAACTTCACAGTTTTGTTGGTTGTAATTTCGCATTTTTGTTGTTAAAACGGTTTCTGTTAACCACATTATTAAAAAAAATGTCACACTTATGCACTGGTAGTTTTTTGGAAAAAAATATTGAAAATTTTTACTTTTCTTATCAAGTGGTGATACTTCACACTAGGTTAGGTTAGGTTAGTGTTGTGACCATAACGCGCGAGCCGAGCGAGCAAAGCGAGCGTGCCGCGGCAGCGGCCGGCGAAGCGCCAGAAAAAAAAACTGTTAAAAAGACCTTTTCTACAAAAAAAAAACAAGTATCACCTTTTGGGCCCTGGAAGTACAGTTTTACCTGATCCTGAAACGAGTTGAGGATTGTGGGATCGTAAACACTCTAAATCACAACCAAAGTAACTGGGAACTACTCAAATAATAACATAGATCTAATTAGATGCTTTGTAAAAATCTAAGGTTATTACTCACTTTATTCAAGTGTATGTACTAACACTATAAATATTTTTTACAAAATCCTAAACATTAATCAAAATTACACAAAACCAACTGAATTTATTTATTCTTTCATAAATATAATTTAAATCGATACAATGAATAAACATCAAAAAAATGTGATGTGACGTTTGACGTGCAATTCTTGATTAGAACAAAAACAATCATTCCATAGTGATTGGATGAAATTAAAGTACATTTTCTCTGATTGGCTAAAACGAGCGTCATAGATTCTGTAATAGAAAACAAGGAACGCGTGATGACATTTTACTTTTTTTTAACAAAAGAAATAGAGTACATTGAGGCTACAAATAACTTCTTTATATTTTATCTTTATTATAAAATATAATGAGATAAAAATAAGAGAAGTTAGCTTTCTTCAAACCTTTACTTAATCTGCATTTTCTACTTGCGGTTGTAAGTATTCTCACACTTGATATCCTTGGCCAGGGCATGCTACGTCTTTCTTCAAAGTTCATTGATTTAATTTAGAGCATTTGGTAATAATGTTACAGTCAGACATACAGACTTAATTTTTCATATATTAGTAAAAAGTATGGATCATAGACACGGAGATAGGTGTACTGGAGCATGACAAGGTCTTGCCTTCCATTTGTTTGTAAGAATTATATTACCGAAAGCCAATCTTTACCTGTCTTAAATTAAACCTAAATGTCTTTACTAAATTTTAAGCTATTTTTAAAAAATAATCAGCGAATGGATTGGTCCGCGTGGATTTTTTTGTAGTAAAATTTTCATTAGTAAATAAGTTACGCATTTCGCAGCTTCAGTTATTACACGGTGGATAGAGCTACGCATTTAAGAGGGGAGGCGCACTATGTATATCCCATACAAACGTTCTCAACTGATTTCTCGTTGATTTTTATCACTAAAGAATTGATTTTCATACATAAAATATATTTTTACTCATTTTATGCGCCTATGTCTTCCTTTTTTCGATAACTTGTGTTTCATAGAAACTACAAGCCCTCGAAAAAGGTCAAAAGTAATCCTTTTTTATCACCACTAAAGAGGTCTAGTATGGAGATTTAATAAGCATTTACAAAAAACACAAAACAGAGGCATAGTATAACTACACATTATTCTTTGTGTAAAATTTCTTTAACATGTATCTATTTTTCGAGGAGGAAATCGTCGAGAGCCAAACCTCGAATTTTGCAATTTTTATACGCAATTTTCAGTGTTGACTACTTTTGACTTGACACCAATATTAACTTTTGCTCAGCTACCTATGGCAGTTGAGATGGCAGTTGCAAAATTTGTTTCGCCGCCATCGAGCTCGGGCTATTCACCGATGTTCTACTGTTTGTTCCACTATTATAACCATAGAATTTGTGGTAAAATACGAGTGCTAAATGGAAGTAGCCTAAGTGTAAATAAACCGAGTCGAGTATATTCAAAAAATTCCAATTTAAATTTGAATATCATTTATTCAGTCTAGGCTGTTACAAGCACTTGTGATTGTGAATGTCGAAAAGCTACGCCATCTGAGAAAACCCGGCATGAAACTCAGCAAGGGCTGTTTTTTTCTCCCTGTTTTATGTCATACAGTGTCGTCCAATAGATAGTTGACATCAAATTTGCAAACATGTGTTGAGGTCGACCACCCATCACATAATGTCAAATATGTAACAATAAACAATCAACGAATTTACTAAAAATAAGTGCAAAGAAGAGTCCCAAAATAGCAAGAAACAATTTTCAAAACAAAATGAACAAATATATGAAAGGGAGTAAGTGCAAGGTTCTCTTCAAAACTCTTTCTAAGGCTGAGAGCCTTAGTTTTTGAAAAATTATCTACAGGTAAAATTATCATTTAATATAATTGGCCGTTTTATCATTCAATATATATGAGTATGTATTCGGGTAGTTTTAGTATTGGTTACCCAATACCGTCTTCCAGCCCGTACTCCAGTGTCTATATTGCTTCGGGTGCCCGAATTCGAGTAATGTATTTCGTGCACCCGAATCCGGGCTAACGACCTATCTATCTAATGCAATTGAGCCATAATGGTACCTATAAAAAAAAACATTACTATGGAATTTTTTCTCGGAAAATGCAAACGTGTCGTCACATTTCTCGAGCTTTTAAGGGTGCAAAGTGTTTTATCGTAAGTTTCGGGAAATTACAACTATCGAAAGAAAATGGCAAAATTGAAAGAACCTAAATAAAAAGATCTAAGTACACTTTTGTATTAAGCTTTTAATAAAAAATCGAAAATTTTGATTTTCCGGTTATGCAAAAAAATGAGAATACAAAGTACTTAGATCTTTGAATTTTCGATATTTTTTCGATAATATGTTGTTTCCCCGAAAACAGTCATGCATTTTTTAATAATATAATTTTTCCTTAACTGGTTTTCACGACATTTTTTACCTTTAATTTTGCATATTTCATCTGAATTATATTCACTAACTTTGATCTAATAAATATTAAAATAGCTCTAAATGTTACAAAGATATTAGCTTCAAAAAGAAGAAGTTGACATAGACAAATACTGTTGATGACGCACTGTAATAAATATGGGTATGGAAGTATAGAGGAGTTGACGTACCCACGACAATTGTTTTCTTTCACTAAAAATTTAAAAAATCAAAAAACCCGACTGCTTAATTATACTTCAAATAAAAACTGAAAAGAAAAAAACAAGTCCAGTAGTCTATAATTCTGTTAATAAGGAACAAAGCTACTTTAACAGTCGGGACCCATTAGATATTCAAGAATACATAATATTTTCAACAGTGGGTCCCGACTGTTAAAGTAGCTTTGTTCCTTATTAACAGAATTATAGACTACTGGACTTGTTTTTTTCTTTTCAGTTTTTATTTGAAGTATAATTAAGCAGTCGGGTTTTTTGATTTTTTAAATTTACCTTTTTTATTTCACACTTTTTAGTTAGTTAGTATTTTAAGACGGTATATACCGTAGTCTTGTTACTTCAGTAAGGGAATTAATATCGCGGGAATTATTAAGTACCTTGCGTCGGTCTAAAAGATTGATTTATTAAGACATATAAAGACTTTACCAGCGGGGTCAAGGCTACAGATGCACCTCAATTTTCGCAAAAATGTGTGAATTAAATCAAGTTGTTACATAAATATCTCTAATGTATGTAAATTTTATAGTAAACTAGCACTTATTCATCTTTTGTTTATATATATATTTTTTAATAGTTTAGCAGTAAATATAAAATTCATTTACTTTTATTCGTCGACTATTTAAAATTGGCAGTGGCTGCATTGTCATGTCAATGCCGGACGTCTAAGATTGTGATATACACAAATTCAGTGTCAGTACCTAGTCTCATAATTTGATATACCTACATAATTCACAGAAACCCAATATGTAGATGCCAGAAGTTAACTTCAAATGTTTTTAATCATCCTATATACAATACCAATCAATGACGTTTATGTCGCAGGTTGAAGAAAACAGTAATTCCCGTCTGTTGTTTTGGACAATGGTGGCAACTGCCTTAGATCACTAAATTAAATAATTATGCAATCACCAAAGCAAAGTTTATAATATTTTATTAAAATAAAGGCGCATAATAAAATTTTCATAACGTTAGGTAGAGCACCATAGCAATCTCATTTATTATCAATTTATAGTTCTCTTTGTAGTTTTCTTTTAAAGCGTTCACATTTAACAGGTCAAAGACTTTGTGTTCGACCCTTTTTTATTGGTAGTGTAAAGCTCGAATGAAGAGTACTCCCAGTAGTGCAATCATGGCAATTATTTTCCATTTTTTTTTAAATACCGAATGACGTATCACTGTTAAGCACAAATGCTAAGTAACTTTTACAAATATAATCAAATAAACGTTTTACTTACTTTATTTTTAAATCTTTTTCATCAATTAAATACTTATCTTATTCTAACTATCTATAATAATATAATAAAGAGGCAAGATTTGTATGTTTGTAACAAATAATCTGTCAAACTACTAAACCGGTTTCAAATATTAATTCAACATAAGGTAGCTACATTATTTATTATAACATTTTTCTTTATTTAAATACATTTTGTCCAAGTTACATAGGCTATATTTTATCCCGATAAATAAATTTCGCCCGTACAATGCCCGGGAGGATCACTAATAAGTATAATATAATATTATAGATGCGAAAGTGAGTTTGTTTGTTGGGCTTCCGTGCCCTAATAACTAAACCGAATATAATGAATTCCCATATAGAAGTAGATGGGAACTTGGTTCTTAGCTACAACATCGCAATACTTATAGGCGTAGGGTGATGAAAGGGGTGATTTACCTAAAAAAAATCAGAACTAGAACTAGCTACATTAGAGCAGAATTATTACAAAACCTATATTATCGCGAGCTGATTAATAAATACAGGGATTCCAATAAGTATGTACTTACTAGCGAAAAATGGGTTATTTGTCATTATATTAAGTAAACTTTTTTTTAACATTAAGTAATATTGTTAAAAAAATTAAAAACAGTAAAATTCTGAGTTTTTCATTAAAATTCAATAATCATAAATACCTATTATGATAATATATTTTTCATCATTTAATAAGAAGGAACTGTATCACAGTTTTATTGTTAGTACTTCGTATAGGATCAGATACTGCGAATACCCCATTTTTTTTCTTTTACATAGTACACCGCGCTATCGCTTTGTCATCGTTGTAACTTTTTAAATATTTGTCGAAATGACATAGTGTAAGAAGCAAAGTTTATCGTCTTTAAATATCAAAAGCGAGAAAAGTATTTGTTTTGATAAAAAATGATTTGTTAATACAAAATGTGCATTTTGGAAATAGATATCAAATAATATTTTAGTTTTGATTCACTATTTTAGCGGTAATGACTTACATATTAAAAATAGATATATGGTGTCACGGACTTTTTTTTAGAACTATTTAAGAGATACATTTTCACTCTATATTACATTCATGTAACTTTTATTGTTTTTACAGTGCAGGCTAAAATGGCTCGCAGATGGGAGATTTTTTTCCGTCTTATGTGACACTTATTGTTATATATTGCCCAATTCACTCAATAACTACATAAATTATTATATATATGTAATTATCATATATGAGCTATATTACTGTTAAGTTTCATCAAAATCCATTCAGTATTTTTAAGGTGAAAGAGTAACAAAGATCCATACAAACGTAAGATTGAAATTAAAAGCGTAAGTGGTTAATATACAACTTTAAAGCATTGTAGATCCTAAACAATCATATAAAATGAAAAATGGTGTTAGAAACCTAAATATGATTTTTGATTATCTAGACAGTGATATCCCACTCGACATATTTTGTCAACTTATTTTTTTTACTTCGTCACAATATGGCGTCTAATTTTGCCCATATTGAATTTTGATTACTATCATATCTTTAGTAGCACTCCCATGATTGAGACGAATCGATTGATGTATAAATCATCAAAATCGGTCCAGGCGTTTGGTCTCTAGTGTGCCACAAAGGAACAAACATACATATATAGACTGTTAAACACATAACCCTGTCTGCGCGTCGCGCTTCGCGCTCTTGCATTGCGCAGCCGGGTAAAAACATTGAACGTGTTAATATTACTATGGATTAATAGTAGGTAGATTAAAGATAGGGCTGCCATCTCTAAAATGGGGCAACCAGGATAAGACGCGTGATAACCCCGGATTTTGAAGCCCAGAACCCGGACAGACCAATAAAAAAACAGTTATAAAAATGTCACAAATCAACTTTTTTATGTTGATCTAGGCAAAAGAGCTAGCGGTCTACCTCATAATAAGTGGTCACTGCTGCCCATGGACACTTGCAGCACCAAGGGCCACTCATGCTCTGCCGTAAATTTTTAAACCCGGACTACAAGTAAAACCCCGCCCGGACGCTCCCCGGACGCCCCGTAAACTAGGACAAATCCGGGGAAACCCGGACGGATGGCAGCCCTAATTAAAGATGTTAGGTCAGGATTGAGTTCTCTAGAGGCATCAAACGGAGCAGAGATTCCCCCTGAAGGGAGATGCCATCCGCCTGGAATACCTCTAGAGGCACTCGCCAATTCTCGGCTTGAGGTCGCTTTAGAATCTCGCCGTCCCTAAACCCTGTGACGCTGTTAAAGTCATCTACGACCAACAACATAAGTAGACCCTAACAAAATATTAAGAGGTGGGACATAGCAGATTTTCCACCCCAAAGTGTAAATAACCCCAATTCACAGATAACTACAGTGAAGCTAACTTTTGGAGGTGTTGTATTTTGTATTTCTGTCAGTGAAGTACAAAATACAACACCTCCTCCTTGTAAAGTCTTGTCAAAAAGCCTGTCATTTCTAAATTTTTTGTGTTGAAAACTTTCATACATTTATTTTATACAACCTTTTGTACTCATAATTAAACGCACGTTCGGTCTGCAATCTTGAAAGTAATTAATAATAATAAATGTTTCCAACACTCACACCAATTAGCCTAGCCCCAAAGTAAGCACTGTAAGGCTTGTGTTATGGGATACTAGGGTAACATATAGAATACATATACTGTACATAATATATAAGTATATTTTTATATAGAAATACATATAAAACATCCATGACTGGAGTACAGGTACACCGCCAGGTTCGAACCCGGGACCTCTCGAGTCGGCGACACCATGAAACCCAGCGTACAAACCACCCGGCCACGGAGGTCGTCAATTTCGATAATGTTCCAGTTTTTGACGTGACAACGTCTTAAATTAGATTGCGGCTGGGAGTCACTTATGAAAAAGTGTAACGCTCGGTAACGTTACGATGAGTCTCTCGTGTTAAGTTTAAGTTTACATGTACAATGTTTTAGTAAACAAAATATATTTCTATAGTTAAAATTTGTGCAATTCTTATTTTCATTCAATTCCTTGTTCCTATTGTGCAATTTAATTATATTCATATCAATAAATATTCTACCGAGAAAAAGACGTTGTCACGTAAAATCTTCGCCCGTAAAACCGACTTTACAGGCAACCATTTTTTAAGTCAAAAAATGGAAACATTTCTCAGTTACAGTGAGTGGTATGGTATGCACGGTAGCAGACGCTCGTATTGCGGGGAAGGTAAAATACGGGCGCGGGCGGGAATAGTTCACTTTGCCAAAATCCGAACAAATTAAAGAGCCGGGCCAAGTCCAAGTCCAGACTAGAGTCTAAAAGTCCGGACTAGAGTGTAATAGTCCGGATTAGAGTCTAAAAGTCCGGTCATGTCGTACGTGATACTCTGGTGTCACAAGCTTTGGGATGAGCCATTGCTAGTGTTACCAGGTAATCGGGACACGATTTACGCAGGACGTACGGATTTTCAGGGGTCTGGGGACGCGTCCCAATTTGTACCTTATTAATCAAAAAATTTAAGTTAGGTGATTATTATAATAATATACTTGCACTAGTAGTTTAAATCGCAATAAATTAAACCCATACTTAAAAACCCCTTGTTTTTTGTTTACTGTCCCGATCTGCAACCCTAAGTCCCGTTTTTTTGACCCTCATGTACCGATTTAAAACAAATCGGACCTGACAACACTAGCCATAGCTGCTGCTTCCTGAACCTTACGGCCAAGATAGGCCTATAATTTTCGTTCCAACAGCAAAATTGCATTCAATGCAGTTGGCACGAGTGCAATGAAACTGCCAACCATCCATACAGTTAGGGTGCCGTTGTCAGTACCGGCTGTTGGCGGTTACATTGCAGTCATGCTAACTGCGCTCAAACTGCAATTTGGCAGCCGAAATACTGTTTAAAACAAGTTGAAATGCAGTCCGCCTACGCCGGTAGGTAGACGGGTTCGGATAAATAGTTCACCAACAATAAGCTTGATTTTAAAATTTATTTTTTAATCATAAAACCCGTTTTGAATTGAAAAGATTTTGAATCGTGCCGAATAAAATTAAAAATCAATCACACAAAATAGATTTTTTTACGAACTTTCAACCTTTTTTTTTTAATGTCTGGAAAATGCTTTACGCATTCTCCGCACACCGGGAGAAGCAAAGCAGAGTTATCCGGGACTCCTCCCCACTCTTTTCACCCAGCATGGTGACTCGATGAAACGAGTAGGGCCCTACCTAACGGTAAAAACCAGACAATACTCCTGCACCTGTCCGCTGACACATTTCCCGAGGACCGCGGTCTCTGACATATGTGTCAGTAGGGCGGGCATTGCATGGTACGCCCCAAGGGGATAGGACCTAAAAAAAACCTTAAACGAACATAAATGAACACAAAAACCACAAACGTTTCACGTTACGCGCTTTCTAGGCAGAACTGAAAACCAGTGCTTTGCTCTCAGAGCAAAGGTATCGCTGAGTTTTTGCCTTTTTCTGTCGTTGCGGCATGGCACGCAGTAACATACCTCGTAATTAATTGTTCTATTTGTTTACTTGCTATACTGATGGAAATAAATGATTTATCTATCTATCTTTCTAACATCTTAAAATTAGTGGTGGCCAAGAAGGTCGATTATAGAGGAAATAAACATGGACGACGATTACGGCTATGCCACACCGTTGCAGTTTTCACGCTTTAAGTTTGTTTGTTTTAGATGTTTTATAAAAATTATACAATAATAAAATACACACGAATACTGTGCTGTGCTATAATCAGACCCCTCTTTCCCAGTGGGCACTTTGGGCAAGTGCCCAGGGCCCCGCGATCGATAGGGACCCCCTCAGATCAAATACAAAGTACCTACCTGTTAGATCACCAAACGATAACCAATATTTATTACCAACTTATATACCTAATTCGATGAAATCGATCCTAAATGACTAACTACAATACCAACTTACTAGCTTTTACATAAGCGAAGCTATTCTACTCTCGCCCAAAAATTAGGCTTTCCGACTTCAGCATGCTTAGATAAATTATGGTATACTAAGCACATACACATTTTAAAGAAAAATCATCAGTAGTACACTCATCAGTATGACTAACTCCATTTCAAGTCATAATCCACATCAAAGTCATAGGGGCCACATTATCCTAATATGCCCAGGGCCTCCAATAGGTTAAAGACGACCCTGTCTGAGCATTTAAATGCTGCAATTAACAGATTGAATGACTATTATTCTTGCATAATTATTTTTTTTGAAGATCCTAATATTTCTGTTATTACAAATACAATGAAAAGATATTATTTATCTGTTTAGATGTCATACGGAAACGAAGAGGCACGTACTGCCAGTTTGAGGCACGCAACGTTGCATATTTCATCACGATCGGGCGACCTGCATTGCTCGCTACCGACGGACGCGACCGACCAACGGACAAACGCTAAAAATCATAATGTGTACAGTCCATCTTTTCCTCAGTAGAGTGGGGAGGATCTGCAAACAGTGAATTGCTGTCTTAACGGCGAGATCAAACACTGTGTCCATTTCAACCTGTGCAGACTCCCTTAGCACACGGTCCAATAGCATTATAAAAAATAATTTAAAAAAAACAACAATTCGTTCCCGCCCGAAAAGGACGATACGATATTAAACCTAAAATTCACAACTCTTTGCATAATATATGACCAACCGAGAGAGCCCGCGGTGATTTTTATGTAATACGATGTAATAAAGTTATGTAACGAATCATTTCGACCTCATATTTTGGTGGATTGCGATAGTCTCTGCCACGCCATGACTGTGGTCGTTCGCGCGCTTTCCAATTGACAGTTCGGTTGGTCAATTGTTTTTTTTTTATTTCTATACGTGTGTGCCAGTGATCTATAGAAAAAAGTGCGGTGAAGATTTGAACTTTTCTTTTTTTTTTTCATCATAATTTTTTTGGAAGGCAAAGGAGTCCGAATTTGGGTGAGTTGACGAAATATTTAATCGAATCGTGTTATATCATTGCCGCTTAACTTTTAATTTATTCCATATTTCGCCAGTTCTTATTGTGGTGTATTTTCGTATACTCCAATTAGGTATACTTACTTTCACAGTAACTTTACGGAAACGCATATTACTGCGTTCGTTATAGGATGAACGATACGACATTGTTGCCCAATTTATTTTCGCATTAGATAAGTTAAAGTTGTGCAATTCATGAGCTCTGATACATGCAACCTACTTTTTAATGGAACCTTTGAAAATGTAAACTTGTCGTTATGTTGAACAAATTAACTCAATGCATTATTCATTGTATCGCCTAAAATGTTATTACTTTTTTAAACTTTATGTACTTTTATATACAACTTATTTTCGCGAACTTTATTTCGCGTTATCGCCGACCTGTTTAAACATTATGGGTGATTTTTTGTACTTAATGGGTGGCATAGATGCATATATGACTCACCTGACAGTACACGGCCATCAAAGCCTATAGATGTTTAGGGTACTAAAGCTATTACTCGCGCAATGCCTACTCTGACCCAATTCCTTAACCTGTGGAATCCTGGAACCTTCCTTACCGACAGAAACATGACACCACCAAAAGAAGTGCTATTTTGCTTTGGTCTTCTGTAAGATGGAAGTTACTTCCCCAGGCGGGTGGTCTAATTTGAGCAGAAAATCCGCTATGTCCTACCTCTAATTAATGTGTTATGAGATGCGGTAACGTATATATCGTGTACGGTGTCGTGTGAGGCGGGTCGTTGCGTTCCCTAAAAAATGGTTGAGCGAAGCGATGGCTGGTTCATGCGTCATGCTCGTGAACGGGTGCTGCCAGCGGAGATGAGTCTGCTCTTGCTTCATTGGGTACTATTAATCGTTGTACTAAACTTTTATCGTTCATTTTTTTTGCCTAAACAGTAGGACACGGCATTCCTAAGCATTCCTAAACTTTGTTAAACCAGTATATTTTTTTTATAGTCATAATTTTTATATTATTTGCATTTGTAATGCAAAGTGACTTTATGAGTTACCTCATATTGAAGTCATTTTTGAACACACAGCCCTTGCTGAGTTTCTTGCCGGTTCTTCTCAGCACAAGGTCTCCCGCCGTAGTTTTGCAAACCGATGGCGTATCTTTTCGACATTCACAAGTGCTTGTAACAGCTTAGACTGAATAAACGATATTGAATGTAGATTTTTTTGTATTTATACTAAAACGATTTACATACATAATTATTACATACATAGTATTAAATAATATATGTATAAATCTTTTTCTTATATAAATACGTATACTGTGTATATATATAAATTTTAATAGCCTTAACTTGCTGACATTACGCTCGAATTCATTTTACAAACATTTGCACCACCGTGATCTGAACTCAGGACTTAGTGAGTAGGCGACACCTTGAAACCCAGCATACCATATACCACGAAGAACTACGCTCTCTTCCCCACGACAGCGGCTAACTAGAGCCGAGGTCCGAGTCTCAGAGACGCCCTCTAGTTGAGCCGACCCCTCAGGTTCGAGTAATCTAGAGGCTCCAGACGGAGAGGAGACTCCTCCCGTGGGGAGATGCCATCCGCCTGGAATACCTCTAGAAGCACTCGCCAATTCTCAGCTTGAGGTCTCCTTAGGATCTCGCCGTCCCGAAACCCGGTGACGCTGTAAATGTCATCTGCCACCAACAGCATACACACTCAAAAAACTACGCTCTCTCTCTTATTAACTGCGGGTCGGACCAACCCCCTTAGCATGAGCACCACAATTTTCCCAAACCCGGTAACGCTGCAAAGGTCATCTGCGACAAACAGCATACACACTCAAAGAAAAAGCAAACAATATTTTCCTTTTTTTATTTATATTTATGTATTTATTTATTTACTAGTGGCCCGTCCTCGCTTCGCTTCGGGGTAGAATTGATCAAAATCCTTTCTAACAGATGCCTACGTCATAACATCTTTCTGCATGCCAAATTTCAGTCCGATCCGTCCAGTGGTTTGGGCTGTGCGTTGATAGATCACTATGTCAGTCAGTCACCTTTGAGTTTTATATATATAGATTAAATAACGTTGTATATCTAACCGTCAAAATTCATAGTAATTTGACACTTGGGCGTGGTAAAAACGTGTTAAATATCACATCGCTCATGCTAGCTATGCTTGGAGAGTTAGGCTCGCATTTAACAGGCTCCCCAGAATCCATCCCCTTATTAATATAAAGGAGAGAACACACGTTAAGCATATTAGCCTAACGTGTGTTCTGTAGCACGCAGGAGCTCGGCATGTTAAGTTTTTGGTCACCCATCCAATGACCGACCGTTGCGAAAGTTGCTTAACTTCCACGATCGTACCTGCGCCATCGAGCTCCTTGTTTCTCAACCTGCCAATTATAATAATATTATGTTACTAAATTCGTCTCAGTGAAATTGTATGGTTGCTTTTTCTAAAGTATTTTAACTAAAGTCACATTCAATGAATAGGTTGGGTCTTTTCGCATTATAGTATTGATGAACGTAATAAAATCTCTTTGGCTATACTATTCGTATCTGGCTGGTTTTGGTATAACTAAAATGTTTAAATTTTCAAAATTACGGATAAAAAGGGATCTCATTTTTTTAAAATTGAAGCAAAATCGCCATATCAGTAGTTACGACGTAGCTGGAGAACTGGGAATTGACCACAAAACAGTTTTGGCGCATTAGAAAAAAGCCAGGTGCACAAAAAAACTCGATATTTTATAGAACATTATAATTATAAAGAAACCTAATGAACCGTGTAGTCATTTGTGATTCTTTATTACGACGTAATGAAACCGAACCATTTTTGAAGAAGCTGATAACTGGTGATGAAATGTGGATCATGTACGACAAAAACATGCAAAAAAGGTCGTGGTCAAAGGCCGGTGTGAAGGAAATTACTAAAGCTTAAAAGGAGAAAAAAAATAAGTAGTGCTCAATCCAGTGCTGACATAATATATAATGTGAAAAAAAAGAAAAGACAATTTAATAGACACTAGCTGTGCCCCGCGGTGTTACCCGCAGTTTATTAGGGATAATTTCCCGCAGTAAAACGTAGCCTATGTTAATCCAGGGTGTCAGCTAACTGCATACCAAATTTTATTGAAAACGCTCCAGCCGTTTAGACGTGAAGAAGTAACAAACATACACACTCACATACTCACAAACTTTCGCCTTTATAATATTAGTGTGATTAACAAAAAATATTATTTCATAATCTAATTCTTCTAATCATTTAAACCAAAAAGATTATAAAACAATAAATATATATATAATATTAACAATAGGCTATTTACACAAGAATTCGCAACAGCCGGCCAGGCTTCACAGACTCTGGCGAAGCTCGGGTTAACTCACAACAAAGTGATGCTGTGTGTATGGGGGGATTTTATTCATGAGCTGTGACCGCCAGACAGGACCATCGATTCTGAGCTGTACTGCGAACAGCTGATGAGATTAAAGCAAGAATTTGAGACACACACACACCTCCTTTGTATACTTGTAGGTAAATGATGTTGGTAGGGTCATTATTTTTTTTTTCAATAATCTCTACTAACTTTTGTTTACATATCTGGAGGGGATATCTGAAAACAGCGGCCAAGTGCGATTCGGACCGAGGGTTCCGTATAAACCTGAATATACAAAAATATTTTTTATTATGTGATGTAACTAAAAATTTACGGTTTTCGCAATTTTTCCTTTGTCTGTACTATAAGACATTATTTCGTACCAAATTTCAAGATTCTCGAAGTTCACGGGAAATACCCTGTAGGTTTTGACTCCCGTGCGAGTTTCGAAAGGAGATTGCTCAAATTGGCCTAAATGCACAAAAAATATTGACATACACGGTAATTCTTGGCGTAATTTATAATTTAATTTACAGTCATTAGATTTCAACGGACACCTTTGTATAATATATTAACTTTAAAAAGGACTTATAATATTACCGGTTTGGAAAACATACGAATCATTTTTAATGGCTATGGATGTAGTAACATTCAGCCAAAGACTGATCGAAGTTGTTTATATAACATAAAAACAAATCTATTTTGTAAAGATCGATAAAATAAATCATTTTTTTTACACTGTGGTATTAATATCCACCGCTATATTATCATTTTCACTAGATGCAAATGTGCTCAGACAATTATCATAGATGATAGGCATAAAGTCTATTGCAAACATTTTTCGCCAAACACCTCCATAAACACATTAAAATCTGTATACATGTTAGACTTTAAGGTATCTATCTATGGGCCTACGTTCCCTGACTATAAATTGATAAAGAAATAAAATTATAAGGTGTGATACACTTAAAATCTAAAATATGGTTATCTTAAAAACATAACAAAAATAATGAAGCTACTGAATATACGGCTATAGAACCTAAATCTCTTAGCTTTCTTTGGTTAACTAGAGTTTAAAAGTTCTCTCTAATATGTGGCTCATTCACAATCATCACACAGTTTCTGTCACAGAGTCTCTTATTATAACCGGAAATGACACCTGATTTTAAAAGTTACTCTTATGCATTAACTTTAAAATAGGCAACTATCTGTTAATCTACATGCTCTTTATACCTGAATCTAATCCATAATTTCGCTACTTGGCTTGATTTCCCTAGTTTACTATATAACTTATTTGTTTTGTTTATTATAATATGTTCAGTGTATATGGTTTATAGAAGTTCTCAGGGGTGTCCGTCAATAATATTCGTTTCTACAGTAATTTATATATAATTTCGAATCTAGGAAACAATTTTTCATGATTATTGGTCTTTAGGCCAAACATGTATGGAAGTTGAGCAATCTCCTTTGCGGAAATAAATTTACGGCATAAACGGCTGTATCTTTTGATTGCTTTGGATTTGTTTTTTTCACAGCCCTAAGGGACAGTAGACCTGAGTATTTGATATGAATTTCAGTTTGATAACTCCACGCGTTCCTGAGAAAAACGGTCCTGACAGACGGACGGACAACATGGTGATTCCATAAAGGTTCTCCGTTCCGTTTTTTCCTTTTGAGGTACGGAACCCTAAAAGTAAGAATCCCCACTGATAGGGATATATTAGTGGGGATTTCTGGAATAAATGTTGATAACATTCATCTATCTGCACTAGGAAGTTAACAGCTAACGCATGCAATATTTTTCTTTCACTCCAAACCCAGCATAGAAGACTGTATGTAAAAATAGATAGCTAAAACGAACGTATGACTTTAAACTTGACCCAGAATTTAACGAAAGTTGTATGCGATAATGATTATATAATGCACATAATTATGTGAACCGGCGGTATTTTTGACCGAGATCTCACATTTTTAGTTCTTCTATCAACGGGTATATTACCATATACATTATAATTATCTTCTCTAATATATATTTTATCATGAATTCAGTAAAGGTTTGGGGTTTCTATTATTTACCTGGGGGCCATTCGCCTAACGGAAATGCTTTGGAAAACGCTAACGCTTTCGATTTTATTTTGTTACTTCTGACCGCCGAAGGTTTTCAAATACCTCACGCTTATTTTTTTAAAGATAGTTATTACCAATGCAAAACAAAAAAAAAGAGCGCGAGGCATTTGAAAACCTCAGGCGGCTAGAAATAACAAAATATAAATCGTAAGCGTTAGCGTTTTCCAAAGCATTTCCGTTAGGCGACTGGCCCCCTGGGCGAACAGCTATTCCGTTTCCAACGGCTGCACATTCTATACGTTTTATACTTTGAATCAGGAGAACATTTTCTTTTTATCCTGATGATACAACATATAATTAAAAATATTTTCCTAAAAATTAATTAACAAATATAGCTTTTCCAGGATTTTTGGCAACCCATTTTTAATCCATCCATCCATCAGCCTTTCTCTGTCCACTGCTGGACATAGGCCCCCATAGATCGCCACAATGCGCGGTCCTGCGCTATCCGCATCCAGCACATTTGACGATGTCGTCAGTCTACCTTGTTGGGAGCCGCCCCATGCTGCGTTGTCCGGTACGTGGTCGCCACTCGAGGACCTTTCTTACCCTACGGTTAATTTAATATTTTTTCTAATATACTATATTTATGAAAACATATGTTTCATTCTATTATCAGCTCGGTGAAGATCGATGTAGGTTCGGATCTTCTACCGTGGAGTAAGTTAGTAAGTGTTTCATTCAAAACTAAAGGTTTTTTCCCCGATTTCTTTGAAATTTTCTTTCATACAAACCTTGGTCAGATAATTACAAACACAATGATGAAAGAATTATCAGAATTGGTGGTCATTCGGCAGTTATGCGCGTACATCGTTTCCGCGATTTATCTTTATGTATATACAGGATGGTGCAAAACTATGTCAAGTCGTATTCCAGTGTAAATATTATTTTCACTGAAATCTGTTCCAACAGAAGACCAGCGCTGATAGCAACATTAGCACTATGCTGAGTTGAGACCGATTTGAGACAAAAATTGTTTTATTTTATTTTTTTATTTATTTATTTTCATTTGGGAAACATACAGTTTTACACAATTCAATTAAGTAACACCTATTACTTTTTCATAAACCAGTTAAGTTTCCACAGACTGAAACTATCATATACTTACATAATTTACTTAAGATTATGTACAATATTTAGAGTTATGTGAATAAAAGAAAATACTAAGTGTTACGGTAAAACGGCCTTATAGCATTCATTTCTAAATTGATTGTAAGAAAGGCAAAATATATCCAATTCCCTCAAGTATTTATTATAGCTGTGACATGCTCTAGAAATGAAACTATTTGCAGCAAACTTGGTCCTGCTGAATTATATTACAAACGTATTGTCAGACCTAGTTCTATTTGGACAACGGAAACCAATCCTCTGCAAAAGGAACGGCGAATCTACAAGGTCATTAATAAGTTTGTAAAGAAATAATTGATCTTTAACAGTTCTGCGATGTTGCAAGGATGTAACCTGTAACTTTGCTTCACAATCATTAATAATCAAGTTAACATTAATTCTGTTTTCTAAGTACTTTTGTTTATTTTTTATATTATTACCAGCTGTCCCAGCGAACTTCGTACCGCCATAAAAAAAATAGGGGTTGGTGGTAGAAGGGTGAAAATTTAGGGTTGCATGTATTTTTGTATGATGTATCATAAAAAAATAAAAACAAAAAAATGTTGTCAAAAAAAAACCTTCTGAATATGCATATAAAATTTCACGAAAATCGGTCGAGCCTTTTCGGAGTAGTTTAATTACTCACACCGTGACACGAGAATTTTATATATTAGATTTTTCTTTCTTTCTTTCAAACACGGGCTGGGAGACGATGTCTCCAAACCAAAACGAAAACTACCCAAATACGAGCGTACAAATCCGTTCATTTACACTTAGTTGTTTATCCGAATTCTGTTGGCAATCGTAATCGGGCTACCGACCAAATGTATAAATAAAATAATATAAATATTTCCAACACTCACACCAATTAGCCTAGCCCCAAAGTAAGCACTGTAAGGCTTGTGTTATGGGATACTATTGTAGGGTAACGGATAGAATACACAATATACTGTACATATATAAGTATATTTTAAACTTACTTACTTGTTTAATACATATTAAACTTCCATGACTGGAGTACAAATACTCATATTCAACACAAACATCTGCCCCCACCGGGATTCGAACCCGGGACCTCTCGAGTCGGCGACACCATGTAACCCGGCGTACAAACCACTCTACCCACGGAGGTCGTCAATCAAAGTGTAATTGAACAATATCATCTTCCGATAGATTGATTAGTTTTGCGCCACCCTGTATATAGATACAAATGAATCTTCGAAGCAATAATATTGCTTGGGGTGCCCAAATTCGAGTAATGTCTTTCGTGCACCCGTATACGGGCTAACGAGCAAGTTATTAACGACCGAATGGCGCATAGCCAATCACATTTGACATTTGTGACCTAGACAGATGCATATATAGTGATCTGTGATACAAGAGGCCCAAGCATGGAGGTTAGAGAGATGGGGAATGATCGCTACGTGCTAAAGCATTAGCCCGCCTGTCCCTGAAAATTTGTAGAATTTATAGTTCATTTTTCAGCCACCAGCCGCGCTGCCGTTGTTAAGTAGTATCTGTGAAGTTAGCTGTTTATGAGAACAAGTAGATGAAGTTAGTTAAATAATGTACGAATTTCAAATTAGCGCATAACAGCCCGCTTTTATTGAGACAACTTAGCGATCGCAGCGCCTCACTAATTTTGTCCATATTTCTGGGATACTATTTTCTACAGCGATAGTTCTCCTTCTCGCTAACCTACATGGGCCCAACCACGAGTTTTGGCAACTCCGTTAAGTAATGTCACATTGACCAAAGTTATTAAAGCAGCATTCGTTATTTGCTTCTGATTAATCTTTTAATTCAGAATTCGCGAGTGCCTCTAGAGGTATTTCAGGCGGATGGCATCTCCCCACGGTGGTCTCCTCTCCGTCTGGAGCCTCTAGTCCACTCGAACCTGAGGGGTCGGCTCAACTAGAGGGCGTCTCTAAGACTCGGACTTCGGCTCTAGGGACCCCGTTGTCGTGGGGGGAGTTTTGACGTTAGATTCTGTTTGAGGTTATACATTGGTCTACGGTTGGTCGGGCTGTTCGTAATAGCAATTTGATTCGTATTAATCTGTGGCCATGTTACCAAAAATCCGTCAACTCTGTTAAATGCAAATAGCGAACGTAGCTTATAAAAATTAAGCAGCGCCCCTAGCGGACGTAATAACAAACTAGCCTTTTCCATTCAAATTTGAAAATAACGATACTTTACGGAGCTGTCAAAAATCGTGCTTGGCTGTGGAAAATAGTGTCCCAGAAATATGGACAAATTAGGTGAGGCGCTGCGATCGCTAAGTTGTCTCAATAAAAGCGGGCTGTTGAGCGCTAATTTGAAATGACCAATGCCGCGAAGAAAATTTGTACATTATTCAACTAACTTCATCTACTTGTACTTAAATACAGCAAATTTCACAGATACTACTTACCGATGGCAGGGCGGCTGGTGGCTGAGAATTGAACTATAAATTTTACAAATTTTCAGGGACACGCGGGCTAATGCTTCAGCACGTAGCGATCTTCCTCCTTCTCTCTGACCTCTATGGTACTTGGACCTCTGACAAGCATTTGAGCACGACAATCCGCAGGAGCGTCAACGAACATGTCTAGTTATGGTAGTTCCAACAAGACGATGCAACCGCACACATAGCACGATTATATTTGGGCGATTTGACGTGGAGCTCGATGGCGCAGGTGGTTAGCGCATTCGGCTGCGATGGTTGAAGTTAAGCAACTTTCGCAGTGGTCGGTCATTGGATGGGTGACCAAAACATCTATCTCGAGTTCCTCCGTGCTTCGGAAGGCACGTTAAGCCGTTGGTCCCGGGTGCATCTGCAGTCGTTAGCACCCGCCAGACCGCACTGGGCCCGCGTGGTGGGTCATGGCCCAATCTCCCTATTCCATCCATAGGGAAGGCCTGTGCCCCAGCAGTGAGGACATTAATAGGCAGATGATGATGATGATGATTTGGCGTGGCCAGCAAAGTCGCTCGATTTAACCACCCTAGACCTTGTTGAGGGCTGAGACTTGAAGTCAGCGGTTTATGCCAACGAGCCTCAGATAACCGCAGCCTTTAGAGTCGTCATTCGACTGGACTGCGAATTGCGAACAATTATCACCGGAAATCTTGCGGAAATCATGGAAAATGTTATTAAACAGGCCCTTTATATCAACAGCGGCAGTAGTCAATTGACATATATCGTCTTTTCCACTTAACAGAAAAAATAAACATTTCCGTCGCTCAATTTATTTAAATTTAGTATCAAAGTTATACAAAAAAATGTGTGCACGGACCACACATCTGAAGTGAAACTTCTTTTCTCTAATAACCTAACATTAGGCGGTGCATAAGGCATAGGGGAATGGAGCAGCACACATCACTCATATATACGTATATATATATATATATATATATATATATATATATATATATTGTCACGTGTGACGCTCGTAACGCTTGGAGCGTTTCAGCCTTCGCCGAGTTTATGCATCCCAAACACATACATAAATATGTATGACTATATATACATACTAGCTGGCCCAGCGAACTTCGTACCGCCCTAAAAAAATAGGGGTTGTCCAGCGGACAAAATTGTGAATCTAAACCATTCTCAGATCCCCTTGAACACACACAAAAAATTTCATCAAAATCGGTCCAGTCGTTTAAGAGAAGTTCAGTGACATACACACTCACAGAAGAATTATATATATAAAGATAGTCTTGTGACTTTCGTGCAGCATTTCGGTATCATGTTTTCCATAGGTTTTTTTTTCCATTTACACTTTGTACCGCCATAAAAATAGGGTTGTGGTGGTAGAAGGGTGAAAATTTAGGGTATATATGGCCGCAAAAAAATGTACAAAGTTTTTAGGGAGGGGTAGGTTACATTTCGTGAAAATAATCTAAACAGAAGCTCGTCATTCAAAATAATGTACAACAAATGACATTTATCAAATTACTTTGAAATTATGAGAAAAATAAAATGGGGACAAAACGAAAATAATATTTGCACAATTTACATTATTTTACCCATATATTGTATGTGTAATACAGAATCATGAAAAAGGCCTTGTGAATAAACAAACAATGTTTCATAAAAAATATTTCAAGCCGTTTATATATATTACAGAGTGATATTATACTGTATATATTTTAAACTAGTGGCCCGCCCTCGCTTCGCTTCGGGGTAGAGCTGTAGTGTAGACTAAAATGACTCAACATAATTTAAAAAAAAACTGAAAATGGTATATTTGCCTTTTTCAAACTTCTATTGACATCACGTTACTCAATTGTTTTGCCTTCCCGGAACCTATCCACTAACATTTGAAATTTATGGTATGGTATTAAAGTTCAAATTGACTTTTAACTATTATTACGAATCGTTTGTATGGGAGTATAGATAAAGTGATTTCTGGACTTTTTCAGGCATTTTTTTAATTTTTCTCTGCGTGGTTCTGACGCAGCATACTTCAAGGAATTTTATAAGAATAATCGAAATCGGTTCAGCTGGTCCCGAGATTTGCGCTTAGCAACACATTCAGCGATTCATTTTTATACTTATTATAGAAGATACGTATATCTAATATATAAAATTCTCGTGTCGCGGTGTTTGTGGTTAAACTCCTCCGAAACGGCTTTCCCGATTCTCATGAAATATTGTGTGCATATTGGGTAGGTCTGAGAATCGGACAAAATCTATTTTTCATCCCCCTAAATGTTAAGGGTAATCCACCCGTATTTTTTTTTTTCAATTTTAGATAATTTTTATTTTTTTATGATACATCATACAATTTTTACATACATCCCTAAATTTTCAACTTTCTACCACCAACCCTTATTTTTTTATGGCGGTACGAAGTTCGCTGGGTCAGCTAGTATTCTATAGATTTTTTAATGAAACTTAGTTTGTATATATTTAGAAGGTCTTTTTCATGATTCGGCATTAAAAATACAATCAATATTACATTTTTTTAACATTTTTAATGTTATACAAGGAAAAGTAGATCTATGGAGTGCGTTGATGTCTTATCTATAAGAAATGACTAAATGAACAACGGTAAACGGATACCAATATCTAGCAATATGAGACGTTTGGAAAAGCAGATTTCTCGTTCGTTTTGGAGCGCCAACCTAAAAAAGTATTCTCTACTCTTCATAATAATAATCATCATTTTCAAATTAAGGGTGGACCACCCTTAATTTTTTTTTCTTTAGACTAATTTTGTTTGTTGTTTTTATGATACATCATACAAAAATACATACAACCCTTAATTTTTACCCTTCTACTACCAAACCCTATTTTTTATGGCGGTACGAAGTTCGCTAGGATATCTAGTTTATTTATAAATTTCAGGAGATGGCGAATTTTCGGTCACCCATCCAATGATCGATCACTGCAAAGGTTGCTTAACTACCACGATCGAAAATCGACCACGTCAATCATTGCACTGCGCCATCGAGCATCCGTATAATATAAAACGACGAGAATGTTCTAATAATCATTTAATATTGATTCAAATCACGTACATTTCCACAACAAGGCCACGCCGCCGCCCGGTGAAATTATATCGAATTTGTATCGAATCGAATGCTCTTCACTTGTTTTGATACTTAGGTACCACATTTAATTCATCACACTTTATGCATCAAAAACACATTTAATAAAAAAAAATGGTTGCCTGTAAAGTCGGTTTTACGGGCGAAGATTTTACGTGACAACGTCTTTTTCTCGGTAGAATATTTATTGATATGAATATAATTAAATTGCACAATAGGAACAAGGAATTGAATGAAAATAAGAATTGCACAAATTTTAACTATAGAAATATATTTTGTTTACTAAAACATTGTACATGTAAACTTAAACTTAACACGAGAGACTCATCGTAACGTTACCGAGCGTTACACTTTTTCATAAGTGACTCCCAGCCGCAACCTAATTTAAGACGTTGTCACGTCAAAAACACGCACAAGACATTATTAATAAAAAGTCAATCGATTAAAAAAACATTGTTTATCAAAAAAGTCGATTTTACGGGCGAAGATTTTACGTGACAACGTCTTTTTCTCGGTAGAATATTTATTGATATGAATATAATTAAATTGCACAATAGGAACAAGGAATTGAATGAAAATAAGAATTGCACAAATTTTAACTATAGAAATATATTTTGTTTACTAAAACATTGTACATGTAAACTTAAACTTAACACGAGAGACTCATCGTAACGTTACCGAGCGTTACACTTTTTCATAAGTGACTCCCAGCCGCAACCTAATTTAAGACGTTGTCACGTCAAAACTTGTTCAATACAAAATTGACAATTATATTCTAAGCATTGATTCTAAACAAAGACAATTGTTAATGAATATTATTAAATCTAAAATACGCAATGTAACTACTTCATTAGTAAGACATTTTACTAATTACGTATCTGTTAAAACACCAATATTGAATAAGCCTCTACTCGATTTAAAGAGCAAGTTTTTAAGCAACTTTTGCAATGGTCGGTAATTAAATGGGTAACCAGAAATTCGCCACCTCAAGCTCTTGAAATCTATAAATAAAATTTCTGTGGCAGGCATAGGGGAAAAGAACAGCACACGCATCACTCATATAGGTATATATACCAGTACAATGATAGTTTTCGTGAGCTCGCACTCGTACTAAGGGTACTGATTTTATTGTTTTCGTTTCAATACAAATAATCAGTTTTTAAATTCTATCATTACATCATTTGCGTCTTCTTAGATTTTAAGTATATTTGTTTAGTTTTCACCAAAATGGACATAGAACATAATTTACAATTACGAAAACTATGATAGTTTTCGGAGCTCAATGGCGCAACTGGTTAGCGCGTTCGGCTGCGATCGTTGAAGTTAAGCAACTTTCGCAGTGGTCGGTCATTGGATGGGTGACCAAAAATTTACTATCTCGAGCTCCTCCGTGCTTCGGAAGGCACGTTAAGCCGTTGGTCCCGGTTGCATCAGCAGTCGTTAGCACCCACCAATCCGCACTGGGCCCGCGTGGTGGGTCATGGCCCAATCTCCCTATTCCATCCACAGGGAAGGCCTGTGCCCCAGCAGTGGAGACATTAATAGGCTGATGATGATGATGATGATAGTTTTCATGAGCACAAACTTGTACTAAGAGTACAGGCCACTCAGACAGTTTTGCGAAAATAGTATTTATGTATAAGACACTGGCCACTTGTAATTATTTTGAAAACTTCGATTATTTAAAAGTGAAAATACCACTGTTCAATTTTCAAATTTCCCTCCGCATTTTTTCGAGAACCAATTAAAATTTTTGTCTCATTAAAAATTGGATCTGCATCGAGAACATTTTCGTGCTATGATTTTTTACGATTTTAAATGTGGCTTAAAACCTGATGAGTCATTTGATTTCGAACTGCTTTTATGGATGAAGGACATTCTAACCATCTACCGCTGGTGTAGCGAGTTCAAACGTGGTCATCTTACTTTGGGGGATGAACAAAGGAGTGGTCCTCCGACGGCTGTCACCGTAGAAAGTGTACTGGCAGTAAAAAATATAATTCAAGAAAACAGACGAATTACGATTCAGCATACTCTGCAGATTGGTTCAGGAAGTGTTCACAAGATTTTACATGAGCACCTTTGCGTAAGGAGGATAGTTTCCCGCTGGGTGCCGCACAACCTCACCGAAGCTCAAGAGCAGGCCCGTGTGGATTGGTGCAGTGATATGAAAAAATTGATGCAGGCTCGTCACGGCGCGTTTACGATATTGTGACAGGTGACGAATCCTGGATTTGTCAATACGATCCAGAAACAAAGCATCAGACGACAGTTTGGCTGTTTCAAATTGATCCAACGCCTACTAAAGTGAAGCGATCGATGAGCTCAGGGAAAATTTTGATCGCTAGTTTCTTCACTATGACGGGGTACCTAATTTCAATTCCACTTCGAAACCAAAGCAGCATCAACGCCGAATGGTATAGCCCAAAATGCCTGCCAGAAGTTTTTTCTGCAATGAGCAACAATCGACCTAACACCGGGCTCCGCCTCCTTCTTCGCCACGACAACGCGCCCGCGCACTTTGCGATCAAAACGAAGGACTTCCTGGACTCCACACCAGTCAGAGTCTTGGGACACCCTCCTTACAGTCTTGATTTGGCTCCGTGTGACTTCTTTTTATTCCCTAAAATAAAAAATCTTCTCAAAGGGATACAGTTTTCATCGCGGGAAGAAGCGCTAGCAGGGTTTGAGAAGGCTGTGGCAGAGGTGTCTGCGGAGGACTGGAAAAAAATATTTGAAAATTGGTTCAGACGCATGAAACTTTGTAAGGCTGGGGGAGAGTTATTTGAATCGATTTAATAAAAATATTTTTTCGTAGAAGTTACTTTTTTAGCAGGTTGCCTGCTTTTTCTCGCGCTTTGTTTTCTGAGTCTGAATCTGAATCTGAATCAGGAGTGCACTCTGGCCGTACCCTTCGACTACACTGTTTATTTCTCGCGCTTGTTTTCGGAATCTGAATCTGAATCTGAATCTGAGTGCACTCTGGCCGCACCCTAAAGCATGCCAATAGTCGCCCGCTTACCGCGTGTGCGTGATTTGAGGGTTGTTGGATAAATCATCCAATTGCCTACTTTTTGAATCTCACCAACTCAAATATTGTTACCATTTTGTTAACAAATATACATATATTATAATAACGTGATATTTACTATGTGTTTTACTTGTCGTGAGCTTCCGATATTTCAGCAATTTAAACGGTTGCACTCTTGGACGTTATGTCAATGCACCGTGCCGTGTTACTGCAACGTTCCACGCTGACGTCCGTCGTGGCGTGGAGATGCGAATGTGCACTTAATGTACTCGAGTGTACATCGCACACAAACTTCAATAGCTCACAACACAACACGATCGATTTAAAATTTTAATTAAATAATTTGTAATAAATTATGTAGTTTGAATATTCAACATTTTTAAAGGTCACTTCAATATCAACTGTGACAGTGATTTGCATTGGCTTTTAAACTTTTATATTATTTAATAGGTACTTCACTTGTTTTGTACTAGTAGACTGGTATTCCGAATGTATGAAAGTGAAAAATCCAATGCAAATTAGTGTCACAGGTAGTGTTGCCAGGTCCGGTTTGTTTTAAATCGGTACAAGAGGTCAAAAAAATCGGGATTTAAGGTTGCAGATCGGGACAGTAAACAAAAAACAAGGGGTTTTTTAAGTCTGGGTTTGATTTATTGCGTTTTAAACTACTAGTGCTAGTATAGTATTATATTAATTAGCTAAATTTCATTTGTTCATTAATAAATAAATAAATTAAATAAATATTTCCAACATTCACACCAATTAGCCTAGCCCCTAAGTAAGCAATGTAAGGCTTGTGTTATGGGATGCTAGGGTAACGGATAGAATGCATATACTGTACATATAAAAGTATATTTATATAGAAAATACATATTAAAAATCCATGACTGGAGTACAAATGCTCGTATTCGTCACACAAACATTTGCCCCCACCGGGATTCGATACCGGGACCTCTCGAGTCGGAGACACCATGAAACCCGGCGTACAAACCACTCGACCACGGAGGTCGTCAATTAGGGACATTTAGCGTCCCGATCAGGTACAAATCGGGAAGCGTCTCCAGACCCCTGAAAATCGGGACATCATCATCATCATCAGCCTATTAATGTCCCCACTGCTGGGGCACTGGCCTTTCCTATGGATGGATTAGGGAGATTTAGCCATGACCCATCACGCGGGCCCAGTGCGGATTGGTGGGTGCTAACGCTGAAGATGCAGCCGGGACCAACGGCTTAACGTGCCTTCCGAAGCACGGAGGAGCTCTAGAGAGTAAATTTTTGGTCACCCATCCAATGACCGACCACTGCGAAAGTTGCTCAACTTCAACGACCGCAGCCGAACGCGTTAACCACTTGCGCCATCGAGCTCGAAAATCGGGACGCCCCTCGCAAATCGGAACACCTGGCGACACTAATCACAGGTGATATTGAAGCGACCGTTAATAATTATCTTTATATATATAATTCTTCTGTGAGTGTGTATGTCACTGAACTTCTCTTAAACGACTGGACCGATTTTGATGAAATTTTTTGTGGGATCTGAGAATGGTTTAGATTCACAATTTTGTCCGCTGGACAATGTTTTTTTAATTAAATTTTTTTATGGCGGTACGAAGTTCGCTGGGTCAGCTAGTAGTAATATAAGTTATATACGGGATTGTTACCATGTATGTACCTTGTTTTTAGCGAGTTTCCGATATTTCGGCACTGTTGCAAGCGCCATGATCACGGAGTAACTGAAGTAATTACGGGTAGGCTGTTATTGGCAGAAGGTACATGGTAACAATCCCGTAAATAACTTATATTAGTATAATGTTAGTGACCATGAAAGTTTCAAACAATAGACCGTCAATAATTTTGAATATTCAAACTAAAATGTTAAAATGTTACCAAAATTTAAATCGATCGTGTTGTGTTTTGAGCTATTGAATACATCAACTTTATATCACGAACCAAAACAAAAACGGACTTAATATCAAATTAATTATATGTGGTTATGAGTAGTCATGCTCTCTTAAAAATCTCTTCGGCGGTGTCGTGTGAGGCGGGTCGTTACGTTCCCTAAAATATGGTTGAGCGAAGCGATGGCTGGTTCATGCGTCATGCTCGTGAACGGGTGCTGCCAGCGGAGATGAGTCTGCTCTTGCTACATTGGGTACTATTAATCGTTATATTAATCGTTGTATTTAACTTTAATGGTACATTTGTTTTTATGCCTAAACAGTTAGGACACGGCATTCCTAAACATTTTTTTTTAAATCAGTTTTTGATATTTTTTATTTTATAGTCATAACTGTTTTATCATTTACATTTGTAATGGAAAGTGACTTCAGAAGTTATCTCATATTGAAGTCATTTTTCAAATTGACGACTCTGTAATACAGGGAGAAAAAAAACAGCCCTTGCTGAGTTTCTTGCCGGTTCTTCTCAGTACAAGGTCTCCCGCCGTAGATTTGCGAACCGATGGCGTAGCTTTTCGACATTCACAAGTGCTTGTAACAGCCTAGGCCCTAGACTGAATAAACGATATTGAATTTTGAATTTTTTGAATTTTGAATTAAAATGATGTGAAGCATGCAAGCTCATATAATTTCGTTTGTTGTACACTACCTACACTCACACTAATGCACCAGGTCCGACAACCCGCTGCCATTTGACCACAGAGTACATTGGTATATATTGCCACAACGCCAGTGACACGTTCAAGTGCGCCGACAATTTTTTTCATAAAAGACGTCTTGTATGGTGAAATCAAATCAAACTACATGAGTTAACTTAAAAAATCACAAGGAATCACCTACCGTGCGTGAGTAATATAGAATCGTGATAATCTTTCAAATTATATTTTATTTATTTACAATAAAATATGGGATTCTTAGCATCCCCTACCCTGTCGTAACCATAGTTATTACATGCGTAATCTAGATATCTTTCTTTAGTTCTGTTTTTGTGAATAAAAAATATTTAAATTATTTAATTTACAACAAAACAATCTAGAATTAGACATAAATTCAATTCAAAAAAATCAAAATTCAATATCGTTTATTCAGTCTAGGCTGTTACAAGCACTTGTGAATGTCGAAAAGCTACGCCATCGGTTCGCAAATCTACGGCGGGAGACCTTGTACTAAGAAGAACCGGCAAGAAACTCAGCAAGGGCTGTTTTTTCTCCCTGTATTATATACAGAGTCGTCAAATTGAAAAATGACTTCAATATGAGGTAACTCATAAAGTCACATTCCATCCAGTCGTAACAGAACGTAATAAATAAGAAAGTATAACTATAAATTTTATATAGTTATTTCCACGGATTTTGATTTCATTACAATAAATTAAAAAAAAAACGCTTTTGCGTTTATTGTGTCATCATCAGCCGATGGACGGCCACTACTGTACATAGGCCTCCTCAAGGGATTTCCATATGCAACGATCCAGCACTCTTTGCATCCAGTGGGTCTCCCCCAATATACCGAATGCAAAATTGTTCTGCTGTTCCGATTTCAAAAATTCTTTTTGAATTGGACAGTGCATTTATCGAGGAAGGCTATATACTACCACGCTACGACCAGTAGCAGCGGAACATCGATGAAAAATGTTGCAAAAACGGGTAAAAATATTCCAATTGTTAGATTTCGTTGCTTGCGCTGGGTAAACAGTTAAAGTTACACAAAAATCATGTTTGACGGCATTCTTCCCCTTTAAAAGTTCTGTAAAAAAAAGTCCACGACAGCCTGTGTACATATTTTAAGTTTGACTCACTGTAAACCTTTTTCTTCAAATTACGCGGGTGAAACCGCAGGGCACCTCTCGTTGTGACATAACTGTAATAGTTAGACATATAGTATCTCGGACTTTGTTGTACATATTGGTATCCTCTATAAAACTTTAGTACATCACTTTGCTCTGTTATCAATGACTTCCGCACCGTACGGGATATAAGGCTATTTTTTGGTATATTTTACACACGTTGGGTTACATTATCGAAGTTTTTATACGGAACCCTAACTTTTTTGAAAATACGCTATAGCCTTTATTAATCAGTGATAATGTAGCATTCAAATGGTGAAAGAATTTTAAAATCGGTCCAGTTGTTTTTGAACTAACTCGTTACAAACATACTTACATACAAACTTTTCCTCTTTATAATATTAGTGTAGGTAGAAGATAGAATCACACTAATATTATAAAGGCGAAAGTTTATTAGTTGTTACTTCTTCACGTCTGGCTGGAGCGATTTTAATAAAATTTGGTATAGAGTTAGCTGACACCCTGGATTAACATAGAGGCTACGTTTTACTGCGGGAAAGTATCCCTAACAAACCGCGGGTAACACCGCGGGGCACAGCTAGTAAAAATTTAATTGTCAGTGATGTAATATTTGGTTTTGGCTCCTATAGTCAACGCGAATAAAATGATAATATTCAACATTATACAAATCAAATGTTGATAAATGTTGATTAACTTTTTGTTTTCTAAATATTTCCCTTTTAACTTATTTTACGAGTTGTGTACTAAAACATTCCCAATGTATTAAAAATTACCTTTTCTTTAAGGTAACTATCATCTGTCTGCTTTCAGTTTTTAAGGCGCAAACAACGAAAAGAAGTTTTTTATTCATTTTGTGTATGACATTATAATAATATTAACTTGACCTTTGATTTTTAATTATTTTATTTGATGGAAATTATTAAATTTAAATTATGTAATTTATTAAATTAAATAAATGATTAGGTGTATTTTAAGTGACATGTGCCTATTTCTACAATAATTGATTATGCATTATTATTATGATTATGAGTTATGTTGCTCGAAATAAATGAATTTTATTTATTTATTTATTTATTTACATATTTTTTAACTGCTTCATGTTTAAATCTAAACTAAACTAAATATATATATATATATATATAATTGAGGAGCTCTATGGCGTAAGTGGTTAGCGCGTTCGGCTGCGATCGTTGAATTTAAGCAACTTTCGCAGTGGTCGGTCATTGGATGGGTGACCAAAAAATCTTCTATCGCGAGTTCCTCCGTGCTTCGGAAGCCGTTGGTTCCGGCTGCATCTGCAGTCGTTAGCACCCGCCAATCCGCATTGGGCCCGCGTGGTGGGTCATGGCCCTATCTCCCTATGTCATCCATAAGGAAGGCCTGTGCCCCAGCAGTGGGGACATTAATAGGCTGATGATGATGAAACTATATAACGGCGCGGGTTACCTATAATGTGAAGATATGGCGCTGCATTGCAGCTAAAGCAAGGCTAGAGAAAATACAAAACAGTCGTCAGGGCCGCAGTAGCATTATGGTCAGTGCATTCGCCCGGATAGCGAAGGCTGCAGGTACGAGTCCCGTCTGCTGTTTTTTAGTAAATTTTTATTCAGATTTAAACATGTAGCAGTTAAATGCTTAATAAAATACAAATGTATAACCATAATTGCTATTTCTTCTTTCACATGTTTAATACTTGTAAAGCCATGAATAGCCATTTGACATTGTGGGTTACCTACAATGCGAAGAGATGGCGTTGCCTTGCAGCTTAAGAAAGGCCAGAGAAAATTCGACAGGCCACGGTAGCATAATGGTTAGCGCATTCGCCCGGATAGCGAAGGGTGCGGGTACGAGGCCCGTCTGCTGCCTGGTCCGCGTGGAATTTTTTCTAGTAAAATTTTCTTTCCATTTTATTTTTCCTGAAAACTCACATTTTTGTAGTTATCTTTTTATTTTCCGGGATCGGCGATTTGCTTTACAGCATTAATGAAAAATAGGGTGTGCACCCCTAAAATAGATGGTTAATGCGTTAGGTTACGAAAGGTAGGTACATTCTGCAACTGAACTAGAGTCTGTGCGGTAAGAGAATGGGCGTGGCGAAAAACGGAACTAACATTAAGACTTTTATTTGGCAATCAAACCCAGCAATCTGTAAAACGTCAAAGTTTTGTATTGATATGGTTTTGTTTATTGTTGTGATTTCTTGCGGTTTTTTGTATTTAATTATGTCTAAAAGGGGTAAAACCTTACAAATACGGTAGAAAAGCACTACAGCGCCCTCCAATCTAAATCCCATTCTCTTTCCGCACAGACTCTATCTAAATTACAGCAAAGTTAGGTACTCCACTTAAGTTATAATTATCAAAATTGTGCCTATCTAATTATAACATTACGTCTACAGATGTAACAAGTTTTTATCTGTGTAGGTATTCATTTTGCAACGGTTATAGTACCCACTACAATTAAATTATTATCTATGTAATTAGTAAGTGGGTGAATTGGGTAACTTGCAGTTTTTATAGACTGGCTATTTCGTTGCCGTGAAATTATGACTAGAGGGGTAAAGAAGGCCATTTCTTGAAGAGAAAATTAATAAAATGTCGCCACCGGAATATTTCTTTTAGTTTTCATACATTTTATATGGACTCGCAACACACGGTACGCCGGTGGCCGCCACACGCTACAAATCGTCGTTGCTCGCTTCTTGTGGCCCGCACCGGCCACTTAATGCACCGATACAAAAGGCCGCCACATGTCACTCGCGCGATTCCCCACCTCTCTCTCCCTTATCATAGTCGGCCGCTGTCGCGCGCTTCAGCCACTTTAGAGGTCACTTCTTCTTCTTTCTCGTGGCGGCGTTTGTGGCTGTGGCGTGTGCGGCGACACTTAGGAGGCCTATTTATTACCACAAAAATATAACTAGACGGGTAAGAAGGGTTATATCTAGCCCCAAAATTATATTAGAAGGGGTAAGAATAATGAGATGGTAAAAATATATAAATTTGACCATGTGGTCAATGTCGCCAGATCCACTATTTGGATTTCAATATGTTGGCGTCTTTTAAAAATCAAAACAAACCGGAGTTTTGGGTCCCACGGCCGGACACCAACAAAAAGTATTTTTGGCCAAAGTTCAAATAAAACACATGTGTTTTATAAAAAAGGTATTATCATTTGCATTTGTATAAGTTTCGTTACACGCCTCATCTCGTCTGAACGATCGAACTCGAGTAAAGTGAATTGTGTGCGGCTTGCATGCGTCCCGGACACAGGGTTACCATTTAGGAATTTCAGAAGTCCTGACAAAAATCAGGACTTTTTAGTCAGAAAATGGTACCATTACTCACTTAGTTGCACTTGTATGGTATTTAAATCAATATGTACTTTTATTATTCCTATTCAACGAAATTTAAAAAAGCGGGGCGATTTAAAGATCAGCCCCTCTAGCATGACCACCGAAACGGGAGGGATATGATAAAGCGATATATCGGCATTAACTGTCAGACTACTATGGAGTTTGACAGTAGTCTGACAGTTAATGTCGATATATCGCTTTATCATATCCCGTTTCGGTGGTCATGACTGTAGTCTAAAACTCCGGACATGTCCGGCCTAATCTGGAAGGATGGTAACCCTACCCGGACAAGAGATCAAAAATCACTGTCCGGCTTTATACGGCTGGGAGAAAACGCTACTGCCATAGAATAGGCTAGTTGACTCATGTCGAATTGTATTAAATAAATGTTTATTTCTTACAGTATTTCGTCTAAGGAACCTAAATATATCGATTTCACTTCATAAAAGCAGTCCCCGTAGCATGATCACCTCAATTTACGTTATATCACGTTTATTGCGTCTAACTGTCAAACTCCATAGTAATTTGACACTTGAGCGTGATAAAAACGAGTAATATATCATATCGCGGTGCTCATGCTGAAGATTGCTGTAGAAATTTAATTTAAAAAAAAAATTTTTTAGTCTATACTTTTTAAACACTAAAAACGCTGTTCCCCACATCCGCCATGATTGTGACGTCTCTTTGGTAGTAAACAACTAAATGTCATTCATACATAACCTTAAAACTTGTATTATTAAAACTGATAGTAAATGAAGAGACTTAAAATATTATTCAATGAGTACTTACATCAAAGTGATCTTCGCAAAAATAAATTTTACTATGAGTCGATAAAGTTGCAGGATCCCTTTTAGCAAGTTCTAACCAGCCCCCCTAGCATGAGTAACAAAACGCGATATGATAAAGCGATTTATCGACAATAACTGTCAAACTACAATGGAGTTTGACAGTTGAGTGTCGATAAATCGCTTTATCATATCGCGTTTTGTTAGTCATGCTAGGGGGGCAGGTATTACGTAGGTTAATTTCTTTCCGCACTTTAATCCACAACTTTCCTGGAGTCTTCAAGGATGTGTTTTTACATTCTCGTACAATACGATAATGATAATTACTATATTTTTCGTGGTACTTATTAGAAATCATGTTTTCTTTTTTATTATAAACTCAGATAGGTTATTTTCTACGTGCTTACGAGTTTTTGTTTACTACCGGTTGACGTCATAGCATAGACAGTTTATAGACTAAAATGGCCGACAGCGTTTTTGTATGTCCATGAAAAGTCTATTTTAAAATTAGAGATTTGTAGCTTTCTAGGTCTCAAAAAAATACAATACATTTTTTTCGGTCTAATAGAACATTTATTAACCATTTAAAACATTTTTCCAAAAAGGGTCAACTAGCCTATTGTATTGCATCGATTCGTCGACGCCACCGCGACATCGGCAGTTGACCCCGTGACCCCGTTGTCACTGACATAACTCTGCGTGACTCTTCGTACTTTCTTTTACGACCTTGAGACGTGTTCGACTGTCAGTGATATACTTACACATGAGCGGCGCGTTAACAAAACTACATAATTATGTATGAAATTAAATTGTTTATTTTCAAAACAAAACCTTGTTAGACATTTTTGAGATGGGAAAAAATATTATTTAACAAAAGAAACCGGAAATGGACGTCAAAAAATTTGTAGGTATACTGTATACATTGAAAGCAAATTCGTCACATCATTACATGTTTTAAAACTAAGCCTTTGCCAGAGGCTTCCCTCGGGATAGATTTGATTTTGAGTGAATGAATGTCATACTCAATTAAAAAAAAATCTCAACATATTCTCTATTGATCTCTAATGTTTTTAAGACTTCGTTACCCCATTATACACCTTAAGGGCTGATTTTTGGAAAATCCTGAAACAGGTATTTGCTTATTTAATTAATAGATTAACCTCGCAGTGATTATGCTCCATGCAAACTTTGTACAGCCGTTTTAGAAAATCCTTTCTTAGCGTATGTCGAAATAGCTACATGTGTACCAAAGGAGATGGCTCAGCTTCCATACATGTTTGGCCTAAAGACCAATAATCATGAAAAATTTTTACCTAGATTCGGAATTATATATAAATTACTGTAGAAACGAATATTATTGACGGACACCCCTGAGAACTTCTATAAACCATATACACTGAATGATTTTGAGGTTATGTTTTCAAATAGGTACTTACATAAAATATGTATTAAAATAATAAAAAACAAATAAGTTATATAGTAAACTAGGGAAATCAAGCCAAGTACCGAAATTATGTATTAGATTCAGGTATATAGAGCATGTAGATTAACAGATAGTTGCCTGTTTTTAAAGTTAATGCACAAGAGTAACTTTTAAAATCAGGTATCATCTATGCATTTCCGGTTATAATAACCTTATTATAACCGGAAATGCATAAATGCATTAAAAGTTACCCTTGTGCATTAACTTTAAAAACTACTACTCTATGACAGAAACTGTGTGATGATTGTGAATGCGCCACAGATTAGAGAGAATTTTCAAACTCTCGTTTTGGCTCATGAGATTCGTCTTAACATAATAAAACTTGGCAATTATATGTAGATTAGATGACAATACTATAATAGTGTACCATCGAGCTGGTCTGATGATGGGACTGGATGGTGGGTATTGAAACTCTGCACTACCTACTAGTATCGAAATATATTGAGTTTAGGCCCATTAGATTCGTCTTAACATGTTCTGTTCATTTTTCCTGATGACTGAAACGAAAAAGCGTAAAATCAATTAATAGTTTAGAAAAAAACTAAAAACACGCTTTTATTTACTAAACTAAAAAAAAATGTGTGCGTGTACTAGTGTACACACGTAAGAAGTGAAACTTCTTTATGGCCTTATTTTTCGAAAAATGATCTACATGCAACTTTCCAGAAATTGGTTAAATAAAGTTAAATTAGATAAAGTTTAAACAAAAGGATTTTATTATCATAGACATGAATACAAATTACTGCCTATGAAACTGTTATGATTACACGGCTCAGTAATCTAAGGCACATGTTCCACCTCCGACGATGAACGATAAGCGAGTAGAAACTGTGAGTGAGTCCTGAGTTAAAATGCACGCGCACGGCTTTTGACAGCCAAGCCAGCTTAACCGAGCGAGTATAGCTGAGCGAGTATCGCTGAGCTAGTATCGCTGAGCGAGTATCGCTGGGCGAGTATCCCTGAGCGAGTATCGCTGAGCGAGTATCGCTGAGCGAGTATCGCTATGCGAGTTTGGCTGAGCAAGTCTTATCTTTAATAACTATTGTCACTCAGCTACAAACGAGTAGAGAGAGTTCTCACCGGCGACAGTGTGATCATTCAGCTATCAACTATTAATATAAAAAAAGATTAATGTACAATAAGGAAGTCTTTGTGTACGAGTAAAAGTATTTTAACTGCAACTTTTAATACATTGCCACAAATATTTCTGTTAAATGCCTACTACGATCCAAAAAAATTGAGACGGTGTAACGCACGTTAAAAGTTTCACTGTATCGGTTGTAAACCACACTTTTTATAACAAGGTTTTCATTCATTCATTTTGTGACTCATTACTTTCTTGTTTTGTAGCAAAAGTTAAGCTTTGCCCGCTCAAGTGTTCCCTCCCTCGTATTACACGGAATCCTTTAAAAGAGGCGTGAAGAAGTGAAATCTATTAAATCCATGCTTGATAATTGATTCTGGCTTACAAAATAAATGAGTGAATGCCAATAAATTTTCTGTGATACGAAGTACGATATGCAATGCGCTGATCTTGCGCTGATATGCATTATAATAATATGATATTGAAATTTCTGCGATAAAAGACCCACGCTAACTACCTGCGCCATCTAGCGCCTCAAGTAATTTGCTCAGATCCAATATTAACAGAAACTTGACGGAGAGGAAAACAGGTGAAGGATGCCGGCAAACAAAAAACGCGGCTCCGGCGGCAAATAAAAGTTTTGCCCGCACCCTTACCAGACTAAATAGGGACAAACTTCGCAGGATTATAGGAACCCTGACTGGTCATTGTCCCCTAAACAAACACCTATATACAATAGGAGTAACAGACAGCCCCCTATGCAGAGGATGCATGGAGGCAGAAGAAACGCCACAGCATGTCATCATGGAATGCAGGAGCGTGGCCGACCAACGGGCACGACTTCTCCAGTCGCCAGACTCGTTTCCTGAAGCTTGCAGCAGTCTACCAAGGTTGCTTTCCTTCTGGTCCGATATAGGCTGGCTGGAGTAAACGGGAATGTTTTTGAGACACGCAACATTGTCCAATAATTAGGACTAAGTGCGGAAACCGCCCGGAAAAACTAACTAACTAACAGAAAGTTTGGAATGCAGTTGTGGCCACAAAATGTTATGAATTTAGCTACCAAATGCGCTTAAGAGATTTATAATATCGGATAATTTATACAAGGAGAGTTGGAGCGCCCGTTTGGGGAAGCGACCTCCACTTTACGAAGACTACAGTAAAAAGACACTACCTTTTGGTGGTGTTGAGTTTCTGCTCTGGTGAGTAGGATTTCAGGGGATTGGGTTCAGGCCAGATACGTGAGAATGGCTGGAGTGGCACACTTTCTGAAGCATCTTCTACCCTCGCGCCTGTACTCCACTTACACTTAACATTAGGTGGGGTGGGGTCGACACGGCCGAGCACACGTTGATCGTGTGCCCGGTCTGGCGAAATGAGCGCCGCGATTTCATCGCGGCGCTCGGCGGAGGAGGCCTCACGCTGCCAAGTATGGTAAGAGCCATGCTTGGTAGCGAGAGAGCCTGGAGGGTTGCCGCCTCCTTCTGCGAATCGGTGATGACGCAGAAGGAGGCAGCGGAGAGGGAGCGGGAGGAGGACGCTCTAGCCCCCCCTCTCCGGCGTAGACGGGTGGGCCGAAGAAGGCAGGCAGCGGTGACTGCCGGTCTTCGACGGCCCTAAGGTGGTCTGGGCGCGGCCTGACCAGCCGCGCGTCCTAGGTGCCGCTCCGGCATAGGCCACCACGTCTGGGGACTGCCTAGTACCCTAGCGCAGTCCCCCTGAGGCGCGTCGCCCGGTCCACTCGTTGGGCCGGGCCTGCCCGGGGGCGTGCTCGGAGATGTGGCGCACGCAGGTGCGTCGGCCCCGAGACCGCCCTCATATGGGCGTAGGAGGGTACCGGGGGGTTTTAGTGGAGTAGGATCAGTGTGGCCTTCCGCACTGGTCCTGCTTGAGTAGGGTCGGCACTGTTTCCCGTGCCGGCGAGTCCCACACACGCCGTGCGCCTAGTCAGCGTCACGGTATGGTGCGTAACTGCATTTCCCCTCGTCACAACAAAAAAAAAAAAAAGGTGGGGTGGGGTATTTGTTACGCCATGTATAACAAAAAATCGGAACGCATCGTCATATCCTAAAAAAGCCGTCAAAATGTCACCATAGGTACATAAAACGTTGCAAAAGAACATTAACATTCCGCAATGATTTGAATGAATGCTTACCCTATCTCCAAACCACAGACCACAGAACATTGATGAACCATGTTATAACTACCTGTGACCTCTTTAAGTGCCAGTAGCTTCGCGGATCTCACGATATTTTCATTGGATAATTGCAATTACATATTTATACCTATACTAGCTGACCCAGCGAACTTCGTACCGCCATAAAAATAAGGGCAGGTGGTAGAAGCGAAAATTTAGGGTTCTATGTATTTTTTAATACCACATTATAAAAAAATAATCTTGTCCAAATAAAATTTAGCGGTGTGTAATGTAGTGTTCCATCAATTTCCTGGGATAACATTCCTCCTAACCCATATGAGAACACTACGTTACAATACCCAATAGTTTAAATTTTGCCGCGAAGCTGCATTGTAGGTTTCAGAACACTACGTTACAGGTGGACAACCATTATCACCTATGGATATGAAAAATAGATAGTAGCCGATTCTCAGACCCACGAAATATGCATATAAAATTTCATAAAAATCGGTCAGGCAGTTTCGGAGGAGTATGGTAACTAACATTGTGACACGAGAATTTTATATATAAGATATGGTTTTAAACTTAAAGATCCCTAACACTTTAGTAATTTATGTTATTTACGGGACTGTTACCATGTACCTTGTTTTTAGCGAGTTTCCGATATTTCGGCACTGTTGCAAGCGCCATGATCACCGAGTAACTGAGTTACTCCGAAATCATCAATAAGTGACATAAATAACTATAAAAAATTTACCTATTCCAAGACAACCAAACTTAAATCATTAAGTAGATCTCACGAGATTTTCATTGAATAACTTATTTATTTCAGCATGCCCTGACTCAACGTAATATGGAAAAGTTCGTTACCTATAGGGTGACAAAGTAACGCAATGTAACGTTACAGATTAGATAATTAAATACCGCCAGACCACCTGTACCATTAGGCAGAACAAATGGCACTGATTTATCCCACTAGTACCATTGATAGTACAAATGGGAGGAGAACTAAGCATTTCTGTACGCAAACTGTAGGTAATGATACAACCTGTAATATTTTGTATGTATGTATTTGTTTTGTATTACTTTTCTGCTCGATGGCGCAGGTGGTTAGCGCGTTCGGCTGCGATCGTTGTAGTTAAGCAACTTTCACAGTGGTCGGTCATTGGATGGGTGACCAAAAATTTCTATCTCGAGTTCCTCCGTGATTCGGAAGGCACGTTAAGCCGTTGGTCCCGGTTGCATCTGCAGTCATTAGCACCCGCCAATCCGCACTGGGCTCGCGTGGTGGGTCATGGCCCAATCTCCCTATTCCATCCATAGGGAAGGCCTGTGCCCCAGCAGTGGGGACATTAAGAGGCTGATGATGATGATGATTACTTTTCTGCACTGCCGCATCGCGGACGATCGAATTTTATGTTGTACAGGCAGACGAATGGCCAGTTAGGGAGACAGTATTATAACGTAACACTCTAAATTGCCTTTCCTTTAGTCTTAGTCTTAGTAGTACGGCGGGCTGTTTCCGCAACTCGACACCTAGTGCCTATTTTGCGTGAGGATTGGCATCAGTCCTGCCATCCCAGCTCCTCCAGAAAGCTCAGCAGTCCCCGAATGTTGCTGCAGGCCTCTACTATTGTCTTCGGGCTTCCCATTAGAGAAGTCCTTTGTCTTGCAACGCCCCTGCACTCTAGTAGGACATGGGCGCTCGTCTCATCCGCCTCCAGGCAGGCTCTGCACAGAGGGCTGTCAGAAATACCTATATTACAAAGGTGTTTGTTAAAGTAGCCGTGACCCGTGAGTATACCCACGATTTGTTTCAGGGCTTGTCTAGGTAGTCTGATTAACTTACGTGTTAGCTGCAGGTTTACCTTAGGAACGGCTTCCCTGGCTTGCCTGCAGTCCGTGAGTTTTGACCAGTAATCGTCGTGTTGTCGTTGAGAGCGCTCCCTTATCCAGGTTCGCAGCTGCCGATAGGGTATGGGTATAATTGGCTCCGGACCAATGGCCGTCCTGCTAGACCCCTCCCTGGCTAAGCAGTCCGCCGCATCGTTACCCCTTGAGCCACTGTGTCCTTTAATCCACTGTAGGGTCAATCTATTGTCGTTAGCAATATTAGTCAACTTACTGTGGCATTCGTAAATTAAGCCTGATGTCATTATATTGTTGTCCAGTGCCTGTAGGACAGAAGCGCTGTCAGAGAGGATACGAATGTGTTTACCTCTTACCCCGCGACATTCTATCGCCTCAGCAGCTCTGATGATGCCCACACACTCTGCCTGGAAGACCGTGTTATAGGCACCCAAAGCTGTCGAGATGTGTATATTCAGGTCTTCGGAGAAGACACCCGAGCCCGTACCACAGTTGGTTTTTGAACCGTCTGTGTAGACCCTCAACTCCTTATGCAGACAACGGTCCGGGGTGTCTTCATAAAGTTGAATTTTGTATTTTTTGTCAAATACGTACGTCTTAGGAATAAGGTCGTTTACTGCTGCAAAGTACGGAAAGTGCCTGTGTATGTCTGCCAAGATGCTGGTGTGCGGGGAGTTGTTGTCTCTCCAATGCCCCAGCATGCTTAGGCGCGTGGCTGTACATGCAGCTTCCTGTTGTATAAACAAGTGGAGTGGTCTCACGTTAAGTATTGTCTCCAGTGCTGATGTGGGAGTGGTTTTCATGCAGCCGGTGATTGCACAGCATGCCCGCCTCTGGAGACGTCTTAACTTATTAATTGTCGTTACCTGGATTGTCTTGGTCCACCATACTACTGCTGCATAGCTGATGATGGGCCTAATTATGGTCGTGTATAGCCACTTAACAATGAGCGGTGATAGTCCCCAAGTTTTGCTAATCATTTTGCGACATTGCCAGAAAATGATGTTAGTCTTCGTTGTAGTTTTGTCTATGTGGGATCCCCAGTTCAGTTTGGAGTCTAGGGTTATTCCTAGATACTTTACCTCGTTGGAGAGCCTCAGTGTCGTGTTAAATAGTTTCGGTAGCCGATAGTCGCCTAATGATCTTTTATTCGTGAACATGACCAATTCCGTCTTCACTGGGTTCACCTTAAGGCCGTAGTCGTCACACCATTTTTCAACAACCTTCATTGCCCCCCGCATAACATCACAGGCGGTGCTCGCAAACTTACCTGGAATTATGATTGCAAGGTCGTCCGCGTAGCCCACCGTGTGGTAGTGAAGGTTGTTTAGTTTGGTAATTAAGTCGTTTACAACTACATTCCATAGCAGAGGCGACAGTACTCCTCCTTGAGGGCATCCTTTAGTTGCCAATGCTCTGAGATGGTTGTCGTCTTGTAGTCTGATTAGTCTGTTACGGAGCATGTTACTTACCCAGTATATAATGGTCTCATCGACTCCGTGTTTGCCAAGTGCGTCTACTATGCTGGCGAAGCTTGTTTTGTCAAACGCGCCTTCTATGTCTATAAAGGTGCCCAGACATAGCTCTTTCCGTCTGAGACTATCCTCTATTTTACTTACGACTGCATGTAGTGCAGATTCTGTCGACTTGCCTGGACTATAGGCGTGTTGGTTCGGATGTAGTGGAACATTGACTAGTTGGTTGTCTCTCAGCTCTCTGTCGCACAGTCTTTCCAGGGTCTTTAGCAGAAATGATGAGAGACTTATTGGTCTGAAAGATTTCGCCTCGTTGTAGTCTGCCTTACCCGGTTTTGGTATGAAGATTACCTTGACCTCCCTCCAGAGCTTCGGGGTGTATCTAAATGCAAGACACGCTCTCAGGAGGGGCACCAGGATAAGGATTAGTGCTTCACCTGCCCATTGAAGCAGCGCCGGAAAGATGCCATCTGGTCCGGCTGCCTTGAATGGCTGGAAGCTGTTTATGGCCCACCTTAACTTATCTGTAGACACTGTCTTCAATGCAGTGTTCCAGGATTGTTCCGTGGGGGTCCAGCTAGTGTCATTCCAAGTATGTGTCGTGTGTATGATGCAGCCCGGAAAGTGGGTTTCAAGTAGTACCCTCTGTGCCTCCTCAGTTGTTTCTGTGAGGGAGCCATCAGCCTTCCGGAGCTGTGCTAGGTCTTGCTGCCTATCTTTAGATAGCAGTTTCCTTACCTTATTTGCCTTTGTGCATGAGTCTATATCTGAACAAAATTTTCTCCAAGACCCATTGCTCCAATGTCGGATGCGTCTCTTGTAAAGTGCCTTGGCATCTTTGTACGCATCCCAGTCCTGGTCGTCACATGTATTCATGGCCCTGTTAAAAAGTCTTCTTACCTTTTTCCTCAGTTTTTCCAGCTCGGGACCCCACCAAGACTGGCTGGCACCCGAGTTGGATGATGGTGTACTAAGAGGACAGGCTGTCTGATAGCTTGAGATTATAACTCTTGTTAATTCCTCAGCTGTTTCGTCTATCTTATAAGTTTCGTCTAAACTACCAGACTGCAGATGTCGCAGTGACCGAGTTACCTGTCTGCGATACTGGCTTCTGTTTGTTTTGCTAGGTATGCGTCTAGGTGGCTGGGTGACACGCTGTACCGCGATGTTGAACCTAATCCACCTATGGTCAGAGCAGGATGCCTCTGGGGAAACGTGCCAGTCAGAGATCAGATCCGCTGCTCTTCTTGATGCTAGTGTAAGGTCGATGATGGATCTGCCCCTTCTTGTTACGAAAGTAGGTTCAGATCCTGTGTTTATTATATTAAGGTTAGTGGTAAATAGATAATCTACTAATTCCTCACCTCGTTTGTTGCTTTTCGTCATACCCCACAATTGATGGTGGGCGTTGGAGTCGGTGCCGATGATCAGCGCCTTGTCTGTTTGTTCGCAGTGTCTCACCAGCTCAGCCAGTTCCCCTGACGGAGCTTCCTCTCCTTCAGGCATGTAGGCAGAGGCAACTACCAGGACAGGTACACTTGGATTTTGCTGTTGTATAATTTGGATTGTTGTTATGTCGCTAGAACAAAATTGTGTCATTATTTTTGCCTGTAGGTGTTTTGAACATACTATGCAGGTCCGCGGTGAGCGGTTACCTGGGTTGTAAAAATTCTTACCACCGGTGTTGTTGAGGCCACATATGATGTTGGATCTGATCCACGGCTCCTGGACCAGAGCAATAGCCCCGTCGTTGTTGTCCTCCAGCCACTTCCTGAGTTGAGCCGTTGCGGTGCGACTGTGCTGGAGGTTGGTCTGCAGGACTTTGATTTTACTCGGTGGAGGCGCCATCGGACGCAAGCAAAACATCGACATCCACCTCCTGCCCGATGTCGATTCCACCCAGTTTGTCTGCCCATTCGTCGATGACGTCCGCTGCTCCTTGCTCACCCAAAGTGGGATCCGCCGGAGACGGAGTCACTGTCACCTGCTTCTGGTCGGGCGTGGATGCTGCTATGCCCCCTGATGTGCTCGGCGACGGAGCAGATGTTGGTGGCTCTAAAGGCGGCAGGCTCTCCAGGTATTGACCGCCCTGGTTCCTGAACCTAACGTACACCGAACCCATCAGGTAGCACAGTCTCCTTCCTCTCTCCAGAAGCTTCTCTGCAACGTCCCTGGTGGTGCTGAACACCAGGAACGTGTTGTCATCACCTGCGATGGCCTTATGCAGTAACCATCGGTCGACGTCTGCTTGTTTATTCTGATAGCGCAGCAGCTTGGCTATCGTATGTACCCGGGACAAGAAGACCACACACCACCTTCTTCGGCCTATCAATTTGGCGCTGCACCATCAGTTCATCGTCATACCCCGGGACCTTTAGGCCAGCTACGGTCTTTTTTACCCACTCCAGCGTGCGGGGAGTCTCGCACCAGAGGCTGAGAGCTCCGTCTCCAATAATGGGCTTGCCCTTAAGGTTCGGGCCTTCGTCCGTTGAAGGTCCTGCCATAAGGAGTTCCTCAACAACGGCGTCCTCCAGAGCCTTAAGGACAAACCCAGCATGGGCAGCGCTGATGTGGCCTGTCTTTTTGCCCGTAATTACTACGAGCAAGTCGGCTGTAGCAGCATCCGCGAAGGATTTTTTGTCCGTTGTTCGACGCGGCCCCTCGGATCTTGGTTTTTTATATTGACCCCTCGGTGAGACCGTGTCGTCCAGTCTGGGCCTTTTCGAGGCCTCTTGTCTGTCCGTCTGTCCTTTGTCGGTTTGTCTGTCCGTCTGTCCTTTAGCTGTCGGTCTGTCTGTCTGTACCTTGTCCTGGGTTCCTTGACCCGTAACAATCTGCTGGGCGGCCTTGCCAGCTGCTGTTTTGTTACGGGCCTTCCTAGCCCTCTGTCCGAGTCTGTGCTGGTCGGTTGTCGTTTTGTGTTTGTCATTGTTTGGATTCCCAGTCTTGTCCACTGCCTTCCGATTCTTACGTCGATAGGTAGCGACCTGCCAGGAGTCCAAGTCACCAGCCACGTCCTGTGGTTGTTGCCTGACACCGGGTTGCCCCTTCACCAAGGCTTCCAACGCACGGGACGTAGATGGTACGTCTAGGTCTAGGTCAGTGTTGGTCGGCCTGACACCGGGTTTCCCCTTCACCAGGTATACCGACTCTTTGTCTGTTATATTCGTCTGCCTGTCACCGGGTTTCCCCTTCACCAGGTCTCCAGACGATGTCATGTCCTTGTTCGTTTTTGTATGGGATCTGTTGGTTTCCATTACACGTGTCTCAAAAAAAGTTCATCCTCACCAGTCCCACCCGCCACGGAGCCACAACTGGGATGCCGATATCAAAAATCAAGGCACCAGGATTGTGGTGAGGATATAGGGGCACAGGGTTTTCCTCACAGCGCGACATCGGGAACTGCAGCTGCATGGCTGGTAGTCGATCCCAACTACCAGTGGTTCCATGCAACCTTGCTCCTTCAGCATGGCCAGAGTCCATCGCTAGATGTTAAGAGCGACCCCCACACCCCTCGCCGGCGACCCATAGACGGTAGACGCCTTGACCGTTGCCTCGTGGTCGGCTACACCACGAAGTTACCGTCTCGCTGGAAATCCGGGCCAAAGTGCTGTGTTGCTTCCGGGGTGCCGCAGCTACCCTTTCCGCTCAAACACCAGGATCCCTTCATCCCTGCTTACGGCGATGCTGCGCAGGTCCTAGCGCAGGAGAGGCTGACGCACCACCAGGCCGCCTCCCTACTCCTGGTGGATGGGGGGGGGAAAGTCGTCTGACCATTTCAGTTACGTCTGTTTCATAGGGAATCAGACCAATAACGGGCGGCAACCACGTGAAGGAAAACAGCCAGGCTTGTCTGGGGGATCTACACGACATGCGCTCGCTCCCCAGACCATCCACCAAATTACCAGACGGGACGCAGAATGGTAAAATAGGTGATTTGTTAGGTTTAGCCGTCTTTGTGCTATATATAAACCTAACACATCCCCCGCCCCGCCCGCCCTTGCCTTTCCTTTGTCAAATTCCTTTTTTCTGACCTCTCTAACGCAGTTTCGAATATCAACGCAAAATTTGTCGCTTGTAAGTAGTTAGAGAGAAATCCTGATAAAACTCATTCGATCATAATTGGTAGTCCTTATTTTATTTCCAGGGTTGACTTTGATCAATGCCCTCCTATTATTTTGAACGGTTCTATTATTCCCTACTCAGAAACCGTCGGAAACCTGGGTGTTGTCTTTGACCGGAGTTTCTCCTGGGAACCGCATGTAGTCAGGAAAAAGGTGTTTGCTGTCTTAGTCGTTTGTGGAACTTTTTACCGATCAGTACAAAAATCAACTTGGAAAAATCTCTCTTGTTGTCCATCATCGACTACGCTGGCGTTTGCTACACCGATCTGTCGTAGGAACTTCTCAATAAATTAGAGCGACTGCAAAATGTTTGTATCAGGTTCATTTATTATCTTCGAAAATTCGACCACGTGTCTCACTTCCGTAGTAAATTCAATTCGCCGGCGCAGGGATCTACACACTCTCACGGTTCTCTATTCTATACTTTCCTGTCATCTTCTCCGCCTTATCTTAAGCAGTGTTTCTCTTTTCTATCCTATTCCTTTTCCAACCTTCTTTCTGAAATCCCCTGTCACTCTTCTGACTTCTTTTCTTATTCCTTTTCTGTGCATACTGCTCGGCTGATGATTTCTCTCCCTGGAGGAACCAAAAAGGCTCGTTCACTTAATTCCTTTAGCGTTCAATTTAAAAGCAATTTCCTTTCCGTTTCTTAAACTCATTCATTTCTTTTGCTTCTCTTAAATATTTAGGTACATCTCCTGTATTTACTTTTGCATCCTTCTATATTTATCTATATTATTATTACTCTTCCACCATAGGCTGCCTGGAAGAGATTGCTCTTTAGCAATAAGGCCGCCTATTGTACTCTTTCTTCTGTTTTATTTTTTCATGTCCTTTGTTGTGTGCAATAAAGAATATTTATTGTTATTATGTAACCTAAAATGTAACATTACAGGCGAATACTCGTAAATTATAGAGGCAATATTGTAACGTAATGTTTAAAATTCGAATCTAAAATGTTACATTACAGGCGAATGCTCGTAAGTCAGGGAGGCAATATTTGAACGCAATGCTCAAAATCTAATCAAAAATGTTACATTACATGCGAATGCTCACAAGTCAGGGAGGCAGTATTGTATCGTAATGCTCAAAATCTTATCTAAAATCTTATATTACAAGCGAATTCTCCCGGTGAAGGAGAGCATCACTGTAAAATTAACGGATTGGTGCTGTACATATTATAAAACGCTATCGAATTGAGAGCGTACACCATTTTGAGGTCCGTGAAAAACTGTTCTTGAAGTCTAAAATAATTATTTTTTTGTTTGTTCACAGAACAATGTCAAGACGACACTGATACAAAAATGGAGTTGGCAACGCTGACAACGGTTGGAAGCAAAGAGAATTCAGCACATCGCACAGATAACGGAAACCGAATCAACGATTGCAGAGAGCCGTTTAACGATGGCAGTATATGTGCCGTTTTGGTAAACGACAAAACGACTGGAAATTTGATTAACGATAAAGTTGTGAATAACGATAATACGACTGGAAGTTTAGATAACGATGCAGTTGTGATTGACGATAAAATGATTGGAAGTGTAGATAACGATTGCTATAACGATAGGTTAAACGGTAATGTGATAAGTGATTATAGTAATAAGACTGATAATATGACGGAAGTGCAAAGGTTCTACAATGGTAAAAGCATATTGATAACGGGCGCTACGGGTAAGAATTGTTTCTTTTTCTTAATTTTATCATTATGTTTTATATTATGTCGTAGGATGATTTGATAAATCGATTTTTTATGAAAATCCTAGGGTTCTTGCGAAAATGCGATCCGACTTTGTGAGATTGCGAAAAGAATCGTTGGCATATTATAAATATTCTTGGGTTTTTGGGTTCTTGAGTTTCTACTTGCAAATGGTATTTCCTATTTGATCAAATACCGTAATACTATGTTAATATAAAGTAAAACAGAAGGGTTTTAGTGAGTAGTATCTCCAAACCAAAGAACCCAAAATTCACCAAAGATTATTATCACATTACCAATAAAAATATAGTTTGACAAATTATACCGCAATACTTTACAAGGCCATCATATAGCCTTATGTTACTACTCTAGATTCCGATTGATTTGTTTACTACTTTCAGGGTTCCTTGGCAAAATTCTAATGGAAAAGCTTTTGAGGTGTTGCCCAGGAGTGGACAACTTATATTTACTGGTCAGGCAGAAGAGGGGCAAAGACATCTACACGAGAGTGGAGGAAATATTCGACGATCCGGTGAGTAAACAATTACTTAACTGCGCACGCGTGTAACGCACACCCTTTTTTTCGATGACGGGGAGAAAAAATGCATTATATCCACGACAATGACCGACGCCACGTTGGTTTGCTGTTAACAAACCCTCGCGACGCAGGTAATTGCGTGGTGCATTCGGCAAGCGGCGAGCAGCCCGAGGGCCGCTAGTCGGTGCGGGTATACTTTGACGTGCACTCACGCAAGTGTGGCATACGTCAAACCACCCCGCCCCGACGAGCAGCCCGGTCCGCACCCGCTTTAGCCGATCCTGGGCTTCTCCGTTCACAGTGTCACCTGACTAGTCTCACGGACCGCAGTCCGAGCGGCTAGCCAGCCGACCAGCTCCCGTACCTACCAGGTTAACCAACTCCCCGATTTACCCCTCACCCTCCAAGCGTAACTGGGGGGTCCAGTTATGAGTCGCCGCTTGTTACGCCTGGGTTTCTACCCCCTCGCGATGGTGCCGCGGAGCACCCCCTCCCTGGTAGCCACAGAAGGTAAGGCTGACCATTCCTCCCCCTCCTGCGTTGAAGAGGCAACGCGCATCCTGCACCATAGGCTAAGTCGTCTACGAGCAGTGACTCTAATGTCAGATTGTTTGAAAGCATTCAATGGTTTCGATTCTGACATGATTCTCTAATTTTAAAACTAAATGACAATGACAGATTCTGACCCACCATATACAGTAATATTAAATTTAAGAAAAAATATATACGACTTTTTTTTCTCGTACCGATTTAATTATTACTTTGTAAAAGCGGCGGATACGAAATAAATATTAAAATAATTTGTATCTACTGTTTCCGTTAGGAGAAGAACGAAAACATGGCATATGCGTTTTGTTTCACGACAAACAATAAAATGCCAGTTAAGTTTTCGAAAAATATCGTTCTCTTTTTTAATATTATGGATAAAATAAGCATTTCGGTTATAAATATAATTAATTTATGTTTATAAAAAAGTTTAACAATTATAGTACCTTGTATTTTTTATGCGCATATACATTAATAAGTAGTAGTACCTATGTGAAACTAAACGTTATTTTGGATTGATATCCTTTTGATTGACATTTCCGACAAACAAAAGGATTTGGACGACATTGTCGTTTGTGATTTGGAACCATGTTGAGATACTGTTAGAGCGACAAATTGCTAGGAGTTTATATTTGCGTGTAATCTCATTGCTGTTATTCGTATGGTTTGTGGTTGTCAGAATTATTTGAATATACTGACTGACATGCACTTCAAGTTTTGGTTGTTACTTGCTTAGATACGTTGTTTGTACTCATGTGTTCTATTTTGTTTGTAAATATATATTAAGTCAATATTAGCTGGCATTCTTTATTTATTATATATGATCGAGGTTATCTAGTCTTCGATCAGGTTATGGGCCGCATATGATAAATATAAGAAGACTTAAAATATGGCTACACAAGGAAATAGTATGAAGGTAAATTCGAGCAGCGATGGATCGGAGAGATCTCAGCCTTCACACGACACAGGTATGAGCATAGAGAAACTCGATGGAAATTCGAATTATAGTACTTGGAAATTTTTGGTAGAATTATATCTAATTCACGATGATTTATGGGAGTACACACAAACAACGCCAGATAAAACTGATGTAGTAGGCTGTAGGAAAGACCAAAAAGCGAGAGCAAAAATATGCTTGATGGTAAAGCCCCACTGTCTGATTCACGTTCGAAACGCTAAGACAGCTAAAGAAGCGTGGGACGCTTTGAGATCGGCTTTTGAAGATAAGGGTCTTAACAACCGTTGCAGACTTTTGACCAAGTTAGTTAGCCTAAAACTTGAACAATTTACATCAGTTAGGAGTTATGTAACAGAAATAATGTTAGTAGCGCAGCAATTACGGGACATCGGTAAAGAAGTTGACGATGAGATGCTAGCTGCTCTCATGTTACAAGATTTGACCGAAACTTTTCAACCAATGAGGCTTGCGATTGAAAACTCAGGAGTAGAGTTGACCACAGATTACATAAAAACCAAATTACTTCAAATGGAAGATTCGTATAACACTAGTAGTTCAAGCAGTAATGATATAGCATTGCGTGTTGATACACATAACAAGACTAGGAGATTTCCATACAAGAAGTCACAGAAGATAAAATGCTTTATTTGTAATGGACCACATAAAGCGAGAGATTGTCCAGAGAACTCAAAAAATAAGAAAGCTTCAATAGCATTGGGACTTGCAACTTCAGGAAAACCAGACGAGTGGATTTTAGATTCTGGGGCATCAAGCCATATGACTAACAGCAAAGAGTATTTAATGGACGTTAGAATGTATGACAAAAAAGTGGAAATCGGATGTGCGAATGGTAGTAAAGTATATGGTATTGGAGAAGGTTCTGTGGTATGTAAGGAGAATGTTGCAGGCGTAAGTGAAGTGATGTATGTACCACACTTAGCAACTAACTTGTTGAGCGTGAGTGCTATTGTAAAGAAGAATGTAGTTGTTGTATTTTCAGCGAAAGGCTATGAACTGTTGAAAGCGGATGGATGTAAGGTTACTGGTGATGTCTTATATACAGGTGTGGAGGATAATGGTGTTTATAAACTTAAGCTCTGTTCACAGGAGAAAGCACTAGCCTCGACTGTCAGTACCATAGACATAGAGTTGTGGCATAGACGTATGGGACATCTTGGTGTACGGAACCTTAAGCTGCTGAGAGACAAATTGGCTACAGGGGTAAGTTTTACTAATAATCCAGTTAACTTACAGTGTAGAGCTTGTTTGATGGGAAAGCAGACCAAACAACCGTTTAAAAAGGGTTTAGCAAACAGAGCTGATGATATTTTAGGTTTGGTTCATACTGATGTATGTGGACCAATGAGTAAAGACTCAATGTCGGGCTGTAAATATTTTCTAACGTTTATTGATGATTTTACAAGAAAAACTTTTGTATATTTTATCAAAAACAAAAGTGAAGTCTTTCAAAAATTTTTAGATTTCAAGACATTTGCTGAGAACCAGTCTGGAAAGAAATTAAAAATTCTTCGATCGGATAATGGCAAGGAGTATGTCAATGAGCAGATGAAGAAATTTTTGAAGCAGTGTGGTATACAACAGCAATTAACGGTTGAGTATACACCCGAGCAGAATGGAGTTGCAGAACGTGCAAACCGCACAATAACAGAAAAAGCTAGAAGTATGCTTCAGGAAGCAGAGCTAGATGAAAAGTTCTGGGCAGAGGCGGTGAACTACGCTGTGTATTTAAAGAATAGATCACCGACCATTGCAGTTAAAGGTAAAACGCCAGAGGAAGCGTGGACTGGAAGGAAGCAAGACTTAAGCATGCTACGAATTTTCGGATGCAAAGCGTTTATTCACGTACCAAAAGTAAAACGGATGAAATGGGACGCTAAATCTAAAGAAATGATTCATGTAGGCATCTGTGAAGAATCGAAAGGCTACCGCTTAATAGACCCAATAACTAATCATTTAAGCAAGGCCAGAGATGTTGTGTTTTTCGAGAACGAGAATATAAACTGTAAGCAAACAGTTGAAAGAGTTGAGAAGTCAGCACCGCTTAGTTTTAAGGATAACGTCACAGAATATGAAGATCACATAGAAGTTCAAGATTTTCAAAGAGATCAAATTGAATCGGAAAATGAACCTGTAAATATTGTAAGTAGTAATGATGATGATATTCTGCATGAGAATTTAGAAACAGAAACAAATGAAGAGAGTTCTGTTACAAGAAGATATCCTTTAAGAGATAGAAAGAAGAAAGCGATACCTGACTGCATTACATATCACACAATAGCTGATTGTGATGATCCGCAGAGTGTGGATGAGGCATTGTCTAGAAGAGACAAACACTTATGGAAAGCTGCGATCGACGAGGAGCTTAATGCACTCAAGAAAAATAAAACATGGAAATTGACGTTACCTCCAGAATCTTGCAACGTCGTTGATTCTAAATGGATATTTAAAATCAAAGAAGAGGCAGGGGGAAATAAGAGATACAAAGCACGCCTAGTTGCAAGAGGTTTCAGCCAGAGGCATGGAATAGATTATTTTGAGACATTTTCTCCAGTTATTAGACATAGCTCTTTGAGGACATTGATTGCATTGGCAGCTCATATGAATCTTAATATAGACCACATGGACGTGAAAACCGCATTCTTGAATGGTAACTTGGACGAGGTGGTTTATATGAAGCAACCAGAGGGTTTCGTTGAAAAGGGAAAGGAGAATTATGTGTGCCAGTTGCAAAGATCATTGTACGGACTTAAACAAGCTCCCAGAGCATGGAATAAAAAACTTCATTTGGAATTGCTGAAACTTAAATTCAAGAGGTCTGAGTATGAACCATGCGTTTATATTAGATCTACAGGAGATAAAGTAATTATTCTTGCCATATATGTAGATGACATTTTATTGTTCTGGAATAATGTTGAGGAATTAAGGAAGGTTAAAACCGATCTCACAAACAAATTTGAGATGAAGGACCTTGGCACAGCGAAGTTGATGTTGGGAATACGAATAGCACAAGATAGTGAAGGGATCAAACTGGATCAGAAGGGATACATAGAGAAGGTTATTCGTACATTTGGAATGGAGAACTGTAAACCAGTTGCTACTCCAGCAGTACCAGGACAAAGGCTAGAGAGGCCACAGCTTGATCAAGAACTTGATGAAAAAGTACCGTATCGCGCATTGATTGGTTCACTGATGTACCTTGCTGTTTGTACGCGCCCTGACATAGCACACACAGTAAGTCAGCTCAGTCAGTTTAACAACAGCTACGGAGACGAGCATTGGATAGCTGCAAAGAGAGTGCTCCGCTATTTGATGGGAACCAAGGATCTAGCATTATTCTATAGAAGGGGAAACCAAAATGAGTTTGTATTAGGTTATGCTGATGCAGATCACGCCGGAGACTTTGATAGAAGATCAAATTCAGGTTGGGTATTTTTATCTCAAGGAGGAGCTATTTCTTGGAAGAGCAAGAAACAACGTACAGTGGCAATATCGTCTGCAGAAGCTGAGTATGTAGCGTTATCAGAGGCTGCAAAAGAGGCAATTTTCATTCGCAGGTTTATTGCAGAATTAAGAGATGGACCCAATCCCGCAATCTCAATTTTCACTGATAGTCAGTCGGCTATGGCAATTGCTAAGAATCCTGTACATCACCAGCGTACGAAGCATGTGGATGTAAGATATCACTTTGTACGTGAGGCGATTGAGAATGGTGACATTCATTTGAGGTACAAGGAAACTAATAGAATGACAGCTGATGTTTTGACAAAGTGTTTGTTGAGAGGTAAATTTGAATGGTGTGTGAAAAGCATGGGTTTGAGTTGTGTGTGAATAAGATGGCTGTTTATATGGTAGGTACACTAACAGGCATGAGATTAAGGAGGAGTGTTAGAGCGACAAATTGCTAGGAGTTTATATTTGCGTGTAATCTCATTGCTGTTATTCGTATGGTTTGTGGTTGTCAGAATTATTTGAATATACTGACTGACATGCACTTCAAGTTTTGGTTGTTACTTGCTTAGATACGTTGTTTGTACTCATGTGTTCTATTTTGTTTGTAAATATATATTAAGTCAATATTAGCTGGCATTCTTTATTTATTATATATGATCGAGGTTATCTAGTCTTCGATCAGATACATAAATTGTTATTTATGTGTCGATAGAATACAAAGGCATGTCGTTTATACACTATCAGCTACAATACGGATACTGTTGAATAATTTATAAAAATTCCAATTTTCTGCTCAAATTGCAGCTCGAGAAACGCATGATAATTGTACTCTTTGTAAGTATATTATTCAATAACCACAGCTTCTAGAGAATTTACAACTTTACTATTTTGATACCTAATATTACAGCTATGAAATGTCATTTATCGCATTCGTGTACACCATTTTTATCGGGTGGGTTAAACCTCTATAGAACTTCTAGCATTGTCCTTTAACATCAATCTCTCCTTTTCATTTTATATAGCGAATGACAAGGATACACTCTTGTCAATTTTAAGTTTAGGTTTAGAGAATCATGGCAGAATCGACACCAATGTGTAAGTGTGCAGCGACGAGCGTATTTACCATATGTAGTAGATATTTTTGGGCCGCTTCCATGCAGTTATAATACGGCATCTAGTCATATAAATGAATGAATTCTTTTTGCACTACCTTAAAATTTTTGCTAAAATTCTCCGGTTGACTGGTAGAGAATGCCTAATGGCATTAAGTCCGCCACTTGTACATACTTTTGTGCAATAAAGTATAAATAAATAAATAAAATAAATAAATAAAAAAAAAAAAAAATTTAAGGCTAAAATTTTTCCACACAATATCGCTGCATCAAACTCATTTCTAAGGCCGTTATTTGTTTAAATAAACTTGGGTATGGCCAAAGCAAATTATGTCAAGACCTTTATGCTGTTCATACTTACCAGTCGAAGGTAAAGTTGATTTAATGACAGTGTATTATTCGCGATCTTCTCGAGAATTGCCAAGCACACAGTAAACATTTGCACAGCGACCGAGTATTGTTTGCCAAGGACTTGATGTGGTTAAACAATTTGACGTCATACAAATAAAAACACTATGGACTTCCATTAAGGATGCATGCGTACACTATTCCAATAATGCGCTGTATTGTTTAATCAAGGTCTTATGAACAAACACGGCGTTGCAAAGGGAAATATTTATCATCATCCTATGCTTATTTATTTTATAAAATCACTCCGATAAATGACTACAGCTCACCTGATGTTATGTGACGGCGGTGTCCAGACACGAAAGACGCTGTTGCAGCAGTTCTACTACCTACATGATGAGCCATCCTTACCTTTCCGGCCTGCATATTGCTTCGTGTATCTGTACCCACCCAGGAGGGCGGGAAAATCTAGATTTTTAGCCCCGATTTTCGCATTGAGATTCTGGTAATCCTAAACCCACCAATGCACCCGCACTGGGCCCGCGTGGGGGCCATGGCCTTATCTCCCTATTCCATGCATAGGGAAGGCCTGTGCCACAGCAGTGGGGACATTGATATGATGGGTTCTTCCTTGAACACGGCATCCTTTAAAATAGGCGTGAAGGGGTATTTTGTAGACCAGCAAGATCCTCATCTTGATGGCTTAAACAGTACTTCTTTATGGCTAATGCGACAAGCAAAACTATTGCACTATTTCTGGACGGGTCCCCATCATATCAATGTACCCACAGCTGTGGCACAGTCCTTCCCTATGCACGGAATAGGGAGATAAGGCTATGGCCACCACGCGGGCCCAGTGCGGGATTGGTGGGTTTAAGATTACCAGAACCTCAATGCGAAAATCGGGGCTAAAAATCCAGCTTTTTGGACTAAAATCCGGTCATTGACTAAATAAAAGTCCTAAAAAGGAACATAATTTTACTTAAAATTTAAAAATTGATAGTTCAGATTCAAACCTGGAAAAGATATCCAAAAGTATGAATCTCCGGAAATTTTTTTTAAAAAACGGACATGTGGTGTTCATACGCGATAAAAGTGAAACTAAAATGTGAAGACGTAAAAGTACTACTAGGTACGTCTTAAAAACAATACTTGTGTTTAAATTCAACTCTCTTGGTAAAATCAAATATTTAAGATGAAGAGCCCTTTTACAAAATTGCGCCGCCGCCGTACTGATCGGCGAGTAGGTAGATTTGCACTAGTACGAGTATATATTGCATTTTACGGGTGATGTTTCGAGTCTTATAAAATAATTATTAATGAACTTATGATAAAAATGTATACATATTTCAGTAGTTTAATGATGGTAGATTAGTTTTATGAAAGTTTTTGATAGTAAATCTATTTAATTCAATATCAAACTACGAGGTAAACCTGCATTATTTTTTGGGAAAACTCATGGAGGTTAGATGTTATTTTTGTTAATTAATGAGATGGAAAATCTAAATTCTAATACATTATGTGACAACAATAACATATTTCTGATGTCGTAGTAACTAATTTGATTTAATTTATTGGATATTATTAAAAGATTCAGGCGTTTGAAGTTGTGCATATTATCGTTTTTTCCGTAAACTGCAGCTGCAGTAGAATGATCAGTACAAAAAAGGAAAATAGTATTTGCAAATATTCTACATTAACTTACAATAAGAAAAATATATCTACTGTTATTTTTTATTGGAAAAAGTCAAAATCTTTTCTAAGAGGGTAAACGAGGCGCTCAAAATTTTACGATGTTTTGCAAAAAATGTGAAAGGGCTCATAATACTTAAAATAATTAAAAACAATTAAAAAGTAACTTAGCTCAGGATCGAACCACCGATCATTCGGTGTCGACCCCAAGACCGTTAACGTTCGGCTATCTGTCTCTTATAGTAATTGATAAAATTACGGATACCTATCTAGTGTCAAATACTCTACTTCCGTTTCATCGAATCTCAAGTCACAACTAAACTAAAGAAGTTTTCACTTCAAAAAGCCATTATAAAGTAAATAGTTTCTTTGAAGTTATACTGCGGTGTAATTTCCAAGTTATGTGTGTAGTAATGGCGCGCATAAAGTACAAACACTTTTAAACACACATATATCTTTTGAGACTTTAACAGAAACTAGTTGACAAGAAATGATTCTTAATGACTGTGTTTTCCCCATAGCTGTGTCCTCTGTATTGAGTATGAGAAAATGTTAGCCAATTTTTTTTGCAAAAAAGCATTCGATGTAAAGCGGCTGGGTACCATTTTAATACCATTATATTTAAATCTAAAGAAAATATTTGCTAGAAAGAATTCCACGTGGACTAGGCACCCTTCGCTATGGTATAGGTTAGTACATTCGCCCGGTTAGCGAAGGGTGCAGGTTCGAGTCCCGCCTGCTGCCTAGTCCGCTGAATTTTTCTAGCAATATTTTCTTTATATTTAAACATAAGGTGTTACATGCTTTAAAAAAATAATATTATAACTATTATAATATATGTAAAAACAGTATCAAACAAGCATATTATGTCCCGTGTAAGCGGATACAATATATAGTCTATATAGTCTTAAAAGGGGAGACGGCGGGCAGTTTTTTTCTATACAAACGTCTTTGCCTGACTGATTCCTCTTTGCTTTTTATCACTAAAGAATTGATTTTAATAAATAAAATGTCATCATCATTATCAGCCTATTAATGACCCCGCTGCTAGGGCGTTTGGGCCATGACCCACCACGCGGTCCCAATGTGGATTGGCTAACGACTGCAGATGCAACCGGGATCAATAGCTTAACGTGCCTTCCGAAGCACGGAGGAGCTCGAGATAGTAAATTTATGGTCACCCATCCAATGACCGACCACTGCGAAAGTTGCTTAACTTCAACGTTGTTGTTAGGAGGCCGGCGCTGATCGTCTTTATAAACTTAAAATTCCCAGATACGAATTTAATTGAATTAACATATACAATTACACACGCGAACTCGAGTACCAAGTCCCGAGCTTCCCGGATGGACCGTTCTTTCCCGTTGCCAAAGTCTAACTGAACTGTGGGAACTGATGAAATAATGTGAGGGCTGCGTTAATGCAACTCTGTAGTTTAATTCTATAAAATTACAGTTATACATATTATTGTTGAATTAGCATTCTACGGTTGCTAAGTCGGGTTATAACAGATCGTAGCAGAACGCGCTTACCACTTGCGCCATCGAGCTCTTCATACAATACAATATAATTTTACTCATTCTAAGATCCTATGTCTTGCTTTTTTCGATAACTTGCGTTTCAAAGAAACTGAAGCCCTCAAAATGCAAAAATTAAACAAATAGTTTTATCACCACTAAATACGTATGGAGAGTTAATAAGCATTAACAAAAAAAAGTATACTATAATTACTTATTATTCTATAGGTAAAATTATTTTTTTATATTATCTTGGAGGAAATCGTCGAGAGCCAAACCTCTAATTTTGCTAATTTTATACGAAATTTTCAGTGTTAACTACAGCTGTCCCTTTCGCCCGGTATTTGCCAATGCGTGCCCATCTAGCATGAACATCGAAACGGGATGAGATAAAGCGATATATCGACATTAACTGTCTGACTGAAACTGAAAACTGAAATTTCGTATAAAAATAGTCAAATTTGAGGAATGGCTCTCGACGATTTCCTCCACGAAAAGTAGATATGTAAAAGAAATTTTACCCATGGAATAATAAGTAATTATAGTATGCTTTTTTTGTAAATGCTTATTAAATCTCCACTAGACTAGACGTATTTAGTCGTGATAAAAATTTGTTTGACAAGCAAATTCAGCAAACTCTCAGCTCGCGTCCGCTCGTAACCTTGCAGTGATGAGGGACTATTTGTCAAAACGTCTGTCTTGCCACATACCACCTATTGTTTGCAAGGGTGTATTTCTAAATCCACTTCGAGTTTGCTCTCCAATCAAAATATAGGAATGTCTATGTATTACCACTGTCGCCCAGGGACATGACCCCCTAGGGACCACTTAGGATGTCTTTAGGAATCACCAGTAGTCCGCAGTCTACTGATTTATATTAAGAGAGGAAGGGCATATAACATTTTCCCTCGAATCGGAACGCCCGTCTGTGGAAGTAACTTGCAACTTACACAAGACACACACAGTGAAAGAACACTACCTTTTGATGGTGCTGTTTCTGTGGGTGAATAGCTCTCTAGTCCTAACAGTCTCCCAGCAATACTGGGGCGGACAGAAGGACATGACGAAACTATAAGGGTTCCTTGTCAGGACTACGGAACCCTAAACAATACAGTGGCATTATTATGGTAAAGATGGTGATGATGAACTGCTTCAAAATACTTATTTCTATTCGTTTTATTCCAGGTGTTTGATCGTCTCAAAGAGGAAGTACCAAAGTTCAGACATAAGTTAGTTGTTATACCAGCTGACTGCGAAGCGGCGGGACTCGGCCTGACGCTGTCAGACAGGCAGATACTCACTGAAAAGGTAACATCTTATATATAAAATTGTCGTGTCACGGAGTGCGTAATTGAACTACTCCGAAACGGCACGACCGGTCTGAGAATCGGACAAGATCTATTTTTCATCCCCCTAAATGTTAAGGGTGGACTACCCTTAAAGTTTTTTTGGAAATTTTTTTTGATGTTATTGTTTTATGATACATCATACAAAAATACATGCAACCCTAAATTTTCACCCTTCTACAACCAACACTTATTTTAATGGCGGTACGAAGTTCGCTGGGACAGCTAGTCTTATACAGGGCGTCCCACGGCTACCTCACACGGAGGGAAAGTATATTAAATATTGAAGATAGGACATTTTACTGAAAGAAGACATCATTTTATTTTTAATAATAACTAGAATTGCATCACAGATTTTTTTAAAATCGCCTGCTACAGCTGGGAATCAAACTCGTAAAAAATTTAAAAAAATAACACGGCATATTTTATGATAACCATCGAAAGGGTTAATCATAAGGATTATTTTTTGCTAAATAACATAGCATTTTAAATGAAAGGAATGTGAATTACGTGATAAAAATAATAAAGTGTTATACAAACTGTAGTACGTATGCATTTCTTTTTGAACTTACAGTAACAATGCGACTGGCAGAAATTTGTAATAATAATAATTCCAAAATGGAAACATAAATTTTCAAGTGTCTGTTCTTTTGTTTTTTGTGAGTTTCATTTTCATTTTTTTGTTAATTTACTTACCATGGCTTATCAAAAATCTTTTTCTATCTCCATCTTTCTTTCATTATTTAAACACATATCGAGAAGGTTTGTCTCTATCAGTATATCTTTTGCAGTACCACCGCTAAGCTAATGATATGTCTTTGTGGTTCATAAAGTAAGCTTACATTAAATCTATTTTATTTTGATGCGCCATGGTAAGTTAATTAACAAAAAAAGGCAAATAAACGAAAATTAAACTCAAGAAAAACAAAAGAACACAGGCTTGAAAATTGATGTGAACAACATTTTCGAATTATTATTACAAATTTCAGTCAATCGCATTGTAACTGAATTCAAAAAGAAATGCATACGTACTACAATTTGTATATCACTTTATTATTTTTATCACGTTATAAGACATTCCTTTCATTTAAAATGCTAAGTTACTTAGCAAAACATAATCCTTATGATTAACCCTTTCGATGATTATCATAAAATACGTCGTTTTTTTTCGAAATTTCACGATATTGATTCCCAGTTGTAACAGGCGATTTTAAAAAAATCTGTGAATGCAGTTCTAGTTATTATTAAAAATAAAATGATGTCTTCTTTCAGTAAAATATCCTATCTTCAATATTTAATATACTTTCCCTCCGTGTGAGGTAGCCGTGGGACGCCCTGTATATAAAATTCTCGTGTCACAATGTAAGTTACCATGCTCCTCCGAAACGGCTTGACCGAATTTTATGAAATTTTATATGCGTATTCAGTAGGTCTGGGGAACGGCTACTAACTATTATTCATACCCCTAAGTGATAAGGGTTGTCCACCCCTGACATATTTTTTCATTAATTGGAGAAAAAAAAACTTTATTTTTTTTATAATGTGGCATTGGCAATATAAACCATATACACTGAACATATTAAAATAATAAAAAACAAATAAGTGATATAGTAAACTAGGGAAATCAAGCCAAGTACCGAAATTATGGATTAGATTCAGGTATACAGAGCATGTAGATTAACAGATAGTTGCCTGTTTTTAAAGTTAATGCATAAGAGTAACTTTTAAAATCAGGTGTCATTTCCGGTTATAATAAGGTACTGTGTGACAGAAACTGTGTGATGATTGTGATGAGCCACAGATTAGAGAGAATTTTTAAACTCTCGTTAACCAAAGAAAGCTAAGAGATTTAGGTTCTATAGCCATATATTCAGTAGCTTTAATTTTTTTGTTATGTTTTTAAGATAACCATATTTTAGATTTTTAGTGTATCACACCTTATAATTTTATTTCTTTATCAATTTATAGTCAGGGAACGTAGGCCCATAGATAGATACCTTAAAGTCTAACATATATACAGATTATAATGTGTTTATGGAGGTGTTTGGGGAAAAATGTATGGCAATAGTCTTTATGATGTCGCCTACCATCTATAATAATTGTCTGAGCACATTTGCATGTAGTGAAAATGATAATATAGTTGTGGATATTAATACCACAGTCTAATAAAACAAAAATATTTATTTTATCGATCTTTACAAAATAGATTTGTTTTTTATGTTATATAAACAACTTCGATCAGTCTTTGGCTGAATGTTACTACACCCATAGCCATTAAAAATGATTCTTATGTTTTCCAAACCGGTAAAATTAAAAGTCCTTTTTAAAGTAAATATATTATACCAAGGGGTCCGTTGAAATCTAATGACTGTAGATTAAATGATAAATTACGCCAAGAATTACCGTTTATGTCAAAATTTTTTGGGCATTTGGGCCAATATGAGCAATCTCCTTTAATAGTGTCTGTGAAGTTAGCGCGAGTCGCGGTAAGTAAACCAAATGTATAAAGTAAAAATACGATTTTCTCATATGAATTTTGTTTTGATGTATATCTAACGTAACACAGAAATGCAAAGTTACATTTTTTATAAACGAGGCCAATTGTCTCTGGTTATTGTTTAGAAATCAAGGCACGTCTCAACACATATAATTTGTTAATTACTATAATCATTTTAAGCATTAAACTGCTAGATTTATAAATCTAAAGAACATCTAACTCGGTCATTCTCACGATAATTCTTCTCAATACAAGGTCTCCCGTCGTAGATTTACGAACCGATGGCGTAGCTTCTAGACATTCATGAGTGCTTGTAACCAGTGTTGCCAGGTCTCCAGATTTTACAGGAGATCTCCTGTTTTTCTGAAATTTCTCCTGTTCTACTGTTTTTCTACATGAATCTCCTGTTTTTTAGAATACGATTTTCTTTTTTAAATTGCATGTTGAGTTGCATTTTCCGTCATTAATAATGTAGATAACCTTAATAATTATAAAATAAATGTAATTGTCTAAAGAGAAAATTGCTTTGAGGGGCGGCAGAAGCCACAGAAACACATTCGTTACTGGTCTTTATCTTGATTTGATTTTTGTAGCTGTTTCCATACATCTACTGTTTTTTTCTATAACGCCTCCCGATTTTTAAAACTCGGACCTGGCAACACTGCTTGTAACGGCCTAAACTGAATAAATGATTATGATTATGATTACTCATAACAGCTTACTCTATCTATAGATGTACCATAAGTACCCACTTAAATTTGTTTGTTTTTCTTTGTAGGTGAACATAATTTTCCACTCTGCGGCGACTGTGAAATTTGATGAGCACTTAAGAGCGGCACTTAACACGAATGTGAGGGCGCCGTTACACCTCCTGAGGCTCGCGCGAGATATAAAGAAATTGGATGTGAGTAATGTCATATTCTATATGTCTGGAGGAGCGCGATGGCGCAAGTGGTTAGCACGTTCGGCTGCGATCGTTGAAGTTAAGCAACTTTCGCAGTGGTCGGTCATTGGATGGGTGACCAAAAATTTACTATCTTGAGCTCCTCTGTGCTTCGGAAGGCACGTTAAGCCGTTGGTCCCGGCTGCATCTGCAGTCGTTAGCACCCACCAATCCGCACTGGGCCCGCGTGGTGGGTCATGGCCCAAAACTCCCTATTCCATCCATAGGGAAGGCCTGTGCCCCAGCAGTGGGGATATTATAAGGCTGATGATGATGATGATGAATGTCATATTGTGATCATCATCAGCCTATTAATGGAGGCCTTCCCTATGGAGGAATAGGCCATGACTTGCTACAGTGGGGTGTATCTTGTGTGCTGACAACTGCAGGTGCAGCCAGGGCCGACAGCTTAACGCGCCTTTCAAAGCACGGAGAAGCTCGAGATAATAAGTTTTTGGTCACCCATCCGATAACCGGCCATTCCGAAAGTGGCTTAACTTCCACGATCAAGATCCTTTTTTATGTTAAAAGGGTGGCAAACAAGAGTATGGCCCGCCTGATGGTAAGCGGCCACCATAGCCTATAGACGCTTGTTATACCAAAAATATCACTCACACCGTTGCCTCAACTAACCTTGTGGAGCCCAGGAACCTTAGCGTCGCCGCTCACGGGCTACCGACCACAACCACAAATCGCCGCCACCGGCATATTTCTTGCAGTTTTCATACATTTTATATGGACTCGCCACACACGCTACGCCGGTGGCCGCCACACGCTACAAATCGTCGTTGCTCGCTCCTTGTGGCCCGCACCGGCCACTTAATGCGCCGATACAAAACGCCGCCACACGTCACTCGCGCGATTCCCCACCCCTCTCTCCCTTACCTTAGTCGGCCGCTGTCGCGCGCCTCAGCCACTTTAGTAGCTGCTTCTAGCTTCTCGTGGCGGCGTTTGTGGCTGCGGCGTTTGGCCCCTGTATGGCAACACTTACTCACCGACAGAAATACAACACCACCAAAGGATAGTGTTATTTCACTGTGATCATCTGTAAGGAAATGACTTCCCCAGGTGTAATATGCTCCTTAACGTGCCTTCCGAAGCACGGAAGAGCTGGTGATGATACAATTTTAGTTCCTCCGACTCTTAAGAAGACCACAGTGCAATATCACAATAGACCTTTTCATGGTATTGTATTTATAGGCCCCTAAATATTATTTATTTAGGGGCCCTTTAAGCTCTTACCCCCCCCCCCCCCCCCAAATTTACGTGAACGTTGGTACCTTTATGCATTTTTCCTTTAATGTATTCTGTTTTTTTATTGATTCATGAGCAGCAGTACTTAAATAGGCTTACGATACTAGGAATTTAACGCACATTATATTCATTTAAACAAACTTTATTGACACAGTATTCAATGTACATATACATTAAGGCACAAATATTATAATTTTATTAGGTACTATTACGAACAAAACAAACTTCTTTCGAACTGTCTTCAGTCCATGGCACCTGAAACCATGATGCTGACGTAATCACTATCTTGACCCCCCCCCCCCCCCCCATGTCATCAAAAATAAGCAAAGCAAAGACCCCCCTGTCCCCCTATAGTGCTTATGTAATTCTTGAACGGCCCCTCATTAAATAGGCTAACATAGATATGAAATATAAAATAATTACAAATTCTAAATAACACGTTTAGTCGGCGACGTGTGACGCGAAGTGGTGTCAGGTAGCCTGCCTTTGAAACGCCGGAACACCACACCTTTCGGCCAAAGCTCCTCTTTCAAAAAGGTCGCCAGATGTTCAGTCGGCACTCTCACCACAAATGAATTAAAATTCACGTCGTGGCGAGGCTCCAACCTCGCGACCCTCAGGGAGAAATTGGTCTTCGTACGCAAGTATTCTGCGATCCCCTCCGCCTTTGTGGTGTAATGCAAGCGAGACAGATACAGTAGCGTCACAGGTATCGCTGAACGCAGCAGGTTATTCGGTCCGATCGGGGCGACACCGCACTGATTGTGACGAGTGGGCTTCCTCTTCTTCCTCTCCACCGTGATGAAACCCTCTTCGTCACAATTACGGTTAGGTGTTTCTGTCGGAGTTGCACAAGGGATGTCTTGGCTACCCTTCTTCTATTTTAGCCAGTGAGTGGGCAGGCGCGGTCGCAGCCTGAAATTTTGGAGGTGGTCACTCACTACACTAACAAAAAAAACCGGCCAAGTGCGAGTCAAACTCGCGCACCGAGGGTTCCGTACACAGCTGAATTTTCAAAAAATTTTATATTAAATGATGTAATTAAAAATTTGCGGTTTTCGCAATTTTTCCTTTATCTGTACTATAAGACGTTACTTTGTACCAAATTTCAAGATTCTAACTTCACGGGAAGTACCCTGTAGGTTTTGATTACTAAAACTACGTAGTTCGGTTCCTTGTTTCTAAACTAGTACTAGAAGCAATTTACAATTCATTTTGGCCATCGTACGTAGTTCATAAAAACACCACTAGATGTCAGCAAACTATAAATTTATCGCTGTTAGGAAATAGCTAGAAATTTCCTTTTATTATTTGGCAAATTTTTGAGACTTTTCAATTTGACCTTAGATTGGAGGACATTTTTATTTGTATTGAAACGAAAACAATAAAATCAGTACCCTTAGTACGAGTGCGAGCTCACGAAAACTATCATAGTTTTCGTAATTGTAAAACTCGTACTAAGGGTACAGCAATGCGGGTCGGGTGACATGGTGCAGGGATATTGTCTGGTTTTTAGTGGCCCTGTTCAGGGCGTAGGTAGGGCCCTGTGCACTGCCCCGGCCACGCTGGGAAGCTGCTGGGTGCGGAGTCGCGGAAGAATCCCTTAATGGGGACTCCGCGGCTTCGCATTAAGCAGTGTAGAAGGTATTCGCAGGATTTTTTAGCGGATATTATGCCGTAAAGCGCCCGTAAGAGTTGCGGGGTCCTCGGTGGGGAGCCACTGGGGTTTTTTAAGACTTGCGGGAGCCTGGTGTGAGGTCCGTTCGGCGGTGTGCCTCTTAAAGGCGCCGTCGTCTGTAAAAAGATTTTTTACCTGCGTAATAAAAATAGGGCCCTGTACACTTCAGCTGGCCTCAAGGATGGCTGAAGTGGACAGGGAGGAGTCCCACATACCTTCTTCTCGCTCCCCCAGTGGTTGAAGGATGCGTAAGGTATTTCCCAGACAAAAACAAAATCCGCTGTCTAATTTTATTTCCCTAACTTAATATTATTGCAGGTGTTAATGCACATATCGACGGCGTATTCGAACTCGCATCTTCATTTCGTCGAGGAAAGATTCTACTCCTGCGACGTGACTTGCAACCAACTTCAAGCCGAAGTCGACAAGATGACCGACTTCGAGATTGACAAAGCTTTACCGAGGTAAGATTGAATAAAAAGAACATAATGGCCGTTTGCGCGAATCTACAATAAATCTATAAAGCAATGAATTTGCTTAACCTAAAATCAATTGCAGAATTTGTTATACTCAAATCATACAATTGGAAGACATTCTACTGAAAACTAATGACCTAGCTGCTGTAATACTGCAAATTGGTAAAATTATTTAGTCATACATTTGTACTTTAGAAGGAAAATTACAAATTTTAGTGGGATGGCCATGACTTCTAAAGAATTTAATGTATTCTAAGCAATATTAACTTTTTTTCAACTATTGAACGATTTTTAATATTTTCGATAAGTATTCTTTTGTTAATAATAACGAACAGATGATTCAATTTTGTAATTGACACTGTTACAATATAATATTTTGTAAATATTTGCCCAAGATTTGACGCTGTGAAGTTTATTTCGCTCGTTTTTTTCAAAGCTAAAACTGTCCTTAATTGGGTGGTAGGGAAAAAAAATGGCGATTTAAAAGAGTTGTATTATGCTTCTGATGATCTCATATTTTGAATTTGAAAACACAACAAGTCAAGTTCAAATCTCTCACATCAAAGTGTACGAGATTTCTATTAACCTCGTATCATGTATAGAGACTGCTAAATCTCCAACGTTAGAGTTTTCATACGTTTGGTAGCAATGTGCGGCGCGGCCTCGCCCGCAACAACACAGATCGTGGGATAGCACCTTTAGATATTTGACATTTGTTAGAAATCCTTATAAATTAGATTGTAAGTCGGATTACAGCTTATAGAATACCTATGTTGATAGATAAAAAGAAATAGATGCAGAAACTATTCAAGATTGATTTAAGACATAAGTGAAGGCAATAGGTTCAGTAGAACTCGAAATATAACAGTTTTTGTAAAGCGCGGGAATCAAAAGGATTTGGCGGCCATTTTGCTTACACAGACCACTAGATGAGTGTAGGAAATTTCTAGGTCGGATGGTGGTGGAAACGGCTATACCAAATTGGTTTTTTTCTTTTCCAACACACACCAATTAGCCTAGCCCCAAAGTAAGCACTGTAGGCTTGTGTTATGGGATACTAGGGTAACGGAAAGAATACATATACTGATACATATATAAGTATATTTATATAGAAATACATATTTAACATCCATGACTGGAGTACAAATGCTTGTGTTCATCACACAATCATCTGCCCCCACCGGGATTCGAACCCGGGGACCTCTAGAGTAGGCGACACCATGAAACCCGGTGTACAAACCACTCGGCCACGGAGGTCGTCAAATCTATTGATACTAAAAAGATATTCCTTTTTCATTAACAGGATTCTCGGTGCATGGCCCAACACATACACTTTCACTAAGGCTTTAGCGGAAAAGGAACTTCGCTTAAGCGCCGGAGACATACCAGTAGGCATATTCAGGCCTGCCATTGGTAAAAATACCTTCCTTACTTTATAATGCTTATACGCACTGTCAAGCACCAATTGAATGGCATCCAATATTTAGGATTTTTTTACTGGAAATCTTAAACTTAAATTTTATTTTTTAAAGCATTTAACTGCTAGATGTTTAAGTCTAAAGAAAACCGCGGCGGGCGTTACAGTACCCTTAGCACGAACCATTGTCGAATTCGTAACGTTTGCGAGTCCGAAATGTCATTGTCAAATGTGTACACATTTGATTTTTAGTTCTCGTTACGTACTTTGTGCCGCTGCTATTCAGGTTTCTATAAAAATGTTGACATTGACATTTCGCAATCGTAAACTATTCGAATTCGATAATAGTTCGTGCTAGGGGTAGAGTACGTAAAGCTTTAGATTTTGGGATGTAACATGTAGTTATAACATTTTACAGTGTTTGTTTTGTATAGAATGTGAAAGTACGTAAGTATACAAATAGTTTGTAATTTTTATATATACACATATAGATACTCGTTTAACAACTATAAAATGAACAATCGACACACTCTTTCCTGTATTCATTTAATTATACAAACAATTATTATTATACTCTTTATTTCATCATATAGTTCAAAACAGAAAGTCAAATACACAGCAAATTATCTATCTGTATGTACAAATACTATTTTAATTCAATTATTTATTCGTAATTAAGCACTTTATTTATTTTAGTATTGCTTTTTATGTTTTATATTTCATTTCTATATATATTCCAGAAGTAGGTTGTGTGGAAGCGAACGCTGGTAAGTGACAACACCACCAGAAGCGAAAACATTCTATTATTTTTTCTTTGATGAAACTGTATTTATTTAATATGAGGATAGCTCCACCAGTGCCGTCGTTGACCTATTGGAGACCCTGGGCAAATTACGATAATGGTGGCCCCTATGACTCCAGTTACGGTTTTAGATCTTTATTCTCATAAAAAAATACAAAATTCACTTACCATGAGAACATAAAATATTTTAAATAAATATGACTCCAGTTTGGTGATTTAACAGGAACTAGGGACTTTATATTTGATCTGAGGGGGGCCCCTATCGATCGCGGAGCGCTGGGCATTTGCCCAAAGTGCCCACTGGGAAAGAGGGGTCTACGCCACGGGGTAGGGGATTGGGTCAGGGTAGACAACGACACGAGTGATATTTTTGGTATGGCAAGCGTCTATAAGCTATTGTAGCAGCTGCTTATCTTGCTTGTCACCATTTAAAGTTTTTTTTTTGAGTGTGTATGCTGTTGGTCGCAGATGACCTTTACAGCGTCACCGGGTTTGGGGACGGCGAGATCCTAAGGGGACCTCAAGCCGAGAATTGGCGAGTGCCTCTAGAGGTATTCCAGGCGGATGGCATCTCCCCACGGGGGAAGCTCCTCTCCGTCTGGAGCCTCTAGACCACGCGAACCTGAGAGGGCCTTTTTAACATAAAAAAACATACTAACCTGCAGACGTTATGAATCCTAGTTAAAGAAGAGTAATTCTATAGTTCTATCTTTATTTTATATTTCAAATTTTAAATAAAATAATCACTAAATTTTTTACACATTTCTCATCTACACAAATTAATGTATAATTTGTGTAAAAATATAGTGTGTTCGTGTGTTCAGTGTTCTCCGGGTCAACTTAATCGTTTTAATTAACTTTAAAAACGTTCTTTTAACCTTGTTATGGACGGTTACTTTCGCTCTTGTTCTTTTATAAAAATTGCCTGTTATAAAATGTTTTATTTACATTAATTTTGGTTTATGTTCATACGATTAACTAATAGCTATAAATACTTATAATAAAATGCATATCAAAATAATACATACTATATTACAGGAAATTAGGCTTTATATAAAAAAAATATGTGTATAAAAGTTTTTTTTCTTTATAAGGAATATTTAACAACTACACACAATTACAAGTAAAATAGTATAGTTGTTAAATATTACCGGCTATAGCTGGTAATTTCAATAACAAACATGCAGTCAAATACACTATAAAATAATCTACTCCACAGCTTACACAATAAGTGTTAAAAAAATATAGTTAAATGTTACATAGCAACAAATTAACTAGGTACCTTTATTAATCTTGAAATGTAATTGGGTCCTCTAAAAATAAATGGTGGTGCAAAATCTGATTTTAACAAGCAAGCTTAAGTAATAAAATTCTCACTGATTATCTTTTAAAGAAAATATAACGAGAAGAAAATCCACGCGGACCAGACAGCAGACGGGACTTATATTTTCTTTAGATTTATCGATAATCGATCGAGCATCGAGCCGTTAACAATTAAAATTTTGATTATATTTTTTCAGTGACTTCAACGTGGAAGGAACCCCTCAAGTGTTGGTTGGACAATTTGTATGGACCGAACGGTGTAGCAATTGGCAGTGGTAAGCTGAAATAGTACCCAAAACTTAGATTATAACAAAAAGGGTAGATACGGTACGCTCATACTTGCATCAAACAAAAACTGATCCCACGGCAGCACGAACGGTACGGCGAGATCCGCGTCACTGCATTACCGACCCGAACGAAACAGCACGTTAAGTTTCAACGACAGCGCGAACGAGATGGCGAGATCCGCGTCACTGCACTACCGACCAATCACGCGACCAGTACTCGACGTCACTACCGAATAAGATTCAAAACAAACAGCATTTTTTATGAAAAAATATATTTTATAGTACTTACGAATAAAAAGTGATGCCGTGGGTTTTATTTTAACTTCTTGAGCAATTTGAGCACTTTTTAAAAACACACTTAGGCATTGTTTTATCATATATACACAAAATATTAGGAATTATTCCTTTTTGGCGTTCACATGTACGTCGTTTGCATGTCAAGTTGTGACTAAAGCGATTAGGGCCGTGGACCACAATTCATGCGGATCACTTTTGTGAGGCTAGTGCCGTATCTACCCTTTTTGTTTTAATCTAAGACCCAAAATTATGGTTAAGTCAAAAGAACGGAATGAGATCTGCCCAATCTCTATTCTATTTCCATGCTACAGATTTTAAATCAACGAAATAAAAATATTTAAAAACACTTTTTCAAAGATAAAATAGAGTTAGGGACGTAGGTATTTTAAAATCTGGCACTCCGGGCCACTTATGATTTTGATATAATATTTACTTACTTATTCCAGCAACGGGCATCCTGAGGACGTTGCAGTGCGACGAAACGGCCACTGCGGATATAGTGCCCGTGGACAGCGTCGTCAACTGCCTCATGGTGGCTGCAGCTGGCGTGCACGCCCAATACAAAAACAGGTAACACTACCATCTAGTGATAAGGTTTCGAACTAAGTTGGCAGCGCCATCTTTTGGTAAATATCTAAATTATAGAAGCAACGCCATCTAGTGGGGAATATTAAAACAAGCTGGAACACTGCCATCTATTGATGAATTTATACATTAACGTGACAGTACCATCTATCGGTGAATAGTCAAACTAATTGAACACCGCCATCTTTTGGGAAGTTCATAAACTAAATAGACAGTACTAGCTTTCGGTAATTAGCCAAACTAAATTAACACTGTCATCTATTGGTGAATTTACCAACTAAGTTGGCAGTGCCATCTATCGGTGAATATATGACTACCATAAACATTGCCATCGTTTGATTTGGTGCCAATAGCAGTTAGTATTATTTTGTTAGTATATTTAATACCTAGATGTTATTAATTTAATTTAATTTTTTTTCCTCTAGTCCCCCTCTTGAACCTCCAATCTTCAACTACGTAAGCTCAGTGGAGAACAGGATAACTTGGGGAGACTTCATGGCACAGAATATGGCGAGAATAGACCGGCACCCCTTCTCGAACGCTGTATGGTAAGTTGGTGAAACATATTTATATTTATGTATGTACCATTTTAGGCACTATACAAGAAGAAGCGACAGAACAAAGCTGTCTATTACAGGTCAAAACAGAAAGAAGCCATAAGGAAGGACGGCTCCCGCTATATTCGAAAACAATTACTGACCATTCGCGAATGAATTCTGCTTGAATCTGCGTGAGAATGCCTGTAAACGTAACATCAATATGCGCGTTACAGAAATGATGCTTTGTCTGAGTCGACTCTCTTTACGTTCACTAACTAATACCGGGTTCACACGAGGCGATTTATATTGATCAACTTTTATTGTTCATTTGCTTATATTCAATTAGAATGAAAGTCAAATTCAAATCGCATGCATCGATTTAGCAGTTATGTTGATCAACTAAAATCGCCTCGTATGTACCGGCCATTTAATGGGTGACTAAGGCCCGTTTCACTGAATGACAACTAAGTGTTGATCTTTACTTGAGTACAGTTAGAAAGCCTTCCTTCTAACTAAGCTCAAGACTAGATCAATCACTGAGAATCTTTCTATATACGGGCCTAAAACTTATTAACTTTAACTCCATCGTGCTAAGGGTTGCCACATTAAGCCGTTGGACGCCCCTAAACTTGCAGTAACGACTGCAAGTGTGCAGCCCACCAATCCGCTCTGAACCCGCGTGGTGGGTCATGGGCCTGTTCTTCCTATGCCATTTTTGAGGCCTGTACTCCAGCAGTGGGGATATTAAAATGCTGATAATGACGACTCTATTCTGTCGCTAAGTCCATACACTGTTTTGACATATTTTGAAGTTATACTTCTTTAGGTGCGTTATGATAAAATGATGAGAGTGAAATTAAAAGATGCGCGCTTATCACTGTAACACAAAAGTAACACCATGAAGTCGGCCGCTAAACCGCACATTAAGAAAAGCTAGCAACAAAATAGAAATAGAATCTCTATAAATCGCGCATGTTGGAACGTTCGTCGCCTCTGATCACTGTTTTCACATTTATAATATTTATCCACATGTTTCTAGTTACTATATTTACAACGTGATTTAATTTCTTACAAGTGCGAATTATATGTGTTAATAAATTATATTCACTAGTGATTTAACTTGAATAATTTGATTATTTATGTAATTTTTCAAATTAAAACTGAACTTTATTGACTGTGTTGACTATCCTTTTCCGGTCCTTTTATTATTTTATTGTAATTAATTATTTGCATGCAATTAAAAACTTATTTTTAATGATGCCAAAGAATTATAACTTCTCACGCGCGTACATAAGTACACGCACCATTTGTTTATTATTCAAAGTTTGTATCGTCATGTTTCAGGTACATATCGCTGACGCTAACCAAATCCGCTTTCGTTAACAACCTCAACAAGATATTCCTTCACCTTATGCCTGCCGCCCTGGTGGACGGAGTAGCCATTTGTTTGGGGAGGAAACCAAAGTTAGTTTATCCATCATCCGGCCTAACAAATAATCCTTAAATAAATAAATATTTCCAACACTCACACCAATTGGCCTAGCCCCAAAGTAAGCACTGTAGGTTTGTGACATGGGATACTAGGCTAACGGATAAAATACATATACTTATACATATATAAGAATATTAATATAGAAAATACGTATTAAACAGCCATGACTGGAGTACAAACGCTCGTATTCATCACACAAACACCTGTCTCCACCGAGATTCGAACCCGGGACCTCGCGAGTTGGCGATACCATGAAACCCGGCGTACATACCACTCGGCCACGGAGGTCGTCCTTAGATCTTCGTAATTAATGAAATTCGTTGAGATGAACAATATTCTGTCGCAACAGTCTGGATTACGTAAGGCACACTCAAGTATGTACATCCCGGAAAACTTCTAAAAATTCATTCATAGACATGTAATTATCGCTGTCTTACTTTTTCGTATAGCGCTGTCGCGATCACGATGCGGATGTTTTCGAATTCATTATTCAAGCAATGAAATGCTCTCTGTCTTACTTTTGTGCGGCGGCCCGGATTGGCGCGTCCGACGCGAATGCGGGGCGTAGTAAAAACTACTGTAAAAAACCGTTCAAAGCATTTTGTTCGCCAAGTATCAGAGCGCATAATTCCGCGATAGTACCAAGGTTTAACTGAGCCTGCGCAGTAGCAATTTTACATACAAAAACGTCTACTACGCAAGGTTTATTTGTCTGTGATTTTTCTCAAGAAGGTTGCGACTTCCTATAGCAATGAGGGCTACCGTTTTCTGTCTCACCAGATGGCGCCACTGTTGAGTGAGGTCCTGAATTGTAACTTTTAAAGTTTATTATTACGCACATGAAATCAAAGGTTACATTTAGATCGTATTTTAACACAAAAGAACCATATCCTAAACATGATAGGCCATGCCACAGTGACGCGCAGTTCCGTTTTATTCGGAAAAAATGGGAACATAATCATTTTGCTAAGCGCAAATTTTTAATAACTGACATTCAGTGCCACATAACTCATATTTGCCATAATTAAGCCGAATTGTTACCAATTATTCACAACATTATTTTAATAAGAAATAAACCCGCGTAGTCAACCAACAAGCAATAACATTTGACATTTCGGAGACCTCACGCTACACTAGCGCCTCTAGCGGCGGATTCATACGCGATAGCCCTCATTGTCGTTCTTGATGTGGTCGACATTATACTCGCAGAACAGTAATAGACTTAATAGACTTTTGTCTTACTTTCAATTGTATACTAAATCAAGTATTATCATCCTTAACTGAGGAGCTCGATGGCGCAAGTGGTAAGCGCGTTCGGCTGCGATCGTTGACGTTAAGCAACTTTCGCAGTGGTCGGTCATTGGATGGGTGACCAAAAATTTATTATCTATCACTCCTCCGTGCTTCGGAAGGCACGTTTAGCCGTTGGTTTCGGCTGCATCAGCAATCGTTAGCAGCCACCTATCCGCACTAGGCCCACGTAGGTCATGGCCCAATCTCCCTATTTCATCCATAGCGAAGGTCTGTGCCCCAGCAGTGGGGATATTAATAGGCTGATGATAAATCAAACGACGCGACATCAGCGCTCATACCCGAGGGCAATGACGCAATCAGAACCGAGTTTTGGTCAAGTTATGAGCATTTGCTCACACATAACTATGACGCTCCCTAAATATTTACTTAATACTTAAAAAAGTATTCATTTGACATTGCGGGTTACCTACAATGCGAAGAGATGGCGCTGCCTTGCAGCTCAAGGCTAGGAAAATTTCGACGCGGCTAATAGGGCCGTGGTAACATAATGGTCAGTGCATTCGCCCGGATTGCGAAGGGTGCGGGTTCGAGTCCCGTCCGCTGCCTGATCCGCGTGGATTTTTTTCTAGTAAACTTTTCCTTAGATTAAACCACCCTCTATAGTCTGGAATTTTTGCAATAAGAGTACAATAATAATAATAATAGTACTTGTAATCCGACAAATTACAAATCTATTCAATTGATTTTATGTGCAATACAACAGTGTTAAATATGTCAGATTACAGGGGGCGTCGGATGAGACGGGGTCTGAATTACCGCGGGTCTACTGTATTGTTATTTTCAATGTGTCCTTACCATGTATTGACCACACTACTGTTCATCCACAGGATGCTAAAAGTTTACCGTAAGATACACAAGTTCTCCTCTGTTCTATCATATTTCTGCACAAGAGAGATTACGTTCTGCAACAAGAGAACGAGGTTACTGTGGGACCACACTTCGGACGCTGACAAAAAGGTAATATGAATAAACAATTCTTAAACGTCGATTAGACGTATTATTTATCGTTTGTTTTTTGGAAATTGTAATTAACAAGTGCGTAATTTGTTATTCTGTAATTTATCATATAGACCTCATTTATAAAACTATATTTAATAGTTTTTTTTACATTGGACAGTGCAAATAGTATCTTTTTAACTTAAGGTACAATTCCGCTATGGGCTGCTGGCGACACTGCGGCTAGCGCCTGCGGCTGACATTTTGCATTATATACCTATATGCATTGTGCAGCCCGCGGCACGGTAATAATATCATACAGTATTCTATCTTCATACAAACGGTCGGAAAGCGAGTCATACTTACGCCACTCGAGTTCGAGGGGCTCTCGGCGGGCACCCAGTCGCGAATGCGCCGCCGCGCCGCAACGACGACCGAACGGTCTGAATTGTTTTTTATGCAGTTAGCCGTGCTTAAACGTGCGTTTTGTATTGTAAATATTTGATTTAATTAAGTAGATACCTACATAATTTAGTATGGAAAAGAACAAACGACGATCAATATCGTACAACAGCACAACTGCTGTTTTTGGTTGCTTGAACTCTTCAATAACACACCCAGGGATATCATTTTTTAAATTACCTGAATTATTGAAAAGGTGTCTTACCTTTATAGAATATTTTTTATATACCTATCTACTAGTACGTAATTTGTTTCTAATATTTAGGTATTTCGGTTTTTCCATCGGGTAAAATATCTGGAATAATATGTAAATAAGTGGTTAGAATAAAAAAGAGACAAACGAGTAATCTACCTACACTCGCGTTAAAAACAAAACTACATAAAATACTGTAGGCTGGCGGCCCTACCGCGTGCCAACGCAACGCTCGGCCGTAGGCATTTATTTTCAAGGACAGGGCGGAGTCACAATACTGTATAGACACGGTAATAATATCATACAGTATTCTATCTTCATACAAACGGTCGGAAAGCGAGTCATGCCTACGCCACTCGAGTTCGATGTGCTCTCGGCGTGCACCCAGTCGCGAATGCGCCGCCGCGCCGCAACGACGACCGAACGGTCTGAATTGTTTTTTATGCAGTTAGCCGTGCTTAAACGTGCGTTTTGTATTGTAAATATTTGATTTAATTAAGTAGATACCTACATAATTTAGTATGGAAAAGAACAAACAACGATCAATATCGTACAACAGCACAATTGCTGTTTTTGGTTGCTTGAACTCTTCAATAACACACCCAGAGATATCATTTTTTAAATTACCTGAAATATTGGAAAGGTGTCTTACCTTTATAGAATATTTTTTATATACCTATCTACTAGTACGTTATTTGTTTCTAATATTTAGGTATTTCGGTTTTTCCATCGGGCAAAATATCTGGAATAATATATAAATAAGTGGTTAGGATGAAAAAAGAGACAAACGAGTAATCTACCTACACTCGCGTTAAAAACAAAACTACATAAAATACTGTAGGCTGGCGGCCCTACCGCGTGCCAACGCAGCGTTCGGTGTAGGCATTTATTTTCAAGGACAGGGCGGAGTCACAATACTGTATAGATAATATTACCGTGGTATAGATAATATTACCGTGCCCGCGGCATGTCGTCGCGCTCGGTATCACTTTCATAGATATTCATAGAAACTAGTAGGGTCGCCGCTGGCGCTAGCCTCAGTGTCGCCTGTAGCCAACGATATTAAACACCCTAGATACACCACGAGCGCTCAAAATGTGTCCCAATCAAGAAGTGCTTGAACTCCACTCAAGCACTTCTTGGTTCAGTCATGCGCGGACCATTACAAAGTCGAGATGCCACAGAGCTCCGTGAAAAAATGCGAAAATAATACTTAGTACGAAAAGTGTCGTTTTTTCGACAGGTATCTACTCAATGTTTGTTAATTTAACGCAATTGAAGTAAATTTTGATCTAATACAAAATATTTGTGAAATTTAAATGCATGGTCGGTTATACGTTGCCATATAGCCGTCTTTTTTCCTCGCGGTGCGTGCCTGCTATATTGCTAACAGCGCGTTCAGAATTGCTCGTAGAGTCAAAGAACTAAGGTCTAAATTCTTCTGCATATAGCAATAAGTCGTGAAATTTTACGAGCTTGCATTTCGAACTGTCAGATGTCCTTGATGCATGCGTTTTATTTAAGACCTTATACAGTATGCATTAAAGGTTACTTTCAATATTTATATAATGCCTTATATTGACTTTAACTACGCGATCATCTTACGGAGCTCCTTGGATCGTTCAATGTACCTTTTGGATAGGTTACGGTCACGATTTTGTTCGTGTTGGTGTATCTAGAGTATTTAATATCGTTGCCTGCAGCCCTTTCAGAACTGTACCTTTAAAGTTATGTCAAGATAAGGACCTGTAATTGGCTCTTTGTGGCCACTATACATTTCTAGTTTATAAAGATAAGCTGTTGGTCTTCTATGTTACCATAATAAATAAATAAATTTATAAAATAAACTCACGCAAAATTAGCCTACCGACTAAACCATCTAAAACTTTGTGTTGTGGTACAAGGGTACCGGATACAACTATATAATCATGATATACAGTATACATATAAAGGCTCGTTTTTCATCATTCATCGTACAAATATTTGCCACGCCGGAATTCGAACCCAACACTTCAGAATAGCTGACACTCACCGATTTTATCCATGTTTCGTTTTAAATTTTCTAGTATGTTTTTTTTTGTTTCTGTGGCTTACTCCGTTTTACGCAGAAATTTCGCCAATGTCCTTTGTAAAAAGTTCTTACGCAAAACAATCTTTGAAAGTTGCACAGGAAAATAAAATTTAAGAAAACTTAAACTTACCCGATAGATGGCCTTTTTATTATATTTTATCGGGGGTAGAGAACAATCGTCTGTACAGTCATAACTTCGTGGTCGGGTCTGCCAGTTATTTCAAATAATGCAACTCGTGTCATTAAAGAAAGGAGTCGAAAATGCCGACGCAAGACATACTTTACCCCTAGCCCTAGCATGAACCAAAATCGAATAGTTTGCGAGTCCCAAATGTCAATGTCAAATTTTGTATGGAATCCCTTGAAAAAGAAGAATGATGGAAACTTCAACAGCAGCGCCACAAAGGACGAAACGGGAACCAAAAATCGGTACACATTTGACAATGACATTTCGGACTCGCAAACGTTACGAATTCGATATTGGTTCGTGCTAAGCGTACTGTACCCCTAGCACGAACAGATATAGAATTCGTATCGTTTGCGAGTCCGTACAATATGTACTGATTTTTAGTTCTCGTTACGTACTTGGTGCCGCTGCTGTTCAAGTTTCCATACAAAATTTGACATTGACATTTCGGTTTCCAAACTATTCGAATTCGATAATGGTTCGTACTAGGGGACGTACGGTAACAGTACAGCAGTTTTATAGGCAATTTTCAGCGTTAGCTACCGTTGTCCTTATCGCACGGTATTTGCCAATGCGCGCCCAGAAATAGTTTTCTCAAATATCTCTCAGCTCGCGTCCGCTCTTAATGACACGAGTTACACCAAGTTACCTCTGACATTTCCAGATCTTCCCATTCAGCATGGCTGATGTGGACTGGAACGAATATTTTGACGAGTATCTCGCGGGAATTAGGAGATACCTGTTTAAAGAGAGTGATGCTACCTTATTACAGGCCCGGATGAAATGGAAAAGGTAATTTTCTTCTCATATTTTCAGTACTCATAGTGATATGTTGTTCCCGGAAATATATTTTATAATAAATATTACCACTGAATAAAAACTTTGGAAACATTCTTTGGAATATTACACATTACATTATACATTTAAATTAATTAATTTCCTGTAATCCGAATTAATTGGTAATATTCCAAAGAATGTTTCCAAATTTTTATCCAGTGGTAATATTTATTACGCAATATATTCCGGAAAAATTGGGAAGATTCCCGTAAAATTGCAGAAAGCAAATTACTTTATGAGTATTTTCAGCCGTACCTCAGCAAGATACAAATCAAATAGCAGATAAAATACATTCCAATAAATATATGATTTGCAAAGGGGCTAAATTTTCTAATCTGGGATAAAACTTATTAAGTAAATTTTTGCTCAATTAAATGGAATGCCAAAATAAAACATTTGCAATGTATTAACAGAAATATACATATTATTACACTAATATTATAAAGGCGAAAGTTTGTGGGTGTGTACGTTTGTTACTTCCTCACGTTTAAACGGCTGGAGCGATTTTAATAAAATTTGATATGGAGTTAGCTGACACACTGGATAGGACAAATGCTACGTTTTACTGTGGGAAAATATCTCTAATCAACCGCTACCATACAGCGGGGCACAGCTAGTATTCAATAAATTAAATTAATCTCATTTCAATTAATAAACATACTTTTTTTTCTATTTCAGATTGTACTACCTTCATCAGTTAGTACGAGTACTTTTCTACTGTTTCGCCATATACGCTCTATGGTCGGTGATATCGAATGTATTTTAAAAATAATAAATAAAAATATCAGGCCAAATACATGAAACACTGATTTGAAACAAGAAGTTTTAAGTTTCCCCATTTAGGAGAGATTCGGAAGATCTTCTCCTATTTAGTAAAGATACTTTCCGAATGTAAAAAAGTTGTACATCCGAATCTGGAATAGAATTCAATTAAAGTAATCTCTATCATTTTTTAGATTTAGAAAACAAAAATTGTTTATATTCGGACAGTTTCTTATGCGATGAGGGTTTTATCAACAAAATACATGACATTATATAGAACTGCCGTTGTTAAAAAAAATCAAAATGTGCAATTAAAGAATAATGAAAAGAGTCCCATCTAATCTAGTACCAAATTTAAATTAGGTACTTATTGTAATTATTACAAATTACTTAATATTACTTTAACTGTTTTGTTAATATTGTATAAAGTATATTATCACTTAATCACTTTTAATAAGATATCCTTTTCCTTAGAGAGGGAGAAAGTGGTATAAAAAGAATACAGATTGCAAATCTTTTATTATGAAATATAAGTTGCAAATATCCGATTATCTTGAGGTCATACAATGGAATCAATGCCACACAATTATAGAAGTCAATATGCCATGTTACTGGTCTCTTTCAATACCTTATAATAAACATAAACTTTAAAGATCATATCGTCTCTATTGTATGAGTAGAATAATAGGAAAATACCTCTTTCTCAAAATATAATATAATCCGCTATTTCAGTCCAATACATATTTAAAGCTATTATATAAACATTATGGACATTATATAGTAATTTTGTTTTACTGTAGGACGGTGAACAAAAGTTAGACATTGGTGCCGAATCTGGCATGATTCTCTAAACCTAAACATAAATTTGACAACAGTGCATCCTTGTCATTCTCAATATAGAATGAAAAGGAGAGACTGATGTGAAATTTAGCTTTAAGTTTAGAGATTCATACCAAAATCGACACCTATGTTATTAAAATCAATGTAAAATCAGATTTAATTCAACGTCGATTTATATCGACTTAAGTTTTGACTTTTTTTAATAATAACTGTGACATTTAGATCTTGATACTTGTTTAATAATTCAAAGCTAGACTTGTAACATCCAAATCTTAGTTAGGCTTGACTTTATTCGTTAATAAATAAAGTGAAAGTGAGATAAAGTCATTAGACTTTATTTAACAATGATGATTGGTCAAATGTCAAAGTCAAAGTTACCGTTAAACAGTAAAGCTATTAGGTAGTATATTTTCGTTCGTCTATATTTACATTCATATATTACGGTATTTGGGCATTATTTTCTGCAACATCCATCATTCATTCGCTGGAATGGCGGATAGTTTAAATATATTTTTTTTCTAAACCAGCGGCCAAAACTATTTGTAAGGCATAGATTAAGGAGTTTGGTTTTAGAGAATATGTTGTTAATAATAATATTAAAAAATGTATTAAAGAAGTTTTTAAGAAACATCTTTTTTTATTTACCTTTTTACTAACATACATTTAGTTAATTATTTTTTTTAACCTACATGCATTTCACTACTTGTGAGCCTAATTTACATAAATCTGAGGTCCAAGCACGAATATTGTCAGGTCAGAAATGTCATTGTCAAAAAATGTATGGAAAGGAGATTGCTCAGATTGGCCTAAATGCACAAAAAATATTGACATACACGGTAATTCTTGGCGTAATTTATAATTTAATTTACAGTCATTGGATTTCAACGGACACCTTTGTATAATATATTTACTTTAAAAAGGACTTTTAATTTTACCGGTTTGGAAAACATACGAATCATTTTTAATGGCTATGGGTGTAGTAACATTCAGCCAAAGACTGATCAAAGTTGTTTATATAACATAAAAACAAATCTATTTTGTAAAGATGGATAAAATAAATCATTTTTTTATTATACTGTGGTATTAATATTCACAACTATATTATTATTTTCACTAGATGCAAATGTGCTGAGACAATTATTATAGATGGTAGGCGACATCATAAAGTCTATTGCCATACATTTTTCGCCAAACACCTCCATAAACACATTATAATCTGTATATATGTTAGACTTTAAGGTATCTATCTATGGGCCTACGTTCCCTGACTATAAATTAATAAAATTATAAGGTGTGATACACTAAAAATCTAAAATATGGTTATCTTAAAAACATAACAAAAATAATGAAGCTACTGAATATATGGCTATATAACATAAATCCCTTAGCTTTCTTTGGTTAACGAGAATTTAAAAATTCTCTCTAATCTGTGGCTCATTCACAATCATCACACAGTTTCTGTCACAGAGTACCTTATTATAACCGGAAATGACACCCGATTTTAAAAGTTACTCTTATGCATTAACATTAAAAACAGGCAACTATCTGTAAATCTACATGCTCTATATACCTGAATCTAATCCATAATTTCGGTACTTGGCTTAATTTCCCTAGTTTACTGTATAACTTATTTGTTTTTTATTATTTTAATATTTTCAGTGTATATGGTTTATAGAAGTTCTCGGGGGTGTCCGTCAATAATATTCGTTTCTACAGTAATTTATATATAATTTCGAATCTAGGAAACAATTTTTCATGATTATTGGTCTTTAGGCCAAACATGTATGGAAGCTGAGCAATCTCCTTTGAACAGCAGCGCCACAGCGGACGTAACGAGTACTAAAAATCAGGGTACTGTACCCCTAGCACTTAATATCGAATTCGAATAGTTTGCGAGTGCGGAATGTCATTGTCAAATATGTACTGATTTTTAGTTTCCGTTACGAACGTTATGGCGTTGCTGTTCAAGTTTTCATACAAAATTTGACAATGACATTTCGCACTTGCAACCTATTCGAATTCGATATTGGTTCGTGCTAAAAGGTAATCGTATCTCATCGTCAAAGTTTCTATGATAGATAAGCAGCGCCCTACCGGACGTAAGAACAAACTGGTTCCATCCATACAAAATTTGACGATAACGATACGGTTATGCAGCTGTCAAAATTCTTGCCATTCCATCGAAGTTAGAGAGAAGGAGAACGATCGCTTTGTACTAAAGCATTAACCCGCCTGTCCCTGAAAATTTGTAGAATTTATAATTCATTTTTCAGCCACCAGCCGCGCTGCCGTCGGTAAGTAGTATTAGTATTTGTGAAGTTAGCTGTTTATGTGTACAAGCAGATGAAGTTAGTTGAATAATGTACAAATTTTCTACGCGGCATTGGTCATTTCAAATAAGCTCGCTTTTGTTGAGACAACTTAGCGATCGCAGCGCCTTACTTATTAGTCAAATCCCAAAAAGTCTGTGTTATTAAGAGCCCTTTTACAAAATTGCACCGCTACCGTACTAATCCGCGCGTAGGTAGATTTTTACGGGTGATGTTTAGAGTCCTATAAAATAATTATTAATGAACTAATTATAAAAATATAATTATATACATATTTCAGTAGTTCAATGATAATAGATTAGTTTTATGAAATTTTTTGATAGTAATTCTATTTAATTCAATATCAAAATAAGAGGTAAACCTGCATGATGTTTTTTTTTTGATAATTAATGAGACAGAAAATCAAAATTCCGAGAATTAAAACACCGAGATCTATGGCAAAGGTTGTCTATTTCAAAATATTAATGAACTTAAGCATATTCAAAAAACAAACTAAATACCGTGATCCAGAACAATCATAGAAAAATATAGAACACAACAGAGTAACGCCATCCATCGATGACTTTGAAAACTAAATAATATTATTACAGACAACACCTATTTTGTCCATATTTCTAGGTCACTATTTTCTACAACGATCGTTCTCCTTATCTAACCTCCATGCTTGGGCCTTTGGTTACCTTATTGTACAGTATACAGACAGGTAGCCTGTGAAATAACTGGCAAATAAAAGATATGTTACATTCAAAAACTCTTTATTCAACACAAAAAAATAATGCAAAATATACTACACAACACTTTTTTCTACATCGAGATTCGTGAAATTGTAAATACTTACATTAAAAAAATATACAAAAGCAAAAATCATATAAGTGAGAATGTTATTGTTTAATTAAGCTTACATTTAGCTGCCAGGTTTATAAATACAGTTAAAGCAATTTTACCAGAAAGAAGTGAGAGTTGAATAAAAAAAAAAGTTCCATAATATCGTATACAGCTTTTAAGGCCAAACAAAAAAGGTTGAATTAACCAGTACCCTTAGTACAAACCTATATATTCGACTATTCGAATTCGATCTCAAGAAATTTTGTATGGAAGATTTGAATTCTCGTAAGGTCTTCTTCTCTGGTCAACTTCTTGACATTTGACGCGTATCGAGATCGTATTAAACTATTCAAATGCGATATTGGATCGTGCTTACGGTACAGGTTTCACATTTTGTTAAATTTTCAGCTCTCTAGATAATATGATTTAGGGTGTATTCCGAATCAAACACCAGTACGCTGGCCAGCGGTAACGACGTCATGATTTCGACGCCATTTTGCACTGGTGTAGTAATAGTGTTGTCACTATGCGTGTTGTACTGGTTTATATTTCGGAATACACCCTAAGTAAACACAATCCCGCTGGCAGAGAGTAAAGATTTAGCTGCTCCTAATTTTGTTCGGGTAAAATCATTTAAATATTCCATTTTAACGGTAAATGCTCAGTCTTTTTATGTAGATCTTAGAAGACTTTTAACCAAATAGTTTCCAAACTTTATAATCAAACAACATTAAAGTTTTGCAATCCGTCAAACGAGTAGTGTGCGCTAAAGCTTGTAAAACCTTATAGACCATTAAAAACACTGTCAAAAAGTCACATTTCATCAAAAATCTAAATTGACATTTTACAATAAAATTACACGAAAAAAATGGATGGAATATTACAGTCCAAAAGTAATCAAAACTTTCAAAATATCCAAGACTTAATTATAACAAATTACTAATCTTAATGTATAAGTGTCACTTAGGCCTAAAGGTTTTGAGTCTTAATAATTTCAAGTTAAAACATTATTGAAAAGCAGAATAGTTGAAGTTTGAACCAATCTTTGCATATGTGGAACGATGATTTAATAAATCGAATTTTCGCGATTATCCTAGGGATTTTGCGAAAATTTGGATAATTGGACCATGGCGATGCCATTGTTCAATCTTACTGAAAAAAAAAGATACAATTATTGCGTGAACGCGAATCGCCTTAGTAACATTACAGAAAAGAATCGTTAGCTTATTACTGATATATCTGGGTGTTTGGGTTCTTAGGTTCACACGAGTAATATTTCACACAATTTCAATTAATAATATTAATTAGTGATGAAAGTTGTCATCAACACATGTTTTAAATTTTTGATGTTATCTTTCATTTGACGACTCTGTATGAAACAAAACAGGGAGAAAAAAATAGCCCTTGCTGAGTTTCTTGCCGGTTCTTCTCAGTACAAGGTCTCCCGCCGTAGATTTACGAACCGATGTAGTAGCGTTTGACTTTCACAAGAGCTTGTAACAGCCTAGACTAAATAAATGAGTTTGAGTTTGACACTAGGTTAGCTTAATGTTTTGGCCATGGCAAAAAAAACAATAACAGTTGAAGTGAGCAATATCATTGCAATTATCTAATTATTCGCGTTTTCGCGCAATCCCTAGGCTGCTCGCGAATCTCGATTTATTAAAAATCGAAAAATAAGATAGGTGTACAATGTTAATAATTATTAGAATCAATTTTTATTCACTAAATAGATCGAAGATTCGATCAGGAATGTTTGAATTTCAATTCTTTTTTTTTTTGGAAAATACTGATATTTTGTTTTCGTATAAAAATATAAAAATCACCATTTCCATGGAATCGTCAGGTAAGGTAAAAATCTACAGTCTAACCTAACATCTTAATTTATATAATTAGGGACCGTTCAAGTATTACGTAAGCACTATAGGAGTGGCCCCCTATTCTTCTTTTTCTTTTTCTCTTCGCTTCTCTTCGGGGGGTTTGCACTTTACTAATTTTTGATGACATGGAGGACTGAAGACAGTTAATTGGAATTAATATGTATACCAAAAATTAGAAAGAAGTTTGTTTTGTTCGTAATGTACTTAGTACTTAATCTTATATATAAAATTCTCGTGTCACAATATTAGTTACCATACTATTTCGAAACGGCTTGACCGATTTTTATGAAATTTTATATGCATATTTAGTAGGCCTGAGAATCGGCTACTATCTATTTTTCATATCCTTAAGCGATAATGGTTGTCCACCTGTAACGTAGTGTTCTGAAGCCTTCAATGCGCCTTCGCGCCAAAATTCAAACTATTGGGTATTGTAACGTAGTGTTCTCATATGGGTTAGGAGGAATGTTATCCCAGGAAATTGATAGATCACTACGTACACACCCCTAAATTTTTTTGGACATTTTTTTTAATGTTGTATAAAAAAATACATACAACCCTAAATTTTCTGTTCTACCACGTGCCCCAATTTTTATCGCGGTACCAAGTTCGCTGCGACAGCTAGTAAGATTATAATATTTGTACCTTACTCTATGTTGAATGATGTGTCAATAAAGTTTGTTTAAATGAATATCATGTGCGTTAATGTCCTCTATACTAAGCCTATTTAAGTACTGCTGCTCATGGAGCTTATGAAAGCTCATGAATCAATAAAAAAACAGAATAAATTGAAGGAAAAATACATATAGGTATTAATGTATTTTTCCAATATTAACGTAGCTTGGAGGGGAGACGGGGGGAGAGCTTTGTTTACTTTTACTTACTAAGGGGGAGAAGGGGGTAAATAATTGTAATAAACCTGCTTACGTAATACTTAAACAGCCCCTTATTTCTATTCATTTACTTGACAAAACATTTAAAACTCGATTTAGGTACTACATTACAAGTTTTTTGTTTAGTTTTACGGCAATTATTATCTATCTTAAATTTATGACAAACAACAGCCATAGTTAAATCAGTTTCCCTAATCTTAAATGAAAAATGGCGAATTGTGATTTTACTAATGAAAAAAAAACATAGTGAAATAATTTAAATTGCAATAAATAAGTTGTTACCGTAGGTAGTTACCAATTCGTTTAAGAATATGTTTTTATTATTAAATACGATAAAGATTTATAAACACCAGTAAAAAACTTATAACATTTACTACAGGTAACAACATTCCAAAAAATCTCGAATTTATTGTAACCCAACAATCGTTAGTTATTTCTAAGTTAAAAATAGTTCAAGCAAATTTGACGTTTTGACATTTGACAGAAGTTCTCTGTATATCTATGTATTAATAATCACTACTTTCCTAAACACTAGCTGTCATGTGAACAATTGACAGGTGTCACATGATCTGATACCGACACGTTTTTACTTACAAAAGATTAAGAAATTCTTTTAATACGTGCAAAGGTTGTAGGCCTGTCACTAAAGGCCATTTTCGTTTGAAGCCCATATAAAAAAATGGGAGGAATTCCTTTACTTATAGCTACATTCAGCGCAAGCAACTATCACCTTTATAGGCGATTATTTTAAAATAGTTATTTTCGAAACAAATACCTTATCCTTTGATGTATTTTATCATAAGGTGAACCTTATTTTAGTTTTAGAATTCATGGTGCTTTCACTATGGCCATGCATAAGGGTCCCACTCTCACTGCAATTTTAAAAGTTTCCGTACCTTTGAAGGACCCTATTTTTTCTGCAAGTGTTGTTAATTTATTTGTTATTGTTTCATATATATATATTTGGTAGTTCTTACACATGCAAACACTGAGGGTTTTTTAAAGCCTTAACATAGGTAACCGCTTGTCGTAGCAATGTTATTCCTACCAAAATGTTACCAGTTGAAATAAAACGGTAGTAAAGTACAAAATATCAGTGATATAGTCGAGATATGTGACGATTCAGACTTTGAATAGTACAACGGATCCGGCCTCAAACCTCTGTAGTTAATGTTTGGTACTGAAGACTCTGGAAAAAAAAGACAGTCTCATTTAGCACGTAAAACTACTACAAATTCAGTACTAATTTTAGTATATAAGACTAATTCATATTATAATAATAATAAAATACTTTATTGCAATTATATGAGCATTACAATTTGAATACCTAAACAAGGGGGGGGGGGGGTACTTAAAGAACACAATCTCGCTTTCGCTCGCTACCGCAATACTGCTCTTTTTCGAATAGCAACTTCTGACTGTATTAAAAAAATCCAGTGTTGCTAGTTATAACAATGTTTCTACAGCTTTCATTATTGATTATTTTTCAACAAGAAAACATAGAATGTATGTATACTTAACAAAAGAATCATGCTTCATAGTTTTTTTACTAAAATATCATGATGCTGCAAGCTCAAAAAAAAAAGAATAAACATTATACATCAGTCCAAAACATAATAATATAGTCAAACTAGTATTACTATAAAACAACTTTAAAATTAAAAAAAAAATACTAGAAAAAATTCCACGCGGACCAGGCACCAGACGGTACTCGAACCCGCACCCTTCGCTATCCAGGCGAATGCACTGACCAGTATGCTACTGCGGCCCTGACGAGCCCCGTCTGCTGCCTGGACCAAGTAGATTTTCTAGTAAAAAAATTCTTTAGTTTTAAACATCTAGCAGTTGAATGCATAAAAAATCCAAAAATATAACTTTAAAATTGCCAAAAAACTAAGCGATTCTATTCCTACATTTTTGTTCTTTTAAGACAATATTATCTTAAGGCGGCCATTAGACGGGTGGTTTTGCTGACATTTCACTAACAGTCGAGGTTATGACTATTGGATAATTACCTGTGATCTATTCTAGGATAACTGTTGAGAACTCAGTCACCTGATGACTTTTTCAGTCATGGATGGTGACTGATGGTTTTTCATCATTAAGCTTCGTCTATTATAGATAAATTATCAAAAAGTATTGGACACGCATTTTTCTTTATTCACATGGTCAAAAAATTGCAGAGATTGTGTTACAAATCAATATTGAAATGTCACATGACGTTACACGCCTTGGTACAATTTTTACTTAGAAGTGACGTCACCAGCCCCACTCCTTAACTTTAACGCGCTTTGTCTTTGTAATTTTTATAGCACAGTGTGACCTAAACCCGCACTTTACGCACGCTTTTCCGTGACCTAAGTTGCCTATTTCTGCACGGTGTGTAAATGAATTGACCAACTTCACTCATGTAGAATTAGTACATTACGATACGCGTAACTTAACTTTACTATGCCAATCAAGGAATAAACGTTCATGGATACATTGAAATTCTATTTTGTTGTAATGATATTTGATTTTTTCCTTTTGAAATATACTTTCAAAATGGTAATCTGAACCGGAATTCTTTCTTTTCAGAGTTTGACTTGTAGTCTGTATTGCAATTCTTTGTGATTGCAATACATGAATTTTACTTTCAAAACACTAATCGCATCCCCCCCCTCTTGCCCGCGTCCGGGGCGGGTTTATGTCACACTTGCTATAAAATAGTATACGATACTTGTGGCCCGCGTATCGTAATGTACTATTTGGTTGATTGACAAATGAAACAAGGAGCAACTATCCATTACTTTTTTAATAATCTAAAAATGACGAACTAAACAGAATTTCTTTATTTTACCCCGTCTTACCCCTATTGACTGCCGGCTGCAAGGGCACCTTATGACCACCCCTAAGGGATTGATCGCATTTTGAGTTTCTTATTGACCTAATCTATATGAAGAGCACAGGGAAAGAGCGATCAAAGTCACCCAAAAACTGCTCTGAGGTTAATAACGCCATCTAGTTCGTAAGACGCTAAGCTTGATTGTCACTAGGCATGAAAAGAATATAAATGTACAAACGTGATTTTGTCACAGAAATCACGTTTTATTTATTTACATAAAAGTTATTAGTGATCATAGTGTAAGCAGTAAAAGTTAAAAACGATCAAAGGCCTCGGACTCTGATCGTTTCTTTTCGATCGGATCTTTGATCGTTCTTACAAGGTTAATATATGTCTGAATTCCCAAAGATCTCTGACAAGAGAGCTAGAATAACCCCGATGAGACGTGAAGGCAAATTATATTTACCTCGGTCAAATTCAGCAATTTTTGAAAAAAAGTACTTATATGTCTGCCATATGAATACAATAATTTACCCCTTTATCTGCGGTCACTTCCTGAATATAAGTTTGTAAGGTCCCTGAAGCAATGGTTATTATATAATACATTTTATAATCTTAATGAATATTTTAATAATGTTTTGTGAAAATGACTATTGCATGCCCGATTAGGGTAACTGTTTATTTCAATTGTGTGCACAACTATTCTAGTTTTCGAACGGCTAAAAAAGGCTCTGTACAGTGATTTACAACATTTGAAACCATTTTGCTTCCAAAAAGCTCAAGATTATTTTACTTATCAGCCACAATTACAATTACTTTGATCATTTTTGAATATTTCCACTAAGACTATCATTTATATGATTTTGGTTTGGGCCTGAACTTGAAAAATATGAAATAATTCTCATTTAAAATACAAAATACTTTTTTTTAGTAAATAATGAAAGCAAAGTATTAGCAGTGATTTTAAGACAGAAATTATTATTATTGTGCCATTTCTTCAAGTACTTGAGTCTTCTAAGTTAAGAAATAATTTATCTTGTAATTTATAAAAGAATTGATCATTCTTTCCCTGTACTCTTCATATGTCTTACTTACCTCGCGAACATCGCAGCGGCGTTGGTAGCAAGGAGAGCTAATATAGTAGCTGCGGACGGAGCTATCGACGCGGCGCCGCCATATCTCGCTTGGCCACAAGCGGGCGGGCATACGGGAATGATGGTTTCTACGCGACACAACAAATTACACCATCAAGCCAAGCCATCAAGTTACCACGAGACAAGTTACCTAAACTCTAAGGTCTGTTTTTCATCGGATCTTTGAACAAATAAATAAATATACAGAATAAATACGATGGCAGCAAGGGTAGTTACTGAAGGGAGCGGATTGTCTGCCGTAATTAAGTTAACCTAAAATCTGTTTAAAGATATGTTTTCCATCACCAGATCTTTAGTGTGAACATTGTGTATTATCAAGGGAGACTACTATAATACCTAATATTAAAACGCGGTCTGTAGTTAGACGAACACATCGCAGCGGCTATTGTAGCAAAGAAAGCTGCGGACAGAGCGATTTTCGCAGCGCCACTATATTCTCTTGGCTACAAAAGGAGACGATGGTTTCTACGCGTCACAACAAGCAAAAAGTTACCTAAACTACTAACACTTTAAGGTCTGTTTTTCAAAATCAGATCTTTGGTTTAACAGCGTAAGATTACTATTATTAGGTTTGTATTGTGAAAGAGGACATTGGTTAGCAATTTGCATAGAACAAATATTGACGATGATTGTAACGTAGGGAGCGGATTGACTGCAGTAGAAAAGTTAGCTAAATTTCTATGTTATTATTAAGTCTATTCTTCTTGTTCTTCAGACTTTTAGATTGAAATTTTATTTTAATTCTAGAAGACTTATTACCTTTTTTTATTATCAGATAAAATATCAGATAAGGGAGGATATTAGTTGGTTCACAAGACAGAAAATTTATTTTGCCAACTTCGAATTCGAATCCCCGTGGGGGCAGTACTACATTAACATACAAAATACAGTATCAACTGCAAAAAAATGGTGTTGCAGTGGCAAAAGTCCCCAGCTCAGCACATGCCATGACGCTGATTTTCAGCCAGAGGCCAAGGTATTAATGAGGCTGTCAGCGCAAAAGCGGCCTAAGTCACAATTATTCATAATCTGATTCTTCTTCTACAATTAAATAAAAATGTGTTAAAATTTAATACAAAATCGGCCTATCTCTTGTGTCACACCAGGCGTCAATAGATGGCGTTGTAAAAGTTCTTTTTGCACTGATTTTTTCTCTCAACGTAAACTTCATAAGTAGCCTAAGCTGCTTAATCAGAATATGAATCAATATTATAGGGTCCGTTTTTCAATGAATCTTGCTTTAAATGCGTTAAATTAACAAACATTGATTAGATACCTGTCGAAAAAACGACACTTCACATACTATTGTATTTTTTCGCATTTTTTCACTGAGCTCCGCGACAAATTGACTTTTCAACGGCCCGCGCGTGACTGTAAACCAAGAAGTGCTTGAGTGGAGTTCAAGCACTTCTTGATTGGGACACATTTTGAGCGCACGTGGTGTATCTGGGGTATTTAATATCGTTGTTTCTACGCGATGCAACAAGCCACAGCGTTGATTTCAGGTAACTTATTTCTGTGGTTTTGTAATCATGCAGCATGCAAAAGTAATGGGCAAGAAAACTGGCTAATTTATCCCGCCAGAGGTGTTGTATGACCTTTAACAAGAAATCGAGGAAGCTGCCACAACTCACAAGGACACCGACAAATTCCGATAGACTTGGGCTACGTCTCAAACATACGCTCCAGGTGCAACAAATAGCATAGGGTCTCGCCGGGTTTCCATATGAAATCTGCACTGGCGTCTTTTTTGACATAGGTGCCTTTAAGATGTTGCTAGTAGTTTAAAATAATTTTTGATTTTTTCTTTAGATTTAAACATCTAGCAGTTAAATGCTTAAAAATAAATAAAAACATAACTATAATTTTTGATGTTACAAATATCACTACAACTATAGAAGAAAATAGTGACGACGATTAAATTAATTCAATATTTTTATATGGAAAATAAAAGATTAATATTTCATGGAAAATGCTGTTTTAATTTAAGTGACTTTTATTGAATTAGCTAGAATTCAATATGTGTCCACTTACTTCTATTATAGTTGGATACGTACTGTTTATACGTTTTTTTTTTGGTCGGCGTACCTCAAGAAATAGCTACTAAAAACCACCCCTATTTTTTTTATATTTTTTTTGCAACCCTATAGTTATTTAAAAAATTATAAAAAAATATGTAATGTAAAGCTAATTAAGCGCTTTCATGTCACGTTGGTTTCATGCGAATATATGTTTTAGTTTCGTAGAAAAATAATTTTGAAGTTAGGGGTTGCAACCCTCATTTTCCAAAAACGAATGGAGTTAGGGGTTTGATAATTGGCCAAAAATTATTTTAAACTACTAGCAACATCTTAAAGGCACCAATTTCAAAAAGACGCCAGTGTAGATTTCATATGGAAACCCGGCGAGACCCTTTGACATAAGTTTCATCATATATTTTATGTCAAAATTGAAACGTCAAAGTTGGACTTGGAGCGAAGGCTTAAAACGCAGCTTTGAAGTGACAGATTACTTGTTAAGGACCATACGGCTAAAGCGCCATCTGTAACGCGAGCTTTGCGTTTTCTTCCCCATTCAACAAATTTATTCAAATCATTCTGAGTAATAGGGTAAACAAAAAATTTCAATTATCTAAAATAATAAATAAATGCTCCACTAGATAAATAATTCAAAACAGACCTTGGAAGTAATATTTTTAATTATAACTCTTATCACCGTTTCTGCACTTTATCACTTAAAAGATAAATAAAACTAGTTTTTCACGGGTTAATGCACGAAACTTTATTTATTTATTGACGTTTCGCAGCCTTTGCCGGCTGCGTCGTCGGAATAAATTTTTTATTGTGTCCATTAACACGTGAAAAAGTAGTTTTATTTAATGAGTGATGTGCGTGAAAACCTAAGAAACAAATACACTCAAAAGATTTTTACATATTTCAAACTTAATTTAGGTTAATGTTTGACACTGGAAGTATGCTTTGATAAGAGTTAGAATTAGACATTAAAGAGGGCTATACAGAAAAAAAACTAATTAATTACAATGTTGCCTACGTATTGGAGAATATATTAAAAACAATTGATCATTACCAACATTGTAACATCGCATGCGATTTCAAAAGCGTAGAAACAGTATTTTATTTCATGTTGCAATTTCTTTGGATCTAAACAGTTATAAAACACACTGCAATTAAATTGTATAATTTAGCCGATATCTAGCTTACTGCTAAGAAATCGCTGTTGAAACTCAACTGTCTACTGGGCGGCGCTGATTACGCCAATAGGGTATTTGACAATATTAAAAATAAAGTGCCAATTGTTAGCATCTGTGTTTAGAATGAATACTGGCAGGGGTTTTTACTATTTTTGCATAAAGATAATCATAATTTTACTAAAAACCCACGAAAAAGGTAATAGTTTTCTTATCTATTGTCACGTGACCCAAAACGCTTGGGATTGGCCGAGCCTAAAATGACGTCACACGCAAGTAAACTTCCGGTTAAAGTGACATAACATTGTATCGTTTGACGTTTTAATAACAGTCGTGTGACGTCACACACTAGTAAGACGCCATATTGTTCAGAGAAAAGTTTTCGCGGCAACTTGAAAATGGAGTTTTTAACATGGTTTTTTTACTGAAATACACAACAGAATGATGAATATCCACTTTTCACGGACTCCATAAACATTAGTCAATAACGTGAGATCGTTTTCTAAAACTTGTCAAATACCCTATCGACGCATTCTAGAAAAGGCACGTTAAATTGAGACTTAACTAGCACTCGCGAATGCGTATACTAACTTATACGTAGGTAACGCGCATAAGTTGTAAACAAGTGCAGATGTCATTGCACTTTCTCCCTTACAGAGCACTGCATAAGGCTCATATTAAAATGAGCCGCACCACTCGACCTGTGTTGCGAAAATTCACATCGCGACCCGAGGTGTTCAGTACCCTTAGCACGAACCAATATCGAGTTCGTATCGAATGCGAGTAAGAAATGTCATTGTCAAATATGTACTGATTTTTAGTTCAAGTTAAGGACTTTGTGGTGCTGAAGTTCAAGTTTCCATACAAAATTTGACATTGACATTTCCGACTCGCAAACGATTCGAATTCGATAATGGTTCGTGCTAGGGGTACTGGTAAAATCTGTCTCCAGTATTTTTCGGTTTTGTTTCGAGAGCGTTTGTGACAATATTATAAACTTTATTTTGGTTTAATTCTGGTAAAATCTGTCTCCAGTATTTTCGCGGTTTTGTTTCGAGAGCGTTTATGACAATATTATATAAATTTTAATTTGATTAAATTCTCTTATAATTTTATCCTTTTGTACTCACCGAACAACTCCACTCTGCCTTCATCCGTTCCCAGCTTGTTCTGAGCTTTGCAAGTGAACATGCCGTACTGTCGTTTCTCGATCGTGATCACACGCAATGTGGTGTCGGTGAATTCGTCTGCCGTGGCGAAGTGAGATATCCTAGTAGGGGAAAAACGTGTTAAACTTTCAAGGTACACAATAAAGAATAGATAAACAGAAACATTTAATTAATGGGGTATAAATAAGTAAAATAAATAAACTAAAGACCAGGGGCTGTACTGTACGGGCATTGTTTCCCTTGCCTTCCCAGAAAAGGGAGAACTTAAAGAAAAGATAATTAAGAAAGGTTGCTATTCTGTTTTAGAAAAATAAATGTGGAAAAGGCTATTTGCCGGTATAAAAAAATTAAGTACCAATTGTTGGCATCTGTATTTTATATGAATACTAGCGGACCCGACAGACGTTGTCCTGTCTACACGTCTTTAATTTGAAAATTTCAAACTTTTTTTAATAAGCTAAAACATTCTGGACCATTTTAATGAAAATTATTATTCAAATGTTATAGCGCCGTCTGTCGGATCCAATGTAAAACATTCCAAAATCAACAACTACTAATAAATTAAAAATTAATTAAAAAAACATTGTCCAGCGGACAAAATTGTGAATCTAAACCATACTCAGATCCCCTTGAACACACACAAAAAATTTCATCAAAATCGGTCCAGTCGTTTAAGAGAAGTTCAGTGACATACACACTCACAGAAGAATTATATATATAAAGATTAGCAACGATTTTACTATTCTGAGAGAACAAAATATTAATACTAAAATGACATCACACGCTAGTAAACTTCAGAAGTTGCATAATATCTACAGCTTCTGAGTCATAGACGTTTTGTCACATAATGTGTGATATAATAAGAATTGTAATAAATAGGCTTGCAAAATGAGTGCCCAAATGAAAGACAGTATTCGATTTTCTGAGATGTTTACTGATCGGAAGCCAATAAAATGTCTTTAAATCCCAATTTTTTCTTTGTATAAACAATATATTATAATGTCAGTGTGTATTTTTTTTAATGTGTATTTAACTTACCTGTAATGTTGGTTGTTAGAAAGCTGTATTTCGTCTTTCAGCCAAGTGATAGCGGGTGGGGGATAAGCTTCCACATGGCATTCCAAGTCCATATCATATTGGAGAGCCTGTAATAGAAATTTCATCATTAATAAAGAACATATTTATTTCTAGTTATATTTTTATTTTTTAAGCATTTAAGAGCTAGATGGGTGATTCTCAGTTAAGAGGTATGTTCGACGGCTAAGCCAAAAAAATCATTATATTTGGAAATTATGGTCTAAAATCTTAATAATTTCAATTAACTAAATGTGTTCTAAATTGTCACTTAAAATTATATTCTAAATGTGCATAATTTACTTACAATAACAGCACAAAGAGGAAAAACATCTCTCGCCTGGGTTGTCCCCTAACCGTTTTTTTTTGTAAAACAGTAATTTTGAGTCCATTGAAATTTAATTATTACTTTTCTATCGGTAATAACATGAACCCTGATAACTTAGTTACAGTATGTAACCATTAAATTCATTTATATTTGCACTTTTTATAATAAATATTAATCGCAAACTGTGTCCTCCAAGTTTCGTGTCTCGCCCCCTGGCCTTAGGTTTAGTTTGAAAATCGTATTTGTTTACCATAGTCTGTGGTAGTTCTGACCTTGAAGACACCGAGTGTCACGTGAAGTTAGCAGCAGGCGCTGCACAAGCTATCCGCGCGGCAATTTTCTTGGCCATTTGCGCAACGGCGCTCGATGAGTGCAGCCGTGTTGAGTGATCGAAGTATTTACCCTGGTATTTTTTTTTCGTATTTATGTGTTTAAATACTACAATATCTATATATATTTATTTTAAATAGTGCTGCAAACCTTTTGTTTATTTGTAATGCAATTTATGATTTTTAACTAAAATGTCTCTCCCCTGCCATATTTCCCCTGGCTGTTATGGTGCCAGGCTACTAACAAAACTATAAAAGCGATGCAATAGCTCAATAACAGTAATGATAATTCATTAGAGAATGAACAATTGCATATAATTTTAGATAATTGTTTAGCTTTATATCGTTATTCTACTAAAATCTGATTGCACGGATAAGTACTTTACATCTTAATATGCACTCTAAGCGCATTGTAATAAAGTTCATCTTGTCGCTACCCTGTACTCAGTATCTCCCCTGGTGTCTCGTAGAACGAGAATAAATTAAAAAAATTACTGATCATCTTAAAATCATATTAAAATCATCTGTCTTGATAAAAGTAGCGGTATAGTTATATAAATATCGACACTTTTTGCTGTGCCGCTGCTTCCATACAACCGATTACCTCTTAACTGAGAATCACCCAGATGTTAAAATGTAAACAAAAGGATACCTTCAATGTTTGCCCAATTTTATACCTTTATATAAAAATATATATATATTAAAAAAGGATTGTAGGTTGTCATCAAACTCTATTACAGAATGACAACTAAGTGCTGATCTTACTTGAGAACAGTTAGAAAGGGATGTCGCTATGTTGTCAATGACAACATTAGTTGTCATTCTGTAATACGAGCCTAAAGTGGTGTACACATTGAGCGTTTTCCAACGCGCGCTTTGCTAACGCGCGTTTCGAGAACCAGGAGTTCTATTGAAGTGTACACATGCAAGCGCGCGATTCTGATCAAGCGTGCGTCAAACGCGCGTTCTCATATTTTACGTATGATCACGCGTTGCGCGGGCGTTAGCTGCGCGCTTCGAGATACTTGGGCCGCCATTTTGTTGTACATTTGATCGCGCGCTTTGGTGTAGTGTAGACGTCAGTTCAACGGAAAAATGGACACCGAACATTTTGACACAGATTTCTTTATTGATGAAATTGCTATTTGGGACATGAAATGTCCCGATTATAAAAAAATAAGACGCTAAAAAGACGTAAAATAAAAAAAAATACGCCGTCTTTTATAGCGACGGTAGAGGAGCCACACACAAGTAATCACTTCGGCATTCATTTTCGTACTGCTAGAAACACACCCTACTAAACGCTCGCCGAACGCCCAGCCGAGCGCGGCGTGTGTATGCAATCAACGAGACAACGCAACGCAGGGCGCCCAATGTGTACCCGCCGTAAGTGCGTAATACTATTTTGAGAGTTTGTGAATTGGTTTACACAATCACGCAAAAAAGCTGCAATCAAGTACTTTTCTTAAGCTAACATTTCAGTATTTTTACAATACCTAGTATCAAGATAATTCATTCCTGACCCATTTGGCCGATAATTTGCATGAAATTAACAAACTAGCTTAGTATTTTTCTTGCACTTAGGAGTTATTCAAAAACTGTGTTGATATGGATAAGAATTTGACCTTTATTATCAACGCATTAAAGGAGAATCCTTTAGATAAATCTGGAAATATCACGACACCTACAATCAAATTTGACTTTAAAAACATATAGGTACACCGTGAAAATTTCGTGTTAACCAAATATCCAAAAGGGGCGCAAATTCATAAATAACATAGCCATTATGGAATTACTATTCATTTAAAGTACACAAATCCTAAAAGAAGTTAGTTTTATTGAAATCAAAGTGACGATTTAAATTGTTAAGATTTCATTGAGTTGACATGGTGACATTTTCGGAAAAGAAATATATATATATATATAACTAGCTGACCCAGCGAACTTCGTACCGCCCTAAAAAAATAGGGGTTGTCCAGCGGACAAAATTGTGAATCTAAACCATTCTCAGATCCCCTTGAACACACACAAAAAATTTCATCAAAATCGGTCGTCGTTTAAGAGAAGTTCAGTGACATACACACTCACAGAAGAATTATATATATAAAGATAGTCTGAATTAGCTAGTAAAGTTTCTCAGGTGACTCAAAATTCATGGTGTATCAAAAAATCTTTTTCTTTTCAATTCGTTTTTTAAGTAAACTCTTAAAATTATCTTTCAAGTGTCAAATACAAAGGAACCTAATATTATCCTTACCTGTCCCAACCGTGGGCGTGGCACTGTGACTACAGGAGCGAATTCCACTTCCAAATTGATATTTCTACGGGCCCCTTTACCAACACCGTTTTCTGCTACGCAGTAATATGTGCCTCTGTCTTCTTTGTGCACTGCATTTATCTTTATGGTGTTACCCCTGAATGAAAACATATCATGGATGTTTATATTGAATTAAAAAATAAATTGATTTTTAAATATATCTGACGCCAATTAGCCTAGCCCCAAAGTATTGAATATTTAATTTATTTATATTTATAATAATATAGATATAGACACATGAACCCTGATAGGGTCGCGCATTCTACAATAAAATGCCCTTTATTAAACAAATAAATAACTTCAATTGAATTAACATTACTTGAACTTTTATTGAATGTTCGGATATCTTCCAATGAAGTATCCGAAAGCTAATGTTATCGCATTTTTGTACCCACAGGAGTAGATAAGCAGTCATGGTAGGTAACATTAATTGAGTAATGATATTGAATGAACATTTCCAACACTCACACCAATTAGCCTAGCCCCAAAGTAAGCATTGTAAGGCTTGTGTTTTGGGATACTAGGGTAACGGATAGAATACGTATACTGATATATATATAAGTGTATATAGACATACATATTAAACATACATAACAGTACAAATACAAATGCTCGTATCCATCACACAAGCATCTGCCCTCACCGGGATTCGAACCCAGAACCTATCGAGTAGGTGACATCTTGAACCTCGGCATACAAACCACTTTAATTTTATCGATGCATTCTTAATATTTACCTGTAGATGGAGCCACCGGTAGGTAAGATGGCGTTGTTTTCACGACGCCATGTTATTTTCGGTGGCGGGAAACCACCGGCGTAACATTCCATTTTCGCATCTATACAAACGAAAATTAAATTTTTAGTTTGTTTAAGAAAGATGATGGCCTTTGCTATACGTGTGAAAAGAATAAGAAAACACATGTGGGTTTTTAACCGACGAAAAATAACGGAGGTGATTCTCAAATCGCCGCGTACATGTTATATGTATGTATGGCCACACATGAATGGCTGGTGTGGCAGGTAGAACTGCTGTATCAGCTATCTTCGCGTCTGGACTTCACCGTCACTTAACATCAGGTGAGGTAAAGTCATTTGTCGGACCTATCTATAAAAAAAACTTTTTACAGAGACGTCTGATTTTGATAACTCTTTTTTTATTGGTCCCGAAGTTGCTCCCATATGATTTAGAAACAAAAATTCTACCTTAAGAGTTGGAAAATAAGGGTGAATGTTCACTCACAGATATTGATGCAGAGTTGTATATTACAAAAGTTACAGTCCAAAAAATAACAAAAATATTATAACGCCGAAAAGTAAAAAATAACAAAACTTTTTCATCTTTAGTCAAATTAATATTTGGAGTCGGTGTCATGCATGTCTTAATATAATGTAAATGTTTAACTAAATTTTTTAATTTCTCAGTATCTTCGCCGCGCCTCCTGGTGTACATTGTACCTAAAAAGGAACCAAGCCAATTTTGTTTTCGTAACCATTCGTTAGATGGCGCTGTTTACTTTATACATCGCGCATGGGTTTGCTTCACAGCGTGACCATAATACAGTTCCTTACTATGTTTATTGTTACCTTTTCCAATATCCTTATTGGACTATTAATAGCAATAATTTTTATAGTGGTACCGGCTCTGGTACTACATATTATTACGAAAAATTGGAATTGAAGACAGGTTTTACATAGATTACTGCCTGCGCAGACTACGGAGTTTTGTCCCCGTAATGCCGAGGACTTGTCTCCAACGAAAGTTAGTGAGGCGCACGCTTTGAAAGCAATATTCTGAGATAAAAGTTGTATTGTAATAAATAAGTTTAAGAAAATGAGAAGACGAGACACTCTAAAATAGAACACTGGTTCCATCCCTTTATATCGGATTGATTTATTAATTTGTATTGTTGACATTATTTATTATGCTTTCACTATAATGTTGAAAAAAACAAAGTTTCATGATTTTTCTGAAAGATAATTAAATATTTATGCGTAAAGCGATGCAAAACATACGAACAACATAATTGAAGTTGATTTAATCACTTAAAATAGTAGGCTAGGAACACATGAAGCTAAACCAATATAAAAAAATGTGTTAATTAATCTATAAGTTTTTATAATTCAAGTTTATAATTCCTTGGACAACCCTCCGCAATTATTTGATAAATTCGTTTAAGATTATTTTATTTGTATTACCGATGATGAAATCTATAGACGCTAAAGAATTCCTTCAACAAGTATTTGGCCTTTCGGTCGTTATACTCTTTTTTTTGATGTATCAAGAGTTCTTTTTTCCACTTCTTTACCAAGAACATCACTATCGAGCGCTCACCGCGGACTTAATCCGCCGCCTTTTGCTTGTCACATATGTTGTTCTATTTTTTAGCTGTCTTTCGCGTACTTTTGTCCTGCCCGGTCCCTCGGTGTCCGCGGTAGTTCGGGAGACTATGTCCGCGGTATTTTTAATCCGCCGTGTGCGTTACTCAATGCAGTTGTAAGCGATCTATTACGGCGGACAAGTCCCTCGTCTGCGCAGGCTATTAGTGTTTATAAGTTTCATTTCAACGGTCTGTACCAAATATGTGTTTATGGTTGAGCACTAATTTTAAAAACTCACGAAAAGATGATTAGTAAATCAACTTCAAAACTACGTAGGTAATAACTTTTTGCTCGATATAACAATTATATTTCGCTAGGGACCGTCCAAACAAACTTATTAGGTGGGCCGATAGATATGTCTGAAAGTGTTTATTTGTATATGATACGTCAGTGTATGCTGCAAAAATAACGTAACGTATGACACTCAAGAGAATCAAAGAACAATGGGCAAAACGCACCCAGCTCCGCCAACAATGTTATTAGTATGAATCGATAGATCTATGAAATACTAGCCTTTTTTATTATGACACCGTAAAAAAATATCCTGGGAGTCAAAAGATATGACAAATGGGCATATTAAATATGCCCATGTAAAGTGAATTCACTTAAAATTTAAGTAGCTAAATAAATTCACTTTATAGTGCCTTCATTTTATATTATTAGTAACCATAATAATATGCCATATCATACTATACAACCAGATATAGATGACAAAGCCTGCCGACCATCCTGCGCTTGCACTTACTGAACCACCTCAAAAAGGCTTACGGGGTTGAAGGACTTGCAGTTGCAAATTGTCGACTCGTCTTACTTCGTTGTGATTGTGTGCTCCCGGTCACTTGATTGATTTTATCTAACACGCTTTGGACATTGGAACACGATTATCGGTTTTGTCAATTAGTATGGATGAACTGAAATCACGTTTTCTTCGAAGAGTGGACAAGTTTGTGTGTTTGTGGTCGCTCCGTTTTATATAGAAGAGAATTTACTATTACGAACAGTTTGAAAAAACCCCAACCCATGCGGGGATTTTTGGATTTACTCTAACGTGGCAGAATGACACAAGGGGGCACCCTTGCACCTTGTGGAGTACTCCCATAATACCTGAGCCCTCTATGTAGTCGAACTAACTAAATTAATTCCCTTATTTTATTAATGTTCGTTCGTTATAGGTAGGTATGTATTAACTTGTACTTTTTTAACCAAAAATAACTAAAGACCCCCGGGATGGAATTTGATGCGCTTTGTCACATATGATCATGACTATAATACCTTTCAATCAAATGTAGTTTAAGCCGTGGCGGACGTGGGTGCAGTGTCCATACATTTTTGCTCAATGTCCTTTGATAAGGTACTTTCCATTGACCTAGAACTATGAAATTCCCATTTACTACTTGGGTTATCATGGCACCGACTCCAAATATCAATTTGATTAAAACAAGAAATAAAAAAGGTAAATTTAAAAAATCAAAAAACCCGACTGCTTAATTATACTTCAAATAAAAACTGAAAAGAAAAAAACAAGTCCAGTAGTCTATAATTCTGTTAATAAGGAACAAAGCTACTTTAACAGTCGGGACCCATTAGATATTCAAGAATACATAATATTTTTCAACAGTGGGTCCCGACTGTTAAAGTAGCTTTGTTCCTTATTAACAGAATTATAGACTACTGGACTTGTTTTTTTCTTTTCAGTTTTTATTTGAAGTATAATTAAGCAGTCGGGTTTTTTGATTTTTTAAATTTACCTTTTTTATTTCACACTTTTTAGTTAGTTAGTATTTTAAGACGGTATATACCGTAGTCTTGTTACTTCAGTAAGGGAATTAATATCGCGGGAATTATTAAGTACCTTAAGACAGTCTAAAAATGAATCTAATGATACCGCATACATATTTTTTTAAAGGGAAATTTAGAAAAAATATTATTATGTCTTTATCCCGTGGGACTTTTAGGATAAAATGTATCCTATGACACTCCCGTAATCAAGACAAATCTAACGATACCTCATACATCAAAATCCATCAAGCCGTTTAGGCTACAGGAGGTCACAAAGGAACAGACATACATACATACTTACATACACTCCCTAAACATTACCCTCCCTCTTTGGCAGTCGGGTAAAAAGGGAAGATACGGTACGCTCATGGTAGCATTAAATAAAATATAATCCGATCCGATACTTAAGCAACTCACACGCACGCATGCACGCACGCACGCACGCAAGCACGCACACACACACACACACGCACATAGACACTTCTGTAAACGGCTCAAGCGAAACGGCGAGTCCGCGTCGCCTTGCCTTACTCCGAGCAAGCATTAAATTTAATAAAAGTTACTGAGCGCAGTCGTATTTTTTTAATAATTAAGCATCAACATCGAAATTCAGATATAGGTTACTTGACAAAAAGAAAGCGAAAAAACGCCAAGTAATTTTGTGAGGACGCGCCATCTGTTATTATTTAGTTTGTAATTTTGTATTAAGGATTACTAAAAAAATATTTTTATCTCTTTCTTTCTATACTTACTCTCTCCCTCGCTAGCTACAATGGACCTCGTCGAGTTGTCGGATATGATAGGCGGTCTTCGTACTTGCAGTTCAACTTCAGCAGTGATCTTGTTACTGATGGAAATTAGCACTTGGCATTGGTACCAGCCGGCGTCGTTCTCTTGTATGTCCTTTATCTGGTGGAAAAAAAATATACATCTTTATGAAAAAAAATGATAAGAGTGAAATTTTAAGATGCGCGAGCGTTCACTGTAACACAAAAGTCACACCATGAAGTTGGCCGCTAAACCACACATTAAGTCTCGAAAAAAGCTACCAACAAAATAGGATCTGTATAAGTCGCGCATGTTGGCACGCGCGTCTCCTTTGATCACTGTTTTCATATTTATAATATTTATTTTCTAGTTTCTATATTCACAACGCGTGTTTTAGTTTTATACAAGTGCGAATTATATATGTGCTAATAAATTATATTCAGTAGTGATATTTTGATTATTTATTTAATTTTACAAATTAAAACTGAACTTAATTGACTTTTTATTTATAGATAGGTCCGACAAATGACTCCACCCCACCTGATGTTAAGTGATGGTGAAGTCCAGACGTGAAGATTGCTGGTACAGCAGTTCTACCTGCCACACCAGCCATTCTCACCTTGCCGGTATACATGTTGCTTCTTCACGCCTCTTTTAAAGGATCCCAGGTTGTAAGAAGGAGGGAACACGTGAGCAGGCAAAGCATTCCATTTACGGATAGTGCGACAAAGACATGAGTAAAATTTTGCTAAAATGTCCAGGAGCAAATCTACGAGCACGTGATACGTTTTGCATTCCGGTCGGACGGCTAATTATGCAAGTAACTACATTGTGCGAGCTATGAAATCATACAACTCTAAATAAAGTCACATTGATATATTCAATCTGAATTCTTTGAAATTAAAAAAACCCAATTTGTAACTCCTTTTAGGCACAACATTTTTATTTCTTTTTATTTTATTTATGTTCATTATAATGGCAAAAATTGTCTCTTTTTTTCTCTGACACTATGTGAGATAAATAATAGTGGAAATTACCTAGGCAATTGTTTAAACTTAATGTTATATTTTTTAAGTATAAATTAATGCTGTTAAGGTACAATTCCGCAATGGGCTGCAGACGACAACCGCAGGCGTCACTGCGGCTAGCGCCTACGGCTGACCGTGCATTATATGCATTGTGTCATCGTGTATCATGTCGCCACGCTCGGAATCAATGTCATAGAGATTCACTAGTTGACCCAGGGAACTTCGTACCGCCATAAAAATAGGGGCAGGTGGTAGAAGAGAAAATTTAGGGTTGTTTATATTTTTAATACCACATTTTAAAAAAAAATGTCCAAAAAATTTTTAGGGGTGTGTAACGAAGTGTTCTATCAATTTCCTGGGATAACTTTCCACCTAAACCGTATGAGAACACTACGTTACAATACCCAATAGTTTGAATTTTTAGCGCGAAGGCGCATTGTAGGTTTCAAAAATAGATAGTAGTCGATTCTCAGACCCACGGAATATGCATATAAAATTTCATAAAAATCGGCCAGACCGTTTCGGAGGAGTATCGTAACTAACATTGTGACACGAGAATTTCTATATATAAGATAGAAACTAGGAGTGTCGCCTGCAGTCTGCAGCTGCGGCCTGTGGTCTGCGGTTCAGTTCAGACTTGTACCTTTATTTCCCTAAAAATAAATAAATTTTGTTATTATCAGAAACAGACTTACCGAGAGTGTATACGTGGCTGTGGCATCGTCGTACCTCAGGGAGAACCTAGAATCCCTTATAATAAGACCTGCGTTGCTGGACAATGGTATAGACTCAGTGGTTTTCAGACGATCGTATTTAACCTGTGAACAAGAAGAAAAAGGCATATATTAGCCACGGTGCCGGTGGAGAAAACGAGACATTTGGAAATCAAATATGTACAATACATCTACAAGTATATCTATTTCTTTTTCTGTTAACAGGGTAGCAAAAAAGCATATGGCCGTGATGGCAAGCGACCAAGATAGCCTATATACGCTTGCGATCTTAAATTAAAAGGGACATCTTCCCTTCTTCCCGATACTCGCGGCTCAAAAGTGATCCGCTTAAATTGTGGTGCATGACCACAATTCGTTTTAGTCACAATTGGACATTCAAACACGCTGCATGTGCACTCAATATAACAATATTGCGTATATTTTGCGTCATAAAGATAAAACAATGCCTTCGATGCTTTTATAAAGAACACAAAATTAGTTCAAGTTTAGATAACAAATGCCACGGCAACACTTTTCATTCGTAAAACTATAAAAAAAACTCAAAAATCACGGTTTGTTGTACTCTGAGTAAATTTACTTCCATAGCGTGTGTTTTTCCTAATTTTTGGGCGGCCAATATTCGCTCATCGTGTACGTTGAGTCCGTGGCTAATCCTCGGCGGATATGTTGTTCACGTTTTAAAGAGTTTTGTCTTGCGGGCAAAAGCCCCCTTGTCTGCGCAGTCCAGAAAGAAAAGGATGAAGATATACTGTTGTAAAATTTATTTTTGGTTTCAGAGAACCATGGCGTGGCGCAAACAAAAACCAATAATATTTATTTTTATCACACGTAGGATGTGAACAATTTCGTTACTTATTACTAGGGATGGGTCGAGTTCTTATTGGTTACTCCGCAATCACTAATATTAGATAAGTGTTACCTATATATTCTGATCAGGGATGTTTTCGATAAGTTTTTTTTTCGGATCTAGTTACGGATACATGAATATCCATTGCGGATATGAAAACCGGAAAACCTTTGTAAAGTTTTTACATACATTTTTTACAATCCCCGTACCCGTAGCGTGGATCAATAACGAATTCGAAGAGTTGACTAAGTGTCGCCGCACACGGGCCACACGCCACAGCCACAAACGCCCACGCGAAGCTAGAAGCGGCTACTAAAGCGGCTGAAGCGCGCGACAGCGGCCAACTAAGGTATAATGAGAGAGGGGTAATCGGCGCATTAAGTGGCCGGTGCGGGCCACAAGAAGCGAGCAACGACGATTTGTAGCGTGTGGCGGCCACCGGCGTACCGTGTGTGGCGAGTCCATTTAAAATGTATGAAAACTACAAGAAATATGCCCGTGGCGGCGTTTTGTGGTTGTGGTCGGTGGCCCGTGTGTGGAGACACTAAGGTCTCGTGTTAAATATCAAGAAATTTTGTATGGAAGATTTTTAATTCTGGTTACGTCCGTTGTGGCGCTCTTCAAATTTCCATACAAAACTTCTTGGCATTTGACGCGTATCGAGATCAAACTCCACTATTTGAATGCGATATTGGTTCGTGCTAAGGGTAATGTAGATAAATCAATCCCTCCTTTAGTTAAGTATAAGCGGAGTCCAGTCGCAAAGGAAGCTGCTGCGGCAGAAATACATGCCGCACCAGCCATCCTCGCCTTGCCGTTCTGAGCCCTATTCCCTTCCCCAAAGAGCTTCAGTATCCTTACTAATATAACGAACAAAATAGTGCCGTCTTCTGTATAGCTGGACGAGGCCGAAGATGTTGCTTGGAAATAATAGTGACAGTCTGCCAGCCTTTCGCCTATTTTCATTATCAGCCCATCAATGTCCCCACTGCAGGGGCACAGGCCTTTCCCAAGAATGGAATAGGGAGACTGGGCCGTAACGAAACCCACCACTCGGGCCTAGTACGGATTGGTGTGTGCTAACGACTGCAGATGCAGCCGGGACCAACGGCTTAACGTGCATTCGAAGCACGGAGGAGCTCGAGACATTAAGTTTTTGGTAACCCATCCAATGACGGACCACTGCGAAAGTTGCTTACAGATAGGTCCGACAAATGACTCCACCCCACCTCATGTTAAGTGACGGTGAAGTCCAGATGGGAAGATAGCTGATACAGCAGTTCTACCTGCCACACCAGATATTCTCACCCTGCCGGCCTGCATGGTGCTACTTCACGCCTCTTTTAAAGGATCCCAGGTTGTAAGAGGGAGGGAACACGTGAGCGGCAAAGCATTCCATTTACAGATAGTGCGACAAAGAAATGCGTCACCAAACTTTGTTGTACGTGTTGGAATAGTGGCCACAGTTAGTCGGTAACGTAGGCCAGCGCACGTGGTCCTCTGAAGGTAAGGGGAAGGTGGAATAAGAGAGGATAACTCCTCAGAACACTCGCCGTGGTACAGACGATAGAACGCGCTTAATGCCGCCACGTCACGGCGTAATTGAAGAGGCTCGAGGTGTTTAGTCACCTCTTCATCGCCTATGAACTTACACGCCACTGAGCTCCTCCTAAATCTTAGTCCTATTTCACAGTTTCCCTAGCAGGTCCTGTCTAGCCCCATCTCTAGTCACTATTACTACCAAAGAATACGTGGGAGCTGTCCTACTTCTATTGAATTTAGTGTCGAGGACGTTATCTAATCCAACAGAGCGTACAAAGGGCAGGCATTCTATATAAAACTATTTAAACAATAAACTTTAAAGTGTATTTCATTAATAATAAACTTGAGCTGTCTTTTTTTCTGCCAATTGCACAGAGATAGTGAAAATAGCTTTTTTTTTTGTTAATTATCACTTAGTGTAGTTTTAATTTAAAATTAATAATAAAAAAATATTAATAGGTTTTAATTCAAAGGTGGAGACATAACCAGCAGTGTGGTGTCAATAAGTTTCTCAATGTAAGTATCTTTTGTGTTTTAATTACTTTTGAATTTTATTAGTAGCAATAAAGCTGACCAAGTCAAGTGTCTATGCCAAATTACAGATTTCTAATACCAAGATATTGTAAGAAGATGATAGAAATCCCAATATTGTTAGATTGTAGTGAAATTAGTAAAAATTAGCGGCCCGCCCTCGCTTCGCTTCGGTGTAGTGTGTCGATGTGTAGCTGAAGTGTAGACTACAGTTTTTGTTCTCAGGCATGTATTATACACAATGACATTCATCTATGATTCTTCTTATACCTGAATGCAAAGTCTCAGCCCGATCGGTTTAAAATTGACAAAGTTTCATACAAACTTTCATACCCTATTTTGTCCCCTTGAATTGAATTGATCAAAGTCCTTTCTTAGCGGATGCCTACGTCATAACATCTACCTGCATGCCAAATTTCAGCCCGATCCATCCAGTGGTTTGGGCTGTGCGTTGATAGATCACTATGTCAGTCAGTCACCTTTGATTTTTATATATATGGATATAAAAATAATGAAAGAAATAAAGGATATTTTGTTTGCCCACTCATTTTTTTTCTATCATGTTTCAAGACTGCGACAATTATATCACCACAAATAAATAATTTAACTGTTTACTGATCTGTGTGACCTCCCAACTATTTCTGTTGACATTTCTGGATAAGACTTGTTATTGTGATACAAATAAAAGAATATCTTTCACATTACTGAGACACAAATAAAGGAACTATTATTATTGATGTACTAACCAAATGGATTCCATTCAGTAGCGTTGAAAGCTATAAAACCAATTTTATAACCCCTATGACAGAGTAACCTATAGAAATTGTCAGGATGGACAGGAGGACAATTAGGTCAACGACATGACACAATATGATGGCTGAAGTTGGTAGAACATCAAAATCAGACAGTAGATATTAAAAAAAATATTTCATCATAAATGATTTGATATTACGTGATATTTATATGGTGATTGAGTAAAGTGATAATGGCTCAACAGATTTTTGATTGAGTTTAGCATGAGAAGAGATTATAACTTGGGTAATAGAAAAGGGTATTTTTAGCCCTGATAAAACCTTTTTTTTTATTTAAGCTGCAAACTCTCTGCTGTCTTTGAGGCAGAGGTTTAACTGTATTTCTATTACATAATTATTTGGTCGTGTACGAAATCAGCATCAATTATATAACTATTTAGTGTTTTAAGTTCTTTTAAAAAAAAGTTTTTTAGTAATGTAAATGTGTTCTTTCTATTCGTAATACTTGTGTTAAATTGTAAATAAAAAAAAACTCTCCCTCTCTCTCTTAAAAAATATTGACTTACCCAAATGACAGGGTATTCATTGCTGTAATGTACAGAGCAATCTAAGTCTACTTGGCCCCCAATGTCTCTTATCTGCTCTTGGGTGATGTGCGAAATAGTCGGAGTCCTTTGGCTGTTTGCTGTAACATACCAAAAGAATAAAAATATTTAAGTGGTTGAGGCGTTCTGCAGCAATGATTAAAGTTAAGCAACTTTCGCAGTTGTCGGTCTTTGGATGGGTGAACAAAAATTTACTATCTGTGCTTCATAAGACATGATAAAACATTGGTCATGGCTATGGCTTATGATTTCATTTTGTTATTTCTAGCCACCTGAGGTTTTCAAATGTCTCGCGCTGTTTTTTTTTCTTTTGCATTGGTAATAACAATATTAAATAAAATGAGCGTGAGGTATTTGAAAACCTTCGGCAGTCAGAAATAACAAAATGAAATTACTTACATGATAAATTTAACTATACAACTTCATAAAAAATTATAAAAATAAGAAGACTGGTCTAACTACAAAAGAGTTACAATAATGTTTTTAACCTTGTTTATGTAAATTTTGTAAGACAATTTTTCTTTAACTTTTATTGAATGCATGTGTAACTTATTTGTAACAACGAAAATATTTAAGAAATAGTACCTATATTATCATTGCAAAAATTGCAAAGAATCTTTTTGAGGCACAGACAACAGTGTCGATTCTGACATGATTCTCTAAACCCAAGAAGCTTATTTATACAACACTGGAGATTGCAGTGCAAACAATACCTTGAAGTGAAAAAATGTGGCCTTGAATGACGTCACATATGTTTGTTATCTCTTTCTAAGGGTGACCATGTTGGAATATACGTTTAGGATACATACTTACTGGTATCGTCTTTAAACAATTTATAAATCAAAGCGTTGGAGTTGATAGGAACTTGGGAACACATTATTTAATAGTAATAAAATTCACAAGTACAAAAATCATTTTATTCATATTAGATGCATCTTATGCAATAACAAAAACGTTTATAAAAAATTGAACAAGAATATGCAAACCCTTTTTAAAATCGCCAGAAATGCCATTTACTAAGAACGGACTAGAAACTCTAAGCTACATATTTTGGCTGATAAATAAAATTGACCTTTTAATGGTATTGTTACGTGTCGGGATGGGGTTCGAAATTATATGCCAGTTCACGATTGACAGTTCTTTATTCACCACACAGTTCACACAATTAACACACAATGCTGTCGATTCTGGCAGGATTCTCTAAACTTAAAACTAAATTTAACATCAGTCTGTCCTTTTCATTCTGTATAGAGAATGACAAAGATACACTGTTGTCAAATTTAAGTTTAGCTTTAGATAATCACGCCAGAATTGACACCAGTGATAATTACAAAACACTCACTAAACACTTTATTTCACTATACAAGTCTCTAAACAATCTCACTTGAACACTTTTGTTGCACTTTGATCCCCTTTGGATTCGCTCCGAAATCGCTGTTGAAACTCAAATGTCTCTGCGCGGCGCCAATCGATGCATTCTAGAAAGTACCTGTTAACTTGAGAATTACCTAGCTCCCGCGAGTACGAAATACCTACTTATACCTACGCAGGTAACACGCATAACTTATAAACAAGTGCAGATATCGTTGCACTTTCTCCTTTACGTCGCACTGCATAAGGCTCATTTTAGAATGAGCCGCCTTACTCGACTTCCATCGCGACCCGCGGTGCTCTGGCAAATTCGATCTCTAGCACATTCGCGGTTCCGTTTCGAGAGCGTTTGTGACAGTATAATGGACAACCAAGAATTTCTTTTAATGACATCTTTCGGGAAGCTGAAACATAAACAAAGGTATAAGACCGCTGCTAGATAGCTGTTATTAAATAGGTTTTCTACATCTAATTAACATGATCTACTACAGTATTTATTATAAACTTATTTTCATATTTTGAACTTTGTAATTAATATTTACAATAATACTTATGTATTTTAACTTTCTCAAAATATCTCAAGTGTAGTGATAATGGTTACCCTACAAAACCAAAATTTATATTATTTTAATTTAATAAACTGCTGAATATTGTACGAAATGTAGTGAATAAAACAAGAATAACGTTAATTTATAGCCTCAGGACACTATGATTTATGAATACTAATGTTTTATTATGATTACAACATAAAAATAATTTTATTTCGGTATTGGCGTAATGTAATAGACTTACCTGTGAAATTTAGTGCTGGAATTTGGTTCCCAAACACTTCTGCAATCTCGCACAACACAATACATATTATAAATAGCAAATTGAACAATTTAACACTTTATAATAATAATCTAAACATTCGAAGCGGTAGATATTTTTTGACAGATCGGAGATATTCTTCAGTTGATTTTTTAATTAGTGTTGCTATTATACCAAAATGTTAGCAACCAGCAAACAGGGAAATAAAGGGCGAATTTATTATTTAGTTTTAAATATTGATTTCAAAGTAGTTAGTTAGAATTTGTCACACTCATCTTATAATAGTAATACAAGAGTAGGACTTCTGGAGATTGTAAAACTGATTGATATCTTGCATAGTTCTGTTTATTTTCACTTTCTGATTGGAATTTCTTGTATTTAACATGGTAATTTCAGATAGTGTGTGAGAGAGATAAAAAACATCATGGGGTTAATGAACTCATCTTCATACAGAAGTTCTACATGCAATCTCCAGTGTTGTATATAAGCTTCTTGTCTAAACCTAAACTTAAATTTGACAACAGTGTAGGATAAACTGCTGTTGTCATTATCTACACAGAATGAGAAGGAGAGACTGATGTTAAATTAAGTTTTAGAGAATCATGCCAGAATTGACACCATTGTATTTATTTATTAGACAGATATATGTGGCTTCCTGACCCCTCAGTTTAATTCATTGTATTGTTTGACTTTATGGAACTGAAATCTTTTGATTCAGTCTTCTAGAGATGTAAATCAGCATTCAAATGCATTTTAATAATAAAATTATTTTTGAATAATACAATCTACCTGTTTATAATTTACTTCAGCTAGAAAAGGCGGGGCGTTACTTTTCTAATGACGCCTTTCGATGAATATTAACAAAAAATGTATGATTACTTACTTTAAATTGAAAGTACACATAAACACAACACATTCACTGGAAATTTTTAAGGAATTATTCGCACAAAAGGAATAAGAAGGGTGTGACGGTTGCAAAAACAACGGTTCGGCGTGGTGGAAAGAAGCTGGTGTTAAGTACATTAAAACTCTATGTTCCAACCAAAACTGTTAGTTTAAATATTATTGTTAAATTTCAACTTACCAAAACTAATGAAACAGCATAGAAACGTTAAATAAATTAAATTTATGAACGCCATCACGTAAAATCACTGAACACAACGCTCCGCGGCACATAAACAATGACTTCTGCTCTTGCTTGTTCGTTCTCTCTCTTTTTCCTATGGTCTCACTGTGCAGAGAGCTGTGCAGCCAAAGAAACCCACTCATTCATTCATTTGATTGACCAATGAACGCACGCTTACAACCTCAGGTTATGAATGAAAACATGAAATACATACTATGCTGACAACTATAATGTTGCCAGATGCAAATTAGATATCTCGCCTATAATTTATCATTTTATTTACAAATATTAATAATAATTATGTAAAAAAATAAGCAGTTCTTACAATCATAAATTTTAATTGATATTATTTTCAATGTTAGTAATCTATTATTGATATGTGGCATAAATAAAAGCTATTGAATGGCGACGTTATCAATGATAGTTATAAGAATTAAGAGAGCTTCATGACCCCTCACTTTTTTCCGGTTAGTGCTTTTTAGCACACTTCACGAATGCATGTTGTAACGTTGTTACATTTTTTTTGAACTTGCAATATACTACTTCAAATTAAATTAAACTTAATAGGTATTATTAACTAAAATACCTATGTACATTATTTACACGGATCAATAAACTATGTTTTTGAATACCTATTGTTTATAAACACAAAATCCATTTAACATCGATCAAGCAATGCGCTGCGCGCCCGCTTCCAAGTTCGGCGACTTGTTTGTTGAGTCCCCCCCCCCCCCCCCCCTCCTCGACCTGCACCGCGGGCTGGCTGCCGATCGGTGCGGCCAGCTATCTGACACACTCCAAAATTGATCTTTGAGCAAACCCGAGCTCGTTCTGTGCTCAATTAAAATTATTAGAGTTCAGTTAATAATTTTAATTATTTATTAGAGCTTAGACACACATTTTACCATTTTGGAAGTGTCTCTCGCGAAAACTATTCAGTTTAGAAAAAAAAAATATGTACCTCAATATCATTTTTGAAAACCTATCCATAGATACGTCATACGTATGGGTTTGAAGTTTTTTTTTAATTTCAGTCCTAAGTATGGGGAAGCCCAAAAAAAATTATTTTTCTCTTGTTTTATGAAAATCTTAATGCGGTTTACAGAATACATCAACTTACCAAGTTTCAACAGTATAGTTCCAATAGATTCGGAAAAAAGTGGCTGTGACATACGGACGGACAGATGGAGGGACATGACGAATCTATAAGGGTTCCATTTTTTGCCATTTGGCTACGGAACCCTAAAAAGTATTTGTTATGATTATAGTATGAAATCATAAGCATACAAGAAACTAAAAAATATTGCATAATTATGATTGGGTTTCCTACTAAAGAAATAAAGTAAAAATTATATGCCAATTGTACTATAAAATCTCTTATTCCTTCACTGTTTATCCCTTAATATATAGTAATAGTCTGTTTCGTAAAGTGTAATTCAGATTGCATTCATACTCAAAATATGGGTGAACTAGGGTTAATTATGGCAACTTTCTACAATAAAGATTGAACAAACGCCTCGGTCATATCTCTAAAACAGTCATCATTCATTCATAAACCAAATGGTATTTTTACTTCACACTAGATGTCAACCTACAATCGCTTACTTATTTAATCTATTCAACACTAGATGGCGCAACTATAAGTTCTATGTAGGGAGCGCAAAATGACAAAATTCTAATTGGTTTATTATACTAATATTTAATATTGTGTATTTATTTTTCGCAGTGAAACTTCTATACAGATGTTGATTTTGCTGGCACAAAAAATCCGTTACAGCCACAGACGATAATATAGCGCGCGGCACCGGCGGAGGGAGAGTTGTCCGTTGAAGAGCCCTTTCACATTTTTTGCAAAAAATCGTAATTTTTGAGCGCCTCGTTTACCCTCTTACATAAAATTTTGATTATCTCTAATAGAAGTAAATAATAGATTTATTCTTTCTATTGTAAGTTAATGTAAAATATTTGCAAATACTAGTATTTTCCTTTTTTTTGTACTGATCGTTCTACTGCAGCTAGTTAGGAGTTAGTCTACGGATAAAACGATAATATGCACAACTTCAATCGCCTCAATCTTTCAATAATGTTGAATAAATTAGATCAAATTAATTACTACGACAACAGAAATATGTTTTTGTTGTAACATAATGAATTAGAATTTTAATTTTTCATCTTATTAATTATCAAAAAACATCTAACTTCCGGCACCCGTTCACGACCATGACGCATGAACAAGCCATCGCTTCGCTCAACCATATTGTAGGGAACGCAACGACCCGCCTCACACGACACCGCCGAAGAGATTTTTAAGAGAGCATGACTACCCATAACCACTCAAACCAAACTAAAATAGTTACTTAGAATTAAGGTTATTTATCTGTACGACACTGCAAACAAATACAAATACAAAACAAATTTTAAGGGGCTCACCAACGAAGGGACCTCACACCTATCCTTTCGCAAGTCTCACGGGTGCGAATCGGAAAGCCGTTAAGCAGTCCGCGCGGCTTACGAGCGCTTGCGGCATACTATCCGCTAAAAAACTCTGCGAATACCCTCTATGCTGTAAAGTGCGGTACCGCGAGATTCCCGTTGAACGACTTACATAAAACCTAGGAATATTGACTTTAACCATAATTTTAGCAATGGCATAAGTAGGTAATTATGTACAATCTATGAGCAATTTATTGAACCGTTAGATATAAATAAATACCTTATCTGTGAGTCAATAACTTGTCGCCTTGAGGGTTAATTCCACGGACATGGGATTTCGCTCGGACATTGAACTTAATATTTTTTTACTAAATCCTAAAAAAACGTGTGTAGCTTATAACCACGCGCCTGAAATGAAACTTCTTTAGCTCCATCTGTATGTATGTACATTATATACATGTATGTACATATACATGTTTCATTTACTAGCTGTAACAGAAAGAGAGAAAGAAAATGTGCCCACGCACTGCTTTCTCTTGCTTATATCCCCCACTCAAATCCCATTCGCCCTGCCCGAACACACTTTTCGTAACGCGTAACGCATTCGCCAGCTTACTCCCCAAGTCAAGCGTGCGTAAAGAAGTGCATATGGCCCCCCTAGTGTCGCCGCACACGGGCCACACGCCACAGCCACAAACGCCGCCACGAGAAGCTAGAAGCGGCTACTAAAGTGGCTGAAGCGCGCGACAGCGGCCGACTAAGGTAAGGAAGAGAGGGGTGGGGAATCGCGCGAGTGACGTGTGGCGGCGTTTCGTATCGGCGCATTAAGTGGCCGGTGCGGGCCACAAGAAGCGAGAAACGACGATTTGTAGCGTGTGGCGGCCACCGGCGTACCGTGTGTGGCGAGTCCATGTAAAATGTATGAAAACTACAAGAAATATGCCGGTGGCGGCGTTTTGTGGTTGTGGTCGGTGGCCCGTGTGCGGCGACACCTAATGGCATAGCATACAGAAGCTTGCGATACCGAAAAATATCACTCGTGCCGTTGCCTACCCTGACCCAATCCTCTACCACGTGGAGCCCTGGAACCAAATTATTATTATGAAACAATGTACGAATTCCTTTGAAGTGTTAAATCAATGTACTAAACATGATCAGGAGAGGTAATTCCGTAGAAAGTTGAATAAATTTGTTAGATTTTATTATAAATTTGAATTAATTTGTTACAATTTAATATAAAGTTGAATGAATTTCTTACATTTTATTATAGAGTTGAATGAATTTGTTAGTTTTCTAAATGATAACATCATCATCATCATATCAGCTGAGAAACGCCCACTGTTGGACATAGGCCTCCCCCAAGGAATTCCAAACCGATCGGTCCTGCGTTGCCCGCATTGAGTGGCTTCCCGCGACCTTTACCAGATCGTCAGTCCACCTTGTGGGGGACCTACCAACGACGCAGCGTTGGTACGTAACCGCCACTCGAGGACCGCCCCGCCCCAACGGCCGTCAGTCCTCCTTGCAATGTGCTCTGCCCACTGCCACTTAGGCTCTCAATTCTTTGGGCTATGTCGGCGACCTATGGTAGGGCTATGTAGCTCTGTCATGTACGCACTTACCCCAGTTCCTTGGTAATGTGAAAACTCAAGACTTTCTTTAATATATATATAAGTAAAATAATCAAATAGTAACAGAAGATAAAATAAATAATAATAATTGATAAAATGTAAACACTGATATTATCAACTTGACAGAAACACCATCAAAACAAAACTATATTCTTATATTTTTTTGAAGCATTTATCTGCTAGATCATTTGACTAGAAAAAAATCCACGCCGACCAGGCATCAGACGGGAATCGAACCCGCACCCCCCGCTATCCGGGCGAATGCACCGACTATTATGCGCGGTAGCATAGCCCTGACGGCCGCGTCGAATTTTCTCCAGCCTTTCTTAAGCTGCAAAGCAGCGCATTGTGTATTATTGTATATTCTTCTTTTATGACATTCTAATGTCTGTCAAATTTAGTTTAAAGATAGATAGAGAGAGATCACTAAATTACTACTCATCAATTGACCAAGAAGTATTACTTCAACAAGCTCTTCGGCGGATCTCATCATTTCTCATTCGATCGCGCAAAGATAATAATAATAATAAACGTTTATTGACTTTAAGCAAGTTACAATATACAATATTTTTAAATTAATAAGACAAAAATTGGTGATAAGAGGCACATCGAAGCTTAAATATTGTTAAAGGTGACTTCTGTTGCCAGTGGTAGGATAACCTGTATTACAGGCAACAGGGTCCCCTCTATGTACGTAAATACTGTGGCCGATTTAGGTGTGCGCACATTGGTTATATGATTAACTTATATAGATATATAAACAAGTTATAAAAATTACAGAAACCGTCAATAACTAACTGCTGCCGTATGTAATTATAAAAAGTGTTCTAATTATTTACTTAACACTCTGTCTCTTTGTAATCCATACCTTTCAGCCATTTGCTAATTTACACATTGTAAGGGAATGAATGGATAAAAGAGAATTTAATTTTTTATATAATTTTGCGCTCATATATTGGTATGTAGTTTTTTTTCGGACAAATGAAGTTTTACAAATGACATTAGGGGGCGTCCATAAATTACGTGAGATGTTTAAGGGGGGAGGGGGTCGAGTCAAATCTCATCTAATCTTACGTTGGAGAGAGGGGGGGGGGGGGGGAGGGGGATCTCGGCAAATATCACGCAATTTTTTTCTGAATGAAACAAAAAAAAACTATTTTGGTCCATTTAATCCAGATTGAACATGCTTAAGATTTAATCTTAAGCGTAATCGTAATACGATTAAAGATCATTCACTAATTCGTTCGAAAGAAAATAATTTCATTCATACTTCGACGTTATACATGACTTTCAAACCACCATATTTGTAACAATCCAACACGTTTACGTAAGAAACCCACATTTTGAAAAATCTCACGTGATATCGGGGGTTGAATAAAATCTCACGACATCTCACCAGGGGGGGAGGGAGGGACAGAAATTCAAAAATACACCTCACGTAATTACTGGACGCCCCCTTAAGGAAAGGTTGCTTGGGTCGTCTAGCAACTACTGCGACAAAAGTAGATCCCCGCACACCAAGACACTCCAGTGTCTTTATAAGTATGGGAATGGGAATGGAAGCTGTGTCGAATGCCTACGAAAGATACCCCGAGCATTGCCCTCTCCATTGCCCTTTGGGTGACTTTCAACCTTCTTATGAGGCCCTTATAAATAAATAACATGTCATCTATAAATAGAGCTGCAAAATCTCCATTTAAAATTATTTCGCATTTGAATACGAATATTTAGAAAATACAATGACCAGTTGAAACTAGGGTTGCCAGATGGCCGGAAAATACGGGACTGTCCCGGAATTTTGCGTCTTGTCACATTTTCACTCCCATGTGTTATTAGACCTTATTGTCCCGGAATCCCCAAACACCGGTTCTTTTCACAATATTACTATACCCGTATATATATATATATATATATATATATATAAGTAGGTGTACTTGCGAGAAGCGACAAAAGCATGCCATTTAAAGGCATTCGTTACTGACCTATATTTTGATGTTATGTTTTATTTCTGGGAGGGGGGGGGGGAGTGTCGCGGGATTGATAAGCTAGCATCTGGCAACCCTAGTTGAAATAAAAATAGGTATTATGATTATGATGGGGTAAATAATGGACACTTATTTTTATTATTTTGTAAATAAGCCAAAAAACGACAAAGATATTTGGAAGTAGGTTCTCGTGACGTCACTTCTAATTAAAAATGTAAAATTATTATTTCTATATTTATGATAAAGATGACGTATTTTGTAATTGACTCAGATTACAGAACAATAGGTAGATCGAACGCACGGAACACACAATAATGCGTTGCACCAAATAAATAATAAATATTTCCAACACTCACAACAATTACACTAGCCCCAAGCTAAGCACTATAAGGCTTGTGTTAGGGTAACGGATAGAATACATATATAAGTATATTTATATAGAAATACATATTAAACATCCACGACTGGAGTACAAATGCTCGTATTCATCACACAAACATCTGCCGCCACCGGGATTCGAACCCGGCCTCTCGAGTCGGCGACACCATGAAACCCGGCGTGTACGCGTGTGGTTTGTAAACCACTCGGCCACGGAGGTCGTCAGCAAATACGGAGTCAAAAGTAATTATACTTCTTTTTGTCTTTGTGAACAGTTTTTACAGAGTTTGAACAAGGCGGCACAGTTATGATTAAAACTTAATATTCACGGGACGTATTCACAACACTGACGCGAATTGATAAAATTCAAAAAATCTAAAATTCAATATACTTTATTCAGTCTAGGTTGTTACAAGCACTTGTGAATGTCGAAAAGTTACGCCATCGGTTCGCAAATCTACGGCGGGAGACCTTGTACTGAGAAGAACCGGCAAGAAACTCAGCAAGGGCTGATTTTTTCTCTCTGTTTTATTTCATACAGTGTCGTCCAATTGAAAGTTGACATCAAACTTGCAAACATGTGTTGAGGTCAACTTCCATCACATAATGTCAAATATGTAACAATAGACAATCAACGAATTTACTAACAATAAGTGCAAAGAAAAGTCCCAAAATAGCAAGAAACAATTTTCAAAGCAAAATGAACAAGTATATGAAAGGTAAGTGCAAGGTTCTCTTCAAAAATCATTCTAAGGCTGGGAGCCTTAGTTTTAATATAACTTTTGAAAAATTATCTACAGGTAAAATTATAATGATATTCGCTTTTGACTTCGTATTTGTTATGGTGCCACGCAATACGTGTTCTGTGAGCCTGTCTGTCTGTCTGTCTTTTGTTCTGTATGAGGCGGATGGTAGCCAAAAAATTTGATTAAAGAAATTTGTTTTTTTTTTTAAAAACGTAAATATAAATGATACTTCTATAACAACGTACATGTACTTACTTATGGTGAACTTAAGTGTTATTCAGATTTTTTTAAAACGTCATTGGAATCATTGGAAATACACTGAACAAAGTCTAGGTACAGTAAGCCATACAAAAGTTACAACAAAATGTATTTTTTTTATCGATTATGAATCCTAATCGTAAACAAATAAAGCTCAAACCAATTGGAGAAATTTGACAGGTTTGACTTGAATAAAACTAGTTTTTTCGATTTTTTTTTATTTTTTTATAGATAGGTCCGACAAATGACTCCACCCCACCTGATGTTAAGTGATGGTGAAGTCCAGACGTGAAGATAGCTGGTACAGCAGTTCTACCTGCCACACCAGCCATCCTCACCCTGCCGGCCTGCATGTTACTTCTTCACGCCTCTTTTAAAGGAACCCAGATTGTAAAAAAGACGGTACACGTGAGCAGGCAGAGCATTCCATTTACGAATAGTGCGACAAAGAAATGAGTCACCAAATTTCTTTGTACGCGTTGGAATTGGAATTTAATGACGTTTCGCAGCCTTTTCAGGTCTGTATCGTCAGAATGAAAACTAGTTTTATTTAATGAGTGATGTGCGTGAAAACCTAAGAAAAAAATAGTTTTGACTTGACTATGTGACTGCCTGTACCTAGTATATTTCCAATGATTCAAATAGTATTACGTCGTAGATAAGATGAAAATTTTTGTTAGTAAGTTCAAGGTTATATTATGAGTATTATCTATATACGTGACTATAACTAATCTCTTAAATATTTCTACGTTTTAACCAACTAAAATATCGCTATATTTCAGTCTAAAAATAGGTACTCATTTCGCGAGCTCGATGGCGCATATGGTTAGCGCGTTCGTCTTGCGATCGTAACCAGAAACATAATTATTTATTCATCAGCTTCATTGGATTCATTTGTGAATTTATAAAAGATCACTCCTTCATACAGTCAGAAACTAAGTGCAAATCTTAAAACATACATAGGGTTCTCTCTCAGGGGCGGATCCAGCTTTGTCGCCTTTGGTCATATAGTCGTGGTCAAGTCACAGTAGGTACAGATTGTGAAATACAGAATGTGAAGTGGGTACAGATGGAACCAGGCACGGATTTCCCCCATGACCTCCCTCTCCTGGATCCGCCCTTGTTCTCTCACCAGGAAATTAGTGTTTTTTTGGTCTAAAAGAACATTGGTCGGTTATTCTTACCCGACCACCAGTAGGTTGGCAAAGGATCGTTGAACATCCTGCGCATACAGCCACCCTTTGTACTAAATACCGTTGTGATTTTGTAGCAGCCGGGGCATTTGACATTCATAAAATACGATTTTGGATGGGGCATCAGCCTCTTAAGTTTGTGTTTCTTCCTTTCCGAAGCGGGGGAAGGATGTAGAAAATCAATTGCGAGCGGCATGGTTACAGCTATAATGCAGACCTGGAAAAGGAATTATTTCGAGCTCTTCCGTGCTTCGGAAGTCACGTTAAGCAGCCGTTGATCCCAGCTGCATCTGCAGTCGTATAACTGCACTGGGCACGCGTGGTGGGTCAGGATCCGATCTCCCTCTTGAATCTGTTGGATAGGGAAGGCCTGTGCACCAGCAGCGGAGTCATTAATTGCCTGGTGGTGACGATGATACTTATTGAATCTGCAATTAAAGAGGTACTAACTAAATCTTAATACTAGATGATGGTAGAGTTTGTAAGTTTGTTTGTAGGAAGTGAATCTATGGAGCTACTGAACCAATTTTGAAAGGTACTGTCACCAGTAGAAACTCAATTGTCCCTGAGTGTTAAAACATTTTATCACGTTAAATAATTTTATTCTTATTGATATACTCGCTGGTTTGACATAGTACTTTGTTCGGAGAAATTAATCATCATCAGCCTATTAATGTCCCCACTGCTGGGGCGCAGGCCTTCCCTATGGATGGAATAGGGAGATTGGGCCATGACCCAACACGCGGACCCAGTGCGGATTGGCGGGTGCTAACAACCGCAGATGTAGCCGGGGCCAATGGCTTAACGTGCCTTCCGAAGCACGGAGGAACTCGTGATAGAAGAATTTTGGTCACCCATCCAATGACCGACCACTGCGAAAGTTGCTTAACTTCAACGATCGCAGCCAAACGCGCTAACCACCTGCGCCATCGGGGGAAAATACTAATAAATCTTTGTATAAGTATTTCATGTATGAAATAAGTAGGTAGTTACTAGGATGCCATTAAAAAGTTGTAGCTACTCTTGAGATTGGATAAAAGATAAACAGATTGAGTAAATAATTACACAATATATTGGAATAACAAAAGAATTAACGACAATATTACATAAGTTCGTATCAAAACATGATAGCGTTTATCAATCTTAAATATTGAGGTGACAATAATTCTATAAAAATAGTGGACAAATTGGAAAATATTTTTTTTATATGAATTAAATTATTATTCAAATGTTTACTCACTCACGTTTTTGAGCTTTTTCCAGTTACAATAAAGTAAATCTGTTTTAATTAAAATGGGTCAAAATAAATTAAATAAAACTTAAATAAAACTATAGAAACAGGTAACTGGGTATCTATTTAAGTGTAATGCAATGCAACGATTTTATCGATATTCGATCAATTTATAATCTTAAAGTTAAGGATTCCTTAAGAGATAGGTTTAAAGAATTTGGTATAATGACGGTCGCATCACAATACATTTACGAAAATTTATTACTTGTAAGAAAAAATATTAATTTGTTTCTTAAAAACAGTGATGTTCACACACTTAATACAAGAAACAAAAATAAACTAACTTTACCTGCTACTAGGCTTCACAAAATCAATAATTCATTTAAAGGTCTTTGTGTTCGCTTATACAATAAAGTCCCAAGCAATATCCAAGAGTTAAGCATAAATAAATTCAAAGATAGTAGAATTTCGACGCGGTCCGTGAGGGCCGCGGTAGCATAATTGGTCAGTGCATTCGCCCGGATTGCGAAGGGTGCGGGTTCAAGTCCCGTCTGCTGCCTGGTCCACGTGGAAATTTTTTCTAGTTATATTTTCTTTAGATTTAAACATCAAGCGGTTACATGCTTTAAAAATAATAAAAAAATATATCAAAGATAGTATAAAAAAAGCACTTATTAAAAAAGCTTATTACAAAGTGTCTGATTATATTACAGACAAAAATGCTTGGGTTTGAACTGTTCCAATCATTTCAACAGGTGTTCTATATTAAATAAATCATGATTGTATTGACGTTGTAACAACATAATGATTTGTAAATGTTGTTACATTATGCTTTTAATGTTGTGGAGTTTTTTTCGCTCGTTTTTCTCCGCAGCTAAAAAATATGTCCAATAACGAGTGGTAGGGAAAAAAATGTTTGGACGATTCAAAAGTGTTGTACTATACATCCAATTTGAATAAAGATATATTGATTTCTGATTTCTATCTTATAAAAAAAAATACTCCTCCATATAAAGAGAGGTAGGACGCAGCGGAATTTCTGCTTGAATTGGAACGCCCGTCTGAGGAAGTAACCTCCACCTTACAGAAGGCTGCAATAAAATAACATTACCATTTGGTGGTGTTGTGTGTCTGCCCATTCTAGGGCTCCACAGGGTAGAGGAATAGGTCAGGGTAGGCTTTTTTTCTTCTTGCTGCTAATTCTATACTGGTAATGCTTGATAATTAATTTCTTTCTTTTAAAAAAAAAATGTAAATAGCTATTCTTTTGTTTATTATTAGATGTCGTAGGATGATTTGATAAATCGAATTTTAAGCGAATATCTTAGAGATTTTACGAAAACGCGGATAATTAGATAATGACTATGAAATTGCTCAATCTTACTGTAAACGTAAATTCTTCCTGGCGATTCACCGGACGCTGCCGCTGCACTCTTTATCAAGTCACTCTATGACATAGATAAACCTTCCATTACTGACGGCGGCGCTGGGGGGTAACATATTTTCCATTTTGTAAATAAGGTATTATTCACAAGTAGGTCAAGGTAATTTGTATTTAAATTTTATACATTAGGTAGTTCTTAAGTTGTTGTTATTTTATTTTCTAAATACATATTGTAATATTGTAAATAAATATTAGATAAAACCTTTTAATTATTAATTCGGCTTCCAAAATTATTTATTGATTCGTAACAAATTTTATTATCTTTCTCTCGGTTTCCAACAGAGATTCTCTAAAACCAAACATTTTTTCTATGCATAATAGCTAATGCGTTTGACCACAATCTGGCCTGATGGAAAGCGATGATGAGTTCTAGGATGGTACACGCCTGCCTAGAAGATGCCTCTTCACTCTGGCCTTGAAGATGTCCAGATTATATTTGTCCGGGAAAACAGATTACATTTATTATATTTACATTTATAAATGTATATCTTATAAAAATCATGGTCACCTTACAAATAACTATTCATAGTAATAAATTCCTTTTATCTACATTCGTAGCACAGATATACGGCAGTTGGCACAAACAACTCACGATAACTGGTAAGAGCACTATCTTTACCATTTAATACAATTAATTGTATTAAAATTGCTTTTAGCTGAAATTGGTCCATTTAAAGTTTGAAAACTTTCAAGTATCTTCTATTGTGTAAGTGAGTGTGCTAGTGATTGTGTAAAAGTGAGTAGTGTGTGTAATATTGTTTTTTTATTAATTTTAAATGAACATAATTATACATATATTTATTTTCAATGTATTATTTTTTTATAAGGCATCTGATTTTTTTTCTGTTCTGTGCACAAAATGTTATTTTAAAAACGTTCGACGATTAAGTTTTTGATTAAAAGTTCTTTAAGAAAAGGCTGAATAATACATTTTCAATTTATATTCTCAAATTTGACGACCTCCGTAGCCGAGTGGTTTGTACGCCGGGTTTCATGGTGTCGCCGACTCGAGAGGTCCTGGGTTCGAATGCCGGTGAGGGCAGATGTATTTGTGATGAATACGAGCATTTCTACTCCAGTCATGGATGTTTAATATCTATTTCTATATAAATATACTTATATATGTACAGAATATGTATTCTATCCGTTACCCTAGCATCCCATAACACAAGCCTTATAGTGCTTACTTTGGGGCTAGGCTAATTGGTGTGAGTGTTGGAAATATTTATTATTATTTAATTATAATTGTATTTGTTCTTCATCATCATAATACGACGACATCATGCATCATCATCGTTGGGTTTCAAGGTGTCGCCTCAGAGGTCCCGGGTTCGAATCCCGGTGGGCAGAAAAGTTACTTTTAGGGCGGTACGTGAGAAGGGGCCTATTGGAACTTTAAATGACTTGGACTGTAATTATAGGTCTTAACTGGTATATTGATAACAAACAGATATTAAACAGCGATGTGGTGTTATATTATAAAAAAAAAACGACGGGTTGCACTCCGGGAGTGCCGGCAGAAGTGAAAACTTGAATATTAACGTTGTGCATTTTTGATATGTTTTGGAATGTTTAGGGAATGATTTTGCACAAATTGCTTTAATAATCAGTATAAAAGTACTATCATGTATGTGGTAGAATACAATATTTATTTATTGCGCTATCGTACACAAACATGACAATTTATATTACATTAAAAAGTTTATCTCTCAGAAAAATCAACTTACATGAATCACGTTTAAGCGCACGTTGTGACATCTATTGTAAAGAAATCAACTAACATGAATGACATTTAAGCGCACCTAGCGACATCTATTATAAAAAAATGCATTTTCTTCGCAATACAGTTGCCACGTGAACGTCCTAGATAGAGACTTATTATTATAACTAGCTTTTGCCCGCGACTTCGTCCGCGTTTTCGTCGTTTTTCGTAAAAAAGTAGCATATGTCCTTCCTCAGGGTTCCGTGGTTTTGATGTGACAGACAGATTAACTTTCGTATTTTAGTAGGGAAATATAATATGTCAATCTACAATACTGTTAAAAATAACGCAATAAGAAACCGCAGAATATTATTATTATCACTGTGCCCCGCGACCATCAGCGTGTAACTCCTTGTATGTTATTATGTTAATGTATTGGTAATATTGTTTAGATCGCTTTCACATGAGTCTTAAGTACATATAGAATGAAAATACTTCAGCACAAAGCTTCCGGGTAAACTACGTTAAAATTTGACCCGTCCGGCACGTGAATATAAAAAAATTCTAGGACTGCTAACCCGGGAAAGACCGACATAACTGATCATGTGAAAAACAAATGACACCGAGATCTACTCCAACAACACGAAAAGTCTGCCCTTGAGCCTTATTTATTGTCATTGCATAACACACCGATACTGGGAATTGCGTTCTTTTAAATTGGAATGGAAAATTATTTGGTATTATGGGAATTCTGGGAATAAAGATGGTTTCTCCTGCACCGCAACCTGTTAAAATTTGAGCCTCGATTACATTTTGTTGCAACTGGGTTACTTTAAGCCGAGTTCCATTGCAAATTTGTGGTGGTCTTAAATTTCGGAGCAGAATAATCGGAATGCCAATTTTTAAACAAATTTCATGAGAAGGAAGTCCGGGCATATTTAAAGAATTTAAAAATTCTATCGGGTAATTAGTGGCTTCTTGTTCATCGGCCATTCTATTTATTGAACTATAAACTTTGCTTTCCCCCTGTATATTCGACAGTATTTTATTATTAATCTCAGATGCCTGGTCATTGCGAGGAGTTAAAATGGACCTTTCGCATAGCCAAGAATTGTTCTTATTTAATATATTTGTTACGTCACCGTAAACTGACGATGTAAGATGTTGTTGGGATTGCACTATACAACATAACTCAGGCGTCAGAATAAGTTTTCCTTGGTGTAGCAGTGGATAGGTATCTTTGGTGAAGGTATTTTCTTTAATATTATATCAGAAAATTCACGATCATCCGGGTTATCTACAGTTCTCACTCGCATGTTTATAGTCAAATGCACCGATTGTATATCACGCCACAAATAAGAGCTTTTCAGGCAAGCCCTAACCTCATCAGCTCGGGTTCCCCGTGGTATTACCGGTAATGTTTGTCGGAAATCACCACAAAATAAAACTGTGATACCGCCCATTGGTCGATCATTTTGTCTTATATCTCTTAAAGTTCTGTCTACCGCTTCTACTCCTTTTCGATGGGCCATCGTACATTCATCCGATATGATTAAGTTACACTTTGAACGAATATTTAAACACTACCAAAACAACTAATACGTGGTCCTAACTTTAGCTACCTTACACATAAGAATTATAACCAGAAATATATACAACTCACAACAAAAAAGAAATGAAAATAAAGCTGAAACGCCTGTGCAATACTATCTACCTATACCTACTTCACTTAAAAATAAATACTTATAACTACTTTAATTAATAAAAGTACCTACGCTTAATAATTTTTAATTTGAACGAATATTTAAACACTACCAAAACAACTAATACCTATTTTACAAAATAACAACAAAAGAAATTCAAATAAACTATTTAAAGACTAAAAGTCGCGTAGGGGCTGCCTCTGGCCGGGAAGGCCTCTAAGGCTTCATCGGAAGCGATCGTCCCCCAGGGGGGGGGGGGGGAGCGACGCAGAAAACAGATTTAGACAGCTCGCTCTCGGACCTCCCGCCTTTTGATACCCTACCGCTGCCGCCGCGACCCGTGTCGAGCGCGGCAACCGTTACACAAAAATAATCCGTAACGCATGATTCAGTATTCACGTGCGACGGCGCGATGGCTTATTTCATGTATAAGTTTGGTGTTTCTATACCGATTTCTATGTTTTGTTTTTATTAAATAGGTAATAATGTTAACTTTTTTAAATTAGGGATGAGTCAGAGTATTATAAACGTAAGAGTAAACAAATATGATCAGAATGCTCCGAACTGCTAAGCTATCGGGAGTTACACGTGTTATTGTGAGTCAACCATAAAAGATAGACATATGCTGTTGCGGGATATTTTTTAGACAATTTTATGTAGAATATTTCCGTCATACATGATTTCTATGTAACTTTAATCATTAAGGCTGCACACGCGACGGAAGCTTAAAAAATGGAGTAACTTCTCCCGTTTTCCCAACATTTCCCTTCACTACTCTGCTCCTACTGATTGTAGCGTGATGAAAAGTATACTATAACCTGCCCAGGAGTATGAAGAATAATTGTACTAAGTTTCGTTAAAATCCGTCGAGTAGTTTTTGTTTCTATAAGGAACATACACACAGACAGACAGACAGACAAAAAATTTACTGATTGCATTTTTGGCATCAGTATCGATCACTAATCACCCCCTGATAGTTATTTTAAAAATATATTTCATGTACAGAATTGACATCTCTACAGATTTATTATAAGTATAGATACGGTAAAATAAAATATTACTATGTTTCGTCCAATATATTGAAAGTCAACAACCTTTCCAATTTTATTGTGTGTCAGGATGCGATCAGCCCACGTGTTTAACCTGACGCGAGTTTAACATTTTTTACCCATACAAAAAAAAGTGTACAACGCCGCTAAAGAAGTTTTCACTTCAAAAGTAAGATTTTTCTGTCACAACCGTCAGATGTTTCGTAGCGTTAGTAGTATTGCGTGTTTTATTGTCCTCTTCGTTCCACCCTGTAAGGTCATAGGGCTCCACGCAAGGGCGGATCCAGCTTTAGCGCCAGGGGGGGGGGGGGGTCATATACCCAGCTTTGGCCCAGGGGGGGGTCATATAGTCGTGGTATATTAAATATTGAAAGTACTTAAATAAAATCCCCCTGGGTTTGGTCCATCTGTACCCAGCCCAGGGGGGGGTCATGACCCCCATGACCCCCCCCCTGGATCCGCCCTTGGCTCTACGGTGTAGTAGTGCAGTCATTGAAGCGAAAAATACGGTCTTACCTCCGATTTTTTTTACTGTGAACCGATTTGCATGAAATTTAGGAATTAGGCTCATCTTACCCTTAACTTCAAAAGTGAAAATGATCTGAACTCCGCCTATTATTTTTAAGGGGTGTAAACAACCCCTTAATGGAAAAATTGACCAATGTCAATATCGCTAGAAATTGAATAGTAATTGAATATATAATAATTTAATAGAAATTGATCACATTTTATGAAATTGTAAAGTATTTTCTAACATAATTACCGCATATTAAAATCATTTTCAACCCATATATATATATATATATTACATATTTAATTTAGAGTAGAAAATTGGCATTTATTGAATAAAATATTTACTAATTATATAAAATTTTACTATTATTATTAAAATATAATGCTGCTTGGAAGATCCCACCTTCTCCATATTGGGGGTACACGTCGACTCAGGTCCCCAGGCCAGAGTCTACGTGTGCCTCTACAGATCCCATACTGGTGATGTTGAGACAACTCGACTTTTCGAACATCTTAGTCGGGCAGCAGATGACGCGCAGGAGCAATTTCCCAATGCAGAATTGGTGTTTTTGGGGGACTTTAATGCTCACCACAATTTGTGGTTAAGTTCCTCGAAAACTGACCATGCAGGGATCTCTGCTCACGCGTTCGCTCTCACGCATGACTTGGAGCAACTGGTTGATCAGCCCACCAGGATTCCAGATATTTCAAGTCAAGCGCCTTCATTGCTGGACCTTCTGCTCACGACCCATCCACAGGGCTATCAGGTTGTGGTAGGAGCCCCCCTGGGCTCTTCAGATCACTGCCTGATATCTGCCAAAGCGCCACAGGCTAAACCTCCGCGTCCAACGGTGGTAAAACGCCGGATCTGGCACTATGGGTCAGCAGATTGGGACGGTATGCGTGACTACTTTGCGTCCGTCCCTTGGAAGCAGCGCTGCTTCAATGACAAGGACCTATCGGCCAGCGCCGTTGCTATTACTGAGGAGATTGTAATGGGTATGGAATACTATATTCCTCATTCCAATCTCATCAGTAAGGGCACACGTAACCTCTGGTTCAATCACGACTGTGCTGAAGCTGCTTCGCGTAAGCAAGCGGCATATCGTGCTTGGATCAGAGGCCGCGCTCTTAAGGATCCCGGGGTCGATTCACTAAAAGCAGCCTACAATATTGCTTCCAAGGCCTGTAAGAAGGCATACATCAGAGCGGATGCCCAGCGCGTTGCACGTGTTGGTCACGAACTTATAACGCATCCTACGGGCTCCCGTAGCTATTGGCGTTTGGCCAAGGCCGTACAAAAGAACTTCTGCCAGCCCTCGCTGCCACCTCTGAGATGTCCAGACGGAACACTAGCTCATAAGCCGCAGGAGAAAGCCGATTTACTGGCAAAACTCTTTGCGGCTAACTCCCGAATCGATGATTGCAATGCACTGCCACCATTTTTACCTCATTGTGGCACAACGATGCCTGATATCAAAATCAGGCAGCGTGAGGTTCGTGCCGAATTGCAATCACTCGATGTCCGGAAAGCTAGTGGACCTGATGGCATCCCAGCAGTAGTATTGAAAAAATGTGCAGCGGAGTTGTCTCCCGTGCTCACGCGTTTGTACCAGTGCTCGTATTCTTTGGGGCGTGTGCCGGAAGCTTGGAGAGATGCTAACGTGCAACCGGTACCCAAAAAAGGGGATCGCTCAGACGCGGCAAACTACCAGCCAATAGCAGTCACCTCAGTATTATGTAAAGTCCTAGAAAAGGTCCTTAACAACCATCTGACCCGCTACCTAGAGGATCACTCCCTGATTAATGATCGTCAATATGGTTTTAGACCGAAACGATCGACGGGTGATCTTCTAGCGTACTTGACTCATATCTGGGGTGAGGCTATCGATAAGCGGGGCGAGTCGTTGGCTATCAGCCTAGACATTGCCAAGGCATTCGACAGGGTCTGGCACAAAAGCCTTCTCTCCAAGCTTCCGGCATACGGTCTGCCGGCCCAGTTCTATTCTTGGGTAGCTGACTTCCTGCATGAGCGTAGAATTCGTGTCCTTACGGATGGTAGCAGTTCGCGGTTCATGTCAGTGAATGCCGGCGTTCCCCAGGGCTCAGTCCTATCCCCCACTCTCTTTCTGCTGCATATCAATGACCTAATTCCTCTTGGGAATATTCATTGCTATGCAGACGACAGTACAGTGCATGCGGGGTATCTCGGACAAGCAGCGGCTGGGCAGGCGGTAACCAAGGAGAAACGGGAGAATCTAGTCATTGAACTCAATCAGGCTTTGGACCACATTTCTGAATGGGGTACCAAGAACTTGGTTGAGTTCAATGCTAAGAAAACCCAGGTCTGCGCTTTCACGGCAAAAACGTCGCCATTCCTTTTATGTCCTTCTCTTCAGGGCACAACACTGGAGCTAGAGAGCAGTATCACCATGCTCAGTATGGAGATTCGCTGTGACTTAAATCCAAAAAATTACATCGAAAGTGTGATAAAAACAGCCTCACGCAAACTCGGAGTCCTGAACAAGGTGCGGCGTTTTTTCACGCCCGAGCAACTATGCTTGTTATATAAGACGCAGGTTCGGTCTTGCGTGGAATATTGCTCGCACCTCTGGGATGGCTCCGCCAAGTACTTGCTCGATGCTTTGGATAGGTTACAGCGGCGCGCAATACGCATCATAGGTGATGAGGAGGTGTCTAAACACCTCGAGCCTCTTCAATTACGCCGTGACGTGCCGTCACTAAGCGCGTTCTATCGTCTGTACCACGGCGAGTGTTCTGAGGAGTTATTCTCTCTTATTCCACCTTCCCCTTTCCTTCAGAGGACCACGCGCGCTGGCTTACGTTGTCACCGTCTAACTGTGGCTACAATTCCAACGCGTACAAAGAAATTTGGTGACTCATTTCTTTGTCGTACTATCCGTAAATGGAATGCTCTGCCCGCTCACGTGTTCCCTCCCTCTTACAACCTGGGATCCTTTAAAAGAGGCGTGAAGAAGCAACATGCAGGCCGGCAGGGTGAGGATGGCTGGTGTGGCAGGTAGAACTGCTGTATCAGCTATCTTCGCGTCTGGACTTCACCTCCACTTAACATCAGGTGGGGTGGAGTCATTTGTCGGACCTATCTATAAAAAAAAAAAAAAAATTAAACCGTCATTCATGACCCACCCCCAATCCGTTGGATGTATGATGATGAAATGATAAAACGTGTTATATATACATATAAGAACGTTGGTATGTATTCATGCCTACGTTTCCAAAATATATGATCCATATTAGGTATATATATTCACATTACAATAGTTGTGGGTCTCTATTATACCGCGTACTTTCACATTGCTCCAAATAGTCCAGTCGGAATAAACATGAGACTTATTCTAAGACACCAGCGCTTAGCCAATTTTTTCCTAGATAGTATAGACCCCCACGAATATGCCCTCCATTTGTCCCCGCTAGAACCCGTGTTTTGTAGCCAGGAAAATTGTTTAAACAAAGAAAAACCGGTTTTTTTGAGTTTTTTGCTTGTAAACGGGGATTTTGAAAATTTTTTTGAATCAAAGTTGTTCATTAGCATGCCCTCTACAAAATCAGTTCTATGAAAAAATAACGTGAGATTGTTAGTTTAGCAGTAAATTGCAATTATGTCGGTTTTACGATTACAACAATTCAACATGTTATAATAAACATTTTGATTTCTAAAGTAGTTTTTCATGTGGGTAACGCCACTCCCAAGAGAGTCATGTAAAATTTATCGACCTGTGTCGCAAACTTTAGCAACAATTCTCAATCTCCGAATAAAAAGTACTTGCCTGTCCCGTCTTTCCCAGAAGGCGCACAGCGGGGAAAAAAATTCAGGTGATTCGATTCACCAAGAATTTTGAGGAATCGATCGAGTAGAAAAAAATCGTTAGTAAAAATGTTCGTTTTTGGACGATTTAATTTTTTTTTAAAAATTGACGTAGAATTTTTTTTTTAAACTAATGTATTTTTCTCTCCTCAACTCGAATATACGATTGAAAATTTAAAAAATTCAGTTTATTTATGTACCGAAATTATATACAAAACTATTAAATAAAATTCGATTACAAGACTGCGTTGTATTCTATATTTCTAATTAAATTAATTTCGTCCTTTTTTCTTCCGGTTCATAATCGGAATTCTCAGGGTATATTATATATATATATATATATATATATATTCAGAATAGTATATTCGAGTTGAGGAGAGAAAAATACATTAGTTTAAAAAAAAAACCTACGTCAATTTTTAAAAAAAAATTAAATCGTCCAAAAACGAACATTTTTAGTAACGATTTTTTTCTACTCGATCGATTCCTCAAAATTCTTGGTGAATCGAATCACCTGAATTTTTTTTCCCGCTGTGCGCCTTCTGGGAAAGACGGGACAGGCAAGTACTTTTTTTTCGGAGATTGAGAATTGTTGCTAAAGTTTGCGACACAGGTCGATAAATTTTACATGAATCTCTTGGGAGTGGCGTTACCCACATGATAAACTACTTTAGAAATCAAAATGTTTATTATAACATGTTGAATTGTTGCAAACGTAAAACCGACATAATTGCAATTTACTGCTAAACTAACAATCTCACGTTATTTTTTCATAGAACTGATTTTGTAGAGGGCATGCTAATGAACAACTTTGATTCAAAAAAATTTTCAAAATCCCCGTTTACAAGCAAAAAAACTCAGAAAAACCGGTTTTTCTTTGTTTAAACAATTTTCCTGGCTACAAAACACGGGTTCTAGCGGGGACAAATGGAGGGCATATTCGTGGGGGTCTATACTACCTAGGAAAAAATTGGCTAAGCGCTGGTATCTTAGAGTAGAAGTCGGTCCAAATTATGGCTATTCCGACTGGACTAAAAATATTCACACTCCGAAATTTTCAGTTACTAAGTAGAAAAAAATATGATAAGTTTTTGGACCATAACTCCTTCAATTTTCATGCTAGCACAATTTATGTAAAACCATTGTAAAGGTAATTAAGAGAGCTACAACATCCTTCATTGCAATATATATTAAAAAACCTTTTTCTAAAACGGTGAAGGGTTAAAGGGCTTAAGAGAGGCTGTGATTGCGCTGCCACGCGCTCTTTAAACAATCATATCTCCGTCAATTTTATTTTGACAGGAAAAACAAAAAACCAAATTGTTTGCCAGAAAAATACCTAAATTTTGGAATCGTAGACTTTTATACGTATCTGTCGTCATTTTTGAGATATTATGAAAAAAAAGTGGGTATTTTAAAAAATAGAAATTTTGGTTTTTCTTTTAATCGTGACTTTTTTGAAAAACATGTGTCCTGAAGCAGCCAAACTGATACTATCTATCAAACTCTTCATAATAAAATTAATTCTAGGCGGAATACGATTAATTTTAATTTTGGTGGAAATGACACTTATGAAACCCATTGATTTAAAAGAAAAAACATTAGATGCTCCCCTTATTTGCAATACAGCTCACTTATTTTAAGTGCAAAAGACTTTTAATACCGCTCATATTAAAGCTTATTTCAAGCACTACAAAACCCTTTTGTATTAGAATGCATAAAATGCACCTGCTCGCCGCTAGATGGCATTGACCACATCGATTAAATTTCAGACAAAATAAAAAACGGCTTTGATCTTTAATATCTAGCTTAATATTGCACTTAGAATACTTTATAAAAAACCAAATTGTTTATTGTTTTACCTGCTACAATTTTGTTTTTATAAAATTTTCGATGAAACTTATATTTTTGGAGATATTTGCAAAAAACCGATGAAAAACGGGGAAAAATTTCAAATTTTCAATTGCCAATAACTTGAAAAGTATTGAATTTTTTGAAAAACTTTATAGATGATTTTTTGCTTAGAATTAGACTTTCTATCGAAATCCGAGGTTATTTTGAAAAAAAATAATCCACCCCCGAGAAGGGGTGGCAACCACCCCCAGGGTGGTTGCGGAGTTCAAATCATTTTCACTTTTGAAGTTAAGGGTAAGATGAACCTAATTCCAAAATTGTATGCAATTCGGTTCACAGTAAAAAAATTCGGAGCAATAATGCTTCAATGACTGCACGATAGGGGATTGGGCCAGGATAGGCAGCGATGCGAGCGAGTATTTTTGGAGTGTTCCACAACACTTACGTTTGTTTTATTTGCAGATTCAATATGGAAGCAGTAGTGTTTGATGGAAAATCTCTGAAGCTCTCTTACGAGAAATCATATCCAAAGCCGCAGATAGTGAACGACACAGATGTCATCGTGAAGGTGGAATATTCCGGTATCTGCGGTACAGACGTGCACATCATACAGGTTAGAATAAAAACCTGCCATACGGGCTGGGTTCCGTACCATTTGCTGAGTCATTTCTTTGTCGTACTATTCGTAAGTGGAATTGTTTGCCCACGCACGTGTTCCTTCCTTCCTACAATCTGGGCTCCTTTAGGAGAGGCGTGAAGAAGCATTTTTGCAGGCCGGCAAGGTGAGGATGGTTGGTGTGGCAGTTTATGACTGATGTACCAGCTATCTTCGCGTTTGGACTTTATCACCACTTAACATCAGGTGGGAAAATCCTCATAAAATTTGAACCAAAACGTGGATAATTAGTGTCGCCGCATACGGGCCACCGACCACAACCACAAAACGCCGCCACCGGCATATTTCTTGTAGTTTTCATACATTTTATATGGACTCGCCAGACACGGTACGCCGGTGGCCGACACACGCTACAAATCGTCGTTGCTCGCTTCTTGTGGCCCGCACCGGCCACTTAATGCCGATACAAAACGCCGCCACACGTCACCTCTCTCGCGCGATTCCCCACCTCTCTCGCCTTTACCTTAGTCGGCCGCTGTCGCACGCTTTAGCCACTTTAGTAGCCGCTTCTAGCTTCTTGTGGCGGCGTTAGTGGATGTGGCGTGTGGCCCGTGTGCGGCGACATTTAAGTCCTGTGAAAACGGAGCCTAGCCAGGAATAATGCGATAATTTTAATAATACAGTACAGGTCAGACTTATCCCCGAGTAGTAAAGCAGTATAGAGCAGACTCATCCCCGAGTAGTAAAGCAGTACAGAGCAGACTCATCCCCTAGTAGTAAAGCAGTACAGAGCAGACTCATCCCCGAGTAGTAAAGCAGTATAAAGCAGACTCATCCCCGAGTAATAAAGCAGTATAGAGCAGACTCATCCCCTAGTAGTAAAGCAGTATAGAGCAGACTCATCCCCGAGTAATAAAGCAGTATAGAGCAGACTCATCCCCTAGTAGTAAAGCAGTACAGAGCAGACTCATCCCCTAGTAGTAAAGCAGTACAGAGCAGACTCATCCCCTAGTAGTAAAGCAGTACAGAGCAGACTCATCCCCGAGTAGTAAAGCAGTATAGAGCAGACTCATCTCCGATTAGTAAAGCAGTACACAGCAGGCTCATCCCCGAGTAGTAAAGCAGTACAGAGCAGACTCATCCCCGAGTAGTAAAGCAGTACAGAGCAGACTCATCCCCGAATAGTAAAGCAGTATAGAGCAGACTCATCCCTGCTGGTGTTTAGATTTAGAGTTCTACTTATGTGATTGATTTTTTGAGTTTATGGTTTCAAAATCAGAAATTAACTATGTGTTTCAGTGGTTTCTAGTCTAGCTAGCTCACATCGGTTTACAGTTATTATGAATATTGTTTTTTTCCAATTCCCAGGGAGAGTTCCGCGCGAACAAGGAGCGCCCCCTACCGTTGGGCCACGAGTTCAGCGGCGTGGTACACCAGGTGGGCAAGGCGGCCATCTTCAAGGTCGGGCAGAAGGTCGTTGTTGACCCTAACAGGTAATTAATTATTCATGTTAAGAGCCCTCTCACTTTTTTTTCAAAATTCGTAATTTGTGAGCGCCTCATTTACACCCTTAGATTTTTTTTTGATTATTTCCAATAGAAGTAAACAGTAGACTTATTCTTCCTATTGTAAGTTAATGTAAAATATTTGCAAATACTATTTTCTTTTTTTTTGTACTGATCGTTCTACTGCAGCTAGTTTACGGAAACAACTATAATATGCACAACTTTAAACGCCTCAATCTCTCAATAATGTTCAATAAATTAGATTAAATTAATTTCTACTACATCAGAAATATGTCATTGTTGTAACATAATGTATTAGAATTTTGATTTTCTATCTCATTAATTATAAAAAAAAAAATATAACCTTCGTGAATTTTTCTCAAAAAATAATGCAGGTATATATATATATATATATTCTATACGTATATAGAATAGGCCCAAAATAACTTGAATTACACTAGGTAATAATACAAAATCTACGTACTTTGTCCTGTTACGGTGGATTGTCAGCATCCACCACCGTCTTTTGCGCCATTTTTTTAATAACTTTGTTGCGGTACACACTTCTGTTATATTTGTAAACAGAATATAAATAAATAGCCGCGGCCGTAATTACTTCCACGTCCATCACGAGTGTTTCGCCAGGCAACAGTGACGGTGGCCCATTGTGTAAACGCCGTTTCGCGATGCGGCGCTGCTGGCCGATCGTGGCGCATGGCAAACAAGCATAATATGGCCGTTTGCTGGTAAGCGGACACCATAACCTATAGTTACGATTACCAACTTTTTTTTGAAGTTATACTTCTTTAGGCGCGTTATGAAAAAATTATGAGAGTGAAATTTTAAGATGCGCGCGCATTACTGTAACACAAAATTTTAACAGCATGAAGTTGGTCGCTTTAGCGCCCAACTTCATGCTGTTACTTTTGTGTTTACCGCACATTAAGAAAATCTACCAACAAAATAGAAATAGAATCTCTATTTAGTGGGTGCTAACGACTGCATTGTGAAGGCCTATCAAAAGTATTTATTAATCTGGAACAACGGAACCAAAGCGCGATTCAGGAGACTACAGCGCCATCTCTTGACCATTGGTGTAGTAGAACCAAAAACCACATCTTTATTTTTCAATGTTACTTTTATGTTATTATTGTAATAAAGTAACAGTTATAGGTATTCATATTTATAATATTTATCCACATGTTTCTAGTTTGTATATTCGGAATACGTGTTTGAGTTTCATACAAGTGCAAATCACAAATGTTCTAATAAATTATATTCAGTAGCGATTTTAATTGAATATTATGATTATTTATTTATTTTTTCAAATTAAAACTAAACTTTATTGACTGTGTCCTTTTCCAGACTTTTTATTAATTTATTGTAATTAATTATTTGCATGCAATTAATAACTAATTTTAAACGATGCCAAAGAAGGATAACTTCTCACGCGCCTACATAAGTACACGCACCCATTTTTTTCTATCAAATATAGTATTTTCGAAGAAAAATATAGTAAGATGGCAAAAAAATTGAAAAAACATAGTATGCGGTAAACATATTTACTTTATTTTTGAAATAAATAGGTATATTTTTGCTGCTCTATGCCTCAATTATTAAACTAAATATTTACAGTAGTTTCGCCTACTATATCTTTTTTTTTCTTAAATATAGTATTTGATCCCTTAATATAGTACGATACTATATTATATAGTAGGGTTGGCCACCTTACTTATAGTATGGAGGCTCGCGTAACAAAAAAATACACTCGCTCCGTTGTTGCCTACCCTGGCTCAATCTCCTACACCGCGAAGCCCAGGAATCTTACTCACAAACAGAAACACAACTATTACTATATTGATGTGTAACACCTTTCCTCTCGCTTTCCTGCAATTTGTGGGAGTGATTTCGTGAAATGGGACGAAAGTGTGTAACAGGAAGTCGCGAAAGCGCGCGCTATTTCATATGATTTTAGAACATAATGTTCAAATGGCTTATTCCTTTTGTAGTAGGTTCTATTTCTTTTTTTACTAATATAAAGTGTGGTTTCAAATGTTACACATCATACGCGACTACTGTAAGGCTCGCTCGTTAATTTTTATTTTACTATGGTTTCTGTAAGGTGGAGGTAACTTCCCCAGACGGGCGCCCTAATTCGATTCGATAGGATATTGAAAGTTAGGCAACTTTCGCAATGACTAAATGTCATAAGAGGGTTACTAAAATTATTTACTATATATCTAGATCGCATCGTACATCCTTCTCTCACTCATCATCATCATCCTTTTAATGATCCCAGAGCTCGCCTAGTAGGTCATGGATCGATCTCCCAAGTCAACCATAGGGAAGGCCCACAGAACACAGAGACTGTTTGTACGGGAACAAAAATCGCCGGCTCGCCCCCCCTAATAGATAATAGCCAATCAAACGGCGCGACATCAAACGATCGAACCAATCAGCGCTCACACGAGAGCAACGACGTAATCAAAACCAAGTTTTGGTCAAATTATGAGCATTTGCTCACACATAACTATGGCGGGCCTACCACGCCTACAAGGCCCTTCTAACCTCTTTTTGTGTTCTGTGGGTAGGCCTATGGCCCAGCAGCGAGGACTAGGCTGATGACAATGCTAGCAGCCAGTGCCGTCTTTGAACTATTGGAGGCCCTGGGCATATTAGGATAATGGGGCCTCTATGACTTCCGTTTGGTGATTTAACAGGAACTAGGGACTTTGTATTTGATCTGAGGGGGGCCCCTATCGATCGCGGGGTCCTGCAATGTGCCCACTGGGAAAGACGGGTCTGCTAGCAGCATTGGTCTGATTTCAGTCATAAAGATGTTGAAGTTTATTTTTTTTTCAGCTCATGTCTGCTTTGTGATTATTGCCGTAAAGGCAACTACCAGCATTGCTTGACCGCCGGCATCAACAGTACGATCGGCATTTGGCGGGACGGCGGCTGGGCTCAGTATTGTCGAGTGCCACAAGACCAAGTGTACGCGTTGCCTGATGGAATAACTACAGAGCAAGGTACTTAGCGATTTATATGCTTGCTTGATCTGATGAGGAAGGAGTTTTAGAATGAATGATAGCTGCGCTGTGATGGAAGAAGATTGCTTGCTGCTGCTGTGCTCAGTTGAGGGTCACCAGTTGGATAAGCTTTTAGATTAAAACAAAAAGGGGCTACGGTACGCTCATACTAGCATCAAATAAAATATGCCCCGACTCAACTACATCTGCTCCGGAGCAACTCTCACACACTCACACCTCTGTAAACACATACATTCAATCGAGCGAAAAAAATTACATTCTTTTGAGCAAGCGAGACAGAACTGTACGCTTCAACGCAGCGCGAGCGAAACGGCGACTCCGCTTCTCTTGGCAACGACTGCGTTTTCTATTCTCTCTCTACAAACCGTTGAGCTGTATGGTTGTCATTTTCTTGATAACAAATGTCGAATAAGTAATAGGGGTGATGACGGGGTACAGTAAACGAAATTCTATTTAATCCGTCAGTTAGATGATCAAAAAATAATGGACACGTATTTTTTCTTTGGGCAATGAACCAAAAAATTACAAAGTTACAGCGCGTCAAAATTTGGGAGTAGGGGCTCGTGACGTCACTTTTGGGTGAATTTTCACTTATAAGTGTACTCAAACGTGACGTCATGCGACTTTTCAAATCAATATATCTCTGCAATGTTTATATTATGTGAAAAAAGAAAAAATACGTGTCCAATACTTTTTGATAATCGACCTGATAAACGAAGAAAAAAAAATAGTCATCATCCCTATTAACATTCATGACAAACCGTGTTTTTGAGGAAAAATGTTTTATGAGTTTTACCAATGAAAAGTGTTTCCGTGGCTATTTGTTTTCTTTATGAAAGCATCGAAGGCATTGTTTTATCTTTATAACACTGAATATACGTAATGTGCACATGCAGCGTGTTTGAATATCTAATTGTGACTAAAGCGAATTGTGGTCTTGCACAGCGGATCACTTTTGAGCCGCGAGTGCCGTATCTTCCCTTTTTGTTTTAATCTAATGGTACCAAACTCTTGTGCGATGTAACGCCATCTGTTGTTATGGAGTGCCAAGTCGTGTTTATTTTTTATATGTGGGGCACAAATAGGGGAACGCAGAGAAAATAGAAAATATCGATTTCATAAACAAAGTGTTCTTATACATACAAATGTTGCATGCTTGCAATGTTGGCCATCAGGACCGCGAGTTTGAGTCCCGTCTGCTGCTGGTCCGCGTGGAATTGTTTTCTGCTATATTTTTCTTTAGATTTAAACATATTTATTACTATACTAGAGGTCGCCCGCGACTTCATCTGCGTTAACTTAGTTTCTTGAAAATCCCTCTGGAACCTAACATTTTTCGGGATAAAAGTAGTCTATGTGTTAATCTAGCGTGTCAGCTAACTCCATACCAAATTTTATTAAAATCGCTCCAGCCGTTTAGACGTGAAGAAGTAACAAACATACACACTCACATACTTTTGCCTTTATAATATTAGTGTGATATAAACATTTTTTAAATCTATTGGAGTATCTTTTATTTACGCCTGGATGAGTTGGGTATTATTCGTATTTATTATTATGTTATGTTTTGAACTAAAGTCGAGATCTTATATTTACGTAGTTACTGCATCAATTATTTATTTCTTTTCATTAAATGGTGTTATTAGCGACCTCCGTGGCCGAGTGGTTTGTACACCGGGTTTCATGGCGTCGCCGACTCGAGAGGTCCCGGGTTCAAATCCCGGTGGGGGCAGATGTTTGTGTGATGAATACAAGCATTTGTATTCCACTCATGGATTTTTAATATGTATTTTCTATATAAATATACTTATTTATGTACAGTATATGTATTCTATCCGTTACCCTAGTATCCTATAACACAAGCTTTATAGTGCTTACTTTGGGGCTAGGTGAATCGGTGTGAGTGTTGGAAATATTTATTTATTTCTTCTTTGTTACATACATATAACTAAAATGTACTTACCTACACTTTTTTTTTTGAAAACATAATCTGAATTCGTAGTTGAAACCATTTATTTGTCGGTCGTCGATCATTGATCTATATATTATATCCAAACTTCACAAAACCTATTTTAAATTTCCAGCTGGCCTCTGCGAGCCGTATTCCTGCGTGTCACACGGGTTCGACCGCGCCTCGCCGCTGCTGGTCGGCGACAAAATACTGATAGTGGGAGCTGGTATTATTGGTGAGTAGACTACTCATCATCATCATCATCATCTGCCTATTAATGTCCCCACTGCTGGGGCACAGGCCTTCCCTATGGATGGAATAGGGAGATTGGGCCATGACCCACCACGCGGGCCCAGTGCGGATTGGTGGGTGCTAACGACTGCAGATGCAGCCGGGACCAACGGCTTAACGTGCCTTCCGAAGCACGGAGGAGCTCGAGATAGTAAATTTTTGGTCACCCATCCAATGACCGACCACTGCGAAAGTTGCTTAACTTCAACGACCGCAGCCGAACGCGCTAACCACTTGCGCTATTGAGCTCCTAGAGTCTCAAGAACTTCTTATTCAGTGATACAGTTAACTGTCGGTCTACTACTACTACTACTAGTCTACTACTAGTCTACGGTCTACTAGTAGACTACTACTACCAACATATTATTCGGCCGAATACCGAATACTTAAATAATATATTTTGTCATAGAGAAGTAATTGGTAAAATGAAAAATTAAATCGATTGATTACGTATATATTCATATTTTCATTTCTGTTATATATAATCATTTAAGTACTCATTGGTACTTAACACAGGTACATAATATCATCTTCTGAATTGGAAATATGGAGGATTCTATGTATTTGAATTATTGTGGTAATCAAAATTTAGAAGGGTAAGGTTCTCATTTTTTTATTTAAAATAGCCGAATACTTTTGCCTAATATTCGGCTATTCGGTCAGGGGCCTCGCCGAATATTCGGTATTCGGTATACTGCTGAGTATACTATTCGTTGCAATGTTATTGGTGAGTAAATCTATGGCTCACATCTATACTAATATAATAAAGCTGAAGTTTTGTAAGCTTCCTTTGCGTTCGCTGCGTAAACGGTAAAAGTTACAAAAAATCATGTAAGGTCCCCCGGAGCAATTGTAGCCATGGGGCAAATGTAGCTGTTTCAAATAACTCGTTACTGTGTCGTTTTTAAAATAACAAACATTTGTGGCTTAGTAGAGTTACTTTTGCCCCCCAGAGCCACAGATGTTTTGTTTTAAACTTTCATGGTCAATAACATTATAGTAATATAAGTTATTTACGGGATTGTTACCATGTACCTTGTTTTTAGCGGTGGTAACAATCCCACAGATTTTAAAAACGAATCAGTAACGAGTTATTTAAAACTGTTACATTTGCCCCATGGCTACATTTGCCCCGGGTGACCTTATAACGGAATTGTTTCCCTTTTAAAGTTTTTAAAGTAGTCCGCCACAGTGCTGGCTATGTTTTATGGTTGATTCACCATGACCTTTTTCTTCAAACTAATGCTGGTGAAAACGTAGGGTACCTTTAGTATCTCGTGGTAGAATCCCAAACGGGGACCCCGCGGCTTCGCATTAAGCAGTGTAGAAGGTATTCGCAGGACCTTTTTTAGCGGATATTATGCCGTAAAGCGCCCGTAAGAGTTGCAGGGTCCTCGGTGGGCAGCCACTGGGGGGTCCGTAAGGCTTGCGGGAGCCAGGTGTGAGGTCCGTTCGGCGGTGTACTTCTTAAAGGCGCCGTCGTTTGTAAAAAGATTTTTTACTCGCGTTATAAAAAAAATAAAAAAGGGTACCTTTAGTATTAAATAAGGATTGATTCAAGGAAAGACTTAAGTAAAACATCATAAGCTTTCTTTACAGAGCATGTCTCATCATCAGCTTATAATGTCAACACAGACCTTCCTTATGGGTAGAACAGGAAGATTGGGTACTAATGACAGCTAATTAGGGGGCGTCCATAAATTACGTGAGATGTTTAAGGGGGGGGGAGGGGGTCGAGTCAAATCTCATCTAATCTTACGTTGGAGAGAGGGGGGGTCGAATCAAATATCATGCAATTTTTTTTCTGACTGAAACAAAAAAAGAATATACTATTTGGTTCCATTTAATCCAGATAGTACATGCTTAAAATTTAATCTTAAGCGTAATCGTAATACGATTAAGATCATTCACTATTTCGTTCGAAAGAAATAACTCTCAGCAATATTGATTACTAGTCTTAACTAGTCGTAAATAAAAGCACGAAGCATTTTTTTTTCTTTTAACAATAACAATCCAACGAATTTAAGTAAGAAACCCACATTTTGAAAAATCTCACGTGAGATTGGGGGATGGGTCAGGGGGTTGAAAAAAATCTCACGACATCTCACCAGGGGAGAGGGAGGGACAGAAAATTCAAAAAAACACCTCACGTAATTTATGGACGCCCCCTTAACATAACATAAACATAAATAAACACTAAGGATGGTTGGTGTGGCAGTTTATAACTGCTGTACCAGCTATCTTCACGTTTGGACTTTATCACCACTTAACATCAGGTGGGGTAGAGTCATTTGCCTGGCTCGCTATAAAAAAAATAAAAAAAAAAGCAACATCACCAAAACGTAGCGTTATTTGCCATGATCTTCTGTAAGCTGTCGGTTACTTCATCTGACGGGCGTTCCAATTCGAGCGGAAACTTCTGCCCTATTGTCGACTTTATAAAGAAATATCGTTGTTCCTTTATAGGTAATCTGTGGGTGACTGCTCTCCATCACCAGGGACACAGGGATGTGACCGTCTCCGAAATGAACAAGTCGAGACTGGAGATTGTCAAAAAAATGGGTACGTATGTAACGTAATTTTATTGTAATAAGTGGGATCGGTTTTCTTGTTTCATTGCGAGTTCCCTCATCATCTTCAGCCTATTAACTGCTGGGGCAAAGGCTTTCCATTTGGATGGTATAGGGAGATAGGGCCATGACCTACCACGCGGGCCCAGTGCGGATTGGTGGGTGCTAACGACTGCAGATGCAGCCTGGACCAACGGCTTACCGTGCGTTCTTAAGCACGGAGGAGCTCGAGATAGTAAATTTTTGGTCACCCATCCAATGACCGACCACTGCGAAAGTTACTGAACTTCAACGATCGCAGCCGAACGCGCTAACCACTTGCGCTATCGAGCTCCTAGAGTCTCAAGAACTTCTTATTCAGTGATACAGTTAACTGTCGGTCGGTTAGGAATGATCCGAGACCCGTGTTTACGCCATGTTTACGAAAAAACTCAGTTTATTGCATTGTTCATAGTGCTGAAATATCAGAGACCGGCTTAAAATAGCATACAATGTTTAGATCACTCGATGGAAACTTTCTGTTAGTCAGGTACAAATGCATATTTGATTTGACTGGAGAACCTCTCTCTCTATAAACCTTATGTAAATATTTTTGTGATTGATGATGAAAAATGTTTCAGTAGAGTATGAGATCATAGCGAACACTTAGGCCCGTATTACAGAATGACAATTATAAGTGCTGATCTTTATTTGAGTACAGTTAGAAAGGGATATCGCTATGGGCTATTTATAGCGACATCCCTTTCTAACTATGCTCAAGACTAGATCAATCACTGAGAATCTTTCTATAATACGGGCCTAAAACAGAAATATGCGATGATGGAATTCGTTTTATAAAGTGTAGGATGACTTGTACTTCATCTTCATTTCTGTTTAATAAATGAATATTTCAAGGTCCTCGTATGTCAGCATTTCGCTAAGAAGTCATAACAATTTCAATTTCTATGATCTTATGATCAAACTCTGGTTAATCCACCTAATATTAATATTATTTGTAACAGTATTTTGTTTTATTATAGTATTCTTAAGTCAGTATAGTGGTATTTATGGTCTAGTACCCATTAGACCCTCAAGATTCGACCCAAAAGCAAAAAGTGCCCATTGGACCTCTTTTTTGGTGTCTATTGGACCTTCTTAAAACATTTTATATTCAATGTGCCCATTGGACCTCTTTTTTGGTGCCCATTGGACCTCCTTAAACATTTTATATTCAGTGTGCCCATTGGACCTCTTTTTAAGTGCCCATTGGACCTTCAAGATTATACCCTACTGCCAGTTCGACCTTATTAACAGTTTTGTTAAGCACAGTACAGTCATGTAGAAAATTGCAGACAAAAATAAAATTAATAGTAGGTATTATAAAGCCACTAACTAAATACTGTATTAGTACTGATTCCAAACAGTAAGTAGTCCTAAACAAATTATAAAGAAATCAGGTTACCTTTTCTCTTCGAATTAACGACATTTCGCCGTCCCCGGAGAATAAAAAGATAACTACAAAAACGTAAGTTTTCAGGAAAAATAAAAAAAAAACTGTTTTTTGTCTATTGCTCTATAAATACTGGACGCAGACAGATGATTAAGTAAGACGTAAGTAAGAAGTACCTTTAAGAAAAGCAAATTTTTAACACATTTGGATTTTTTTGTAAGGTACTCGTACAATAAGATATAATGGAGATATTTAGAAAATAAAAAGTGAATCAAAAGTAATCAAAATTTAATTTGTATAATGTTTATTTTTATTTTATTCGTATTGACAAGGGGCCAAAACCAAATATTGCACTACTGACATGTATTTTTATTCTATGTGTTATAAGGGTGCAAGTGACAATGATAATATTTCAATATCTTTTTTTTTTCGTAAATATTGTAAAACCTCTTTTTCTTTAAAGGACATAATATATGTTTGTGCTTTAGGCTTAAAAGAATGATCATTAATTACATTAATTTAAAATTTAATTAAATTAATGATCATTAATGTAAAAAGGTTTCACTCAATAGGGCAATCGTACACTGACCAATAAATACCCTTACAGTGCAACACCAAATCCACAAGACCTTTCAAATCGAACAAAGTTTGATTGATTCAAAGTTCCTTAAAACAGCTTGGATCTAGACAATCTAAGCAACATTATGGTGGATTTTGCAACGAAATCATCTTTTGATCTAAGACTGAAATTCTGAGGTAGATTGAGTGTTTTTATCGACATTTATACTCCTCTTAAGCACCTAATGAAAGGAAGGTTATAGATTCCAAGCCCAAGCAATCTCTGCGCTTAAACAAAAGGATGGCGTTGATCTCATATGTGGGAGAGAGAGAGAAAATTTGCTGTCTCGTTCCGATTTATGACCTATGTTGCAGCTAGAAAATAATCTTATAACCGTAGGCCATTGCTTAGAAAAAATACTCACATTTGTATCTTAAATATTTAATTTGGTAATTTATAATGTTTTACAAAAGACTGTTAAATTTTTTATGGAGGTAGGTAGTGGGTTAGTGGGTCTTTCGGCAGACTCCCAAGTTTTTATGAGACGCAGCGCACTTAATTGTGAATCGTTTGACAAAAAACTAGAATTTTATTTTATCCCGGTTTTTTATATTAAAATAACATAAATCTATCTAATAATTGATTTGCAAATGGCAAGTTTATTTATCTATTTTTTGTTGCCAAGCATCAAATATATTATATTCAATGTGTAACAAAAGCAGTGATAATAATTTTGATAATAATCCATGACTGGACTGATTGACATTTGCCATAGTGATTGAGTTGACGTTATAAGCCACCACGCACTAAAAATATGACGTTACTAAGATAGGGTAGCCAGCATACTTAAAAAATTGTTTAATTATTAAACACGATTTTAAATTAATCGGTAATGAATAAAAAAATCAAAGTATCTATTCATGTTATACAAACTTTCAAAATATATATATTTCGTCCCTGCCGGAAACCGACTACCGCTTTTGAACCATATCCTTTAGTTAAAGTATGTTTTTATTATAAGCAATTTCTGGCTAATTGTAAAAATATGATTAGAAATAATTTTTTTATAAAATGTAATATGAAAATATTACATTAGTATTTTATTTTATGAATATTTAGAATACATAATAATTGTGCTTCAATAGTTAATGTGAGTGATATAAAAACTGTATGTTTAATTTAGTTAAGATATCTGATAAAAAAAACATTTCTATTTAAAAGTAAAATAACAAAATCTGAGATTTGATTATTATATTCTATGGTTTCTTGCTGATGATTGATATTTCGAATTTTATAAATATGTTGATTTTAAATACTTACATTTATAACCTTTGTGCTTTTATTTATTTTATCAATATTTAGAATATATAATAATTGTGCTTAATCTATGTGATATAACAAACCATATTTATAATTAAGTTAAGCTATTTCATAAAAAATAATTTCTATTGGCTTTAAAAGTAAAGTAAAAAATCTGTGATTTGATTATTATATTTTATGTAAATATTTATATTGGTTGTTACTGATGGAGAGTTTTGAATTTTATAAAAATGTTGATTAAATACTTAGAATTATAACCTTTGTGTTTTTATGTCTTTTACAATGTTACTTTACTACACGACTGTACTTTACCGTTCCAAAAGAATTAGCCAAATAGTTAAGAGCTCCAATAGCTCCCATTGTGTTGTTAAGTACGTCTTTGAGGGTCCAATGGGCACCATGTTCTTGATAGGAGGTCGAACGGGCACTTTTTTGTAGGTAAGGTCCAATTAGGAGGGTCCAATGGGTACTAGACCGTATTTATTATTGTATACATTTAGGTATTTATCGTATATATAAATATGTATATATGTATATATGTATATATGTATATAGATGTTATGTTTTATAAATTTTATATTAAGTGTATCATGTAGTTTTATCGTTTTTTTTTGCTTTCACCTTTTGCTTTTATTTACTTTACCGCATAATGTCTCTGCTTAGCCCGATGGTTGACTGGTAGAGAATGCCATGTGGCATTAAGTCCGCCATTTGTTGTAAAATGACAATAAAGAGTAAATAAATAAATAAATATGAGATGAATATAGGTATGATGATGATAGATGAATAATTATGAATTTATTATTTTTTCAGATACTGGATTCAGATTAATATCACCAGACGTGCTGTCACAGGAGAAGCAACTGTTTGACGTGATAATAGACTGCACAGGTAAAACATAGCATAATGATAATATTTACTTTCAACTTAGAATTGATTAACGTAATATATAAATATAATAACGTATAAACATGTCAACATATATTACATTAACTTAATCCTATTTTAACATAGGAGACCCGGCACTTTTCATAGAAAAAATGCTAAACTTGTATACAGTTGAATTTGGTCTCAAAATAAAGCCAAAATTATTTGCTACATAAAACTACTTTTGCCTTATTTTTAGTGAATCGTGGGAAGAAGTTATATAATGATTAATATTTTTTGATATGGAAACCCTAAATCTTCAAGGGACAGAATTTTACTTCAAAATATTACTCAAGTGACTGTAAAAACCATGATTCCTTTGCTTTTTCTAAATAAAAAACCAAATGTCAATTTGACAATCCTAAAATACAAAGCAAAATCCTAAAATACAAAATCATTCGCATTTCGCATCCGCTCCCGCGTACTGTGATTGTGAATGTTCTCTGCTGTGATTGCCTTTTTATCCGTTATTTCTGTTGACGACCCGGCTACATATAGAGGTTATATTGACAAACCTACGTATTTGACATTGACAGCTAGCTGCTGATGTCAAATATTGCCAGACTACGTTACCCAATTATGAAACACAGATAAAAAAATTAAAAAAGTATACAACTATGGCACAAAATGCCGGGTGTCCTTTAATATATTTAAATATCTGTAACTCTGGGAAGCAACACGCGTATAGACAGCATATTTGTCTTGTCTTGCTATTGTTCGGTGTCGCTTGCCTAATTTGCCGAGTAAAGGGAATCGCCCGAGTGTATAGACCTCATTTTGCGTCGCTTATCCACTCGCTGGTACTCGCCAACATTTATCTCGCGTCGTCCATAATAACTTAACGATCTCCGTGTCCGATTGGTTGGTACGCCGGGTTTCATGGTGTCGCCGACTCGAGAGGTCCCGGGTTCGAATCCCGGTGGGGGCAGATGTTTGTGTGATGAATACACATTTGTACTCCAGTCATGGATGTATAATATGTATTTCTGTATCATCATTATTGTCATCATCATCAGCCAATTAATGTTCCTACTGCTGGGGCACAGGCCTCAGGCAGAATAGGGAGATTCTATCCATAGGAAAGGCAAATCAAAAAAATCCAGTGCGGATTGGCAGGTGCTAACGACTGCAGATGCAGCCGTGACCAACGGCTTAACGTGCCTTCAGAAGCACGGAGGATCTCGAAAGACATACAGAGATTTCTGTTTAAATATACTTATATATGTACAGTATATATATATTCTAACCGTTACCCTAATATCCCATAACACTACAGTGCTTACTTTGGGGCTAGGCTATTTGGTGTGTGTTAATAAAATAAAACAAAATCTGATAGCTCACTAACATATGGACAGCTGCACAAAGCTTGTCTTTAATGGCCACTTGCAATGGTCTTCTTCAAACTTGCCCAACGTTTTAAACGGTAGCACTTGCCTTGTATATGTTTGTCTAAGCTCGCGTTGGCTTAAGCTCGGCCAATATGTATTGGCGGCTTTAAATAAAAACCTTACTGAATGGTACTTATTTACTAAAGTTCTTATCAATTTATCTATGCAGGTGTAGGAAAAGTGATGGAAATAAGCTTCGGTTATTTGAAACCTGGCGGCAAATATGTCGTCTTCGGATGCTGCCCACCGACTCATCAAGCCACGTGAGTAATCACCAACATAAGCCTGTTAATATTTCCACTGTTGAAGCACAAGTCTTACCAAGCGTTCTCGGGGGGGGGGGGGGGGGGGTAACGGGCTTAACGTAAGGAGAGGAGTTACTTGTTACTTGTCGTGGACTTCATAGTTAGTCCATTATGCGTGCAAGGTTGATTGGGATAGCTAGCACAGCCAGCCCAGCTCCTCCCAGAAGCGCAGTGGACTGCTGGGACTCTCACAGGCTTCTAGGAGCGTCTTCGGCGTCCCTAGGATTGATGCCCGGTGTTCTGCCACGCTCATGCATTCCAGGATCACATGAGCAGCCGTTTCATCTGCTTCTAGACATCCTCTGCACTGAGAACTAACTGTAACATGTATGGCGGTGTGGATTCTGGTATGGTTTTCTAGACCTGAACTTGGTTTTGCAGCGGTGTATCCTTGTCATTCTTTATACAGATTGAAAAGGGGGGACTGATGTTCGATTTGGTTTTGGGTTGGGAGAGTAGTGCCAGAATCGACAACAGTGTTTGGGTAATCACATGCATGTGTCCTGCCGTTATGTTTATAATTTGTTATAATAATGTACTCTGGTACTTATATATTTTTTTCTATCTTTGTAACATAGTATCCATGTGTGGTTATGAGTAGTCATGCTCTCTTAAAAATCTCTTCGGTGGCGTCGTGTGAGGCGGGTCGTTGCGTTCCCTAAAAAATGGTTGAGCGAAGCGATGGCTGGTTCATGCGTCATGCTCGTGAACGGGTGCTGCCAGCGGAGATGAGTCTGCTCTTGCTTCATTGGATACTATTAACCGTTGTACTAAACTTTAATCGTTCATTTTTTTTTGCCTAAACAGCAGGACACGGCATTCCTAAACTTTGTTAAACCAGTTTTTTATATAGTCATAATTTTTATTATATTAGCATTTGTAATGGAAAGTGACTTTATGAGTTACCTCATATTGAAGTCATTTTTCAATTTGACGACTCTGTACAGGGAGAAAAAAACAGCCCTTGCTGAGTTTCTTGCCGGTTCTTCTCAGTACAAGGTCTCCCGCCGTAGATTTGCGAACCGATGGCGTAGCTTTTCGACATTCACAAGTGCTTGTAACAGCCTAGACTGAATAAACGATATTGAATTTTGAATTTTATGGTTAGTAAATGCTTATTTAGCAGGCGATGCCCTGTTATAGTGGAGCATTACTCCGAGATCAATTCGGCTAAGATTTATTAGTTTTCTAGTTAGTCTTGGGTTGAGGCTAGGGAAGATAGCCTTAGATTGCCTGCAGCCCTCGGTATTGGCCTAGTGGGTGTTGTTGTTCTGTATGGTTTGATGGCGCACCCATGTACGAATTTAGTTAAAGGGTAACGGCAGGAGCGGCTCAGGGCCTTCCACTTTGTGAGCTGATCCCCTTTTAGCCAGTACGTTGGCTAAAAGGCTGCGTCATTACCATAAAGCCGCTGTGTCCCTTGATCCATTGAAGGATAACCTTGTTTAGCAGAAAGGTGTGAAAGATAACACATTTTTGGTCACCCATCCAGCTATTGCGAAAGTTGCTTGATTTCCATGATGGCAACCACATGCACCATGCATTATCAGTCTATAAGTCCCCACTGCTGGGACTCCAAAGATAAGGCATAGCGAATATTTCCATTCGCATTGATAAGACTATCTAGGGAAGCGACATTTACCTTACAAAAGATTATAGTGAAAATAACACTACCCTGTCGGCGATTAAGTGGAGAACTGGTCATAACCCACCATGTGGCCCTAATGCAGATTTGCGGGTGTTTTTACAAATGTAGGCGGGTCTAAAGATCAAAGCACATAAGTACACGAAATAAAGAAATTTTAGTCGCCCATCATATAGCCGGCCATTGCAAAAGTTGCTCAATATCTGCAACCGCAAATCTAGTAGACTTACTTCAACGCCAGCAACTTGGAAATTTAATCTTACGTAATACTACCAGTATTGGTGTCTGCGGTTTCGACTGTGTGGAAAAATTGGTTTCCCATACAAATTTCTACCCCCCTTGATTTTTGGGATATACATTATCCCATGTCCTTTCCCGGGACTAAAACTATCTGTGTATCTTTCTTTCTTTCGATTCAGTGGTTCTTACTTCTTAAACCACTAGTTAGTTCGTGAACCTATGAAAAGATGACCTTTACAGCGTCACCGGTTTTGGGGACGACGAGATCCTAAAGGGACCACAAGCCGAGAATTGGCGAGTGCCTCTACACGGGGGAGTCTCCTCTCCGTCTGGAGCCTCTAGACCACACGAACCTGAGGCGGTTGGCTCAACTAGAGGGCGTCTCTTAGACTTGGACCTCGGCTCTAGTTAGCCATTGTCGTGGGGACGAAACAGACAGACACACTTTCGCATTTATAATACTAGCGGCCACCCGCGACTTCGTTCGCGTCAACTTTAGTTTTTTCAGATTCCCACAAGAACCTGAATTTTTTCTCAATTAAAACAACCTATGTCTCAATCCAGGTCAAAAACTTTATGCGCACCGAATTCCATCCAAATCCGGTCAGATGTTTTTGCGTGATTGAGTAACAAACATACAAACTTTCACATTTATAATATTAGTAGGTTATTAATGAGCCCTTTTTTTCTTTCTAGTATCAATCCTTTCGAAATATACGTAAAGGAGTTGACTATCATTGGAGTCAAGATTAACCCTTACAGTTTCCCGAAGGCTATTGGCTGGCTGAAGGCTATGGGGAGCAGGTGAGACAAGAGGATGGAGTATATTTTTATATCTTTTTCTATTATTAAGTGATAGCTTTTTGACGGATATTCAAAAAAACTTTGATCCGGCTTTCTGTAAATTTACTAAAGTGGTGTAAACACCGGCGATTTTTGCTATTCTACTGTCGATAACATAATTATTTATTTATTATTTTATTGTGTGTAAGAATTATATTCACAAAATTGTAATTGAGTGACTAGTAAAAAATGACATTTTAAATATTACTTAACATTGAATGACAACTAACTAAATAAATTGACATATTTTAATATATTTAACATTTAATTGGCTATTATTAATTGAATTGAAATTTATATAACTAACCACAAAAATTTGACGATGGGAAGCCTTAAAACCAGCTGCGCTGTGCCCATTCCTATTTACTATTCATATTTATTAGTTATATATGATGTAATAATACGATATGGAAATAAAGCACTTGTACATGTATTATGTGTTAGCCTCCGAATTTCTTAAACGCGATGTAGGATTCTATACTTTTAAGTGCAGCGCCGGTAGCGCCATCTATTGTGAAAGAGTGTAAAGTCTTGGTTCGTCAATAATATGTGAGGTGTGTAGATGTCGCTGCCACATTATAAATAATCTTCATAAAATTTTATTCCATATTTGCAGGTACGTTGACTACGAGAAGTTAGGTGTGAAGACATACTCCTTATCCGAATATCAGAACGCAATGGACGATTTAAAAGCAGGAAGCGTCTCGAAGGCGCTATTCAAGATCGTTTAAATAAATTTTGTATTATAATTTTTAATAAATAAAGTGTTCTAATAAGTACTTTCTTTTAATTTATTATGTTAAGCCTTGCAGCCTTAATAATGCTACAAGAAATTAGACCTTTTAATCTCTAATATTAAGGCCTTCCAGCCTAAGTAATGCTAGAGGAAATTAGACACGGTCATTAAGATTTCGGTAGAATAATTGGTAAGTGCGTGCGCCCGAAAAGTGGACGATGCGGGTTCGAATCCCGCCTGAAACCTCGACCGAGTGGATGTGTTTCTAGTAAAAAAATCTTTAGATTTAAACATCTAGCAGTTAAATGCTTAAAATAAAAATATGTATAATAATTTTAATATTTAGCTCTCAATGAAAACTACATATTTTGTGCCCATTGCTGTTGAGACTATGGGCCCATGGATTCCAAGCGCTTGTTCCCTTTTTAAGGAACTGTCAAAGAGATTCACTGAGGTGACTGGAGACCAAAAGGCCAAAAATCTTGGTCAACTGGTCAGCCTTGCCATCCAACGTGGCAATGCTGCCAGCCTATTTGGGCATCATTCCCGATGGCGGCGCTGGGGGATATATCTTTTATTTTGTAAATAATATATTATTTACTAGCTGACCCAGCGAACTTCGTACCGCCATAAATAGGGGCAGGTGGTAGAAGAGAAAATTTAGGGTTGTATGTATTTTTAATAGCACATAATAAAAATATAAATATAGTGCAAAAAAAAATTTAGGGGTGTGTAACGTAGTGTTTTATTAATTTCCTGGGATAACATTCCTCCTAACCCATATGAGAACACTACTTTACAATACCCAATAGTTTGAATTTTGGCGCGAAGGCGCATTGTAGGTTTCAGAACACTACGTTACAGGTGGACAACCATTATCACTTAAGGATATGAAAAATAGATAGTAGCCAATTCATAGAAATCGCTCCGGCCGTTTCGGAGGAGCATGGTAACTAACATTGTGACACGAGAATTTTATATATTAGATGTAGTTAAGTAGGCTAAGGTAATTTGGATTCTACATTTAAGACAACAAGTAGTTTTTAAGATTTTGTTATGTGTGAAAAAAACCAAAAATTAACCTTATATCGCGTACGCTGCGGAAGTTATTGACAATGGAGCAAAGTGATCTACAAAAGTTTTTTATAAAAGACGTCAATTACTACAAAAAGTTCCACGATAGTACTATAAGTCTAACTATAACAGTTATAGTTATAATTTTTTTTTTTAAGCATGCAATCCACGCAGACCAGGCAGCAGACAGGACTCGAACCCGCACCCTTCGCTATCCGGGCGAATGCACTGACCATTTATGCTACCGCGGCCATGATGGCCGCGTCGAAATTTTTTTAGCCATTCTTATTACAGTTATGTCACAATTAGAGGACCCCTGCGGTTAATTTTAGAAAAAGTTATAGTGAGTCAAACTTAAAAGATAGACATAGTCTGCCGCGGACTTTATTATAAAACTATTAAAGGGCAAAAATATATTTTTGTTCTATCAAAATGAAAAAATACTTTATTCGCTCTAAATTATGGTGAAAAGCCTGCTCACTCTTCACTTCGGAATCTTCGGTTTAATTATGAACATTAATCACACTAATATTATAAAGGCGAAACTTTGTGAGTGTGTATGTTTGTTACTTCTTCATGTCTAAACGGCTGGAGCGATTTTAATAAAATTCGTTATGGACTTAGCTGACACCCTGGATTAACACATAGGCTACATTTTACTGCGGGAAAACATCCCTAATAAACCGCGGGTAACAACGCGGGGCACAGCTAGTTTCAAATAAATTCCAAAATACACTGTTGAATTCAGCGGTGAAAATTGAGTTACTTATAAATAATAAAAATAATAAATATTACCAACACTTACACCAAGTAGCCTAGCCCCAAAGTAAGCACTTTAAGGCTTGTGTTATGGGATGCTCGGGTAACGGAAAGAATACATATACAGTACATATAAGTATATTTATAAAGAAATACATATGAAACATCCATGACTGGAGTACAAATGCTCGTATTCATCACACAAACATCTGCCCCCACCGGGACTCGAACCCGGGAGTTCTTACTAGAAATAGCATTAATGTACCTTGTTTTTCGAGAAAACTTATTCTATCTCGTCGGCCACGGAGGTCGTCATTCTATGACGACCTCCGTGGCCGAGTGGTTTGTACGCCGGGTTTCATGGCGTCGCCGACTCGAGAGGTCCCGGGTTCGAATCCCGGTGGGGGCAGATGTTTGTGTGATGAACACGAGCATTTGTACTCCAGTCATGGATGTTTAATATGTATTTCTATATAAATATACTTATATATGTAAAGTATATGTATTCTATCCGTTACCCTAGTATCCCATAACACAAGCCTTATAGTGCTTACTTTGGGGCTAGGCTAATTGGTGTGAGTGTTGGAAATATTTATTATTTATTATTTATTTATTATTATCATTTCTTTTTCACTGTAAGTAACAGTCTCCGAGAAGGTAGGTATACCACCAGACTAAGACGAGGTGACTGCGTACACAAAGCACGGGACACTTTCTAAGTATAAACTCTGAGTAACTGTTAAATCAGACCATACCTACACTCCCCTTTTCATGTCCTTACTTTTAGAAGGTTCCGTATAAACAATAATAGTTATTTATTATACAAGAGTGGAAAGTTCCTTTTTAACCGCGTGCTCGATTTGGATGACTTGGATGATGATGACTGATGTGATTCTAAATTAGAATCCTGAGCGTCAGCGAGGGAAACAAACGAGCACAAGGTGAAAAATCTTTCCACTCGAGTGCAATACGTAACTTTTCATCCCACCTCAGCGAGGAAATGACAAAATGAAAAAGAAAACAATTTGCGCATTATTAACTGTTTCAGTTAACTCAGTTGGCGTTAGATAAACTTCATCGTCGCTAATGTCACTCATTTTAGTTGATTTTTTTGTACAGTTTTTAGGTTATGTTAATTATATTAAGCAATAAAACGTGAAAAACTAGAATGGCGCGAAGCACGCAAATAAAACAAAGAAACCAAGAAGGTTCCAAATTTAAATTTTTTCACAATTTAAAAAGTTCTAATCATAAATTTGGCACCATAGAGGTTACATTAAATAGGTTTAATGACGTTTTGAATTTACAATTATATTGAGTACTCATTATATGTGATGTTCTAAATTCAAATCTACTTTGCCGCTCAAGCGAATAAAATAGAATTTTCCAGCCAGATTTCGAAGCGCAAAATTACACTTTCCGAGGTGGTGGGATGAAAAAAAATTAGTATGCGCGTACCAAACATCTGATTTGAAACTTATTTTCTTAAATAACCTAACATTATGCGATGCATAAAGCATATTGGAATGGAGCAGCAGGAATAGGATAGGTATTTTGTCTCGGAAAATTTTTAGATCCCTGTAGGATGCTCAATTAACCAAATTTAACGCGGATAAAGTCGCGGGCTGACAGTTTATAATATCAGTAGAGTGATATATATCGTTGTATTAGTAGGATAGGGGTGATGACGGGGTACAGTAAGCGAAATTCTATTTAGTCTGTCAGTTAGACGACCAAAAAATAATGGACACGTATTTTTTCTTTGGGCAATCAACCAAAAAATGACAAAGTTATAGCGCGTCAAAGTTTGGGAGTGGGGGCACGTGACGTCACTTTTAAGTGAAAATTGTACCAAAACGTGACGTCATGCGACTTTTCAAATCAATATACCTCTGCAATGTTTATATTATGTGAAAAAAGGAAAAATACGTGTCCAATACTTTTTGATAATCTACTTACCTGATAAAAGAAGAAAAAAAAATTAGTCATCATCCCTATTATAACCCTGACCCAATCCCCTACCCCGTGGAGCCCTGGAATCTTACTCACCGACAGAAACACTACACCAACAAAAGGTATTGTTATTTTACTGTGTTCTTCTGTACGGTGGAGATTACTTCCCCAGGCGAGCGCTTCATATCCAGCGAGAAATCCGCTATTACCTACCACTTTTAAAATATCAAATCTTATAGTAATTCATTAAAAGTGTCGCCGCACACGGGCCACACGCCACAGCCACGAACGCCGCCACGAGAAGCTAGAAGCGGCTCCTAAAGTGGCTGAAGCGCGCGACAGCAGCCGACTAAGGTAAGGGAGAGCGAGAGAGAGAAAGAGACGCTACAAATCGTCGTTGCTCGCTTCTTGTGGCCCGCACCGGCCACTTAATGCGCCGATACACTACACCGCCACACGTCACTCGCTCGATTCCCCACCTCTCTCTCCCTTACCTTAGTCGGCCGCTGTCGCGCGCTTCAGCCACTTTAGTAGTAGCTTCTAGCTTCTCGTGGCGGCGTTTGTGGCTGTGGCGTGTGGCCCGTGTGCGGCGACACTTAAAACTGGTTTTATTTAATAAAATAAATGATGTGCGTGAAAACCTAAGAAACAAATAAGTCAATTTGAATAAAGTGATTTCATTTCATTAATAGAATTGCTACTTACTATATGAAAGTTTACGACAATTTCAAATCTCCCGACCAAAATGATAAGGAACCCCAAAAGATGTAACTTTTAGAGCAGGCTACATAATAACGTCGCACGCCCACTGGTGTCGGAGTACTCCATTGTGATCACAGTGACACAGTGACCGATATCACATGACGGATCGGACGGATACTTGTGCGGTACAGGGTACACAAATTCGGATACATCTTTGTTCCAAATAGTCGGAGGGATTGTGGTTTTGTTATCCATCAATAGTCGATGTTTATTGCGCTCGACATCCCTACCACTGGTCAAATTCTTACTATTCACTCGTTCCCTACCGAAAATACTACAGTATCCGATCGCGAAATGACACTTTAGAGATTTTTGGTTTCTGTACTTAACAGGCATAACTGGACACCGTTTTTCAAATAGTTAACTTCGTTAATCGTTAATCCGTTACTAAGAAAACGTTTTGACGTTTAACGAAGTTAAACTTCGTTAAACGTCTAAACCTTATATTTCGGAAGATTTAACGCAAGTTAACGTTAATCCGTTAACACGTGATAAAAATTGCATTTTTAATATCGTTGCGTTAGTGATCTGTTATCTGTTATACATCGTTTCAGCACGCGTCGGTGCCACTTTGCACTTGTCGTTCTTTGTCGGCCCACCCGAATGTAAGTACTTGTCAGAACGCGTTTTTCGCGACACGGCGCGGTGCCTGCTGTATATTTTTGGTAAATAGTAGGTACTGGATTAACGATTAACGGACTTAGGATAATTTAACGGAAGTTAACAAGTCCGTTAACATTTTTTAAAGTTAACTTATAAGGTAATCCGTTAATAGAAATGTTAACTTCGTTAATTAACGATTAACGGATTAACGAGTTAATGCCTAGCTGTGATAACAGGGTACATGGTAATAACTATAGGGTCGTTAGTAACTATAATTTTAGTTAATCAACAACCTGTTGACATCGACGTAGATGAACCTGACGGAGTCAGTTTGTGCAGCTCATTTGCCAACATAAGCACTACAATGTAACTGTTAACTGTTAAGGCATAACGGTATTATAAGTTTTTTCAATTAATTGTACTCTTACTTTTTATAAACTCGCTTGTCAATGTCGAAATTTTATTTGTAGTAGCATGTAACAGTTTAAAGTTATTCTCTTTTCATAATAAACTGTTATCTATATTATATAAAACTCAAAGGTGACTGACTGACATAGTGATCTATCAACGTACAGCCCAAACCACTGAACGGATCGAGCTGAAATTTGGCATGCAGGTAGATGTTATGACGTAGGCATCCACTAAGAAAGGATTTTGATCAATTCTATCCCCAAGGGGATAAAATAGGGAATGAAAGTTTGTATGAAACTTTGTCAATTCTAAACCTGAGAACAAAAACTGTAGTCTACACTTCAGCTCTACACCGAAGCGAAGCGAGGGCGGGCCGCTAGTTATTGTATATATTCGAGTGTGATTTGTTCGTAAAATACAACAGTTTTCCAACAGTACCTATATCCTTCAGCAAGGCCTTGTAGGTGAAGCAGGAAATAAAATTTGTCTGTGGAACCAATTTTTTTTGCCAAGAGAGACACGGATAGAATCATGCTAGAATCTATGCCAAATATCACACTAAATTGAAATCCCAGCTTCACGTCTCCAAGACTACGATGATTAACGACGTCGAAATGAAAATTAATTGATCCCATCTCCGTTTAATAGTTTATGTAACAACATAATCAGCGGTACGTTGAATCACCACCGCCACATTGATGCATCGCGTCGTGTTCAATATAACGGTTGGCGTCTGCAAACACAGCTATTGTTAGTAATGGATTATTTTAATTACTAGCTTTTGCTTCGGTTTCGCTCGCGCTAGATATGTTCCACAAACTTTGATCTTTAAAAATCAATTCTAAGGTCCGTATTACAGAATGACAACTAAGTGTTGATCTTTACTTGAGTACAGTTAGAAAGGGATATCGCTATGTGCTATATATAGCGACATCCCTTTATAACTATGCTCAAGACTAGATCAATCACTGAGAATCTTTCTATAATACGGGCCTTAGTCTCCAAGTGGAGCACAAAAAATGTAGCCAATGTTAAAGTAACCAAATTCCTCAATCCACTCATATGACTTATTTTCTTGACCAAAAAACTGATGCATGCCTTATAAAAATAACTGTTTCTACAAACTTTCATTTGTTTCTACTGGATCTTATATTTAGCTATTAACGGGATTGTTACCATGTACCTTGTTTTTTATGAGTCTCCGTTAATTCGGCACTGTTGCAAGCGCCATGATCACGGAGTAACTCCAGAATTACTCTGTGATCATGGCGTCAAACAAGGTACATGGTAACAATCCCGTTAATAGCTATACTGTTAGTGACCATGAAAGTTTAAAACAATATATGGATCTTATATTATTTCCGATCCGTACCACTAGCACGAACCAATATCGAATTCGAATAGTTTGCGAGTGCTAAATGTCAATGTCAAATTTCGTAAGGAAACTTGAACAGCAGCGCCTCAAAGGACGTAACGAGAACTAAAAATCAGTACACATTCGACAATGGCACTACGGACTCGCAAACGTTACGAATTCGAAAATAGTACGTGCTAAGGGTACTTACCGATCTCATCATTATCTTAGCTTCCTCCTCTCCCTAAACCTGCTTTATTTCAATCCTTCTCTTTCAACTACACTCTACACTCCTCTTTCTCCCCCACGACAACGGCTAACTAGAGCCGAGGTCCGAGTCTCAGAGACGCCCTCTAGTTGAGCCGACTCCCTCAGGTTCGAGTGGTCTAGAGGCTCCAGACGGAGAGGAGACTCCCCCCGTGGGGAGACGCCATCCGCCTGGAATACCTCTAGACGCACTCGCCAATTCTCGGCTTGAGGTCCCCTTAGGATCTCGCCCTCCCCAAACCCGGTGACGCTGTAAAAGTCATCTGCGACCAACAGCATACACACTCAAAAAAAAATCCTCTTTCTTTCAATGCCTTGTTCTTTACTCTAGCACGCGTACAGCATAATATGACCTTTTTTAAATTTTTATTCTTTATTAAGCCATACACCTTAAAGTTTAAGCCGGCATAAAATTACCTTTGTGTATGCAAAATTTTGCAGCGCAATCTGTTCAGTGGTTTGAACTGTGCGTTGGTATATTAGTCAGTCAGTACAGGTTGAAACATAAATCTTTTCAGTTTCCGTGGTGAATAACGTTTTATGGTATGGCTGTTGACTTAATTGTAGAGCTGAGAGGGTAAGGAAATGAGCGAGATAGAATAAAAATGTACTGGCCTTGGGTACTGTACTTTAAGGGTACGTACCCTTAGCACGAACCGTTATCGAATTCGAATAGTTTTCTAGTCCAAAATGCCATTGTCAAATTTTGTGCGGGTTTGGGGACCGCGAGATCCTAACGAGACCTCAAGCCGAGAATTGGCGAGTGCCTCTAGAGGTTTTCCAGGCGGATGGCATATCTCCCCACGAGGGGAGTCTCCTCTCCGTCTGGAGCCACATGTAGTAGTCGTTAGTAGTGCTTTCTGTGCAAATTTTTATTTATACTAACTCTCTCGCAATGAATCAGAACTCTTCTTGTACTGCACGAGTTCAAATCACCTTATCATTGAAATTTGATTTTAAATTCATATAAAGAGCAAGACAGCTCATATAAACCGTATTACCCATTCGTTTTCTGAGAAAATATTCATGTTATTTGACATTTGACACTTTCATACATTTTTTTTCGTTTCCCTCTAACTTGACTTTACGATATTGAACTCTATCCCTTTAGGGAAAGGTTCGTTTTGGATAACTGTTGCTGTTGTTAAATGTCAGTGTGTCATGAAGACGTTTATATTTTTGTGGGTGACACAATAGCATTACTCTCGTTAACAATTTAAGTATGTACAAGCATGATCCGATTACTCGAAACATTTACTGTGCGACTAAGAAATAGCGGGAAGTGAAAAAAAATGTTAAGGATATAATTTTTTTCCTCGTGGCTTGTGTTCCGGCAGGGTGATCCAGAGGGACGATAATTTTATTTCAAATTCATTCTACTTATATTTGGTTCTCAGTATTTTAGATCTTTTCAATAAATATATTTAAAACTATATATATCTTATTTTCGATCACAAATTACTTTTTCTAGTGCTAGTTTTAACTACACCTCGATGTGACAACTGGTTTGATTTGAAAATCAAATATATCAGTGGTAAATTCTAGTTTTAACAAAGGCATTATGTAAAGCTAGTTTTAACTAGGGAAAACGAGTTCTAACGAAAGGGCGTTTTAACTGTAACATATACATTTTTTTATTCAGCAAAAAATTACATAAAAAGTACATTATATCTGCCAAACTGCAACGGCAGTTTTTGTGCATTAAACTGCTAGATGTTTAAATCTAAAGAAAATTTTACTAGAAAAAAATCCTCGCAGACCAGGCAGCGGACGACGGGACTCGATCCCGCATCCTCCGCTATCCGGGCGGATGCAATGACCATTATGCTTTCGCGGCCCTAATTGTCCGTCTGCTGCAGGAACGCGTGGAATTTTGTCTAGTAAAAAAAAACTTAAAATTCATTCTACTTTACTAACATAGTTTTAAGGTACATTGTAACTAACATTCAATGGACTGTATAGCATTGTCTGAAAATAAATCATAATTATTATTTTATTTATTCGGCATTCATTTGTTTTTTCAACATATTTTTTTATGATGAGGAAAGAAAGATATTTATATCAATGGCGCAAATGAAACCAATCAGATTCATCTGCATCATTAAGAGACATCGCAAACTAGGCGACTTGTCGCGGCGTTGTCGTTTGCATTTGGCGACTTGTCGCCGCGACTAAACGCGAAGCTGTCGCTAGCGTCGCTGTCGCTGGCGACTAGTCGTAACGACAGACATAGTGCAGGAAGCGATCATTATTAGTGGAGTATTCGAGAGAGACGGCAGTGTTTTTCATCTTGTGAATGAATATGGAGCCTTTTGTTGCACTTGCCTTGGTAAGTACCAAATAAGCAGCTATATCAATAAAATAAACACATGCACCTTCCTCAGCGCTCACAGCGAGACTGACGCAGAGCTGTCGCGCGACTGTCGTCGTGTGTGCGCGTGCTCAGCGCGACTAGTTGTTGAAAAAAATATCGATATATCGATACATCGATCTTTTAAAAAATATCAATATCGGCTTCGATATATCGCGAAAAAAACATCGATATATCGGACCAATTTTCCCAAAAATATCGTATAGTAGCTCACGAAATATGACACGCGGAATAATAATGGAACGAAAATTATTTCCCTAAAAATAGACCCTATTTTCGAATGATGAAAATGATTGCAGGGCCTCTCAGGTAAATGATTGCAGGGTCTCTTTCGTTAACAAGACTAGACAGTCACACACTTCACAGAATATAATGGAAATCAGCACAACCAATTCACCACCGAAACATATTTTCGATATTGGTTATTTTGTATCGATATATCGATATATTTTCAACAAGCCTAGCTCTGACGCCAAGTGTGCGAAGCTTTGAACAACGTATTATATGAAATTGTCGATTGCAGCCTGTCGTCGCGTCTAGTCGCCGAGCTGTTACTGTCGCGTGTCGCCTAGTGTGCGCCTACACTAAGAGCCGACGTGAGCTGACAGAAATAGGTATTTGAAAAACTATTGCTGTCGCGCATTGGTAAATACCGTGCGATAGATACAAGGGACAACAGTACCTTACGCTGAAAATTGCGTATAAAATTGCAAAATTCGAGGTTTGGTGAGAAGGTCTCCTCCTCGATAGTTGAAAATGTAAAAGAAATTTTACCCATAGAATAATTAGTACTCGACACTAGACGTCTATAGTGGTGATAAAAATACCTCTTTTTCTGGCACTTTTGAAGGCTTCTAGTTTCTTTGAAACACAAATTATCGAAATAAGGAAGACGTAGTAGCATAGAATGAGTAAAATTATATTTTATGTATGAAAATCATTACTTTAGTGATAAAAATCAAGGAGGAATCAGTCGAGGACGTTTGTATTGAAAAAACATCCTATCAATGGTGCAAGTCAATAGTGCATTCGGTATAACGGCCAAAGATCTCCTCCCCCAAGCCCGGTGACGCTGTAAAGGTCAACAGCGACCACAGTGTACACACTCCAAAAAAAAGAAGCACGACCCACATTATACCACATAATGACGAATGAATCGATCGTACTCGTATTGTGATCGTTACAGGAGACATTTGTAAAGGTTTAATAACTGTTTATTGCATCGCATACATACAATGCAAGGGAGCGGCGCTTTATCGCTTCAATCATTTATTGTTATATAAATTCGAAAACATAATTCGAAAGTATTATGCATTTTTTAATTTGCATCTTATTGTTGTTGTGACATTCAAGTTTTAGTCGTGGTATGTTTTTTTCTGAGTGTGTATGCTGTTGGTCGCAGAGGATCTTTACAGGGTCACCAGGTTTGGGGACGGCGAGATTCTAAGGGGACCTCAAGCTTAGAATTGGCGAGTGCCTCTAGAGGTATTCCAGGCGGATGGCATCTCCTCACGGGGAGTCTCCTCTCCGTCTGAAGTCTGTAGATCACTCGAACCTGAGGGGGTCGGCACAACTAGAGGGCGTCTCTGAGACTCGGACCTCGGCTCTAGTTAGCCATTGTCGTGGGGGTGACCCGAGTAGTTGAGCACTGGTATATATTGCATTTTATGGGCGAGCCTCGCCACGCCAGAAATCGGTTTTACGTGCACCAAAAGATGTTTCACAGCAAACACATCGCTACCAATACAAAGTCCACTCACATTTTGATTGCTATGCATACAGTATAAATACAAACAGTGATCTATTATGTGTTATTCATGAATTACTATAAGATTTGATATTTTAAAAGAGGAAGGTAATAGCGGATTTCTCGCTGGATATTAAGCGCTCGTCTGGGGAAGTAATCTCCAGGAGGGCATGTCTGAGACTCGGACCTCGGCTCTAGTTAGCCGTTCTCGTGGAGGGCGGGGAAAAACTTCGTATTGCGTGTCGTGTGTAGACTGGGTCTTCGCACTATTATCCTACGGGTGCGGTGTCTGCCTAATGCTTAGCTAGTGTGCAAATATGCTAGCTGTCTAGTGTTGGTGTTTGTGGCCTGTGTGGGAGGAGTCGGAGGCGTCGTGAAATGCAGTACCAGGAACGGGTTTTGCGTCTTCCGACCGATGCGTGGTCAGTCAGAAATACGGGCGCCACGACCAAATCCCTTAGAGCCGCATCTATACTCCCGGCGTGCATTGTGGAGACTTTGTTCTTCAAAAAGCGTGCGTGTGGACTTAGAGCATGTGCTGGGTGACCAGTGCAAGAGTATTGTCTGGTTTTTACTGGGTAGGGGCCTGCTCATTTAAACGAGCTCTCGACCAGATGGATGGAATGTGCAGGGTGGAGTCCGCAGATATATAAATAAATATATCTTACCATCACACCAATTAGCCTAGCCCCAAAGTAAGCACTGCAGGCTTGTGTTATGGGATACTAGGGTAATGGATAGAATACATATAATGATACATATATACTGAGTATATTTATATAGAAATACATATTAAATATCTATGACTGGAATACATGTGCTCGTATTCATCACACAAACATCTGCCCCCACCGGGATTCGAACGCGGGACCTCTCGAGTAGGCGGCACTTTGAAACCCGGCGTTTATACCACACAGCCACTGAGGTAGTTAGATACAGATACCTTCTTCTTGCTCCCCCGGTGGCTGAAAGATGCTTAATGACATTGCCCAGACATAAAAAAGGTCTTTTGTCCGTCAAACGAACGCTCAAATTCGAACGGATAGGAGATTGCTCAAATTGGCCCAAATGCACAAAAAATATTGACATATACGGCAATTCTTGGCGTAATTTATACTTTATTTTACAGTCATTAGATTTTAACGGACACCTTTGTATAATATATTCATTTTAAAAAGGACTTTTAATTTTACCGGTTTGATAAACATACGAATCATCTTTAAGGCGATTATCACACGGCACCGCGCACCGCCGCGGCAGGCGGTGAAGCGGATCTCATGTCGCATAAGCCTCTACTAAATCCGTTGATACTAAACACATGTTCACCGCCCGACCGCGCGGTCGAGCGGTGCTCTCGCCGCCACCGCCTCTCCGCGCGGACGGCAGCGCGGAGGGGCGGCACCTCACACACGTGGCACCGCATAACCGCGCGGAACATCGTGGAAGCAAGACGTGTCGCAATTTAAAAATGGATTTCGATGTCGAAAAGTTTATTTCAGAGATTCAAAGTCGCTCTGCTATCTGGGACATGAAAAGCACACAATATAGTGATAGACTCCTAAAACTGAAACAATGGGAAGAAATTGTTACCTTATATTTGGAGCCAGGACAAACTTCTGACAAAGAAAAGAAAGAACTCGGTAAGTTTTAAAAAAATATTTATTTTAAATTTAAGCATATTGACTTTGCCATGGTAGCGGGTTCTCATTTACAAAATAATCAGCTAAATTATTACGGATCGCTGCAGCACTTGTGCTTCCTCTGCAATTATTGTCTATCGGTATATTAACTATTCCCTCCGTCTCATTGTTTGTATATAAAATATCCTTAAAATCAACGCCATGTCTTTCCCTAACAAAATTATGAAGTATACAACATGCTTTAATAATTTTTATAGATAAAATTCTGTTTACGTTCAAAGGGCGTTGAAATATACGCCATTTATGTGTTAAAATACCGAATGCACACTCAATATATCTACGTGCCCTGCTCAAGCGATAATTAAAAACTCTTTTAGTGTAATTTAAGTGATGTCCTGCATAGGGTCGTAGAACATTGTTTGAGATATTGAAAGCTTCATCTCCGATAAAAAAATATGGTACGGAATTGGTGATACCAGTAATTGCAGAGGAGTTTGGTATATTAAGAGTTCCATCTTGAAGTTTTTGGTAAAAAATGGAATCACGAAAAACTGTAGAATCACTGCATTTCCCATAAGCACCTATGTCAACGTATATAAATTTGTAATTAGAATCACAAATAGCCAGCAGTAAGATGGAAAAATAATGCTTATAATTGTAGTACAGCGATCCAGTTAGAGATGGTTTGATAACACGCACATGTTTACCGTCTAAGGCACCTAAAACATGAGGAAAATTGGCTCTTGACTTAAATCCTTCAGCTACATTTAACCACATTTCAGTTGTAGGTTCGGGAAAACACTCCATTTTCATTACATCCCATAATGCATCACACACTTTTTCTACAATATTTCGTATGGTTGATATACCAAGTCGATAACTGTAATGCAGATCGGTAAAGGAACACCCCGTGGCCAGGTATCTGAAACAATATATTTTTTTATTACAGGGCGCTCGCTACAAATAAAGTGGAAAAACCTTCGAGACGCCTTCATGAAGGAGTGTCGAAGACAAAAAAATATAAAGAGCGGAGCAGGAGCTAAGAAAAATAATCAGTATAGATTTTATAATCAATTGTTATTTTTAAAACCTTACGCTGGAAAAAATAAAACTCAGAACAGTTTGTCTGCAGGAGACGATGAATCAGTCGGGGAAGGTAATGAATCAGTTGGAGGACCATATGAAGACAGAGCCTTAGGTACTAAAAGAAAGAAATCTGATCCTGCTGAAGAAATGACGCGAGAGTTAATCGATACCCTGAAAACTTCAATAAACAAAAAAGAAAACGAAGAAGATCCTGACCGACAGTTTATGCTCTCTTTGGTGCCTGATTTCAAGAAAGTACCCGATCGATTAAAATCTGTCGTGAAAATAAATATAATTAGATACATATCACAAGCTCAGGATGAAATGTACAATTATAAAGAGTCAGGCGACGCTACAATGTCCTATACTAATAATCAAAATCAGGGTTATTATACGAATACTTCATCATATGCGCACCAGCAAAACGAGCAAGGGACCTCTGCTGCCGGAATTGCAGATAATATTATAGAAGCAATACCAGCAACACCCACCACAGTTAATTCAAACATTACTGATGAATCGGAGATTTTATCACTGTTTTAAAACCATAGTGTGCTCATTGCACGGAAGATAGAAAGCTGTGATTATGTTAATTAGTTTAAGGTAGATACATAAATATGTACGTGATTGATCCTGTGATAAAGAAAAAATTACTGTGATTTGATTACTAAATAAGAAATTATGCTCATTGTGCGGAAGATAGAAAGCTGTGATTATTTTAATTAGTTTAAGGTAGATACATAAATACGTGATTGATCCTGTGATAAAGAAAAAATAACTGTAATTTGATTACTAAATAAGAAATTATGCTCATTGTGCGGAAGATAGAAAGCTGTGATTATGTTAATTAGTTTAAGGTAGACACATAAATACGTGGTTGATCCTGTGATAAAGAAAAAATAACTGTGATTTGATTACTAAATAAGAAATTAAAATTACTAATTATAATTAGATGTAGGTACAAAAATCTAAAAAATCTTCAAAAAAGATTGAGGTAGATTTAATAACAAGAATAATTGACAGACTGATTATTTAAAGTAATAAAAATATAAAATGGAAAAATGTGTATTTTCTTCTTCACTTACCTCAAGGTCACAAGAAGCTTTTCTTCCGGCGAAATACAAGGACGCATGTTTGTATTTACTCCAGAAATTGCTTTCCTTATTTTTGCTAACAAATAATCAAATGAAGAAGTGGACATTCGCGTATAATTAAAAAATTTATCTTCGTATTTTCTCAAACTTTTATAGAATAACATGAATGACCCATTTAGAGTTCTGCTTCGTAAAAATGGATGAACCCAGTATCTTCTTATTTTTTTCTTTCTGCGCCATAAAAGCCAGATTGCTGCCACCACTTCAGCGTCCATTCTTGCCAGCGTCTGCAATCAAACTGGTCAAAACCGCGTTAAATCCATCCGCGCGTACAGGCGCGTAAACCGCCTTACCGCGCGGTGCACCGCTGCGAAATCCGCGTTACCGCCACCGCCCTCCGCGGCGGTGCGTGGTGCCGTGTGATAATCGCCTAATGGCTATGGGTGTAGTAACATTCAGCCAAAGACTGATCGAAATTGTTTATATAACATAAAATCAAATCTAATTTGTAAAGATCAATAAAATGAAAACATTTTTTTATTCAATCAATCAATCAATCAATTATTTATTTGCAAATACAGGTGATACAAAGGTGTTAAATTATAATACGTACGCTTATTCCATATTTCACCACAAGGCATGCAAATTAAAATAAACACATAGTGTACACCCATTTACACAGATTTGTCCTCTAAGAATTCCTTAATACTATAATATGCTTTTTTAAGTAACATATTCTTTAATTCAGAACGAAATATATTGAGGCTTTCAGCTTTTCTAATTTCAATTGGAATTTTATTATATACCTGAGGTGCCATACAAAGTACACTATTATTCATAAGCCATGTCTTGTTAGATGGTAAACAAAGTCTGGTTTCGAATCTTCTACTATTAAAAGTAACATATAAGTGTAAATTGGCTCTAACAAAAACAGCAATTTCATATATGTAAATACACGGCAATGTCAAAAGTTCTAATGATATAAAATGCGGTTTACAACTGTCAGTTTGCTTAATTTTACAAATAGCCCTTATACATTTTTTTTGAGCTTTAAATGCATATTCTTTGTCAACTGAGTTCCCCCAAAATATTACTCCATACCGTAACGTAGATGCTACATTCGCATGATAGGCTATTAATACTGTTGATATATGGACCACCTTACCGAGCATGTATAGAACATAGGAGAATTTACTGAGTTTAACACAAACACTCTCAATATGCGCTTTCCAGTTAAGGTTACAATCAACAGTTATACCTAAAAACTTTATTAAGTCCACTTCCTTAACAATCTTTCCACAATGCTCAACGTCGATTGATATGGGAGTTCTAGGTCTATTTCGAAATGTCATAACATGAGTTTTGTCTATATTAATTAATAAATTATTTCTTTTTAACCAGTCTACAATTTTGTCAAGTGTCATAGTTATGTCAGTTCGCAACAGGGATAAACTTTTATTTGAAAAAATTACAGTGCTGTCATCAGCAAACAGTATCATTGGTGAAGCTACTACTGTGGGGAAGTCGTTAATATATGCTAAGAATAGTGGTGGCCCAAGAACACTGCCTTGAGGTACACCATATTGTACCTGTCTATAATTTGACACATATTTAACTTCGCGCTTTGATTTAGAGCATATTCTCGTAATGAGAGTTGCTTGTTCTCTATTACTTAAGTAAGACATTAATAAATCTAAGACATTGCCTCTAATGCCATAACTCATCAATTTAGATTTTAATATATTATGATCAACGTAATCAAATGCTTTTGTTAGATCCATGTATAACGCGCACACAGGAATGTTTTTGTCAACTTTAGTCATTATTTCATCAATAAACCTATGTATAGCCTTGTTTATATTTTTATTCTTTCGAAACCCTGTCTGCTCGTTTGCTAGTATATTGTATTTTTCAAAATAACTATAAAGACAATCACAGATCACTTTTTCAAAGATTTTTGACATGACTGGTATAAGAGCAATAGGTCTGTAACAGGACATCATGTCTCTGTTTTGTTTTTTGAACAAAGGTTTCACAATAGTCTTTTTTAATTTTTCAGGATAAACACCATGAGAAATGCATACGTTAAATATATGGCATAGTACTGGAGAAATAGCATAAGATACATATTTAATAACATTAGTAGATATATCATCATACCCAGTACTTTTAGTATTTTTAAGGGATAATATAATAGAATTAATGTCAAATGGTGTAACAGGATTCATGAAAATAGAATTATGGTTATTACATGTCAGTGGATTGAAACTATGTCTGATGTCCGGTGTAAAAGGTTTAACTTGGTCAATGAAAAAATTATTGAATGAATTAGCTATGTCATTTGGGTTATAAACAATATTACCATCGATATTCAATTGTTGTATGTCATGCTTCGGTTCATTAAAATTATATCTATTAATATTACACTGTGGTATTAATATCCACAACTATATTATCATTTTCACTACATGCAAATGTGCTAAGACAATTAATATAGATTGTAGGCGACACCATAAAGTCTATTGCCATACATTTTTGGCCAAACACCTCCATAAACACATTATAAGGTGTGATACACTAAAAATCTAAAATATGGTTATAATGTAAACATAACAAAAATAATGAAGCTACTGAAGATATGGCTGTATAACCTAAATCTCTTAGTTTTCTTTGGTTAACGAGAGTTTAAAAATTCTCTCTAATCTGTGGCTCCTTCACAATCATCACATCATCACACAGTTTCTGTCACAGAGTACCTTCCTTATTATAACCGGAAATGCATAGATGATACCTGATTTCAAAAGTTACTCTTGTGCATTACCTTTGAAAACAGGCAACTATCTGATAATCTACATGCTCTATGAATGAATATAATACATAATTTCGGTACTTGGCTTGATTTCCCTAGTTTACAATATAACTTATTTGTTTTTTATTTTTTAATACCTATGTACCTATTTGCAAACATAACCTCAAAATCGTTTAGTGTATATGATTTATAGAAGTTCTCAGGGGTGTCCGTCAATAATGTTCGTTTCTACAGTAATTTATATATAATTTAGAATCTAGGAAACAATTTTTCATGATTATTGGTCTTTAGACCAAACATGTATGGAAGCTGAGCAATCTCCTTTGCTAACTCTCTTAGACCATATTGAAAACTTCCTCAGAACTCTCTCCAAGGTTCTATCAAACAAATTGATTCCTGCCTCATTTGCCCGACAATTCAGACAGAATCTTGAAATTTTACCTTTGTTTCAATGCAGTAGATGATCTTATAGATCTTTTTAAAATTTTTGACATTAAGAAAAATCTACGGTCAAATCTCCAATAAGTGTAACATCAACATTATGTCACAGGGAGGCGGCCAAATTTGTCACATCAAATATGATTGTTCTGAAAATAACAAGTTTGTTCCCAGGGATACGTACATTTAAGTGAAAGTCTACCTTGTAGTCTACGTTTTCCAATGATTTTAAGAGAATAAGCCAATGATGGGCCTGGAATTTTGTTCCGACAATACGCTTCTTTATTTGACCGGGAAAATAGTGATATGCACGAAACTTTATTTATTTATTGACGTTTCGCAGCCTTTTCAGGTCTGCTTCGTCAGAATGATTTTTTATTTAATTTTGTCCAACCAACAGATACTATTACTTATTTTTGTTTGCATAATTTAACATAAGAAGGAGATAGAAAGCCTCTCTTAAGTTTGTTTCGCCGGTTCTTTTCAGAAAGGTCTCCCAATTTTGGAACCGGTGGTAGTTTACGGTAGTTAGGGTCACATAAATAAACTCAAAATTACAAAAAAGAATTTTAAATAAAGTACTTTATTAACTAAATTAACTAATAAATTCATACATAGACAATAAAACTTTAAAATCTATCTATGAAATAACCGAACGCTCAATAAAAGTCTTATTAGTGATTTAGTGATATGTTTTAAGTTCATAACTAAGGAAGGGAATAATGTTTGGGACGACTCTAAACTCAGTATAATTTTTCCTATTCTTATACTTACATATATCCGCGAACTCGTCATTATGTTTGGCGAGTGTTTCGCCACACCTTCGCGAGAAACAATGGGAATGCTCATATTCAGAGTCTGATGCAACACGGCCTCGTTAGCCGCGAGTTATGTACTCGCTCTGTATTCATAACTGCGGACGGCGTCAGCAGAAAAGGCGTAATTTATTTTACGCTGCAAATGTAATAAAAAAAAAAAACTGAATGTTCAAACGAATAAGATTTTTCACAAATAAATATTCTTTAGATTACTTAAAACTGTTTAATTCTTAAAATATGAAGGAATAATATAAATGTGAAAGTTTATATGTTATTACCAAATAAAAGTATATTATTATTAATGAGTGCTGTGCGTGTAAATCTAAGAAACAGTTATAAATGTTTATTATTATTTCATAACAAGAACTTAAATATTAAAAATGTTTTATTACTAGTGTCCAAACGCGACATCATACGCGTATGCATTATTTTCTTTTCTAAATCCCCCAGGATGGTTACAATTTTTCGGGATTATTAAGTATTCTATGTCTATTACCTGGATGGTAATAACATATAAACTTTCACATTTATATCATTCCTTCATATTTTAAGAATTAAACAGCTTTAAGTAACGACGACGATTATTCGAGGTTTTATTTAACATTTATAACTGTTAATTGTCTATTTAAATTTTTAGTTTAACGGTATTCATTAACTATAATAGTAGTTTACATAGAGTTATAGTGTGAAACGTGGCAAACTTATCTCCTGATCATAATAACAATATTGTTAACAAGAATAAAAAAAATGACACCTGAAACGGAATTTCATTTGAACAAACTAATAAAAATAGAAATATTCCACAACGGAATGTGAAGAAGCAACAGGCAGGCAGGCAAGATGAGGATGGCTGGTGTGGCAGGTAGAACCGTTGTACCAGCTATCTGCACGTCTGGACTTCACCGTCACTTAACATCAGGTGGGGTGTAGTGATTAATCGGACCTATCTATAAAAAAAAAACACTACATGAGAATCGTTTATTCAGTAGGTAAAAGTGTTAACGATGATGATTACTTAATAAATAAAAAAATAAATGTGATTGCCCTGCCCTGCCCTGCCCCCCTGCTAGAATACCAGCGCTGTTGTCACTCGCATAGTAACATGTGGCAACAGCTTCATGCTGAGGTCCTGATAAACCATTATATTACTTTTTGTAGTTTTAATTTAGTTTCTGATTTTGTTTTTTTTTATGTTAATGTAAATGGGTTTTTTTAATTCTTTTTGTAATACTCGTGTAATGGTTGATAAAAAAATTCTCTGTAATTGATTTTGAGAATTTGGTTTTGCTTTTTTTTTATGCTAAAGCTATTTTTATGCCGACCCTACCTAACCACCTGTAATGCGCAGATCGTCCTTTGCACTGTTATCCACATTATAGGTCAAAGTTACGGCAATGATAACGCCACGGTATCGATACACAGACCTAGATTTAATTAAACGACGCATTTTCTGTCAAACTGTATGAAAATTTATTTGTTTCTTAGGTTTTAACGCACATCACTCATTTAATAAAACAAGTTTCAACAGGTTAGATGCACAGATTATATTTATTTATTGACGTTTCGCATCCTTTGCAGGAATGCGTCGTCAGAATAATCACACTAATATTATAAAGGCGAAAGTTTGTGAGTGTGTCAGTGTGTATGTTTGTTACTTCTTCACGTCTAAACGGCTGGATCGATTTTAATAAAATTTGGTATGGACTTAGCTGAAACCCTGATTTAAAACATAGGCTAAGTTTTACTACGGAAAAAATAATAAATAAAATAAATATTTCTAACACTCACACCAATTAGCCTAGACCCAAAGTAAGCACTGTAAGGCTTGTGTTATGGGATACTAGGTAACGGATAGAATACATATACAGTACATAAATAAGTATATTTTTTCACTGAGGTCGTCGTATACAAATATCCCTAATAAACCCCGGGTAACACCGCGGGGCACAGCTAGTATTATATATTCTTGTTTTATTTGTATGACAACCGTTAGTGTCATATTTTTATGGCAAATTATATAAAGAACAATTCTTTAGATTTAAACATCTAGCAGTTAAATGCTTAAAAAATAAATAAAACAGCAAATTATATAGTTTGAAAAGCATGGGCACAGGCAACCTGTTTCAATTGGTTCGTTTTAATTATTATGGCATAATTAGACAATTAAAGAAATTTCGAATAGCGTCTGTAACGAGAACAGTGATAAAAATAATTATAAATAAAATAACGGAAAACGAAGACGTTTTGGTCTGTTTTGCGGTATCTATTTCGTTTTGTGTCTGGGTCGTGCTTATGGGTTCGAGTAGGCTAGCTTCAGACGGAGAGGAGACTCCTCCCGTGAAAAGATGTCATCCGCCTGGAATACCTCTACAGGCACTCGCCAATTCTCGTCATAGGGTGCGGCCAGAGTGCACTCAGATTCAGATTCAGATTCTGAAAACAAGCGCGAGAAATAAACAGTGTAGTCTAAGCAGGTTGCCTGCTTTTTCTCGCGCTTTGTTTTCTGAGTCTGAATCTGAATCTGAATCAGGAGTGCACTCTAGCCGTACCCTTCGACTACACTGTTTATTTCTCGCGCTTGTTTTCGAAATCTGAATCTGAATCTGAATCTGAGTGCACTCTGGCCGCACCCTTAAGGTCCCCTTAGGATGTCGCCGTCCCTAAACCCGGTGACACTGTAAAAGTCATTTGCAACCAACAGCATACACATTAAAGAAAAGGTTTAAATGTCACAGCACTAGAATAGAATACCTGTAACTTGCAAGGATACATTATTTATTAGAGGAAAACTCTCTTGGCCTTACCGTTTGACAACGTATACCTACGTAAATTACGTCGTTGAAGTTTCGACAGAAATGCTTGTTTTGCTAATGCCCTATAAATAAATAAATAAATATTTCCAACACTCACACCAATTAGCTTAGCCCCAAAGTAAGCACTGTAGGCTTGTGTTATGGGATACTAAGGTAGAAAGAATACATATACTGATACATATATAAGTTTATTTATATAGAAATACATATTCCACATCCATGACTGGAGTACAAATGCTCGTATTCATCATACAAACATCTGCCCCCACCGGGAATCGAACCCAGGTTAGGCGAATAGCCAACACCTTGAAACCAGACTATTTGAAATACAAATCACTCGGCCTCGGAGGTCGTCAATATTTACTTATTTACCTATGAGACTGTCAAATGCAGACATGCCGAAACATGCGTTGCATTTTAGCGGACGACTGAATTTCAGCCAAATTGGTCTAGTACCCATTGGACCCTCCTAATTGGACCTTACCTACAAAAAAGTGCCCGTTCGACCTCCTATCAAGAACACGGTGCACATTGGACCCTCAAAGACGTACTTACCGACACAATGAGACCTATTGGAGCTCTTAACTATAATTCGGTGACTGCGCGCATTGCATTTTTTTGCATTCAATGCATTTTGTAAGGGCCGGTCGGGACACACCTACGTGAAATTACGTGGCTGAAGTTTCGGCATAGCCTACTTATTGTTATAAATGTGATAGCAAGTTTGTATGTGACTCAATCACGCAAAAACTACTGAACGGATTTGGATGAATTTTGGTAAGCATGTAGTTTACGAGCTGGATTTAGACATAAGATATTTTTTACCCCGGAAATATTATAAGGTCTTGAGGGATTATCAAAAAAAATTAAGTAAACACGGGCGAAGTCACGGGCTAGTGCCTTTATATGACCATATTTAAAGAGAATTACGCTCAGACTTGTAGTGAAATTACGCTACGTCATTTCGGTCGCGTAAAAAACGACGCATAATTTTGTCTAGTGTGCCGAATATGCCGAAACTGAAAATTCATCCGCCGAACTTCGGCGATGTAATTTACGTATGTGTGTTCCGACACTTATTTGGATTGCGTTCCGATATACTTGTAAAAATACTTACCTATCGCAACGTCAAATAATTTATTATAGGAAAACTCTCAAGGATTTTGACGGTTTTCTTTCATTCCAACCGCTTTGCGATAACGAATGAAAGATCTACTGCGTGTGATGTTTGTGTCAGTTCTTGATTTTGATTTTAATGAATATCGTGATTTACTTTTTTTTTCATTATTCCCGAGTCTATGGATTTATTTACAGGCTCCCGGCTAGCGATTACGGAGCTCAACCGTTCAAAAAGTGTTTCATTGAGTAGATTTTGCTTTTGTGAAATTCACAATTGTTGAAAGATGTCTCGATCTCAAGTGAGGAGCTCGATGGCGCAGGTGGTTAGCGCGTTTGGTTGCGATCGTTGCAGTTAAGCAACTTTCGCAGTGGTCGGTCATTGGATGGGTGACCAAAAATCTTCTATCTTGAGTTTCTCCGTGCTTCGGATGGCACGTTAAGCCGTTGGTCCTGGCTGCATCTGCAGTCGTTAGCACCCGCCAAACCAATCATCATGGACCATTCTCCGTATTCCATTAATAGGAAAGGCCTGTGCCCCAGCAGTGGGGACATTAATAGGCTGATGATGATGATGATGAAGGTAAGATGTCAAATATTACACATCATATGCGACTACGGTAAGGCTCGCTCGTCTTTTTGCTGTATATTTACATGATATATTTATATTTCAAGTACATCCTGCCCCACTAGCATGACCACCGAAACGGGATATGATAAAGCGATATATCGTCATTAACTCACTATATGTATTCTATCCGTTACCCTAGTATCCCATAACACAAGCCTCACAGTGCCTACTTTGGGACTGGGCTAATTAGTGTAAGTGTTACAAAAAAAAATATTTATTTATTTATTTACTACTCCGACTACAAAATAAAAGCCAAGAAAAATTGAAAGCCTACTCAGTTATGATGGTTTTCCTTTAAATTGTTCTGTTTATACTACTACCGTATTTCCAGATTTAATAGGGACAAACTCCGCATAATTATAGGAGCCCTGACTGGCCATTGGCCCCTAAACAAACACGTATATACAATAGGAGTAACAGACAGTCCCCTTGCAGAGGATGTACGGAGGCACAAGAAACGCCACAGCGTGTCATCATGGAATGCAGGAGTGTGGCCGACCAACGGGCACGATTTCTCCAGTCGCTAGCATCGCTGCCAAGGCTGTTTCCCTTCTAGACTGACTTAGGCAGGCTGGAGTAAACGGAAATGTTTCGAGACACACTAAGTACGGAAACCGCCCTGAAAAAATAAACTACAGTCTGTGCTGAAAGAGAATGGGATTAAGATTGGTGGGCGCTGTAGTGCTTTTCTACCGTATTTGTAAGGTTTAAGATCATGATTAAATACAAAAAACCGCCAGAAATCACAACAACAAACAAATCGGTATCAATACACAACTTTGACGTTTTTCAGATTGCTGGGTTTGATTGCCAAATAAAAATCTTTATGTTAGTTCCGTTTTCCGCCACGCCCATTCTCTTTCCGCACAGACTCTACTACCGTATTTCTTTACGTATCAAGAAATATCGTGCTGGCAGTGAAGAGCTACCTCATCATCATCATCATCAGCCTATTAATGTCCCCACTGCTGGGGCACAGGCCTCCCCTATGGATAGAATAGGAAGATGGACCATGACCCACCACGCGGGCCCTGTGCGGATTGACGGGTGCAAACGACTGCAGATGCAGACGGGACCAACGGCTTAACGTGCCTTCCGAAGCACGGCGCAACTCGAGATAGAAGATTTTTGGTCACCCATCCAATGACCGACCACTGCGAACGTTGCTTAACTTCAACGATAGCAGCCGAACGCGCTCACCACCTGCACCATCGAGCTCCTCAAAGAGTTGCTACCTGACAGTAACAAATTATTCTACAAAGTTTATACATATTTCACAAACGAATCACGTCACCGGAAATCTTGCGGAAATCATAGAAAGTGCGATAAAACAGGCTCAAATTTGTAACAAAACTGACGGCAGCCAATTAAAGAATATATTCTTTTTCGCGTAACAGAAAAAAATTAAAGGTCCGAATAAAGATTTCCACCATAGAAAATATTCATTTTTATTTAGGACAAAAAGTTATACAAAATAAGAACCGCATGATTACTATTCACCACACTAATATTATAAAGGCGAAAGTTTGTGAGTGTGTATGTTTGTTACTTCTTAACGTTTAAACAGCAGGTGCGATTTTAATAAAATTTGGTATATAAACTTTTCATTTAAATCTAATACGCCTGTGCGAGACGGACGCTAAAGCGAATGGTTCCATTTTATCGCAGGATACTTTTTAGGTTCCTATGGGATCCATTAAAACTAAAGTATAGAGTTAGCTGACACCCTGGATTAAAACATAGGCTACGTTGTACTGCGGGCAAATATCCCCCAAAAACGGGTAACACCGCGGGGCACAGCTAGTACCTATATAAAAATGATTCACTGCCCTTATGCCCTTAACTTTAAGCATGCAAGCACGAGTACATCGGATAATTTAAAAGAAACCTTAATTAACTAAGATAAGTTCAATGATATTGATACTGCATGACATTGGCAACACATTTGTGCACACCGCGTTACGTAGTAAAGATATTAAAGTGCATAATCTTAAGATATTTTATTATGTAAACAGAAATAAATATTTTTTTTAAGTGCAATTGGAGAGGCCTATGTCCAGCAGTGGACTAGGATAGGCTGTTGATGATGATGATGATGATGAAGTGAAACTTCTTAGCGCACGCTTGACTTGGGGAGTAAACTGGCGAATGCGTTACGCGTTACGAAAAGTGTGTTCGGGCGAGGCGAACGGGAGTTGAGTGGGGGATATAAGCAAGAGAAAACACAGTGCGTGTACATTTTCTTTCTCTCTTTCTCTTATAGCATAGATGGAGCTGAAGAAGTTAGCTCGACAAATTAAACAAAAGTTTTATTCTGACGACGAAGCCTGGAAAGGCTACGAAACGTCAATAAATAAATAAAGTTTCGTGCATTATCCCGTTTAAACTAGTTTTATTTAATGAGTGATGTGCGTGAAAACCTAAGAAACAAATAAGTTTCACTCGTTTTTTTTTATACCAGCCACCCACTGTCTTCCCTTAATTAATAAACAAGGAATAAGCTTAGACTAGTTACGCCGTGTATTATTCATATCACAGAAATGCCATTTGTTAAGTTCTTAAGTGGGCTTCCAGTTTCCTCTATGGCCAGTGCCTGTACTCTGTCCAAAATTGTGTCACACTGGGGGGCGAGTGTTGGCGACAGCTATTGGTAATCAGCTATTAAGATCTTTTTGACAGTGTTTTGTCATTTTTATTTAACTGAATGAATGAATATTATTTAATATATATTATTTCACTACAACAAATACAAAAATACATAATATACAGGAACGCAAACTCAAAAGGCGGTTTTATTGCTAAGGTAGCAATCTCTACCAGGCAACCATTTCATTATTTTTCTTCTGTCTTTGTTTTGTGTTCGTGTTAGATACGTATTATATATTTTATCGTGAAATTGCATTTCATTATTAATTTCGCTCCCTGTGCCATCCGTCTACGACAATGACCATTTGTCACCCTCAGAGAAATTCCATTTGGCTTAGTGCCTAAATAGTGTAATTAATCTAAGTATCTAGGTAATTCAATCAATTCGTTAAATTCATTAGACTTAGTTCGTTCATTGAAAACGAAAATAGAATGTCAATAGAAAACACTGGCATCCAAAAGTAAAAATAGAAGAATGCAACAAAAAACGAACATTTTTCACCTTGACCTTACCGAACAATGCCCGATCTGTTACCATTGTCGCAGATGCATCTCGAGATCAATCCAGTGACCCACATACGCATGTGTGTCACGCGTATTGTGCGATGAGGACGCTTTAAAAAAATAAATCGAAGCCATCGTTCATATGTACTCATTCCGAATTCGGTTGTCGATACGCGTGGTCGGTCGCCGTGCTTTTCAATAAAAGTTTTTTTTTAATTTAACGGCTTTTGAAAAGTCCATACAGCCTATAAGATTAGTAACAGTCTTCATTAATAATAAAAGAATATCGAGTGACAGTGAAAATTTTTAATTTTTTAATTTTTTGAATATCGAGTGACAATGATTTTAGCGGCAATTTTTCTTTTTAATTTCGTGAACGCGGAGTACTTTTTGAACAGAGTTAACCACATGGAGTTTTATAATAGGAACAGGACGCGGCCTTCGAAAGCCTTCAGTAGTTTCTCAACAAACTATTTCAATCAGAATTCGGTTTCGATGACGGGAAAAGGGGAAAAAGTACAATGTGGCACGAGGATTGTTGATTTCAATCCAAGGAGGACGGGCAAGATTGTCGGTGGTACTGAGACGCCGTACGGAGCGTATCCTTGGCAGGTGAGTATGTAGCAACTATTAAATGTATAGCCCAAAATATCAAAGATACAGTAAAGGCGGTTACGAAGTTTGTCCAAGACTAAAAAAAATATAAGACTATGCACTGCCGGATTTAGGGGAGGGCAACCGGGGCGAAAGCCCCGGGGCCTCCACAAACGGGGGGCCCCCACAATAGAGACTTCGGAAAAAAAAATCTTTCAAATTCCAACTAGTAAACATCTTTTCCTTTGATATTTTTTTGCTCTTTTACCTTTACCCAGGGCCGAATTTAAGGCAGGGCAGGTGTGGCTGTGGCCCAGGGGCCTCCACAACAGCTTAAGAAATAACAACATTTCGATGGGTCAATAAACATACAAATCCTAAGTGGCCCGGGGCCTCCACAATCCTAAATTCGGCCCTGAGACTATGTACTCTAATAATAATATGTTCTCTGTAAAAAGTTATGCGTGATCATACGAACAAAAAATACGCGTCGATTTGATAATTTCCTCCGTTTTTTTTCGTCGGTTGAAAAATGATTACGACCAATAAATACTTCTTACCAAAATAAAAATTGTACAAAAAAAATCACTTTTAGGTAATGAATGAAAAAAAAGATGTAATAATTTTCTTTTTATTATTTTAAAATATACGTTTTTTTCTAAATGGCTTCGCACTGAATTAAATCCTTGACTTAAACCTCGAAGAAGCTTGATAGCGCTGTGGCTGTACGTTAGGTTTACGCGATTTTGCAACTCTCACAATGGCTGGACATGGGATGGATGATCAAATTTTATTTAAATGAAATAAAATCATGCTTTATTCAAATTGACTTATTGAAATCTCTTTTGAATCGTCCAATATATTCTCCTAGCACACATTCAGGACATCTTTTAGCTAAAGAGAAGAATGGGCGCAGGAAACTCACCAGCATTCAACAAAAGTAGCAACAATTACAAAAAAAAATCAATTCGCTACCAATACAACTTCCACTCACATTTTGATTGCTGTGTAAAACATTAAAAATACAAACAATCAACTTGAACTTCTACGTGCTTCGGAAGGCACTTTAAGCTGTTAGTTTCATCTGTACCTGTAGTTGTTAACAATTCGCACTAGACCCACGTGGGTCATAGCCCGTTATCAGTCATTCTCCTTATTCAAACCATGAGGAAGGTCAGTACAATAGTTTTCAAAGCTTTCTTATGGTTTGATTGCTAATCTTATACTGACCTACTATTGGCGCTTTCACCAACATCATCAGCCTATTAATGTCTCCGCTGCTGCGGCACACAGGCCTTCCCTATGGATGTAATAGGGAGATTGGGCCATGACTCACCACGCGGGATCAGGGGGGTTGGCGGGTGCTAACGACAGTAGATGCAGCCGGGACCAACGGCTTAACGTATCTTCAGAAGCACGGAGGAAACCGAGATAGAAGATTTTTGGTCACCCATCCAATGACCGACCACTGCGAAAGTTGCTGAACTTCAATGATTGCAGCCGAACGCGCTAACCACCCGCGCCATCGAGCTCACCTTGACGCTTTGTCACCCCTTAAAGAAATACCTTAACTCCTTCAATAACATACGATATTTCTGAAAGAGCAAAACGCTAGTTTTACAATATAATAAAAGTTTTTTTTTATTTATGTTTTTATTTTTGACGACCTCCGTGGTCGAGTGGTTTGTACGCCGGGTTTCATGGTGTCGCCGACTCGAGAGGTCCCAGGTTCGAATCCCGGTGGGAACAGATGTTTGTGTGATGAATACGAGCATTTGTAGTCCAGTCATGGATGTTTAATATGTATTTCTATATAAATATACTTATATATGTACAGTATTTGTATTCTATCCGTTACCCTAGCATCCCATAACACAAGCCTTACAGTGCTTACTTTGGGGCTAGGCTAATTGGTGTGAGTGTTGGACATATTTATTATTATTATTTATTATGTTTGTGGTATTGCAATTGATTGAATATAATAAAAAAACGAGCGAGCCTTACAGTAGTCGCGTATGATGTGTAACATTTGATACCTCACCCTAAATTAGTAAAAAAAGAAATAAAATCTACTAC